>CM056728.1:26505559-27770474 GCA_029844215.1 Przewalskia tangutica | reverse complement strand
GAAAACCTAGCTTAAGAGAAGCTGTTGAGCGGCAAGAAGGAAAAGTGTGGGTAAAATTGTGGGAAGCGCTGGTAGACAAGTTTGACGGAAAAGAAGTGGAAGAGAGGGGCTTTTGTGGGTTTCTCCAAAGGTAAAAGTTTCCCCTTCTCTTGGTTATGAGTTATACTTGTTATAGTAGTTTAGAAATGAGCCTGAGGCTGTTATATTTTAGTAGTTTAGAAATGAGCCTGAGGCTGTTATATTTTAGTAGTTTAGAATTGAGCCTGAGGCTGTTATATTTGAATAGATTTGGATCTTGTTGTCTTGTTGAAACCGAAAATGGGCATGTTAGCCTTAAGATTTTTACTTCAATTTGGTTACTAATTTGGTCGTCGCATGTTGAAAAGGGGGATTGTAGTTGTTGAAGATGTCTAGGGCTAGATATCATGTTAGACCTAAGAACTTGGATTGGAAAAGAGTTGGAAAGGGGTTTAGGATTGGTTTATTGTTGGCCAAGAATGGCATGGAAATTATTGGTTTATTTTGTATCATTGTGGGGCGGAATTTTACGCGTCCTGTAAAGGCGTGTAATCCCCTTTGTGGTTAGCTGAATTGTGTGCCTTAAATGTGGCGTTGGTTATTGAAATTCGGCCTTGAAAGAGGTGGCATAGTAAGTAGAAACAAAGGAAGTGTTGTCCGACTTTCCGTAGAATGTAGGGACCTTGCACTTAGTTATTCTACGTTCGAAGCTAGAGATTGATAGACGTTTTATGACCCTTATAGGATTGAAGTACTACGAGTAACGTATCCTACTTAAGGGAGATAGTACTGTGGAGCATTTTGCTTATTGTCGACAACCGTCGCGAGGTATGTGATTCTTTCTATCCTCTTCAGCATGACTATTTGTGAAATATATAGTGCGGTAGACGCACGTGTGTTAAAGGAATTAAATTTCCCTTCTGTGCCTTGACTTGATATGAAGTGTAAAGGTCTTGATTGTGTGAAAAAGTAGTAAACTCCCATTCGTTAGTAATGGGTACTCGGTGGTTAAAGAATAAGCCCTCTTGGTCTCATAAGGGCTTATAGTTGTAATTGGTTGGTTAAAACATAAAGTGTTATAACGGCTTTATGGGAAGTTTGTTATAACCACTTTATGTGGGTAAAAGAATGGTTTGTTGATTTCAAAAGATAAGAGACTTGACTTATAATTGACCTAAATGATGTTGAAAGGTGTGAAACCTCTTTCGTGAGAAATGAGTACTTGGTTTTTAAAAAAAGAATTATTGAAATCAAGTTTTGATTTTCTTAAAAATTCCAAAGTAAGGAACTCGATTTCTAAAAGAAAAGAGACTTAAGGATTTGAAGTGTTTTGGTTTAAAAGAAAGGCAGGGTTTCGTCTTGACTTGTTTTAAAACATAAAGTGTTATAATAGCTTTATGGGAAGTTAGTTATAACGACTTTATGGAAAATAAAGAAATGGATTCATTATTGGATTTAGAATGGTAACTTGATTTTGGAAAAAGAGAAGTAACTTGTTTTCAAATATTGAACTCGTTGTGATGGAAAAATATAAGTGGCTTGGTTATAAAAGGTGAGTACCTTGATCTTAAAGGGTTAGATACTGGGGTTTAATGGTATACTTGACGTGTGCTAAGAAGTGTTTAAAGTACCTTGAGTCGCGTGTAACTTGCCTATGCTTGTTGTGATAGCCTTTGTTGTGCAAGTGTTTGATTGTGTGCTCACCGAGCCTCTCGACGAGGTAGGCTATCCGTTGATTGATGGACATACTGACACGTTGGGTAGCCCACGGGTATGCTTCCACTATATCAATTCTTAATGGACATACTGACACGTTGGGAGGCCCACGGGTATGCTTCCATTAGGGGTGTTGTTATTGTTATTTGATTGGACATACTGACACGTTGGGTAGCCCACGGGTATGCTTCCACAGTGAGTAGTATCTTGTTATTTGATTGGACATACTGACACGTTGGGTAGCCCACGGGTATGCTTCCACAGTGAGTATTGTTTTGTTAGTTGTTTGGACATACCGACACGTTGGGTAGCCCACGTATGCTTCCACAGGATTTTTATCTTGTTATCTCCTTTGGGCATACCGACACGTTGGATGGTCCACCGTATGGGCCCACCAGGACGGTTCGAGGCCATGCTTATACCGAGTGAGACGCCGCACGCGCCATCGGCGTTAAATTCCCGGGTTGTATTTGAGTGATGATTTCACCGCACGAGTCCTCGACTTGACATGATCGCTTATATGTCAGGTAATCGTAGTTTGGTTATCATACATGTCTCCCGCTTTATATAGACTATTATGATTCATTTACGATTTTTCGGGCCACATACTTGGTACCTGTTGTAATGACCTCCTTCGGGGGGCTGCGTTCATGCCGCAGGTTGAGGTATTTAGCTTGCTGATCCACACACTTAGGATCGCTCTTGATTCCTGAAGCTCCATATCTCCTAAGCTTGTCACGTGGTACGGCTCCCTAAGTAGTAGACTTTGTATATTCAGGCATGGCGGGCCCCGTCCCGTCGTTATGGTTTCAAAATTCTTAGAGGTCTCAGATAACGCTGCAAGTGTGTTTGTAAGGGATGTAACTGTTCAAGTTTTAATTTATGTACAAAAGGTAACCGTTTGGGTTAGCCTGCTTTCTTATTTCACTGTTTTCTTTCTTGAGTTTTTATTTCCGCTGGTTTTTCTCTGATGTTATATCACTAGGGTGCCCGGGGTAAGGCACCAATCACGGGCCCGGGTTCGGGTCGTGATAGTTGCGTTACATACTCGGTACAATATTTATTACTGACGTCCCTTTGTCGGGGGCATTGTGTTTCATGCCTACAGGTCCTGATAGACAGCGAGAAGGACCTCCTCAGTAGATTGCTGAGTATCAGCTTGTGTTGTAAGCTCCATGTTATTCGATGTTTCCTATAGACTTTGTGCATATAGATTATGGGTAGGCTGAGGCCCTGTACCTACTATGATATAGTAGCACTCTTTATAGGCTTATAAATGTGTTCTGTATGTATAGTATTGTCAACATGTTTGCCTTGTCAGCCTTTGTATATAGCATTTTGGATTTTGTTGCTTGCAGAGACATATGTTGCTACGCTTACAGAATGGCCCATTGGATAGTTTTTCCTTTTGAGACATAGATTACATGTACCAACTCTGACTCAAAAGCTTTGAATGAAGTGAAGCTCACCACCTGATCCACATAACTCAACTAACTCCTACTGGGGAGGTCTATCTACACCTCTATCTGAATTTGCAGCATGACATGCAGTGCCCCAGACAAATGGGATGTTAGTATGAATGAAATATACTGTCTGTAAAGCATGAATAGCAGTATGAAAATATAAGTTGTAAAGAGAAGTATAAAAGCAACCTGATACTCTGATAACATGTATGCCACATAGGGCGAATAATAAAACTCTGAAACTATACTGAACTCTTAGTATATCAACTTTGGTTCAGAATCTGCCTCGGCTTATAACCTGAGGTGTAATATGTCACTTCCCTCAGGTATACTTTGAGTTGTATGTATGTATGCATATATAATTGCCTTGTTCGGTCGACTACAGCGTGACGCGGTATGTATAATGTACATATATAACTTCCTACCAATATATATATATATATATATATATATATATATATATACATATACATAACTGCCCACTGGTATAGATTTGGTGGTGTGTATAATATATTATGATAACAATGGCTCTTGGCCTCGTTGAAACACATAAACTCTTCGACTTTGCTTTTAAACGACTCTTGGTCGACTCAACGACTAACTCTTTGGGACCCTCTTTTTTAGGTCTATGAAGTTCTGAGACAAATAAGATATATAGAATACAATAACGAGATAAAAGGTATGTTCAATTAAGGACAACAACATGTGAATAAGATTCATACTTTGAAGGTAACCATGACTTTTAGCCCTTCACTTTGGTTCGATCTTTTCTTCCGCTTTAGAGTGACAACTTGTCAGTATACAAGACTGTCTAGAGAGACTCCATCAAGAGGGAGTATGATATCAACCGGAATATCAACAATGAATATGTAATGCAACAATAACAAGATAACTGTTACACCCCGGAATTTCAGGATATGTTTATAAGAACGTACGTAAGAACTAAAAAATGTTAAGGTTTGAGACGAGTAAAAATTTATCGGAATTATGGAATTGTCGGAAAACGAAATATTGCGACGAATGAGAGGGCGACACGTGTCACCCCCTTAGTGGTCTTGGTCGAATTTGTGCATGGGTAGAATGGTCATTTGACCATATTTATGAAGAAAGTCTTGCTAGACTAAGAGCTTGACAACATTGACCAAGTCAATGAGCCCACATAGCATGATATTTTAATAAAATGCATCCAAGCCATCCATTTGTTTTAATCTTAACCCTTCCTTGTGTAATATAAGCTTACTAGTAGTGCAAGACTTAGTCATTCTCAACACTTAGAGAAATTTGAAATATCTTGAAGAACTTATTGTGAGGCTTACGGGTTTGGGTGCAAAGAGCAAGAAAAAATTTCATTTTTTGTCCAACAATCCCCATACTTTAAACCAAGGTTCCTAAGTGTATTGTAAGGGTATCTCTATAGAAAGATCCCGGAAAAATGGTGTTTTCGTATTAGTCGCAAGGCGAAAACCTAAGGAGTTATTCAACTTTGAATATGGAACTTGAAGAATAGTTCTTCATAGGCATCTAAAATTTGCTTGGAATGGTTTGGAACGTCGAAAGGAGGAGCTAAAGTTGCTAAGGATCGACTTGCAATCTTGGATCATATTTGGGCTAAATGAGGTATAATCTTTGTCTTACTTTTGTAATTGAAGATTCCATGTTATTACAAGTTAGAAATGATCATGTGATATGTGTTATGAAGTTTGATATGTGTTATGGAAATTTGGAAGCTCAAATCCGAAAATGACATGTTGAGCCATTTGAAATTGAATTACAATTTGGTCGTTAACTAGAATCGTCGCATGTTATCTACTTGAAGATTATAGTTGTTATAATCAATTGCGGCCTTATAACATGTTATACTAAACAACTTGGATTGAAAAGAAATTGGAAGAAGAATTGGTATTGTTGCCCTAATTGCCGAATTGACATTGTAGTTTAGACTAGTTTGTTATATATTATGGGGCGGAATTTTACATGTCTTGATTAAGCGTGTAATCCCCTATTGTTAACTACTTTGTTGAGCCTTAAATGTGGCGTGTTTGGTTATTGAATTCGTCCTTGAAAAAGGTGGCAAAGTATGTAGAAACAAAGGAAGTGTTGTCCGATTTTTAGTAGAATTTTTAGTGACTTTGCACTTGGAATATTCTACGTTTGAAGTAAGAAGTTAATAGACGTATTATGGTCATTATAGGTTGACATACTACGTACGGAGAATTGGACTTAGCAAGTGGATTAAACCGAAGAGGTATGTGGAACTTTCTTATCTCTTGAGCATGAATAAGTTGTAAATGTATAGTACGGTAGACGTACAAGTTTTTGACAATCTAGGTCCATTTGATATCCTTGGCTTATTTTAAGAATGTCTAAGTTGATTGAGTTAGGGAATTAACTCACTTGTTTAAATATTAAGGATATATTGGTTTTCAAAAGTTAAGAGACTTTAAGTATGTTGAAAGTATTATTGATACTTGTTTTGTTGGAAAGTTTAAGTCTCTTGGTTATAAAGAAGCATGTAAGTTGCTAATGTATAAAGCTAGTATAACGGCTTTATGGGAAGTTGGTTATAATAGCTTTATGGAAGGTTAAAAAGAGTGGTTTACTCTAAGTAATTTAAGTATGTTAAATGACTTGAAATAACGAAAGGCAAATTGGTTTAAAGGCATCAATTGCTTAAGGTTTTAAAAGAAAGAAGTTACTTGATTTAGAAGCCCGAAAATGTATTTTTCTAAAAAGGTGTTGTGACTTGTCTTAAAATGTAGTTATGACTTGATACTACGGTTATTAGTATCTTGGAAGTTTTATATGAAAATGAGTCATTTTAAAAGAATAGAAGTACGTAGTACTTTGGGTTAAACTCCCGGATTTATAATGACACGTTAGTGCCTTAAGTAAACTAAAATGAGAGTGTATATGAATAAGGCTAATAAGAAGTTAGGGGGATTTCTTAACTTGCTTATTTATTGTATGATAAGCCGGTAGTGCTTATGTTATGTATGATAAGCCGGTAGGGCTTATGTTATGTATGATGGCCGGTTGAGATAGGGTAAGAGTATAAATGAGCGGTAAACCCCCAAGATCGTTATACCACCTTCTCCAGTGTAAGAGTATAAATGAGGGGTAAACCCCCAAGATCGTTATACCACCTGCTTGTGGTAAGAGTATAAATGGCGGTAAATCCCCAAGATCGTTATACCACCTGCCCGTGGATTTGCTACCCATGATGCGAGGAATACCTCACGCGAGTCCTTATGGGCTTACGCGGGTGAAATAGTCCCACGCAGCGGTACAACCTATGCGAGAATACCTCACGCGTCCACACGACCTACGCGTGAAATAGTCCCGCGAGTAGGATTGCTTAATGATACCGCGCGGGTGGTCCCGCTGATCGCGAGCTTCCTATTTTTATGTTGTAAGTATACTTTTGATTACTCTCATTGTTAGTAAGGCAATCGTGGTATCGTTAAATGAGTTATCATACTTGTCTCCGCTTTATTATAGACTTATGATTTCATTACGCATTTCGGGCCACATATTTGGTACATGTTGTATCGACCTCCTTCGGGCCGCGTTCACGCCGCAGTGAGTCTGAGTTGCTGATCCTCGCTCTTAGGATCACCGTTCACCGTTGAGAAGTTCCTTTATTCCGAGGCTTATCCTCGGTATCGGTTGTTGTACATTCGTGGTATGGCGGGGCCCGGTCCCGCCAGTTTTGGTATTCTTCGTGGTCTGTCGTCACATTGTGGTTTGGGTTGAAATTAAAAAAAAATGTACTGTTTTATTGGTATAATACGGAAGGTGGCCTTATCGGCTAGCCTGTTGTTATTTTATGTTTAAGCATTTTATCAGTGTATGTTCCATTGCTATTCTCGATGTATACCGAAGTGGTGCCTGTGTAGGCACCGCGCCCGGTCGGGTCGTGACAAAGTGGTATCGAGCGCTTAGTCCTCTGAAAGTGTTTACGCATCGTGTCTAGTAGAGTCTTGATTATCGTGTGTTGTGCACCACATCTATAATCGTGAGGTCGCAGGACATTTAGGATTGATTTCCATTCTTCTCACTCTAAGATTGTGCGATAGAGTCAGTATGGTTAGGGTCGTCTCTCCTAACAAGTTATGATTGTTTGCCTACGATAAAGGCGTGATGACCCAGAAAGATTATGTGGATCGTATCCGGGTTGGTAATGTTTGTAGTTGGTATTGTGATATACAACTATACGGATTTATGTATGAGGGTCGACGCTGTTGCTTAGAATGATTTTAGATTACCGTGATTGGTAAGGACTAAATAAATACCGTGAAGGTATGAAACAGTTTAATGAATTCTCATCAAGGTTTTACGTACTAATTTGAGATAATTAGGAAATGATGAGCTGTCTGAGAAGGAAATGGACCCTTAAGAAGTTGTTATTAAGGGAATTAATGGAAGACTATGTTAATAGATTGAGCTATGTAGTAGGATTTCGAGAATGGTACGGGTGAGATCCGTATGGAGTAAGTATGGTTGTTGTGGTCAAGACAACACGATTATGGTATTACGATAAGTTTTGTACCCGCTACTGGGACTGATAAGGTAGGCATGGAGCATGGAAATTGCGATCCTAAGAATGTGATAACCACCGAGACCTTAGATATATAAGGCCTTCTCGGGTAGTAAAAAGTTAAGACAGACCAAGAAAAAGAGTTAAATACGACGCCGAGTCGGGTTGGGGATCTATTAAGGGTCGCCCCATAGTTTGAAATGAAATGGGATCACTGGTAGTCCCGCTACGTGACAGGGTCACGAGGGTGCAAGGCCAAGTTTAGTTAATCATTTTACGGGTTCGTGGACGTGTTCCACCGGAACCAGGTTGTGAGAGCTGGAATGGGCCTTATATTGTTTAATTTAGTAACTCCAAAAAGTGGAGGCCAGAATTAGTATGGAATTTATGTACGTATGCTAGTATAAGTTTGGAAGTACGGAAAGAGTACGACCAGTGAAAAAGAGAGCAACCAAGTGTAAAGAAATAAAGCCTGAATCTATGAGAACCTTTCGAGGTGACTACACCGTGAGTGTTGGGTGGTAGCTGAGCGGGTAGATAATAGTTGCCGGTAACGATACAGTCGTTGGACCCTAGCAGACCTAGCAGAGCTGTTATGACAGACATTGAGGTCATTATGAGTGCGCTAGTTGGCCTCTTGTTATGCCAACGCTGACCGCAGAGAGATTGGCTCGATTCCGTTTTCCGTAAGTCGATTATCCAAAGGTAAAGGAAGAGAAGTGGTAGTAACCAGTGAATTATCCTTCCTTCTTTGGCATCATTGTTTTCCTTTGTAAGTCTGTGTGACTTGTTCACTTGAGGTAAATTGACGCAGAAAGTAAGTAATAATTGAATTTGAAGGAATTTATGTTAAGTGCCCTTGGAGGTACTTAGAGTTGGTATGGTGTGGCGGTCAGGGCCACGACCTTCCGGATAATTTCAGGAAAATGTACAAGGCAAGAATAAAATAAGTACGAGTGCTGCCGGTGAAAAGCTGAGGGCATCTTTGGTAGGTTGGAAAATCTACACGAACTTAAGGGCGGTGCGTGATGATTAGATAATTACTGGACCGCAAGAGGACCCTGTGATTAGGGTTTTGACTCCAAGGAAAGTTTAAGAAAGGGAGATAAGTTCTCTTTCCCACGTAAAAGGACAGTTTTACGTATTATGGGATTGCGTGTACCCATGTTGTTAGACGCAGGATATGAGACTGGTAAGGTCTTCGGTATCGTCATGCCATAGGTTTTAGTTGTAGATAATCGTGGGAAAAGTTTTGTGTTGGGGTAATTAAGAACGACGTACGAATTGGTCGAGGAAGTATCGTAAAGATATAAATGCAGGTTGTACGCATGTATGAAACTGTACGATTATGAATCAAGATAGAAATACTTTTGCTAATAATAAGCCTAAGGTAAGGATATGGCCGGAATGATAAAGGAGAATACGACTATGGTTATGTAAGTTGCACGAGATATGACTACCCCAGACTAGTGTAAAGACCATTAGTAAATAATGGGAAGTAAGAACATTTCGAGGAAATGTGGTAACACCTAGCTATAGGCTTTACAAACTGGGAAAGGAAAATCGGGTTACTACTTTACGAGATCAAGGAAATTCCCCCCCCCCCCCCTAAATTGTGATTGACAGGAAGTCTTAGCCATGGGGCAAGCAAAGGAATCAAATCTTAGTTTAGTGACCAAGTTTGGTTGCAACAGAGAAAGGGAAACAGGAACCATAAGTGAGATTAAGGATACCCGAATATTTTTCGCAGGAATGAGAAATGCTTCCAGTTATTGGAAGATAAGTTGACTCGACTACAGTTCTAACTCCTCCTGAAAGACTAGAGGGTTAGGTTATTATGATAGCACGTTGGGTGTTGGGCTAGGTTGTGTGCTGACGCAACCCAATAAGGATAGAGCCTATGTTTTCCCGGTAGTTAGGGAAACAGGAAAGGAAATTACGCCACTTCCGATTTAGAGCTGGCGGCAGTTAAATCATGCCTTGAAGATTTGGGGGCATGACGTATATATAGACTTCATATGGATATTTGTGCAGACCACAAAAGCCTCCGGTATATCTGCAGACTGAGGCGGAGAATTCATGGCAATGACGGTGGTTAGAGTTATTCAATGATTGTGATATCGATATCCTATACCACCCAGGGAAAGCCAAGACAGTTAAAGATACTCTTAGTCGCGGATCTAAGGGTAGTATGCCAGATGGGAAGCCAGATAGACTAGACGTGGTCCGTGAGATTCTTCAGTTACCGAGCCTAGGGGTTCGATTATTTGTTTCCAAGGTTAATGAAGTTTAGATCCGAGAGGTTGCCGAGTCTTCCGTCGTTGAGGAGGTAAAGAGGCGATGATGAGGATCCGCTATGATACGCAGATCGAGATACGGCTCTCCGAGAAGAGAAGAGCCTGTTTGAGTAGCACCAGATGAGGTGCTGTGACATGAGGATAGATTGTGTGTACCCGGTGTTGCAGGACTAGTCAGCAGGTTTTAGGGGAGGCATACAGTGCGTATTGCTCAAATTGTTCGGGGTCGACTAAGTTGTGTCGTGACCTCAGATGTATGTATGGGTAAGATGACCAAAAAAGGGACGTAGCAGAGTTGTTGCTTAATATCCGAATTAGTAGCAGGTCATGATTGAACACCAGAAGCCCAGTGGGCTATTACAGGCGATTTAGACCCCGACTTAGACATGGGAGGTAATTAAAATAGATCTTGTTACAGGGTGGCATCGTACTCAGAGGAAGTGCGACTTCCTGGGGGCCATGGTAAATAGGCTGACGAAACCAGCCGTGTTCTTCCGGTTAGGACCACTTACTCGGCTGAGGTTCGTGCTAGTTTTTTTAGCAGGGGGGTTGTGAGACTGCACGGGGTTCCTATGTTTATGATGTCAGACAGATGAGCTCGATTACAGATAACTTCTGGAGGTTTTTCAGAAGGGTTTTAGGGACACAGGTGAGTCTCAGTGTTGCATTACACCCTCAGACCGACGGACAGGCAGAGCGTACTATCCAGGCACTTGAGGATAGGTCATGGCCTGTGTTCTTGATTTCAGAAATAGCCGGAGGGTTAATTGCCTCTTGTTGTGTTACGCACGATAACAGATACCCTTCCAGTATTCAGATGGCCCTGTATGAGGCCTTGTATGTAAGAAAGTGTAGATCGCTGGTTGGATGGTTCGACATAGGCGAGGTTCAGTTATTTGGTCCAAACTTAATTCAATGGCCGTGGATAAGGCGAAGCTTATCCGAAAGATTATTAGTAAGCTCGAGTCGCCAGGCTTTAGGCAGATAACCGACGTTGACACATGGGGGTTCAGGTTGACATTTTAGTATGAGCATTGTTATGTGTCCACGTGTGGCATTATTGGTATGTAGGGGTTGTAAGGGGACTATGTCGCTATCTTTAAGTTTGACTCCCAAAGGAACATTCGGGGATGAATGTTTCTAAGGGGGGAAGAATGTTACACCCCGGAATTTCAGGATATGTTTATAAGAACGTACGTAAGAACTCAAAAATGTTAAGGTTTGAGACGAGTAAAAATTTGTCGGAATTATGGAATTGTCGGAAAACGAAATATTGCGACGAATGAGAGGGAGACACGTGTCACCCCCCCCCATTTAGTGGTCTTGGTCGAATTTGTGCGTGGGTAGAATGGTCAGTTGACCATATTTATGAAGAAAGTCTTGCTAGACTAAGAGCTTGACAACATTGACCAAGTCAATGAGCCCACATAGCATGATATTTTAATAAAATGCATCCAAGCCATCCATTTGTTTTAATCTTAACCCTTCCTTGTGTAATATAAGCTTACTAGTAGTGCAAGACTTAGTCATTCTCAACACTTAGAGAAATTTGAAATATCTTGAAGAACTTATTGTGAGGCTCACGGGTTTGGGTGCAAAGAGCAAGAAAATTTTTCAATTTTTGTCCAACAATCCCATACTTTAAACCAAGGTTCCTAAGTGTATTGTAAGGGTATCTCTTGTCACGACCCGAAACCGGGCCCGCGACTGGTGCCTTACCCGGGCACCCAAGTAGTCAAACAACATCAGAGAAAATCAGCGGAAATTAAAATTCATACATGATAACCAATGAAAAGAGAAAACAGGCTAACCAAGCGGTTACCTTTTCTGAAAAATAACTAACACCAACAAGCATAATCCCCGCCTACATCAAGATTGCACTTCTAAGGATTTTTATAACATCTCTGACGGGACAGGGCCCCGCCATACCCCTGAATGTACAAAAAGTTCTACAACTTCAGGGAACCGTACCAAGTGACAAAGTCTCCGGGAATGGAGCTCGAGAACCGAACAATGATCCAAAGTGCGGATCAACAAGCGATGTATCTCAACTCGCGCATGAACGCAGCCCCGGGGCCGATAACAAAAAGTGCAGAGTATGCGAAATGTAAAAATATCAGAAATGAAATCATAATAGTCTATAAGGAAAACAGAGATACGTATGATAACCAAACTACAAGACACCACGATATACGCCTACCAAATCAAATCACATCAAGTCGTGGACTCACGCCAAAGATCATTACTCAAAGTGGACGATACTCGGCTACCCAACGTGTCGGTATGTCCAACCCAATAACAAGATAGTACTCACAGTGGACGATACTCGGCTACCCAACGTGTCGGTATGTCCCAACCAATAACAAGATAATACTCACCGTGGACGATACTGGCTACCCAACGGTCAAGATGTCCAAACAAATACCCAGATAATACTCATCGTGGACGATACTGCTGGCTACCCAACGTGTCGGTATGTCCAAACAAATACCCAGATAATACTCATCGTGGACGATACTCGGGCTACCCAACGTGTCGGTATGTCCAAACCAGCTTACAAGATAACACTCCTAATAAGCATACCCGGGCTACCCAACGCGGTCGATATGTCCCAAAGGATCAATATAGTGGAAGCATACCCGGCTACCCAACGTGTCGATATGTCCATCATACCACCCGATATCCGCCCTCCGCCGAGACTCAGAGTACAAAGTCAAACACTTGCACAACAACAAAACTATCACCACAAGCACAGTAAGTTACACACAACTCAAAGTACCTTCGTTTAAGTCGACAAACCGGTTCCAACCCCAAAATACTACATTCTTTCCTACCTTCAAAGACCTCTCTTTACGTAGAAACCATACGATACTATCACACGTAGTATCACACACATTCATGTTTAAAACACGACTTCAAACACAATTAACATAACGTCAAGTATACCTTTTAAAAGTCCAAGTAATTAACTCCTTTAAGGTCAAGTATTCCTACCTTTTAAAACTAAGTCATTTACTTTTCCCTTAAGAAAAGTTCGATATTTGAAAACAAGTGATTTATACTTTCAAACTCAAGTTACTTCTCTTTCCAAAATCCAAAGACATTATCCTTTGCAATCCATTAAGTTCATTCTTTGGAATTTTAAGAAAAGTCGAACTTGTTATCAATGATTCTCATTTAAGCAAACATGATCTAGGAAATGTAATATCATTTTGTCTTATCTTAGTTTCTATGCGGATGGAGGTTTCTACCGGTTTTAATATAATCAATTAGTCGAAACCATTTCCTTTATTAGCAAGAATGGTGTGTTCGATACTTGTTCCCACTTTCAAATCCATTTCACATTCTTATGCCGTTATACCTAACTTCCCATAAAGCTAGTATAACTCTTAAGTTTTCAAAACTAAGTATTACTCATTACTCACGAATGAGGTTTTACAACTTTTGAATACATTACAAAACTTTCACAATTCTAAGTTAAGTCTCTTATCTTACAAGATCAAGTCTCTTAACTTCTACCAATCAACAACCGTTCTTTACTCACATAAAGTTGTTATAATCGACTTCCCATAAAGCCGTTATAACCCCTTTATGTTTTAAACCAACCAATTACCACATAAACATTTATGAGACCAAGAGGGCTCATTCTTTAAGCACCGAGTGCCCATTACTAACTGATAAGACTTACTACTCTTACACCTAATGAAGCCCTTTACACTTCATAACAAGTCAAGACACAATTTGGAAAATCAATTTCTTTAACACACGCAAGGCCAACCGCACTATATATTTCACAAATAGTCATGTCAAGAGGATAGGAAGAATCACATACCTCGCGACGATTGTCGACACTAAGCAAAATGCTCCACAAGACTATCTCCTTAAGAAGAATATGCTACACGTAGTACTTCAATCCTATAAGGGCCATAAACGCCTATCAAACTCTAGTTTCAACGTAGTAAACTAAGTACAAGGCCCCTACATTCTACTGAAATCGACAGAACTTCCTTTGTTTCTATTAACTTGCCACCTTCACAAGGCCGAAATCAACAAGGCTACAAGATCCAAATCTAAGCCAACTTAACTATAACAATTTCGTGCTCACAAATCTATACAAACTTAACTATAATGACCTCAGCTCACAAATCTATTCAAACTCTAAATATAATGACCTCAGCTCACAGATCTATACTACTATCACAAGTACTAACTCAAAACCTGCAGGCGGAAACTCTTACCTTTAGAAAAGCCCACAAAAGCCCTTTCCTACCACTTCTTCCACAACTCAACCACCGCTCCCACAAGTTCACCAACACTTTTTCCTTCTGCCGCTCCAACAGCCTCCCTAAGGCCGTGTTTCTCAAAAACCTGCAGAGCGGAGAGGGTTTTCTCGGGAGGGTTTGAATGAAATGGCCAAGTCTTCCAAGACTTGGCCCTAAAATAGGCTTCTATCGCTGGTCAAAGGATGGGAGGACACTTGTCACCCTCCCATAGGCTCCTTATAAAAATATCCCCGATTTTTCTCCTTACCCGCAGAAATCCCGCCTGCGCCGCCCGCCACGGGCCAAGCGCTAACACTTCGTAAAATAATTGCACGCTGCACGCGCCATGCCCTCAGATTCGGCCGCGCGGCTTCAACACCCGGGCACTCAAGATAATCGCGCGCTGCCCTCGCTTCTCCGGCGCGCGCACAACTCCCGAATCAAGTCATCGCTACTTGATCGCGCCAAACTTGAAACTTCCATAACTTTGACTCGATGTCCAATCGATTTAACGGTTGGTCAGGTTGGGACCTAGATTCAACTGACTACACACTAGGCCTTTTAAACACCTTACAATCCTTAACAACTGGGTCCAATACTCAAAGGTAAACTCAAAATCCTTCCAACACATGTTTGCCAACTTATCTATCCTCTAGAATTTACTGGTGTAACATTCTTCCTCTCGTAAACATTCGTCCGAATGTTCCTTCTAAGTCTTCAGAACACACGCGCGGTATAGTCTTCACTACTATACCTACCAAAACTCATTTATGCCTCTCATGGCCATAATATAGAAATCACGCATCTCCAAATTCCAGCTAACGGGGAAATCACCTCTAACGTGCAAACATCACTATTTTCTCCTCCCTTGGTCTAAAGGATACTCTCCTTACTCCTGCTGCACCTTCCTTGTACACTCACACCCTCTCTAGTACACGCCCACAATTCAACATCGTCGCTTTCTACCACCTGGGAGTCACTACCTCCAACTCGTCCATCTTACTAATCCACGTCATGGAAGCTACCACTTCCATCGCAAACTACCCATGGAATCATCACACAAAACTCCATGTATACCATACACTCCGACAAGGATTAACAGTAAAGGCTTCTACCCAAGACTGCATTACATCTTAGGTCTCAAGTGTTATAAATTCTAAGGTTCAAAATTTTTCTCATCCCCAACTTACCCTCTTTATTAACCATGCTTCCAAATCACATTATATACACAAAGCTACCCGAACATAGCACTCAACACATCACCACAACATCAAAGCATACAATACTCTGTAGGGTTAAGAACATACCAGAACTATTGCTTCACTTCCTTCTTGTCGCTCTACTCATGTTCTTTCCGACGACGCACAAAAGGAGGAGGTGAATCGCCCATCGATCCCGGCTGAATCTCAACCTCCGCGCTTATCTCTCGCGGACAATTCTGCAAAATGGCCCGGTGGCCGCATGTAAAACAGATTCCCTATTAGCACGACACTCCCATCGCGAGCCTACCACAATGGTCACAACGAGGTAAGGGTGGTCCCATCCGACTAACATCCCCGATCCCCAAAACTCAAACTCGAGCCCGACCGCTCCCGAATTTTTCGAACGCCCCGACGATCGAGGTGGAGCACTCCGTCGGGCGGAGGCGCATAACTAACTCGCCACGAGGTCGCCGCCTCAAGGTCACCAAAGGACCTCGCCGCTTGGCCCTACTCACGATCTTGGTCATTCCGTCGACTCACGCGGCCTCACATCCAAGCGCATGAGCTCGCACGCGGCAATGTCCATGCCCTACCAAGAGCTACTCCCGAGCAACTCTCGCCAAATAGTCATCAAGCCCTGTGACATAGCGGTGCACTCGCCCTCCATGTCGGCTACTAACGCGGACGCATCGAGCTAGTGAGTTAAACTCCACGTTGTACTCTCAACCGCACGCCTGCTCGCCTCAACATCAAAAACTGTTTACCGAGTCCTCCTCATCCGCGAGGCAAGAAATGTGCAAGAAATGCCTCCGAGAACTCGTCCCATCTCGGAAGTGCATGCCTCCCGACGCCTCCCACGATCAAACCACGATCGCGGTATCACGCAGCCGATGCGAACCTAGACCACCGACTCGGTCTCCGATGCCTCGATCACTCACGATCCGGTCAGAATCGCTTGATGAACTCGCGGATCATCCTCGTGCCTCGACCAGAACTCGCGGGCCACAACTCGTAAAGTCCCGCACCTCAAACTATCCGATCTCGTGAACCATCGTGCATCGAATCGCCGGCCCACCTATCCTCGTGTTCGCCACAACCCCGCCAATAATCGCCAACTCTTGTAACCCATCTTCTCTCGCCTGCATCGCGGATCGAGGCTCGTGCATCGTGGTCTCAGAGACTGCCGCCGCTTTACTCGCAGCCTCCTTCGCCGCTCTTGCCTTCTCGCCTCGTTGCCTTCGCAGAGGCATAATCGTAAAAACGAAACACGCCGAGGGTCCAACTTACAACACGCCTCTAAGGCACGATCTCGTAATGAGAAGAATAAACCAATCCTAAATGTCTCAGCCTCCCGATTATAGATGTGCACAACACATCGATAATCAAGACTCTACTTAGACACGGTCAGACACTTTCCGAGGACTAATCGCTCGATACCACTTCACACGACCAAACTGCTCGCGATCGTGCCTTACCCGCACCCAAGTAGTCAAACAACATCGAGAAAATCAGCGGAAATTAAAATTCATACATGATAACCAATGAAAAGAGAAACAAAGCAACTAAGCGTTACCTTTTCTCAAAAATAACTAACACCGAACAGCATAATCCTCGCCCACATCAAGCATTTACTGCACTTAAGGATTTTTATAACATCTCCGACGGACAGGCCCGCCATACCCCGAATGTACAAAAGTTCTACAACTTCGTGGAACCGCATCAAGTGACAAAGTCTCCGGCGAATGGAGCTTTCGAGAACCAACAGCGATCCAAAGTGCGGATCAACAAGCGATGTATCTCAACTCGCGATGAACGCAGCCCGGCGGGCCGCATAACAACAGTACCGAGTATGCGAAATGTAAAAATATCAGAAATGAAATCATAATAGTCTATAAGGAAAACAGAGACATGTATGATAACCAAACTACAAGACACCACGATATACGCCTACCAAATCAAATCACATCAAGTCGTGACTCACGCCCGAAAGATCATTACTCAAAGTGGACGATACTGCTGGCTACCCAACGTGTCGGTATGTCCAACCCAATAACAAGATAGTACTCACGGCTGACGATACTGGGCTACCCAACGTGTCAAGATGTCCCAACCAATAACAAGATAATACTCATCGTGGACGATACTGCTGGCTACCCAACGGTCAAGATGTCCAAACAAATACCCGGATAATACTCATCAGGACGATACTCGGCTACCCAACGTGTCGGTATGTCCAAACAAATACCCAGATAATACTCATCGTGGACGCATACTGCGGCTACCCAACGTGTCGGTATGTCCAAACCAGTTTACAAGATAACACTCCTAATAAGCATACCCGGCTACCCAACGTGTCGATATGTCCCAAAGGATCAATATAGGAAGCATACCCGCTGGCTACCCAACGTGTCGATATGTCCATCATACCACCCGATATCCGCCCTCCGCCGAGAGACTCGGTAGCACAAAGTCAAACACTTGCACAACAACAAAACTATCACCACAAGCACAGCAAGTTACACACAACTCAAAGTACCTTCGCTTAAGTCGACAAACCGGTTCCAACCCCAAAATACTACATTCTTTCCTACCTTCAAAGACCTCTTTACGTAGAAACCATACGATACTATCACACGTAGTATCACACACATTCATGTTTAAAACACGTACTTCAAACACAATTAACATAACGTCAAGTATACCTTTAAAAGTCCAAGTAATTAACTCCTTTAAGGTCAAGTATTCCTACCTTTAAAACTAAGTCATTTACTTTTCCCTTAAGAAAAGTTCGATATTTGAAAACAAGTGATTTATACTTTCAAACTCAAGTTACTTCTTTTCCAAAATCCAAGACATTATCCTTTGCAATACATTAAGTTCATTCTTTGGAATTTTAAGAAAAGTCAGTACTTGTTATCAATGATTCTCATTTAAGCATCCATGATCTAGGAAATGTAATATCATTTTGTCTTATCTTAGTTTCTATGCAGATGGAGGTTTCTACTGGTTTTAATATAATCAATTAGTCGAAACCATTTCCTTTATTAGCTAGCAATGGTGTGTTCGATACTTGTTCCCACTTTCAAATCCATTTCACATTCTTATGCCGTTATACCTAACTTCCCATAAAGCTAGTATAACTCTTAAGTTTTCAAAACTAACTATTACTCATTACTCACGAATGAGGTTTTACAACTTTTGAATACATTACAAAACTTTCACAATTCTCAGTTATGTATCTTATCTTACAAGATCAAGTCTCTTAACTTCTACCAATCAAACACCGTTCTTTTACTCCCCTAAAGTTGTTATAATCGACTTCCCATAAAGCCGTTATAACCCCTTTATGTTTTAAACCAACCAATTACCACATAAACATTTATGAGACCAAGAGGGCTCATTCTTTAAGACCGAGTGCCCATTACTAACGGATAAGACTTACTACTCTTACACCTAATGAAGCCCTTTACACTTCATAACAAGTCAAGACACAATTTGGAAAATCAATTTCTTAACACACGTCGCCAACCGCACTATATATTTCACAAATAGTCATGTGAAGAGGATAGGAAGAATCACATACCTCGCGACGATTGTCGACACTAAGCAAAATGCTCCACAAGACTATCTCCTTAAGAAGAATATGCTACACGTAGTACTTCAATCCTATAAGGGCCATAAACGCCTATCAAACTCTAGTTTCAACGTAGAGTAAACTAAGTACAAGGCCCCTACATTCTACTAAATCGACGTAACTTCCTTTGTTTCTATTAACTTGCCACCTTCACAAGGCCGAAATCAACAAGGCTACAAGATCCAAATCTAAGCCAACTTAACTATAACGACCTCGGGCTCACAAATCTATACAAACTTAACTATAACAAATTTCGTGCTCACAAATCTATTCAAACTCTAAATATAATGTACCTCAGCTCACAGATCTATACTACTATCACAAGTACTAACTCAAAACCTGCAGGCGGAAACTCTTACCTTTTAGAAAAGCCCACAAAAGCCCTTTCCTACCACTTCTTCCACAACTCAACCACCGCTCCCACAAGTTCACCAACACTTTTTCCTTCTTGCCGCCTCCAACAGCCTCCCTAAGGCCAGTTTCTCAAAAACCTAGAGAGAAGGGAGAGGGTTTTCTCGGGAGGGTTTGAATGAAATGGCCAAGTCTTCCAAGACTTGGCCCTAAAATAGGCTTCTATCATTGGTCAAAGGATGGGAGGGACACTTGTCACCCTCCCATAGGCTCCTTATAAAAATATCCCCGATTTTTCTCCTTACCCGCAAAATCCGCCTCGCCGGCGCTGCCACACGGCCAAGCGCTAACACTTCGTAAAATAATTGCACGCTGCACGCGCCATGCCTCAGATTCGGCGGCCATGGCTTCAACACCCGCAGACCTCAAGATAATCGCGCCGCGTCGCTTCTCCGCGCGCTACACAACCCTCGAATCAAGTCATCGCTTACTGATCACGCCAAACTTGAAACTTCCATAACTTTTGACTCCGATGTCCAATCGACGAACGGTTGGTTGCGTTGGGACCTAGATTCAACGGACTACACACTAGGCCTTTTAAACACCTTACAATCCTTAACAGCTGGGGTCCAATACTCAAAGGTAAACTCAAAATCCTTCCAACACATGTTTGCCAACTTATCTATCCTCTAGAATTTACGGGGTGTAACATCTCTATAGAAAGATCCCGGAAAAATGGTGTTTTCGTATTAGTCGCAAGGCGAAAACCTAAGGAGTTATTCAACTTTGAAGATGGAACTTGAAGAAGAGTTCTTCATAGGTATCTAAAGGTTGCTTGGAATGGTTTGGAACGTCGAAAGGAGGAGCTAAAGTTGCTAAGGATCGACTTGCAATCTTGGATCATATTTGGGCTAAATGAGGTATAATCTTCGTCTTACTTTTGTAATTGAAGATTCCATGTTATTACAAGTTAGAAATGATCATGTGATATGTGTTATGAAGTTTGATATGTGTTATGGAAATTTGGAAGCTCAAATCCGAAAATGACATGTTGAGCCATTTGAAATTGAATTACAATTTGGTCGTTAACTAGAATCGTCGCATGTTATCTACTTGAAGATTATAGTTGTTATAATCAATTGCGGCCTTATAACATGTTATACTAAACAACTTGGATTGAAAAGAAATTGGAAGAAGAATTGGTATTGTTGCCCTAATCCGAATTGACATATCAGTAGTTTAGACTAGTTTGTTATATATCATGGCGGAATTTTACATGTCTTCATTAAGCGTGTAATCCCCATTGTTAACTACTTTGTTGAGCCTTAAATGTGGTGTGTTTGGTTATTGAATTCGCCTTGAAAAAGGTGGCAAAGTATGTAGAAACAAAGGAAGTGTCATGTCGATTTTCCATAGAATTTAGTGACTTTGCACTTGGAATATTCTACGTTTGAAGTAAGAAGTTAATAGACGTATTATGGTCATTATAGGTTGACATACTACGTACGGAGAATTGGACTTAGCAAGTGGATTAAACCGAAGAGGTATGTGGAACTTTCTTATCTCTTGAGCATGAATAAGTTGTAAATGTATAGTACGGTAGACGTACAAGTTTTTGACAATCTAGGTCCATTTGATATCCTTGGCTTATTTTAAGAATGTCCAAGTTGATTGAGTTAGGGAATTAACTCACTTGTTTAAATATTAAGGATATCTTGGTTTTCAAAAGTTAAGAGACTTTAAGTATGTAGAAAGTATTATTGATACTTGTTTTGTTGGAAAGTTTAAGTCTCTTGGTTATAAAGAAGCATGTAAGTTGCTAATGTATAAAGCTAGTATAAC
This sequence comes from Przewalskia tangutica, assembly GCA_029844215.1. Lineage (NCBI taxonomy): Eukaryota > Viridiplantae > Streptophyta > Magnoliopsida > Solanales > Solanaceae > Przewalskia > Przewalskia tangutica. The sequence goes on along the minus strand of CM056728.1, from coordinate 27,749,152 downwards.
GGCTTTATGGGAAGTTGGTTATAATAGCTTTATGGAAGGTTAAAAAGAGTGGTTTACTCTAAGTAATTTAAGTATGTTAAATGAATTGAAATAACGAAAGGCAAATTGGTTTAAAGGCATCAATTGCTTAAGGTTTTAAAAGAAAGAAGTTACTTGATTTAGAAGCCCGAAAATGTATTTTTCTAAAAAGGTGTTGTGACTTGTCTTAAAATGTAGTTATGACTTGATACTACGGTTATTAGTATCTTGGAAGTTTTATATGAAAATGAGTCATTTTAAAAGAATAGAAGTACGTAGTACTTGGGTTAAACTCGGATTTATAATGACACGTTAGTGCCTTAAGTAAACTAAATGAGAGAGTGTATATGAATAAGGCTAATAAGAAGTTTAGGGATTTCTTAACTTGCTTATTTATTGTATGATAAGCCGTAGTGCTTATGTTATGTATGATAAGTTTCAAGGGCTTATGTTATGTATGCTGGCTGGTTGAGATAGGGTAAGAGGATAACTGAGCGGTAAACCCCCAAGATCGTTATACCACCTTCTCCAGTGTAAGAGTATAAATGAGGGGTAAACCCCCAAGATCGTTATACCACCGCCTGGTAAGAGTATAAATGAGGGTAAATCCCCAAGATCGTTATACCACCTGCTCCATGGATTTGCTACCCATGACGCGGAGAATACCTCACGCGAGTCCTTATGGGCTTACGCGGTGAAATAGTCCCACGCGGCGGGTACACTATGCGAGGAATACCTCACGCGGTCCACACGACCTACGCGGTGAAATAGTCCTGAGTAGGATTGCTTAATGATACATCGCGCGGTGGTCCTCGCTTGATCGCGAGCTTCCTAATTTTATGTTTTAAGTATACTTTTGATTACTCTCATTGTTAGTAAGGCACTGTGTACTGTTAAATGAGTTGTCATACTTGTCTCCAGTTTTATTATAGACTTATGATTTCATTACAAGATTTTCAGCCACATATTTGGTACATGTTGTCAGATCGACTTCGGGCCGTTACGCCGCAGTAGAGTACTGTGTTGATCTTCGCCTAGGATCACCGTCACCGCTGAGAAGCTTCTTTATTCTGGAGGCTTATCCCTGGTATTGTCGGTTGTTGTACATTCAGGGGTATGTCGGGGCCCTGTCCCGCCAGAGTTGTTATTTTTAGAGGTCTGTAGTCACATTGTGGTTTGGGTTGTAAAGAAAAAAAAAATGTACTATTTTATTTGTATAGTTTACGGAAGGTGGCCTTATCGGCTAGCCTGTTGTTATTTTATGTTTAAGCATTTTATTAGTTGTGTATGTTCCGCTGCTATTCTCTGATGTATACCGAAAGGGGTGCCCAGGTAGGGCACCAGTCGCGGGCCCGGGGTCGGGTCGTGACAATAACCATTCTCGATAGAGGATAGTAAACATATGAATGGAATGACCTTGTCGAATAATTTGGATGTCATGACTTTGAAAAATGGGAATAGCCTTATATACCTACGTCACTTAGTTACCAACACCATACGAACCCTCGAATGCTTTATGAGTGATCTTGTCACGACCCGAACCCGGGCCCGTGACTGGTGCCTTACCCAGGCACCCAAGTAGACATACATCAGAGTAATCAGCGGAATATAAAAACACAACATGAAACAATGTAAAAGAGACACAGTTTATCTGAGGAAAAGTTGCCTTTCGGCATATATATATAAACCCAAAGTGAACATACATCCCAACTTTACAACGGACTACGCACTCTAAGGAATTAAAACAACTATGGCGGACAGGGCCCGCCATACCCTGAATGAACATTAATACCTACAACATCGTGACTATACCAAAGATAAGCCTCCGAGAAACGGAGCTTCCCAAAACGCTGAATCGTGATCCTATGGCGAGGATCGACGATCGTGTACCTCTACTGCGGATGAACGCAGCCCAAGCGAGGTCGATAACAGTACCAAGTATGTGAAATCAAAATATCAGAATGAAATCATAATAGTCTATATAAAACAAAAGACATATATGATAAACAATTTATGATACACAATATGTAGCAATATGTCAAGTCGTGACTCACGCCCAAAGTCATCACTCAAATATAACTATGGGTCTCATGCCCACAATATCAATCATGCCCGTGGAATTCCTTCCTCACCGCTTCATCCATGATATAACAAGCACCAAGGAATACACATGAACACCGTGTCCCACTGTGTCATAATAAAACCGTGACGGTAAGTACGGCGCATAGCCGACTACTAAGACCCACGCACCAACAATGCCATAAATCAGATCACGAGGTCTTTCTAGACCGCACCACATGATCGGCCGCCACTCGCCTCGTGATCAATGCGCGTTTAATCTCGAGCATACCGCCGCTCGCATAGGCTACACATAGGCCCGCATGAGGTATTCCTCGCGACGGTAGCTAGCCCGCGGTACCCTCCTGGACTCCCGCAGTCCGCATAGTCACATAGACCGCATAGTCACACAGACCGCATAAGGCACTCCTCGCATCGGGATAATACACCCGGAATGATCAATCCTAGAGCATACCGCTGCTCCGCATAGTCACACAGACCGCATAGCCGATAGACCGCATCGCGTGGCAAGCCCTGTATAACAAGTCGAGGGTATGTGATATAATAACAAGATAACGGGCTTAACGCTTAACAACGTAAGCACAACAAGAATAACCCCTTACACAACATCACAAGATACTAACACACGTAGCATCCTAACATGTTTACTTATCAAATCAACAAGAAAGTATTACAAGGCTATCACAAACCAACACAATCAAGTTATTCAGACAAGGTACTTTCTACTTTATGTTAACAAGTTCGGGTTTTTATCCCCAAAGTACTTCATACATTAACTCTTTAAAAGATCCGTTCCTTTCACAAAAGTCACACAATACCCGTAGTATAAAAATAGAGTGACTATCTTTTAAGTAAACCAAAACACTTCCCTAAGTAACAACATTATTTTCCAAACGCTCAAGTTTGCCTAATTTCAAATGCTCAAGTTTCTCATTTTGAAAGGTTTCAGAGTTCATAGTTTTAATCACTTAATAATATAATTCTCCTTTTAAAACAATTTGAGAAACATATGCCTTATGTGTGAGTAGGTTATTCTTGTTTATAACAATCTTGTTAAAGCAGCCATGATCTAGGAAATGTAATATCATTTTGTCTCATCTTAGCTTCTATGCAGATGGAGGTTTCTACTGGTTTTAATAATACTTAATTGGTCGATACATTTCCCTTTATTAGCGCTGCAGTGGTTGGTTCGGTACTTCTTCTCATTTCCAAATCAATACAAGGCGTTTATAACAATTAAGTAAACTGCCTTTTATCTCTCTTAAGTCGTTATACCTAACTTCCCATAAGGCTAGTATAACTCTTAAGCTTTTAAAACCAAGTATTACTCTTCTTTCAAAACGGTTCTTAATTCTTTTGAAATACTTCAAGATTATTTATTATTAGACTCAAGTCGTAAGACATCGCAAAGAAACCACGCTCGCTAACACACGCACGCCTCACCGTACTATATATATTCTTTTAAAAATATCATGCTCAAGAGGATAGGAAGAATCACATACCTCGCGACGATTATCGACTAATAGCAAAATGCTCCACCGCTATAACCCGGCTAGCCTTGTCCACCTTTCAAGTAGAACATGCTACTCGCACATTCAACCTATAAAGGCCATATACGTCTATCAACGTCTAGACTACACTGAAGAATATTCTAAGTAGAGGGTTCTCTATTCTACGGAAAATCGCAAGATTTCCTACCCACATACTACGTGTCTACTATAAGTACAGTCCTATGTAAGTACAGTCCAATTCTTCTTCTTTTATACCCTTCTACCGTGATTACAGTTCAATTCTATTCTTTAATATCCTTCTATATCTTATACTCAAATATTAACTATTCTTATAGGTAATCTTCAATTACAATAGAAGGACAAAAGTGTTTACCTCGACAAGCCCAAAATTATCCAAGTTAAATGTCGATCCTAAGCAAGGTTTAGCTCCTAATTGCACGCTCCGATAGCTCCAAGACCCTTAGAAGTTTCTAAATAACTTCTACTCAACTACTAAAAGGGATTTGGGGCTAGGGTATTTTGGAATAGTAACTACTAGAAGGCAACTTTCTACAAAGGGGAGAGGGTTCTCACTGAAGCCACTAGGAAGGGGAGGGTTCTCACAAGCCACTAGGAAGGGGGGGAGAGGGCTTGGACGAGAAACACTACAAGGGAGAGGGAGTTTTTGAGACTTAGAGAATGAGGAGTGGATGAAGAAGTCTTCACTCAAGGGGGGTATTTATAGAACACTCAAGGGCTAAGATCAAAACAAATGGAAGGTGGAGATTATGATCCAAGTGAAAGATGAGGTCTTCCAACCAAGTGTCTCCCACAACATTTGGACATATGTCCACCACAATATTGGAACACATTCCCACCACAACAATGAGCCATGTGGACTCCACTAACTCTCCAAAAAACGTCCACTTCTACCTACTCCCACTCACACAAATCAACTTGCAAGACTTGACCAATTTGACTTGCCCACTAGGCCACATTTTCATCCAACCTAAGCCAACTAAGGGTGACATATGTCGCCCTCCTAATGGTCCAAAATATTTCGCCTCTCGGAAAAATCCGTAATCGGTTAAAAATATTAAAAACGTAGAATTTCCTTCACAAGGTTCGAAATCTTTTCTGTCGAAAGCTTACAATTTCATTCTTAACCTAATTAGGGTTTGTACAAACGTACGTACGTCCTCACGTACATACTCCGGAACTACGGGGTATAACATTCTCCCCTCCTTAGAAACATTCGTCCCGAATGTTCCTTCTCAAGACAGATAACGATATAGGTCCTCACAACTTAACAGTTTGCAAAAGCCACACATGGCCACAATACAACATGCGCAAATACTTAAATCCAAGCCCACGAGGAATCACCTCTATCATCACAAAAGCTCCCACCCAAGGTCTAAAAGATATTCCCTTCGCACCTTTACTTCACAAAAGTAATGATCACTCTTATTCTCTTACTCGTCGTACCCTCCTCGAACACTCGAACACTTCCTAAATAAACTTACCACCTTCCTGTTATTGCTTCAGTTTCCAAAATCTCGGGGTTACTATCTCCAACTTGGTCATCATCACCGGGGAACACTCTGGATGGATCTCCGATACTCTTCTGAACATATCAACATGAAAGACCGGACGTACTGCCTCCCACGTCGGACGGCAAAGCTAACTTATAGGCAACCTGGCCTATCCTCCAAAGGATCTCAAACGCCCCGCACTTCGTCTAAGTTTCCTCTGTTTTCCAAATCTCGTCATGCCCTTCCGGGGTGGTACCTTCAAGAAAACCCACCGTCAACCTGAACTCCAAGTGTCGATGCCGATTATCCGCATGACTTCTGTTGACTCTGAGCTGCCAATAACCTCTCCTGGATAGGCTTCACCCTATCCACATCCTGCTGAATCAAGTATGTACCCACTATCTGAATCTTGCCAACATCGAACCAATCGATCGGCAACATACACTTCCGCCCCTACAAGGCTTCATAAGGCGACATCTTAATACTGAAATGGTAGTTATAAAACACTCCCTCAACAGGAGGCAACAATCCTCACAGCTACCCCTTAAATCCAAACACTGGCCCGAGGGTGAATGTGATACGGAGACTCACCTGAGTTCCTAACCCTGCCTGGTAAAACCCCCAGAAAAGAAACACCAGAACTCGGCTCCACTGCCGGTCATAAGTAAAAGTAGGGACCCCGTGTAGCCTTACAATCATCCCGATATATAACATCTCGCATAACCCTCTGCCGAGTAAACGGTCCTGACTGAAAGATAAGGTGGGCTGACCTCATCGGTCCGACTACTGGTCGAACGCATCCACGAACTCGTATGCTGGTTAACTAAACTTGGGCCTAACCCCCCCTCATGACCCCACCACCTAGCGGGACCACCTCGAATTGACCCACCACATTACAGGCCGCGGGTTGACCCGCGATCGATCCTCAACCCGACCTGCTATCGCGCCAAACACTTGTTCCCCGATCCGGAACAATCTCACTAATCAAGTTACGAAAACCTAGTGGTCTTCTTAGCTCAACTACCCTCTTTCATTTCATACCACTCAGGGATTTATCACACAAACATATCTCACGTATACTATGCACTCCGATAAGGGTCAAACATAAAAATAATCTTTTACTCAAGATGGCCTCGCCTCTATGGTCTCTACGAAAAAAAAATCTAAGGCTCACAATTAACACAATGCTATCTGAACATAACACTTAAAATATACTTATCTTATCACACACACAAATCTCTAGAGGGTTAAGGATATACCTGTATCTACTGCTTCACTACCCTTTGTCATTCTAATCAATCCTCGCCTGGGCGATAGCTGGGAGGATGATGAACTAGCCATCGATCCCGGCGTCGAGTCTACATCCGCGCCACCGATTGGACAATTTCTCGCAAATGGCCCCGCCGCCGCAAGCATAACCAAGCCGGGTTAAGAAGTGCGACACTTCACAATGACACTTACCACAACGGCCACACCGGTGGGGTGGCCTCCGCTAACACCCCTTCCTCTCCGAACCATCAATCCGTTGGCCGAACCTACGATAGCCGCGGAATCAAGCCCTCGAGCTCACCAACTCCGATACCCCGAACGCCCCAACCCCGCGGAGGACCACTCGCATCGCGGAAGTGCATATCCATCACATCGAGGCGATTTGCCTCGAAAGTTACCAGCGACCCCGCCGACCGCCTCTTCTCGCCGATTCGTTAATTCGCCGATCTATATGTTCTCTCAGGCCGCGCATGAGCATGTACGCGGGCAATATCCATGCCTGACTGAAGGGCTACTCTTGTACAACCCTTTACTAGATAATCGTCTAGACCCGTGATATATCGGTGAACTCTATATTCTCTGATTGCTAAAATCCTAGCTAGTAACAGGTCCATTCCTTTGTAATCCATATTCTCTGTTCCCGGTCGTGGAACTGAAGGCTCATATAACATGGCCGCAGTAGGAATCATTGCTAAACTCTCTGGCCGGGCGATGTCGCAGAACTCCCGAATGGCACCACCTTAGGTGATGATTGGGCTCGGCCCTCGTAACCTCTCGTGTTTCTACCCGCCTCTCGCCGCTTTGCCTTCGCCCGGCCGTTTCACGCGAGGCATAACTGGTAAGGGAAAGAAATACGTTAGAGGGGTCCAACTTATAACACAGCTCTAAGGCACGATCTCAGAGTGAGAAGAATGGAAACCAATCCTAAATATCCTATAGCCTCCTAATTATTGGTGTGGTGCACAACACACCGATAATCAAGACTCTACTGGATACGGTCTGTAGACACTTTCCGAGGATTAACTGCTCTGATACCACTTTTGTCACGACCCGAACCCGGGCCCGTGACTGGTGCCTTACCCGGGCACCCAAGTAGACATACATCAGAGTAATCAGTGGAATATAAAAACACAACATGAAACAATGTAAAAGAGACACAGTTTATCTGAGTAAAAGTTGTCTTTCGGCATATATATATAAACCCAAAGTGAACAGTTACATCCCAACTTTACAACGGGACTACAAACCTCTAAGGAAGTAAAACAACTATGGCGGGACAGGGCCCCGCCATACCCTGAATGAACATTAATACCTACAACATCAGGGACTATACCAAAGATAAGCCTCCGGAGAAACGGAGCTTCCCAAAATGTCAATCGTGATCCATGAGCGAGGATCGACGATCGTGTACTCTACCTGCGGCATGAACGCACTTCAAGGAGGTCGATAACAGTACCAAGTATGTGAAATCAAAATATCAGAATGAAATCATAATAGTCTATATAAAACAAAAGACATATATGATAAACAATTTACGATACACAATATGTAAGAAGTCATGTCAAGTCAGGGACTCACGCCCTTAAAGTCATCACTCAAATATAACTATGGGTCTCATGCCCACAATATCAATCATGCCCGTGGAATTCCTTCCTCACTGCCGGCAGTCCATGATATAACAAGCACCAAGGAATACACATGAACACCAGGTCCCACCTGTGTCATAATAAAACCGTACGGGGTAAGTACGAAGGCATAGCCGACTACTAAGACCCACGCATCAACAATGCCATAAATCAGATCACGAGGTCTTTCTAGACCGCACTACATGATCGGCCGCCACTCGCCTCGTGATCAATGCGCGTCTAACTCGAGCATACCGCCGCTCGCATAAAGCCACATAGGCCCGCATGAGGTATTCCTCGCATCGGGGGTAGCTAGCCCGCGGTACCCTCCTGGACTCTCGCAGTCCGCATAGTCACATAGACCGCATAGTCACACATTCCGCATAAGGCACTCCTCGCATCGGGATAATACACCCGGAATGATCAATCCTGGAGCATACCGCTGCTCCGCATAGTCACACTGCATCGTGATAGCCGATAGACCGCATCGGGTGGCAAGCCCTGATAACAAGTCAAGGGTATGTGATATAATAACAGTACAACGGGCTTAACGTTTAACAACGTAAGCACAACAAGAATAACCCCCTTACACAACATCACAAGATACTAACACACGTAGCATCCTAACATGTTTACTTATCAAATCAACAAGAAAGTATTACAAGGCTATCACAAACCAACACAATCAAGTTATTCAGACAAGGTACTTTATACTTTATTATAACAAGTTCCGGTTTTTATACCAAAAGTACTTCATACATTAACTCTTTAAAAGATCCTATTCTTTAACAAAGGTCACAAAATACCCGTAGTATAAAAATAGAGTGACTATCTTTTTAAGTAAACCAAAACACTTCCCTAAGTAACAACATTATTTTCCAAACGTTCAAGTTTGCCTAATTTCAAATGCTCAAGTTTCTCATTTTCGAAAGGTTTCGTAGTTCATAGTTTTAATCACTTAATAATATAATTCTCCTTTTAAAACAATTTGAGAAACATATGCCTTATGTGTGAGTAGGTTATTCTTGTTTATAACAATCTTGTTAAAGCAGCCATGATCTAGGAAATGTAATATCATTTTGTCTCATCTTAGCTTCTATGCAGATGGAGGTTTCTACTGGTTTTAATAATACTTAATTAGTCGATACATTTCCCTTTATTAGCGCTGCAGTGGTTTGTTCGATACTTATTCTCATTTCCGAAATCAATACAAGGCGTTTATAACAATTAAGTAAATCGTTCCTTTTATCTCTCTTAAGTCGTTATACCTAACTTCCCATAAGGCTAGTATAACTCTTAAGCTTTTAAAACCAAGTATTACTCTTCTTTCAAAAACGGCTCTTAATTCTTTTGAAATACTTCAAGATTATTTATTATTAGACTCAAGTCAGAAGACATCGCAGTAAAACCACGCTCGCTAACACACGCACGCTCACCGTATATATATATTCTTTTAAAAATATCATGCTCAAGAGGATAGGAAGAATCACATACCTCACGACGATTATCGACTAATAGCAAAATGCTCCACCGCTATAACCCGGCTAGCCTTGTCCACCTTTCAAGTAGAACATGCTACTCGCAGAACATTCAACCTATAAAGGCCATATACGCTATCAACGCCTAGACTACACCAAGAATATTCTAAGTAGAGGGTTCTATTCTACGGAAAATCGGGCAAGATTTCCCTACCCGTCATACTACACAAGTTCATCTGTAAGTACAAATTCCCATGTAAGTACACCCAATTCTTCTTCTTTATACCCTTCTACCGTGATTACAGCTCAATTCTATTCTTTAATATCCTTCTATATCTTATACTCAAATCTTAACTATTCTTATAGGTAATCTTCGATTACAATAGAAGGACAAAAGTGTTTACCTCGACAAGCCCAAAATTATCCAAGTTAAATGTCGATCCTGAGCAAGGTTTAGCTCCTAATTGCACGCTCCGATAGCTCGAAGTCCCTTCGACGTTTCTAAACAACGTCTCCTCACCTCCTCAAAGGGATTTGGGGCTAGGTATTTTGGAATAGTAACTACTAGAAGGCAACTTTCTACAAAGGGGAGAGGTTCTCACTGGCCACTGGAAGGGGGAGAGGGCTTGGACGAGAAACACTACAAGGGAGAGGAGTTTTGAGACTTATAGAATGAGGAGTGGATGAAGAAGTCTTCACCTCGGGTATTTATAGAACACTCAAGGGCTAAGATCAAAACAAATGGAAGGTGGAGATTATGATCCAAGTGAAAGATGAGGTCTTCCAACCAAGTGTCTCCCACAACATTTGGACATATGTCCACCACAATATTGGAACACATGCCCACCACAACAATGAGCCATGTGGACTCCACTAACTCTCCAAAAAACATCCACTTCTACCTACTCCCACTCACACAAATCAACTTGCAAGACTTGACCAATTTGACTTTCCCACTAGGCCACATTTTCGTCCAACCTAAGCCAACTAAGGGTGACACATGTCGCCCTCCTAATGGTCCAAAATATTTCGTCTCTCGGAAAAATCCGTAATCGGTTAAAAATATTAAAAACGTAGAATTTCCTTCATAAGGTTCGGAATCTTTTCTGTCGAAAGCTTACAATTTCATTCTTAACCTAATTAGGGTTTGTACAAACGTACGTACATCCTCACGTACATACTCCGGAACTACGGGGTATAACAGATCTACACAATATTGAGGGTTTGGGTAAAAATAAGATCAACCAACTAAGAAGAGATTCATTCGGACAATTCAACAAGCACCTAGAAGGTATGCTTCTCAAATATGGTCTACAAGGATATTAATATGATATCACTTCCATCTCAATAACAGCAAAACAACCACAATAACAAAAACAATAACAATAGCATACCATACATATTTCATAACCTCTAATCACATATCCTTAAACTTATAGCTATGATTATCTCAAGAACTCAATCAAAACAACTCAACAACCAACACACCTTCATCATAGAGTTTAGCTCAATTCTCATGTGTTATCTTTACGAATTTCACTAGATAAACAATCATGATCTAGAAAACATACAATATTAGTGGAGACTTACCTTAGACAGCAAAAACATACTCCATAACAAGCTCAAAGAGATATTTAGCTGTCAATCATCAACTAGAGAAGAATATAAGGTGATGTTGATAATCTAAGGGATAAATCACTTCATACCCTTAAGGAAATGTTCTTCAATGATAAAAGGTGTTACACCCCGTAATTTCAGGACATGTTTAAGAGAATGTACGTAAGGAATCAAGACTTGAAAATTGGTACGAAGGGAAGAATTGTTTTTCCGGAGGAAAATCTTCCGAACGTCGGAAAGGAAAAATGTTCGTTGATGAGAATTGAATTCTCAAAATGCATTATTTGAAGAGTATGGAACTTATTATCATTATGGAAATTTATTTTTACGGATTTGGTCACGTGGGGCCCACCCGAGGAATTTTACGTTTTGTGGGGCCCACGAGGGTTACAAAATTTTATGGACGAATGGGAGGGAGACACGTGTCACCCCCACATGGTCTTGGACGAAAATTGACAAGGGTATTATGGTCATTGACCAATGTAGAAGATCAAGTCTTCAAGCTTGAGATTATTGACTTAGTCAACTTGCCACTTGTTTAGATAATTAATTACTCTTCATCCTAGCCACACATATGTTGTTATCTTGACCCTCCATTATGTTATATATACACACTAGATGCAAGACCAAGTCTTCAACACTTAGAAAAAAATTAGAGAACCTTGTTCTTCCTTATGTTGCTCTCGGGTTCATGACTTTTCCCACACAATGTTTTTGTAATTTTGGTTCATTGTTCACAAGACTTTAACCCAAGGTTCCTAAGGGTATTGTAAGGATATCTAAATAGAAAGATATCGGAAAAATGACGTTTTCACGTTAGTCGCAAGGCGAAAACCTAAGTCGTTTTCATAGATTTGGATTGGAAATGGAAGAGAAGTTGGTTGTGAACTTCTAAAGGCTTCAAATAGCGGATTGGAGCGTAATGGAAAGGAGCTAAGAATTGCTAAGGAGCGACTTTGAATCTTGAAATTTTATAAGGGCTTATAAAGGTAACAATCTTGTCGTTTTAGTAATAAAAGATTACCTATTGTTGTAGTTATGGATATTAGCAAGCATGAGGTATATATTATGAAGTTTGATAAGTGTATTGGCTATTGGAACCCTAATCCGAAACTACCATGTTTAGGCTTTGAGATTACAATTCAATTTGATTATTAGTTTAGTCGTCACATGTTATATAAAGAAGGAATTATAGTTGTTAAAGTTGTTTATGACTATATAACATGTTAGACCTAAGAACTTGGATTGAAAAAGAATTGGAAAGGACTTAGGATTGGTTATTGGTTATTGGTGGCCGAATGCTCTCATAAGTGTTGGATTGTGTTATATGAATTGTGAGGCAGAATTTTATACGTATTGTAAGGCGTGTAATCCCCTTTGATTGGTTGAAGTATTGAGCCTTAAATGTGGCATGTTGGTTATTGATTTATGGGCCTTGAAAAAGGTGGAAAAGTATGTAGAAACAAAGGAGGTGCTGCCCAATTTTCCGTAGAATAAGAGACTGTATACTTAATATTATTCTACGTTAGAAACTAGAAGTTGATAGTCGTGTTGTGGCCATTATAGGTTGACAATTCTACGTGCGGCGTATTCGACTTAGCTTGTGGATTAAGTCGAAAAGGTATGTGAACCATCTCCTCTTCTTCTAGCATGATTCCTTATGATAAAGAAAGTAAATTCTACTCCTTAAATGATCCATTCCTTGATTGTACTTGGATTGCCTAATATAGAAGTTGTTCTATATACTTCCTTGATTGTACTTTGGATGTTTAAATTGAAAGTTGTTATAATCCATTCCCTTAATGAAGTTTGGATTTTCAAAAGTGAAAGTATTTTACTTGAAGTACATAGAGTCTTGAAAAGGAAGTGGTTTCCAAATCTTTTGTCTAGTGCCTTAGTTCCAAAACCTAAAGGTTGTTATAACTGCTTTAGGGGAGTCAAAGGAGTGATTTACTTAATTGATTTTAAAGAGGAGAAATGACATGATTTAAAGAGAAGTAACTTGTTTTAAAGGTGTGAGTTACTTGGGATTTAAAGTTAAGAAACTTGATCTCTAAAGTTAAGAGACTTGAAGTATTTTGAAAGTTATGTAACTTGATTTCTAAAGCTAAGAAACTTGATTTCTAAAGTTAAGAGACTTGAAGTATTTTGAAAGTTAAGAAACTTGATTTGAAAGCATATGATACTTGGTTTTTAAAAGTATAAGTCTATTGGATATAAAAAGAATGAATTTGTCTAAAACCATAAAAGGGTTATAACGACTTTATGGGAAGTTAGTTATAACGACTTTATGGAAGGTTAAGAAAATTGTCTATTTTGATTTATAGGCATGAGTTGCCTAGGTTGTGAAATTAGAAGTTACTTGGTTTCAAAATATTGAAATGAAATTCTAAAGGTGTAGTAACTTATTTGAAAAATAGATATGCCTTGATACTACGGGTGTTAGTATCTTGGGGTTTTATATAAAAAGGAGTCTTTTGAAAAGAATGGACGTACGTAGTACTTTGGCTTGTTTAAATGAGAATTATTCTATTTGTGCCTTGATAGTACTTTGGCTTGTTTAAATGAGAATTATTCTATTTGTGCCTTGATGGTACTTTGGCTTGCTTAAATAAGGATATCTCTTGGTTTATGTAAAAAGGAAAGGCATGGTAATTGACTTGGTTTATGTAAAAATAAAAGACATGGTAATTGTCTTGGTTTGTGTAAAGGCATGGTATTGTCTTGGTTTATGTAAAAAGGAAAGACATGGTGTTGTCTTGGTTTGCTAAAATGATGGTTATTCATTTTATAAATAAAGGTCAAGAATGGTTTGCTTGGATATGGGTTGCTCATATAGACATTCGTGCAAGTGTCATATTTCCACATCTCCGCGTCCCTCCATAAAGGGCCGACAACTTGTTTCAATGATATCATGGAGTAGCTCCCCATGGTGGTGAGTGGTACACACTCACGGCGGGTCGGTATTTGACTCGGGTGGGTTAAATTCCCGGGATATACATAAGCCATGGATTAGCTATCAGTGATACGAGTATCGTGTACCGATGACTCATTGCAGGTCCACATGACCTATGCGGGTGAAATAGTCCCTTGCAGGTGAAATAGTCCCATGATATTTTGCATTATAACACAGAGGGTGGTTGACCCTGGCACTGGCACGGGCTTCATGTTTTGAAATGGGTGATTTCATTAATGAAAGGGTACAGTGTGTTTATGACTTAAAAGTGGAACAGTTAATCTCATTGTCAAAGGCATAACTTAAAAAGGTAAAAATGATTGCATTACTCTCATGATTGCAAGGTTCAGTGTGCTTATTGATGTTATATTATATCAGGGATTGCCGGCAGTGAGGAAGGATTCCACGGGCATGATTGATATTATGGGCGTGAGACCCCTGGTTTTATTTGAGTAATGACTTTGAGGGCATGCGTCCCTGACTTGATATGACTGCTTATGTATTGTGTACTGTAGTTTGGCTATCATACATGTCTCCTGTTTTGTATAGAACGTTATGATTTCATTACAGTATTTCCAGTTTTACATACTTGGTACATTCTTCGTACTGACCTCCTTCGGGGGGCTGCGTTCATGCCGCAGGTTTAGGTACGCAGTTTGGTGATCTGCAGGTGTAGGACCCTTCTCAGAGTTTTTGGATAGCTCCATCTGTTCAGGAGTTTATCATTTTGGTATAGATCCTTCAGTACAGGCTTTTGTACAGTTATGGGTACGTCGGGGCCTTGTCCCGTCATAGTTCAGTAAAACTCTTAGAGGTCTGTATTCATATGTGAGATTAGATTCGTGTACAGTGTAGTGCCCTTTTGTTATGTATATTATATGGCAGCCTTGTCGGCTTTTCCCTTGCATGTTCGTTTTTTTTTTTAAAAACGAGGTGTTATTTAGTTCCGCAGTTTACTTGTGTTAGTTAGGTAGAAGGGTGCCCAGTTAGGGCACCAGTCACGGGCCCGGGGTTCGGGGCATGACAGAGTGGTATCAGAGCAGTCAGTCCTAGGAATGTCTACAGACCGTGTCTAGTAGAGTCTTGATTATCGGTGTGTTGCGCGCCACACCCATAAACAGGAGGCTACAGGACATTTAGGAGTTGGTTTTTATTCTTCTCACTCTGAGATCGTGCCATAGAGCTGTGTTATTAAGATAATTCCTCTCTGACGTATTATTATGTTACAGCTATGCCTCCAAGGAGGGCAACATGCCTGTATGGCAAAACAAAGAGCAGAAATACCGATGACTCGGAGAGTTGATAGGGCTCATACCTGTGGTATACCGGATATTGTCCGCAAATGCGAAGTTCTTCTCACACAGTTTTGAGGCCCCAGCACCAGAGCCTCCAGTTTCTCAGTTAGGGGAAGACTATAGGGTCATAAGGGAAGCAGTTATGTTATTGACCAAGATAGTGGTGCTACAGTTTCATCAACAGGAGGTTATTCGGCCAGTACAGACAGTTGTACAGAGGGTAGAGGGCCAACGCGGAAATCAGCGTAAGAGGGCTAGACCGGTTGGATATCTCGGTGAGTTTTTGGACGAGCAGCCTCAGCAGCGAGTGAGATATTCATCCCAGCCTACCCAGTACATACCCCCGCAACTCACAGGTGGGAGATTTGACCCCACAAGGTATTTAGGAGCCGGTCCAAGTTCCAGGGTTCGAAGTTCTCAGAGGAGCAGAGGATTTTCTCAGTCGAGGCCACATATTCCTCAGTGTTTCTGATGTAGTAAGCGTCATATGGGGAAATTCCATCATGGCACAGGTGTTTGTTTTTATTGTGGTCATCCGGGCCATATACTGAGGGTATGTCCTTTTAGAAAGAGCACCGGTGAGGTGGCTCAGCCTATGAGGCCGGTGGTTGGTTCCTTCTCCACAACAGTGCGCCCCGCATCGTGGTGTTCGATGTCACCACCGTGGTAGAGGTCAGGGTGGAATTTATAGTTCTGGCAGTCCTTCGAACCGCAGAGATGACGTGACTACTGGGTAGGATCAGAAGGCAACATCGCATGGGGTTACAGGTATATTTCGATTCTTTTGAATCATACGTACACTGATAGATTCAGATTTTACCCTAGCGTATATGTTTTCCCTTTGTTGCTAGTAGTTGTAAAGTGATAGTACCCCCAGAGGTAGGGATACTTTGATTAGTAAAGTGGTTAGTGAAGAAGGTTGACAAGAATGCTAAAGTGAACTGAGACTATAGTTGTGTAGGGTTCACAAGTTATAATTACCCCATAACAGTGTGAAGACCGATAGAAAAGAATGTATAGTAGAAATACTTCGACCTATGTGACGAACCTCTAGTGAATAGGGGGATAGGGTGAGAAGTACCTTGAGATAAGAGAGATATTTATTTCAGACTAAGAATGAAAAGTTAAGTGTGACGATGGGTCGGGTTATGGACTCATTTCGGGTCAACCGGTAGTATGGAATGGGGTGATGTCAGTTGGAAATGGTCCCGCTATGTGATAGGGTCACGATGATGCAAGGCCCAAGTCTAGTTAATCGTTGTACGCGTTTGTGGACGCGTTCCACCGGAACCAGGTCGTGAGGGCCGAGAAGGGCCTTAACGGAAATGCAAGTAGCATACTGGCCAAGTTTGGTTAGTGTTATACCCCGTATTTCTAGAGTATGTACGTGAGGACGTACGTACAAAAGTTTAAGCCTTAAGTTAGGCAAGGGACGAAAATATTTGTGCACAGCTACCAAAAAGAATTGTTTTCCGACGAAACGTTTTCCAAACTTTGCGAAGGGAAAATTACGACTGCAACATTAATTATTTTTGCGGATTTTTCCGAGAGATGAAATATTTTGGACCAACGAGAGGGCGACACTTGTCACCCTCAAGTTGGCGGATTTGTGGGCATCATTTGGACGATTTCAAAGTCTTGGAGTAGGTAGGATATTTGTGATATTTTGTGTAGTAGTTGGATAAGGTACACATGGGTAAATTGTCACGACCCGATTTCGGGCCCGTGACTGGTGCCTTACCTCGGGCACCCTAGTGATACAACATCAGAGTAATCAGCGGAACATAAAACGATACAAGACATATTATGAAATATGAAACAATAATCTGAGAAAAACTTGCCTTTCGGCATATATATAAACAACAGCTTTTTCAACATGAAAAGTTTAATCCTTTTTACAAACCCTGCCCACAACAGTACTACAGACCTCTACGAATGATATGACAACAACGATGGGACAGGGCCCCGTCATACCCCTGAATGTAAGCACCTACAACAACAGGGGACTATACCAAGATAAGCCTCCGGAGAAACGGAGCTTTCCCAAACGCTGAACTGTGACCCTAAGAGCGAGGATGTTATACCCCATATTATCAGGGTATGTATGCGAGGACGTACGTACGAGAGCACGACAGAAAAATTGGAAAGGAAGAAAGAGGTGATTCTTCCACGGAAAAAGTTTCCGGTTTTTGTAAGGAAAAATGTTCGTTGAAGGGAATTGGGTTCCCAGATTTGGAATTTGGGCTTCTTAGATTATATTAGAATTTTGAGATTTTATTTTCAGAAATGGTCACGTGGGGCCCACGGGGGAAATTTACGGTTTTGTGGGGCCCGCTTTGATTTTGAGATTTTGGCCATTTTGGATATTTTCGGAAGATGAATTATTTTGGACAAGTAGGAGGGCGACACGTGTCACCCCTGGTGGCTTGGCCGACTACCTTTGGGCACAAGTGCCGATTAGAGTCGTTTTTCGACGAAACGTTTCCACGTTAGCCGTAGGAAAATTCGCTATGTCATTTATATTTTTGGATTTTTCCGAGAGACGAAACATTTTTGGATCAACGGAGGGTGACACTTGTCACCCTCATTGGACGATTAGGGGCGGCCAGGGTGGTTGGCCTCGCCGATTGGTCCCTTATTCTTGGCCTTGTTTTGTGGCTTGTTTTGTGGCTTGTTTTGTGCCATGTTTGGTGGAGTAAGGCTAGGGTGCACTTGGCTTGATCAAGGCCTTACACTTGCCTTGCACATGGCTTGATCTTGGCCATGGTTGGCCTTTGGTTTTGCTATAAATACCCCCCTAAGCTTGAAGACTTCATTCATCCAAAACTTCCAAGTCTTGAAACCCTCTCCTCCCCCTTTCTGAGCTCTAGCCGAGAGCCTTCCCCCTCCCCATTTCGTGTGGGCTTTGGCCGAGAGGCATACCCATTCCCCCCGTGGTGGTGCTAGCCGTGGGTACCCCTAGCCTAGTTGTTTTCAGATAATACCCTCCTTGTGGTATTGAAATACTTCTCCAAGTATTGTTATAATGCCCAAAATACCTTAGCCTTTACCTTGTTGTATTCCAAAAGTTACCTCTATACGTAGAGTCTTAAATGCTACCTTTGGTCCTTTTAGTCTCAAACCGAAACCCTCAGGAAATCGTCCTCGTTGGGTGAAGTATTTGAGTAGAAGTTGGTTAGAACTTCTAAGGGTTGTTTGGAGCGGATTGGAGCGCACGGAGTAGGAGCTAAACCTTGCTCAGGATCGACATTATAACTTGGATAATTTTGGGCTTGTCGAGGTAAATATTCTTGTCCCCTTATTGTAATTGGAGATTACATGTTGTAGGAATATATAGTTGAAGTATACTATATGTAGAATCGAACATTATTGTGCGGCAATGTCTTTTGACTTAAGCCCAATTTAAAGAAAAGAATCGAATCAGATTTACATAGATGTATTGCGAGGACTTGTGTAGTATTGTTGAGTAGAATTGTACACGCCCGGTTAGACGTGTAAAACCCCCTGGTCGGCGGTAGCCAGCCTCGATAGAGAGGAGATTTACGCTGTCATAAAGTCTTTGCCAATTTTCTGTAGAATATGGAACCGCGGTTAGAAGTTAATGACGCCGTGGCCTTATAGGTGGAAGTACTAAGAGTGGCGTATTCTACTGGCGAGTGGAAAGGGCTAGCAAGGTTGTAGTACTGGAGCACTTTGCTTATTGTCGATACTCGTCGCGAGGTATGTGAACCTCTTCCTATCTGTTTCTAGCATGATATGTGTGTAACTATGTAGTACGTGGACGATACTGCTAAGTGTATTTGTTTGGTTTAAACATAAAGTGTTATAACGGCTTTATGGGAAGTTGGTTATAACAACTTTATGTAGGTAAGAAAATGGTTTATCATGTTAGAAGTTAAGAGACTTGATCTTATAAGATAAGAGACTTAACTTATTTGTTTTAATGTGGATGTTTGTGTGAAACCTCATTCGTGAGTAATGAGTACTTGGTTTTTAAAAGGATAATGTTTTACTGATTTCGGAAATCAGAATGTGTATCGACAGCACTCACCGCAAATTAATAAAGGAAAATGTATTGAATAATGATGTGTTGTATTAAAACCAAGAGAAACCTCCATCCGCATGTAAGCTAAGATGAGACAAAATGATATTTCATTTTCTAGATCATGGCTGCTGTAATAAGATTGTTATAAACAAGAATAAACTACTCACATATATGACATATGTTACTCAATTGTTTTAAAAGAGATTAAGACTATGAGTTATGAAACCTTTCTAAAATAAGTGACTTGAGCATTTGAAATTAGGCAAATTTGAACGCTTGGAAAATAATGTTGTTACTTGATTTTACAAAAGGGGAAGTGTCTTGTTTACTTAAAAAGATAGTCACGATTTTTATACTACGTATTGTGTGACTTATGTGAAAGTACTTTGAGTTGTGTGAAACTTGCCTACGCGTGTGATGATAGCCTTTGTTGTACAAGTGTTGTATTGCGGTTACCGCGTCTCGATAGAGGCCGTTGACTTGTCGAGAACTTACTTGGACGCGTCTTTGGACGAGAATTCCACCGTATGTTTCCATTTTGATTATCGCCTTATTGTTGATGTCACATAGACATGTCTACACCGAGGTAGAATTCCGGCATGTGGCCACGCGCGCGGTTGATCACCCAAGATATTGTTGTTGATGTCACATGGACGCGTTCACACCGAGGTAGAATTCCGGCACGTGGCCACGAGGCATTGTTATTATTGTTGCATCATGGGCATGTCTACACCGATGCGTACTCCGGCACGCGCCACGATGCGAACACGATTGATGTTGTGGGCGTGAGACCCATAGTTATATTTGAGTGATGACTTGAGGGCGTGAGTCCCTGACTTGACATGACTGCTTTTATGTTGTGAACTGTAGTTTTGTTATCATACATGTCTCCTGTTCTTATATAGACTGTTATGATTTCATTTACAGTATTTTTTACAGTTTCACATACTTGGTACTGGCAGATCGACTCCTTCGGGCGCTCATGCCGCAGTAGAGGTACATCGTCGTGGATCCTCGCCTTAGGATCTCGATTGGCGTTTTGGGAAGCTCCGCTTCTCCGAGGCTTATCTTTTGCATGTGTTCCCCGAGTCAGAGGTTCTTGTACATTCGTGGTATGGCGGGCCCCGTCCCGTCATAGTTGTTGTAAATCTTAGAGTCTGTAGTATCAGCAAGGTGGTTTGTAAAAGGATTAAACTGCTCGTTTTGAAAGAGTTGTATTTATATATGTTATTGGAAGGTAACCGCTGGTTGGCCTGCTTATGATCATATATCTTGTTTCTTGTTTAAAGTTTTATTTTCCACTGGTTTTCTCGATGTTGTGTCACTAGGGTGCCCGGTAAGGCACCAAGAACGGGCCCCGAACGGTCGTTACAAAGTGGTATCGAGCGCTAATCCTCGGAAAGTGTCTGACGCATCGTGTCTAGTAGTCTTGATTATCGATGTGTTGTGCACCACATCTATAATCGTGAGGTCAGCAGGACATTTAGGATTGGTTTCCATTCTTCTCATTCTGAGATCGTGCCTTAGAGCTGTGTTGTAAGTTGGACCCCTCTGACGTATCTCGTTTTTACCAGTTATGCCTCCGCGCAAGGCAACCAGAGCCCGTATGGCAAGGCAGCCGAGGAGCCGCTAGTGAGATACGTAGGAGTACGAGGCGCAGCCCGCATGACTGAGGTTGTGCTTCGACGGCGGGTTTGTGGACGCCGCCACCAAAGAGAGGTTAGAGCCGCAGCAATGGCTGCTGAGACCGCAGTACCTGAGCCTCCAGTCCCACAGTCTGGGGCAGAGGAGATGGGTTACAAAGAGATGGCCCGCTTGGCCGCCGTGGTCGTAGCGATATGAGATAGGGCCGGATGCAGCAGCCTGGGCCCAGTAGCACCAGTGGTTCGCCCCCGAGCAGATAGTTTGAGGCTACGGGACTTTCTGAGTTGTAGCCCGCCAGAGTTTTATGGGTCGAGACCTGAGGATGATCCGCAGGAGTTCATCCGGCAGTTACAGCGGGTCATGAGAGTGATCAAGGCTTCGGAGACCGAGTCGGTGGTCCTAGGTTCGCATCGGCTGCGTGATACCGCAATGATCGGGTTTGATTCGCGGAGCCGCCCCGGGAGAGAATGCACTTCACCGCTTTGGGGACGAAGTTTTCGGGGCCTTCCGGCACATTTCTTGCCTCCACGATGAGCGAGGGCTCGGGCCGGCAGATTTTTGATGTTGAGGCGAACCGCGCATACCGGAGTACAACGTGGAGTTTGACTCGTTGGCTGTATGTCCCCGCTTTAGTGGCAACCATGGAGGATAGAGTGCACCGCCACGCCACCGGATTAGATGATTGCTTGACGAGGCTTGTTCGAGTGTAGCTCTTCACCGCATGGACATTGCCCGCATGCGCAGCTCATGCACCGATGCGAGGCACGAGAGGTCGACGGAATGACCAAGATCGCGAAGAGGCGAACAACAGTGGTCCTTTGGTGACTTTCGAGGCGGACCGCCAAAGAAGATACTAGTTTTGTACCTCCGCCAAGGCAGAGTGGCCTCCACAACCTTCAGAGCATCCAGAGTATTCGGGAGCAGGTCAGGGCTCCAAGGGTTCAGTTTCAGGAAGTAAGGGTGTTGGCCAGATGCGGTCACCCCTACCTCGGTGTGGTCGATGTGGTAGACCGCATTTCGGGAGTGTCGTGGTGCCAAGGAGCTTGCTATTTTTGCGACAGCGGGCCATTTTGCAGGAACTGTCCGACTAGCGGTAGCACGGATGTTACGACTCACCTTCAGATCGATGGCGTGTTCATCACTTTCACTAGCTACGCCTGCAGGCGTGACGTGATTAGAAAAGTGGTAGAGACAGGTATATCCTTAACCCTCTAGAGTTTTGTATGCTTGTTATGTTAATGTGTTTAGTGTTATGTTCGGATAGCTTTGTGCTAAAATGTGATTTAGGAACATGGTTAGTTGGAAGGATAAGTATGGAGGCATGGTAAGTGTGAACCTTAGAATATTTCACGATTGAGACCTTAGAGGTAAGGTCGCCTTGTGTAAAAGATTTATTTTATGTTTGACCTTTATCAGAGTGCGTAGTATACGTGGGTTTTATTTGAGTGATCAGTCCATGGGTAATGGGAGATGGAAGTGGTAGCTTTCATGATGTGATTTAGCAGGATTGTTCCGTGTCGGAACAAGGGCTTGACGCGCGATTGTGGGTCGGGTTGAGGACGTGATACGTCAACCAAGAGCCCGCTTTAGGTGGGTCAGTTCGGGTGGTCCCGCCAGTTGGTAGGGTCACGAGGGTGCTAGGCCCCGCTTTAGTTAATCATCGTATGAGTTCGTGGACGCGCTCGACCGTAAGCGGTTCGTAAAGGCCGAATGGCCTTAAGGAAGTTTGAGGTTAGTAAGATGACCAAGTTTGGAGGTAGTGACTCCGCAGATTTTTGGGAACGAAAGTAATGATCAAGTATGGTACGTCTTGGGAGAGTTCAAGTGTTCGAGAAGGGCACGACGAGTAAGGAAGGAAGAGAACGTGTTATTTCGCGGGCCGTGGCGTTGACAACTTGTTAGAGGAACTTCATCGATATCCGCTTGAGAAGGAACATTCGGACGAATGTTTCTAAGCGAGGAGAATGTTATACCCCGTATTCTCGTGGTATGTATGCGAGGACGCATTTGCGAGAGCACGGCGTAAAAATTGGAAAGGAAGAAAGAGGTGATTCTTCCACGGAAAAAGTTTCCGGTTTTTGTAAGGAAAAATGTTCGTTGAAGGGAATTGGGTTCCCAGATTTGGAATTTGGGCTTCTTAGATTATATTAGAATTTTGAGATTTTGGCCATTTTGGATATTTTCGGAAGATGAATTATTTTGGACAAGTAGGAGGGCGACACGTGTCACCCCCTGTGGCTCGCCGACTACCTTGGGCACAAGTGCCGACAGAGTCGTTTTCGACTAAACGTTTCATGACTTCGTAGGGAAAATTCCGCTATGTCATTTATATTTTTTATGGATTTTTCCGAGAGACGAAACATTTTTGGATTAACGGAGGGTGACACTTGTCACCCTCATCGACGCAGTGGGGCGGTCAAGGGTTGGCCTTGGGCCGATTGGTCCCTTATTCTTGGCCTTGTTTTGTGGCTTGTTTTGTGGCTTGTTTTGTGCCATGTTTGGTGGAGTAGGGCTAGGGTGCACTTGGCTTGATCAAGGCCTTACACTTGCCTTGCACATGGCTTGATCTTGGCCATTGGTTGGCTTTTGGTTTTGCTATAAATACCCCCCTAAGCTTGAAGACTTCATTCATCCAAAACTTCCAAGTCTTGAAACCCTCTCCTCCCCCGTTGGGAGCTCGTAGCCGAGCCTTCCTCCCCTTTCGTGGGCTTTGGCCGAGGCTTCCCTTCCCTGTGGTGCTAGCTGGGTACCCCCTAGCCTAGTTGTTTTCGTATAATACCCCTCCCTTGTGGTATTGAAATACTTCTCCAAGTATTGTTATAATGCCCAAAATACCTTAGCCTTTACCTTGTTGTATTCCAAAAGTTACCTCTATACGTAGAGCCCGGAAATGCTACCTTTTGTCCTTTTAGTCTCAAACCGAAACCCTAAGGAAATCTTCATAGTTGGTTGAAGTATTTGAGTAGAAGTTGGTTAGAACTTCTAAGGGTTGTTTGGAGCGGATTGAGCGCACTGAGTAGAGCTAAACCTTGCTCAGGATCGACATTATAACTTGGATAATTTTGGGCTTGTCGAGGTAAATATTCTTGTCCCCTTATTGTAATTGGAGATTACATGTTGTAGGAATATATAGTTGAAGTATACTATATGTAGAACTGAACATTATTGTGCGGCAATGTCTTTTGACTTAAGCCCAATTTAAAGAAAAGAATCGAATCAGATTTACATAGGATCAGACATTGCAGAGACTTGTGTAGTATTGTTGAGTAGAATTGTACACGCCCGTTAGACGTAAAACCCCCCGGTCGGCTTGCAGCCTCGATAGAGGAGATTTACGCTGCCACATGGGGTGGCCGCCAATTTTCTGTGAGAATATGGAACCGCGGTTAGAAGTTAATAGACGTTTGTGGCCTTATAGGTGGAAGTACTAAGAGTGGCGTATTCTACTTGAGGAGTGGAAAGGGCTAGCAAGGTTGTAGTACTTGGAGCACTTTGCTTATTGTCGATACTGTCGCGAGGTATGTGTAACGACTCCGGCCCCGTCTGCATCGTGCCTTATCCTGCACCCTAGTGACACAACATCGAGAAAACCAAATGAAAATAAAACTTTAAACAAGAAACAAGATATATGATCATAAACAAAGCCAACCCAACGGTTACCTTCCAATAACATATATAAATACAACTCTTACAAAACGAAGCTTTAATCCTTTTTACAAACCCCGCCCACAACAAGATTACTGCACTCTAAGATTTACAACAACTATGACGGACAGGCCCGCCATACCCCGAATGTACAAGAACCTACAACTCAGGAACACATACCAAAAGATAAGCCTCCGAGAAACGGAGCTTCCCAAAACGCTGAATCGAGATCCTAGAGCGAGGATCCACGACCGATGTACCTCTACTCGCGGATGAACGCAGCCCAAGCGAGGTCAAGATAACAGTACCAAGTATGTGAAATCAGAAAATATCAGAATGAAATCATACTAGTCTATATAGAGTAGGAGACATGTATGATAACCAAACTACAGTTCACAACATAAAAGCGCCATGTCCACTGTGACTCACGCCATCAAGTCATCACTCAAAAATAACTATGGGTCTCACGCCCACAACATCAATCATGTTCGCATCATGGCCGCATGCCCCCGGAATTCTTCATCGGTGTAGACATGTCCATCATCCAACAATAATACCAATGCCCCATGGACACATGCCCCACGAATTCTACCTCGGTGTAGACACGCCCACGTGACATCAACAATAATATCTGGTGATCAACCCCGCCGCACGGCCACATGCCCCGGAATTCTACCTCTGTAGACATGTCCATGTAACCACAATAACAATATATCGTAATCAACCCGCCGCATGGCCGCATGCCCCTAATCTGCGTCGGTGTAGACATGTCCATGTGACATCAACAACAAGACAAGAATCAAAATGGAAACATACCCGTGGAATTCTCCATCACCGCCAAAGACGCCCAAGTAAGTTCTCAATAAGTCGACCGCCTCTATCGAGAGACGCCAGAATACGTAAATACCACACTTGCACAACAAAGGCTATCATCACAAGCATAGGCAAGTTTCACAACAACAAGCATAGGCAAGTTTCACAACAACAAGCATAGCAAGTTTCACACAACTCAAAGTACTTTCATTTTATGCCAAAGTCCGTTTTTAACCCCAAAGTACTACATACGTTAAGTTCTTTTAAAAGAGATCCATTACTTTTATAAAAGTCACCCTATACCCGTAGTATTAGAATGACCAACCCACATTCCTTTTCAAAATCAAGTAACAACATTCTTTTCCTAAGTTCCAGTTTGCCTAGTTTCAATTACTCAAGCTTCTCATTTTCAAATGCTCAAGTCACTTATTTTAGAAAGGTTTCATAACTCATAGTCTTAATCTCTTTTAAAACAATTGAGTAACATATGTGAGTAGTTTATTCTTGTTTATAACGATCTTATTACAAAGAATGCATGATCTAGAAAATGTAATATCATTTTGTCTCATCTTAGCTTCTATGCAGATGGAGGTTTCTACCGGTTTTAATACAACACATCATTATTCAATACATTTTCCTTTATTAACGCTGCAGTGGTCTGTCGATACACATTCTGATTTCCGAAATCAGTAAAACATTATCCCTTTAAAAACCAAGTACTCATTACTCACGAATGAGGTTTCACACAAACATCCACATTAAAACAAATAAGTTAAGTCTCTTATCTTATAAGATCAAGTCTCTTAACTTCTAACATCAGTAAACCATTTTCTTACCTACATAAAGCTGTTATAACCAACTTCCCATAAAGCCGTTATAACACTTTATGTTTAAACCAAACAAATACACTTAGCACCTGTACGTCCACCGTACTACATAGCTACACACATATCATGCTAGAACAGATAGGAAGAGGTTCACATACCTCGCGACGAGTATCGACAATAAGCAAAATGCTCCAAGTACTACAACCTTGCTAGCCCTTTCCACTCCTCAAGTAGAATACGCTACTCTTAGTACTTTCACCTAGAAAGGTCACAAACGTCTATTAACTTCAAAACACAAGGTTCCATTTCTACGTAAAATTCGGAAGATTTTCCTCCCGCAACAGCGTAAATCTCCTCCTCTATCGAGGCGGGCCATCAAGCCAACCAGGGGGGGGGGGTTTACACGTCTAACCGGACGTGTACAATTCTACTCAGTAATACTACACAAGTCTACTGCAATACAGTCCTATGTAAATACAAAGGCGCTTCTTTTCTTTATTCTTCAGCTTAAGTCAAAAGACATTGCCATAAAGATTAAGCTTAGTTCTATATATAGTATACTTCAACTATATATTCTACTAACATGTAATTTCCAATTACAAATAGAGGGACACGATAATTACCTCGATAAGCCCATAATGATCCAAGTGAAATGTCGATCCTTAGCAACGCTTAGCTCCAACTCCGTGCTCCATCCCGCCCAAACAACCCTTAGAAGTTCTAACCAACTTCTACTTAAATACTTCAATCAATCAATGAAGATTTTCTTAGGGTTTGGTTTGAGACTAAAGGGACAAAAGGGTAGTATTTTCTGCCTCTACGATAGAGGTATCTTTGGAATACTACAAGGTACAAGGCTAAGGTATTTTGGGCATTATAACAATACTTGGAAGACAACTTTCTACCAAGGGGGTAGGCTCGGCTAGCACACTAGGCTAGTGAGGGTGTTCTCGCCAAAGGCCACACGAAAAGTGGGAGGAAGGCTCTGCCTTAGAGCTCACAAAGGGAGGAGAGGGTTTCAAGACTTGGAAGTTTTTGGAATGGATGAAGTCTTCACATTTGGGGTATTTATAGCAAAACCAAAGGCCAACCAGGGCCAAGATCCTTCCAAGTGTATAGCAAGTGTAAGGACAAGATTAAGCCAAGTGCACCCTAAACCCTACTCCACAAAACAAGGCACAAAACATGGCACCAAACAAGCCACAAAACAAGGCCAAAACAAGGAGCCAATAGGCCATGTAAACGTGACCCAATCGGCCAACCCAACGCCACTGAGGGTGACAAGTGTCACCTCCCGTTGATCCAAAACATTTAGTCTCTCGGAAAAATTCGCAAAATACTAAATGACATAGCCGAATTTTCCCAACGTAGTCGTGGAAACGCTTTCGGAAAACGACTCTATTCGGCACTTGTGCCCAAATTTCGAACCAAAGCCTAACTTAAGGCTCAAATTCTCCACGCACGCCCCACGCATATACCGGAAATACGGGTATAACAAAGATGTGAACCTCTTCCTATCCGTTCTAGCATGATATGTGTGTAACTATGTAAAGACGGTGGACGACATGCTAAGTGTATTTGTTTGTTTAAACATAAAGTGTTATAACGGCTTTATGGGAAGTTGGTTATAACACTTTATGTAGGTAAGAAAATGGTTTATCGATGTTAGAAGTTAAGAGACTTGATCTTATAAGATAAGAGACTTAACTTATTTGTTTTAATGTGGATGTTTGTGTGAAACCTCATTCGTGAGTAATGAGTACTTGGTTTTTAAAAGGATAATGTTTTACTGATTTCTAAATCGTAATGTGTATCGGCTGCACCACCGCAAATGCGTTAATAAAGGAAAATGTATTGAATAATGATGTGTTGTATTAAAACCAGTAGAAACCTCCATCTGCATAGAAGCTAAGATGAGACAAAATGATATTACATTTTCTAGATCATGGCTGCTGTAATAAGATTGTTATAAACAAGAATAAACTACTCACATATATGACATATGTTACTCAATTGTTTTAAAAGAGATTAAGACTATGAGTTATGAAACCTTTCTAAAATAAGTGACTTGAGCATTTGAAATTAGGCAAATTTGAACGTTTGGAAAATAATGTTGTTACTTGATTTTACAAAAGGGGAAGTGTCTTGTTTACTTAAAAAGATAGTCACGATTTTTATACTACGGGTATTGTGTGACTTATGTGAAAGTACTTTGAGTTGTGTGAAACTTGCCTATGCGTGTGATGATAGCCTTTGTTGTACAAGTGTTGTATTTCTGTGTTACCGCGTCTCTCGATAGAGGGCCGGTTGACTTGTTGAGAACTTACTTGGACGTGCTGGCAGTGACGGAGAATTCCACGGGTATGTTTCCATTTTGATTACTGTTGTTATACCCCGTATTTCCAGAGTATGTACATAAGGGAATACGTACGAAAGTCTAGCCTTAAAGATAAGCCTTGGACGTTTTTATTTGTACACAACTCACTAAAAGAATCGTTTTCCGACGAAACGTTTCCACAGCTTTCGTAGAGTAAATTCCGGCTATTCCATTTCTTATTTTTGCGGATTTTTCCGAGAGACGAAACATTTTGGACCAACGGGAGGGTGACATGTGTCACCCTCACATTGGAAGCAAGTGGGATGGCTTTGGACGATTGGGCGTCCAAGAGGGATGTTGGCCTTGGCCGATTGGTTCCTTGCTTAGGCCTTGTTTTGTGCCATGTTTTGTGGAGTGTTTTGTGGAGTGTTTTGTGGAGTAGGGGTTAGGGTGCACGTGGCTTGATCTTGGCCTTACACTTGCCTTGCACTTGTCTTCATCTTGGCCATTGGTTGGCCAAGGCTTGAGCTATAAATACCCTCTTGAGATGAAGAGTTCTTCATCCACAAAAGCTTTCCAAGTCCAAAAATCCTTCCTCTCCCTTAGTAAGCAATTCGCCCAACACCCCCTCGAGCAGCCTGGCCGCGGCTACCCCACCCCTAGCCTAGCCGAAACCTACCCTCCCCTTGGTAGAAAAGTTGCCTTCTTGTATTGTTATAATGCCCAAAATACCCTAGCCCAAATACCTTAGTACTTGTAGAAGTTGTGAAGAACTTCTAAGGTTCTTGAGCGCATAACTTCAGAGCAAACCTTGCTCAGCGCGACTTTTCTAGGATATTATTGGGCTTACCGAGGTAATAATCCTAACCTCTTTTGTATTAGAGAATATATATACCGTTGTAGTATAAGGATAAGTATAAATACTTAGAAGTTTATCACGTAATAGAATTGAATCAGATTTACATAGGACTGCCACAAGAGACTTATATAGCTCACCGGTAGGGAAGTCTGCCCGACTTACCGTAGAATTATGAACCCTGCTTAGAATGACCTTCAGAGTAGTCTTTAATAGATATCTGTGACTATTATAGGTCGACTCATACGACATATTCAACTTGGCAGTGGTTTTCACAAGGTATGTGATTCTTCCTAAAGCATGATATTTTACAATATAACTACGCAATGTCTTTGACTTAAGCCTGAATAATACTTACGGCAATGCCTCACGCTTAAGCCTCGAATAATACTTACGGAATGCCTCACGCTTAAGCTCGAATAATAAAGATCCAAAGCATTTCAAAAGAATAATCAATCATATTAATGTAAGAGAACTAATTGGTTTTTAAAATGTGTTTAAGAGTTATACTAGCTTTATGGGAAGTAAGTATAACCACTTAAGATTGATAAAAGAAACAAGTTTGCCTATGTGTTTATAATGACTTATATTGTGAAAAGAATAAAAGATGGTTTGATAAGTAGACATGATATGATGCTATGTGTGTTAGTATCTTGTAACGCTTGAATAGGTAGTATCCTTGTCAGGCTTATGTTGTTTAAAGATAAGTTGTTATGTTAGTATACTATCACTCACCTCTTGAGATGATACCGGGTTAAGTCGCCTCCGACGCGGTAGACTCAAAGTGTCCAGGACCATGATTCGAGAATACCTCACGCGGGTCCAGGGCCTATGCGAGCTACGAGAGTTCCGTGTTAGTATGCGGGTTATGCCTCACGCGGCTCGTGGCCATGCGACAATGAGTCCGTGATTTACGCCGAGGAGTAGCTACCGACGCGGGTTATACCTCACGCGCCCACGCGAGTGGCCTATGCGGACTCGAGTCCGGATTAGGCTTGCGGAATGATGACGGGGCGAGTGGCCTGCTTCGATCATTCGCAGCCTAGACAAGACTCATTACGCTTACCTATTGTTGCTCTTGTTTGTGATGTGGCACTATGCGGTTTCTCGTTGTTTCATACATATTTGTAAACCGGTTTTAAAAATGATATGTTTTCATTTAAGTACTTTACGCCGCATACTTAGTACCGTTGTATCGACCTCCTTCTCGGGCCGCGCTCATGCCGCAGTAAGGGCAAGGTGTGCTAGATCCGCATCCTTAGGATCTCTACGCTGGTGCCTGAGCTCCATCTCTTCCGAGGCTCTACTTTTGTATGATCTCCCGTTGTAGTTAGTTTGTACAGTGGTATGGCGGCCCCGTCCCGCCATAGTTGTATATTTCAGAGGTCTCAGAGTCATGTTGCAAAGGTCGGATGTAATCGCTGAACTATGATTATATATATATGCCGAAAGGCGATGTTTTCTCACATAAACCGTGTCTTATTTTATAAATCGTTTCATGTCTTGTTTTATATTTCCGCGATTTCTCCGATGTATGACTACTGGGTGCCCCTAAGAGCACTACCACGCCCCTAACGGTCGTGACAAAAGTGGTATCGAGCGGTTAATCCTCGGAAAGTGTCTACGCATCGTATCTAGTAGAGTTCGATTATCGCAGTGTGCACCACACCAATAATCGTGAGGCTATAGGATATTTAGGATTGGTTTCCATTCTTCTCATTCTCGAGATCGTGCTTTAGAGTCGTGTTATAGGTTCGACCTCTAACGTATTCCTTTCCTCAGAATGCTTATGCCTCCACGTAAGGCAACCCGGTCCGTATGGCAAGGCAAATGAGGAGTCGCTAGCAGACACCCAGAGTCACGAGGGCTCGTGCCCGCCATACCGTAGACGGCGAGTTCTATGACGCCGCCCTCAAAGACAGACCACAAGACCCACACCTCCCGCCCCACAACCCGGGCGAGGAGTTAGGTGGTACAAGGAGATGGCCCACTTTGGCTAAAGTCAGGCCCGACACGAGAGAGATCGACGCGCCTGGCTCAGCCCAGCCCAGCTCCGCCGCACTCCGTGGTACACCCGAGGCGTATAGTTTGAGGCTACGAGATTTCGAGTCAGAGCCCACCGGAGTTTTATGGGTCGAGGCCGAGGATGATCCGCAGGAGTTCATCCGTCCTTCAGAGGATTTTGAGAGTGATCGTATGCCGGAGACCGAGTCCGTGATCTTTGGTTCACATAGGTCGCGTGATACCGCAATGATTGGTTTGATTCATGGAGTTATCCCGGGAGAGCACGCGCCCCCAGCCTACTGGGATGAGTTCTCGAGGCTTTCTCATCACTTCTTGCCTCCACAGATGGCGAGGGCGCGGCCGATAGATTTTTACCGCCGAGGCAGAGGACGACCGCCGTGAGTACAATGTCGAGTTTGATTCATCGCTCGATATGTCCCAAAGATTGGTAGCAGATATGAGGATAGGGTACACCGCTATGTCACCGCTAGACGACTATATGGCCGAAGTCATGTGCGGGGTTTTCCACCGGTATGGACATTACCCGCACGCAGCTCACGCCCTTGATGCGGCGAGCGCAGAGGTCGACGAGCGATGTGACAAAGAAGCAGGTTAAGGCCGTGACGAGGGTCTTCCGTGGTTATCGTGGTGGCGGCCTCAGCTAGCCTAGATTCGCACCACGCCACCAGAGCACTCGCACCGCCCTCAAGACACCAGAGTTTTCGAGGGCGCACTGTGGCCCTGTGGCTTCACGCCCGCAGTAGCAGAGGTATCGCCGACGGACCACCTCAGTGGCCGATGCAGATCCCATTACGGAAGTGTGGTACTACTTATGGATCTTGTTACGCCAGGGCTGCCAGGTCACTTCGCGAGGGATCGTCCGACCGGGGCGCTACGTGGTAGGCCCACCTTCAGTTCTGTGGCCGCTTCATCATCTCCTACAGCTACTCGCCGAGGCGTGGTGCTCGGGTCACAGGTCGCGCAGAGGTCGTGGCTCGTCTCAGCCTAGCGGTCCTCGTAACCGCATTTATGCTTTGTCCACCGACAGATCGTGAGGCCTCACCGATGTCGCCACAGTACCTTATCGGGCTCGGGTTTGATGTTTATGCCTTGATAGATCCGGTTCTACTCGCCCCATATATCTCCCTTGTTGCTAGTAGGATAGGGATAGAGCCCGAGTCCATAGACCCTTTCGAGGTAGCTACGCCAAATGGGTGATCTGGTAGCTCGGCGGTATATGTGGCTTGTCCGTGACCATTTACGCCGCACCGCCGACTTGATAGAGTCGAGATGATTGACTTCGACGTGATTATGGGGATGGATTGGCTAGCTTCTGCTATGCCAATGTAGACCGCAGAGAGAGTAGTACGGTTCCAGCTCGGCGAGCCATTGTTGAGTGGGAGGAGCACCAGACGCCGGTGGTAGGTTTATTTCCTACCTCAAGGCTAGGAAGATGGTGCGTGGGTATATCTACCATCTAGTTCGAGTGTTTGATATCGAGGTCGCGTACCAGATTTTCACCGCCTCGTAGTCACGAAGTTCCCAGACGTGTTCCCGCATGACCTTCCCCGTATCCTCCCGAGAGGAGATCGAGTTTTGTATTGACATATTGCCGATACTCACTATTTCCATTCCGCCATACGTAACGGCACCGCCGAGTTGAGAGTCAAGGACCACCGAGGATTTGGCCGGAGAAGCGGCTTCATTAGGCCCGCTTTCCCGGGGCGCCGTATTGTTCGTGAAGAAGAAGGACGACGCCGCGCACGTGTGTTGATTACAGTGCACCAACAAGGTGACCATTAAGAATGTATACCCCTTCCCGTGATTGATGATTTGTTCGACCAGCTGCGGCGCGCGAGATGTTTCTCCAAGATTGACCGCGTCGCTATCATCGTTCGTGTCGAGAGGTGGATGTCCCTAGATCGCATTCGACCCAGACGCATTATGAGTTCGTGGTCATGTCTTTGGTTGACCAATGCTCCGCCAGATTCATGGATTTGATGAACCGAGTGTTCAAACCATTTTTGGACACGCTTGTGATAGTGTTCATCGATGATATCTTGGTTTATTCTCGCCAGAGCAGAGCACGCGAGCATTTGGCGATCAGGCCGACGCTTCTCCAGACCAGCAGCTTGTACGCCAAGTTTTCCAAATGTGAGTTTTGCTGACTTCGGGCGTTTCTTGGGCATATTGCTGGGCTGATGGCATTCGAGTTGATACGCCAAGATCGGCGCAGCCAGACTGCCTAGACCTACTACTCCGGCTGAGGTTCGCAGCTCGGGCCTCGCAGTTATTATCGGGCGTTCGTGGAGAAGTTTGCTTCTATCTCTCGCACCATTGACTAGGTGACTCGTGGCGCAACAAGTTCCAGCGGATCGATGTCAGGAGCGTGGTTTCCAGCTTTGAAGAGAGATTGACGATCGCCTCGCTTCTTACTTCCGCAGGGTCCAGATGGTTATGTCGTATTGTGATGCGCCGTGCATCGGGTTGGGGTGTGTATTGACGCAGATGGCAGGTTATAGCATATGCATCCCGACACCAAGAAACACGAGAGGAACTACCCCACCCATGATTTGGAGTCATACCGTGATTCACGCCAAGATCCTGAGGCATTATTTGTATGGGGTTCACGTGGATATTTATACGCACCACAAGAGCCTCCAAAGATATCTTCACCGCAGGGAGCCGAACTTACGGCAGACGGTGGTTAGAGTTGCTTAAGGATTACGATGTTGATATCCTATACCACCCGGAAGGCCAATGTCAGGGCGATGCGCCTTAGTCGTAGTCGACGGGGAGCCTATCGATGTGCGCTAGAGAGAGGGACATGGTTCGTGATTTGCATCGCTTAGCGAGCCTTGGTATCCGCTTGATTGATTCTCGATAGCAGCTGGGTTAGAGTTCGAGGTTGCCGAGTCTTCCATCGCCGGCGAGGCAAGAGGCAACAGCCGAGGATCCAGCTTTGATTCGATATCGTGATACAACTCTTCGTGAGGCGCGGTCCTTTTGAGGTAGCACCACGGGTGCTAAGGTTTGAGGGCGCATCGTGTTCCAGATGTTTCGTGACTTCGCAGCAGTTCTCGGGAAGCACACACACAAGCATTTATCCATCCGGTCGACCAAGATGTACCACGACCTTAGATATGTGTATCGGGATGGCTTGAAGAGGACGCTGCGAGTTCGTAGCTCGGCCCGTGTTGTCGCAGCGAAGGTAGAGCACCAGAGGCCCGTGGTTTGTTACAGCGATAGAGATCCCGACTGAAGTGGGAGGTAATCAACACGGACTTCATCACAGATTACCTCGCACTCGGAGGAGACATGATTCTATATGGGTTATCGTCGACGGTCGACGAAATCAGCCCACTTTCTTCCCGTCAGACGACTTTTTCTACCGAGGATTATGCCGCACTTTACATCCGAGAGATCGCCGATCGCATGAGTCCCTACTTCGATCATATCGCATGCAGGAGCCCGCTTACGCTAACTTCCTGAGGTCCTTCCGCAGGGGTTTAGGACGCAGTGAGCCCGAGTAATCGCATTTCATCCACGCATGCACGGACAGCAGAGCGCACTATCCGCACTCTCGAGGATATGTCGCGAGCCCGTGTTATTGACTTTAGTGGTAGTTGGGAGGATCATTTGCCTCTAGTTGAGTTCGCATATAATAATAGCTACCACCCAAAGATTCGGATGGCGCCTTATGAGGCCTTGTATGGAGGAAGTGCAGACGCCTATAGGTTGGTTCGATGTGGGCGAGGCTAGTGGGACCAGATTTGGTACAGCAGTGCTGGATAAGGTGAAACTTATCCGAGAGCGGCTATCGACAGCCGTAGTCGCATAAGTCGATGCAGATCATCGTCGCGGCATCTTGAGTTCGAGGTTCATGATTGGGTTTTCCTAGCGTCACCCACGGCGGGGTGTGATGAGATTCGAAGAAGGGAAACTCAAATCAGTACATCGGGCCGCTTCAGATTGTCCGCAGGTAGGCAAGGTTGCCTATGAGTTGGATCCGCCGTCCGATCCGAGGCGCGGCATCCGGTTTTTCACGTGTCTACGCCGAGGAGACGTGTCGGGATCCATCTAGGGTACACCCGATTGACGATGTCCAGTGATCGAGGATTATCGATGAGGAGATTCCCATAGCGATAGTCGATCGTCGTGTTAGCGCTCGCGACCAAGGACGTGGCTTCCACAAAGTCTTGTGGCGAACGAGCTCGTGGAGGAGATGACGGGAAGCCGAGGAGGACATGAGACTAAGTATCCTCACCTATTCCCACACCTCCGTAAATTCACTTTCCTACTTGTAAATTTTCGTTATCATTTACGCCTAAGTGTTGCTCTGGTCGTGTGTGGCATTTACAATCGCTTAAAACTTCTTCGATAATCGTTTGGAAGGAACATTCGACGAATGTTTCGGCGGGGAGAATGTTATACCTCAGATTTCCGCAGTATGTACGTAAGGGAATACGTGAAAAGTCTAGCCTTAAAGATAAGCCTCGACGCTTTTATTTGTACACAACTCACTAAAAGAATCGCTTTCCGACTAAACGCTTCCACAGCCTCGTAGAGTAAATTCCGCTATGCCATTTCTTATTTTATGGATTTTTCCGAGAGACAAAACATTTTGGACCAACGGGAGGGTGACATGTGTCACCCTCACATTGGAAGCAAGTGGGATGGCTTTGGACGATTGGGCGTCCAAGAGGGATGTTGGCCTTGGCCGATTGGTTCCTTGCTTAGGCCATGTTTTGTGGAGTGTTTTGTGGAGTAGGGGTTAGGGTGCACTTGGCTTGATCTTGGCCTTACACTTGCCTTGCACTTGTCTTCATCTTGGCCATTGGTTGGCCAAGGCTTGAGCTATAAATACCCCTCTTGAGATGAAGAGTTCTTCATCCACAAAAGCTTTCCAAGTCCAAAAATCCTTCCCTCTCCCTTAGTAAGCAATTCGTCCAACACCCCCTCCCCCCTTGAGAAGCTTGGCCGAGGCTACCCCACCCCCTAGCCTAGCCGAAACCTACCCCCCCTCCCTTGGTAGAAAAGTTGCCTTCTTGTATTGTTATAATGCCCAAAATACCCTAGCCCAAATACCTTAGTACTTGTAGAAGTTGTGAAGAACTTCTAAGGTTCTGAGCGCATAACTTAGAGCAAAACCTTGCTCAGCGCGACTTTTCTAGGATATTATGGGCTTACCGAGGTAATAATCCTAACCTCTTTGTATTAGAGAATATATATACTGTTGTAGTATAAGGATAAGTATAAATACTTAGAAGTTTATCACGTAATAGAATTGAATCAGATTTACATAGACTGCTTTCACAAGAGACTTATATAGCTCACCGGGTGGAAGTGTCGCCCGACTTACCGTAGAATTATGAACCCCGCTTAGAATGACCTTCGAGTAGTCTTTAATAGATATCCGTGACTATTATAGGTGACTCTGCTCGCGACATATTCAACTTAGCGGTGGTTTTCACGAGAAGGTATGTGATTCTTCCTAAAGCATGATATTTTACAATATAACTACGGCAATGTCTTTGACTTAAGCTCGAATAATACTTACGTAATGCCTCACGCTTAAGCTCGAATAATACTTACTGAATGCCTCACGCTTAAGCCCTAATAATAAAGATCCAAAGCATTTCAAAAGAATATCAATCATATTAATGTAAGAGAACTAATTGGTTTTTAAAATGAAGCTTAAGAGTTATACTAGCTTTATGGGAAGTAAGTATAACCACTTAAGATTGATAAAAGAAACAAGTTTGCCTATGTGTTTATAATGACTTATATTGTGAAAAGAATAAAAAGATGGTTTGATAAGTAGACATGATATGATGCTACGTGTGTTAGTATCTTGTAACGCTTGAATAGGTGAGTATCCTTGTTGTGCTTATGTTGTTTAAAGATAAGTTGTTATGTTAGTATACTATCACTCACCTCGAGATGATACCGGTTAAGCCGCCTCCGACGCGGTAGACTCAGCGGTCCAGGACCATGATTCGAGAATACCTACGCGGTCCAGGGGCCTACGCGAGCTACGAGTTCCGTGTTAGTATGCGGGTTATGCCTCACGCGGTCTCGCTGGCCATGCGACAATGAGTCCGTGACGATGCCGAGGAGTAGCTACCCTCGACGCGGTTATACCTCACGCGCCCACGTGAGTGGCCTATGCGACTCGAGTCCAGGATTAGGCTTGCGAATGATGATGGGGCGAGTGGCCCTGCTTTCGATCATTCGCAGCCTAGACAAGACTCATTACGCTTACCTATTGTTGCTCTTGTTTGTGATGCGCACTATGCGCGTTTCTCGTTGTTTCATACATAATTGTAAACTGGTTATAAAAATGATATGTTTTCATTAAAAAACTTTACAGTTTCGAATACTTAGTACCAGTTATCGACTCTCTGGGCCGCGCTCATGCCGCGGTAGGGCAAGGTGTGCTAGATCCGCATCCTTAGGATCTCTACGCCGTGCCTGAGCTCCATCTCTTCCGGAGGCTCTACTTTTGGTATGATCTCCCTGTTGTAGATAGTTTGTACAGTCAGGGTATGGCGGGGCCCTGTCCCGCCATAGTTGTATATTTCCTTAGAGGTCTGTAGTCATGTTGTACAGTGTCGGATGTAACTGCTGAACTATGATTATATATATATGCCGAAAGGCGATGTTTTCTCACATAAACTGTGTCTTATTTTATAAACTGTTTCATGTCTTGTTTTATATTTCCGCTGATTTCTCTGATGTATGACTACTTGGGTGCCCCGGTAAGGCACCAGTCACGGGCCCCGGAACGGGTCGTGACAACTGTCTTATTGTTGATGTCACATAGACATGTCTACACCGAGGTAGAATTCCGGGGGCATGTGGCCATGCGGCAGGGTTGATCACCCAGTATATTGTTGTTGATGTCACATGGACGTGTCTACACCGAGGTAGAATTCCGGGCATGTGCGTGGGCATTGTTATTATTGTTGCATCATGGGCATGTCTACACCGATGCACTCGGGGCACGCGCCATGATGCGAACACGATTGATGTTGCGGCGAGACCCATAGTTATATTTGAGTGATGACTGAGGCGTGAGTCCTCGACTTGACATGATCGCTTTTATGTCAGGAATCAGTTTTGTTATCATACATGTCTCCTGTTTATATAGATCGTTATGATTTCATTTACATTATTTTTACAGTTTCTCATACTTGGTACCTGTTATCGACCTCCTTCGGGGCCGCTCATGCCGCAGTAGAGGTACATCGGTCGTGGATCCTCGCTCTAGGATCTCGCCAATTTGGGAAGCTCCGCTTCTCCGAGGCTTATCTTTTGGTATGTGTTCCCGAGTTGTAGGTTCTTGTACATTCGTGGTATGGCGGCCCCGTCCGTCATAGTTGTTGTAAATCTTGCAGGTCTGTAGTACCGCAGCGTGGTTTGTAAAAAGGATTAAACTGCTCGCTTTGAAAGAGTTGTATTTATATATGTTATCAAGGTAACCGCTGGGTTGGCCTGCTTTATGATCATATATCTTGTTTCTTGTTTAAAGTTTTATTTTCCGCGGTTTTCTCCGATGTTGTGTCACTAGGGTGCCCGGTAAGGCACCGAATCTGCCCGAACGGGTCGTTACAGAGGATCAACGATCGTGTACCTTTACCTACGCAGATGAACGCAGCCCGGGCGAGGTCGACAACAAATCGAGTATGTGAAATCAAAATAACATCAGAAATGAAATCATAGTAGTCTATACAAAGCAGAAGACATGTATGATAACCAAACTACAATTTACAATAAATAAGCAGTCATGTCAAGTTAGGGACTCACGCCCTCAAGTCATCACAATAAAACCGTACGGGGTAAGTACGAAGGCATAGCCGACTACTAAGACCTCGCATCACAAATGCCATAAATCGTATCACGAGGTCTTTCTAGACCGCACTACATGATCGGCCGCCATTTGCCCGCAGATCAATGCGCGTGTCTATCCTCGAACTCTCGCAGCCCGCATAGGTCACACATGCACCGCATAAGGTATTCCTCGAATCATGGTCCTAGACCGCTCGAGGTACACCCCGCATCGGCGCAAATTAACCTTCGTATCCGCCTAGGCTCCCGCAACCCGCATAGTCTCAAAAGACCGCATAGTCTCAACAGACCGCATAGGGAATCCCCCGCATCAGGCTAAACACCCGGAATGATCAATCCTGGAGCTCTCGCACTCCGCATAGTCACAAGGACCGCATAAGCCGTATAGACCGCATCAAGGGTGGCAAGCCCTGTATAATAAGTCAAGGGTAGGTGATATAATAATAGTACAATGGACTTACCGTTTAGCAACGTAAGCACAGCAAGAATGACTCCCCTTACATAACAACCACAAGATACTAACACACGTAGCATCCTAACATGTTTACTTATCAAATCAACAAGAAAGTATTACAAGACTATCACAAACCAATACAATCAAGTTATTCACACAAGGTACTTTCTACTAACAAGTTTGGGTATCTATCCCCAAAGTACTTCACACATTAAATCTTTAAAAGATCCGCTTCTTTCCCATAAGTCACGCAATACCCGTAGTATAAAATAGAGTGACTGTCTTTTTTAAGTAAACCAAAACACTTACCTTTGTAAAATCAAGTAACAACATTATTTTCCAAACGTTCAAGTTTGCCTAATTTCAAATGTTCACGTTTCTTATTTTAGAAAGGTTTCGTCGTTCATAGTCTTATTCATTTAAGAATATAATTCTCTTAAACCATCTAAGAAACATAAGCCTTATGTGTGAGTAGGATATTCTTGTTTATAACAATCTTATTACAGCAGCCATGATCTAGGAAATATCATTTTGTCTCATCTTAGCTTCTATGCAGATGGAAGTTTCTACTGGTTTTATTAATACTTCATTAATCAAAACATTTCCTTTTATTAACGCTGCAGTGGTTTGTCGATACACATTCTGATTTCCAAATCAAGAAACATTATCCCTTTTAAAAATCAAGTACTCATTACTCACGAATGAGGTTTCACACAAAATTCATTGATTAAGTTAAGTCTCTTATCTTACAAGATCAAATCTCTTAACTTCTAAAATAAATCATTCGTTTTATCTCTCTTAAGCCGTTATACCTAACTTCCCATAAAGCTAGTATAACTCTTAAGTTTTTAAAACCAAGTATTACTCTTCTTTAAAAATGCTTTAATTCTCTTGAACTATTTCAAGATTATTATTATTCGGGCTTAAGTCAAAAGACATTGCCGCACAACCACGCTCAATTAACACACGACGCCTACCGTACTACATAGTTATACACATATCATGCTAGAAGAGATAGGAAGAGGTTCACATACCTCGCGACGATTATCGACTATTAGCAAATCGCTCCACTACTATAACCCCTAGCTTGGTCCACCTTCTCAAGTAGCACATGCTACTCACGTAACATTCAACCTATACAGTTATACAAGTCTATCAAAGTCTAGACTACTCGGTAGAATAAATCTAGATACAAGATCCTACGGAAATTGGGCAGCCCTTCCCTACCCACAACTACACAAGTCTCATCAGAATACACCCCACGTAATTACGCTCGCTTCTCTTCTTTAAATTCAGCTTAAGTCCAAAGACATTGCCACAAGCTATGTTCGCTATATATATAGTATACCTCAACTATATATTCCTACAACATGTAATATCCAATTACAATAGGGACAAGATAATTACCTCGATAAGCCCATAATTATCCAAGTAGAAATGTCGATCCTGGGCAACGTTTAGCTCCAACTCCGAGCGCTCCAACCCGCTCTAAACCACCCTTAGAAGTTCTAACCAACTTCTACACAATACTCCAACCGACTATGGAGATTTCCCTAGGTTTCGGTTTGAGACAAAAGGACATACTGTAGTATTTCCTGCCTCTACGATAGAGGTTTCTTTGGAATACTACAAGGTATACGGCTAAGGTAATTTGGGTATAAGAACAATACTTTTGAGAGTATTTCTACCAAGAGGAGGGTATTTATACGAGACAACACCACAAGGGGGTGTATACCTCTACCCTACCCCACTGTGGGGTACTCGGCCAAGGGGTTGAGGACTCTCGGCTAAGGCCTCACAAGGGAGGGGGACGAACTCTGAGGAGGGGAAGAGATTTCAAGACTTAGCACAATTTTGGATGAAGAAGTTCATCAAAGGGGAGGGGTATTTATAGGTCAAGCCAAGGCCAACCAATGGCCAAGATTATGCCAAGTGCATAGCAAGTGTAGGCCAAGATTGGGACAAGTGTGTGGGTCCCACTTTATCAATCAACACACAAAATATCCTACCAACTACACTCTCCAATTTCGCCCAATGTCCGCCTCACGCCCGCTAATGGAGGGTGCCAAGTGGCGCCCTCTCGTTGGTCCAAAATATTTCGTCTCTCGGAAAAATCCGCAAAAATTAAAAATGACATAGCCGGAATTTTCCCTACGAAAGCTGTGAAAACATTTCGTCGAAAAACGACTCTAACCGGGTGTTGTGCACAAAAATTAATTCGGCCAAGCCTTATTAAAAAGTTCAAATTTTCTACGCACGCCCACGCATATACCGGAAATACGGTATAACATTCTCCTCCTTAGAAACATTCGTCCCGAATGTTCCTTCTAAGTCTCAACACAAACGTGCGCCAGTATAGTCTTCACTGCTATGCTTGCGAGAACAATCCTGCCACACATGGCCACAGAAACAACTAGCGCAGAATGCTTACATCCACGTCCACGAGGAAACACTTCTAACATCACCACAAAACACCCCTCTCCGGGGTCTAGAATATACTTCCTTCGCACCTTCCCTTTAAAAAAGAAATGATCACATCTATGCTCGCCATACATGCTCTCTTCTTCCCGATACCACTTTTGTCACTTTGCCGCGAGGCATTAACCTTCTCAGGCGACCCAACAAATGGTACCGGCCGCATACGATCCCTGAGGCTGTCATACACTTCTTGTACACTCGAACTCTTTCTCATAACCTACCACATTTCTGATACTGCTTCAGTTTCCAAAACTCGGGGTTACTATCTCCAACCTGGTCATCATAACTGGGAACACTCTGGGTGGATCTCCGATTTCCTTCTCGAGCATGACACGAAGATCGACGACCGCCTCCTAAGTCGGACGGCAAATGCTAACATATAGGCAACCCGCCTATCCTCACATGAACTCAAAAGGCCCAAAGTAACTCGGGCTAAGTTCCTCTGCTTTCCAAAACTCGTCACACCCTATCCGAGTGGTACCTTCAAGAAGACCGACCACAACTCAACTCTAAGCGTCGTCGCCGATTATCCGCACGATTTCTCTGAGCTGCCAGAACCTCTTCTAGACAAGCTTTACCCTATCCACAGTCTGCTGGAATAAGCCTGAACCCACTATATGAATCTTGCCAACATCGAATCAATCGACCGGCAACTTACACTTTCGCCCCTACAAGGCTTCATAAGGCGACATCCGAACACTGAAAAGGTAGCTAAAAACACTTCTCTACAGAGACAACAATCCCCACAACTACCCCCAAATCCAAACACCGCCCGAGGGCGAACGCGACTCGAGACTCACCGAGTCCTTAACCCCGCTCGGTAAAACTTAGAAACAAAACAATGTACCACTGGCTCCACTGTCGCATAAGGTGAAGGTAGGCACCCTGCAGCCTTACAACCTTTCGATAACTCAACACAACAGTAAACGGTCCCGAAAAACACGATGGGCTGCCCCATCGCCCGACCACGTCGAACGCATCCACGAACTCGTGACTGGTTAACTAAACTGGGCCTAACACCCGCGTGACCATACCACAAGGCGGGACCACCACAACCAGACCCCACCACCAAACATGCCGCGTTTGACCCGCAACGCGGGCCTCAACCCGACCCGCAAGGCGCAAAATACTATCTCCCGTAGGAAAAATCTCACTAAACACGTTACGAAAACCTAGCGGTCTTCTTAGCTCAACTACCCTCTTCCATTTCATACTACTTGGACCTATCCCAAACATAGCTCACGTGCACTATGCACTCCGATAAGGATCAAACATAAACACTACACCTTTACTCGAGATGACCTTACCTCTAAGGTCTCCACGTATAAAACTCTAAGGCTCACACCTTCTCTATCCCCCAAAATCTTACTCGGCTAACCCACCATGATTTCCAATCACAACTAACACACGTTATCGTAACATAGCACTTAAGGTATACTCACCTTATCACACATACCGATCTCTGCAGGTTAAAGATATGCCCGACCCATCGCTTCACTCCCTAGTCGTTCTAATCAAACCCGCCTGTAGGCGATAGCTAAGGTGACGAACTACCCACCGATCCTGAAGGCTAAGTCCTCCTACAAGGACACTCTTTCGACATCAGACCCTGACGGTCATAGGTACAACAAGTACCAACTAAAAGACGACATTCCTCGGGATGACGTCTGCCACACTGTGAACCGGAAGCCCTGGAGTTCTGACCAACTCCTGCATACCCCGAACGT
This sequence comes from Przewalskia tangutica, assembly GCA_029844215.1. Lineage (NCBI taxonomy): Eukaryota > Viridiplantae > Streptophyta > Magnoliopsida > Solanales > Solanaceae > Przewalskia > Przewalskia tangutica. The sequence goes on along the minus strand of CM056728.1, from coordinate 27,705,132 downwards.
CCTGAACCCCGTGGAGACCTCTCAGACCGTGGATGTGCATAATCTAATCACGCGAGGTGACGCGCCGAAAGTTACCAGCGACCTTGCCGCTCGCCTCTTCTGTTGTCCTTCGTTAATCCATCGATCTCTACGTTTCTTGGCCTGCTGCGCATAAGCCCGTACACAGGCCATGCTCAAGCCCAACTGAAGAATTACTCTTGCACGATCCTCTCTTAGATAGCCATCAAGACTCGCGGTAAATCGGTATACTCTCTGGTAGCCAAATCCATAGCTAGTAACAGGGTCGCCTCTTTGCAATCTATATTCTCTGTTCCCGGTCGTGGAACTGAAGGTTCAAATGTCATGGCCGCAGTAGGAACTGCCGCCGTCATGCCAAACTCTGCTGGGGCTAGTGACATCGCAGAACTCCCCAAATGAAGCACCACCCCAGGTGATGATTGGGCATGTGCCCTCGTAACCCTCTGAACTCTACTCGCAGCTCCCTCGGCTGCCTTGCCCTCCTGGGCCCGGGTTGCCCTACGCGGAGGCATAACGATAAGGGAAAGAATTTCGTTAGAGGGTCCAACTTACAATACAACTCTAAGGCACGATCTCAGAGTGAGAAGAATAGAAACCAATCCTAAATATCCTATAGCCTCCTGATTATTGATGTGGTGCACAACACACCGATAATCAAGACTCTATCGATACGGCTCAGACACTTTCCGAGGATTAATCGCTTCGATACCACTTTTGTCACGACCGATTTCGCCCGTGGATCGTGCCTTACCCCGCACCCTAGTGATACAACATCGAGTAATCACGAACATAAACGATACAAGACATATTATGAAATATGAAACAATAACTGAGAAAACTTGCCTTTTCGATATATATAAACAACATTTTTTCAACATGAACAGTTTAATCCTTTTACAAACCCCGCCCACAACAAGATTACGCACTTACGAATGATATGACAACAACGACGGGACAGGGCCCCGTCATACCCCTGAATGTAAGCACCTACAACAATAGGGGACTATACCAAGATAAGCCTCCGGAGAAACGGAGCTTTCCCAAACGCTGAACTGTGACCCTAAGAGCGAGGATCAACGACTGGTGTACCTTTACCTGCGCAGATGAACGCAGCCAAGCGAGGTCGATAACAGTACCGAGTATGTGAAATCAAAATAAATCAGAAATGAAATCATAGTAGTCTATACAAAGCAGGAGACATGTATGATAACCAAACTACAATTTACAATAAATAAGCAGTCATGTCAAGTTAGGGACTCACGCCCTCAAGTCATCACAATAAAACCGTACGGGGTAAGTACGAAGGCATAGCCGACTACTAAGACCTCGCACTACAAATGCCATAAATCGTATCACGAGGTCTTTCTAGACCGCACCACGTTCGGCCGCCATTTGCCCGCAGATCAATGCTGCGTGTTCATCCTCGAACTCTCGCAGCTCGCATAGGTCACACATGCACCGCATAAGGTATTCCTCGAATCATGGTCCTGCACCGCCGAGGTACACCCCGCATCGGCGCAGCTTAACCTTCGGTATCCGCCTAGGCTCCCGCAACCCGCATAGTCTCAAAAGACCGCATAGTCTCAACAGAACGCATAGGAATCCCCGATCGGGCTAAACACCCGAATGATCAATCACGAGCTCTCGTGACTCCGCATAGTCACAAGGACCGTGATAGCCGTATAGACCGCATCGAGGGTGGCAAGCCCTGTATAATAAGTCGAGGGTAGGTGATATAATAATAGTACAACGGACTTACCGCTTAGCAACGTAAGCAAAGAAGAATGACTCCCCTTACATAACAACCACAAGATACTAACACACGTAGCATCCTAACATGTTTACTTATCAAATCAACAAGAAAGTATTACAAGACTATCACAAACAAATACAATCAAGTTATTCACACAAGGTACTTTATACTAACAAGTTTGGGTATCTATCCCAAAAGTACTTCACACATTATATCTTTATTAGATCCGATTCTTTCCCATAAGTCACGCACAATTCGTAGTATAAAATAGAGTGATCGTTTTTTTAAGTAAACCAAAACACTTACCTTTGTAAAATCAAGTAACAACATTATTTTCCAAACGCTCAAGTTTGCCTAATTTCAAATGTTCACGCTTCTTATTTTAGAAAGGTTTCATTGCTCATAGTCTTATTCATTTAAGAATATAATTCTCTTTAAACCATCTAAGAAACATAAGCCTTATGTGTGAGTAGGATATTCTTGTTTATAACAATCTTATTACAAAGAACCATGATCTAGGAAATATCATTTTGTCTCATCTTAGCTTCTATGCAGATGGAAGTTTCTACCGTTTTATTAATACTTCATTAATCAAAACATTTCCCTTTATTAACGCCGCAGTTGGTTTGTCGATACACATTCGATTTCCAAATCAAGAAACATTATCCCTTTAAAAATCAAGTACTCATTACTCACGAATGAGGTTTCACACAAAATTCATTGATTAAGTTAAGTCTCTTATCTTACAAGATCAAGTCTCTTAACTTCTAAAATAAATCATTCGCTTTATCTCTTAAGCCGTTATACCTAACTTCCCATAAAGCTAGTATAACTCTTAAGTTTTTAAAACCAAGTATTACTCTTCTTTAAAAAGCGCTTCTTAATTCTCTTGAACTATTTCAAGATTATTATTATTCGCTTAAGTCAAAAGACATTGCCGCATAACTACGCTCAATTAACACACGACGCCTACCGTACTACATAGTTATACACATATAATGCTAGAAGAGATAGGAAGAGGTTCACATACCTCGCGACGATTATCGACTATTAGCAAATCGCTCCACGGCCATAACCCGCCTACTAGCCCGGTCCACCTTCTCTCAAGTAGCACATGCTACTACGTAACATTCAACCTATACAGTTATACAAGTCTATCAAAGTCTAGACTACTCGGAGAATAAATCTAGATACAAGATCCTACGGGAAATTGGGCAGCCCTTCCCTACCCACAAACTACACAAGTCTCATCAGAATACAAATCCCACGTAATTACAGCTCGCTTCTTCTTTAAATTCAGGCTTAAGTCCAAAGACATTGCCACAAGCTATGTTCAGTTATATATATAGTATACCTCAACTATATATTCCTACAACATGTAATATCCAATTACAATAGGGGGACAAGATAATTACCTCGATAAGCCCATAATTATCCAAGTAGAAATGTCGATCCTGGGCAACGTTTAGCTCCAACTCCGAGCGCTCCAACCCGCTCTAAACCACCCTTAGAAGTTCTAACCAACTTCTACACAATACTCCAACTGACTATGGAGATTTCCCTAGGGTTTCGGTTTGAGACAAAAGGACATACTGAGTATTTCCTGCCTCACGATAGAGGTTTCTTTGGAATACTACAAGGTATACGGCTAAGGTAATTTGGGTATAGTAACAATACTTTTGAGAGTATTTCTACCAAGGAGGGTATTTATACGAGACAACACCACAAGGGGTGTATACCTCGCCTACCCCACTAGGGGTACTCGCCAAGGGGAGGGACTCTCGGCTAAGGCCTCACAAGGGGGAGGGGGACGAGAACTCTAGAGGGAGGGGGAAGAGATTTCAAGACTTAGCAAAATTTTGGATGAAGAAGTTCATCAAAGGGGAGGGGTATTTATAGGTCAAGCCAAGGCCAACCAATGGCCAAGATTATGCCAAGTGCATAGCAAGTGTAGGGCCAAGATTGGGACAAGTGTGTGTGGGTCCCACTTTATCAATCAATACACAAAATATCCTACCAACTACACTCTCCAATTTCGTCCAATGTCCGCCCCTCACGTCCGCCAATGGGAGGGTGCCAAGTGGCGCCCTCTCGTTGGTCCAAAATGTTTCGTCTCTCGGAAAAATCCGCAAAAATTAAAAATGACATAGCCGAATTTTCCTACGAAAGTCGTGGAAAACGCTTCGCCAAAAAACGACTCTAACCGGGTGTTGTGCACAAAAATTAATTCGGCCAAGCCTTATTAAAAAGTTCAAATTTTCTACGTACGTCCTTACGTACATACTCTGGAAATACGGGGTATAACATAAATCCTCACCCTCCACTTGTCCACCACTTGTCTTGATCTTGGCCCTTGGTTGTCCTATAAATACCCCCCCTTGGTTGAAGACTTCTTCATCCACAAAATGTTTTCTAAGTCTTGAAATCCTCCCCCCCTTCTTGTGTAGTTCTCGCCCAAGTCTTCCTCCGCTTTGTGGGGCCTTTTGGCCGAGAGGTACCCCTTTGTGAGGCCTTTTGGTCGAGAGGTACCCCCTTCCTAGTGGTGCTAGCCGAGAGTACCCCTACATTGAGAGTTGTTCTCAAATACACCCCCTTAGTATAAAGTATTCACCAAAGTATTGTTACTATTCCAAAATACCTTGCCCAAATACCTTGTAGTATTCCAAGGTTACCCCTATACTAAAAGCCCGTAAATACTATTATACTTCCTTCACCACAAAAACGAAACCCTAAGGAAAAATCTTCATAGCCGTTGAAGTATTAAGAAGAAGTTGCATAGAACTTCTAAGGGTTGTTTGAGCGGTTAGAGCACCTGAGTAGGAGCTAAACGTTGCTCAGGATCGACATTAGAACTTGGATAATTTTGGGCTTATCGAGGTAAATACTCTTGTCCTTATATTGTAATTGGAAATTACATACTGTAGTAGTATAGAAATGAATATAAGATTCATAGAAGAGAATTGAACTGTAATAGAAGGATATTACAGAAAAGACTTGAACTGAAATCACATCAGAAGAATATTAAAGGAGAAGATTAAACTGTACTTACATAGGACTGTATTTACAGTAGACTTGTGTAGCTTAACGGGTAGGGAAGTGCTGCCCGATTTTCCGTAGAATAGAGAACCTACTGCTTAGAATATTCTACAGAGTAGTCTAGAAGTTGATAGACTTATATAACCGTTATAGGTTGAAGTACTGCGAGTAGCGTGTTCTACTTGAAAGGTGGACAAGGCTAGCCGGGTTATAGCGGTGGAGCGTTTTGCTAATAGTCGATAATCGTCGCGAGGTATGTGATTCATCCTATCCTCTTGAGCATGATATTTTAAAAGTATATATATATAGTACGGTAGATGTACGTGTGTTAACTGAATGTGGTTTTACTGCGATGTCTTTTGACTTGAGTCTAAATAATAAGAATCTGAAGTATTTCAAAAGAATTAAGAAACCTTTTTAAAAGAAGAGTAACACTTGGTTTTAAAAGTTTAAGAATTATACTAGCTTTATGGGAAGTTAGGTATAACGACTTAAGAGAGATAAAAAGAATGGTTTACTGATTTTAGAAGTTAAGAGACTTGATCTTAAAAGATAAGAGACTTGACTTAATTATATTAATATGAATTTTGTTAAAAAGTGTGAAACCTCATTCGTGAGTAATGAGTACTTGGTCTTTAAAAGGAATAATGTTTTACTGATTTCGGAAATCAGAATAAGTATCGAACAAACCATCAGCAGTTAATAAAGGGAAATGTTTTGACTAATTAAGTATTATTAAAACCAAGAGAAACCTCCATCCGCATAAGCTAAGATGAGACAAACTGATATTACATTTCCTAGATCATGGCTGCTTTAATAAGATTGTTATGAACAAGAATAACCTACTCACACATAAGGCATATGTTTCGCAAATGGTTTTAAAAGAGAATTATATTATTAAGTGATTAAGACTATGAACTACGAAACCTTTCGAAAATGAGAAACTTGAGCATTTGAAATTAGGCAAACTTGAACGTTTGGAAAATAATATTGTTACTTGATTTTACAAAGGGAAGTGTTTTGGTTTACTTAAAAAGATAGTCACTCTATTTTTATACTACGGGTATTGTGTGACTTTTGTGAGAGAAACGGATCTTTTAAAGAGTTAATGTATGAAGTACTTTGGGGATAAAAACCCGAACTTGTTAACATAAAGTAGAAAGTACCTTGTGTGAATAACTTGATTGTGTTGGTTTGTGATAGCCTTGTAATACTTTCTTGTTGATTTGATAAGTAAACATGTTAGGATGCTATGTGTGTTGGTATCTTGTGATGTTTGTGTAAAGGGGTTTCCCTTATTGTGCTTATGTTGTTTAACGATAAGTCGTTATGTTAGTATTATATCACTCACCTGACATGATACCGGGTTAAGCCGCTCCGACGCGGGTAGACTCAGCGATGCAGGACCATGATTCGAGAATACCTCGTGTGGGTCCAGGACCTACGCGAGCTACGAGAGTTCCGTGTTAGTGCGCGCCTTTGTGGTCATGCGGTCTATGTGGCTACGCGGATCGCGAGTCCAGACGACGCCGGGAGTAGCTACCGATGCGGGAATACCTCATGCGGCCTATGTGAGTGGCCTATGCGGAGTCGCAGGAAGTTCTGGACTAGACGCGCACATTAGATATCGCGGGCGAGTGGCGGCCGATCATGTGGCGGTCTAGACAGATCTCATGATACGCTTTATGACCTTGTTGTACCGGGTTTTAGTATTCGGATATTCCTTCGCACTTACCCCGTACGGTTTTATTATGACACAGGTCGGACCTGGTGTTCATATTTATTCCTTCGTGCTTTTATATCATAGATCGCCAGCGGCGAGGAAGGTATTCCACGCATGATTGATGTTGTGGGCGTGAGACCCATAGTTATATTTGAGTGATGACTTTGAGGCGTGAGTCCCCGACTTGACATGATCGCTTATTTATCATGAATCGTAGTTTGTTATCATACATGTCTCCCGCTTTATATAGACTACTATGATTTCATTTACGATTTTTCGCCACATACTTGGTACTGCCAGACCGACCTCCTTCGGGCCGTTCATGCCGCAGTAAGTACATCGACCGTCGATCCTCGCCTTAGGATCACAGTCAGCGTTGGGAAGCTCCGTTTCTCCGAGGCTTATCAGCCGTATAGTCCCCTCGTTGTAGGTACTTACATTCGTGGTATGGCGGCCCCGTCCCGCCATTGTTGTTTTATCATTCTTGAGGTCCAGAGTAATCTTGCTGGGCGCAGTTTGTAAAAAGGGATGAATCGTCGGATTTAAGTTATATATATATATATGCCGAAAGGCAACTTTTCTCTAAAAACTGCTTTCACTTCATTTATGTCATGTCTTGTTTTATATTCACGATTACTCGATGTATGTCTACTGGGTGCCCGGTAGGCACGACCACCACTGCCCGGTTCGGTCGTGACAAAATTGGTATCGAGCCGCTAATCTCTGAAAGTGTCTACAGATCGTATCTAGTAGTTCGATTATCGGTGTGTTGTGCACCACACCAATAATCGTGAGGCTATAGGATATTTAGGATTGGTTTCCATTCTTCTCACTCGAGATCGTGCCTTAGAGCCGTGTTATAAGTTGGACCCTCTAACGTATTTCTTTCCCTTACCGCTATGCCTCCGCGTAAGGCAACCCGCCCGTAGGGCAAGGCACGGCGGAGCCGCGAGTAGAGCACGCAGGGTTACTAGGGCACCGCCCAATCATCACCGGGTGGTGCTTCATTCGGGAGTTCATGACGCCGCCATCAAAGAAGTTTAGCACAATGGCAAGCAGCTCCATCGCGCCATGATATATGAGCCTTCAGTTCCACGACCGGGAACAAAGAATATGGATTACAAAGGAATGGACCTGTTACTAGCTAGGATTTTAGCAACCAGAGAATATAGAGTGCACCGATATATCACGGGTCTTGATGACTATCTAAAGAAAGGTTGTGCAAGAGTAGCTCTTCAGTCAGGCATGGATATTGCCCGCGTACAGGCTTATGCGCAGCACGCAGAGGAACGTAGAGATCGACGGATTAACCAAGATCAGCAGAAGAGGGCCAGAACAACAGGGTCCTTTGGTAACTTTCGAGGCGAATCGCCTCAGCAGCAGACTGGATATGCGCCTCCGCCAGTGCAGAATGGTCCTCCACAGGGTTCAGGACGTTCGGGGTATGCAGGAGTTGGTCAGAGCTCCAGGGCTTCTGATTCACAGATACACGTCGGTTCCAGCCAGCCGGATTCAGTGGTTCGGAGAGGAAGGGGTGCTAGCCAGAGGAGGCCACCCCCACCTCGGTGTGACCGTTGTGGTAGATGTCATTGTGGGGAGTGTCGTGCTTCTTCGACAGCTTGTTATGCTTGCGGCCAGCAGGGCCATTTTGCGAGAAATTGTCCGACCAGAGGTGGCGCGGATGTAGAGACTCAGCCTTCGGGATCAGTGGCTAGTTCATCATCTTCCCTAGCTATGCGCCCAGCCGGGCAGGATTTATTAGAACGACAGAGGGGAGTGAAGCAGTAGATACAGGTATATCCTTAACCCTCTAGAGATTAGTATGTGTGATACGATAAGCATATCTTAAGTGTTACGTTCAGATAACATTGTGTAAATTGTGATTAGATCATGGTTAGTTAAAAGGGTAAGATTGGGGATAGGGAAAGTGTAAGCCTTAGAGTTTTATACGTGGAGACCTTAGAGGTAAGGCCATCTCGAGTAAAAAAAGTATTTTTATGTTTGACCCTTATCGGAGTGCATAGTGCACGTGAGATATATTTGTGTGATAAGTCCCTGAGTAGTGTGGAATGAAAGAGAGTAGTTGAGCTAAGAATACCACTAGGTTTTCGTAACTTGATTAGTGAGATTGTTCCGGATCGGGGAACAAGAGTTTTGCGCGATAGCGGGTCGGGTTGCAGACCGATTGCGGGTCAACCCACGGCCTGTATTTTGGTGGGGTCAGCTCGAGGTGGTCCCGCCAGGTGGTGGGGTCACGAGGGTGTTAGGCCCAAGTTTAGTTAACCAGCGTACGAGTTCGTGGATGCGTTCGACCGATGGCGGGCCACGAGGTCACCATCTTGTCTTTCAAGAGGACCGTTTACTCGGCAGCGGTTATGCGAGATTTTATATCAGGAAGGTTGTAAGGCTGCACGAGGTGCATACTTTCACCTTATGCGAAGTGGATCCCGCCATACTGCTTTTTCCGGAGGTTTTACCAGCAGGTTAGGAACTCAAAGTGAGTCTCAAGACGCATTCGCCGCCGGGCGGTGTTTGGATTTCGTGGTAGCCGCGAGGATTGTCTCTGTTGAGAAGTGTTTTATAGCTACCATATCAGTATTCGGATATCGCCTTATGACGCCTTGTAGGGGCGGAAGTGTAAGTTGTCGGTCGATTGGTTCGATGTTGGCAAGGTTCAGATAGCTGGTTCATTCTTGTTCCAGCAGGATATGGATAGGGTAAAGCTTATCCAGGAGAGGTTATCGGCAGCTCGGAGTCAACAGAAGTCGTGCGGATAATCGGCGACGACGCTTGGAGTTCAGGTTGACGGTGGGTCTTCTTGAAGGTACCACCCGGAAAGGGTGTGACGAGTTTTGGGAAACAGAGGAAACTTAGCCGAGGTACTTTGAGCGCTTTTAGATCATTTGGAAAGTAGGCCGGGTTGCCTATAGTTAGCATTGCCGTCCGACGTAGGAGGCAGTATGTCCGGTCTTTCGTGTTGCTATGTTCGGAAAGTATCGGAGATCCATCCAGAGTGTTCCCAGTTAATGATGACCAAGTTGGAGGTAGTAACCCAGAGATTTGGAAGCTGAAGCAGTAACATAAATGTGGTAAGTTATGAGAAAGAGTTCGAGTGTACGAGAAGGGTACAGCGAGTAAGGGAAGAAGAGAGCATGTGTTAAGAACATAAGAGTGATCATTTCGTTTGTAAAGAAAAGATGCGAAGGGAGTATCTTTTAGACCTTGGGTGGGAGCTTTTGTGATGTTAGAGGTGATTCCTCGTGGACTTGGATGTAAGTATTTGCGCGGGTGTTTTCTGTGGCCATGTGTGGCATTTGCAAACTGGTTAAGCTATGAGGAACTTTATTGTTATCCGTCTTGAGAAGGAACATTCGGGACGAATGTTTCTAAGGAGGGGAGAATGTTATACCCCGTATTTCCAGAGTATGTACGTGAGGACGTACGTACAAAAGTTTAAGCCTTAAGTTAGGCAAGGGACGAAAATATTTGTGCACAGCTACCAAAAAGAATTGTTTTCCGACGAAACGTTTTCCAAACTTTGCGAAGGGAAAATTACGACTGCAACATTAATTATTTTTGCGGATTTTTCCGAGAGATGAAATATTTTGGACCAACGAGAGGGCGACACTTGTCACCCTCAAGTTGGCGGATTTGTGGGAATCATTTGGACGATTTCAAAGTCTTGGAGTAGGTAGGATATTTGTGATATTTTGTGTAGTAGTTGGATAAGGTACACATGGGTAAATCCTCACCCTCCACTTGTCCACCACTTGTCTTGATCTTGGCCCTTGGTTGTCCTATAAATACCCCCCTTGGTTGAAGACTTCTTCATCCACAAAATGTTTTCTAAGTCTTGAAATCCTCCCCTTCTTGTGTAGTTCTCGTCCAAGTCTTCCTCCCCTTTGAGGCCTTTTGGCCGAGAGGTACCCCTTCCTAGTGGTGCTAGCCGAGAGTACCCCCTACATTGAGAGTTGTTCTCGTAAATACACCCCCCCCTTAGTAGAAAGTATTCTCCAAAGTATTGTTACTATTCCAAAATACCTTGGCCCAAATACCTTGTAGTATTCCAAGGTTACCCCTATACTAAAAGCCCAGAAATACTATTATACTTCCCTTCAGTCACAAAAACGAAACCCTAAGGAAAAATCTTCATAGCCGGTTGAAGTATTAAGAAGAAGTTGCATAGAACTTCTAAGGGTTGTTTGGAGCGGGTTAGAGCACCCAGAGTAGGAGCTAAACGTTGCTCAGGATCGACATTAGAACTTGGATAATTTTGGGCTTATCGAGGTAAATACTCTTGTCCTTATATTGTAATTGGAAATTACATACTGTAGTAGTATAGAAATGAATATAAGATTCATAGAAGAGAATTGAAGCAGAATAGAAGGATATTACAGAAAAGACTTGAACTGAAATCACATCAGAAGAATATTAAAGGAGAAGATTAAACTGTACTTACATAGGACTGTATTTACAGTAGACTTGTGTAGCTTAACGGGTAGGGAAGTGCTGCCCGATTTTCCGTAGAATAGAGAACCTACTGCTTAGAATATTCTACAGAGTAGTCTAGAAGTTGATAGACTTATATAACCGTTATAGGTTGAAGTACTGCGAGTAGCGTGTTCTACTTGAAAGGTGGACAAGGCTAGCCGGGTTATAGCGGTGGAGCGTTTTGCTAATAGTCGATAATTGTCGCGAGGTATGTGATTCTTTCTATCCTCTTGAGCATGATATTTTAAAAGTATATATATATAGTACGGTAGACGTACGTGTGTTAACTGAACGTGGTTTTACTGCGATGTCTTTTGACTTGAGTCTAAATAATAAGAATCTGAAGTATTTCAAAAGAATTAAGAAACCTTTTTGAAAGAAGAGTAACACTTGGTTTTAAAAGCTTAAGAGTTATACTAGCTTTATGGGAAGTTAGGTATAACGACTTAAGAGAGATAAAAAGAATGGTTTACTGATTTTAGAAGTTAAGAGACTTGATCTTAAAAGATAAGAGACTTGACTTAATTATATTAATATGAATTTTGTTAAAAGGTGTGAAACCTCATTCGTGATTAATGAGTACTTGGTCTTTAAAAGGAATAATGTTTTACTAATTTCGGAAATCAGAATAAGTATCGAACAAACCACTGCAGCGTTAATAAAGGGAAATGTTTTGACTAATTAAGTATTATTAAAACCAGTAGAAACCTCCATCTGCATAGAAGCTAAGATGAGACAAAATGATATTACATTTCCTAGATCATGGCTGCTTTAATAAGATTGTTATGAACAAGAATAACCTACTCACACATAAGGCATATGTTTCGCAAATGGTTTTAAAAGAGAATTATATTATTAAGTGATTAAGACTATGAACTACGAAACCTTTCGAAAATGAGAAACTTGAGCATTTGAAATTAGGCAAACTTGAACGTTTGTAAAATAATGTTGTTACTTGATTTTACAAAGGGAAGTGTTTTGGTTTACTTAAAAAGATAGTCACTCTATTTTTATACTACGGGTATTGTGTGACTTTTGTGAGAGAAACGGATCTTTTAAAGAGTTAATGTATGAAGTACTTTGGGGGTAAAAACCCGAACTTGTTAACAAAAAGTAGAAAGTACCTTGTGTGAATAACTTGATTGTGTTGGTTTGTGATAGCCTTGTAATACTTTCTTGTTGATTTGATAAGTAAACATGTTAGGATGCTATGTGTGTTGGTATCTTGTGATGTTTGTGTAAAAGGGTTTCCCTTGTTATGCTTATGTTGTTTAACGATAAGCTGTTATGTTAGTATTATATCACTCACCTCTTGACATGATACCGGGGGTTAAGCCGCTCCACGCGGTAGACTCGGTGATGCAGGACCATGATTCGAGAATACCTCATGCGGGTCCAGGGACCTATGCGAGCTACGAGTTCCGTGTTAGTGCGGCCTTTGTGGTCATGCGGTCTATGTGGCTACGCGGATCGCGAGTCCGCGATTTACGCCGGAGTAGCTACCCTCGATGCGGGAATACCTCATGCGGCCTATGTGAGTGGCCTATGCGGAGTCGCGGAAGTTCCAGGACTAGACGCGCACATTAGATACTGCGGGCGAGTGGCCAGCTTCGATCATGTGGCGGTCTAGACAGATCTCATAATACAGTTGATGACCTTGTTGGTACTGTGGGTGTTAGTAGTCGGCTATGCCTTCGCATTTACCCAGACGGTTTTATTATGACACAGTGGGACCCGTGTTCATGTGTATTCCTTGGTGCTTTTATGTCTTAGATCACGTGATGAGGAAGGTATTCCAGGCTTGATTGATGTTGTGGGCGTGAGACCCATAGTTATATTTGAGTGATGACTTTGAGGGCATGAGTCCCTGACTTGACATGACTGCTTATTTATTGTGAACTGTAGTTTGGTTATCATACATGTCTCCTGCTTTATATAGACTACTATGATTTCATTTACGCATTTTTTCGCCACATACTTGGTACTGTTATCGACCTCCTTCGGGGCCGATTCATGCCGCAGTAGAAGTACACCGCCGTCGATCCTCGCTCTTAGGATCACAGTTCAGCGTTTTGGGAAGCTCCGTTTCTCCGGAGGCTTATCAGTGGTATAGTCCCCTGTCGTTGTAGGTACTTACATTCAGGGGTATGGCGGGGCCCTGTCCCGCCATTGTTGTTTTATCATTCTTAGAGGTCTGTAGTACTGTTGTGGGCAGAGTTTGTAAAAAAGCATGTAACTGTTCGGATTTAAGTTATATATATATATATGTCGAAAGGCAACTTTTCTCGGAAAAACTGTTTCTCACTTCATTTATGTCATGTCTTGTTTTATATTCCGCTGATTACTCTGATGTATGTCTACTTGGGTGCCCGGGGTAAGGCACCAGTCACGGGCCCGGGTTCGGGTCGTGACAGTTAGTAACTCCAAGGGTTGGAGAACAGAAACAATATTTGAAATTTTGTACATGTACTAAAATAAGTTTAGAAGTACGAGAAAGTATGACAAGTAAGAAAAGGAAGGAACAAGGGTTAAAAGAACTATAGTGGTTATAATTAAGAGTAATGAATGTATGTAGAGAGATTCCTTTTTAGGCCATGAGTGGAGGTTAATTGTGATGATACACGCGCCTTAGGTTCAGTAACACTGTCCATAGGTGCTCGTGATTGAGATGCTACTAGTATTAGAGTTTACACCGGTTGGTAAACTAAGCTAGGCAGATTATGGGTTCATGTCCCAACTAGTTTGGTGATTAAGTGATACAGAGAAGGGAAGTAACACGGGGGAATACATCAGTTAGCTGAGTGGGAGTCCTACTGAAGGATTCAGATAGTGTTAGTCCCATGACTTAGAATACGACAAGGCCATCCCTTTATGCGGGGAAAAAGAAAGTAACCTCTAAAGATTTCGTTTTTGATAAGACTGTAACCTTCCAGTTTTGTGAGAAGGGACCGCGGATGGAAGGTCCATTGATATGTTTATGTATGTTATATGATGGCCATGTGTGGCATTGTTGGTCTTGTGGAGTATTGATTGATAGGCATAGTAAAGAGACTACGCCGGAGTTTGTATAGCTTGACAACCGACTAAGAACATTCGGGGATGAATGTTTCTAAGAGGGGAAGAATGTTACACCCCGTAAATCCAGGACATGTTTAAGAGAATGTACGTAAGGAATCAAGACTTGAAAATTGGTACGAATGGAAGAATTGTTTTTCCGGAGGAAAATCTTCCGAATGTCGGAAAGGAAAAATGTTCGTTTTTGAGAATTGGATTCTCAAAATGCATTATTTGAAGAGTGGAACTTATTATCATTAAGGAAATTTATTTTTACGGATTTGGTCACGTGGGGCCCACCCGAGGAATTTTACGTTTTGTGGGGCCCACGAGGGTTACAAAATTTTATGGACGAATGGGAAGGCGACACGTGTCACCCCCACATGGTCTTGGACGAAAATTGAAAAGGGTATTATGGTCATTGACCAATGTAGAAGATCAAGTCTTCAAGCTTGAGATTATTGACTTAGTCAACTTGCCACTTGTTTAGATAATTAATTACTCTTCATCCTAGCCACACATATGTTGTTATCTTGACCCTCCATTGTGTTATATATACACACTAGATGCAAGACCAAGTCTTCAACACTTAGAAAAAAATTAGAGAACCTTGTTCTTCCTTATGTTGCTCTCGGGTTCATGACTTTTCCAATTTTTTTGTAATTTTGGTTCATTGTTCACAAGACTTTAACCCAAGGTTCCTAAGGGTATTGTAAGGATATCTCAATAGAGATATCGAAAAAATGACGTTTTCACGTTAGTCGCAAGGCGAAAACCTAAGTCGTTTTCATAGTTTTGGATTGGAAATGGAGGAGAAGTTGGTTGTGAACTTCTAAAGGCTTCAAATAGCGGATTGGAGCATAATGGAAAGGAGCTAAGAATTGCTAAGGATCGACTTTGAATCTTGGAATTTTATAAGGGCTTATAAAGGTAACAATCTTGTCGGTTTAGTAATTAAAGATTACTTATTGTTGTAGTTATGGATATTAGCAAGCATGAGGTATATATTATGAAGTTTGATAAGTGTATTGGCTATTGGAACCCTAATCCGAAACTAGCATGTTTAGCCTTTGAGATTACAATTCAATTTGATTATTAGTTTAGTCGTCACATGTTATATAAAGAAGGAATTATAGTTGTTAAAGTTGTTTATGACTATATAACATGTTAGACCTAAGAACTTGGATTGAAAAAGAATTGGAAAGGACTTAGGATTGGTTATTGGTGGCCGAATGCTCTCATAAATGTTGGATTGTGTTATATGAATTGTGAGGCAGAATTTTACACGTATTGTAAGGCGTGTAATCCCCTTTGATTGGTTGAAGTAGTGAGCTTTAAATGTGGCATGTTGGTTATTGATTTACGGGCCTTGAAAAAGGTGGAAAAGTATGTAGAAACAAAGGAGGTGCTGCCCAATTTTCCGTAGAATAAGAGACCGTATACTTAGTATTATTCTACGTTAGAAACTAGAAGTTGATAGTCGTGTTGTGGCCATTATAGGTTGACAATTCTACGTGCGGCGTATTTGACTTAGCTTGTGGATTAAGCCGAAAAGGTATGTGAACCATCTCCTCTTCTTCTAGCATGATGCCTTATGATAAAGAAAGTAAATCCTACTCCTTAAATGATCCATTCCTTGATTGTACTTGGATTGCCTAATATAGAAGTTGTTCTATATACTTCCTTGATTGTACTTTGGATGTTTAAATTGAAAGTTGTTATAATCCATTCCCTTAATGAAGTTTGGATTTTCAAAAGTGAAAGTATTTTACTTGAAGTACATAGAGTCTTGAAAAGGAAATGGTTTCCAAATCTTTTGGCTAGTGCCTTAGTTCCAAAACCTAAAGGTTGTTATAACTGCTTTAGGGGAGTCAAATGAGTGATTTACTTAATTGATTTTAAAGAGGAGAAATGACATGATTTAAAGAGAAGTAACTTGTTTTAAAGGTGTGAGTTACTTGGGATTTAAAGTTAAGAAACTTGATCTCTAAAGTTAAGAGACTTGAAGTATTTTGAAAGTTATGTAACTTGATTTCTAAAGCTAAGAAACTTGATTTCTAAAGTTAAGAGACTTGAAGTATTTTGAAAGTTAAGAAACTTGATTTGAAAGCATATGATACTTGGTTTTTAAAAGTATGTCTCTTGGATATAAAAAGAATGAATTTGTCTAAAACCATAAAGGGTTATAACGGTTTTATGGAAAGTTAGTTATAACGGCTTTATTGGAAGGTTAAGAAAATTTTCTATTTGATTTATAGGCATGAGTTGCCTAGGTTGTGAAATTAGAAGTTACTTGGTTTCAAAATATTGAAATGAAATTCTAAAGGTGTAGTAACTTATTTGAAAAATAGACATGTCTTGATACTACGGGTGTTAGTATCTTGGGGTTTTATATAAAAAGGAGTCTTTTGAAAACAATGGACGTACGTAGTACTTTGGCTTGTTTAAATGAGAATTATTCTATTTGTGCCTTGATAGTACTTTGGCTTGTTTAAATGAGAATTATTCTATTTGTGCCTTGATGGTACTTTGGCTTGCTTAAATAAGGATTTCTCTTGGTTTATGTAAAAAGGAAAGGCATGGTAATTGTCTTGGTTTTTGTAAAAAGGAAAGACATGGTAATTGTCTTGGTTTGTGTAAAGGCATGGTATTGTCTTGGTTTATGTAAAAAGGAAAGTCATGGTGTTGTCTTGGTTTGCTAAAATGATGGTTATTCATTTTATAAATAATGGTCAAGAATGGTTTGCTTGCACATGGGTTGCTCATATAGACATTCGTGCAAGTGTCATATTTCCACATCTCCGCGTCCCTCCATAAAGGGCCGACAACTTGTTTCAAGGATATCATGGAGTAGCTCCCCATGGTGGTGAGTGGTACACACTCACGGCGGGTCGGTATTTGACTCGGGTGGGTTAAATTCCCGGGATATATATAAGCTATGGATTAGCTATCTGTGATGCGAGTATCGTGTACTGATGACTCATTGCGGGTCCACATGACCTATGCGGGTGAAATAGTCCCTTGCAGGTGAAATAGTCCCATGATAGGTTGCATTATAACATAGAGGGTGGTTGACCCTGGCACTGGCACGGCCTTCATGTTTTGAAATGGTAGTGATTTCATTAATGAAAGGGTGCAGTGTGTTTATGACTTAAAAGTTGAACAATTAATCTCATTGTCAAAGGCATAACTTAAAAAGGTAAAAATGATTGCATTACTCTCATGATTGCAAGGTTCAGTGTGCTTATTGATGTTATATTATATCGTGGATCACGGTGAGGAAGGATTCCACGGGCATGATTGATATTATGGGCGTGAGACCCCTGGTTATATTTGAGTAATGACTTTGAGGGCATGCGTCCCTGACTTGATATGACTGCTTATGTATTGTGTATTGTAGTTTGGCTATCATACATGTCTCCTGTTTTGTATAGACTGTTATGATTTCATTACAGTATTTTCAGTTTCACATACTTGGTACATTCTTCGTACTGACCTCCTTCGGGGGGCTGTGTTCATGTCGCAGGTTTAGTTACGCAGTTTGGTGATCTGTAGGTGTAGGACCCTGCTCAGAGTTTTTGGATAGCTCCATCTGTTCAGGAGTTTATCATTTTGGTATAGATCCTTCAGTATAGGCTTTTGTACAGTTATGGGTACGGCGGGGCCTTATCCCATCATAGTTCAGTAAAACTATTAGAGGTCTGTATTCATATGTGGGATTGGATTCGTGTACAGTGTAGTGCCCTTTTGTTATGTATATTATATGGCAGCCTTGTCGGCTTTGCCCTTGCATGTTCGTTGGTTTTTTTTTTTTAAATGAGGTGTTATTTAGTTCCGCAGTTTACTTGTGTCAATTAGGTAGAAGGGTGCCCAGGTAGGGCACCAGTCACGGGCCCGGGGTTCGGGGCGTGACAAAAGGGCCTTTCGGGAGTCTTTGGGAGCTGCTTAGGTCGAAAATGGAATAATACAAATGAGCCAATGTCATTGGCTTTAAATAAGCCTCTACACTGCCTCCCATGTGCGAGTGTATATGCGATGGAAATAGTGGTCTACACACTACTTATGGTGGAAGAGAGGTGTCTAAGAGGTGTCCTCAATATGTGGCCAAATCCGCGAGGTGAAATGGCATCCACAATGCAAAAAACATAGTGTATCACTCAGTCTTTGTCAAGATTTGTTGAGACATGCTTTCTTTAATCCAATTTACTTCCAACCTTATGAATACCTCTTAGACAATCATATAAGTCCGACGTGACCCTAGGAATGGGTATCAGGTTGCCGAATCCCAAATCGACTAACTATTCTCTTGATCGCATGTAAAAACTGTGGGGCATAAAATCATTCCCCCCTTAAGAACATTCATCCTCGTATGTTGAGGGACGTAACTGAAAATCATTAATTCTTGGATTTTTAATAGAACTCCAACAGAGTTTCCTCTATAAATAGGACTAACCCAAACCCTGCCAAATAGCCAGTTCAACATAAATGCCACGCATGGCTATCCAAAGCAATATAATATGATATCGGCCTCACACGACCGTCTATTTATCACTATAATCAAAAGGGTAATCCATAACTCACCTCAAATATCCAATTGCGTCTGGGTTGCGTCTATCATATTTGTGCTATGATCATCAGATGTACATGGTGCATAGGACAAGTTCATTAATATATAGTAGGAACAAGGGGATTGTATCACACGAGTATCACATAAACCTGATGTTTAGACTATGGGAGAATATTTAAATCTCATGCCTTTCTCTATCGCCCATATCATTACATCTATGCCATTTCTTTTCAATATTATTTTAGTGAATGCCATCTTATGTGTCCAAACTTCTGGACTTAATGATACAAAATAATAGTTGAGACCTCTACATAGGACAGGTCATTAGTAATTTGAGCACCCTCGATAGGCTATATATGAAAGAAATATCATATATAATTTGGTAATATCATTACGTGAAAACAATATGAGCTTCTTCTGATCATGAAAAAAATCTCAAACTCATAGATAACCTGGTTATATTCTTGAATAATCTTATACGATCCAGAGTATCTAAGAGTATCTTGCTTTTCTGTCAAGTCTCATCATACCTCTTATTAGCAGCACCTCATATCAATCACTCTAGCATCAACATTGTCACGACCCAAACCCCGGGCCCGCGACTGGTGCCCTATCTGGGCACCCTTCTACCCATACATCACATAAAATCAACGGAAACTCTAAGAAAACTCATGTTATAAAAACAGGCAAGCCGATGAGGCTGCCGCTATATATAAACGGGAATATCTCGATAACACAGTAGTACAACTGGCCAACAATATATGTAAAACTCACGCAAGTCCAGCCCATATATGAATACAGACCACTAAGAGTTTGGACAGTAAACTATGACGGGACAAGGCCCCGCCATACCCCTGAATATACATAGCCATAATGGAAGACATGTGCCAAAATGACAAGCTCCGGAACATTGGAGCTATCCCAAAACATTGACCAAGGATCCTAAGCTCACGGATCACCCAACTGAGTACCTAATACATGTGGGCATGAACGCAGCCTCCCGAAGGGGGTCAGTACAACAAGGTACCAAGTATGTAAACATGAAGTACAGTAAATAAGATCATAGCTGTACAAAAGATGACAGGGGACAAGTATGGAAATCAAGATACCAGATCTAACCGTGCCATATAAAATAAGAGTCAATTGTACCTTTTACCAATGTATCACTGTACCACTGTACCATTGTACCACTGTACCATTGTACCTTATAAAAATGAGAGTCACCATATCCGTTTTCGTGTAACCATCATGCCTTTATGCCTATGACGTGATCCGACCCTTTTGTTATACCCCGTATTTCCAGAGTATGTACGTGAGGGCGTACGTACGAAAGTTTAGCCTTAAAGTTTAGGCCTAGGATGTTTTTTTGGGCACAACTCACACAAAGAATCGTTTTCCGACGAAACGTTTTACAAGACTCGCGTAAGGTAAATTCCGGCTATGTCATTTCTAATTTTTGCGGATTTTTCTGAGAGACGAAACATTTTGGACCAACGCGAGGGCGACACTTGTCACCCTCTCATTGGTGGACGTGTGGCGGAAATGGGACGAATTGGATGGCCCTTTTTGTCAAGTAGTTGGTAGGATATTTTTGTGTAGTAGATGGATAAGGACACTTGCCCAAATCTTGACCTTACACTTGCCTTGCACTTGGCATCATCTTGGCCATTGGTTGGCCTTTGCTTGACCTATAAATACCCCCCTTAAGATGAATAGTTCTTCATCCACAAACAAACTTTCCAAGTCTAAAATCCCTCCCTCTCCCTTGTGAGCATTTTCGTCCAACACTCCCCTCCTCACAAGGCCTCGCCGAAACACCCCCCTCTAGCCTAGTAGTCCTAGCCGAAACCTACCCCCCCTCCCTTGGTAGAAATGTTGTCTTCCAAGTATAGTTACTATTCCCAAATACCCTAGCCCAAATCCCTTAGTACTTAGTAGAAGTTGTGAAGAACTTCTAAGGGTTCTTGGAGCTATCGAAGCATTCAGACTAGGAGCTAAACCTCGCTCAGATCGACTTTTATCTAGGATATTATTGGGCTTACCGAGGTAAATAATCTTATCCTTCTTTGTAATTAGAGAATACATACGTAGAAGTATAAGAATAAGTATAAAATACTTAGAAGGATATTACGAATAGAATTGAATTATCACAAAGAAGGGTATAAAAGAAGAATAATTGAACTGTACTCACATAGATCGCTTACAGAGATCGTATAGCTTACTGTAGGGAAGTGCTGCCCAAATTTCCATAGAATAGAGAACCCTCTCGCTAGAGCTTTATACAGCATGCAGACGTATTTGATCGATATATAGTCGATACTCTGCGCGACATATTCGACTTGGCGGTGGTTTTCACGAGAAGGTATGTGATTCTTCCTATACTCTTAAGCATGATATTTTAAGATATATATATAGTACGGTAGACGCGTACGTGTTAATCGAATAATAATTACGGCAATGTCTTTTGACTTAAGCCTGAATAATAATTACGGCAATGTCTTTTGACTTAAGCCTGAATAATAAGAATATTGATGCATTTCAAAAGAATACTGAATCATTTTTAACAGAAGAGAAATATTTGGTTTTTAAACAAAAAGCTTAAAGAGTTATACTAGCTTTATGGGAAGTTAGGTATAACAACTTAAGAAAGATAAAAGGAATTGTTTACTTGTTTGTTTACAAAAGCCTTGTATTGATTTCTGTTAAGTGTAGTAAGATTGTTTGATAAGTAGACATATTATGATGCTACCTGTGTTAGTGTCTTGTAATGTTGTGAAAGGGGGTCATTCTTGCTGTGCTTACGTTGCTAAACGGTAAGTCCGTTGTACTGTTATTATATCACCTACCCCCTTGACTTGTTATACCGAGGGCTTGCCACCCTTTATGCGGGTCTATACGTCCTATGCGCCTATGTGACTATCGCGAGTCGCGGAGTTCCGTGATTGATCATTCCGGTGTTTTAGCCCGACGCGGGATGCCCTATGCGGTGCATGCGACTACGCGGTCTATTGAGACTATGCGGATCGCGGAGTCCGAGAGGTACCGGGTTAGCTACCCCGACGCGAGGAATACCTCACGCGGTGCAGCGTGACTATGCGATGCGGGAGTCCGTGATTAAACACGCCTAATGATACTACGGGCGCTTTGTTATACCCGTATTTCAGTATGCGTGAGGCGTGCGTATTAATTTTTGCCTTAAGAATTGGCTTTGGTTCAAATTTGGGCACAAGTGCGAATAGAGTCGTTTTACGACGAAACGTTTCCCATTACGTTGGAAAAATTCCGGCTATGTCATTTAGTATTTTATGGATTTTTCCGAGCGACGAACATTTTTGGATTAACGGGAGGTGACACTTGTCACCCTCATCGACGGCAAAGAGGAGGCTTGGCCTTGGCCGATTAGTCCCTCCTTTGTGCCTTGTTTTGTGGCTTGTTTTGTGGAGTGTTTTGTGGAGTGTTTTGTGGGTGCACTTGGCTTGATCTTGGCCTTACACTTGCCTAACACATGGATGGATCTTGGCCATTGGTTGGCCTTTGCTTGGCCTAGAAATAGCTCCTTTGTGAAGACTTTCTTCATCCACAAATTGCCTAAGTCTTGAAGTTCTCTTCCTCCCTCCTTGTGAAATTCGGCCCACCACACCCCTTTCCCCTTTGCCAAAGCTTTCCCTCATGGTGCCTTGGCCATGGGTACCCCTAGCCGAGTTGTTTTCGTATAATACCCTTTGTTGTGGTATAGAAATACTCTCCTAAGTATTGTTATAATGTCCAAAATACTTTAGCCCAAATACCTTGTAGTACTTTCCAAAGTACCCTTTGTACGAAAAACCCAGAAAATACGATTATACTTTCCTTAGCCTCTACACGAAACCCTAAGGAAAATCTTCACCCGTTGTTGAAGTATGGAGTAGAAGTTGCGTAGAACTTCTGGGTTGTTTGGAGCGATTTGGAGCACTTATGAGGAGCTAAACCTTGCTCGGGAGCGACTTTAAACTCGGATAATTTTGGGCTTATCGAGGTAAATATCTTGTCCCCTATTGTAATTGGAAATTACGTAAGTGTTGAATATATAGTGTTATATACTATATATAGAATCAACTTAGTATTATGGCAATGTCTTTTGACTTAAGCTCAAGAATGAAGAATTGAACAAGAATCACATGTAAGGTTAATAAAGAGAAGAATCGAATCAGAATTACCTAGGGTTGTATTACAAGAGACTTATGTAGCATTACCGTAGTAGAATTGTACGCGTCCTTAGGCGTGTTAACCCTCGTTGGCTTGGTAGCCGACCTCGATAGAGGAGAGATTTACGCCGTCATGTGAGGAGCCGCCAATTTTCTCAGAGAAAGATGGGCACGTGTGTTTAAGATTTAATAGACGTTTGTGGCCTTTATAGGTGAAAGTACTAAGAGTAGCGTATTCTACTCGAGGAGTGGAAAGGGCTAGCAAGGTTGTAGTACTTGGAGCATTTTGCTTATTGTCGTTAAATCGTCGCGAGGTATGTGAACCTCTTCCTATCTCTTCTAGCATGATATGTGTGAACTATGTAGTACGGTAGACGCATACGTGTTAATCGTGTTTGATTGTTCTTAAACATAAAGTGTTATAACGGCTTTATGGGAAGTCAAGTTATAACACTTTATGTAGGTAAGGAAATACTTTGTGGTTTTAAAAGGTAACTGATGTGAATTATAACTGGCTAGTTATAATAAAGAACTTGATGTATTTCAAAGATTTCTAAATCGTTTTGAAGGGAGAGTAACACTTGGTTTTAAAGGTTTTAAAAATAGTTATACTAGCTTGACGGGAGTTAGGTATAATGTCTTAAGAAAGGTAAAGAAAATGGTTTATCGATGTTAGAAGTTAAGAGACTTGATCTTATAAGATAAGAGACTTATCTTATTTTTTTTAATTTTGATGTTTGTGTGTAAACTCATTCGTGAGTTATGAGTTCTTTGTTTTATTTAAATGATAATGTTTTACTGATTTCGAAATCGAACGTATCGGCAGGACCACCGCGCGTTAATAAATTAAAATGTATTGAATAATGATGAATTGTATTAAAACCAGTAGAAACCTCCATCTGCATAGAAACTAAGATGAGACAAAATGATATTACATTTTCTAGATCATGGTCAGTAATAAGAATGTTGTAAACAAGAATAACCTACTCTCACGTGAGACTTATATTACTCAATTGTTCTAAAACGGAACCAAGTGATTAAGTTTATGAACTATGAAACCATTTGAAAATGAGAAGCTTGAGTAATTGAAACTAGGCAAACCGAACTTAGGAAAAGAATGTTGTTACGTGATTTTGAAAAGGAATGTGGGTTGGTCATTCTAATACTACGTATCGGGTGACTTTGATAAGTAATGGATCTCTTTAAAGAATTTAACGACGTAGTACTTTAGGTGAAACCCGACTTTGGCATAAAATGAAGGTACTTTGAGTGATGTGAAACTTGCCTATGCTTGTTGTGGTGAAACATTCCTATGCTTGTTGTGAAACTTGCCTATGCTTGTGATGATAGCCTTTGTTGTGCAAGTGTGGTGTTTCGTGTTACCGCTCTCGATAGAGGCCGTTGACCGTTGAGGTTTCTACCGTTCGCCCGGTATCCGGTGGTCGGCTCTCACCGCCCCGCCTCGTGATCGATTCGCCTGGTATCGGTAGTCACCGTGACTTGCCCCTGCTCGAGATAGTGACGGTTTCGGATACGCCTCGTCCTCGTGGTCACCAGATTACTTGCCCGGTCCATGCGT
The DNA here is from genome assembly GCA_029844215.1 of Przewalskia tangutica. Classification (NCBI taxonomy): domain Eukaryota; kingdom Viridiplantae; phylum Streptophyta; class Magnoliopsida; order Solanales; family Solanaceae; genus Przewalskia; species Przewalskia tangutica. Next base: position 27,680,727 of record CM056728.1, on the reverse strand, counting down.
GACCGCCTTGGTATCCTGTGAGTCGGCTCGCACTTGCCCCGTGACGGCCGTGTTTGGTTGCATTGTATTATTGGTACGGTCGGATCTGTAGTTATACTTGTCCTGCACGGTTTTTATAACACAGTGGGACATGGTGTTCATGTATAATCCTTGGTATTGTTATATCATAAATCGCGATGAGGAAGAAATTCCACGCACGAGTGATAATTTGGAGGCGTGAGTCCTCGTCTTGATGTGAATCGTTATATGTTATATATCGTAGTTTGGTCATCATACATGTCTCCCGCTTTATATAGACTATTATGATTTCATTTACGATTTGTGATTTCACATACTGTACTGTTAGATCGACCTCCTTCGGGCCGCTCATGCCGCAGTAAAAGGTACATCTATTGCCGATCCCCGCTTAGGATCACCTTTCAACAGATTGAAAGCTCCGTTCCTTCGAGGCTTATCTTTGTATGTTACCCCGAGTCCGTAGATGCTTATACATTCGTGGTACGGGCCCCGTCCCGCCATAGTTGTTGTAAATCTTAGAGTGCAGAGTAATCACAAGTGTGGTTGTAAAAGGATTAAACTGTCGGGTTTTATGTATATACAAGGCAAATCGCTTTGGTGGCCTGCTTATTTATTATATCTCTTGTTTCATGATTCATGTTTTATTTTTCCGCCGGTTTTCTCGATGTTGTATCACTAGGGTGCCCGGTAAGGCACCGAACTGCCCGGTTCGGGCGTTACAAAGTGGTATCGGAGCGATTAATCTCTGAAAGTGTCTGCATCGTTCAGTAGAGTCCGGATTATCGTGTGTCAGGCACCACATCTATAATCGTGAGGCTATAGGACATTTAGGATTGGTTTCCATTCTTCTCATTCCGAGATCGTGCCTTGTAGCCGTGTGATAAGATTGGACCCTCCGACGTGTTTCGCTTTTACCGCTATGCCTCGCGAAGGCAACCCGCCCGGCGGCAAGGCAGCAGAGGATCTGCGAGCAGAGCAAATGCAGAGACCACAAGACTGAGCCTCCACCCCGCACCGGAGCAGAGAGATGAGTTACAAGGAGCTGGCCCGCCATGGCCGAGGTCAGGCTGATTGGAGATAGCCGGACGCAGCAGCCCAAAGAGCACCGTGGTTCACCCTAGATCCGATAGTTCGAGGCTACGGATTTTCTCGAGTCAGAGCCGCCAGAGTTTTATGGGTCGAGGCCCGAGGATGATCCGCAGAGTTCATCCGCCGCCATTCTGGATCATGAGAGTGATCAAGGCATCGAGATCGAGTCGGTGGCCTAGGTTCACATCAATCGCGTGATACCGCAATGATCGTTTGATTCTCGAGCTGTCCAGGGAGAGCATGCACTTCCAGCGGTATGGAACGAAGTTCTCGCAGGCCTTTCTTGCACATTTCTTGCCTCCCGGATGGCGAGGGCTCGGCCGATGATTTTTGGTGTTACGGCAGAATCCGCGACGGTTCGGGAGTACAATGTGAGTTCGACTCATCGCCCAGACGTCCCCGCGTTAGTAGCTAGTATGGAGGATCGAGTGCACCGATATGTTACGTGGCTCGATGATTGCCTTGCGAAGAGTTGTTCGGTAGCTCTTCACCGCATGGACATCGCCGCACGCAGCGTATACACTGGATGTGAGGAGCGGATAAATCGACGGAATGACCAAAGTCGCAGAAGAGGCCGTAACAGCAGGTCCTTTGTGACTTTCGAGGCGGACCGCCTCGTGCAGACTAGTTATGTACCTCACAAGATGAGTGGTCCTCCCGCCTTTCGACCTTCGGATATTCGTGAGCGTGCCGGGGCTCCTGTGTTTCAGATTTTCGGGAGCAGGAGTGCTCCGGATGAGGTTGCCCTTGTCTCGGTGTGGCCAGGAAAGCTTCATAAGGGAGAGTGTCGTACTAACTCTGGAGATTGTTATTTTTGCGCCAACAGGCCATCCGCAAGAGATCACCGACTGCGGTAGCACTGTAGGATAGCATGGACTACTAGAGCAGCGATTGGGTTCTTCACCTTCCGTAGCTGCAGATGCTCGCATACACCGAAGGCCCCAGAGGTCGCGGTGGGAGTTCCGATTTAGCGGTCCTTGAACCGCCTAGTTTGAGTATATCCTTAACCTCTAGAGTTTTGTTGTATTGATGTTGTTGATGTGTTTAATGTTATGTTTGGATAGCTTTGTGCTAAAAATGTGATTTAGAAACACAGTTAGTGAAAAGGGTAAGTCCTCAGGTAGTGTGAGATGGAAGTGGTAGCTTTCATGATGTGAAATAGTAAGATTGTTCCGATCGGGAACAAGAGTTGCGCGGTTGGGGTCGGGTTGAGGACCATTTGCGGTCAACCCAGAACCCGTTTGGGGTGGGGTCAGATTCAGGTGGTCCCGCCAGTGGTAGGGTCACGAGGGTGCTAGGCCCAAGTTTAGATGACCATCGTATGAGTTCGTGGACGCGTTCGATCGATCAGTTCGTGAAGGCCGGAATGGCCTTAGGGAAATCGAGGTTAGTGAGATGACCAAGTTGGAGGTAGTGACTCGAGGTTGGAAACGGGCGTTGCGAAGTGTGGTACGGATACTAGAACGAGTTCGAGTGTTCGTGACGAGTACTACGAGAAAGGGGAAAAGTGAACGTATGTTTTTGTGGCCAGGTGTGGCATGATTGTTTTCGTACGTATAGCAGTGAAGACTATACTGACGCCTGTTGTTTTGAGACCTTGAAGGAACATTCGGGACGAATGTTTCTAAGGGGGGATGAATGTTATACCCCGTATTTCCAGAGTATGTACGTGAGGGCGTACGTATTAATTTTTTTGCCTTAAGAATTGGCTTTGGTTCGAAATTTGGGCACAAGTGCCGAATAGAGTCGTTTTACGGCAACGTTTCCACGACTACGTTGGAAAAATTCCGCTATGTCATTTAGTATTTTTGCGGATTTTTCCGAGACGGAACATTTTTGGACCAACGGGAGGGTGACACTTGTCACCTCATTGACGGCAAAGAGGAGGCTTGGCCTTGGCCGATTGGTCCTCCTTTGTGCCTTGTTTGTGGCTTGTTTTGTGGAGTGTTTTGTGGAGTGTTTTGTGGGTGCACTTGGCTTGATTCGCCTTACACTTGCCTAACACATGGATGGATCTTGGCCATTGGTTGGCCTTTGCTTGGCCTATAAATAGCTCCCTTTGTGAAGACTTTCTTCATCCACAAATTGCCTAAGTCTTGAAGTTCTCTTCCTCCTCCCTTGTGAAATTGGCCCACCACACCCCTTTCCCCTTTGCCGAAAGCTTTCCCTCATGTGGTGCCTTGCGTAGGGTACCCCTAGCCTAGTTGTTTTCGTATAATACCCTTTGTTGTGGTATAGAAATACTCTCCTAAGTATTGTTATAATGTCCAAAATACTTTAGCCCAAATACCTTGTAGTACTTTCCAAAGTACCCTTTGTACGAAAAACCCGAAAATACGATTATACTTTCCTTAGCCTCTACACGAAACCCTAAGGAAAATCTTCACCCGTTGTTGAAGTATGGAGAAGTTGCGTAGAACTTCTAAGGGTTGTTTGGAGCGGATTTGGAGCACTCGGAGAGAGCTAAACCTTGCTCGGGAGCGACTTTAAACTCGGATAATTTTGGGCTTATCGAGGTAAATATCTTGTCCCCTATTGTAATTGGAAATTACGTAAGTGTTGAATATATAGTGTTATATACTATATATAGAATCAACTTAGTATTATGGCAATGTCTTTTGACTTAAGCTGAAGAATGAAGAATTGAACAAGAATCACATAGAAGGTTAATAAAGAGAAGAAGCTGAATCGTAATTACCTAGGGTTGTATTACGAGACTTATGTAGCATTACCGTAGTAGAATTGTACGCGTCCGGTTAGGCGTGTTAACCCCCTGGTTGGCTGGGTAGCCGACTCGATAGAGAGAGATTTACGCTGTTATGGGAGACGCCGAATTTTCTGTAGAAAGATGGGAACGTGTGTTTAAGATTTAATAGACGTTTGTGGCCTTTATAGGTGAAAGTACTAAGAGTAGCGTATTCTACCGAGGAGTGGAAAGGGCTAGTGGTTGTAGTACTTGGAGCATTTTGCTTATTGTCGTTAAATCGTCGCGGTATGTGAACCTCTTCCTATCTCTTATAGCATGATATGTGTGAACTATGTAGTACGGTAGACGCATACGTGTTAACTGTGTTTGATTGTTCTTAAAACATAAAGTGTTATAACGGCTTTATGGGAAGTTGGTTATAACAGCTTTATGTAGGTAAGGAAATACTTTGTGGTTTTAAAAGGTAACTGATGTGAATTATAACTGGCTAGTTATAATAAAGAACTTGATGTATTTCAAAGATTTCTAAATCGTTTTGAAGGAGAGTAACACTTGGTTTTAAAGGTTTTAAAAAGAGTTATACTAGCTTGATGGGAGTTAGGTATAATGTCTTAAGAAAGGTAAAGAAAATGGTTTACTGATGTTAGAAGTTAAGAGACTTGATCTTATAAGATAAGAGACTTAACTTATTTGTTTTAATGTGGATGTTTGTGTGAAACCTCATTCGTGAGTAATGAGTACTTGGTTTTATTTAAAGGATAATGTTTTACTGATTTCGGAAATCAGAATGTGTATCGGCAGCACCACCGCAGTTAATAAAGGAAAATGTATTGAATAATGATGAATTGTATTAAAACCAAGTAGAAACCTCCATCCGCATAGAAACTAAGATGAGACAAAATGATATTACATTTTCTAGATCATGGTCATTTGTAATAAGAATGTTGTAAACAAGAATAACCTACTCACGTGAGACTTATATTACTCAATTGTTCTAAAACGGAACCAAGTGATTAAGTTTATGAACTATGAAACCATTTGAAAATGAGAAGCTTGAGTAATTGAAACTAGGCAAACCGAACTTAGGAAAAGAATGTTGTTACGTGATTTTGAAAAGGAATGTGGGTTGGTCATTCTAATACTACGTATCGGGTGACTTTGATAAGTAATGGATCTCTTTTAAAGAATTTAACGACGTAGTACTTTAGGTTGAAACCCGGACTTTGGCATAAAATGAAGGTACTTTGAGTGATATGAAACTTGCCTATGCTTGTTGTGGTGAAACATTCCTATGCTTGTTGTTGTGAAACTTGCCTATGCTTGTGATGATAGCCTTTGTTGTGCAAGTGTGGTGTTTCGTGTTACCGCTCTCGATAGAGGCCGGTTGGTAGTTGAGGTTTCTTCGCTCGCCCGTATCCGGTGGTCGGCCTCGCACCGCCTGCCTCGACCGATTCGGCCTTGGTATCGGTAGTCGACCGCACTTGCCCTGCTCAAGATAGTGACGGTTTCGTGATACGCCTTGGTCCCTGGTGGTCACCCTCGTACTTGCCCGGCCACCGCGTGACCGCCTTGGTATCCTGTGAGTCGGCTCGCACTTGCCCCGTGACGGCTTCGTGTTTGTTGCATTGTATTATTGGTACGGTCGGATCCGTAGTTATACTTGTCTGCACGGTTTTTATAACACAGTGGGACATGGTGTTCATGTATAATCCTTGGTATTGTTATATCATAAACCGCGGTGAGGAAGAAATTCCACGCACGAGTGATAATTTGGAGGCGTGAGTCCTGTCTTGATGAATCGTTATATGTTATATATCGTAGTTTGGTCATCATACATGTCTCCCGCTTTATATAGACTATTATGATTTCATTTCTGATTTGACGCCACATACTTAGTACTGTTATCGACCTCCTTCGGGTGCGTTATGCCGCAGTAAAAGGTACATCATTGCCGATCCTCGCTTTTAGGATCACCTTTCAACAGATTGAAAGCTCCGTTCCTTGAGGCTTATCTTTTGGTATGTTACCCCGAGTCTAGATGCTTATACATTCGTGGTATGGCGGGCCCTGTCCGTCATAGTTGTTGTAAATCTTAGAGGTCCAGAGTAATGTGGCGGTGGTTGTAAAAGGATTAAACTGTTTCGGGTTTTATGTATATACCAAGGCAAATCGCTTTGGTTGGCCTGTTTATTTATTATATCTCTTGTTTCATGATTCATGTTTTATTTTTCCGCTGGTTTTCTCTGATGTTGTATCACTAGGGTGCCCGGGGTAAGGCACCAGTAACGGGCCCGGGTTCGGGGCGTTACACGCTTGGCCTTGCTTCGATCATTCGCGGCCTAGAAAAGACCTGTTACAGTTTACCTATTATTGTTCTTGGTGTGATATGGCACTATGTGCAATTGAACTGATTTGCAAATGGTTTTAAATACTTGATTTCATTTAAGTACTTTACAGTTTCACATACTTGGTACCTGTTATCGACCTTCTTCGGGCCGCGTCATGCCGCAGTAAGGGCAAAGCAGTGCTAGATCCACATCCTTAGGATCTTTGCTTTGGTGTCGTGAGCTCCATCTTCTCCGAGGCTCTACTTTGGGTATGATCTCCCGTATTGTAGATAGTTTTGTACATTCAGGTATGGCGGGCCCCGTCCCGCCATAGTTGTTTACTTCTTAGAGGTGCAGTAGTCCTATTGCATACTGGGATGTAACTGCAAAACTTGGGTTATATATATATGCCGAAAGGCAAGCTTTTCATCGGATAAACTGTTTCTCTTTTCATAATGTTTCTTGTCTTGTCTTATGTTCCGCTGATTACTCTGATGTATGACTACTGGGTGTCCGTAGGCACGATCACGCCCCGAACGGGTCGTGACAAAAGTGGTATCGTGAGCGATTAATCCTGAAAGTGTCTACGCACCGTATCTAGTAGTCTTGATTATCGGTGTGTTGTGCACCACATCAATAATCGTGAGGCTATAGGATATTTAGGATGGCTTCCATTCTTCTCACTCGAGATCGTGCCTTAGAGCCGTGGTTATAAGTTGGACCTCTAACGTATTCCTTTCTCAGCAGATTATGCCTCCACGTAAGGCAACCCGGGCCCAGAAGGGCAAGGCAGCCGAGAGAGCTGCTAGTAGGACACCGAGATTCACGAGGGCACAGGCCCAGTTCTTACCCGAGGAGATACCTCAGACGGCGAGTTCCATGACGCCGCCGGCCCCAACAGAGACCACAGTACCCATACCTCCTGTCCCACAGCCTGGGGCGGAGGAGTTAGGGTACAAGGAGATGGCCCAGCTATTGGCTAGGATTGTGGCCAGACATGAGGATAGGCTGGATGCAGCAGTTCCAGTTCCAGCCCCAGTCGTACCCGTGGTTCACCCGAGGGCAGATAGTTTGAGGCTACGAGATTTCTTGAGTTGTAGCCCGCCAGAGTTCTACGGGTCGAGGCCTGAGGATGACCCGCAGGAGTTCATCCGTCAGTTACAGAGGATCATGCGTGTGATCAAGGCCTCAGAGACCGAGTCCGTGACCTTCGGTTCGCATCGGCTGCGTGATACCGCAGTCGATTGGTTTGATTCGTGGGAGCTTTCCCGGGGAGAGCATGCGCCTCCAGCAGTATGGGACGAGTTTTCGGAGGCTTTTCTCACGCACTTCTTGCCTCCGCAGATGAGGAGGGCACGGGCCGACAGATTTTTGTTGAGGCCGAGGCGCAGGGCTTACGCCAGGAGTACAATGTCGAGTTCGATTCTTTGGCTCGATATGTCCTGCGCTAGTGCGAGATATGGAGGACCGTGTACACCGCCACGCCACCGCTAGATGATTATATGGCCGAGTCGTATGCGGTGTGTCTCTTCACCAGAGCATGGACATTACCCATACGCAGCTCATGCACTGATGCGGCGAGCGTAGAGACCGACGGGTAAGCGGATATCGCCAGCAGGTTAAGGCCAAGACGGCCGGGTCTTTTGGTAGCCCTCGTGGTGGACGGCATCGCCAGACGTCTAGATTTGCACCACCCACTCGAGCACTCCTACATCGTTTCGATGTGCCCGAGCATTCGGGCGGTCGGGGCCCCGTGACTTGGATTTCCGGTAGCAAGGGTGCTAACCGATCGAGGTCAGATCAGTGTGTCCGTTGTGGTAGATTCCATTCGTGGAGCTGTAGTACTACTCCGAGCTTGCTATACTTGGCCGCAGGTCATTATGCGAGTTTGTCCGACCGGGGCGCGCGGTGGTAGGGCTCACCTACGGTGGTCTGCGGTTTATCATCTCCTACGATTACTCGCCCGAGAGCAGTGGTACTCATGGCGCCAGGTCACGGCAGGTCGTGGCGCGGGTCCCAGTTCTAGCGGTCCTCAGAATCGCATTTATGCCTTGTCCACCGGCAGATCGTGAGGCCTCACCGATGTCGCCACGTACCTTATCGCTCGGATTTGATGTGTATGCTTTGATAGATCCGGTTCTACTGCCCTATATATCTCCACTTATTGCTAGTAGGATAGGGATGAGCCTGAGTCCATAGACCCATTCGAGGTAGCTACGCCAGGGGGGGATTCGGTGGTAGCTCGGCGGGTATATAGGGCTTGTCCAGTGACCATATACAGTCGTCAGACCCTAGCCGACTTGATAGAGTTGGACATGACTGATTTCGATGTGATCATGGGTATGGATTGGCTAGCTTCTTGCTATGCCAATGTAGACTGCATGGAGAGAGTGGTACGGTTCCGATTTCGGCGAGCCATTGTTGAATGGGAGGAACATCAGACGCCGGCGGTAGGTTTATTTCTTACCTCAAGGCTAGGAAGATGGTGCGAAGCGGTATATCTACCATCTCGTTCGGGTGTTTGATCTCGAGGCCGCAGCGCGATTTCGACGGGCCCAAAGAGTCGAGAGTTCCCGCACGTGTTTCAGACGACCTCCCGTATCCTCCCGAGGGAGATAGAGTTTAGTATCGATGTGCTGCCAGACACTCGGCCTATTTCCATTCCGCCATACAGAATGGCACCTGCCGAGTTGAGAGAGTTGAAGGACCAGCTTAGAGATTTGCTGGAGAAGGGCTTCATCAGACCTAGTGTTTCTCCCTGGGGAGCGCCGGTATTGTTCGTGAAGAAGAAGGCGACGGACGCGCACGCGTGTGTTGATTACAGCGGTGAACAAGGTGACCATCAAGAATGAATACCCTTCCTGTGATTGATGATTTGTTCGACCGCCATGGTGCGAGATGTTTCTCCAAGATTGATCCGTGATCGGGCTATCATCAAAGTCGAGAGAGGTGGATGTCCCTAGATCGCATTCCGGACGTCAGACGCATTATGAGTTCGTGGTCATGTCTTTTAGGTTGACCAATGCTCCGCAGTATTCATGGATTTGATGAACCGAGTGTTCAAGCCATTTTGACACATTTGTGATAGTGTTCATTGATGATATCTTGGTTTATTCTCGCCAGAGCGAGCATGCGAGCATTTGGCGATCTTGGCCGACATTCTCGGGACCAGCAGCTATACGCCAAGTTTTCCAAATGTGAGTTTTGTTGACTTCGTGGCTTTTTCGGGCATATTGTCGGGCTGATGGCATTCGAGTGGATACGCCAAGATCGAGGCGCGGGACTTGGCCTAGACCTACTATCCGGCAGAGGTTCGCGATTTCGGGCCTTGCAGTTATTATCGGGCGTTCAGAGAAGTTTGCTTCTATCTCTCGCACCATTGACTAGCCGACTCGTAAGCGGCTAAGTTTCGATGGACTGATGACGTGGAGCGTGGTTTCCATTCTTGAAGGCGAGATCGACGACCGCCCCGTTCTTACTCTTCCGGAGGTCCGGATGGTTATGTCGTGTATTGTGATGCCGCATCGGCCGGGATGTGTTGATGCAGCAGGTAGAGTTATAGCGCACGATCCCGACACTTTAAGAAACACGCAGAAACTACCCCACCCATGATTTGGAGTCGCGGTGATTCACGCCTTGAAGATCTGAGGCACTATTTGTATGGGGTTCATGTGGATATTTATACGCACCACAAGAGCCTCCAGATATCTTCACCGCAGGAGCCGAACTTACGGCGAGACGGTGGTTAGAGTTACTTAAGGATTACGATGTCGATATCCTGTACCACCCGGGAAGGCCAATGTTGTGGCGTATGCGCCTTAGTCGTGGTCGATGGGTAGCCTATCGATGTGCAGCCGCAGGAGGGGCATGGTTCGCGATTTGCATCGCTTAGCAAGCCTTGGTGTCCGCTTGATCGATTACGATAGCGATGGTTCGAGTTCGTGAGGTTGCCGAGTCTTCCATCGTCGGCGAGGTGAAGAGGCAACAATTCGAGGATCCGATCGACACGTTATCGTGATACGGCTCTTCGTGAGGAAGGGTCCTTTGAGGTAGCACCGATGGGGTGCTAAGGTTTGAGGGCGTGTTGTGTGTTCCGGATGTTTCAGACTTCGGCAGAGTTCGGGAAGCACACAAGCGTTACTCATCCATCCGTGGTCGACCAAGATGTACCACGACCTTAGATCCGTATTGGTGGGATGGCTTGAAGAGGACGTTGCGAGTTCGTAGCTCGATGTCCGTGTTGTCGCAGTGAAGGTAGAGCACCGAGGCCCGTGGTTTGTTACGCACGATAGAGAACCCGACCGAAGTGAGAGGTGATCAACATGGACTTTATCACGGATTACCTCGCACTCGGAGGAGACATGATTCTATATGGGTTATCGTCGACAGTGACGAAATCAGCCCACTTTCTTCCATCAGACGACTTTTTCTACCGAGGATTATGCCGATCAGACATCCGAGAGATCGTCGATCGCATGGAGTCCCTATTTCGATCATATCGCATGCAGGAGCCCGCCACGCTAACTTCGGAGGTCTTTCCGCAGGGGTTTAGGACGCAGTGAGCTCGAAATCGCATTCCATCCACGCATGACGGACAGCAGAGCGCACTATCCGCACTCTCGAGGATATCTGCGAGCCCGTGTTATTGACTTTAGTGGTAGCCGAGGATCATTTGCCTCTAGTTGAGTTCGTATAATAATAGCTACCACTCAAAGATTCGATGACGCCTTATGAGGCCTTGTATGGGAGGAAGTGCAGATCGCCGAGGATGGTTTGATGTAGGCGAGGTACGATTAGTGGGACCAGATTTGGTGCAAAGCGATGGATAAGGTGAAGCTTATCCAGAGCGGCATCGATACCGAGTCGCATGGTCATACGCAGATCATCATCGCCGACATCCGAGTTCGAGGTTGATGATTGGGTTTTCTGAAGGTGTCACCCATGGCGGTGTGATGAGATTCGGGAGGAAAGGGAAACTCACCAAGGTACATTGGGCCCTATCGATTGTCCGCAGGTAGGCAAGGTTGCCTACGAGTTGAATCTGCCGTCCGATCTGGAGGCGGCATCCTGTTTCACGTTTCTACGCCGGCGAGGTGTATCGAGGATCCATCTAGTACACCCGACGACGATGTCCGTGTGACCAGGGGTTATCGTGAGGAGATTCCCATAGCGATAATCGATCGTCGAGTTAGGCGTCTGACCGCGACGTGGCTTCCGTCAAAGTCTTGTGGCGGAACGAGCTCAGGGAGGAGATGACGTGGGAAGCTGAGGAGGACATGAGTCAGAAGTATCCTCACCTATTCCCCACACCTCCAGGTAACTCACTTTCCTACTTGTAAATTTTCATTATCGTTTATGCCTAAGTGTTGTTTTGTGACCGTGTGTGGCATTTGCAAACTGTTTAAGTTATGAAGAACCTTATCGTTAACTGTCTTGGGAAGGAACATTCGGGATGAATGTTTCTAAGGAGGGGAGAATGTTATACCCCGTATTTCCAGAGTATGTACGTGAGGGCGTACGTACGAAAGTTTAGCCTTAAATTTTAGGCCTAGGACGTATTTTTGGGCACAACTCACACAAAGAATCGTTTTCTGACGAAACGTTTTACAAGACTCGCGTAGGGTAAATTCCGGCTATGTCATTTCTAATTTTTGCGGATTTTTCCGAGAGACGAAACATTTTGGACCAACGAGAGGGCGACACTTGTCACCCTCTCATTGGTGGACGTGTGGCGGAAATGAGACGAATTGGATGTCCCTTTTTGTCAAGTAGTTGGTAGGATATTTTTGTGTAGTAGATGGATAAGGACACTTGCCCAAATCTTGACCTTACACTTGCCTTGCACTTGGCATCATCTTGGCCATTGGTTGGCCTTTGCTTGACCTATAAATACCCCCCTTAAGATGAAGAGTTCTTCATCCACAAACAAACTTTCCAAGTCTAAAATCCCTCCCTCTCCCTTGTGAGCATTTTCGTCCAACACTCCCCCCTCCCCTTGTGAAGGCCTTGGCCGAAACACCCCCCCCTCTAGCCTAGTAGTCCTAGCCGAAACCTACCCCCCCTCCCTTGGTAGAAATGTTGTCTTCCAAGTATAGTTACTATTCCCAAATACCCTAGCCCAAATCCCTTAGTACTTAGTAGAAGTTGTGAAGAACTTCTAAGGGTTCTTGGAGCTATCGAAGCATTCAGACTAGGAGCTAAACCTCGCTCAGGATCGACTTTTATCTAGGATATTATTGGGCTTACCGAGGTAAATAATCTTATCCTTCTTTTGTAATTAGAGAATACATACTGTAGAAGTATAAGAATAAGTATAAAATACTTAGAAGGATATTACAGAATAGAATTGAACTGTTATCACAGTAGAAGGGTATAAAAGAAGAATAATTGAACTGTACTCACATAGATGTTTTTACAAGAGATCGTATAGCTTACCGTAGGGAAGTGCTGCCCAAATTTCCATAGAATAGAACCTCTCGCTAGAGCTTTATACAAGATGCCTAGACGTTGATAGACGTATTTGACTGATATAGGTCGATACTCTGCGCGCGACATATTCGACTTGGCAGGTGGTTTTCGCCGAGAAGGTATGTGATTCTTCCTATACTCTTAAGCATAATATTTTAAGATATATATATAGTACGGTAGACGTACATGTGTTAACTGAATAATAATTACGGCAATGTCTTTTGACTTAAGCCTGAATAATAAGAATATTGATGCATTTCAAAAGAATACTGAATCATTTTTAATGTAAGAGAAATATTTGGTTTTTAAACAAAAGCTTAAAGAGTTATACTAGCTTTACGGGAAGTTAGGTATAACAACTTAAGAAAGATAAAAGGAACTTTACTTGTTTGTTTACAAAAGCCTTGTATTGATTTCTCATAAGTGTAGTAAGATTGTTTGATAAGTAGACATATTATGATGCTACCTGTTAGTGTCTTGTAATGTTGTGAAAGGGGTCATTCTTGCGGCTTACGATGCTAAGCGGTAAGTCCGCAGATCATATTATATCACCTACCCTTGACTTGTTATACCGAGGGCTTGCCACCCTTGATGCGGTCTATACGGCCTATGCGTCTATGTGACTATCGCGGAGTCGCGGAGTTCCAGGATTGATCATTCCGGTGTTTTAGCCCGACGCGGATGCCTATGCGCGTGCGTGACTATCGCGGTCTATTGAGACTATGCGGACCGCGAGTCCGCGAGGTACCGGGTTAGCTACCCCGATGCGAGGAATACCTCATGCGGTCATGTGACCTATGCGGATCGGGAGTCGAGATTAGGCACGCCTAATGATACTATGGGCGCTTGGCCTTGCTTCGATCATTCGCGGCCTAGAAAAGACCTGTTACAGTTTACCTATTATTGTTCTTGTTGTGATATGGCACTATGTGCAATTGAACTGATTTGCAAATGGTTTTAAATACTTGATTTCATTTAAGTACTTTACAGTTTCACATACTTGGTACCTGTTGTACTGACCTCCTTCGGGGGGCTGCGTTCATGCCGCAGGTAAGGGCAAGCAGGTGCTAGATCCACATCCTTAGGATCTTTGCTTTGGTGTCAGGAGCTCCATCTTCTCCGGAGGCTCTACTTTTTGGGTATGATCTCCCTGTATTGTAGATAGTTTTGTACATTCAGGGTATGGCGGGGCCCTGTCCCGCCATAGTTGTTTACTTCCTTAGAGGTCTGTAGTCCTATTGTACAGTTGGGATGTAACTGCAAAACTTGGGTTATATATATATGCCGAAAGGCAAGCTTTTCATCGGATAAACTGTTTCTCTTTTCATAATGTTTCTTGTCTTGTCTTATGTTCCGCTGATTACTCTGATGTATGACTACTTGGGTGCCCGGGTAAGACACCAGTCACGGGCCCCGGAACGGGTCGTGACACCTTTAGTGAGGGACTCGGTGGAATTATCAGTGTAACATGTCCCGGCCCTTTAGTGAGGGACTCGGTGTCTTTTTGCACATAATGTATCCAGGCCCAATTGTGGGACTCAGTGTATCGCATAACGTATCCCATCCCATTTGTGGGACTCGGTGTATCACATAACGTATCCCAGCCCATTTGTGGGACTCAGTGCCTTTTTAAAATATGAGAGTAAACTGTACATTTTCAAAATAGAAAATCAACCGTACCTTTTCAAAATATGAAAGTCATGTCAAAATCAGGGACACCTGCCCTCAGAATCATTCTGCATATCCTATTCACGGGAATTAAACTCGCATGGATCTTTTAGACACGCAATGAGTGTATATACCCGCATCATGGAGAGCTAGTCCATGGAATAATATAATATCATGGGAATTGAACCCGTATGAATCCTTAGACCCGCATGAGTATACCTACTCGCAACATGGAGAGCTAGTCCATGGAATAATATGATGTCTCGGGAATTGAACCCGCCTCACGGAAGCATGCCCATGGAATTCCACCATCATGGAAGCATGTCCATGAAATAATATAATAATATTGTCGGCCCTCCAGTGAGGGGTGTGGTGATGTGGAAATATAACACTTGAATGAAAGGCTATCATGAGCAAACATATGCAAGCTAAATAATCTTTGAACCTCATTAGAATAAAAATGAATGAACTATCATTTTAGAAAACCAAGACAATACCATGCCTTCCTTTTTAGAAAAACCAAGACAATACCATGTCTTCCTTTTTAGAAAAACCAAGACAATACCATGCCTTCCTTTTTAGAATAACCAAGACAATATCATGCCTTCCTTTTTAGAAAAACCAAGACAATACCATGCCTTTCTTTTTAGAAAAACCAAAGATACTACCCGCCGGGGGGTTAAGGGGGAGGATGTCAAAACCTTACCCATAAAAAAAAGTACATAGACCGTAACTTCAAGGCACTTTCACTTATAAAATCAAGTCACTTATACTTCATTTAGAGACACCCAAGATACTATCATATCTTTCATTTTTAAATCCTCATTTGGAAAATCAAGTCATTTATATTATTCAAATCAAGTCACTTATACTTTCAAATCAAGTCACTTATAATTTTCAAATCAAGTAATTTATACTTTTCAAATCAAGTAACTTATACTTTTCAAATCAAGTCACTTATACTTTTCAAATCAAGTAACTTATACTTTTCAAATCAAGTCACTTATTCTTTTAAAATCAAGTAACTTATACTTTTCAAATCAAGTAACTTATACTTTTCAAATTAAGTCACGTATTCTTTTAAAATCAAGTAACTTATACTTTTCAAATCAAGTAACTTATACTTTTCAAATCAAGTCACTTATTATTTTAAAATAAAGTAACTTATACTTTTAAAAGAAGAAAGGATAGTTCACACACCGCTTGTCGTCTGTACCGACTCGATAATCTAAATTCGTCTCGCTCCTCTGGCTAACTGTTACACCCCGAAATTCCAGGACATGTTTATAAGAACGTACGTAAGAACTCAAATGTTAAAAATTGAGACTAGTAAAAATTTATTGGAATTTTGGAAATGTCGGAAAATGAAATATTGCGACGAATGGGAGGGCGACACGTGTCACCCCCTTTAGTGGTCTTGGATGAAATGGGCATGGACCTAATGGTCATTTGACCAAGGCTAAGATGACCAAATCTTGCTAAGTCTTAGTTTTACACCCCGTAAGTCCAGGACATGTTTAAGAGAATGTACGTAAGGAACACAAGACTTGAAATTGGTACGAAAGGAAGAATTGTTTTTCTGACGGAAAATCTTCCGAACGTCGGAAAGGAAAAATGTTGGTTGAGGAGAATTAAATTCTCAAAATGTGTTATTTGAAGAGTATGGAACTTATTATCATTATGGAAATTTATTTTTACGGATTTGATCACGTGGGGCCCACCCGAGGAATTTTACGTTTTGTGGGCCCACGAGGGTTACCAAATTTTATGGACGAATAGGAGGGAGAAACGTGGCACCCCCCCCCCCCCCACATGGTCTTGGACGATTTAATGCAAGGGTAAAATGGTCATTTGACCATTGTGGATGATAAGTCTTCAAGCTTGAGAATATTGACCAAGTCAACTTGCCACTTGTGTAGTTATCCAAGTGTTTTTCATCCTAGCCACACATATGTTATAATCTTGACCCTTCCTTGTGTTATATATACACACTAGTAGCAAGACAAGGTCTTCCACACTTAGAAAAATTTAGAGATCATTGTGCAAGCTTAGATAGCTCTCGGCTTTGTCAACTTTCTACACAAAAAAATTTGCAATTGTGGTCCTTTATTCACAAGACTTTAACCCAAGGTCCCTAAGGGTATTGTAAGGATATCTCAATAGAAATATTTCGGAAAACGACGTTTTCACATTAGTCGCAAGGCGAAAACCTAAGTCGTTTTCATAAGTTTGGATTGGAAATGGAAGAGAAGTTGGTTGTGAGCTTCTAAAGGCTTCAAAAAGCGGATTGGAGCGTAAAGGAAATGAGCTAAGAATTAATAAGGAGCGACTTTGAATCTTGGAATTTATAAGGGCTTATAAAGGTAACAATTCTTGTCGTTTTAGTAATTAAGATTACTTATTGTTGTAGCTACGGATATTAGCAAGCATAAAGTATATAGTATGAAGTTTGATAAGTGTATTGGCTATTGGAACCCTAATCCGAAAACTAGCATGTTTAGCCCTTAAGATTACAATTCGATTTGATTATTAGTTTAAGTCGTCACATGTTATATAAATAATGAATTATAGTTGTTGAAGTTGTTTATGACTATATAACATGTTTGACCTAAGAACTTGGATTGAAAAAGAATTGGAAATGACTTAGGTTTTGTTATAAGTTAGCCGAGAATGGCTTTGATTATGGACTTAGTTGGTATTAATTGTGGGGCAGAATTTTACACGTATTGTAAGGCGTGTAATCCCCTTTGATTGGTTGTTGTATTGAGCCTTAAATGTGGCATGTTGGTTATTGATTACGGGGCCTTGAAAAAGGTGGAAAAGTATGTAGAAACAAAGGAGGTGCTGCCCAATTTTCCGTAGAATAAGAGACTGTATACTTAGTATTATTCTACGTTAGAACTAGAAATTGATAGTCGTGTTGTGGCCATTATAGGTTGAAACTTCTACGTGCGGCGTATTCGACTTAGCTTGTGGATTAAGCCGAAAAGGTATGTGAACTATCTCCTCTTCTTCTAGCATGATTCCTTATGGTAAAGTAAGTAAGTCCTACTCCTTAAATCATCCACTCCTTGGTTGTACTTGGATTGCCTATTATAGAAGTTGTTCTATATACTTCCTTGATTGTGCTTTGGATGTTTAAATTGGAAGTTGTAATAATCCATCTCCTTAGTGAAGTTTGGATTCTCAAAAGTGAAAGTATTTTACTTAAAGTACACAGAGTCTTGAAAAGGAAGTGGTTTCAAAATCTTTTGGCTAGTGCCTTAGTTCCAAAACCTAATGGTTGTTATAATGACTTTAGGGGAGTCAAAGGAGTGATTTACTTAATTGATTTAAAATAGGAGAAATGACATGATTTAAAGAGAAGTAACTTGTTCTAAAGGTGTGAGTTACTTGGGATTTAAAAGTATAAGCTACTTGATTTCTAAAGATTAAGAGACTTGAAGTATTTTGAAAGTTAAGAAACTTGATTTCTAAAAATTAAGAGACTTGAAGTATTTTGAAAGTTAAGAAACTTGATTTCAAAGTATATGATACTTGGTTTTAAAAGTATAAGTCTCTTGGCTATAAAAATAATGAATTTGTCTAAAACCATAAAGGGTTATAACGGCTTTATGAGAAGTTGGTTATAACGGTTTTATGGAAGGTTAAGAGAGTTGTCTATTTTTGATTGATGGGCATAAGTTGCCTAGATTGTGAAATTTAAAGTTACTTAGTTTCAAAGCCTTGAAATGAATTTCTAAAGGTGTAGTAACTAATTTTGAAAAATAGACATGTCTTGATACTACGGGTGTTAGTATCTTGGGGTTTTACATAAAAAGGAGTATTTTGAAAAGAATGTATGTACGTAGTACTTTGGCTTGTTTAAATGAGAATTTTTCCATTTGTGCCTTGATAGTACTTTGGCTTGTTTAAATGAAGATTATTCTATTTGTGTCTTGATAGTTCTTTGGCTTGTTTAAATGAGAATTATTCTATGTGTGCCTTGATAAGTACTTTGGCTTGCTTAAATAAGGATTTATCTTGGTTTATGTAAAAAGAAGGCATGGTAATTGTCTTGGTTTATGTGAAAAGAAGGCATGGTAATTGTCTTGGTTTGTGTAAAGGCATGGTATTGTCTTGGCTTATGACAAAAGGAAAGGCATGGTAATTGTCTTGATTTGTGTAAAGGCATGGTTTTGTCTTGGTTTGCTTGCATATGGGTTTCTCATATAGACATTCGTGCAAGTGTCATATTTCCACATCTCTGTGTCCCTCCATAAAGGGACGACAACTTGTTTCAAGGATACCATGGGTTAGCTCCCCATGGGGGTGAGTGGTACACACTCACGACGGGTCGGTATTTGACTCGGGCGGGTTAAATTCCCGGGATATATATAAGCCATGGATTAGCTATTCGTGATGCGAGTATCGTGTACCGATGACTCATTGCGGGTCCACATGACCTAAGCGGGTGAAATAGTCCCTTGCGGGTGAAATAGTCCTATGATAGGTTGCATTATAACACAGAGGGTGGTTGACCCTGGCACTGGCACGACCTTCATGTTTTGAAACGGTATTGATTTCATTAATGAAATGGTGCAGTGTGGTTATGACTTAAAGTGGAACAGTTGGTCTCATTGGTAAAAGCATAACTTAAAAGATAAAAAAGATTGCATTACTCTCATGATTGCAAGGTTCAGTGTGCTAATTGATGTTATACTATATCATGGACTGCCGGCAGTGAGGAAGGATTCCACGGGCATGATTGATACTATGGGCGTGAGACCCATAGTTATATTTTAGTAATGACTTTGAGGGCATGCGTCCGTGACTTGATTTGACTGCTTATGGATTGTGTACTGTAGTTTGGCTATCATACATGTCTCCTGTTTTGTATAGACTGTTATGATTTCTTTACAGTATTTATTGTTTCACATACTTGGTACATTCTTCGTACTGACCTCCTTCGGGGGGCTGCGTTCATGCCGCAGGTTTAGATACGCAGTTCTGTGATCTGCAGGTGTAGGACCCTGCTCAGAGTTTTTGGATAGCTCCATCTGTTCAAGAGTTTTTCATTTTGGTATAGATCCTTCAGTACATGCTTTTGTACAGTTATGGGTACGGTGGGGCCTTGTCCCGTCATAGTTCAGTAAAACTCTTAGAGATCTGTATTCATATGTGGGATTGGACTCATGTACAGAGTAGTATCTTTTGATTATGTATGTTATATGGCAGCCTTGTCGGCTTTGCCCTTGCATGTGCGTTGGTTTTAAAAAAAAAGGTGTTATTTAAATTCCGCAGTTTAATTGGGTTGTTAAGGTATGAGGTGCCTGTGTAGGCACCGATCCACGCCCGGGTTCGAGCGTGACAGTGGTATCGAGCGATCGATCCTCGGAATGTCTACAGTCCGTGTCTAGTAGAGTCTTGATTATCGGTGTGTTGCGCGCCACACCCATAAACAGGAGGCTACAGGACATTTAGGAGTTGGTTTCTATTCTTCTCACTCTGAGATCGTGCCATAGAGTTGTGTTATTAAGATAATTCCTCTCTGACGTATTTTTGTGTTACGGCCCATGCCTCCGCGAGGGCAACGCCTGCATGGCAAAGAAAGAAGCGTGCTGAGCTACCGTCGGACTCAGAGAGTTGATAGGGCTCATGCCTGTGGTATACGGATATTGTGCCGCGATGACGAGTTCTTCTCGCGCAGTTTTGAGGCCCCAGCACGAGCCTCCAGCTTCGATGGGCCAGGAAGACTATAGGGTCATAAGGGAAGCAGTTTTGTTACTGACCAAGATAGCGGTGCTAGAGTTTCGTCAGCAGGAGGTTATTCGACCAGTACAGACAGGTGTACAGAGGGTAGAGGGTCAACGCGGAGATCAACGTAAGAGGGCTAGACCGGTTGGTTATCCCGGTGAGTTTTTGGACGGCAATTTCAAGAAGAAATGAGATATTCGTCCCAGCCTACCCAGTACATACCCCCGCAGATCACAGGTGGGAGATTGGACCCCACAAGGTATTTAGGAGTCGGTTCAAGCTCCAGGGGTCGAGGTTCTCAGAGGAGCAGATGATTTTCTTAGTCGAGGCCACTTATTCCTCAGTGTTTCTGATGTAGTAAGCGTCATATGGGGAAATGTCGTCATGGAACAGGTGTTTGTTATTATTGTAACCGTCCGGGCCACAAGCAGTGGGAATGTACTGTTAGAAAGAGCACCGGTAAGGTAGCTCAGCCTATGAGGCCGGTAGTTGGTTCCCTTTCCTCCACAAATGCGTCCCCGAGCGGTGTTCAGATGTCAGCCAGCCGTGGTAGAGGTCAGGGTGGAGTTTATAGTTCTGGCGGTCCTTCGAACCGCATAGATGATGTGACTACTGGGTAGGATCAGGAGGCAACATCGCATGGGGTTACAGGTATATTTAGATTCTTTTGAATCATACGTGCATTGATAGATTCAGATTCCTCCCTAGCGTATATATTTTCCCTTGTTGCTAGTAGTTGTGAGTGATAGTACCCCCAGAGGTAGGGATACTTTGATTAGTAAAGTGAAAAAAGTTAAGAATGTTGACAAGAATGATAAAGTGAACTGAGACTATAGTTGTGTAGGGTTCACAAGTTGTAATTTCCCCATAACAGTGTAAGACCGATAGGGAAGGATGTACAGTAGAAATACTTTGGCCTATGTGACGAACCTCTAGTGAATAGGGGGATAGGGTAAGAAGTACCTTGAGATAAGAGAGAAATTTATTTCAGACTAAGAATGAGAAGTTAAGTGTGACGATGGGTCGGGTTATGGACTCATTTCGGGTCAGCCAGTAGTATGAAATGGGTGATGTCAGTTGGATATGGTCCCGCTATGTGATAGGGTCACGAGGATGCAAGGCCCAAGTCTAGTAAATCATTGTACGAGTTTGTGGACGTGTTCCACCGGAACCAGGTCGTGAGGGCCGAGAAGGGCCTTAACGGAAATGCAAGTAGTATATGGCCAAGTTTGAATAGTAACTCCAAGGATTGGAGAACAAAAACAATATTTGAAATTTTGTACGTATACTAAATAAGTTTGGAAGTACGAGAAGGTATGATAAGTAAGAAAAGGAAGGAACAATGGTTAAAAGAAGTATAGTGATTATAGTTATGAGTAATGAAGGTGCGTAGAGAAAATTCCTTTTAGGCCATGAGTGGAGGTTAATTATGATGATACACACGCCTTAGGTTCAGTAAAACTGTCCATAGGTGCTCGTGTTTGAGATGTTACTAGTATTAGAGTTTACACCGGTTGGTAAACTAAGCTAGGCAGATTATAAGTTTATGTCCCAACTAGTTTGGTGACTAAGTGAGACAGAGAAGGGGGAGTAACACGGGGGAACACGTCAGTTAGCTGAGTGGGAGTCCGACTGAAGGATTAAGATAGTGTTAGTCCCATGACTTAGATTACGACAGGGCCATCCCTTTATGCGGGAAAAAGAAAGTAACCTCTAAGGATCCCGTTTTTGAAGACTGTAACCTTCGAGTTTTGTGAGAAGGGACCATGGATGGAATGTCCATTGTTATGTTTATGTATGTTATGTGGTGGCCATATGTGGCATCGTTGGTCTTGTGGAGTATGGATTGATAGGCATAGTAACGAGATTATGCCGGAGTTTGTATAGCTTGACAACCGACTAAGAACATTCGGGGACGAATGTTTCTAAGAGGGGAAGAATGTTACACCACGTGGCACCCCCCCCCCCCACATGGTCTTGAACGATTTAATGCAAGGGTAAAATGGTCATTTGACCATTGTGGATGATAAGTCTTCAAGCTTGAGAATATTGACCAAGTCAACTTGCCACTTGTGTAGTTATCCAAGTGTTTTTCATCCTAGCCACACATATGTTATAATCTTGACCCTTCCTTGTGTTATATATACACACTAGTAGCAAGACAAGGTCTTCCACACTTAGTAAAATTTAGAGATCATTGTGCAAGCTTAGATAGCTCTCGGCTTTGTCAACTTTCCACACAAAAAAATTTACAATTGTGGTCCTTTATTCACAAGACTTTAACCCAAGGTCCCTAAGGGTATTTTAAGGATATCTCAATAGAAATATTTCGGAAAAACGACGTTTTCACGTTAGTCGCAAGGCGAAAACCTAAGTCGTTTTCATAAGTTTGGATTGGAAATGGAAGAGAAGTTGTGTTACACCCCGTAAGTCCAGGACATGTTTAAGAGAATGTACTTAAGGAACTCAAGACTTGAAATTGGTACGAAAGGAAGAATTGTTTTTCCGACGGAAAATCTTCCGAACGTCGGAAAGGAAAAATGTTCGTTGAGGAGAATTGGATTCTCAAAATGCATTATTTGAAGAGTATGGAACTTATTATCATTATGGAAATTTATTTTTACGGATTTGGTCATGTGGGGCGCACCCGAGGAATTTTACGTTTTGTGGGGCCCACGAGGGTAACGGAATTTTATGGACGAATGGGAGGGTGACACGTGGCACCCCCCCCCACATGGCTTGGTCGAATTAATGCAAGGGCAAAATGTTCTTTTGGCCGATGTTAAGATGACCAAGTCTTGCTAATTAAAGAGCTTGACATTGTTGACTAAGTCCAAGGGCCACTTGGCTTGATCTCTTCCCTCCAAACTTAACAATTGTTATAATCTAGACCCTCCAATGAATTATATAAGCACACTAGTAGCAACACAAGTCTTCCAACACTTAGAAAAATTTGAGAGAACTTGTGTGTGCCATAGGAGGCTCTCGGTTTTGAGGTTTTTTTTGAACAAGAAATATTTTCAATTGTTGTCCAATATTCACAATACTTTAACCCAAGGTTCCTAGGGGTATTTTAAGGATATCTCAATAGAAAGATTTCGGAAAAACGGCGTTTTCACGTTAGTAGCAAGGCGAAAACCTAAGGCATTTTCATAGGTTTTGATTGGAAATGGAAGAGAAGTTGGTTGTGAGCTTATAAAGGCTTCAAATATCGGATTGGAGCGTAAAGGAAAGGAGCTAAGAATTGCTAAGGAGCGACATTGAATCTTGGAAATTATAAGGGCTTGTAAAGGTAAAATTCTTGTCGTTTTAGTAATTAAGATTACTTATTGTTGTAGCTATAGATATTAGCAAGTATGAGATATATATTATGAAGTTGATAAGTGTTACGGATATTGGAACCCTAATCCGAAAATTAGTATGTTTAGCCTTAAGATTACAATTCAATTTGATTATTAGTATAAGTCGTCACATGTTATTTAAAGAAGGAAATTGTAGTTGTTGAAGTTGTCTATGACTATATAACATGTTAGACCTAAGGACTTGGATTGAATAAAAAGAATTGGAAAGGACTTTGTGTTATCGAATAAGTTAGCCGAGAATGACCTTGATTAAGGACTTAGTTGGTATTAATTGTGGGGTGGAATTTTACACGTATTAAAGGCGTGTAATCCCCTTTGATTGGTTGTTGTATTGGGACTTAAATGTGGCGTGTTTGGTTATTGAATTCGGTCTTAAAAAAGGTGGCAAAGTATGTAGAAACAAAGGAAGTGATGTCCGATTTTCCGTAGAATTTAGTGACTTTGCACTTAGAATATTCTACGTTCGAAGCTAGAGGTTAATGGACGTATTATGGTCATTATAGATTGAAGTACTAAGTATAGCGTATTCTACTTGAAGGATGGAATAGCTATCAAGGTTGAAGTACTTCGGAGCATTTTGCTAATTGTCGGTAATCGTCGCGAGGTATGTGAACCTCTACCTTCTTTTGACATGATTCTATGTATGGAATATACATGTAGTACTATTTCATGATTCCTTCTACTCTTAGAAGTTAAGAGGTATGTATGTTGATTTACTCTACGTAAAGGTTATGTCTAAGTTATCCTAAGTTCTTACCAAGTCTTATGGGGGATGTTGGTAAGAGTCGTTAGGAGGTATTTGGAGCCAAGTTGACTTGGCTAAGTTACGGCACAAATGAGAATAAGTATCGAACAAGCCACTGCAGCGTTAATAAAGGAAAATGTATTAACAATCAATTAAGTTAAAATGAGTAGAATTCTCCATCTGCATAGAAGCTAAGATAAGACAAAATTGTATTACATTTTCTAGATCATGGCTACTTGATTAAGATCGTTATAAATAAGTATAACTTATTCACAACGCACCAAAGTATATGTTGCTTAATTTATAAGAATTTACGTATGAAGTTTTAAGACTATGAACCTCAAATGTTTAAAAGGTTAAGGGACTTTATTTTTCAAGTTATGGGACTTGATTCTTAAAAGAAGAAATGAATTGATTTAAAAGTATAGAATACTTGATTTGGAAAGTATTGATTTCTTGCCATTCTAAAGTTAAGAAACTTGTTTTCTTAAAAGTTAAGAGACTTGAAGTATTTTGAAAGCTATGTGATTTGATTTGAAAGTATAAGTCTCTTGGTTATAAAAGGAATGAATTTGTCTAAGACATAAAGAGTTATAACGGCTTTATGGGAAGTTGGTTATAACAACTTTATGGAAGATTAAAAGAATGATTTTCTTCAGTAATGTAAGCAAAGAAATGATTTGAAATAAAGAAGGGCAAATTGTTTTAAAGGTACCAATTGCTTAAGGTTTTAAAGAAAGAAGTCACTTGATTTAGAAGCCTATAAATGTATTTCTAAAAAGTATTGTGACTTGTCTTGAAAAGTAGATATGACTTGATACTACGGTTATTAGTATCTTGGAAGTTTTATTTGAAAGAGAATCATTTTAAAGGAATAGAGGCACGTAGTACGTTGGGTTAAATTCCCGGATTTTATAATGACATGTTAATGCCTTAAGTAAACTAAAATGAGAGTGTATATGAACAAGCTAATAAGAAGTTAGGGTATTTCTTAACTTGCTTATGTAATGTATGATAAGCCGGTGGTGCTTATGTTATGTATGATAAGCCGGTAGTGCTTATGTTATATATGATAGCCGGTTGTGCTAGTGATATATTGTGCATTACGGGGTCATTCCCCGGGTTTGTGGCATTTGCATATTCCGTGGATTTGTTACCCATGATGCGAGGAATACCTCATGCGGGTCCGAAAGGGCTTATGCGGGTGAAATAGTCCCATGCGGGGCGGACCAGTCCTATGCGAGGAATACCTCATGCGGGTCTACACGACCTATGCGGGCGGATACAGTCTATGCGAGGAATACCTCATGTGGGTCCATACGACCCTTGCGGGTGAAATAGTCCCAGGAGTAGGATTGTCTTCCCTGTACGAGTAATGATACTGCGGGCGGGTGGCCCTGCTTTGATCATGAGCCTCCTATTTTTATGCAGTATACCTTTATGGGCAGACTTATGTGATTTTATCGCGTCCCAGATTGGGCCGGGCAGTATACCTTTATGGGCAGACTTATGTGACTCTATCGCGTCCCAGATTGGGCCGGGCAGTATACCTTTATGGGTAGACTTATGTGACTCTATCGCGTCCTAGATTGGACCGACAGTATAGGCGTTCCTCCATAAAGGGGCGGATTAGGTTATGCAAGATATGTAAGTTATATGTTTATGAACTTGATGATTTTTCTTAAGTATGTACGTAAGAATTTGACTATACTCTTATGGAAAAATGGGAAAAGATAATAAGGTACGATTAAGTTCACGAGATGGAAATGACACGGTAGGATCTGGTATTTACCCTTTCTTTATACTTGACCCTGTCATTCTTTTGTACAGTTATGATTTGTTATCAGACCTTATTTTCCGCTCCATATTCGGACTGTTATGCGACTTCTTCGGGGCTGCGTTCATGTCCGCAGGTTTAGGTACACAGTTGTGGATCCGCGAGCTTAGGATCCTGGTTCAACATTTTGAGATGGCTCCAATGTTCCGGAGTTGTCATGGTTATGTATATTCAGGTGTCACGACCCGATCCCGGGCCCGTGACTGGTGCCTTACCCGGACACCCAAGTAGCCAAACATCAGAGTAACCAGCGGAAATATAACCAAGATATGAAACAATAAAAGTAAGAATAGTCTATCCAAGGAAAAGTTGCCTTTCGGCATATATATATCATTACCCAATGGTGAACAGTTACAATTCCAAAATGCGACAGACTACGCACTTAGGAAAAGTAAACACTATGACGGGACAGGGCCCCGCCATACCCCTGAATGTACCAACATCTACAACACCAGGGAGAACCATACCAAAAGTCGAGCCTCCGGAGAAATGGAGCTCCTGACACCTGAATAGAGATCCTAAGAATGAGGATCTACCGCCTGCTTCCCTTTACCTGCGGCATGAACGCAGCCCCCCGAAGGAGGTCAGTACAACAAGTACCAAGTATGTGAAACTGTCAAGTACAGATATATATACACATATAAAAACCATAACATTTTTAAAGCCAATTTCACAAGTATGTATGAAAACAACCGAGTTAACTGCACATAGTGCCATATCACAAACAAGAGCAATAATAGGTATACTGTAACAGGTCTTTTCTAGGCCGCGAATGATCGAAACAAGGCCAATCGCCCATAGTATCATTATGCATGCCTAATCCTGGACTCCCGCAGTCCGCATAGGCCACCTAGGCTCGCATGAGGTATTTCTCGCATCGAGGGTAGCTACTCCTCGGCATCGTCCTGGACTCTCGTAGTCCGCATGGCCACATAGACCGTATGAGGTATTCCTCACACACTAACCTGGAACTCCCGTAGCTCCGCATAGGTCCCCTGGACCCGCATGAGGCATTCCTCACATCGGGGGGCAGCTTAACCCCCGGTATAACATGTCAAGAGGTGAGTGATATAATACTAACATAACGGCTTATCGTTAAATAACATAAGCACAATAAGAATAACCTCTTTATACAATCATTACAAGAATCGAACACAACGACTAATCGTTGAACAATATAAGCATAACAAGAAGAACCTCATTATGTAAGCGTCACAAGATACTAACACACGAGGTATCATAACATGTCTATCAAACCAACTTACCATACCTTCAGACAATATTTCAAGCATTTGATAAACAAATAATATAAAACCGTTTTCTTATCTTTCTTAAGTCGTTATACCTAACTTCCCATAAAGCTAGTATAACTCTTAAGTTTTTTTGTAAAAAACCCAGTATTACTTTTCTTCCGAAAATGATTCATAACTCTTTTGAAATATTCAAGATTCTTATTATTTAGAACTCCAGTCCAAAGATATCAAAGTAAAACCAAGTTCAGTTTAACACACGTACGTCTACCGTACTATATATATATTTGGAAAATATCATGCTCAAAGGGATAGGAAGAATCACATACCTCCTCGGCTAAGTCCACTTGCCAAGTCGAATATGTCGCGCGCAGGGTGTCAACCTATAATAGTCAAAACACGACTATTAACTTCTAGTTTTTCGTGGGATTCTTCTAAGTAAGGTTTCTATTAGTCTACGGAAAATTGGGCAGCACTTCCCCCGTTTTTACTCAATTCTTCATTTTTAACAAAGCGATACTTGATAACGGCGTGGCGCAATAATTTCGATAAGTAAGGAAGGGGATAACACGCCCAAACGGAACGCGATTAACAATCTCTCCTTCATAATATAATAAGTAAAGGAATGGGATAACACGCCCAAACGGTAACGCGGTTTACTATCTCGCCTTCATAATAACAATAAATAAAAGAAGGGGATTACACGACCAAAAGGTAACGCGGTTTACTATCTCGCCTTCATAATAACAATAAGTAAAAGAAGGGGATTACACGCCCAAACGGTAACACAGTTTACTATCTCGCCTTCATAATAACAATAAGTAAAAGAAGGGGATTACACGCCCAAACGGTAACGCGGTTTACTATCTCGCCTTCATAATAACAATATATGTATAATATCCATATATACATAATAATCAAATTCACAAAGAGTTTTAAGGTGCATTACCTCAATACTAGCCCAATAATATCCAAGATTTTAAAGTCGTTCCAAAGCAAGTCTTAGCTAATTTTTCACTAAAGTGTTATCCCGAAATTTCATATTGCAGTGTCGATGTTGTTAACATACTATAATTGTAAAGATCTAAATAATTGTGTCTATATGGATACACATGAATGATTTGCAGTAGCAATGTTGTTAAAAAGAAAGGTTGTACATATGTGTATGATAAACAAAGTTATTGGGTTTGATGAAAGAAATGGTTGATGCTACGTTATTGAAATTAAGTTTGCTGGAAAAACTTTGCTACTTCAAGTAGTATCACTTAAAGTGATATGATGCCAAAGTTTGGTTTTTAAAGGAGAAGACACGTAAGGCACTCTCAATTGTATTAAACTTATGTGTCACTTTAATATATGTACACATATTGTGTGCATGTCTAACGATTTTTCCACATAAATTGGATCTTTATCCACTAACGTTGTCCCCCAATAATAAATTCTATGTCCCACAATTAAATCAATTACACACATAATTAATTCTAGATCCCACTTCTTTTAAATCCTAAAAACTCATAGAAACTTTGTATACTTGATATTAGCCCATCACCTCTTGTCTACTTGCCCCACAAATAACTTGCAAGACTTTGACCACTAGCCTTGTCCACTTGCCTTCTAGAAAACGTCCACCATGCCCTTTCTAGGGGTGACACATGTCGCCCTCCTATTGGTCCAAAATATTTCATTCTTACCTAATTAGGGCTTATACATTTATACGTACGTCCTCACATACATACTCTGAAATTACGGGGTATAACATTCTCCCCCCCTTAGAAACATTCGTCCCGAATGTTCCTCCAAGATTCAAAATAACTCAGATAACGACATAGTCCCCCATAATTCGAACAATTAACAAAATGCCACATATGGCCATAACAGAATACCTAAGTACATATGACAATTTAAATTAACCGGTATGAAAGTGAGTTACCTCGAGGTGTGGGGAATAGGTGGGGATACTTCTGCCTCATGTCCTCCTCTGCTTCCCATGTCATCTCCTCTCTGTTCTCGTTCCGCCACAAGACCTTGATGGAAGCCACATCCTTTGTCCGCAGTCGCCTAACCTGTCGGTCAAGTATCGCTATGGGAATCTCCTCATACGATAATTCCTCTGTCACCTGAACGTCATCAACCGGGTGCACTCTAGACGGATCTCCGATACATCTCCTCAGCATAGAAACATGAAAAACTGGATGTACTGCCTCCAGATCGGACGACAGATCCAACTCATAGGCAACCTTGCCTACTCTACGGACAATCTGATAAGGCCCAATGTACCTTGGGCTGAGCTTCCCTTTCTTGCCAAACCTCATCACACCGCCGTGGGTGATACCTTGAAAAACCCAATCAAGACCTCAAACTCCAAATGTCGACGTCGATGATCTGCATCGACTTACATCGACTCTGGTATCGATAACGCTCACGGATAAGCTTCACCTTATCCACTGCCTGCTGACCCATGTGTTGACCTACTAATTTGACCTCAACCTCATCAAAACAGCCTATCGGTGACCTGCACTTCCGACCATATAAGGCCTCGTAAGGCGCCCGTCGGATCTTGGGTGGTAGCTGTTGTTATACGCAAACTCTACCAGCGGCAAATGATCCTCCCAGCTACCTCTGAAGTCAATAACATAGGCTCGTAGCATATCCTCGTGTGTGCGGATAGTGCGCTCTGCTGTCGTCGATGCAGGGATGGAATGCGATCGAGGCTCACTGCGTCCCTAATCCCATTCGGAAAGACCTCGAAGTTAGCGTGGCCCAGGCTCCTCGGTCAGATATGATAGATATAGGGAACCCATGCAGTCTCACGATCTCTCGGATGTAAAGTCTGGCGTAATCCTCGGCCGAAAAAGTCGTCCTGACGGGAAGAAAGTGGGCTGATTTTGTCAGCCTGTCGACGATAACCTAGATAGAATCATGCTGTCAAGACCCGAACTCGGGCCCGTGACTGGTGCCTTACCCCGAGCACCCTAGTGATACAACATCAGAGAAAAACCAGCGGAAATAAGAACTTAAACATATAATTAGATATGGATCAAGATAAAAGAAAATAGGCCAACCAAAACGGTTGCCTTTCTACAAGTATATATATATCGACATTTGAACAGTTACATCAAGTCAGGGACTCACGCCCTCCAAGTCATTACTCAAATATAATTATGGGTCTCACGCCCACAACATCAATCATGCCCGTGGAATACCTTCGCCATCGCGATCATGATATGATAACCCCAAGAAGTACACACGAACACCAAGTCCTACGATGCCAAAGCCGTACTAACAATACTATACAACCAAACCACGAAGGCGACGCAGGCAAGTCTGAAGCCGACTACCGGATACCAAGGCGGTCACGTGGC
Organism: Przewalskia tangutica; assembly: GCA_029844215.1. Classification (NCBI taxonomy): domain Eukaryota; kingdom Viridiplantae; phylum Streptophyta; class Magnoliopsida; order Solanales; family Solanaceae; genus Przewalskia; species Przewalskia tangutica. The sequence goes on along the minus strand of CM056728.1, from coordinate 27,650,158 downwards.
GGCGGGGCAATCGAGGGCTAACTACGGTACCAGGCGTATCACGAGACCGTCACTACACTGAGCAGGGGCAAGTCGAGGGCTAACTACCAGTACCAAGGCGAATCAGCCACGAGGCGGGGCAAGTCTGGCCGACCACGGATACCAAGGCGAGCGGTAAAACCTCATGGAGAGCTAGTCCATGGAATAACACTATCAGCGAGTGTACGTGGAATTCTCGTCCGCCGACGCGTCCAAGTAAGTTCTCAACAAGTCAACTGGCCCTCCATCGAGAGACGCGGTAGTATAGAAACACAATTCTTGCACAACAAAGGCTATCACAATAAGCATAGGCACGTTTCACAACAATCAAGCATAGGCAAGTTATACACAACTCAAGGTACTTTCATTTTATGTCAAAGTCCGGGTTTTAACCCTAAGGTACTACGTACGTTAAATTCCTTTTAAAGATCCATTTCTTTTACAAAGGTCACCCGATACCCGTAGTATAAAAATAGAGTGACTAACATTGTTAAGTAAACCAAAACACTTCCCTTTGTAAAATCAAGTAACAACATTATTTTTCAAACGTTCAAGTTTGCCTAATTTCAAATGCTCAAGTTTCTCATTTTCGAAAAGGTTTCGTAGTTCATAGTTTTAATCCTTTAAAACAATTTGAGAAACATATGCCTTATGTGTGAGTAGGTTATTCTTGTTCATAACAATCTTATTAAAGCAGCCATGATCTAGGAAATGTAATATCATTTTGTCTCATCTTAGCTTCTATGCAGATGGAGGTTTCTACTGGTTTTAATAATACTTTATTAGTCACTACATTTCCCTTTATTAGCGCTGCTGTGGTTTGTTCGATACTTATTCTGATTTCCGAAATCAGTAAAACATTATTCCTTTTAAAAACCAAGTACTCATTACTCACGAATGAGGTTTCACACAAAATTTATATTAATTCATTTAAGTCAAGTCTCTTATCTTTTAAGATCAAGTCTCTTAACTTCTAAAATTAATAAACCATTCTTTTTATCTCTCTTAAGTCGTTATACCTAACTCCCCATAAAGCTAGTATAACTCTTAAGCTTTTAAAACCAAGCATTACTCTTATTTCAAAAAGGTTTCTTAATTCTTTTGAAATACTTCAAGATTCTTATTATTCAGGCTTAAGTCAAAAGACATTGCCGTACAACTACGTTTAGTTAGCACACGTACGTCTACCGTACTATATATATATATATTATTCAGGCTTAAGTCAAAAGACATTGCCGTAAAACTACGTTCAGTTAGCACACGTACGTCTACCGTACTATATATATATATATTATTCAGGCTTAAGTCAAAAGACATTGCCGTAAAACTACGTTCAGTTAGCACACGTACGTCTGCATTACTATATATATATATATTATTCAGGCTTAAGTCAAAAGACATTGCCGTAAAACTACGTTCAGTTAGCACACGTACGTCTACCGTACTATATATATATATACTTTTAAAACATCATGCTCAAGAGTATAGGAAGAATCACATACCTCGCGACGATTATCGACTATTAGCAAAACGCTCCACGACTATAACCCGGCTAGCCTTGTCCACCTTCCAAGTAGTACATGCTACTCGCAGAACATTCAACCAAGAAAGGTTATAAGTCTACTATAAATTCGGTCCTATGTAAGTACAGTTTAATCTTCTACTTATATTCTTCTGATGTGATTTCAGTTCAAGTCTTTTCTGTAATATCCTTCTATTACAGTTCAATTATCTTCTATGAATCTTATATTCATTTCTATACAACTACAGTATGTAATTTCCAATTACAATAGGAGGATAGGATTATTTACCTCGGTAAGCCCAAAATTATCCAAGTATATATGTCGATCCTGAGCGACGTTTAGCTCCTACTCTGGGCGCTCCAACCCGCTCCAAACAACCCTTAGAAGTTCTACGCAACTTCTTCTTAATACTTCAACCGGCTATGAAGATTTTCCTTAGGGTTTCGTTTTTGTGACTGAGGGGAAGTATAATAGTATTTCTGGGCTTTTCGTATAGAGGTAACCTTGGGAATACTACAAGGTATACGGGCTAGAGTATTTTGGCATTATAACAATACTTGGAGAGTATTTCTACCAAGAGGGGGGGTGTATTTATACGAAAACAACTAGGCAAGGGGGGGGTACTTTCGGCCACACCACTAGGAGGGGGGGGTACCCTCTCGGCCAAGGCTTCTCAAGGGGGGGAGGGGGAAGGCTCTTGGACGAGAACCACAAGAAGGGGGGGGGATTTCAAGACTTTGGAAAATGTCTAAGTGTGGATGAAGAAGTTCATCAACTAAGGGGGGTATTTATAGGACAACCAAGGGTCAAGATGAAGCCAAGTGCAAGGCAAGTGTAGGGTGTGGATTCAACCATGTGTACCTTATCCATCTACCACACCAACTATCACAAAATATCCTACCTAACCAAGACCCCCATTTCGTCCACTACCGCCCACAATCACGCCCAATGTGAGGGTGACACATGTCACCCTCCCGTTGGTCCAAAATGTTTTATCTCTCGGAAAAATCCGCAAAAATTATAAATGACATAGCCGTATTTTTCCCTTCGCAAGTCTTGTAAAACGTTTCGTCGAAAAACGATTCTTTTCGGTACTTGTGTACAAATTTCGAACCTTGCCAACCTTAAGGCTTAAATTTTTATACGTACGCCCTCACGTACATACTCTGGAAATACGGGGTATAACACATGCTTCCTCTGAGTGCGAGGTAATCCTGTAATGAAGTCCATGTTGATCACCTCCCACTTCCATGTCGGAATTTCTATAGCCTGCAACAACCCACCAGGCCTCTGGTGCTCTACCTTGACCTGCTGACAATTCGGGCACTGAGCAACAAATTCTGCAACGTCTCTCTTCAAGCCGTCCCACCAATACATAGATCTGAGGTCGTGGTACATCTTTGTCGACCCCGGATGGATAGAGTAACGCGCGCTGTGTGCTTCCCCTAGAACCTGCTGTCGAAGTCCTGCAATATCTGGAACACACAACCTGCCCTCAAACCTTAGCACCCCATCAGGTGCTACCTCAAAAGGACCCTTCCCCTCATGAAGAGTCGTATCACAATACCGTGTCATAACCGGATCCTCATACTGTCGCCTCTTCACCTCCTCGATAATGGAAGACTCGGCAACCTCTCGAACCCGAACTCTGTTATCATCAGAATCAATCAATCGGACTCCAAGGCTCGCTAGCCGATGTAACTCGCAGACCATTCCCCTTCTATCTGGCTGAACATCTGACAGACTACCCATCGACCTACGACTGAGGGTATCTGCCACTACATTGGCCTTTCCCGGGTGGTATAAAATATCGACATCATAATCCTTGAGTAGCTCTAACCACACTCTCTGTCGCAAGTTCAGCTCCCTCTGGCTGAAGATATACTGGAGGCTCTTGTGGTCGGTGTAAATGTCCACGTGAACTCCATACAAATAATGTCTCCAGATCTTCAATGCGTGAATCACTGCTGCCAACTCTAAGTCATGTGTGGGGTAGTTCTTCTCATGCTTCTTGAGCTGTCGAGATGCGTAAGCTATAAACTTGCCCTGCTGTATCAACACACATCCGAGCCCGATGCCCGACGCATCACAATAAATCGCATAACTATCTGGCCCCTCTGGAAGAGTAAGAACTGGGGCGGTTGTCAACTTCTCCTTTAGTAACTGAAAGCCCTTCTCGCAAGCATCCGTCCACTGAAACTTAGCTGCCTTCTGAGTCAGTTTGGTCAAAGGTCTTTGAAATAAACAAACTTTTCCACAAACCTCTGGTAGTAACCCGCAAGGCCCAAAAAGCTGCGCACCTCCGTCGGGGTAGTAGGTCTAGGCCAACTCTGGACTGTCTCGATCTTTGCCGTATCTACCCGAATACCATCGGTCCCCACAATGTTCCCTAAGAACGCCACTGAAGCTAACCAAAACTCACATTTTGAAAACTTGGCGTATAACTGCTGGTCCTGGAGGACTCTCAGCACCGTCCTCAAATGCTCTGCATGCTCCTGCTCCGAGCGAGAATAAATCAAGATGTCATCAATGAATACTATGACGAACGTATCCAAAAATGGTTTGAACACTCGGTTCATCAAATCCATGAATACCGCTGGAGCATTGGTCAAGCCGAAAGACATGACCCTAAACTCATAGTGCCCGTACCGGGTCCGGAACGCAGTCCTAGGGATATCCGACTCCCTAACTCGCACCTGATGGTAACCAGATCGTAGGTCTATCTTAGAGAAACACCTCGCGCCCTGCAACTGGTCGAACAAGTCATCGATCCTGGGAAGGGGGTATCTGTTCTTAATAGTCACCTTGTTCAGCTGCCTGTAATCAACACACATACGCAGCGTCCCATCCTTTTTCTTCACGAATAATACCGGCGCCCCCCAGGGAGAAACACTAGGCCTAATGAAGCCTTTCTCCAGCAAATCGCTCAGCTGGTCCTTCAGTTCTCTCAACTCGGCAGGTGTCATTCGGTATGGCGGAATGGATATAGGCCGAGTATCAGGCAGAATATCAATGCAAAACTCTATCTCCTCTCGGAGAATACCGGAAGGTTGTCACGACCGAACCCGGCGTGGTAGTGCCTTACGGGCACCCAAGTAGACATACATCAGAGTAACCAGCGGAAAATAAAACAAGACATAAAACAATATGAAGTGAGAAACAATTTTTCTGAGAAAAGTTGCCTTTCGGCATATATATACATAAACTTGAACAGTTACATCCCTTTTACAAACCACAACAAGATTACTCTGCACCTCTAAGAATGTTATAACAACAATGGCGGGACGGGGCCCCGCCATACCCCGAATGTAAGTACCTACAACGACGAGGACTATACGAAAGATAAGCCTCGGAGACACGGAGCTTTCAATATCTTTGAGCTGTGACCACATGTGCGAGGATCAACAATCGGTGTACCTCTACTGCGGCATGAGCGGCCCGAAGAGTCAAGATAACGGTACCAAGTATGTGGCGAAAATCGTAAATGAAATCATAATAGTCTATATAAAACAGAAGACATATATGATAACCAATTTACGATACACCATGTGTAAGCAGGCATGTCAAGTCAGGGACTCACGCCCTCAAAGTCATCACTCAAATATAACCATGGGTCTCATGCCCACAATATCAATCATGCCAGTGGAATTCCTTCCTCATCACGCGATCCATGATATAAAAACACCCGAGGAATACATGAACACGTGTCCCACCGTGTCATAATAAAAGTCATGCGGGGTAAGTATGAAGGCATAGCCGACTACTAGAACCCACCGTACCAACAATGCTATCAAAGCGCTTCACGAGGTCTTTCTAGACCGCCACATGATCGGCCGCCACTCGCCCTCAATATCAATGTGCGCGTCTAATCCTGGAACTTACCGCAGCTCCGCATAGGCCAGACATAGGCCCGCATGAGGTATTCCTCGCATCGGGGGCAGCTAACCCGCGACATCCTCACGGACTCGTAGTCCGCGTAGCCACATGCACGCGTGAGGTAATTCCCGCACACTAACACGGAACTTTCGTAGCTCGCATAGGTCCCGGACCCACATGAGGCATCCTCCGTATCGGGGCGACAACCCGGTATATCATGTCAAGAGGTGAGTGGTACAATACTAACATAACGACTTATCGTTAAACAACATAAGCACAATCAAGGAAAACCCCTTTACACAAACATCACAAGACACTAACACACGTAGCATCCTAACATGTTTACTTATCAAACCAACAAGAAAGTATTACAAGGCTATCACAAACCAACATAGTCAAGTTATTCACACAAGGTACTTTCTATTTTATGTCAACAAGTTCGGGTTTTTATCCCCAAAGTACTTCATACATTAACTCTTTAAACAAGATCCGTTTCTTTCACAAGAGTCACACGATACCCGTAGTATCAAAAATAGAGTGACTATCTTTTTAAGTAAACCAAAACAGTTTCCCTACCTTCTTTTTGAACCAACTTAAGACAAAAGCATGCCTTCCTTTTTAAAATCAAGTAACAACATTCTTTTCCAAAAGTCCAAGTTGCCTAATTAAAATGTACTCAAGTCTTTTATTTCCGAAAGATTTCATAGTTCATAGTCTTAATCAAATAACATAATCTCTTTTTAAAACAATTGAGTAACATATGCCTTATGTGTGAGTAGTTATTCTTGTTTATAACAATCTTATTAAAGCAGCCATGATCTAGGAAATGTAATACAATTTTGTCTTATCTTAGCTTCTATGCAGATGGAGGTTTCTACTGGTTTTAATAATACTTAATTAGTCAATACATTTTCCTTTATTAGCACTGCAGTGGTTTGTTCGATACTTATTCTCATTTCCGAAATCAATATAAGGCTTTCATAAACAATTAAGTAAACCGTTCCTTTTATCTCTCTTAAGTCGTTATACCTAACTTCCCATAAAGCTAGTATAACTCTTAAGCTTTTAAAACCAAGTATTACTCTTCTTTCAAAACGATTCTTAATTCCTTTGAAATACTTCAAGATTCTTATTATTTAAAACTCAAGTCAAAAGACATCGAAGTAAAACCACGTTCAGTTAACACATGTACGTCTACCGTTCTATATATATATTCTTTTAAAATATCATGCTCAAGAGGATAGGAAGAATCACATACCTCCTCGGCGAAATCCACCTGCCAAGTCGAATATGTCGCGCGCAGAGTATCCACCTATAATAGTCAAATACGTCTATCAACGTCTAGACTACTCTGTAGAATATTCTAAGCAGAAGGTTCTTATTGCTACGAAAAATCGGGCAGCACTTCCCTACCCGTCAAACTACACAAGTCTACTGTAATACAGTCCTATGTAATTACAGTTCAATTCTCTTCTCTTATACCATCCTTCTATACATCTTATACTCAATTTTAAACTTCTACAATATGTAATCTCCAATTACAATAGAAGGATAAGATTATTTACCTCGATAAGCCCAAAATTATCCAAGTTTAAATGTCGATCCTGAGCAAGGTTTAGCTCATATTCTGCACGCTCCAATTCGCTTCAAGAAACCCTTAGAAGTTCTAAACAACTTCTACCTAATACTTCAACCAACCATGAAGATTTTTCCCTAGGGTTTCGTTTTGTGACTAAAGAAAGTATAGTAGTATTTTCGGGCTCTTAGTATTGAAATAACTTTGGAATACTACAAGGTATTTGGGCTAAGGTATTTTGGAATTGTAACAATACTTGGAGAATACTTTTCTACCAAGGGGGGGGGTATTTCACGAGAACTATCAAGAGGGGGGGTACTTCGGCCGAGGGCCTTCTCAAGGGGGAGGGGTTGTTTGGACGAGAGCTTTAAGAGGGAGGGGTTGTTTGGACGAGAGCTTCAAGAGGGAGGGGGAAGGATTTTAAGACTTAGAATTTATTAAGGGATGAAGAAATCCTTCAACTAAGGGGGGGGGGGGGGTATTTATAGGGCCTTCAATGGTCAAGATTCAAGCAAGTGTGTGGATGAGATTTGGACAAGTGTTGTTTGGGTCCCACCTTATCTATCTACCCACAAAATATCTAGCCAACATTGACCAAATGTTTAAGGCATTTTACATTAAAAAAAATGTGCCACACTCCCTCCACCAAACCGTCCAACTTTTGCCACCTAAGGGTGACACATGTCGCCCTCCTATTGGTCCAAAATATTTCATCTCTCGGAAAAAGCCAAAATAAATAAATTCCTGAAAACGTAAAATTCCTTTACAAGGTTCGGAAAATTTTCCGTCGGAAAAACAAATCTTTTTCGCTAGTTGTGCACAATTTCGTCCCTTTGCCTAATTAAGGCTTAAACTTTTGTACGTACGTCCTTATATACATACTCTGGAAATACGGGGTATAACATTCTTCCCCCCTTAGAAACATTCGTCCCGAATGTTCCTTCTAAGTCTCAAAACATACAAGCGTCGGTATAGTCTTCACTACTATACGTACCATACTGCTGTCATTGCTTCAGTTTCCAAAATCTCAGGGCTACTAACTCCAACTTGGTCATCATTATCTTGGAACACTCTGGATGGATCTCCGATACTTTTCCGAACATAGCAACACGAAAGACCGGACGTACTGCTTCCTACGTCGGACGGCAAATGCTAACTTATAGGCAACCTGGCCTATTCTACAAACAATCTGAAAAGGCCCATAGTACCTCGGGCTAAGTTTCCCCTGCTTTCCAAATCTCGTCATGCCCTTCCGGGGTGGTACCTTCAAGAAAACCCACCGTCAACCTGAACTCCAAGTGTCGACGTCGATTATCCGCGACTTACGCTGACTCGAGCCGCTAAAAACCTTCTGCGGATAAGCCTCACCTTACCCACATCCTGCGAATCAAGTATGAACCAACTATCCGAACCTTGCCAACATCGAACCAATCGGCCGTGACCTACATTTCCGCCCATACAAGGCTTCATAAGGCGACATCCGAATCACGAATATGGTAGCTATAATGATACTCACTCAACAAGAGGCACATAATCCTCACCGCACCGCGAAATCAAAACATCGGCGAGGTGAATGCGTCATCGAGACTCACTGAGTTTCTAACCACTTTGGTAAAACCTCCAGAAAAAGAAATAGCCGTAAACTGGGCTCCACTGCCTGTCATAAAGTAAAAGTAGGAACCCCGTGCAGTCTTACAACCTTCCTGATATATAACATCTCGCATAACCCTCTGCCGAGTACACGGTCCTGACTGAAAGACAAGATGGGCTGACCTCATCGGCCCGACTACTGGTCGAACGCATCCACGAACTCGTACGATGGTTAACTAAACTTGGGCCTAACACCCTCGTGACCCTATCACAAAGCGGGACCACCACAATTTTTCCTTACTTCAAACCGGGCTAAGGGTTGACCCGCAATCTGGCCTCAACCCGACACATTTCTCGCGCCAAGCTCTTGTTTTCCGATCCAGAACAATCTCACCATCAAGTCACGAAAACCTAGAGGTCTTCTTAGCTCAACTACCCTCTTTCATTTCACACTACTCAGGGACTTATCCCACAAATCTATCCCACGTATACTAAGCACTCCGATAAAAGTCAACATAAATAGATCTTTTACTCGAAATGGCCTCGCCTCTAAGGTCTCCACGTATAAAACTCTAAGGCTCACACTTTCCCTATCCCCAATCTTACCCTTTTAACTAATCATGATTTCTAATCACAATTAACACAATGCTATCTGAACATCACACTTAAAATATACTCATCTTATCACAACGGCCACACCGAGGTGGGGGTGGCCTCCTCTGGCTAACACCCCTTCCTCTCCGAACCACTGAATCCACAACTAATCTGGTAGGCTGAGTCCTCCTACTTGCATCCCTCCTACTTGAACATTCTTTCGTCATATGGCCCTGACGGCCGCAAGTAAAACAAGCACCAACGAAAAGACGACATTCCCCGGGATGACGCCTGCCACACTGTGAACACTGAGGGAAAACTGAATCCGGCTGGCTGGAACCTACGTGTATCTGTGAACCAGAAACCCTGGAGCTCTGACCAACTCCTGCATACCCCGAACGTCCTGAACCCTGTGGAGGACAACTCTGCACTGGCGGAGGCGCATATCCAGTCTGCTGCTGAGGCGATTCGCCTCGAAAGTTACCAAAGGACCCTGCCGACCGCCTCTTCGCGATCTTGGTTAACCCGTCGATCCCTACGTTTCTCGGCCTGCTGCGCATAAGCCCGTACGCAGGCCATGCTCATGTCTGACTGAAGAGCTACTCTTGCACAACCCTCCTTTAGATAATCATCAAGACCCGCGATAAATCGATACATAATATACTCTCTGGTTGCTAAATCCCTAGATAGTAACAAGGTCGTCTCTTTGCAATCCATACTTTACTCGGTCGTGGGCGAAGGTTCAATTATCATGGCCGCAGTAGGAACTGCTGCCGCTGTGCTAAACTCTACTGGGGCTGGCGACGTCGCAGAACTCCCCGAATGAAGCACCACCTCAGGTGATGATTGGGCATGTGCCCTCGAAACCCTCTGTGCTCTACTCGCAGCTCCCTCGGCTGCCTTGCCCTTCTGGGTCCGGGTTACCTTGCGCGGAGGCATAACTGGTACGGAAAAGAAATACATTAGAGGGGTCCAACTTATAACACAGCTCTAAGGCACGATCTCAGAGTGAGAAGAATGGAAACCAATCCTAAATATCCTATAGCCTCCTGATTATTGGTGTGGTGCACAACACACCGATAATCAAAACTCTACTAGATACGGTCTGTAGACACTTTCCGAGGATTAACTGCTCTGATACCACTTTTATCACGACCCAAACCCGGGCGTGGATCGTGCCTTACGGGCACCCAGTAGACATCGTCGAGTAACCAGCAGAAAATAAAACAAGACATGAAACAATATGAAGTGAGAAACAGTTTTTCTGAGAAAAGTTGTCTTTCGGCATATATATACATAAACTTGAACAGTTACATCCCTTTTACAAACCCTGCCCACAACAGTACTACAGACCTCTAAGAATGTTATAACAACAATGGCGGGACAGGGCCCCGCCATACCCCTGAATGTAAGTACCTACAACGACAGGGGACTATACGAGATAAGCCTCGGAGACACGGAGCTTTCAATCTGTTGACTGTGACCCTATGAGCGAGGATCAACAACTGGTGTACCTCTACCTGCGGCATGAACGCAGCCCCCCGAAGGAGGTCAGTACAACAGGTACCAAGTATGTGAAACTAAAAATACTGTAAATGAAATCATAATAGTCTATATAAAACAGAAGACATATATGATAACCAATTTACGATACACCATATATGTGATCATGTCAAGTCGTGACTCACGCCTTAAAGTCATCACTCAAATATAACTATGGGTCTCATGCCCACAATATCAATCATGCGTGGAATTCCTTCCTCACCGTGATCCATGATATAAAAACACCCAAGGAATACACATGAACACCAGGTCCCACCTGTGTCATAATAAAACCGTACGGGGTAAGTATGAAGGCATAGCCGACTACTAGAACTGTCACGACCCGAACTCGGGCCCGTGACTGGTGCCTTACCCCGGGCACCCAAGTAGACATACATCAGAGTAATCAGCGGAACATAAAACAAGACATGATATAATATGAAATGTGAAACAGTTATCTGAGAAAACTTGCCTTTCGGCATATAAATATATAAACTTAAAACCGAACAGTTACATCCCTTTTACAAATTCTGCCCACAACAGTACTACAGACCTCTAAGAATGATATGACAACAATGGCGGGACAGGGCCCCGCCATACCCCTGAATGTAAGTACCTACAACGACAGGGGACTATACCACTGATAAGCCTCCGGAGAAACGGAGCTTCCCAACCGCTGAACTGTGACCCTAAGAGCGAGGATCAACACTGGTGTACCTCTACCTGCGGCATGAAGCGGCCCAAGGAGGTCGATTACAACGGTACCAAGTATGTGGCCGAAAATCGTAAATGAAATCATAGTAGTCTATATATATAAAGCGGGAGACATGTATGATAACAAACTACGATTCCTGATAAATAAGCGATCGTGTCAAGTCGAGGACTCACGCCTCAAAGTCATCACTCAAATACAACTATGGGTCTCACGCCCACAACATCAATCATGCCGTGGAATACCTTCCTCACCGCGATCTATGATATAAAAGCACCAAGGAATACATGAACACGGGTCCCACTGTGTCATAATAAAACCGTCACGGGGTAAATACGAAGGCATAGCCGACTACTAAAACCCACAGTACCAACAAGGTCATAAATCGTATCATCGGATCTGAACCGCCACATGATCGGCCGCCACTCGCCCGCGAGATCTAATGTGTGCGTCTAGTCCTGGAACTTCCGCACTCCGCATAGGCCACTCGCATAGGCGCGTGAGGTATTCCTCGCGTCGAGGTAGCTACTCCCGGCAACGTCTGGACTCGCAATCCGCGTAACCACATGACCGCATGACCACAAAGGCGCACACTAACACGGAACTCTCGTAGCTCGCATGGGTCACATGCACCGCGTAGGTATTCTCGAATCATAGGTCACAGACACTTTGAGTCTACCCCGCATCGGAGGGCAGCTTAACCCCCGGAATCATGTCAAGAGGTGAGTGATATAATACTAACATAACAACTTATCGTTAAACAACATAAGCACAACAAGGGAAACCCCTTTACACAAACATCACAAGATACTAACACACGTAGCATCCTAACATGTTTACTTATCAAATCAACAAGAAAGTATTACAAGGCTATCACAAACCAACACAATCAAGTTATTCACACAAGGTACTTTCTACTTTATGTTAACACGTTCGGGTTTTTATCCCCAAAGTACTTCATACATTAACTCTTTAAAAGATCCGTTTCCTTCACAAAAGTCACATAATACCCGTAGTATAAAAATAGAGTGACTATCTTTTTAAGTAAACCAAAACACTTCCCTTTGTAAAATCAAGTAACAACATTAGTTTCCAAACGTTCAAGTTTTCCTAATTCCAAATGCTCAAGTTTCTCATTTTTCGAAAGGTTGCGTAGTTCATAGTCTTAATCACTTAATGATATAATTCTCCTTTAAAACAATTTGAGAAACATATGCCTTATGTGTGAGTAGGTTATTCTTGTTCATAACCATCTTATTAAAGCAGCCATGATCTAGGAAATGTAATATCATTTTGTCTCATCTTAGCTTCATGCGGATGGAGGTTTCTCTTGGTTTTAATAATACTTTATTAGTCAATACATTTCCCTTTATAAGCGTGCGATGGTTAGTTCGATACTTATTACGATTTAGAAATCGGAAACATTATTCCTTTTTTTTTTAAAACCAAGTACTCATTACTCACGAATGAGGTTTCATACTTTTTAACAAAATTCAGATTAATTCAATTAAGTCAAGTCTCTTATCTTTTAAGATCAAGTCTCTTAACTTCTAAAACCAATAAACCATTCTTTTTATCTCTCTTAAGGCGTCATACCTAACTTCCCATAAAGCTAGTATAATTCTTAAGCTTTTAAAACCAAGTATTACTCTTCTTTCAAAAAGGTTTCTTAATTCTTTTGAAATACTTCAAGATTCTTATTATTCAGGCTTAAGTCAAAAGACATTGCTGTAAAACTACGTTCAGTTAACACACGTACGTCTACCGTACTATATATATATTCTTTTAAAATATCATGCTCAAGAGGATAGGAAGAATCACATACCTCGCGACGATTATCGACTATTAGCAAAACGCTCCACGACTATAACCCGGCTAACCTTGTCCACATTTCAAGTAGTACATGCTACTCGCAGATCATTCAACCTATAAAGGTTATATAAGTCTATCAACTTCTAGACTACTCTGTAGAATATTCTAAGCAGAAGGTTCTCTATTCTACGGAAAATCGGGCAGCACTTCCCTACCCGTTAAGCTACAAGTCTCAGTAAATCTGATCTATGTAAATCTGATTTAATCTTCTTCTTTAATATTCTTACGATGTGATTTGATTCAAGTCTTTACTTTAATATCCTTCTATTACGATTCGGTTCATACGTGAATCTTAAATTCATTTCTATACTACTACGTATGTAATTTCCAATTACAATATAAGGACAAAGTATTTACCTCGATAAGCCCAAAATTATCCAAGTTAAATGTCGGTCTGAGCAACGTTAGCTACTACTCGGGCGCTCAACCGCTCCAAACAACCCTTAGAAGTTCTACGCAACTTCTTAATACTTCAACCTATGAAGATTTTCCTTAGGGTTTCGTTTTTGTGGATGAAGGAAGTATAATAGTATTTACGGGCTTTTAGTATAGGTGTAACCTTGGAATACTACAAGGTATTTGGGCCAAGGTATTTTGGAATAGTAACAATACTTGGAGAATACTTTTCTACCAAGGGGGGGGGGGTATTTTTACGAGACAACACTCAAGAGAGGGGGGGGGTATTCTCGGCCAAGGCCTTCTCAAGGGGGAGTATTTACCCATGTGTACCTTATCCAACTACCACACAAAATATCACAAATATCCTACCAACTCCTTGACCCTCAAATCGTCCAAGACCGCCCACAACAACGTCCACTATGAGGGTGACACATGTCACCCTCCCGTTGGTCCAAAATATTTCATCTCTCGGAAAAATCCGCAAAAACTATAAATGACATAGCCGTATTTTTCCCTTCGCAAGATTTGTAAAACGTTTCGTCGAAAAACGATTCTTTTCGGTAGTTGTGAACAAAATTTCGTCCTTGCCTAACTTTAAGGCTCAAACTTTCATACGTACGCCCTCACGTACATACTCTGGAAATACGGGGTATAACATTCTCCCCTCCTTAGAAACATTCGTCCCGAATGTTCCTTCTAAGTCTCAAAACATACATGCACCAGTATAGTCTTCACTACTATGCTTCCGTAAAACAATCATGCCACACCTGGCCATAAAATAACACACGCGCAAATACTTAATTCAAGTCCACGAGGAATCACCTCTAATATCACAAAGACTCCCACCCAAGGGCTAAAAGATACTCCCTTCGCACCTTCACTTTACAAAAGAAATGATCACATCTATGTTCTTAACACATGCTCGCTTCTTCCCTTACTCGTCGTACCCTTCTCGTACACTCGAACTCTTTCTCATAATTTATCACATTTACATTCTTCGTTTCCAAAATCTCTGGGTTACTACCTCAAACTTGATCATCATTAACTGGGAACACTCTGGATGGATCTCCGATACTTTTCCGAACATAACAACATGAAAGACCGGACATACTGCCTCCTACGTCGGACGGCAAAGCTAACATATAGGCAACCTGGCCTATTCTTCACATGATCTGAAAAGGCCCAAAGTAACTCGGGCTAAGTTCCCTCTGTTTTCCAAGACTCGTCACACCCTTTCCGGGGTGGTACCTTCAAGAAGACCCGTCGGCTGAACTCCAAGCATCGTCGCCGATTATCCGCACGACTTCTGTTGACTCTGAGCTGCCAATAACCTCTTCTGGATAAGCTTCACCCTATCCGCATCCTGCTAAAACAATTATGAACCAATTATCTGAACCTTGCCAACATCGAACCGATCGACCGGCAACCTATACTTCCGCCCCTACAAGGCGTCATAAGGTGATATCCGAATACTGATATGGTAGCTATTATAATACACACTCAACCAAGAGGCGAATAATCCTTACAGCTACCCCTGAAATCCAAACAACGGCCTTAGGCGAATGCGACATCAAACTCACTGAGTTCCTAACCACTTTGTTAAAACCTCCAGAAAAAGAAATAGCCATAACCTGGGCTTCACTGTCTGTCGTAAGGTGAAAGTAGGCACCTCGTGCAGCCTCACAACTTTCCTGATAAAACCTCTCGCATAACCCTCTGCCGAGTAAACGGTCCTGACTGAAAGACAAGATGGGCTGACCTCATTGGCCCGACTACTGGTCGAACGCATCCACAAACTCGTACGCTGGTTTACTAAACTTGGGCCTAACACCCCCGTGATCCTATCACAAAGCGGGACCACCACAAACTGACCCCACCACAAAACAGGCCGCGGGTTGACCCGTGATCGGTCCGCAACCCGACCCGCTACCGCGCCAAACACTTGCTCCCCGATCCGGAATCAATCTCACAATCCAGTTACGAAAACCTAGTGGTCTTCTTAGAACAACTACCCTCTTTCATTTCATGCCACTCCGGGACTTATCACACAGACATATCTCACGTATACTGTGCACTCTGATAAGGGTTAAACATAAATATAATCTTTTACTCAAAATGGCCTTGCCTCTAAGGTCTCCACGTATAAAACTCTAAGGCTCACACTTTCCTTATCCCCAATCTTACCCTTTAACTAACTATGATTTCTAATCACACAATGTTATCTGAACATAACACTTAAGATATACTTATCTTATCACACGTACTAATCTCTAGAGGGTTAAGGATAAACCTGTATCTACTGTTTCACTCTCCTTTATCGTTCTAATCAATCCTACCCCGTAGGGCGCATAGCTAGGGAAGGTGATTAACTAGCCACTGATCCCGAAGGCTGAGTCTCTACGTCCGCGCCACCTCTAGTCGGACAATTTCTCGCATAAAATGGCCTGCGTCTCAAGTAAAACAAGTACCAACAAAAAGACGACATTCCCCGGGATGACGCCTGCCACACTGTGAACACTGAGGGAAAAACTGAACTCGGCTGGCTAGAACCTACGTGTATCTGTGAACCAGAAGCCCTGGAGCTCTGACCAACTCCGGCATACCCTGAACGTCCTGAACCCTGTGGAGGACCACTGCTACAGCGGAGGCGCATAACCGATCTGGCTGCGAGAAGTGCGCCTCGAAAGTTACTAGAGGATCCTGCCGATCGGGCCCTCCTCTGCTGTCCTTGATTAATCTGTCGATCCCTACGTTTCTCGGCCTGCTGCGCCTAAGCCCTTGAGCCATGCTCAAGCTCGATCAAGAGCTATTCTTGCACAACCCTCTCTTAGATAGTCATCAAGACCCGTGATAAATCGGTACATAAAATACTCTCTGGTTGCTAAATTCCTAGCTAGTAACAAAGGCGTCTCTTTGCAATCCATACTTTCTGCTACTGGTCGTGGAACTGAAGGTTCAAATATTATGGCGCAGATGGAGGCTACGCGCTATGCTAAACTCTCTGAAATTTGCGACGTCGCAGAACTCCCGAATGAAGCACCACCCGGTGATGATTGGGCTGTGCCTCGTAACCCTCAGACTCTACTCGCGGCTCCTCGGTTGCCTTGCCACGGGCGGGTTGCCTTACGGAGGCATAATCGGTAGGGGAAGAAATACGTTAGAGGGTCAACTTATAACACAACTCTAAGCACGATCTCGAGTGAGAAGAATGGAAACCAATCCTAAATATCCTATAGCCTCACGATTATTGGTGTGGTGCGCAACACCGATAATCAAGACTACTAGATACGGTCGTAGACACTTTCAGGATTAATCGCTCGATACCACTTTTGTCACGACCGAACCCGGGCCGTGGTCGTGCCTTACCGGGCACCCAGTAGACATCGTCGAGTAATCAGCGGAACATAAAACAAGACATGATATAATATGAAATGTGAAACGATTATCGAGTGTCACGCCCGAATCCGGGCGTGGTCGTGCCTTACCGGGCACCTAGTGATACAACATCGAGAAAACCAGCGGAAAATAAAACACGAGTCATGAAACAAGAGATATAATAAATAAGCAGGCCAACAAAGCGATTTGCGCCCGGTATATACATAAAAACCGAGCAGTTAACCTTTTTACAAACCACGCTTACAGCGATTACTGACCTCTAAGATTTACAACAACTATGGCCGGGACGGGGCCGCCATACCACGAATGTACAAGAACCTACAACTCGGGAAACATACAAAGATAAGCCTCAAGGAACGGAGCTTCCCAACACGCTGAAATGAGATCCTAGGCGGGGATCCACGGCCGATGTACCTACTGCGGCATGAACGCGGCACCCGAAGGAGGTCGATTCTGGGTACCAGTATGTGAAGCTGTCAAATCAGAATGAAATCATAATAGCTTAAAAGCGGGAGACATGTATGATAACCAAAATACGATCAGACATAAAGCGGTCAGTCGGGGACTCACGCCTCAAAGTCACCACTCAAGTATAACTATGGGTCTCACGCCCACAACATCTATCATGTTCGCGTCGTGGCGCATGCCGGAATCGCCTCGGTGTAGACATGTCCATGATGCAACAATAATAACAAGGCGCGTGGCACGTACCGAATCTGCGCCGGTGTAGACATGCCCGTGTAACCTCGATAACAATATCTTGGGTGGTCAACCCCGCGTAGCCACGTGCCGAATCTTGCATCGGTGTAGAACCGTCCATGTTGCGGTAATAACCATATATCGGGTAATCAACCCGACGCGTGGCCGCGTGCCGGAATCTGCGTCGGTGTAGACATGTCCATGTGACATCAACAAGAGCGATAATCAAAATGGAAACATACGTGGAATTCTCCATCAGCCCGACGCGTCAAGTAAGTTCTCAACAAGTCAACCGCCTATCGAGAGGCGGTAACGCGAAATACCACACTTGCACAACAAAGGCTATCATCACAAGCATAGGCAAGTTTCACAACAACAAGCATAGGCAAGTTTCACAACAACAAGCATAGGCAAGTTTCACAACAACCAGCAAAGGCAAGTTTCACAATAACAAGTAAAGGCAAGTTTCACAACAACTCAAAGTACTTTCATTTTATGCCAAAGTCGGGTTTAACCTAAAGTACTACGTCGTTAACTTCTTTTAAAGAGATCCATTACTTTTATAAAAGTCACCCGATACGTAGTATTAGAATGACCAACCCACATTCCCTTTTCAAAATCAAGTAACAACATTCTTTTCCTAAGTTCCAGTTTGCCTAGTTTCAATTACTCAAGCTTCTCATTTTCAAATGGTTTCATAGTTCATAAACTTAATCACTTGATTCCTTTTTAGAACAATTGAGTAATATATGTCTCACGTGAGAGTAGGTTATTCTTGTTTACAACATTCTTATTACAGCAGCCATGATCTAGAAAATGTAATATCATTTTGTCTCATCTTAGTTTCTATGCGGATGGAGGTTTCTACTTGTTTAATACGCTACATCATTATTCAATACATTTTCCTTTATTACTTATTTGCGATGGTGCAGCCGATACACATTTTGATTTCCGAAATCAGTAAAACATTATCCCTTTAAATACAACCAAGTACTCATTACTCACGAATGAGGTTTCACACAAACATCCACATTAAAATAAATAAGTTAAGTCTCTTATCTTATAAGATCAAGTCTCTTAACTTCTAACATCAGTAAACCATTTTCTTTACCTCTCTTAAGACATTATACCTAACTCCCCATAAAGCTAGTATAACTCTTTTTTAAAACCTTTAAAACCAAGTGTTACTCTTTCTTTCAAAACGATTCACAAATCTTTTGAAATACTTCAACTTCTTTATTAACACATAACAAGCCAGTTATAACTAAATCAGTTACCTTTTAAAAACCACAAAGTATTTGCTTATCCACATAAAACTATTATAACCGCTTCCCATAAAGCGTTATAACACTTTATGTTTTTAAACCAATCAAATACATTTAGCCCGTATGCGTCTACCGTACTACATAGTTCACACATATCATGCTAGAAGAGATAGGAAGAGGTTCACATACCTCGCGACGATTGTCGACTAATAGCAAAACGCTCAGTACCTCAAACGCGGCTACTCCTTAAGCCAAGTGGATCACTCCACACGTAGTACTTGACCTATAAGGCCACAAGGCGCTTATTAACATCTAGATCTCAACGTTCAATATCTACGAGAAAATTGGCGCCTCACACCATACAGCGTAAATCTCCTCTATCGAGGTAGGCTACCAAGCCAACCAGGGGTTTATACGTCTAACGGGCGTGTACAATTCTACTCGATAATACTACACAAGTCTCTTGCAATCTGATCTATGTAATTCTGATTCGATTGATTCTTTATTATCCTTCTAAGTGATTCTTGTTCAATTCCTCATTCTTGAGCTTAAGTCAAAAGACATTGCCACAATACTAAGTTCATTCTATATATAGTATACAACAACTATATATTCAACACTTATGTAATTTCCAATTACAATAGGGGACAAGATATTTACCTCGATAAGCCCCAAAATTATCCTAGTTTAAAGTCGCTCACGAGCAAGGTTTAGCTCAACTCAGTGCGCTCAACCCGCTCCAAACTACCCTTAGAAGTTCTAACCAACTTCTACTTACAACTTCAACAACGGGTGAAGATTTCCTTAGGGTTTCGTTTTTGTGGCTAAAGGAAGTATAATCGTATTTTACGGGCTTTTGTATAAGTGTAACCTTGGGAATACTACAAGGTATTTGGGCCAGTATTTGGACATTACAACAATACTAGAGAGTATTTCTATACCACAACAAGGGTATTATATGAAAACAACTAGGCTAGGGGTACCCACGGCTGACACCACAAAGGGAGGGTGTTGCTCTCGGCAAGGCCTTAACAAAGGGGAGGGGTGTTGGGCGATTTCAAGGTTGAGGAGAGGAGAGATTTTTAACACTTAGAACAATTTTTGGATGAAGAAGTTCATCAACATGGAGGGTATTTATAGGTCAAGCAAAGGCCAACCAATGGCGAAGATCCATCAAGTGTATAGCAAGTGTAGGGCTAGGATTCACCTAAGTACACCTTATCCATCTACCACCAAAATATCCTACCTAACCGCCGACTAAAAGCGAGGCCAAATCGTCAAGCCTTGCCATGTTTGCCGTCAAGCCTTCCAATGTGAGGGTGACACATGTCACCCTCGTTGGTCCAAAATGTTTCGTCTCTCGGAAAAATCATAAAAATTAAAAATGACATAGCGGAAATTCCCTACGAAGTGTGGAAGCGTTTAGTCGAAAAACGACTCCTTTTCGGCACTTGTGTACAAATTTCGAAACTAGCCTACTTTAAGGCTCAAATTATAATCGTACACACTCACGTACATACTCTGGAAATACGGGTATAACATTCTTCCCCGCCAGAAACATTCGCGTCGAATGTTCCTTCTCAATCTCAACACAAACATGCGCGAAGATAGTCTTGCTGCTATCGTCTGAAAACAATCATGCCACACGGCCATGAAATAACAAATGCACAAAATACGAAATCCCAAGTCCACGAGGAATCACCTCTGTTATCACAAAAGTTCCCACAAGTCTAACATATACTCCCTCTGCGCCCGTTTCACAAAAGAAAGCGATCACACTCGTTCACTTCTCCCTACCTCGTCGTACCTGTTCGAACACTCGAACTCTTCCCGATCTACGCACCACACTTGATCAACGCTTCATTTCCAACCCTTGAGTCACTACCTCGAACTTGGTCATCTTACTAACCTCGATTTCCTCTAAGGCCATTCTCGGCTTTCCGAACGATTCTCGTCGAGCGTATCCACGAACTCATAAGATGGTCATCTAAACTTGGGCCTAGCACCCTCGTGACCACCACTGGCGGGACCACCCGAGCTGACCCGCTCGAAGCAGGCGCGGGTTGGCCCGCACATAGCTGACCCGACCACTATCGCGCCAACTCTTGCTCGCCGACCGCGGAACAATCTTGCTAAAACACATCGAAAGCTACCACTTTCATTTACCCAACCAGGACTTATCACACAATACATTCTAGGCATAAAATGCACTCGACAAGGATCACTCGCAAAATCTTGTACTCAAGCGGCGCTTACATCTAAGGTCTCAGTGTAATATTCTAAGGTTCATCATTTTCTCACCCCCAGGATTACCCTTTCACTAAGCATGTTTCTAAATCACATTTTAGCACCAAGCTATCCGAACATAACACATAACACATTATCACAACATACAAAACTCTAGATGGTGAAGGATATACCTGAAAATAGGCGGTTCAAGGACCGCTAAAACTGGGACCTTCCACGCGACCTCTGCAGTGGCCCTTGGCTCTCACAGTAGTCTGTGCTATCCTACCAGCGCTACCACAGTCGGACGGTCTCTCGTCATATGGCCTGTTGGCGCAAGAATAACAAGCTCCCTTGGTACTACGACACTCTCGAAATGCGGTCTACCGCATCGACCACCGAGGTAGGGGTAGTGCGTCTGCCAACACCCTACTCGCGAACATCCGAAACACGGAGCCCGGACTACTCTGAATATCCCGAGGGTCGAAGGCTGCGGAGGACCACTCTGCAATGGCGGAGTACATAACTAGTCTGGCTTCTGAGGCGGTCCGCCTCGAAAGTCGCCAAAATAACCGGCCGTCTTGGCCTTCCTGTGGCGGTCGCTGCGTCGATCTGCGCTCGCCGCGCAGTGCATGAGCACGAATGCGGGCAATGTCGTGCGGTGAAGAAACACCGAACAACTCTGCTAGGTAATCATCGAGCCTGTAACATATCGGTGCACTCGATCCTCCATACTAGCTACTAATGCGGGAACATCACAAGGCGATGAGTCGAACTCCACATTGTACTCGAGCTATGCGCGGTTACGCCTCAACATCAAAAATCATCGGCCGAGCCCTCGCCGTTTGTGGAGGCAAGAAATGTGCGGGAAGGCCCCGAAAACTTCGTCCCAAGCGGTGGAAGTGCATGCTCTCCCGGAAAGCTCACGAGTCAAACGATCATTGCGGTATCACGCGGCCGTCTGAACAAATGTCACAGACTCGGTCTGCGAAGCCTTGATCACGCGTGATCCTCTGCAGCGACGGATGAACTCCTGCGGATCATCCTCGGCCTCGACCGTAAAACTTCAAGGTACACTGACTAAGAAATCCAGTAGCCTCAGCCCATGCGCCTCGGGTGCCTACAGTCTTCTTTGGGCCAGGCTGCTGCGTCGACCTATCCTCATATCGGCCTGACCACGGCGATAAGCGCCATCTCGCGTGACCCATCTCCCCGCTCGGTGTGGGGCGGAGGCTCGAGTCTTGTAGTCTCGTGACGGCTGCTGCGGCTCTAAACTCTCTTTGGTCTTTGGCGGCGTTGCAAAACTTCGCCGTCGAAGCACTACCTCAGTCTTGGCCGGCGTGCGCCCTCGTACTCCTCGAATCCAGCTGCGACTCCTCGGCGCCTTGCGCCACGGGCCTGGTTGCCTTCGCGAGCATAGCGGTAAAGCGAAACACGTCGGAGGGTCCAACTTACAACACGACTCTAAAGCACGATCTCGAATGAGAAGAATGGAAACCAATCCTAAATGTCCTATAGTCTCGATTATAGATGTGGTGCACAACACACCGATAATCAAGACTCTACTGAACACGATGCGTAGACACTTTCCGAGGACTAAGCGCTCGATACCACTTTGTCACGCCCGAATCCGGGCGTGGTCGTGCCTACCGGGCACCCTAGTGATACAACATCGAGAAAACCAGCGGAAAAATAAAACACGAGTCATGAAACAAGAGATATAATAAATAAGCAGGCCAACCAAAGCGATTGCCTTGGTATATACATAAAAACCCGAGCAGTTAACCTTTTTACAAACCACGCCCAGCGATTACTCTGAGGCACTCTAAGATTTACAACAACTATGGCGGGACGGGGCCGCCATACCACGAATGTACAAGAACCTCTGACTCAGGAAACATACAAAGATAAGCCTCGAAGGAACGGAGCTTCCAACACGAAATGAGATCCTAAGGCGGGGATCCACGGCCGATGTACCTCTACTGCGGCATGAGCGGCCAGAAGGAGGTCGATCTGGCCAATTGCAGTATGTGGCAAATCAAATCAGTAAATGAAATCATAATAGCTTAAAAAGCGGGAGACATGTATGATAACCAAAATACGATGCAACATAAAAGCGATCAGTCGAGGACTCACGCCTCAAAGTCACCACTCGAAGTATAACTATGGGTCTCACGCCCACAACATCTATCATGTTCGCGTCGTGGCGCGTGCCGGAATCGCCTCGGTGTAGACATGTCCATGATGCAACGATAATAACAAGGCGCGTGGCCCACGTACCGGAATCTTTGCGCCGGTGTAGACATGCCCGTGTAACCTCGATAACAATATCTTGGGTGGTCAACCTGCGCGTGGCCACGTGCCGGAATCTGCGTCGGTGTGAACCGTCCATGTTGCGATAATAACCATATATCGGGTAATCAACCCGGCGCGTGGCCGCGTACCGGAATCTGCGTCGGTGTAGACATGTCCATGTGACATCAACAACAAGACGAGAATCAAAATGGAAACATACGTGGAATTCTCCATCACCGCGGACGCGTCGAGTAAGTTCTCGACAAGTCAACCGCCTCATCGAGAGGCGGTATACGTAAATACCACACTTGCACAACAAAGGCTATCATCACAAGCATAGGCAAGTTTCACAACAACAAGCATAGGCAAGTTTCACAACAACAAGCATAGGCAAGTTTCACAACAACCAAGAAAGGCAAGTTTCACAATAACAAGTAAAGGCAAGTTTCACAACAACTCAAAGTACTTTCATTTTATGCCAAAGTCGGGTTTTAACCCTAAAGTACTACGTCGTTAACTTCTTTTAAAAGAGATCCATTACTTTTATAAAAGTCACCCGATACGTAGTATTAGAATGACCAACCCACATTCCTTTTCAAAATCAAGTAACAACATTCTTTTCCTAAGTTCCGGTTTGCCTAGTTTGATTACTCAAGCTTCTCATTTTCAAATGGTTTCATAGTTCATAAACTTAATCACTTGATTCCTTTTTAGAACAATTGAGTAATATATGTCTCACGTGAGAGTAGGTTATTCTTGTTTACAACATTCTTATTACAATGACCATGATCTAGAAAATGTAATATCATTTTGTCTCATCTTAGTTTCTATGCGGATGGAGGTTTACTGTTTTTAATACGCTACATCATTATTCAATACATTTTCCTTTATTAACGCTTGGTGGTGCATCGATACACATTTTGATTTCCGAAATCAGTAAAACATTATCCCTTTAAATACAACCAAGTACTCATTACTCACGAATGAGGTTTCACACAAACATCCACATTAAAATAAATAAGTTAAGTCTCTTATCTTATAAGATCAAGTCTCTTAACTTCTAACATCAGTAAACCATTTTCTTTACCTCTCTTAAGACATTATACCTAACTCCCATAAAGCTAGTATAACTCTTTTTAAAACCTTTAAAACCAAGTGTTACTCTTTCTTTCAAAAGCGATTCACAAATCTTTTGAAATACTTCAAATTCTTTATTAACACATAACAAGCCAGTTATAACTAAATCAGTTACCTTTTAAAAACCACAAAGTATTTGCTTATCCACATAAAACTATTATAACCGACTTCCCATAAAGCCGTTATAACACTTTATGTTTTTAAACCAATCAAATACATTTAGCCCATGTACGTCTACCGTACTACATAGTTCACACATATCATGCTAGAAGAGATAGGAAGAGGTTCACATACCTCGCGACGATTGTCGACTAATAGCAAAACGCTCAAGTACCTCAAACCGGCTACTCCTTAAGCCAGTGGATCACTCCACACGTAGTACTTCAACCTATAAGGCCACAAGCGCTTATTAACATCTAGATCTCAACGTTCCAATATCTCTGGAAAATTGGCGGCACCTCCCACAGCGTAAATCTCTCTCTATCGAGTAGGCCTGCAAGCCAACCAGGGGGTTTATACGTCTAACGGGCGTGTACAATTCTACTCGATATCTTACACAAGTCTCTTGCAATACGATCTATGTAATTACGATTCGATTCGATTCTTTATTATCCTTCTAAGTGATTCTTGTTCAATTCCTCATTCTTGAGCTTAAGTCAAAAGACATTGCCACAATACTAAGTTGATTCTATATATAGTATACAACAACTATATATTCAACACTTATGTAATTTCCAATTACAATAGGGGACAAGATATTTACCTCGATAAGCCCAAAATTATCCTAGTTTAAAGTCGCTCACGAGCAAGGTTTAGCTCAACTCCGTGCGCTCCAACCCGCTCCAAACTACCCTTAGAAGTTCTAACCAACTTCTACTTACAACTTCAACAACGGGTGAAGATTTCCTTAGGGTTTCGTTTTTGTGGCTAAAGGAAGTATAATCGTATTTCTGGGCTTTTGTATAAGTGTAACCATGGGAATACTACAAGGTATTTGGGCGAGTATTTGGACATTACAACAATACTAGGAGAGTATTTCTATACCACAACAAGGGTATTATATGAAAACAACTAGGCTAGGGGTACCATGGCAGACACCACAAAGGGGAGGGTGTTGCTCTCGGCCAAAGGCCTTAACAAAGGGAGGGTGTTGGGCGATTTCAAGGTTGAGGAGAGGAGAGATTTTTAACACTTAGAACAATTTTTGGATGAAGAAGTTCATCAACATGGAGGGGTATTTATAGGTCAAGCAAAGGCCAACCAATGGCCAAGATCCATCCAAGTGTATAGCAAGTGTAGGGCTAGGATTCACCTAAGTACACCTTATCCATCTACCACCAAAATATCCTACCTAACCGCCGACTAAAAGCGAGGCCAAATCGTCAAGCCTTGCCATGTTTGCCGTCAAGCCTTCCGATGTGAGGTGACACATGTCACCCTCCCGTTGGTCCAAAATGTTTCGTCTCTCGGAAAAATCCGCAAAAATTAAAAATGACATAGCCGGAAATTCCCCTACGAAAGCTGTGGAAACGTTTCGTCGAAAAACGACTCTTTTCGGCACTTGTGTACAAATTTCGAAACTAGCCTACTTTAAGGCTCAAATTATAATACGTACACACTCACGTACATACTCTGGAAATACGGGGTATAACACTGAGAAAACTTGCCTTTCGGCATATAAATATATAAACTTAAAACCGAACAGTTACATCCCTTTTACAAATTCTGCCTGGCAAGATTACTGCACTTAAGAATGATATGACAACAATGGCGGGGGGGCCCGCCATACCCTGAATGTAAGTACTACAACGACAGGGGACTATACCACTGATAAGCCTCCGAGAAAGCGGAGCTTCCCAACCTCTGACGTGACCCTAAGAGCGAGGATCAACATCGGTGTACCTACACTGCGGCATGACGCGGCCGAAGGAGGTCGATGCAACAGTACCAAGTATGTGGCCCGAAAATCGTAAATGAAATCATAGTAGTCTATATATATAAAGCGGGAGACATGTATGATAACCAAACTACGATTCACAATAAATAGCGGTCATGTCAAGTCGTGACTCACGCCTCAAAGTCATCACTCAAATACAACTATGGGTCTCACGCCAACATCAATCATGCGTGGAATACCTTCCGCTGCCGGCGATCATGATATAAAAGCACCAAGGAATACACATGAACACGGGTCCCACGTGTCATAATAAAACCGTGCGGGGTAAATGCGAAGGCATAGCCGACTACTAAAACCACAGTACCAACAAGGTCATAAGCGGTATCATGAGATCTGTCTGAGCCACATGATCGGCCGCCACTCGCGCGATGATCTAATGTGCGCGTCTAGTCCTGGAACTTCGCGACTCGCATAGGCCACTCGCATAGGCCGCGTGGTATTCTCGCATCGAGGTAGATACTCCCGGCAACGTCCCGACTCGCGATCCGCGTAGCCACGTAGACGCGTGACCACAAAGGCGCACACTAACACGGAACTCGTAGCTCGCATGGGTCACACAGACCGCATGAGGTATTCTCGAATCATAGGTCACCGCAGACACTTTGAGTCTACCCGCGTCGGAGGCGACTTAACCGGAATCATGTCGAGGTGAGTGATATAATACTAACATAACAGCTTATCGTTAAACAACATAAGCACAACAAGGGAAACCCCTTTACACAAACATCACAAGATACTAACACACGTAGCATCCTAACATGTTTACTTATCAAATCAACAAGAAAGTATTACAAGGCTATCACAAACCAACACAATCAAGTTATTCACACAAGGTACTTTCTACTTTATGTTAACACGTTCGGGTTTTTATCCCCAAAGTACTTCATACATTAACTCTTTAAAAGATCCGTTTCCTTCACAAAAGTCACATAATACCCTTAGTATAAAAATAGAGTGACTATCTTTTTAAGTAAACCAAGACACTTCCCTTTGTAAAATCAAGTAACAACATTAGTTTCCAAACGTTCAAGTTTGCCTAATTCCAAATGCTCAAGTTTCTCATTTTTCGAAAGGTTGCGTAGTTCATAGTCTTAATCACTTAATGATATAATTCTCCTTTAAAACAATTTGAGAAACATATGCCTTATGTGTGAGTAGGTTATTCTTGTTCATAACCATCTTATTAAAGCAGCCATGATCTAGGAAATGTAATATCATTTTGTCTCATCTTAGCTTCTATGCAGATGGAGGTTTCTACTGGTTTTAATAATACTTTATTAGTCAATACATTTCCCTTTATAAGCGCTGCAGTGGTTCGTTCGATACTTATTCTAATTTCCGAAATCAGTAAAACATTATTCCTTTTTTTAAAAACCAAGTACCCATTACTCACGAATGAGGTTTCATACTTTTTAACAAAATTCAGATTAATTCAATTAAGTCAAGTCTCTTATCTTTTAAGATCAAGTCTCTTAACTTCTAAAACCAATAAACCATTCTTTTTATCTCTCTTAAGGCATCATACCTAACTTCCCATAAAGCTAGTATAACTCTTAAGCTTTTAAAACCAAGTATTACTCTTCTTTCAAAAAGGTTTCTTAATTCTTTTGAAATACTTCAAGATTCTTATTATTCAGGCTTAAGTCAAAAGACATTGCCGTAAAACTACGTTCAGTTAACACACGTACGTCTACCGTACTATATATATATTCTTTTAAAATATCATGCTCAAGAGGATAGGTAGAATCACATACCTCGCGACGATTATCGACTATTAGCAAAACGCTCCACGGCTATAACCCGGCTAGCCTTGTCCACCTTTCAAGTAGTACATACTACTCGCAGATCATTCAACCTATAAATGTTATATAAGTCTATGAACTTCTAGACTACTCTGTAGAATATTCTAAGCAGAAGGTTCTCTATTCTACGGAAAATCGAGCAACACTTCCCTACCCGTTAAGCTACACAAGTCTACTGTAAATACAGTCCTATGTAAGTACAGTTTAATCTTCTTCTTTAATATTCTTCTGATGTGATTTCAGTTCAAGTCTTTACTGTAATATCCTTCTATTACGATTCGATTCACTTCAGAATCTTAAATTCATTTCTATACTACTACAGTATGTAATTTCCAATTACAATATAAGGACAAGAGTATTTACCTCGATAAGCCCAAAATTATCCAAGTTAAATGTCGGTCCTGAGCAACGTTTAGCTCCTACTCCGGGCGCTCCAACCCGCTCCAAACAACCCTTAGAAGTTCTACGCAACTTCTTCTTAATACTTCAACCGGCTATGAAGATTTTCCTTAGGGTTTCATTTTTGTAGTGAAGGAAGTATAATAGTATTTCTGGGCTTTTAGTATAGGTGTAACCTTGGAATACTACAAGGTATTTGGGCCAAGGTATTTTGGAATAGTATCAATACTTGGAGAATACTTTTCTACCAAGGGGGGGGAGTATTTACGAGAACAACACCACTAGGAGGGGGGTAGGTTTCGGCTAGTACCCCTAGGAGGGGGGGGGGGGGGGGTATACCACTCGGCCAAAAGGTCTTCACAAGGGGGAGGGGTGTTCTATGGACGAGAACTACACAAGAAGGGGGGAGGGTTTTCAAGACTTAGAAATTTTTGTGGATGAAGAAGTCTTCACAAATGGCGGGGTATTTATAGGCCAATCAATGGCCAAGATCAAGCCAAGTGGTAGGCAAGTGTAGGGTGAGGATTTACCCATGTGTACCTTATACAACTACCACACAAAATATCACAAATATCCTACCAACTCCTTGACCCTCAAATCGTCCAAGACCGCCCACAACAACGTCCACTATGAGGGTGACACATGTCACCCTCCCGTTGGTCCAAAATGTTATACCCCGTATTTCCAGAGTATGTACGTGAGGGCGTACGTACAAAAGTTTAAGCCTTAAGTAGGCGAAGTGGCAAAATTTGTGCACAACTAGCGAAAAGAGTCGTTTTCCGACGAAACGTTTTCCAAACTTTGCGAAGGGAAAATTCCGGCTATGTCATTTATAATTTTTGCGGATTTTTCCGAGAGATGAAATATTTTGGACCAACGAGAGGGCGACACTTGGCCCTCAAGTGGACGGCAATCCATGGGCTCCATTGGCACGTTTTTTTAATGTTTCATGCCTTAAACATTTGGTCAATGTTTGGCTAGATATTTTGTGTAGTAGATGAGCAAGTGGGGCCCACAAACACATGTCCAAATCTTCACCCTACACTTTCCCACCACTTGTCTTGATCTTGGCCATTGGTTGGCCTATAAATACCCCTCCAATGCAAGACTAAATCTTCATCCACAAATCATTTTCCAAGTCTAAAAACTCTCTCCCCCTTAAGTGTAGAATTCGTCCAAGGCTCCCCTCCCCCCTTTGTGAGCCTTGGCCGAAACCAACCCCCCCCCCCCCCCCTTGAGTTGTTTTTCGTAAATACACCCCCCCTTGGTAGAAAAATACTCTCCAAGTATTGTTGCTATTCCAAAATACCTTGGCCCAAATACCTTGTAGTATTCCAAGGTTACACCTATACTAAAAGCCCAGAAATACTATTATACTTCCTTTAGCCACTAAACGAAACCCTAAGGAAATCTTCATAGCGAGTTGAAGTATTAAGAAGAAGTTGTGTAGACTTCTAAGGGTTGTTTGGAGCGGGTTGAAGCGCCCAGAGTAGGAGCTAAACGTTGCTCAGGATCGACATTAAATCTTGGATAATTTTGGGCTTACCGAGGTAAATACTCCTGTCCTTCTATTGTAATTGGAAATTACATACTGTAGTAGTATATAAATGAATATAAGATTCATGAAGGATATTCTGAAAGAATTGACTGAAATCACATCGGAAGAATATTAAAGAAGAAGATTAAACTATGCGTACATGGGACCGTATTCTGATGAGACTTGTGTAGTTGGCGGGTAGGAAGTCTTTGCCCATTTTCCGTAGAATAAAGGAATCTGTATCTAGAAATATTTTACAGAGTAGTCTAGACGTTGATAGACTTATATGACCGATATAGGTTGAAGTACTGCGAGTAGCATATTCTACTCGAAGGGTGGAAAAGGCTAGCAGGATTACAATACTTTGGAGCTATTTGCTAATAGTCGATAAATCGTCGCGAGGTATGTGATTCTTCCTATACTCTTGAGCATGATATTTTAAAAGAATATATATAGTACGGTAGACGTACGTGTGTTAACTGAACGTAGTTTTACGGCAATGTCTTTTGACTTAAGCCTGAATAATAAGAATCTTGAAGTATTTCAAAAGATTTAAGAACCGTTTTTGAAAGAAGAGTAATACTTGGTTTTGAAAGCTTAAGTTATACTAGCTTTATGGGAAGTTAGGTATAACGACTTAAGAGTGATAAAAGGAACGGTTGACTTAAATTGAATTGATTTAAAGTCCATTAAAGTGTGAAACCTCATTCGTGAGTAATGAGTACACAGTTTTTAAAGGAATAATGTTTCTGATTTGGAAATAAGAATAAGTTATTATATTAAAACGAGAAACCTCCATCTGCATAGAAGCTTAGATAAGACGAAATTGTATTACAGTTCCTAGATCATGGCTGCTTTAATAAGAATCAGTATAAACAAGCATTGATTTTCTTAAATTTCCAAAGTAAGGAACTTGATTTCTAAAAGAAAAGATGACTTGAGGAATTGATGAGTTTTTGGTTTAAAACATAAAGTGTTATAACAGCTTTATGGGAAGTTAGTTATAACGACTTTATGAAAACAAAAGAATGGTTTTATCATTGGTTTTAAAGTGATAACTTGACTTTTTAAAAGGAGAAGTGTTTTGGTTTAAAAAGGAAAGTATGAAAGTTGTTTTGGTTTACTTAAAAAAAAGTTAGTCACTCTATTTTTATAATACGGGCATCGGGTGACCTTTGTAAAAGAAATGGATCTTTTAAAAAGAATTTAACGTACGTAGTACTTTGGGGTTAAAACCTGGACTTTGGCATAAAATGAAAGTACCTTGAGTTGTGTGTAACTTGCCTATGTTTGCGTGTGATAGCCTTGTCGTGCTAGTATTGTATTTCTATACCACCGCGTCTCTCAATGGAGGGCCGACTGATTTGTTATGATATTACTTGGACGTACCGGCAGTGACGGAGAATTCCACGGGTACGCTCCTGTTGATAGTGTTATTCCATGGACTAGCTCTCCATGAGGTTTCTTACTGATTCAGCCTTGGTATCTGGTGGTCGGCTTTCGTACTTGCCCCGTATCAGCTTCGTGGCGGAGTCTCGTGATACGGCCTTGGTATCTGGTAGTTAGCCCTCGTACTTGCCCCGGTCGACTCGTGACCGCGCCTTGGTATCTGGTAGTCGGCTTCGTACTTGCCGTATCGGCCGTGGCGCGATCTCGTGATACGACCTTGGTATCTGGTAGTTAGCCCTCGTACTTGCCCCGGTCAGCTACGTGACACGACCTTGGTATCTGGTAGTCGGCTTTCGTACTTGCCCCGTATCAGCTCCGTGGTTTGGTTGTATAGTATTGTTAGTATGGCTCTGGTATCTGGTAGTTAGCCGTACTTGCCGTCACGGTTTTATGACTCAGGTAGGACTTGGTGTTCATATGTACTCCTTGGTGTTATTATATCATAGACTGCCGGCAGTGAGGAAGGTATTCCACGGGCATGATTGATGTTGTGGGCGTGAGACCCATAGTTATATTTGAGTGATGACATTAAGGGCGTGAGTCCCTGACTTGACATGACTGCTTATTTATTGTGGACTGTAGTTTGGTTATCATACATGTCTCCTGCTTTATATAGATCGCTATGATTTCATTTCTGATATTTTGATTTCACATACTTGGTACTGTTGTCTTGACCTCCTTGAAGCTGCGTTCATGCGCGGTAGAGTACACGATTCTTGATCCTCGCTCATAGGATCACCGTTCAGTGTATTGGGAATCTCCGTTTCTCCGGAAGCTTATCTTTTGGTATAGTCCCCTGTCACTGTAGGTACTTATACATTCAGGGGTATGGCGGGGCCCTGTCCCGTCATGTTGTATAAAAACTCTTAAGTGCATGAAATCTTGTTGTGGGCAGGGTATGTAAAAAGGATTAAACTGTTCGGTTTGAAAGATTTGTATATATATTATTGGAAGGTGACCGTTTTGGTTATCCTGTTCTTATCATATATCTTGTTTCATTTTTAAGTTTTTATTTCCGCTGATTTTTCTCTGATGTTGTATCACTAGGGTGCGAGGTAAGGCACGATCACGGGCCGGATCGGTCGTGACAAAAGTGGTATCGAGCGATTAATCCTCGGAAAGTGTCTGAACCGTGTCTAGCGAGTCTTGATTATCGGTGTGTTGTGCACCATCTATAATCGAGGAGGTGCGGGACATTTAGGATTGGTTTCCATTCTTCTCATTACGAGATCGTGCCTTAGAGTGTGTTATAAGTTGGACCCCTCAGCGTCTCATTTTTACGATTATGCCTCGCCAAGCAACCGGGCAGATGGGCAAGCGGTGGAACCGCTGGTAGGATCTGAGGAGAGATGCGGGGCGCGAGCCCGATCATTACACGAGATAGTGCTTAAGGCGGCGAGTTTTGCGGCGCCGCCACCTAGTAGAGTTTAGAGCGCGGCGGTGGGCTGCTGAGACCACGATACACGAGCCTCAGGTCCCGGCACTGGAGCGAGAGAGATGGGGTACAAGGAGATGGCCGATTATTGGCGGGATAGTGGCAAGGCACGAGGATAAGCTGGATCACGGCGATCCGTCTGCCGTAGTACCGTAGTTCACCCGAGAGTAGATAGTTTGAGGCTATCGGGACTTTACGAGTTGCGACCGCCAAGTGTTTTATGGATCGAGGCACGAGGATGATCGCAGGAGTTCATCGAGCGATTCTGACGGACCGTGAGTGATCAAGGCTTGGAGACCGAGTCGGTGGTCTTAGGTTCACATCGGTTGCGTGATCTGCGATCGGCCCGGTTTGATTCGTGGGAGCTGTCGGGAGAGCATGCACTTCCAGCGGTATGGAACGAGTTCTCGAGGCATTTCTTGCACATTTCTTGCCTCGCGGATGAGGAGGCTCGGGCGATAGATTTTTGGTGTTGAGGTAGGCGGGCGTGCGGTTCGGGAGTACAATGTGGAGTTCGACTCATTAGCTCGGTATGTCCCGCGTTAGTAGCTTGATATGGAGGGCGAGTGCACCGCTATGTCACGAGGCTCGGCGATTATTTGGCGAGAGTTGCGCGGTGTAGCTCTTGTAGGGCATGGACATTGCCGCATGCGAGCTTATGCACTGGGTGTGAGGCGGAGAGGTCGGCGGAATGACGAAGATCAGCGAGAAGGGCCAGGGACAGAGGTCTTTTGGCGACTTTCAAGGCGGACCGCCTCAAGGCGAGCTCGTTATGTACCTACGCCCGATCTGAGTGGTCATCCACAACCTTGGGACGCCGGGATATTCGGGAGGCGGTCGGGGCTCCCGTGTTTCAGATTCTCGGGAGTAGGAGTGCTCGCGGATGAGGCCACCCTTGTCTCGATGTGGCGTTGTGGAAAAATTCATAAGGGAGAGTGTCGTACTAATTTGGGAGATTGTTATGCTTGCGGCCCAGCGGGGCCATTTGGCGAATGCTGTCCGGCGGGGTAGCGGTAGGATAGCACAGTACGAGATCGATTGCGGGTTCTTCACCTTCCATAGCTAGACAGGATGCTCATACATGCCGTGAGCCACGGCGAGTCGCGATAAGTTCGATTTTAGCGGTCCTTTGAACCGCCTATCGTTTCAGTATATCCTTAACCTCAGAGTTTAGCATGCGTGATCACGATGATTATATGTTGAGTACTATGTACAGATAGCATTGTGTATATTGTGGTTTAGAGACATGGTTAGTTGAAAGAATAAGTATGGGGACGGGAAGGTATGAACCTTAGAATATTACACGTTGAGACCTTAGATGTAAGTAGGCTTGAATAAAAGATTTTACGGTTAGTCTTTGTCAAATACTTGGTATGCGTATAAATGTATTGTGGGATAATTCCATGGGTTGTGTAAGATGAAAGTGGTAGCCTTCAGGACTTGGATAGGTAAGATTGTTCCGGATCAAGGAAACAAGTGTTTGGCGATAAGCGGGTCGGGTTGAGTATCGATCGCGGGTCAACCGCGGCTTTGTATTGTGGTGGGGTCGATTCGAGGTGGTCGCGGTGGTAGGGTCACGAGAGTGCTAGGCCCAAGTTTAGATGACCATCGTATGAGTTCGTGGATATGTTCGACCAGAATCGGATCGTGAAGGCCGGGAATGGCCTTAAAAGAGAGCGAGGCTAGTAAGATGACCAAGTTTGGAGGTGGTGACTCCAAAGGTTTGGAAAGCGAGCGATGGTGAAGTATGGTGCGTATACTAGAAGAGTTCAAGTGGTCGAGAAAAGTCTGACGAGTAAGGAAAGAAGGAACATGTCTTTGAGAGAATAGAAATGATCTTTACTTTTGTGAAGAAAAGGTGCAAAGGGGATATCTTTTAGACCGGGGGTGGAAGCTTTTTGTAATGCTAGAGGTGATTCCTCGTTGACTTGGGATAAGTATTTGCGTATGTGTTATTTGGTAGCCAGGTGTAGCATTGGCAACTTGTTATGAGGAACTTTATCGTTATCTGTCTTGAGAAGGAACATTCGGGACGAATGTTTCTAAGGAGGGGAGAATGTTATACCCCGTATTTCCAGTATGTATGCGTGAGGCGTGCGTCTGAAATTTTAAGCCTTAAGTAGGCAAAGTGGCGAAATTTGTGCACAACTAGCGAAAAGTCGTTTCAGGCGAAACGTTTTCCAAACTTTGCGAAGGAAAATTCCGGCTATGTCATTTATAATTTTTGCGGATTTTTCGAGAGATGAAATATTTTGGACCAACGAGAGGCGACACTTGGCCCTCAGTGGGCGATCCATGGGCTCCGTTGGCACGTTTTTAATGTTTCATGCCTTAAACATTTGGTCAATGTTTGGCTAGATATTTTGTGTAGTAGATGAGCAAGTGGGGCCCACAAACACATGTCCAAATCTTCACTACACTTGCCCACCACTTGTCTTGATCTTGGCCATTGGTTGGCCTATAAATACCCTCAATGCAAGACTAAATCTTCATCCACAAATCATTTTCCAAGTCTAAAAACTCTCTCCCCCTTAAGTGTAGAATTCGTCAAGGCTCACTCCCCTTTGTGAGCCTTGGGCGAAACCAACCCCTCTTTGAGTTGTTTTTCGTAAATACACCCCCTTGGTAGAAAAATACTCTCAGTATTATTGCTATTCCAAAATACCTTGGCCCAAATACCTTGTAGTATTCAAGGTTACACTTATACTAAAAGCCGAAATACTATTATACTTCCTTTAGCCACTAAACGAAACCCTAAGGAAATCTTCATAGCGAGTTGAAGTATTAAGAAGAAGTTGTGTAGAACTTCTAAGGGTTGTTTGGAGCGGGTTGAAGCTCGAGTAGGAGCTAAGCGTTGCTCGGGATCGACATTAAATCTTGCGTAATTTTGGGCTTACAGGGTAAATACTCTGTCCTTCTATTGTAATTGGAAATTACATCTGTAGTAGTATATAAATGAATATAAGATTCATAGAAGGATATTCTGAAAAGAATTGAATGAAATCACATCGGAAGAATATTAAAGAAGAAGATTAAGTATGCGTACATAGAATTTGTATTTCTGATAGACTTGTGTAGTTGGCGGGTAGGGAAGTCTTGCCCAATTTTCCGTAGAATAAAGGAATCGTATCTAGAAATATTTTCTGAGTAGTCTAGGCGTTGATAGACTTATATGGCCGATATAGGTTGAAATCTGCGAGTAGCATATTACTACTCGAAGGGTGGAAAAGGCTAGCGAGGATTACAATACTTTGGAGCTATTTGCTAATAGTCGATAAATCGTCGCGGTATGTGATTCTTCCTATACTCTTGAGCATGATATTTTAAAAGAATATATATATAGTACGGTAGGCGTGCGTGTGTTAATGACGTAGTTTTACGTGATGTCTTTTGACTTAAGCTGAATAATAAGAATCTTGAAGTATTTCAAAGATTTAAGAACCGTTTTGAAAGAAGAGTAATACTTGGTTTTGAAAGCTTAAGTTATACTAGCTTTATGGGAAGTTAGGTATAACGACTTAAGAGTGATAAAAGAGCGGTTGACTTAAATTGAATTGATTTAAAGTCTGTTAAAGTGTGAAACCTCATTCGTGAGTAATGAGTACACAGTTTTAAAGGAATAATGTTTCTGATTTGGAAATAAGAATAAGTTATTATATTAAAACCAGTAGAAACCTCCATCTGCATAGAAGCTTAGATAAGACGAAATTGTATTACAGTTCCTAGATCATGGCTGCTTTAATAAGAATCAGTATAAACAAACATTGATTTTCTTAAATTTCCAAAGTAAGGAACTTGATTTCTAAAATAAAAGATGACTTGAGGAATTGATGAGTTTTTGGTTTAAAACATAAAGTGTTATAACATCTTTATGGGAAGTTAGTTATAACGACTTTATGAAAACAAAAGAATGGTTTTATCATTGGTTTTAAAGTGATAACTTGACTTTTTAAAAGGAGAAGTGTTTTGGTTTAAAAAGGAAAGTATGAAAGTTGTTTTGGTTTACTTAAAAAAAGTTAGTCACTCTATTTTTATAATACGGGCATCGGGTGACCTTTGTAAAAGAAATGGATCTTTTAAAAAGAATTTAACGTACGTAGTACTTTGGGGTTAAAACCTGGACTTTGGCATAAAATGAAAGTACCTTGAGTTGTGTGTAACTTGCCTATGTTTGCGTGTGATAGCCTTGTCGTGCTAGTAATGTATTTCTATACCACCGCGTCTCTCGATGGAGGGACGACTGATTTGTTATGATCTTACTTGGGCGTCTGCGGTGTGACGGAGAATTCCGCAGATGCGCTCGCGTTGATAGTGTTATTCCATGGACTAGCTCTCCGTGGGGTTTCTTCTTGATTCGGCCTTGGTATCCGGTGGTCGGCTTCGTGCTTGCCCGTGTCGGCCGTGGCGGAGTCTCGTGATCTGACGCTTGGTATCTGGTAGTTAGCCCTCGTACTTGCCGGTCGACTCGTGACCACGGCCTTGGTATCTGGTAGTCGGCTTTCGTACTTGCCGTGTCGGCCGTGGCGCAGTCTCGTGATACGACCTTGGTATCTGGTAGTTAGCCCTCGTACTTGCCCCGGTCAGCTACGTGACACGGCCTTGGTATCTGGTAGTCGGCTTTCGTACTTGCCCCGTATCAGCTCCGTGGTTTGGTTGTATTGTATTGTTAGTATGGCTCTGGTATCTGGTAGTTAGCCGTACTTGCCGTCACGGTTTTATGACTCAGGTAGGACTTGGTGTTCATATGTACTCCTTGGTGTTATTATATCATAGACTGCCGGCAGTGAGGAAGGTATTCCACGGGCATGATTGATGTTGTGGGCGTGAGACCCATAGTTATATTTGAGTGATGACATTAAGGGCGTGAGTCCCTGACTTGACATGACTGCTTATTTATTGTGGACTGTAGTTTGGTTATCATACATGTCTCCTGCTTTATATAGACTGCTATGATTTCATTTCTGATATTTTGATTTCACATACTTGGTACTGTTATGTCTTGACCTCCTTGAAGTGCGTTCATCTGCGGTAGAGTACAGTTCTTGATCCTCGCTCATAGGATCACCGTTCAGCGTATTGGGAAGCTCCGTTTCTCCGGAAGCTTATCTTTTGGTATAGTCCCCTGTCACTGTAGGTACTTATACATTCAGGGGTATGGCGAGCCTGTCGTCATGTTGTATAAAAACTCTTAGAAGTGCAGTAATCTTGTTGTGGCGGGGTTTGTAAAAAGGATTAAAGCTGTTCGGTTTGAAAGATTTGTATATATATTATTGGAAGGTGACCGTTTTGGTTATCTGTTCTTATCATATATCTTGTTTCATTTTAAGTTTTTATTTCGCTGATTTTCTCGATGTTGTATCACTAGGGTGCGGGTAAGGCACGATCCACGGGCAGGATCGGGTCGTGACAAAAGTGGTATCGAGCGATTAATCCTCGGAAAGTGTCTGACCGTGTCTAGCGAGTCTTGATTATCGGTGTGTTGTGCACCACATCTATGTCGGAGCTGCGGGACATTTAGGATTGGTTTCCATTCTTCTCATTACGAGATCGTGCCTTAGAAGGCATGTTATAAGTTGGACCCTGCAGCGCATCTCGTTTTACGATTATGCCTCGCGCAAAGCGGCCGGGCAGATGGGCAAAGCGAAAAGCTGGTAGGATCTGAGAGGATTCTGAAGCGCGAGCCCGATCATTACGAGATAGTGCTTAAGGCGGCGAGTTTTGCGGCGCCGCCACCTAGTAGAGTTTAGAGCGCAGCGATGGTGTTGAGACCACGATGCTGAGCCTCGGTCCCGCGTCACAGGCGAGAAGAGATGGGTACAAGGAGATGGCCCGATTATTGGCGGGGATAGTGGCAAGGCACGAGGATAAAGCTGGATCTGGCGATTCGATCTGGTAGTACCGTAGTTCACGAGAGTAGATAGTTTGAGGCTGCGGGACTTTACGAGTTGCGACCGCCATGTGTTTTATGGATCGAGGCACGAGGATGATCGCGAGGAGTTCATCGACGATTCTGACGGACCGTAGAGTGATCAAGCCGGAGACCGAGTCGGTGGTCTTAGGTTCACATCGGCTGCGTGATCTGCGATCGGTGGTTTGATTCGTGGGAGCTGTCGGGAGAGCATGCACTTCCGGTATGGAGCGAGTTCTCGAGGCATTTCTTGCACATTTCTTGCCTCGCGGATGAGAGGGCTCGGGCGATAGATTTTTGGTGTTGAGGTAGAGCGGGCGTGCGGTTGGAGTACAATGTGAGTTCGACTCATTAGCTCGGTATGTCCCGCGTTAGTAGCGATATGGAGGGCGAGTGCGCTATGTCACGAGGCTCGGCGATTATTTGGCGAAGTTGCGCGGGTGTAGCTCTTCACGGGCATGGACATTGCCGCATGCGAGCTTATGCGCCCAGGTGTGAAGAGCGGAGAGGTCGGCGAGAATGACGAAGATCAGCGAAGAGGGCGGGCAGCGGGGTCTTTTGGCGACTTTCGAGGCGGACCGCCTCGGCGTGCTCGTTATGTACCTACGCCCGATCTGAGTGGTCCTCCTGACGCCCGGGGACGCCGGGATATTCGGGAGGCGGTCGGGGCTCGAGTTTCAGATTCGGGGAGTAAGTGCTCGCGGATGAGGCCACCACTTGTCTCGGTGTGGCGTTGTGGAAAAATTCATAAGGGAGTGTCGTACTAATTTGGGAGATTGTTATGCTTGCGGCCAGCGGGGCCATTTGGCGGCTGTCAGGCGAGTAGCTTGGTAGGATAGCACACTCTGAATCGATTGCGGGTTCTTCACCTTCCATAGCTAGGCGGGATGCTCATACACGGCGAGCCAGCGAGGTCGCGATAAGTTCCAGATTTTAGCGGTCCTTTGAACCGCCTATCGTTTCAGTATATCCTTAACCTCTAGAGTTTAGCATGCGTGATGCGATGATTATATGTTGAGTACTATGCGGATAGCATTGTGTATATTGTGGTTTAGAGACATGGTTAGTTGAAAGAATAAGTATGGGGACAGGAAGGTATGAACCTTAGAATATTACGTTGAGACCTTAGATGTAAGGCCGTCTTGAATAAAAGATTTTCACGGTTAGTCTTTGTCAAATACTTGGTATGCGTATAAATGTATTGTGGGATAATTCCATAGGTTGTGTAAGATGAAAGTGGTAGCCTTCGGGACTTGGATAGGTAAGATTGTTCGGATCGAGGAACAAGTGTTTGGCCTTGATAGCGGTCGGTTGAGTCTGCGATCGCGGGTCAACCCGCGGCCTGTATTGTGGTGGGGTCAGTTTGAGGTGGTCCCGCTAGATGATAGGGTCACGAGGGTGCTAGGCCCAAATTTAGATGACCATCGTATGAGTTCGTGGATATGTTCGACCTGAAGCGGATCGTGAAGGCCGAGAATGGCCTTAAAAGAAGCGAGGCTAGTAAGATGACCAAGTTTGGAGGTGGTGACTCCAAAGTTTTGGAAAGCTGACGATGGTGAAGTATGGTGCGTATACTAGAAGAGTTCAAGTGGTCGAGAAAATCGACAAGTAAGGAAAGAAGTGAACATGTCTTTGAGAGAATAGAAATGATCTTTACTTTTGTGAAGAAAAGGTGCAAAGGGATATCTTTTAGGCCAGGGGTGGAAGCTTTTGTAATGCTAGAGGTGATTCCTCGTTGACTTGGGATAAGT
Organism: Przewalskia tangutica; assembly: GCA_029844215.1. Taxonomy (NCBI): domain Eukaryota; kingdom Viridiplantae; phylum Streptophyta; class Magnoliopsida; order Solanales; family Solanaceae; genus Przewalskia; species Przewalskia tangutica. The sequence goes on along the minus strand of CM056728.1, from coordinate 27,609,200 downwards.
ATTTGCGTATGTGTTATTTGGTGGCCAGGTGTGGCATTGGCAACTTGTTATGAGGAACTTTATCGTTATCTGTCTTGAGAAGGAACATTCGGGACGAATGTTTCTAAGGAGGGGAGAATGTTATTGTTATACCGTATTTCAGTATGCGTAGGGCGTCGTAGAAAAATTTGAAACTTGTACTAAGGCTTGGCGAATTAATTTTGTTCACAACACCCGTTTAGAGTCGTTTTTCGACGAAGCGTTTTCCACGACTTTCGTAGGGAATTTCCGGCTATGTCATTTTTAATTTTGCGGATTTTTCCGAGAGGCGAAGCGTGTTGGGCCAACAAGAGAGCGCCACTTGGCACCCTCCCATTGGCGGACGTGAGAGCTCGATTGTGGCCGATTGGAATGGCTTTAGTTGGTAGGATATTTGTGTGTTAGTTGGTTAAGGGGCACTTGGCAAGATCTTGGCCCTACACTTGCCTTGCACTTGGCAAGATCTTGGCCATTGGTTGGCCATTGGTTGCTATAAATACCACCCTATGTTGAAGACTTTCTTCATCCTAAAATCTTCTAAGTGTTAAAATCCCTCCTCTCCCTTCTTGTGGTTCTCGTCAAAGCCTTCCCCCCTTGGCGAGAGTTCCCCCAGTGGGGTAGGCGAGGGTATACACCCCACTCCTTGGGGTGCTAGCAGTGGGGTACCCACTGCTAGTTGTTTTAGTATAATACCCCCTTGGTAGAAATACTCTCAAAGTATTGTTATAATGCCCAAATTACCTTAGCCAGTATACCTTGTTGTATTCTAAGGTTATACCTATACAAAAATGCCCGAAATACTATTATACTTCCCTTAGTCACAAAAACCGAAACACTAGGAAAATCTCCATAGTCCGTTGGAGTATTGTGTAGAAGTTGGTTAGAACTTCTAAGGGTGGTTTAGAGCGGAGTTGGGCCTTCGGAGTTGGAGCTAAGCGATTGCGGGATCGACTTTAACTAGGATAATTATGGGCTTATCGAGGTAATTATCTTGTTCTCTGTTGTAATTGGAAATTACATATTGTTAGACTATATAGTTGAAGTATACTATATATATAGAAGCGAGCGTTGTTGTCGGCAATGTCTTTGGACTTAAGCTGAATAATAAGAAACCTTTTGAAGAAGAGTACTAAACTGTTTTTACTTAGGGTGTATTCTGATGAACTTGTGTAGTAGTACCGTGGAGTAGAATTGTACCCGTTAGGGTTAGATGTATAACCCACTGGTTGGCTTGGTAGTGGCCTCGATAGAGGAGGAGATTTCTGTTGTTGCGGGAAGTCTTCTTGCCAATTTTACGTAGAATGTTCTACGGTTAGACCTAAATGTTAATAAAGCGCCTTGTGGCCTTATAGGTTGAAGTACTACGTGTGGCGCGATCTAGGGCTAAGGAGTAGTAGCCGCGGTTTGAGGTACTTGGAGCGTTTTGCTATTAGTCGATACTCGCGAGGTATGTGAACCTCTTCCTATCTCTTCTAGCATGATATGTGTGAACTATGTAGTACGGTGACGTCATGTGCTAAATGTATTTGGTTGATTTAAAACATAAAGTGTTATAACGGCTTTATGGGAAGTCGGTTATAAACGACTTTATGTTGGTAAGAAAATACTTGTGGTTTTAAAAGGTAAGCGATTTGAACTATAAGCGGCTTGTTATGTGATTAATAGAGAACTTGAAGTAATACTTGGTTTTGAGAACTTAAGAGTTATACTAACTTTATGGGAAGTTAGGTATAACGGCTTAAGAATGTTTCTTGATTTGAAATCGGAATGTGTATCGACAAACCAACTGCGGCGTTAATAAAGGAAAATGTTTTGAATAAGTAAGTATTATTAAAACCGGTAGAAACTTCCATCTGCATAGAAGCTAAGATGAGACAAAATGATATTTCTAGATCATGGTCTTTGTAATAAGATTGTTATAAGCGAGAATATCCTACTCACATATAAGACTTATGTTTCTCGGATAGTTTAAAGGAGAATTATATTCTTAAATGAATAAGACTATGAACTACGAAACCTTTCTAAAATGAGAAACTTGAACATTGGAAATTAGGCAAACTTGATCATTGGAAAGAATGTTGCTACTTGATTTTACAAAGAGAAGTAATCGATTTACTTTAAAAGGATAGTCACTCTATTTTTATACTACGTATTGTGTGACATTGTGAAATGCGTATCTTTTAAAGAGTTAATGTATGAAGTACTTTGGGGATAAAACCCCGAACTTGTTGGCATATAGTAGAAAGTACCTTGTGTGTATAACTTGATTGTGTTGGTTTGTGATAGCCTGGTAATACTTTCTTGTTGATTGATAAGTAAACATGTTAGGATGCTACGTGTGTTAGTATCTTGTGATGTTGAGTAAAGGGGTTTCCTTTGTTGTGCTTATGTTGCTTAACGATAAGCTGTTGTGTTAGTATTTTTGTCACGACCCGTTCCGGGGCCCGTGACTGGTGCCTTACCGGGGCACCCAAGTAGTCATACATCAGAGAAATCAGCGGAAATATAAAACAAGACATGAAACAGTTTATAAAATAAGACACAGTTTATGTGAGAAAACATCGCCTTTCGGCATATATATATAATCATAGTTCAGCAGTTACATCCGACACTGTACAACATGACTACAGACCTCTAAGGAAATATACAACTATGGCGGGACAGGGCCCCGCCATACCCTGACTGTACAAACTAACTACAACAGGGAGATCATACCAAAAGTAGAGCCTCCGGAAGAGATGGAGCTCCCGACACCAACGTAGAGATCCTAAGGATGCGGATCTAGCACACCTTTGCCCGCCTGCGGCATGAACGCAGCCCCCCGAAGGAGGTCAGTACAACAGGTACTAAGTATGCGAAACTGTAAAGTACTTAAATGAAAACATATCATTTTTAAAACCAGTTTACAAATATGTATGAAACAACCAAGGAAACCGCACATAGTGCCACAAGAGCAACAATAGGTAACTGTAATGAGTCTTGTCTAGGCTGCGAATGATCGAAACAGGGCCACTCGCCCCCATCATCATTCTGCAAGCCTAATCCTGGACTCCCGGAGTCCGCATAGGCCACTCACATGGGCGCGTGAGGTATAACCCGCATCGAGGGTAGCTACTCCTCGACATCGTCTGGACTCATTGTCGCGCATGGCCACAGACCGCGTGAGGCATAACCCGCATACTAACACGGAACTCGTAGCTCCGTATAGGCCCACTGGACCGCGTAGGTATACTCTAATCATGGTCCCGCATCGCTGAGTCTACCCGCGTCGGAGGCGACAACCCCGTATCATCTCAAGAGGTGAGTGATAGTATACTAACATAACAACTTATCTTTAAACAACATAAGCACAACAAGGATACTCACCTATACAAACGTTACAAGATACTAACACACATAGCATCATATCATGTCTACTTATCAAACCATCTTTTATTCTTTTCACAATATAAGTCCATTATAAACACATAGGCAAACTTGTTTCTTTTATCAATCTTAAGTGGTTATACTTACTTCCCGTAAAGCTAGTATAACTCTTAAGCTTACATTTTAAAACCAATTAGTTCTCTTACATTAATATGATTGATATTCTTTTGAAATGCTTTCGGATCTTTATTATTCGGGCTTAAGCGTGAGGCATTCCGTAAGTATTATTCGAGCTTAAGCGTGAGGCATTGCTTGTAAGTATTATTCGAGCTTAAGTCAAAGACATTGCCGTAGTTATATTGTAAAATATCATGCTTTAGGAAGAATCACATACCTTACCGTGAAAACCACCTTAAGTTGAATATGTCGCGAGAGAGTCGACCTATAATAGTCACGAGATATCTATTAAAGACTACTCTGAAGGTCATTCTAAGCAGGGGTTCATAATTCTACGGTAAGTCGGGCGACACTTCCCTACCGGTGAGCTATATAAGTCTCTGTGAAAGCAGTCCTATGTAAATCTGATTCAATTCTATTACGTGATAAACTTCTAAGTATTTATACTTATCCTTATACTACAACAGTATATATATTCTCTAATACAAAAGAGGTTAGGATTATTACCTCGGTAAGCCCAATAATATCCTAGAAAAGTGCGCTGAGCAAGGTTTTGCTCTGGTTATGCGCTCAGAACCTTAGAAGTTCTTCACAACTTCTACAAGTACTAAGGTATTTGGGCTAGGGTATTTTGGGCATTATAACAATACAAGAAGGCAACTTTTCTACCAAGGGAGGGGTAGGTTTCGGCTAGGCTAGGGGTGGGGTAGCCTCGGCCAAGCTTCTCGAGGGGAGGGTGTTGGACGAATTGCTTACTAAGGAGAGGAAGGATTTTGGACTTGGAAAGATTTTGTGGATGAAGAACTCTTCATCTCCAGAGGGGTATTTGTAGCTCTAGCCTTGGCCAACCAATGGCCAAGATGAAGACAAGTGCAAGGCAAGTGTAAGGCCAAGATCAAGCCAAGTGCACCTAACCCTACTCCACAAAACACTCCACAAAACATGGCTAAGCAAGGAACCAATCGGCGAGGCCAACATCCCTCTTGGGCCTTGATCGTCCAAAGCCATCCCACTTGCTTCCAATGTGAGGGTGACACATGTCACCCTCCCGTTGATCCAAAATGTTTCGTCTCTCGGAAAAATCCGCAAAAATAAGAAATGGCATAGCGGAATTTACTCTACGAAAGTGTGGAAGCGTTTGCGTCGGAAAGCGATTCTTTTAGTGAGTTGTGTACAAATAAAAGCGTCGAGCTTATCTTGAGGCTAGACTTTCGTGCGTATTCCCTTACGTACATACTGCGGAAATACGAGGTATAACATTCTCCTGCCCGAAACATTCGTCGAATGTTCCTTCCAAAACGATTATCGAAGAAGTTTTAAGCGATTGTAAATGCCACACACGCGAGCAACACTTAGGCGAAATGATAACGAAAATTTACAAGTAGGAAAGTGAATTTACGGAGGTGTGGGAATAGGTGAGGATACTTCCGTCTCATGTCCTCTCGGCTTCCCGTCATCTCCTCCACGAGCTCGTTCGCCACAAGATTTTGGCGGAAGCCACGTCCTTGGTCATGAGCGCCTAACTTGACGATCGACTATCGCTATGGGAATCTCCTCATACGATAATCCCTCGGTCACTGGACATCGTCAATCGGGTGTACCACTAGATGGATCCCGACCATCTCGCCGGCGTAGACACGTGAAAAAGCGGATGCGCCTCCGGATCGGACGGCGGACCCAACTCATGGCAACCTTGCCTACCTGCGGACAATCGAAGCGGCCCGATGTACCTAGGGTGAGTTTCCCCTTCTTCCCGAATCTCATCACACCCGCCATGGGTGACACCTAGAAAACCCAATCATGAACCTCGAACTCAAGATGCCGCGGCGATGATCTGCATCGACTTACATCGACTCGAGTAAATAGCCGCTCTCGGATAAGTTTCACCTTATCCACTTTCTGTATGCCAAATCTGGTCCCACTAGCGCCCCTGCCCACATCGAACCAACCTATAGGCGATCTGCACTTCCTCATACAAGGCCTCATAAGGCGCCATCTGAATCTTGGAGTGGTAGCTATTATTATATGCGAACTCAACTAGAGGCAAATGATCCTCCCAACTACCACTAAAGTCAATAACACGGGCTCGCGACATATCCTCGAGAGTGCGGATAGTGCGCTCTGCTGTCCGTCTGCGTGGATGAAATGCGATTACTCGTGCTCACTGCGTCCTAAACCCTGCGGAAGGACCTCGAAGTTAGCGTAAGCGGGCTCCTCTATCCGATATGATCAGTAGGGACTCCATGCGATCGGCGATCTCTCGGATGTAAAGTCAGCATAATCCTCGGTAGAAAAGTCGTCTGACGGGAAGAAAGTGGGCTGATTTCGTCGACTGTCGGCGATAACCCGTATAGAATCATGTCCTCCGAGTGCGAGGTAATCCTGTGATGAAGTCCATGTTGATTACCTCCCACTTCCGGTCGGGATCTCTATCGCTGTAACAAACCACCGGGCCTGCGGTGCTCTACCTTCACTGCGACAACACGGGCCGAGCTACGAACTCTGCAACGTCCCTCTTGAGCCATCCCACGATACGGATCTAAGGTCGTGGTACATCTTGGTCGACCGGATGGATAGTAATGCTTGCAGCGTGTGCTTCCCCAAGAACCTGTGCCGAAGTCACGAAACATCTGGAACACACGATGCGCCCTCAAACCTTAGCACCCCATGGTGCTACCTCAAGGACCCTTGCCCTGCGAAGAGGCGTATCACGATATCGAATCAAAGTGGATCCTCGAGCTGTTGCCTCTTCACCTCGCCGGCGATGGAAGACTCGGCAACCTCACGAACTCTAACCCATCGCTATCGAGAATCAATCAAGCGGACACCAAGGCTCGCTAAGCGATGCAAATCACGAACCATGTCCTCCTCTCTGCCGCACATCGATAGGCTCCCGTCGACCTACGACTAGGCATACGCCACAACATTGGCCTTCCCGGGTGGTATAGGATATCAACATCGTAATCCTTAAGCAACTCTAACCACCGTCTCGCCGTAAGTTCAGCTCCTCTGGTGAAGATATCTTGGAGGCTCTTGTGGTCCGTATAAATATCCACGTGAACCCATACAAATAATGCCCCGGATCTTGGCGTGAATCACGGTACGCGACTCCAAATCATGGGTGGGGTAGTTCCTCTCGTGTTTCTTGGTGTCGGGATGCATATGCTATAACCTGCCATGCTGCATCAATACATCCCAACCCGATGCACGACGCATCACAATACACGACATAACCATCTGGACCCTGCGGAAGAGTAAGAGCGAAGCGGTCGTCAATCTCTCTTTCGAATCGAAACCACGCTCACAAGCATCGATCCATGGAACTTGGTGCGCCAAAGTCGGCTAGTCAATGGTGCGAAGATAAAGCAAACTTCTCCACGAACCGCGATAATAACTGCGAGGCCCGAGCTGCGAACCTCTGCCGGAGTAGTAGGTGCAGGCCAAGTCTGATCGCTCGATCTTGGCCGTATCCACTCGAATGCCATCGGCCCCGACAATATGCCCGAGAAACGCCACTGAAGTCAACCAAAACTCACATTTGGAAAACTTGGCGTACAACTGCTGATCCTGGAGAACTGTCAGCACAGTCCTCAAATGCTCCGCATGCTCCTGCTCTGAGCGAGAATAAACCAAGATATCATCAATGAACACTATCACAAACGTGTCCAAAAATGGTTTGAACACTCGGTTCATCAAATCCATGAATACCGCCGGAGCATTGGTCAACCCAAAAGACATGACCCTGAACTCATAATGCGTCAGGGTCCGAATGCGATCTGGGACATCCACCTCTCGACACGAACGATGATAGCGACGCAGATCAATCTTGGAGAAACATCTCGCGCCACCGTTGGTCGAACAAATCATCAATCACAGGAAGGGGTATCTGTTCTTAATGGTCACCTTGTTCATTTTTGTAATCAACACACGTGCGCGGCGTCCGTCCTTCTTCTTCACGAATATCTGGCGCCCCAGAAACACTGGCCTAATGAAGCCCTTCTCCGGAAATCCCTCGGTGGTCCTTGACTCTCTCAACTCGGCAGGTGCCATTCTGTATGGCGTAATGGAAATAGGCCGATTATCTGGCAATATGTCACTACAAAACTCGATCTCCTCTCGGGAGGATACCGAGAGGTCATGCAGGAACACGTCTGGGAACTCGTGACTACGAGGCGGTGAAAATCTGGTACCGCGACCTCGATATCAAACACTCGAACTAGATGGTAGATATACCCTTCGCACCATCTTCCTAGCCTTGAGGTAGGAAATAAACCTACCCTCGGCGATACTGGTGCTCCTCCCACTCAAGAACCTGCTCCTCATGAAACTGGAACCGTACTACTCTATCTATGCAGTCTACATTGGAGTAGCAATTAGCTATCTAATCCAGCAACATAATCACGTCGAAGTAAATCATCTCCATCTGTATCAAGTCGGCGGTCGACGGCGTAAATGATCACAGACAAGCCCTATATACGCCGAGCTACCAAGAATCACCCTGGCGTAGCTACCTCGAAAGGGTCTATGGACTCGGGCTCTATCCCTATCCTACTAGCAACAAGGGAGATATATAGGGCAGTAGAACCGGATCTATCAAGGCATAAACATCAAACCCGAACCGATAAGGTACCGTGACGACATCGGATGAGGCCTCACGATCTGTCGGTGGACAAAGCATAAATGCGGTTACGAGGACCGCTAGAATCTGAGACGAGCCACGACCTGCGCGACCTGCGACCCATGAGCACCACGCCTCGGCGAGTAAGCGTAGGAGATGATGAAGCGGCCACGTAACTGAAGGCTGGGCCTACCACGGCGCCCCGGTCGGACGATCCTCGCGAAGTGACCTGGCGCCACTGGCGTAACAAGATCCATAAGTAGTACCACACTTCCCGTAATGGGATCTACGCGTCGGCCACAGCTGGGGTGGTCCCGTCGGCGATGCTCTGCTACTGCGGGCGTGCGAAGCCACAGGGCCACAGTGTACGCCTCGAAAACTCTGGGTGTGCGAGGGCGGTGCGGGAGTGCTCTGCTGGCGTGGTGCGAATCTAGGCTCTGCGAGGCCGCCCACCACGATAACCACGAGAAGACCCTCCGTCACGGCCTTCTTCTGCTGCGTCGTCACTCGTCGACCTCTGCGCTCTCGCATCAGGGCGTGAGCTGCGTGCGGGTAATGTCCATACCGGTGAGAGAAACCCCGTACATGACTCGGCCATATAGTCGTCTGGCGGTGACATAGCGGTGTACCTATCCTCCATATCTGCTACCAATCTTTGGGACATATCGAGCCAATGAATCAAACTCGACATTGTACTCCACGACGGTCGTCCTCTGCCTCGGCGGTAAAAATCTATCGACCGCGCCTCCTCATCCGTGGAGGCAAGAAGTGAGTGAGAAAGCCTCGAGAACTCATCCCAGTAGGCGGGGACGCGTGCTCTCCCGGGATAACTCCCATGAATCAAACCAATCGATCGCGGTATCACGCGCCTATGTGAACCAAAGATCACGGACTCGGTCTCGGCGCCCGATCACTCTCAAAATCCTCTGAAGGCGCGGATGAACTCCTGCGGATCATCCTCGGCCTCGACCCATAAAACTCCGGTGGGCTACAACTCAAGAAATCTCGTAGCCTCAAACTATCTGCCCTCGGGTGTACCACGGGTGCGACTGGAGCTGGAGCTGGAACTGCCGCATCCAATCTCTCCTCGTATCGGGCCTGACTTTTAGCCAAAGGCCGGGCCATCTCCTTGTACCTAACTCCTCCGCCCGGTGTGGGACGGGAGGTGTGGGTGCTGTGGTCTGTCTTTGAAATTGGCGGCGTCATAGAACTCGCCGTCTCTGGTATAGACGGGCACGAGCCCTCGTGACTCTGGGTGTCTGCTGGCGACTCCTCGGCTGCCTTGCCCACGGCCCGGGTTGCCTTACGTGGAGGCATAACTGTTACAAGAAAGGAATACGTTAGAGGGGTCCAACCTATAACACAGCTCTAAAGCACGATCTCAGAATGAGAAGAATGGAACCCAATCCTAAATATCCTATAGCCTCCTGATTATTGGTGTGGTGCACAACACACCGATAATCAAGACTACTAGATACGATGCGTAGACACTTTCAGAGATTAAGCGCTCACGATACCACTTTTGTCACGACCCGTTCGGGGCGTGGATCGTGCCTTCCGGGCACCCAAGTAGTCATACATCGGAGAAATCGCGGAAATATAAAACAAGACATGAAACGATTTATAAAATAAGACACGATTTATGTGAGAAAACATCGCCTTTCGGCATATATATATAATCATAGTTCAAAGATTACATCCGACCTTCGTACAACATGACTCTGAGACCTCTGAAATATACAACTATGGCGGGACGGGGCCCGCCATACCGATCACAAACTAACTACAACGGGAGATCATACCAAAAGTAGAGCCTCGGAAGAGATGGAGCTCGACACCAACGTAGAGATCCTAAGGATGCGGATCTAGCACTGCTTGCCCTTACTGCGGCATGAGCGCAGCCCCAGGAGTCGATTACAACAGTACTAAGTATGCGAAATCGTAAAGTACTTAAATGAAAACATATCATTTTTAAAAACCAGTTTACAAATATGTAAACAACCGAGAAACCGCACATAGTGCCACATCACAAACAAGAGCAACAATAGGTAATCGTAATGAGTCTTGTCTGAGTGCGAATGATCGAAAGCAGGCCACTCGCCCCATCATCATTCTACAAGCCTAATCACGGACTCCGAGTCCGCATAGGCCACTCACGTGGGCGCGTGAGGTATAACCCCGCATCGAGGGTAGCTACTCCTCGGCGTCGTCACTGGACTCATTGTCGCATGGCCACCTGACCGCGTGAGGCATAACCCGCATACTAACACGGAACTCTCGTAGCTCGCATAGGCCCCTGGACCCGCATGAGGTATACTCGAATCATGTCCTGCATCGCTGAGTCTACCCGCGTGGGCAGCTTAACCCGGTATCATCTCGAGGTGAGTGATAGTATACTAACATAACAACTTATCTTTAAACAACATAAGCACAACAAGGATACTCACCTATTCAAGCGTTACAAGATACTAACACATAGCATCATATCATGTCTACTTATCAAACCATCTTTTATTCTTTTCACAATATAAGTCATTATAAACACATAGGCAAACTTGTTTCTTTTATCAATCTTAAGTGGTTATACTTACTTCCCATAAAGCTAGTATAACTCTTAAGCTTCATTTTAAAAACCAATTAGTTCTCTTACATTAATATGATTCGGTATTCTTTTGAAATGCTTTGGATCTTTATTATTCGGGCTTAAGCCGTGAGGCATTCGTAAGTATTATTCAGGCTTAAGCGTGAGGCATTCCGTAAGTATTATTCGAGCTTAAGTCAAAGACATTGCCGTAGTTATATTGTAAAATATCATGCTTTAGGAAGAATCACATACCTTCTCGTGAAAACCACCTTGAGTTGAATATGTCGCATGAGTCACCTATAATAGTCACAAATATCTATTAAAGACTACTCTGAAGGTCATTCTAAGCAGGGGTTCATAATTCTCTGATAAGTCGGGCAAGACTTCCCTACCGGTGAGCTATATAAGTCTACTGTGAAAACAGTCCTATGTAAGTACAGTTCAATTCTATTCTGTGATAAACTTCTAAGTATTTATACTTATCCTTATACTACAACAGTATATATATTCTCTAATACAAAAGAGGGTTAGGATTATTACCTCGGTAAGCCCAATAATATCCTAGAAAAAGTCGCGCCTGAGCAAGGTTTTGCTCCTAAGTTGTACGCTCCAAGAACCTTAGAAGTTCTTCACAACTTCTACAAGTACTAAGGTATTTGGGCTAGGGTATTTTGGGCATTATAACAATACAAGAAGGCAACTTTTCTACCAAGGGAGGGGGGGTAGGTTTCGGCTAGGCTAGGGGGTGGGGTAGCCTCGGCCAAGCTTCTCAAGGGGGGAGGGGGTGTTGGACGACTTGCGTACTAAGGGAGAGGGAAGGATTTTGGACTTGGAAAGCTTTTGTGGATGAAGAACTCTTCATCTCAAGAGGGGTATTTATAGCTCAAGCCTTGGCCAACCAATGGCCAAGATGAAGACAAGTGCAAGGCAAGTGTAAGGCCAAAATCAAGCCAAGTGCACCCTAACCCCTACTCCACAAAACACTCCACAAAACACTCCACAAAACACTCCACAAAACATGGCCTAAGCAAGGAACCAATCGGCCAAGGCCAACATCCCTCTTGGGCCTTGATCGTCCAAAGCCATCCCACTTGCTTCCAATGTGAGGTGACACGTGTCACCCTCCGTTGGTCCAAAATGTTTAAATCTCTCGGAAAAATCCATAAAATAAGAAATGGCATAGCGGAATTTACTCTGAAAAGCTGTGGAAACGTTTCGTCGGAAAACGATTCTTTTAGTGAGTTGTGTACAAATAAAAACGTCCAAGGCTTATCTTCAAGGCTAGACTTTCGTACGTATTCCCTTACGTACATACTCTGGAAATACGGGGTATAACAATTTTACATCACTCATCTCTTGAGATGATTCCGGTTGCCCTCCGTCGCGGGTAGACTCGGGCGGTCGATGGACCTATGATTCGAGAATACCTCATGCAGTCCCGAGGGCCTATCGGAGCTACGAGAGTTCGAGTTAGTGTCGTCCTTTATGGGCATGCGGTCCATGTGGCCATGCGGTGCGAAGTCGGGGCGATGCCGGAGTAGCTACCCTCGATGCGGGAATACCTCATGCGGGCGATGAGATTGGCCTATGCGGGTGCGGGAGTTCGAGGTTAGGCAGCGTACGTGATCTGCGGGCAAGTGGCGGCTTTGATCATGTGACGGTCAGACAGATCTTATGATCTGATTCATGACCTTGTTGGTGCGTGGGTTTTTAGTAGTCGGCTATGCCTTCGTACTTACCCGTCGCAGTTTTATTATGACACAGTGGGACACGGTGTTCATGTGTGTTCCTTGGTGCTTTTATATCATAGGCTGGCGGTGAGGAAGGTATTCCACGGCATGATTGATGTTGTGGGCACGAGACCCATTGTTATATTTGAGTGATGACTTGAGGCGTGAGTCCACGACTTGACATGATTGCTTTGTTGTAAGCGTAGTTTGGTTATCATACATGTCTCTGCTTTATATATCGCTATGATTTCATTTCTGATATGTATTTTGATTTCACATACTCGGTACTGTTATCGACCTCGCCGAAGCTGCGTTCATCCGCGAGTTGAGGTACACCGATCGTTGATCCTAGCTCTCGGTCACGATTTGAGATTTGGGAAGCTCCGTTTCTCGGAGGCTTATCATGGTATAGTCCCGTCGTCGTAAGTGTTTACATTCGGGGTTTGGCGGGGCCCTGTCCGCCATTGTTGTCATATCATTCTTAGAAGTGCGTGTAAATCTTTGTTGTGGCGGGGTTTGTAAAAAGGATTAAAGCGCTCATGTTGAAAAAGTTGCTATTTATATTTATCTTGAAGGTAACCGTTTTTAGTTGCTTTGTCTTCTTATTTCAACCGTCTTATTACACTTTGGTTTCATGTATTGTCTTTATGTTTCACGATTACTCGATGTATGTCTACTTGGGTGCCCGGTAAGGCACGATCCACGGGCCGTTGGTCGTGACAAAAGTGGTATCGAGCGATTAATCCTCGGAAAGTGTCTACAGCAGTATCGATGAAGTCTTGATTATCGGTGTGTTGTACTACACCAATAATCGAGGAGGCTATAGGATATTTTAGGATTGGTTTCTATTCTTCTCACTCTGAGATCGTGCCTTAGAGCCGTGTTGTAAGTTGGACCCTCGACGTATTTCTTTCCCTTACCGCTATGCCTCGCGTAGGGCAACCGGGCCCGGGAGGCAAGCGAGCGAGGAGCCGCGAGTAGAGTTCGAGGGTGGCGAGGCACAGCCCAATCATTACCTAGGGTAGTGCTTCATTCGGGAGTTTTGCGCCACTAGCCCAGAGTTTGGCGCAGCGTGGCGGTTCCAGCTGCGGCCATGATATTTGAACCTTGGTTCCACGACCGAACAGTGAATATAGAGTGCAAAGAAGGCGACCACATTAGCTATGGATGTGGCTACGGAGAGTATACCGATGTACCACGGGTCTTGATGACTATCTAAGAGAGGTTGTGCAAGAGTAATTCTTGATTAAGCTTGAGCATGGCACGTATGCGGGCTTATGCGCAATGAGCCAAGCGTAGAGATCAACGGGTTAACGAAGGGCGACGAAGAGGGCGAGCGAAGGTCCTTTGGTAACTTTCGAGGCGAGTCACCTCACGGCCAGTTGAATATGCGCATCCACGGTCGCAGTGGTCCTCCGGGGTTCGGGGCGTTCGGGGTATGCGAGGAGTTGGTCGAGCTCGAGCTTCCGTTCCACGACTACACGTAGGTTCCGGCCCGGCCGGTTTGATTTTCCTCGGTGTTCCGCGATGTGACGTCATCGGGAATGTCGTCTTTTAGTTGGTACTTGTTGTACCTACGACCGTCGAGTCGATGTCGATAGAGTGTCCTTGTAGGAGGACTTAGCCTTGAGATCGGTGGGTAGTTCGTCATCTTCCTAGCTATCGCCTCTACGAGGCGTGTTTGATTTGAGCGACTAAGGGAGTGAAGCGATGATATAGATATATCTTTAACCTCTGAGATCGAGATATGTGATAAGGTGAGTATACCTTAAGTGCTATGTTACGATAATGTGTGTTAGTCGTGATTAGATCATGGTTGTTTAACCGAGTAAGATTTTGGGGATAGAGAAGGTGTGAGCCTTAGAGCTTTTTACGTAGAGACCTTAGAGGTGAGGCCATCTCGAGAAAGGTGTAGTGTTATGTTTGACCCTTATCGGAGTGCATAGTGCACGTGAGTTATGTTTGGGATAGGTCCCTAGTAGTGTGGAATGAAAGGGGGTAGTTGAGGTAAGAAGACCGCTAGGTTTTCGAAACGTGATTTGTGAGATTGTTCCGAATCGGGGAGCTAGTATTGTGCGCGTTGCCGGGTCGGGTTGAGGCCACGTTGCGGGTCAATCTGCGGTAGGTTTCGTGGTGGGGCGAGGTTGTGGTGGTCCCGCCTTGTGTTAGGGTTGTGAGGGTGTTAGGCCCAAGTTTAGTTAACCAGCGTACGAGTTCGTGGATGCATTCGACCAGTGGTCGGGTCGATGGGGGCAGCCCATCGTGTTCTTCGGTCAGGACCGTTTACTCGGCTGTGTTGAGTTATCTGAAAGGTTGTAAGGCTGCACGGGGTGCCTACCTTCACCTTATGACAGACAGTGGAGCCAGGGTACGGCTGTTTTTGTTTCTGGAAGTTTTGCCAAGCATGTGTTAAGAACCTAGGTGAATCTCAGAATCGCATTCGCCCTCGGGCCAGTGTGTGTATCTCAGAGGTAGTCGTGGGGGATTGTTGTCTCCTGTGGAGGAAGTGTTTAAGCTACCATTTCAGTGTTCGGATATCGCTTTGTGACGCCTTGTAGGGGGCGGAAGTGTAAGTTGTCGGTTGATTGGTTCGACGTTGGCAAGATTCAGATAGTTGGTTCGGGCTTGTTCCGGTAGATTGTGGATAGAGTAAAGCTTGTCTAGAAGAGGTTCGGCGGCTCGGAGAAATCGTGCGGATAATCGGCGGCGCTTAGAGTTCGAGTTGACGGTCGGTCTTCTTGAAAGTACCACCCGGGGTGGGTGTGAGTTTTGGAATACTGAGAGGAACTTAGCCCGAGTTACTTTGGGCCTTTTAGTTCATGTGAAGGATAGGCGGGTTGCCTATATGATAGCTTTTGCCGTCCGACTTAGGAGGCGATCGTCCGGTCTTCGTATTGTTATGTTCGGAAAGTATCGGAGATCCATCCAGTGTTCAGTTAATGATGACCACGTTAGGGATAGTAACCGAGTTTTGAAGCGACGATGTCAAATGTGGTAAGAGTTCAGTGTCACGACCTCGGGGATCGCATGTAGTCGGTACCATTTGTTGGGTCGCCGAGTGACACTAGAACCTCGCGGCAAAGTGACAAAAGTGGTATCGGGAAGAAGCGAGCATGTATGGCGAGAATTGATGTGACCATTTCTTTTGTTTGGAAAAGTGTGGAAGAAGTATATTTTAGACCCGGTGAGGAGTGTTTTGTGGTGATGATTAGAGGTGTTTCCTCGTGGACTTTGACGTAAGTATTTCTGAGTGCAGGTGTGGCGTGATTGTTCTCGTAAGTATAGTAGTGAAGACTATATTGGCGCGTTTGTTTTGAGACTTATAAGGAACATTCGGGACGAATGTTTCTAAGGAAGGAGAATGTTATACCGTATTTCAGTATATGCGTGGGGCGTGCGTGAAAAATTTGAAACTTGTACTAAGGCTTGGCGAATTAATTTTGTTCACAACACCCGTTTAGAGTCGTTTTTCGACTAAAGCGTTTTCCACGACTTTCGTAGGGAATTTCCGCTATGTCATTTTTAATTTTTGCTGATTTTTAGAGGCGAAGCGTGTTGGGCCAACAAGAGGGCGCCACTTGGCACCCTCCCATTGGCGGACGTGAGAGCTCGATTGTGGCGATTGGAATGGCTTTAGTTGGTAGGATATTTGTGTGTTAGTTGGTTAAGGGGCACTTGGCAAGATCTTGGCCTACTGCCTTGCACTTGGCAAGATCTTGGCCATTGGTTGGCCATTGGTTGGCTATAAATACCACCTATGTTGAAGACTTTCTTCATCCTAAAATCTTCTAAGTGTTAAAATCCCTCCTCTCCCTTCTTGTGGTTCTCGTCCAAAGCCTTCCTCCCCCTTGGCGAGAGTTCCCCACAGTGGGGTAGGCGAGGGTATACACCACTCCTTGGGGTGCTAGCGTGGTACCCACTGCCTAGTTGTTTTCGTATAATACCCCCTCTTGGTAGAAATACTCTCAAAAGTATTGTTATAATGCCCAAATTACCTTAGCCAGTATACCTTGTTGTATTCTAAGGTTATACCTATACAAAATGCCCGAAATACTATTATACTTCCCTTAGTCACAAAAACCGAAACCTAGGAAAATCTCCATAGTCAGTTGGAGTATTGTGTAGAAGTTGGTTAGAACTTCTAAGGGTGGTTTAGAGCGGGTTGGGCGCTCGGAGTTGGAGCTAAACGATTGCCCGGGATCGACTTTAACTAGGATAATTATGGGCTTATCGAGGTAATTATCTTGTTCTCTGTTGTAATTGGAAATTACATATTGTTAGACTATATAGTTGAAGTATACTATATATATATAGAACTGAACGTTGTTGTCGGCAACGTCTTTGGACTTAAGCCTGAATAATAAGAAACCTTTTGAAGAAGAGTACTAAAGCTGTTTTTACTTAGGGTTGTATTCTGATAGACTTGTGTAGTAGTACAGTGGAGTAGAATTGTACCCGTTAGGGTTAGATGTATAACCCCGGTTGGCTTGGTAGCGGCCTCGATAGAGGAGGAGATTTACTGTTTGTTGCGGAGGAGAGTCTTCGAATTTTACGTAGAATGTTCTACGGTTAGACCTAAATGTTAATAAGCGCCTTGTGGCCTTATAGGTTGAAGTACTACGTGTGGCGCGATCTAGGGCTAAGGAGTAGCCAGCGGTTTGAGGTACTTGGGCGTTTTGCTATTAGTCGATACTCGTCGAGGTATGTGAACCTCTTCCTATCTCTTCTAGCATGATATGTGTGAACTATGTAGTGCGGTAGACGTCATGTGCTAAATGTATTTAGTTGATTTAAAACATAAAGTGTTATAACGGCTTTATGGGAAGTCGGTTATAAACAGCTTTATGTTGGTAAGAAAATACTTGTGGTTTTAAAAGGTAATCGATTTGAACTATAAGCGGCTTGTTATGTGATTAATAGAGAACTTGAAGTAATACTTGGTTTTTGAGAACTTAAGAGTTATACTAACTTTATGGGAAGTTAGGTATAACGGCTTAAGAATGTTTTACTGATTTCGGAAATCAGAATGTGTATCGACAAACCACTACAGCGTTAATAAAGGAAAATGTTTTGAATAAGTAAGTATTATTAAAACCAGTAGAAACTTCCATCTGCATAGAAGCTAAGATGAGACAAAATGATATTTCCTAGATCATCATTTCTTTGTAATAAGATTGTTATAAACGAGAATATCCTACTCACATATAAGACTTATGTTTCTCAGATAGTTTAAAGGAGAATTATATTCTTAAATGAATAAGACTATGAACTACGAAACCTTTCTAAAATGAGAAACTTGAACATTGGAAATTAGGCAAACTTGATCATTGGAAAAGAATGTTGCTACTTGATTTTACAAAGAGAAATGTCGATTTACTTTAAAAGGATAGTCACTCTATTTTTATACTACGGGTATTGTGTGACATTGTGAAAGTAACGTATCTTTTAAAGAGTTAATGTATGAAGTACTTTGGGGATAAAACCCCGAACTTGTTGGCATATAGTAGAAAGTACCTTGTGTGTATAACTTGATTGTGTTGGTTTGTGATAGCACAGTAATACTTTCTTGTTGATTGATAAGTAAACATGTTAGGATGCTACGTGTGTTAGTATCTTGTGATGTTGAGTAAAGGGTTTCCTTTGTTGTGCTTATGTTGCTTAACGATAATTTGTTGTGTTAGTATTTTACATCACTCATCTCTTGAGATGATTAGAGTTAAGCGCCTCCGTCGGGGTAGACTTCAGCGGGTCGATGGACCTATGATTCGAGAATACCTCACGCAGTCCCGTGGGCCTATGCGGAGCTACGAGTTCGAGGTTAGTGTCGTCCTTTATGGGCATGCGGTCCACGTGGCCATGCGGTGCGAAGTCGGGGCGATGCGGGAGTAGCTACCCTCGATGCGGGAATACCTCATGCGGGCGATGAGATTGGCCTATGCGGAGTGCGGAGTTCGAGGGTTAGGCAGCGTGCATCGATCTGCGGGCAAGTGGCGGCTTTGATCATGTGACGGTCTAGACAGATCTTATGATCTGATTCATGACCTTGTTGGTACCGTGGGTTTTTAGTAGTCGGCTATGCCTTCGTACTTACCGTCTGATTTTATTATGACACAGGTGGGACACCGTGTTCATGTGTGTTCCTTGGTGCTTTTATATCATAGGCTGCAGCGGTGAGGAAGGTATTCCACGGGCATGATTGATGTTGTGGGCACGAGACCCATTGTTATATTTGAGTGATGACTTGAGGCGTGAGTCACGACTTGACATGGCTTGCTTGTTGTAAAGCGTAGTTTGGTTATCATACATGTCTCTCCGCTTTATATGATCGCTATGATTTCATTTCTGATATGTATTTTCGATTTCACATACTCTACTGTTATGCTTGACCTCGCCCGAAGCTGCGTTCATGCGCAGTTGAGGTACACGATCGTTGATCCTAGCTCTCGGTCACGATTTTGCGTTTGGGAAGCTCCGTTTCTCGGAGGCTTATCAGTGGTATAGTCCCTGCGTCGTAAGTGTTTACATTCGGGGTTTGGCGGGGCCTGTCCGCCATTGTTGTTATCATATCATTCTTAGAGGTGCATGTAATCTTTGTTGTGGCGGGGTTTGTAAAAAGGATTAAACTGTTCATGTTGAAAAAGTTGCTATTTATATTTATCTTGAAGGTAACCGTTTTAGTTGCTTTGTCTTCTTATTTCACCGTCTTATTACCTTTGGTTTCATGTATTGTCTTTATGTTCGCTGATTACTCGATGTATGTCTACTTGGGTGCGGGGTAAGGCACGATCACGGGCAGGTTGGTCATGCGATTATACCCGTATTTCAGTATATGCGTGAGGCGTGCGTACAAAAGTTTAAGCCTTAAGTAGGCAAAGTGGCGAAATTTGTGCACAACTAGCGAAAGAGTCGTTTTTCGACGAACGTTTTCCAAACTTTGCGAAGGAAAATTCGGCTATGTCATTTATAATTTTTGCGGATTTTTCGAGAGATGAAATATTTTGGACCAACGAGAGGCGACACTTGGCCTCAGTGGGCCGGCAATCCATGGGCTCCATTGGCACGTTTTTTTAATGTTTCATGCCTTAAACATTTGGTCAATGTTTGGCTAGATATTTTGTGTAGTAGATGAGCAAGTGGGGCCCACAAACACATGTCCAAATCTTCACCCTACACTTTCCCACCACTTGTCTTGATCTTGGCCATTGGTTGGCCTATAAATACCCCTCAATGCAAGACTAAATCTTCATCCACAAATCATTTTCCAAGTCTAAAACTCTCTCCCCTTAAGTGTAGAATTCGTCAAGGCTCCTCCCGCTTTGTGAGCCTTGGAAAACCAACCCCTTGGTAGAAAAATACTCTCCAAGTATTGTTGCTATTCCAAAATACCTTGGCCCAAATACCTTGTAGTATTCCAAGGTTACACCTATACTAAAAGCCCAGAAATACTATTATACTTCCTTTAGCCACTAAACGAAACCCTAAGGAAATCTTCATAGCGAGTTGAAGTATTAAGAAGAAGTTGTGTAGAACTTCTAAGGGTTGTTTGAGGCGGGTTGAAGCTCCCGAGTAGGAGCTAAACGTTGCTCGGGATCGACATTAAATCTTGCGTAATTTTGGGCTTACGAGGTAAATACTCTGTCCTTCTATTGTAATTGGAAATTACATCGTAGTAGTATATAAATGAATATAAGATTCATAGAAGGATATTACGAGAAAGAATTGAATCAAATCACATCGGAAGAATATTAAAGAAGAAGATTAAGTATGCGTACATAGGGTGTATTCTGATGAACTTGTGTAGTTGGCGGGTAGGGAAGTTCTGCCCAATTTTCCGTAGAATAAAGGAATCTGTATCTAGAAATATTTTATAGAGTAGTCTAGACGTTGATAGACTTATATGACCGATATAGGTTGAAGTACTGCGAGTAGCATATTCTACTCGAAGGGTGGAAAAGGCTAGCAGGATTACAATACTTTGGAGCTATTTGCTAATAGTCGATAAATCGTCGCGAGGTATGTGATTCTTCCTATACTCTTGAGCATGATATTTTAAAAGAATATATATATAGTACGGTGAGACGTCGTGTGTTAATCGAGCGTAGTTTTACGGCAATGTCTTTTGACTTAAGCCTGAATAATAAGAATCTTGAAGTATTTCAAAAGATTTAAGAACCGTTTTTGAAAGAAGAGTAATACTTGGTTTTGAAAGCTTAAGTTATACTAGCTTTATGGGAAGTTAGGTATAACGACTTAAGAGTGATAAAAGGAACGGTTGACTTAAATTGAATTGATTTAAAGTCTGTTAAAGTGTGAAACCTCATTCGTGAGTAATGAGTACCTGGTTTTTAAAGGAATAATGTTTTACAGATTTCGGAAATAAGAATAAGTTATTATATTAAAACCAGTAGAAACCTCCATCTGCATAGAAGCTTAGATAAGACGAAATTGTATTACAGTTCCTAGATCATGGCTGCTTTAATAAGAATCAGTATAAACAAGCATTGATTTTCTTAAATTTCCAAAGTAAGGAACTTGATTTCTAAAATAAAAGATGACTTGAGGAATTGATGAGTTTTTGGTTTAAAACATAAAGTGTTATAACATCTTTATGGGAAGTTAGTTATAACGACTTTATGAAAACAAAAGAATGGTTTTATCATTGGTTTTAAAGTGATAACTTGACTTTTTAAAAGGAGAAGTGTTTTGGTTTAAAAAGGAAAGTATGAAAGTTGTTTTGGTTTACTTAAAAAAAAGTTAGTCACTCTATTTTTATAATACGGGCATCGGGTGACCTTTGTAAAAGAAATGGATCTTTTAAAAAGAATTTAACGTACGTAGTACTTTGGGGTTAAAACCTGGACTTTGGCATAAAATGAAAGTACCTTGAGTTGTGTGTAACTTGCCTATGTTTGCGTGTGATAGCCTTGTCGTGCTAGTAATGTATTTCTATACCACCGCGTCTCTCAATGGAGGGCCGACTGATTTGTTATGATATTACT
The DNA here is from genome assembly GCA_029844215.1 of Przewalskia tangutica. NCBI lineage: Eukaryota > Viridiplantae > Streptophyta > Magnoliopsida > Solanales > Solanaceae > Przewalskia > Przewalskia tangutica. The sequence goes on along the minus strand of CM056728.1, from coordinate 27,587,708 downwards.
TGGGCGTCTGCGTGGTGACGGAGAATTCCGCAGTGCGCTCGCGGTGATAGTGTTATTCCATGGACTAGCTCTCCATGAGGTTTCTTACTGATTCGGCCTTGGTATCTGGTGGTCGGCTTTCGTACTTGCCCCGTATCAGCTTCGTGGCGGAGTCTCGTGATACGGCCTTGGTATCTGGTAGTTAGCCCTCGTACTTGCCCCGGTCAGCTACGTGACACGGCCTTGGTATCTGGTAGTCGGCTTCGTACTTGCCCGTGTCGCCGTGGCGGAGTCTCGTGATACGACCTTGGTATCCGTAGTTAGCCCTCGTACTTGCCCCGGTGAGCTACGTGACACGGCCTTGGTATCTGGTAGTCGGCTTTCGTACTTGCCCCGTATCAGCTCCGTGGTTTGGTTGTATTGTATTGTTAGTATGGCTCTGGTATCTGGTAGTTAGCCTTCGTACTTGCCGTCACGGTTTATGACTCGTAGGACTTGGTGTTCATATGTACTCCTTGGTGTTATTATATCATAGGCTATGGCGGTGAGGAAGGTATTCCACGGGCATGATTGATGTTGTGGGCGTGAGACCCATAGTTATATTTGAGTGATGACATTAAGGCGTGAGTCACGACTTGACATATTTGCTTATTTATTGTGGGATAGTTTGGTTATCATACATGTCTCGCTTTATATAGATCGCTATGATTTCATTTACGATATTTTGATTTCACATACTTGGTACTGTTATCGACCTCCTTGAAGTGCGTTCATCTGCCGCGGTAAGTACACGATTCTTGATCCTCGCTCATAGGATCACGGCGTATTAGGAAGCTCCGTTTCTCGGAAGCTTATCTTTTGGTATAGTCCCATCACTGTAGGTACTTATACATTCGGGGTATGGCGGGAATACTGTCGTCATGTTGTATAAAAACTCTTAGAAGTGCAGTAATCTTGTTGTGGCGGGGTTTGTAAAAAGATTAAAGCATTCGGTTTGAAAGATTTGTATATATATTATTGGAAGGTGACCGTTTTGGTTATCCTGTTCTTATCATATATCTTGTTTCATTTTAAAGTTTTTATTTCCGCTGATTTTCTCTGATGTTGTATCACTAGGGTGCCCGGGGTAAGGCACCAGTCACGGGCCCTGGATCGGGTCGTGACAAAAGTGGTATCAGAGCAGTTAATCCTCGGAAAGTGTCTGACGTGTCTAGCGAGTCTTGATTATCGGTGTGTTGTGCACCACATCTATAATCGTGAGGCTGCGAGACATTTAGGATTAGTTTCCATTCTTCTCATTACGAGATCGTGCCTTAGAAGGCTGTTATAAGTTGGACCCTCCGCGCGTCGTTTTTACGATTATGCCTCGCGCAACCCGGGCCCAGATGGGCAAGCGTGAAAAGCTGCTGGTAGGATCTGAGGATTACTGGCGCAGCCGATCATTACGAGATAGTGCTTAAGACGGCGAGTTTTGCGGCGCCGCCCGACCTAGTAGAGTTTAGAGCGCAGCGATGGCTGTTGAGACCACGATACGAGCCTCGGTCCGGCTGGAGCGAGAAGAGATGGGTACAAGGAGATGGCTTGATTATTGGCGGGATAGTGGCAAGGCACGAGGATAAAGCTGGATCTGGCGATTCCGATGCCGTAGTACCGTAGTTCACCGGAAGCGAATAGTTTGAGGCTGCGGGACTTTACGAGTTGCACCCGCCAAGTGTTTTATGGATCGAGGCACGAGGATGATCGCGAGGAGTTCATCGACGATTCTGACGGACCGTGAGTGATCAAGGCTTCGGAGACCGAGTCGGTGGTCTTAGGTTCACATCGGCTGCGTGATACTGCAGTCGACTGGTTTGATTAGTGGGAGCTGTCCCGGGGAGAGCATGCACTTCCAGCTGTATGGGACGAGTTCTCAGGGGCATTTCTTGCACATTTCTTGCCTCCACAGATGAGGAGGGCTCGGGCCGACAGATTTTTGGTGTTGAGGTAGAGCGGGCGTACGGTTCGGGAGTACAATGTGGAGTTCGACTCATTAGCTTCAGTATGTCCCGCGTTAGTAGCTTGATATGGAGGGCGAGTGCCGCTATGTCACAGGCTCGGCGATTATTTGGCGAGAGAGTTGCGCGGGTGTAGCTCTTCACCGGCATGGACATTGCCGCATGCGAGCTTATGCGCCCAGGTGTGAAGAGCGGAGAGGTCGGCGAATGACCAAGATCAGCGTAAGAGGCGGGGCGGCGAGGTCTTTTGGCGACTTTCGAGGCGGACGCCTCGGCGATGCTCGTTATGTACCTACGCCAAGATCTGAGTGGTCCTCCACAACCCCGTGACCTTCGGGATATTCGGGGCAGTCGGGGCTCCCGTGTTTCAGATTCTCGGGGGTAAGTGCTCGCGGATGAGGCCACCCTTGTCTCGGTGTGGCGTTGTGGAAAATTCATAAGGGAGAGTGTCGTACTAATTTGGGAGATTGTTATGCTTGCGGCCAACAGGCCATTTGGCGAGACTGTCAGGCGAGTAGCATGGTAGGATAGCACAAAGCACGAGATCGATTGCGGGTTCTTCACCTTCCATAGCTAGGCGGGATGCTCATACACCGCAGCCAGCGAGGTCGCGATAGAAGTTCCCAGTTTTAGCGGTCCTTTGAACCGCCTATCGTTTCAGGTATATCCTTAACCCTCTAGAGTTTAGCATGCGTGATGCGATGATTATATGTTGAGTACTATGTACAGATAGCATTGTGTATATTGTGGTTTAGAGACATGGTTAGTTGAAAGAATAAGTATGGGGACAGGGAAGGTATGAACCTTAGAATATTACACGTTGAGACCTTAGATGTAAGGCCGTCTTGAATAAAAGATTTTACGGTTAGTCTTTGTCAAATACTTGGTATGCGTATAAATGTATTGTGGGATAATTCCATAGGTTGTGTAAGATGAAAGTGGTAGCCTTCAGGACTTGGATAGGTAAGATTGTTCCGGATCAAGGGAACAAGTGTTTGGCGCAATAGCGGGTCGGGTTGAGTACCGATCGCGGGTCAACCCGCGGCCTGTATTGTGGTGGGGTCAGTTCGAGGTGGTCCCGCCAGGTGGTAGGGTCACGAGGGTGCTAGGCCCAAATTTAGATGACCATCGTATGAGTTCGTGGATATGTTCGACCAGAATCGGATCGTGAAGGCCGAGAATGGCCTTAAAAGAGAGCGAGGCTAGTAAGATGACCAAGTTTGGAGGTGGTGACTCCAAAGTTTTGGAAACTGAAGCGATGACTGAAGTATGGTACGTATACTAGAAGAGTTCAAGTGGTCGAGAAAAGTACGACAAGTAAGGAAAGAAGTGAACATGTGCTGAGAGAATAGAAATGATCTTTACTTTTGTGAAGAAAAGGTGCAAAGGGGATATCTTTTAGACCGGGGGTGGAAGCTTTTTGTAATGCTAGAGGTGATTCCTCGTTGACTTGGGATAAGTATTTGCGTATGTGTTATTTGGTGGCCAGGTGTGGCATTGGCAACTTGTTATGAGGAACTTTATCGTTATCTGTCTTGAGAAGGAACATTCGGGACGAATGTTTCTAAGGAGGGGAGAATGTTATACCCCGTATTTCCAGAGTATGTATGTGAGGGCGTACGTACAAAAGTTTAAGCCTTAAGTAGGCAAAGTGGCGAAATTTGTGCACAACTAGCGAAAAGAGTCGTTTTCCGACGAAACGTTTTCCAAACTTTGCGAAGGGAAAATTCCGGCTATGTCATTTATAATTTTTGCGGATTTTTTCGAGAGATGAAATATTTTGGACCAACGAGAGGGCGACACTTGGCCCTCAAGTGGACGGCAATCCATGGGCTCCATTGGCACGTTTTTTTAATGTTTCATGCCTTAAACATTTGGTCAATGTTTGGCTAGATATTTTGTGTAGTAGATGAGCAAGTGGGGCCCACAAACACATGTCCAAATCTTCACCCTACACTTGCCCACCACTTGTCTTGATCTTGGCCATTGGTTGGCCTATAAATACCCCTCCAATGCAAGACTAAATCTTCATCCACAAATCATTTTCCAAGTCTAAAAACTCTCTCCCCCTTAAGTGTAGAATTCGTCCAAGGCTCCCCTCCCCCCTTTGTGAGCCTTGGCCGAAACCAACCCCCCCCCCCCCCTCTTTGAGTTGTTTTTCGTAAATACACCCCCCCCCCTTGGTAGAAAAATACTCTCCAAGTATTATTGCTATTCCAAAATACCTTGGCCCAAATACCTTGTAGTATTCCAAGGTTACACCTATACTAAAAGCCCAGAAATACTATTATACTTCCTTTAGCCACTAAACGAAACCCTAAGGAAATCTTCATAGCGAGTTGAAGTATTAAGAAGAAGTTGTGTAGAACTTCTAAGGGTTATTTGGAGCGGGTTGAAGCGCCCAGAGTAGGAGCTAAACGTTGCTCAGGATCGACATTAAATCTTGGATAATTTTGGGCTTACCGAGGTAAATACTCATGTCCTTCTATTGTAATTGGAAATTACATACTGTAGTAGTATATAAATGAATATAAGATTCATAGAAGGATATTACAGAAAAGAATTGAACTGAAATCACATCAGAAGAATATTAAAGAAGAAGATTAAATTGTACGTACATAGGACTGTATTTACAATAGACTTGTGTAGTTGGCGGGTAGGGAAGTGCTGCCCAATTTTCCGTAGAATAAAGGAATCTGTATCTAGAAATATTTTACAGAGTAGTCTAGACGTTGATAGACTTATATGACCGATATAGGTTGAAGTACTGCGAGTAGCATATTCTACTCGAAGGGTGGAAAAGGCTAGCAGGATTACAATACTTTGGAGCTATTTGCTAATAGTCGATAAATCGTCGCGAGGTATGTGATTCTTCCTATACTCTTGAGCATGATATTTTAAAAGAATATATATATAGTACGGTAGACGTACGTGTGTTAACTGAACGTAGTTTTACGGCAATGTCTTTTGACTTAAGCCTGAATAATAAGAATCTTGAAGTATTTCAAAAGATTTAAGAACCGTTTTTGAAAGAAGAGTAATACTTGGTTTTGAAAGCTTAAGTTATACTAGCTTTATGGGAAGTTAGGTATAACGACTTAAGAGTGATAAAAGGAACAGTTGACTTAAATTGAATTGATTTAAAGTCTGTTAAAGTGTGAAACCTCATTCGTGAGTAATGAGTACCTGGTTTTTAAAGGAATAATGTTTTACAGATTTCGGAAATAAGAATAAGTTATTATATTAAAACCAGTAGAAACCTCCATCTGCATAGAAGCTTAGATAAGACGAAATTGTATTACAGTTCCTAGATCATGGCTGCTTTAATAAGAATCCGTATAAACAAGCATTGATTTTCTTAAATTTCCAAAGTAAGGAACTTGATTTCTAAAAGAAAAGATGACTTGAGGAATTGATGAGTTTTTGGTTTAAAACATAAAGTGTTATAACAGCTTTATGAGAAGTTAGTTATAACGACTTTATGAAAACAAAAGAATGGTTTTATCATTGGTTTTAAAGTGATAACTTGACTTTTTAAAAGGAGAAGTGTTTTGGTTTAAAAAGGAAAGTATGAAAGTTGTTTTGGTTTACTTAAAAAAAAGTTAGTCACTCTATTTTTATAATACGGGCATCGGGTGACCTTTGTAAAAGAAATGGATCTTTTAAAAAGAATTTAACGTACGTAGTACTTTGGGGTTAAAACCTGGACTTTGGCATAAAATGAAAGTACCTTGAGTTGTGTGTAACTTGCCTATGTTTGCGTGTGATAGCCTTGTCGTGCTAGTATTGTATTTCTATACCACTGCGTCTCTCAATGGAGGGCCGGCTGATTTGTTATGATATTACTTGGACGTACCGGCAGTGACGGAGAATTCCACGGGTACGCTCCTGTTGATAGTGTTATTCCATGGACTAGCTCTCCATGAGGTTTCTTACTGATTCGGCCTTGGTATCTGGTGGTCGGCTTTCGTACTTGCCCCGTATCAGCTTCGTGGCGGAGTCTCGTGATACGGCCTTGGTATCTGGTAGTTAGCCCTCGTACTTGCCCCGGTCAGCTACGTGACACGGCCTTGGTATCTGGTAGTCGGCTTTCGTACTTGCCCCGTATCAGCTTCGTGGCGGAGTCTCGTGATACGGCCTTGGTATCTGGTAGTTAGCCCTCGTACTTGCCCCGGTCAGCTACGTGACACGGCCTTGGTATCTGGTAGTCGGCTTTCGTACTTGCCCCGTATCAGCTCCGTGGTTTGGTTGTATAGTATTGTTAGTATGGCTCTGGTATCTGGTAGTTAGCCTTCGTACTTGCCCCGTACGGTTTTTATGACTCAGGTAGGACTTGGTGTTCATATGTACTCCTTGGTGTTATTATATCATAGACTGCCGGCAGTGAGGAAGGTATTCCACGGGCATGATTGATGTTGTGGGCGTGAGACCCATAGTTATATTTGAGTGATGACATTAAGGGCGTGAGTCCCTGACTTGACATGACTGCTTATTTATTGTGGACTGTAGTTTGGTTATCATACATGTCTCCTGCTTTATATATCGCTATGATTTCATTCTGATATTTTGATTTCACATACTTGGTACTGTTATGCTTGACCTCCTTGAGTGCGTTCATGCCGCAGGTAGAGGTACACCAGTTGTTGATCCTCGCTCATAGGATCACCGTTCAGCGTATTGGGAAGCTTCGTTTCTCCGGAAGCTTATCTTTTGGTATAGTCCCCTGTCACTGTAGGTACTTGTACATTCAGGGGTATGGCGGGGCCCTGTCCCGTCATGTTGTATAAAAACTCTTAGAGGTCTGTAGTACTGTTGTGGGCAGGGTTTGTAAAAAGGATTAAACTGTTCGGTTTGAAAGATTTGTATATATATTATTGGAAGGTGACCGTTTTGGTTATCATGTTCTTATCATATATCTTGTTTCATTTTTAAGTTTTTATTTCCGCTGATTTTCTCTGATGTTGTATCACTAGGGTGCCCGGGGTAAGGCACCAGTCACGGGCCCGGGATCGGGTCGTGACACAAAATATTTCATCTCTCGGAAAAATCCGCAAAAAATATAAATGACATAGCCGTATTTTTCCCTTCGCAAGTTTTGTAAAACGTTTCGTCGAAAAACGATTCTTTTCGGTAGTTGTGAACAAAATTTCGTCCTTGCCTAACTTTAAGGCTCAAACTTTCATACGTACGCCCTCACGTACATACTCTGGAAATACGGGGTATAACAAGAACCCACCGTACCAACAATGCTATCAAACTGCATCACGAGGTCTTTCTAGACCGCCACATGATCGAAGTTGGCCACTCGCCCTCAGTATCAATGTGCGCGTCTAATCCTGGAACTTACCGCAGCTCCGCATAGGCCACACATAGGCCCGCATGAGGTATTCCTCGCATCGGGGGCAGCTAACCCGCCTCATCCTCCTGGACTCTCGTAGTCCGCATGGCCACATAGACCGCATGAGGTAATTCCCCGCACACTAACCTGGAACTCTCGTAGCTCCGCATAGGTCCCCTGGACCCGCATGAGGCATCCTCGCGTCGGGGCGACTTAACTCCCGGTATATCATGTCAAGAGGTGAGTGGTACAATACTAACATAACGGCTTATCGTTAAACAACATAAGCACAATCAAGGGAAACCACTTTACACAAACATCACAAGACACTAACACACGTAGCATCCTAACATGTTTACTTATCAAACCAACAAGAAAGTATTACAAGGCTATCACAAACCAACATAGTCAAGTTATTAACACAAGGTACTTTCTATTTTATGTCAACAAGTTCGGGTTTTTATCCCCAAAGTACTTCATACATTAACTCTTTAAACAAGATCCGTTTCTTTCACAAGAGTCACACGATACCCGTAGTATCAAAAATAGAGTGACTATCTTTTTAAGTAAACCAAAACAGTTTCCCTACCTTCTTTTTGAACCAACTTAAGACAAAAGCATGCCTTCCTTTTTAAAATCAAGTAACAACATTCTTTTCCAAAAGTCCAAGTTGCCTAATTAAAATGTACTCAAGTCTTTTATTTCCGAAAGATTTCATAGTTCATAGTCTTAATCAAATAACGTAATCTCTTTTTAAAACAATTGAGTAACATATGCCTTATGTGTGAGTAGTTATTCTTGTTTATAACAATCTTATTAAAGCAGCCATGATCTAGGAAATGTAATACAATTTTGTCTTATCTTAGCTTCTATGCAGATGGAGGTTTCTCTTGGTTTTAATAATACTTAATTAGTCAATACATTTTCCTTTATTAAGCCGCGATGGTTTGTTCGATACTTATTCTCATTTCCGAAATCAATATAAGGCTTTCATAATCAATTAAGTAAACCGTTCCTTTTATCTCTCTTAAGTCGTTATACCTAACTTCCCATAAAGCTAGTATAACACTTAAGCTTTTTAAAACCAAGTATTACTCTTCTTTCAAAAACGATTCTTAATTCTTTTGAAATACTTCAAGATTCTTATTATTTAAAACTCAAGTCAAAAGACATTGAAGTAAAACCACGTTCAGTTAACACACGTACGTCTACCGTACTATATATATATTTGGAATTGTAACAATACTTGGAGAATACTTTTCTACCAAGGGGGGGGGGTATTTCACGAGAACTATCAAGAGGGGGGGTGGGGTACTTCGGCCGAGGGCCTTCTCAAGGGGGAGGGGTTGTTTGGACGAGAGCTTCAAGAGGGAGGGGGAAGGATTTTAAGACTTAGAATTTATTAAGGGATGAAGAAATCCTTCAACTAAGGGGGGGGGGGGTATTTATAGGTCCTTCAATGGTCAAGATTCAAGCAAGTGTGTGGATGAGATTTGGACAAGTGTTGTGTGGGTCCCACCTTATCTATCTACCCACAAAATATCTAGCCAACATTGACCAAATGTTTGAGGCATTTTACATTAAAAAAAACGTGCCACACTCCCTCCACCAAACCGTCCAACTTTTGCCACCTAAGGGTGACACATGTCGCCCTCCTATTGGTCCAAAATATTTCATCTCTCGGAAAAATCCAAAATAAATAAATTCCTGAAAACGTAAAATTCCTTTACAAGGTTCGGAAAATTTTCCGTCGGAAAAACAAATCTTTTTCGCTAGTTGTGCACAATTTCGTCCCTTTGCCTAATTAAGGCTTAAACTTTTGTACGTACGTCCTTACATATATACTCTGGAAATACGGGGTATAACAGAGGTCGTCTGGGAACACATCTGGAAATTCTCTGACTACCGGAACTGACTGTAGGTCTGGTGTCGCCGCCTCCGTATCAAATACCCAGACAAGATGGTAGATATACCCCTTCTGAACCATCTTTCTGGCCTTGAGGTAGGAAATAAACTTACCCCTCGGCGACAAAGTGTTCCCCTCCCACTCGATAACCGGCTCCCTAGGAAACTGGAACCGTACCAATCGTTTCCTACAGTCTACATTGGCGTAGCAAGAAGCTAACCAATCCATACCCATGATCACATCAAAATCGGTCATATCCAACTCTATCAAGTCGGCTAGGGTCTGACGACTGCATATAGTCACTGGGCAAGCCCTATATACCCGCTCAGCTACTACCGAATCCCCCACAGGCGTAGCTACCTCAAAAGGGTCTATGGACTCAGGCTCTATCCCTATCCTACTAGCAATAAGGGGAGATATATAGGACAAGGTAGAACCTGGATCTATCAAGGCATATACGTCGCAACAAGAAACTGATAAAGTACCTGTGATGACATCCGGCGACGCCTCCTGGTCCTGGCGGCTGGACATGGCATAAATGCGGTTCTGAGGACCGCTGGAACTAGCACCCCTGCCACGACCTCTGCCGCGACCTGCTGGCCCATGAGAACCCTGCCCTCCGGGGCGAGTAACTGTAGGAGATGAAGACCCGGCAAAAGACCCTGTAGGCTGAACTCTACTATCTGCGCCGCCCTTAGTCGGACAGTCTCTCGCAAAGTGACCCTGCTGGCCGCAAGTGAAACAAACTCCCGCAGCAGTACCACATTTCCCGAAATGGGATCTCCATCGAACACCCGAGAGGAAGGTGGTCTTGATTGGGTAGCACCTTTGCTACCCGAAGTTCAAGTCCCGGGCCCCGACCGCTTCGAATACCTGTCGGTCCTGAAGATAGTATAGGAGTGCTCTGAGCTGGCTGAGGTGCAAATCTACTCCTCTACTGAGGTCGTCCACCTCGAGAACTACCAAAGGACCCCGCTGCCCCGGCCTTCTTCTCGCGATATCTGTCAACCCGCCGCTCTACGCCTCACACCTGCGTACGAGCTCGCATGCGGCAATGTCCATGCCCTGAAGAGCTACACTGAGCAAGACTCGCCAAGTAGTCATCAAGCCCTATGACGTGGCGGTGCACTCGGTCCTCCATATTCGCTACTAACGCGGAACATACCGAGCCAACGAGTCGAACTCACATTGTACTCCCGAATCAGGCGCCTCTCGCCAAAGATCAAAAATTTGTCACTGCCTCTCTCATCTGCGGAGGCAAGAAGTGAGCGAAATGCTTCGAGAACTCGTCCCAAATAGGAGGCGCTGCTCCCGACAGCTCCCAAGAATCAAACCACGATCGCGGTATCGCGCACCGATGTGAACCTAAGACCATCGACTCGGTCTCCGACGCCTTGATCACTCATGATCCATCAGAATCGCTCGATGAACTCCCGTGGATCATCCTCGTGCCTCGACCCATAAAACTCGTGGGCCGCAACTCGTAAAGTCCCGGTCTCAAACTATTCGACCTCGGGGAACCACGGTACTACTGGACCGAACTGCCAGATTCAGCCTATCCTCGTGCTCGCCACGACTCGCCAATAATCGCCATCTCCTTGTAACCCATGTCCTCTGCTCCAGGCTGTGGGGCCGGAGGCTCCGGTGCCGTGGCCTCAGCAGCCTCTGCTGCGGCCCTAAACTCTGTTGGGGCCGGCGACGTCGTGGAACTCGCCATCGGAGGTATAACCTCGGGTAACGGTTGGGCCTGAGCCCTCGTGACTCTCTGTGTACTACTAGCAGCTCCCTCGGCTGCCTTGCCCTTCTGGGCCCGGGTTGCCTTACGTGGAGGCATAACTGGTAAGAAAGAGAAATCCGTCAGAAGGGTCCAACCTATAACACAGCTCTAAAGCACGATCTCAGAGTGAGAAGAATGGAAACCAATCCTAAATGTCCTGCAGCCTCCTGATTATAGATGTGGTGCACAACACACCGATAATCAAGACTCTACTAGACACGGTCTGTAGACACTTTCCGAGGATTAACTGCTCTGATACCACTTTTGTCACGACCCGATCCCGGGCCCGTGACTGGTGCCTTACCCGGACACCCAAGTAGCCAAACATCAGAGTAACCAGCGGAAATATAACCAAGACATGAAACAATAAAAGTAAGAATAGTCTATCCAAGGAAACGTTGTCTTTCGGCATATATATATCATTACCCAATGGTGAACAGTTACAATTCCAAAATGCGACAGACTACAGCACTTAGGAAAAGTAAACACTATGACGGACAGGCCCCGCCATACCCCTGAATGTACCAACATCTACAACACCAGGGAGAACCATACCAAAAGTCGAGCCTCCGGAGAAATGGAGCTCCTGACACCTGAATAGAGATCCTAAGAATGAGGATCTACCGCCTGCTTCCCTTTACCTGCGGCATGAACGCAGCCCCCCGAAGGAGGTCAGTACAACAAGTACCAAGTATGTGAAATCACAAGCATGTATATATATACACATATAAAAACCATAACATTTTTAAAGCCAATTTCAAGTATGTATGAAAACAACCGAGTTAATCGCATATAGTGCCATATCACAAACAAGAGCAATAATAGGTATATCAGAATGTGTCTTTTCTAGGTCGCGAATGATCGAAACAAGGCCAATCGCCCATAGTATCATTATGCATGCCTAATCTCGACTCCGCACCGCATAGGCCACCTAGGCTCGCATGAGGTATTTCGCATCGAGGGTAGCTACTCTCGGCATCGCCCCGACTCGTAGTCCGCATGGCCACATGACCGTATGAGGTATTCCTCACACACTAACCCGAACTCCGTAGCTCGCATAGGTCCCCGACCCGCATGAGGTATTCTCGACGGCGCCTTAACCCCGGTATAACATGTCAAGAGGTGAGTGATATAATACTAACATAACGGCTTATCGTTAAATAACATAAGCACAATAAGAATAACCTCTTTATACAATCATTACAAGAATCGAACACAACGACTAATCGTTGAACAATATAAGAATAACAAGAAGAACCTCATTATGTAAGCGTCACAAGATACTAACACACGAGGTATCATAACATGTCTATCAAACCAACTTACCATACCTTCAGACAATTTTTCAAGCATTTGATAAACAAATAATATAAAACCGTTTTCTTATCTTTCTTAAGTCGTTATACCTAACTTCCCATAAAGCTAGTATAACTCTTAAGTTTTTTTGTAAAAAACCCAGTATTACTTTTCTTCCGAAAATGATTCATAACTCTTTTGAAATATTCAAGATTCTTATTATTTAGAACTCCAGTCCAAAGATATCAAAGTAAAACCAAGTTCAGTTTAACACACGCACGCTCATCAGTACTATATATATATTTGGAAAATATCATGCTCAAATGGATAGGAAGAATCACATACCTCCTCGGCTAAGTCCACTTGCCAAGTCGAATATGTCGCGCGCAGGGTGTCAACCTATAATAGTCAAAACACGACTATTAACTTCTAGTTTTTCGTGGGATTCTTCTAAGTAAGGTTTCTCTTAATCTACGGAAAATTGGGCAGCACTTCCCCCGTTTTTACTCAATTCTTCATTTTTAACAAAGCCCGATAACAGTAACCAACGTGGCGCAATAATTTCGATAAGTAAGGAAGGGGATAACACGCCCAAACGGAACGCGATTAACAATCTCTCCTTCATAAATATAATAAGTAAAGGAATGGGATAACACGCCCAAACGGTAACGCGGTTTACTATCTCGCCTTCATAATAACAATAAATAAAAGAAGGGGATTACACGACCAAATGGTAACGCGGTTTACTATCTCGCCTTCATAATAACAATAAGTAAAAGAAGGGGATTACACGCCCAAACGGTAACGCGGTTTACTATCTCGCCTTCATAATAACAATAAGTAAAAGAAGGGGATTACACGCCCAAACGGTAACGCGGTTTACTATCTCGCCTTCATAATAACAATATATGTATAATATCCATATATACATAATAATCAAATTCACAAAGAGTTTTAAGGTGCATTACCTCAATACTAGCCCAATAATATCCAAGATTTTAAAGTCGTTCCAAAGCAAGTCTTAGCTAATTTTTCACTAAAGTGTTATCCCGAAATTTCATATTGCAGTGTCGATGTTGTTAACATACTATAATTGTAAAGATCTAAATGATTGTGTCTATATGGATACACATGAATGATTTGCAGTAGCAATGTTGTTAAAAAGAAAGGTTGTACATATGTGTATGATAAACAAAGTTATTGGGTTTGATGAAAGAAATGGTTGATGCTACGTATTGAAATTAAGTTTGCTGGAAAAACTTTGCTACTTCAAGTAGTATCACTTAAAGTGATATGATGCCAAAGTTTGGTTTTTAAAGGAGAAGACACGTAAGGCACTCTCAATTGTATTAAACTTATGTGTCACTTTAATATATGTACACATATTGTGTGCATGTCTAACGATTTTTCCACATAAATTGGATCTTTATCCACTAACGTTGTCCCCCAATAATAAATTCTATGTCCCACAATTAAATCAATTACACACATAATTAATTCTAGATCCCACTTCTTTTAAATCCTAAAAACTCATAGAAACTTTGTATACTTGATATTAGCCCATCACCTCTTGTCTACTTGCCCCACAAATAACTTGCAAGACTTTGACCACTAGCCTTGTCCACTTGCCTTCTAGAAAACGTCCACCATGCCCTTTCTAGGGGTGACACATGTCGCCCTCCTATTGGTTCAAAATATTTCATTATTACCTAATTAGGGCTTATACATTTATACGTACGTCCTCACATACATACTCTGAAATTACGGGGTATAACATCAGGGGTACGGCGAGGCCTTGTCCCGTCATAGTATTTGTCCAAATCTTAGAGGTTTGTATTCATCTGTGGGCTGGACTGGCTAGAGTTGTTTTTACATTGTTAAACAGTGTAGACCCTTTCGGGTAATTTTTATGTTATGGTAGCCTTATCGGCTTGGCCTTGGTTTTAAAAAAAGGGTGTTATTTATTTTCCGCAGTTTATTATGTTGTATGATGTAGAAGGGTGCCCAGGTAGGGCACCAGTCGCGGGCCCGGGGTCGGGTCGTGACAAAAGTGGTATCAGAGCGGTTAGTCCTCGGAAAGTGTCTACAGACCGTGTCTAGTAGAGTCTTGATTATCGGTGTGTTGTGCACCACATCTATAATCAGGAGGCTGCAGGACATTTAGGATTGGTTTCCATTCGTCTCACTCTGAGATCGTGTGATAAAGCTGTGTTGTAGGGTCGTCTCTCCCTAACGAGTTATGTTGATTGCAGTTACGAGAAAAGTAGCAGTGACCCAGGAAGGACTATGTGGACTGCGTATCCAGGTTGGTAATGATTATAGTATAGTTGGTATTATGACATACAGCTATACGGAGTTATGTATGAGGGTCAGACGCGTGTTGCCTAGAATGATTTTAGATTACCAAGAGTTGGTAAAGACTAACTAGATACCGGGAAGGTATGGAACAGTTAATGAATTCTCGCCAAGGTCTTGTGTTTTATTTTGAGATAATTGGGAAAGGATGAGCTGTCTGATAGGGCAGTGAACCCTTAAGAAGTCATGTTAAGAAACCTAATGGAATACCATGTTAATTGTCACGACCCGACCCCGGGCCCGCGACTGGTGCCCTACCTGGGCACCCTTACAGGTATACATCAGAGAAAATCAGTGGAACATACATGAAACTTATAAATAAATCAACAAAAAGTGAAACAACCGGTTAGCCGATAGGGCTACCTTCCTGGACATAAATATATACAACTGAAGCAGTTGCCTCATTTCCTTTTACAAACTGACCCACAATATGTGACTACAGACCTCTAAGAGTTTTAACATCACAATCGTATGGACAGGCCCGCCATACCCCTGAATACACATGAATCTACAACCTCAGGGGAAACCGTACCAAGAGATAAGCCTCCGGAGCAAATGGAGCTTTACTTTCCAAAACCGAACCGAGATCCTAAGAGCAAGGATCACCAACCTGGGTACCTAAAACTCATGGCATGAACGCACTTCGGCGGGTCGATAACAAAAATTTAATATGGAACAGAAATAACGTCAAGAAATGATCATAATCAGATACAAGAATGACAGGGACAAGTATAAAAAGTACATACCAGATCCTGCTGTTATACCCCGTATTTCCAGAGTATGTACGTAAGGACGTACGTAGAAAATTTGAACTTGAGAATTAGGCTTGGCCGAATTAACTTTGTTCACAACACCCGGTTAGAGTCGTTTTTCGACGAAACGTTTTCACAGCTTTCGTATGGGAATTTCCGGCTATGTCATTTTTAATTTTTTGCGGATTTTTCCGAGAGACGAAACATTTTGGACCAACAAGAGGGCGACACTTGTCACCCTCTCATTGGAACACCTTGGGCGGAAATTGTGGTGGCCGAAAGTGTGGCCTTTGTGGTCAAGGGTTGGTAGGATATTTTTTGTGGTAGTTGGCTAGTGTGCACTTGGCAAGATCTTGGCCCTACACATTCTATGCACTTGGAAAGATCTTGTCAATTGGATGGCCTTGGCTTGTGCTATAAATACCCATCTAACTTTTATGAATTCTTAATCCTTTACACAAATCATCTAAGTGTTAAAATCCTCCTCTCTCCTCTTGTTGACTCTCGCCCAAGAGCCCCTCTCCCCTTTGAAAGGCCCTCGCCGAGAGCCCTCTCCTCCTAGTAGTGTGGCCGTGGGGTACCCCCCCCCTAGCCTATTAGTTTTCGTATAAATACCCCCCTATTGTTAGAAATACTCTCAAAAGTATTGTTATAATGCCCAAATTACATTAGCCGTATACCTTGTAGTATTCTAAGGTTATACTTATACTAAAAGCCCGTAAATACTATTATACTTCCTTCCACACAAAACCGAAACCCTAAGGAAAATCTCCATGGTTAGTTGAGTAATAAGTAGAAGTTGGTTAGAACTTCTAAGGGTTGTTTGGAGCGGGTTGGAGCGCACGAGTAGGAGCTAAACCTTGCTCAGATCGACATTTAAACTCGGATAATTATGGGCTTATCGAGGTAAATATCTTGTCCTCTATTGTAATTGGAAATTACATGTTGTATGATTATATAGTTGAAGTATACTATATATAGAATCAACGTAGTTATCGGCAATGTCTTTTGACTTAAGCCCGAATAATAAGAAACCTTTTCGAAAGAAGAGTATCGAATCAGATTTACATAAGATTCAGACATGAGACTTGTGTAGCTTTTCGTGGAGTAGAATTGTACCGTCGTTAGATGTATAACCCCTGGTTGGCTTGGTGGCCGCCTCGATAAAGGAGGAGATTTACTGTCATGCGGGGAGGTGCGAATTTTACGTAGAATGTTCTACGTAGGATCTAAATATTAATAGCGCTGTGGCCTTATAGGTTGAGTACTACGTGGCGCGATCTACTTGGCTTAAGGAGTAGCCGACGGTTGGAGGTACTGAGCGTTTGCTATTAGTCGATACTGCCGCGAGGTATGTGAACCTCTTCCTATCTCTTCTAGCATGATATGTGTGAACTATGTAGTACGGTGAGACGTCATACGTGCTAAATCTATTTGATTGGTTTAAAACATAAAGTGTTATAACGGCTTTATGGGAAGTTGGTTATAACAGCTTTATGTTGGTAAGAAGATACTTGTGGTTTTTAAAAGGTAACTTATTTTGAACTATACTGGCTTGTTATGTGTTAATAAAGAACTTGAAGTTTTTCAAAAGATTTTTGAATCATTTCGAAAGAAGAAGTAATACTTGGTTTTTGAAAACTTAAGAGTTATACTAGCTTTATGGGAAGTTAGGTATAACGGCTTAAGAATGTTTTACTGATTTCGGAAATCAGAATGTGTATCGACAAACCACTGCAGCGTTAATAAAAAGAAATGTTTTGACAGATTAAGTATTATTAAAACCAGTAGAAACTTCCATCTGCATGTAAGCTAAGATGAGACAAAATGATATTTCCTAGATCATGGTCAGTAATAAGATTGTTATAAACAAGAATATCCTACTCACATATAAGGCTTATGTTTCTCAGATAGTTTAAAAGAGAATTATATTCTTAAATGAATAAGACTATGAACTACGAAACCTTCCTAAAGTAAGAAACGTGAACATTTGAAATTAGGCAAACTTGGACGTTTGAGAAATAATGTTGTTACTTGATTTTACAAAGAGAAGTGTTTTGCTTTACTTCAAAAGATAATCGCCTAGTTTTCATATACTACGTATCAGGTGACTTTTGTAAACGTAACGTATCTTTTAAAAGATAATGTATGAAGTACTTTGAGAATAGATACTCGATCTTGTTAATCATACAATGTAATGTACCTTGTGTGTATAATCGGATTGTGTTGGTTTGTGATAGCCTTGTAATACCTTCGTGTTGATTTGATAAGTAATCATATTAGGACGCTACGTGTGTTAGTATTCGTGATGTTTGTTTAAAGGGATTTTCCTCGATTGTGCTTATGATGTTTAAACGATAAACCGTTATGTTGGTATTATACCACTCACCGTGTTTCCGGTTAAGCGCCTCCGACGCGGGGTAGACTCAGCGATGCAGGACCATGATTCGAGAATACCTACGCGGTCCGGGGCCTATGCGAGCTACGAGTTCCAGTGTTAGTGCGCGGCCTTTATGGTCACGCGCTACGTGGCCACGCGGATCGCGAGTCCAGGCGATGCCGGAGTAGCTACCCTCGATGCGGGTTATACCTCACGCGGGCCTATGAGATTGGCCTATGCGGAGTCGCGGAGTTCCGTGGCTAGACGCGCACATTTGATATCTGCGCGAGTGACCGGCTTTGATCATGTGACGGCCTGCAGATATCATGATTCGATTACGACCTTGTTAGTACCGCTGGTGTTAGTAGTCGGCCATGCCTTCGCATTTACCCTCGCATCGCTTTATTTGGGCACGTGGGACCCGTTGTTCATGTGTGTTCCTTGGTGCTTTTCTATCATCGATCGCCAGGAAGGTATTCCACGCATGATTGATGTTGTGGCGTGAGACCCATATTTATGTATTCGAGTGATGACTTCGAGGCGTGAGTCCCCGACTTGATATGATCGCTATTTATCAGGAATCGTAGTTTGGTTATCATACATGTCTCCTTCTTTATATAGACTACTATGATTTCATTTACGTGATTTTCGGGCCAGATACTTGCACTGCAGATCGACCTCCTACGGGCCGCTCATGCCGCAGTAAAGGTACACCCGCCGTTGATCCTCGCCTTAGGGTCACAGCCATGCTTGGGAAAGCTCCGCTTCTCCGAGGCTTATCTCGTATAGTCCCCCGTCAGAGGTATTTACATTCGTGGTATGGCGGCCCCGTCCGCCATTGTTGTCGATCTTTTCTTAGGTCCGTAGTATCGCCAAGTGTGGTTTGTAAAAAGGATTAAACTGCTCATTTGTAAGAGTTGTTATTTATATATGCCGAAAGGCAAGTTTTCTCAAATTAATGCTTTGTACTTCATTTGTTTCATGATGTGTATTATGTTCCGCTGATTACTCGATGTTGTATCACCAGGGTGCCCGGTAGGCACCAACACGCCCAGTTCGGTCGTGACAAAAGTGGTATCGAGCGCTTAATCCTCGGAAAGTGTCTACGCATCGTATTCATGAGAGTCTTGATTATCGTGTGTTGCGCACCACACCAATAATCGTGAGGCTATAGGTATTTAGGATTGGTTTCTATTCTTCTCACTCGAGATCGTGCCTTAGAGCATGTTGTTAGTCGACCCTCCGACAAAATTATTTCCTTATCGTTATGCCTCCGCGTAGGCAACCCGCCCGGGGAAGGCACAGGAGTCGCGAGTAGAGTTCAGGGTGGCGAGGCACAGCCAAATCATTACCTAGATAGTGCTTCATTCGGGAGTTCTGCGACGCCACTAGCCCCAAAGCAGAGTTTTAGCACGGCGGCGGCAGCTTCATCGCGCCACGATGTTCGACCTTCGCCCGCGATCGAACAGTGAGTATAGAGTATACCGATGTACGCGAGTCTTGATGACTATCTAAGAGAGGTTGTGCAAGAGTAATTCTTCGCTAGGCTTCGAGCATGGCCTCGTATCGCTTTTGCCAGCAGTCGAGACGCAGAGATCGACGTTAACGGGCGGTAGAAGAGGCGAGCGGCAAGGTCCTTTGGTAACTTTCGAGGCGAGTCGCCACCGCAGATTAGATTTGCACATCCACCAGCGCAGAGGTTCTCACGGGTTCGTGGACGCTCGGTATGCAGGAGTTGGTCGAGCTCCGAGCTTCCGCTCACGCCTACACGTAGTTCCACCACCGATTCGCTTTTCCTCTGTTCATTAGCTGCGATGCACGCCATCCCGTGAGTGTCGTCTTTAGTTGGTACTTGTTGTACTGCGCCGCCGTGCCACGTGTCGAGAGAGTCTTTGTAGGAGGACTTAGCCTTCGGATCGGTGGGTAGTTCGTCATCTTCCTTAGCTGCGCCTACGGCGGTTTGATTAGAACGACTAAGGAGTGAAGAAAGAGATATAGATATATCCTTAACCCTCTGTAGATCTCAGATACGTGATAAGGTGAGTATACCTTAAGTGCTATGTTCGATAAAGAAGGTGTTAGTTGTGATTAGAAATCATGATGGGTTAACCGAGTAAGATTTTGGGGATAGAGAAGGTGAGCCTTAGAGTTTTTTTACGTAGAGACCTTAGAGGTAAGGCCATCTCGAGCATAGGTGTAGGGTTATGTTTGACTTATCTAAGTGCATAGTGCACGTGAGTTATGTTTGGGATAGGTCCCTAGTAGTGTGGAATGAAAGGGGTAGTTGAGCTAAGAAGACCGCTTGGTTTTCAAACGTGATTAAGTGAGATTGTTCCGATCGAGCTAGTATTGTGCGCGTTCCGTCGGGTTGAGGCCGCGTTGCGTCAACCCGCCGACCGCTTGTTGGTGGTCGGTTTGTGGTGGTCCCGCCGTGGTGGGATCACGAGGGTGTGGGCCCAAGTTTAGTTAACCAGCACGAGTTCGTGGATACGCTCGACCGGTGGTCGGTCGACGGGCAGCCATCGTGTTCTTCGCTCGACCGCTTTCTGCAGGCGGTTATGCGAGATGTTGCATCGTAGCGTTGTAGGGCTGCACGAGGTGCCTACCTACACCTTAAGACAGATGGAGCCTGTGTTACTACCGCTTTTTCTCGAGGTTTTGCCGTGCAAGGTTAGGAACTCGCAGTCTCGTAATCGCATTCTCCGCCGCCGGTTGGATTTCGTGGTAGTTGTGGAGATTGTTGTCTCCTCGTGGAGGAGTATTTAAGCTACCATTTCGTTGTTCGTGTCGCTTATAAAGCCTCAGAGGGCGGATGTGTAAGTCGCCGGCCGATTGGTTCGATGTTGGCAAGATTCAAATAGTTGGTTCAGCTTGTTCCAGCAGATCGTGGATAGAGTAAAGCTTGTCTAGAAGAGGTTCTCGCAACTGAGAAATCGTATGATAATCGGCGACGACGCTTAGAGTTCGTGCCGACGGCCGGTCTTCAAGATACCACCCGGTTTGGGTGTGACGAGTTTTGGAAAACAGAGGAACTTAGCCCGAGTTACTTGGGCCTTACAGATCCGTGCGAGTAGGCCGGGTTGCCTATATGTTAGCTTTGCCGTCCGACTTAGAGGCAAGACGTCCGCCTTTCGTATTGTTATGTTCGAAGGTATCGAGATCCATCCGCAGTGTTCCCGCTAATGATGACCACGTTAGAGATAGTAACCCCGAGTCTTGGAAACGGGCAGACGTGTTGCGGTAAGAGTTTGAGTGCACGACACTCGTGGATCGCATGTAGTCCGCACGATTTGTTGGGTCGCCGGAGTGACACTAGAACCTCGCGCAAAGTGACAAAAGTGGTATCGGAAGAAGCGAGCATGTATGGCGAGCATAGATGTGATCATTTCTTTTGTAAGGAGAAGGTGCGGGCGAAGTATATTTTAGACCCCGGGAGAGGCGTTGTGGTAATGTTAGAGGTGTTTCTCGTGGACTGGATGTAAGTATTTTTGCGCAGCTTGTTTCGTGGCCATTGTGGCGTGATTGTGTCGTAAGTATGGTAGTGAAGACTATATCGCGCGCTTGTTTTGAGATTTAGAAAGAACATTCGACGAATGTTTCTAGCGAGGAGAATGTTATACCCGTATTTCCGCAGTATGTACGTAGGGCGACGTAGAAAATTTGAACTTGAGAATTAGGCTTGGCCGAATTAACTTTGTTCACAACACCGCTAGAGTCGTTTTTCGACTAAACGCTTTCACGCCTTTCGATGGGAATTTCCGCTATGTCATTTTTAATTTTTTGCGGATTTTTCCGAGAGACGAAACATTTTGGATCAACAAGAGGCGACACTTGTCACCCTCTCATTGGAACACCTCGCGGAAATTGTGGTGGCCAAAGTGGCCTTTGTGGTCAAGGGTTGGTAGGATATTTTTGTGGTAGTTGGCTAGTGTGCACTTGGCAAGATCTCGCCCTACACTTGCTATGCACTTGGCAAGATCTTGGCCATTGGTCGCCTTGGCTTGTGCTATAAATACCCTCTCTCCTTTGATGAATTCTTCATCCTTTCCACAAATCTTCTAAGTGTTAAAATCCTCCTCTCCTCTTGTTGACTCTCGCCCAAGAGCCCTCTCCCCTGAAAGGCCCCTCGCCGAGCCCTCTCCCCTCCTAGTAGTGTGGCCGTGGGGTACCCCCCCTAGCCTAGTAGTTTTCGTATAAATACCCCCCTATTGTTAGAAATACTCTCAAAAGTATTGTTATAATGCCCAAATTACCTTAGCCGTATACCTTGTAGTATTCTAAGGTTATACTTATACGAAAAGCCCAGAAATACTATTATACTTCCCTTCCGTCACAAAACCGAAACCCTAAGGAAAATCTCCATGGTTAGTTGAAGTAATAAGTAGAAGTTGGTTAGAACTTCTAAGGGTTGTTTGGAGCGGGTTGGAGCGCACGGAGTAGGAGCTAAACCTTGCTCAGGATCGACATTTAAACTCGGATAATTATGGGCTTATCGAGGTAAATATCTTGTCCCTCTATTGTAATTGGAAATTACATGTTGTATGATTATATAGTTGAAGTATACTATATATAGAATCAACGTAGTTATCGCAATGTCTTTTGACTTAAGCCCAATAATAAGAAACCTTTTCGAAAGAAGAGCATCGAATCAGATTTACATAAGATCAGACATGAGACTTGTGTAGCTTTTCCGTGAGTAGAATTGTACCGTTCGGGTTAGATGTATAACCCCGGTTGGCTTGGTGGCCGCCTCGATAAAGGAGGAGATTTACGCCAATGTGCGTGTGCCGAATTTTCGTAGAATGTTCTACGTAGGGATCTAAATATTAATAAGCGCGTGGCCTTATAGGTTGAGTACTACGCGTGGCGCGATCTACTTGGCTTAAGGAGTAGCCGACGGTTGGAGGTACTGAGCGTTTGCTATTAGTCGATACTGCCGCGAGGTATGTGAACCTCTTCCTATCTCTTCTAGCATGATATGTGTGAACTATGTAGTACCAGACGATACGTGCTAAATGTATTTGATTGTTTAAAACATAAAGTGTTATAACGGCTTTATGGGAAGTTGGTTATAACACTTTATGTTGGTAAGAAAATACTTGTGGTTTTTAAAAGGTAACCGATTTGAACTATAACTGGCTTGTT
Organism: Przewalskia tangutica; assembly: GCA_029844215.1. Classification (NCBI taxonomy): domain Eukaryota; kingdom Viridiplantae; phylum Streptophyta; class Magnoliopsida; order Solanales; family Solanaceae; genus Przewalskia; species Przewalskia tangutica. The sequence goes on along the minus strand of CM056728.1, from coordinate 27,564,786 downwards.
ATGTGTTAATAAAGAACTTGAAGTTTTTCAAAAGATTTTTGAATCATTTCGAAAGAAGAAGTAATACTTGGTTTTTGAAAACTTAAGAGTTATACTAGCTTTACGGGAAGTTAGGTATAACGGCTTAAGAATGTTTTATCGATTTCGAAATCGAATGTGTATCGACAAACCATCGCAGCGTTAATAAAAGGAAATGTTTTGACAGATTAAGTATTATTAAAACCAAGAGAAACTTCCATCCGCATGAAGCTAAGATGAGACAAAATGATATTTCCTAGATCATGGCTGCTGTAATAAGATTGTTATAAACAAGAATATCCTACTCACATATAAGGCTTATGTTTCTCAGATAGTTTAAAAGAGAATTATATTCTTAAATGAATAAGACTATGAACTACGAAACCTTCCTAAAGTAAGAAACGTGAACATTTGAAATTAGGCAAACTTGGACGTTTGAGAAATAATGTTGTTACTTGATTTTACAAAGAGAAGTGTTTTGCTTTACTTCAAAAGATAATCGCTCTAGTTTTCATATACTACGTATTGTGTGACTTTGTAAACGTAACGTATCTTTTAAAAGATAATGTATGAAGTACTTTGAGAATAGATACTGATCTTGTTAATCATACAATAGAATGTACCTTGTGTGTATAATCGATTGTGTTGGTTTGTGATAGCCTTGTAATACCTTCGTTGATTTGATAAGTAATCATATTAGGATGCTACGTGTTAGTGATTCGTGATGTTTGTGTAAAGGGATTTTCCTCGATTGTGCTTATGATGTTTAAACGATAAATCGTTATGTTGGTATTATACCACTCACCGTGTTTCCGGGTTAAGCCGCCTCCGACGCGGGTAGACTCAGCGATGCAGGACCATGATTCGAGAATACCTCATGCGGGTCCTCGGGGCCTATGCGAGCTACGAGAGTTCCGTGTTAGTGTGCGCCTTTATGGTCACGCGGTCTATGTGGCCATGCGATCGCGAGTCCAGATTTACGCCGGGAGTAGCTACCCTCGATGCGGGTTATACCTCACGCGGCCTACGAGATTGGCCTATGCGAGCTGCGGGAGTTCCGTGGCTAGACGCGCACATTTGATATTGCGCGCGAGTGACCGCTTTGATCATGCGACGCCTAGACAGATATCATGATTCGATTTACGACCTTGTTAGTATCGTGGTGTTAGTAGCTCGGCTATGCCTTCGCATTTACCCTGCATCGTTTATTTGGGCACAGTGGGACCCGTTGTTCATGTGTTCCTTGGTGCTTTTCTATCATCGATCGCCAGAGGAAGGTATTCCACGCATGATTGATGTTGTGGGCGTGAGACCCATATTTATGTATTTGAGTGATGACTTCGAGGCGTGAGTCCCCGACTTGATATGATCGCTTATTTATCAGGAATCGTAGTTTGGTTATCATACATGTCTCCTACTTTATATAGACTACTATGATTTCATTTACGATTTTCAGCCGCATACTCTGCACTCAGATCGACCTCCTTCGGGCCGCTCATGCCGCAGTAAAGGTACACCGCCGTTGATCCTCGCCTTAGGGTCACAGTCATTGGGAAAGCTCCGCTTCTCCGAGGCTTATCTTCGTATAGTCCCCGTCGTTGTAGGTATTTACATTCAGGTATGGCGGCCCCGTCCCGCCATTGTTGTCGATCTTTTCTTGAGGTCTGTAGTATCACAAGTGTGGTTTGTAAAAGGATTAAACTGTTCATTTGTAAGAGTTGTTATTTATATATGCCGAAAGGCAAGTTTTCCTCAAATTACTGTTTTGTACTTCATTTGTTTCATGTATGTGTATTATGTTCCGCTGATTACTCTGATGTTGTATCACTAGGGTGCCCGGGGTAAGGCACCAGTCACGGGCCCAGGTTCGGGTCGTGACACCTGCCGTGTCATTACCTTTTATGAACTTAATCGTACCTTATTATCTTTTCCCATTTTCAATAAAAGTTATAGTCACATTCTTAAGTACATGATTAGGAAAAATCATTAAGTTCATTACTATATAGCTAACTTATCTTTCATAACATAATCCGGCCCTTTAAGGAGGGGCGCCTATACTACCCGGCCCAATCTGGGACGCGATCAAGTCACACAATATCAAAGCGTGTCCGTGGAATCCCCATCATCGCCGCATACTATAAGTGTAAATATAACTACGTGACGCGCCTGGCATCCCACCTCACCGCTTCGCATACATACACAACATATATATATATATCTCCCGCCCGTGGAATCCTACATCATCGCCGACTATAAGTGTAAAATATAACCATGTGACGTGCTGGCATCCCACCTCACCACCGATACATACATACATAACATATATATATATATATATATATATATATATATATATATATATATAACGCGGCCGCATGCCCCGCAATCCCACATCGTATAAGCCTGGCCATATCGTGCCCTCGGCATCCCTCAGCGTAGGGGCAGGTCTTCATGGGAGCTAGCCCATGGAGTAATAATATAACATGCCCCTAATCCTCATCGCGGGTACATGTCTTCGCCGGGAGCTAGCCCATGGAGTAAAGTATAACACGGTCGCATGCCCTAATCCCACATCGTATAAGCATGGCCATAGAGTAATAAAACACGCGCATCTAACCCGCATCTCGGCTACATGCCCCAAAGATCCTCATCGTATAAGCATGGCCAAGATCAATCACAATGGAAGCATACCCGTGGAATCCCCCGTCACTGCCGGTACGTCCAATAAAATGTCCGGGCATCTAACCCGCATCCTGGTCACATTCCCCGGAATCCCACATCGTATAAGCATGTCCAAGGATCATCATGATGGAAGCATACCCGTGGAATCCCACATCACTGTCGGTACGTCCAACTAAACTTATAACAAGACAGTCGGCCCTCCAACTGAGAGACACGACAACGTAGGCATATAATACTTGCACTTAAAGCTATCACAAGCAAACCTAGGCAAGTTCATTAAACCTTTAGACTTCCATCTTTCTAAACTCATGACACTTTCGTTTTACACATCAAAATCTGGGAATTTAACCCCAAGTACTACGTACTTCTACTCTTTTAGAAAGTCCCTTTTTCAAATAAAACTTCCAAGATACTAACAACCGTAGTATCAAGTCATACTACCTTCAAGACAAGTCACAATACCTTCTTAGAAATACAATTACCGGCTTCTAAATCAAGTGACTTCTTCCTTAAAACATTAAACGATTTATACCATTAAGACAGTTGCCCTTTTTTTTTTTTTCCAGGTAAATGCAAATATTATTACTAATAACGGAAATAAGGATGGCTACAATCAGTCATTGAGGGTTCTCAATCCTCAACGTTATGCAAACAAGAAATGGAAGAGGAGCAGTGGTCACTCAAAGGTGCCATTACAAGAGGGGATGAGATCATAATAGATTTAAGTCCTTTTGGTTCTAGACAAGGACTTGTAAAGATTCCTGCCTAAGTTTCCTATGTTGAATTAAAACTCCTTGCACGTTTAGTACGTGCATTAGATGCATTTGTTGGGGAATTCAAGAGTAGTGCACTATTGGAAAAGGTTGCCATAAATGGCTCAAGTCTTTTGGCAATAAATGCTCCATTGGCCGAGATCAAATGAGAGTTCTTAGGCGATTTGGAAAGGAGTGACCCTTCGATTTCCACATAAGTTGATCTTCCAAGACTTGATTGAAGAGAAGTCCTTCGAATTCGTAGCCATCAACTTTCCAAGTCTCTTTTGACGAGTTGCCCTATGTTTTCCGCAACATTTGAATTCGTTAGGTTAGGTGACTCTTCTGCTTCTCACCCTTATCAATTTTCGAGGCCCCATTGAATGAGATGTTTCCTTGGTTCTTTCACCATTAAATGCCCCAAATTACCAAGTCTCGCTTGTAGGTAGGTTGTTCGACTTCCACACGCTTTGAACTACCAAGAACCATGGGAAATGAACCAACATCTGCTCTACAATCTTTAACCGAAGACTCTAGGTCAGCCATGACCACGACTAGTCAAGGGGACCAATCGCAGCCCATGACTACCCATCTGACCCTCCTTCGACCCGTAACCATCCTCTTGATCCTCCATCAACCGAAACCCACCCATGCGACCCGTCATTCCCTCGAGAAGGGGTGGGGTTTCGGAAACCGCAACAATTGCATTCTCAATGTCCTTGGGAAAAGAAGTCCCAATGGCTTCACCAACCTTTGACTGATGCCTCATGGACATGAACACTGACCCATGACCACCGACCCGACCCGCCATCGACCCTGGATCAACCACATGACCCGTACCATCTCTGACCTCCATGTTGTCATTCGGAAAACAACTATAAGCCGCACCATTATCCTTCATAAGATTACCCTCTATACCGTGACCCATGGATTCCATCCACAACCCAAGACCACTATCACGACCCTCTTGCAACCCGGGACCCCCCACCATACCCACCTTTGACCCGGGATCTCTATCAAGGTCCGTAGACCATCTAGTGTCAAAAGTTGTTTGAAGAGTAGACCCTTCGAATTCCGTAGCCATCCTTTGAAGTTTTCGATGTCCCATTGAATGAGATGTTTCCTTGGTTTTCTTAGCAATTAAATTCCCCAATTTACTAAGTCTCGTTTGAAGGGAAGATTGTTCGACTTCCGCATCCATTGAATGTAACAAATTCCTAGACATCTTTTGGATAAGAAACTCCTCGGCTTCCAAAACCTTAGCGTTTCCAAGGCCAATTGGCAAAGAAACATTGTCGAACTCAACAACCAAATGCTGTGACCCATGGACTTCCCCCAAGACCCATGCCCACCCACCTGACCCGCAATCAACCCGTGACCAACCTCGAGACCCGTTGTCACCTTGGCATCCAAAGTGGTCACCGGAAAAGCCTCTTTGTACTCAGAAGCCAATGGTCGGAGACCCAAAGGTTCAAACCACAAGTTCTGAATATCAACACCACCCTCCTGCCACCCGGATCTACCCTCCATACCCACTTTCGACCCGGGATCCCTATCAAGATCCGCAAACTCCCCAGAGTCAGGAGTACCTACCGGAATCGCAACCGCCGTTCCGACGTCCAAGGTGCCTGCCGGAAGGTTGGGAGAATCAAAGAGCTGAATCCTCAACCCAAGACCTCCATCATGACCCTCTTGCACACCAAGATCACCCTCCTGTCCTGCTAATAACCCTGCATCACCCGCCAGTCCCGAAAACTCCACAATATTCCGAGAAGCAAGCCATCGCTGCAGGCTGCCCCCGAAATGCAAACTTCAAATTCATATCTTGAATCTTGTAATCTTGAACAATCAACATAATCTTTTTCATTCTTTTCTGAAATCTTTGTATTCTTTCATGGCTAGAAGGAAGATAATGCAAGTCTTGAATAATCTTTAATCAAGTCAAGTATCTTCAGAATAATCTATGGACAAGTTGATAAACTCGAACAATCTTTCCACAATTTTCAAAAATCTTCAAATAAGATGTAAAATTTCAGAATAAACTCAACAACTTCAGATCAAATTCAAGTAAGATGAAATCAGATTTAAGGAGTATGAAATTGAAGATGAAATCATAAGAACGAGGCGATTATAAGAGTTTACTAGGGAGAAATGTTGAGAGCATTTTCGCCTAGTGAGAGAAATTTCAAACCATTTCTTTGCTTACATTATTAGAGAAAAACCATTCTCTTAACCTTCCATAAAGCCGTTATAACCAACTTCCCATAAAGCCATTATAACCCTTTATGGTTTTAGACCAACTCATTCCTTTTATAACCAAGAGACTTCTACTTTTTTAAAACCAAGTATTACATACTTTCAAATCAATTCTCTTAACTTTCAAAATACAATTAGTCTCTTAACCCTTAGAAAACAAGTGACTCCTTTTATTATAAAACCTTAGGAAATTGATGCCTTAAAATCAAGTTGCCTTTTTACTAAAATCAAGTCATTTATCTTTCCATAAAGCAAATATAACCAACTTCCCATAAAGTCGTTATATTCACTTTATACCTTAGCCAAAAATATAATTTCCTATCCAAGGGACTTATACGTTTAAAACGGAACAAGTATCACATACTTCAAAACTCTTCAAGTCCCTTAACTTTAATAAATCATTAGACATCCTTAATACTTTCAAAGAAGTGAGTTAATCTCCTAACTCACCCGACTTGGCTATTCAATAACTAGTAAAGGATATCAAGGTGTTGTACATCTACCGTACTACATACGTGCAACTAGTCATGCTCAAAAGATAGGAAAAGTTCTACATAGAGTAAATCACGCAACTACCTCTTAACTTCTAAGAGTAGAAGGAAACATGAAATGATACCTCAAGTATATTCCATACATTGAATCATGCCAAAGGAAGGAAGAGGTTCACATACCTCGCGACGATTATCGACAAGTAGCAAAATGCTCCAAAGTACTTCAACCTTGATAGCTAATCCATCCTTCAAGTAGGATACGCAATACTAAGTACTTCAACCTATAATGATCACAATACGTCCATTAACCTCTTACTTCAAACGTAGAATATTCTAAGTGCTAAGTCACTAAATTCTACGGAAAATCGAACAGCACCTCCTTTGTTTTTACTCACTCATCCACCTTTTTCAAGGCCGAATACAATAACCAAACACGCCACATTTAAGGGCACACCAATGCAATCAACAATAGGGGATTACACGCCTACTAGACGTGTAAAATTCCGCCCCACAAACGATATTAATTTAATACAACATACTTGGCCAATTCGGCTACATTGAGGTACCACAACATTAATTCTTATCCAATTTCCAATTCAATCCAAGTTGTTAGCATAACATGATATCAAGTCGCAACCAATTATAACTACTATAATCTTCAAGTCAAAACATGCGACGATTCTAATAACGACCAAATTGTAATCTAACTTAACATGGCTGACATTACATTTCGGATTTCCAAGGCCACAATCAATCCATAATCCTTACAAACTTCAACACATATACTTCATGCTAGCAACAATATAAATAATCTTGTAACACTTTCAAAGAACAAGATTATACCTCAACGAATCCTAATCCAACTCCAAATCTGAAGTCGCTCCTTAGCAACCTAGAGCCTCTTCAAGATACTTCAATCCGCTACTTGAGCCCCTTAGAACCACACCAACAATTTTCCTTCAAACTTCTCAACAAAACCTAGAAAGACAACTAGGTTTTCTTCTTGCGACTAACACGAAAACCATCTTTTTCCGGGATTTTTCTATTGAGATACGCTTACAATACACTTAGGAACCTTGGTTTAAAGTGGGAAGATTATTGGACAAGAAACAAAAAATTTCTCTTTTCAAAATGCAAGGAACCCGAGAGCAACTAAGCTTGTTCTTCCAATTTTTTGTAAATTTTGGCTAAGTATGGAACTTGTCTCACTATTAGTAGTATAATATAGTGCAATGGAGGGTTAAGATCTAAACAAATGGGTGGTTAGGATGAGCTCTTGCTAAATATCAAGACTAATTGACTCCTTTGACTTGGTCAATAATCTCATGCTCACAAGTTGCAAGACTTAGTCATACAAGACTATGGTCAATGACCATTTTGGCCATGACAATTTCGTCCAAGGCATCAATAAGGGGGGGACAAGTGTCGCCCTCCCATTCGTCACAATAATACGCTTTCCGACAATTCCATAATTCCGATAAATTTTTACAAGTCTCAAATTTTAACACTTATGAGTTCTTACGTACGTTCTTAAAACATGTCCTGTAAATACGGGGTGTAACATTCTTCCCCCCTTAGAAACATTCGTCCCCGAATGTTCTTTCGGAGTCAAACTTATAATTAGCGACATAGTTTCCTTTACAACCCCGACATACCAACAATGCCACTCATGGCCCTAATACCTCGCACACGCATAACTGTCCATCATAAGCCCAAAAAGGGATTATCTTTTCGTACTTCCAACTCCTTCTAACTTATACACAGTCTCAATATAATCTGTTCATGACACTTAAACATACCACAACTTTATCATGCATACAAGTTTCTAAAGGGCCAAAGACATACCTGAAATCATATAGGCGGCTCAAAGGACCGCTAATACTGGAAACTTCCACCACGACCTGCACATGGCCGCCGGCATAAACATCCCGCTTAGCTGGAAGGCGAAGAACCCGCAACTAATCCAAGCAGATCGCGCTATCCCACCGCGCCACCTGCCTGGACAGCTTCTCACGAAATGGCCCTGCTGGCCGCAAGCATAGCAAGCTGTCGAAGTAGTACGACACTCCCCAAAATGGAATCTACTACAGTGACCACACCGGGGCAAAGGTGGTTTCCGCTACTATTCTCGACATCTCGTGAACTCGAGCCCCGAGCCCGACCGCTCCGAATATCCCCGACGACCAAACCTCCGCGAAGATCGGAAGGAGCACTGTCTTACCGAGATGTAGACCTAGTTCGCTGCGAGGTTGTCCGCCTCGAAAGTTACCCCGAACCTGCCGCCCCGGCCCTCTTCTGGCTCGAGTCTAGTTGACCCTCTCTCTCTGTCCTCTATTCCCTGCGCATAAGCTTGTATCCTGGCAATATCCATACCGGGCTGAAGAGCCACCCCCAAGCATGCAGTAATCATATGACGGTCTAGCCCCATCACATAATGATGAACTCTATTCGCCATGTCAGCTACAATGGTGTGCGCATACCTAGCCAACGAGTCAAACTCCAGGTTGTATTCCCTGATGGTCCTCCCATTATGCCTCAACGACAAGAACCTATCAACACGGGCTCTCCTCATTTCAGGAGGCAAAAAGTGATCAAGAAAGGCCTCCGTGAACTCATCCCAAACTGCTGGACGAGCACCCACACCTCTCGAAAGCAACCACGACTCAAACCAGTTCAACGCAATATCGCGTAACCGGTAAGAGGCTAGCGTAACAGACTCTGTATCCGAGGCCCTAAGCATATGCATAGTCCGCCGTAGCTGCCGAACGAACTCTTGAGGATCATCCTCAGATCTCGAACCATAAAACTCGGGTGGACTATAACCCAGAAAATCCCGAATCCTCAAAATGTCGGCTCTAGGGTTAGCTACCTGCTCCTGCCGGCGCTGCCCTACCACTATGCTAGTCAATAGCCTGATCTGCTCTCCATAATCTCTAAATCCTCGGCCGCTGAATCGAGGCTCAGATGCAGGAACCTCTGGAGCTACCGCCGCTCTTGGCTCTCTAATACCGCCGGCGTGGCCGAGCTCGCCAATCCGCTTACTACCCTGTGCATAGCTCGTGCCCGGTCCCGTAACCCTCTGCACCACTAGCGCCTCTTGCCGCCGCTTTGCCCTTCGGGCCCCGGCCGCCTCCGCGAGGCATAATCACATAAGAAGCGGGTCGAGAGGATTCAACCTACTAGGACTCTCATCGCACGATCTCAAAGAGAGAAGAATGGAAACCAATCCTAAATGTCTCGCAGCCTCGATTATAGATGTGGTGCACAACACACCGATAATCAAGACTCTACTAGACACGGTCTGTAGACACTTTCCGAGGACTAACTGCTCTGATACCACTTTTGTCACGACCCGACCCCGGGCCCGCGACTGGTGCCCTACCTGGGCACCCTTACAGGTATACATCAGAGAAAATCAGCGGAACATACATGAAACTTATAAATAAATCAACAAAAAGTGAAACAACCGGTTAGCCGATAGGGCTACCTTCCTGGACATAAATATATACAACTGAAGCAGTTGCCTCATTTCCTTTTACAAACTGACCCACAATATGTGACTACAGACCTCTAAGAGTTTTAACATCACAACTGTGGCGGGACAGGGCCCCGCCATACCCCTGAATACACATGAATCTACAACCTCAGGGGAAACCGTACCAAGAGATAAGCCTCCGGAGCAAATGGAGCTTTACTTTCCAAAACCGAACCGAGATCCTAAGAGCAAGGATCACCAACCTGGGTACCTAAAACTCGCGGCATTTAACGCAGCCTTCGGCGGGGTCGCATAACAAAAATTTAATATGGAATGTAAATAACGTGACAAGAAATGTGATCATAATCAGACACAAGAATGACAGGGACAAGTATAAAAAGTACATACCAGATCCTGCCGTGTCATTACCTCTTATGAACTTAATCGTACCTTATTATCTTTTCCCATTTTCAATAAAAGTTATAGTCACATTCTTAAGTACATGATTAGGAAAAATCATTAAGTTCATTACTATATAGCTCACTTATCTTTCATAACATAATCCGGCCCTTTAAGGAGGGGCGCCTATACTACCCGGCCCAATCTGGGACGCGATCAAGTCACACAATATCAAAGCGTGTCCGTGGAATCCCCCATCACTGCCGACAGCTATAAGTGTAAATATAACCATGTGACGCGCCCGTGGCATCCCACCTCACTGTCGGCGTACACATACACAACATATATATATATATCTCCTGCCCGTGGAATCCCACATCACTGCCGACAGCTATAAGTGTAAAATATAACCATGTGACGCGCCCGTGGCATCCCACCTCACCACACAGACACATACATAACATATATATATATATATATATAAAGCGACGCATGCCCTAATCCCACATCGTATAAGCATGGCCATAACGTGCTCGGATCCTCATCGTAGCGCAGTCTCACGGGAGCTAGCCCATGGAGTAATAATATAACATGCCCCTAATCCTCATCGCTGGTACATGACTTCACGGGAGCTAGCCCATGGAGTAAAGTATAACATGGTCGCATGCCCCGGAATACCACATCGTATAAGCATGGCCATAGAGTAATAAAACACGCGCATCTAACCCGCATCTCGGCTACACGCCCGGCATCCTCATCGTATAAGCATGGCCAAGATCAATCACAATGGAAGCATACCGCGGAATCCCCGCCACCGCCGGCAGACGTCCAATAAAATGTCCGGCATCTAACCCGCATCCCGTCACATGCCCAAATCCCACATCGTATAAGCGTGTCCAAGGATCATCATGATGAAGCATACCCGCGGAATCCCACATCACCGCTTCAGACGCCCAAGTAAACTTATAATGACAAGGCGCACTCCAACTGAGAGACACGACAACGTAGGCATATAATACTTGCACTCAAAGCTATCACAAGCAAACCTAGGCAAGTTCATTAAACCTTTAGACTTCCATCTTTATAAACTCATGACACTTTCGTTTTACACATCAAAATCCGGAAATTTAACCCCAAGTACTACGTACTTCTACTCTTTTAGAAAGTCCCTTTTTCAAATAAAACTTCCAAGATACTAACAACCGTAGTATCAAGTCATACTACCTTCACGACAAGTCACAATACCTTCTTAGAAATACAATTACCGGCTTCTAAATCAAGTGACTTCTTCCTTAAAACATTAAACGATTTATACCATTAAGACAGTTGCCCTTCTTTATTTCAAACCATTTCTTTGCTTACATTATTAGAGAAAAACCATTCTCTTAACCTTCCATAAAGCCGTTATAACCAACTTCCCATAAAGCCGTTATAACTCTTTATGGTTTTAGACCAACTCATTCCTTTTATAACCAAGAGACTTCTACTTTTTTAAAACCAAGTATTACATACTTTCAAATCAATTCTCTTAACTTTCAAAATACAATTAGTCTCTTAACCCTTAGAAAACAAGTGACTCCTTTTATTATAAAACCTTAGGCAATTGATGCCTTAAAATCAAGTTGCCTTTTTACTAAAATCAAGTCATTTATCTTTCCATAAAGCAAATATAACCAACTTCCCATAAAGTCGTTATATTCACTTTATACCTTAGCCAAAAATATAATTTCCTATCCAAGGGACTTATACGTTTAAAACGGAACAAGTATCACATACTTCAAAACTCTTCAAGTCCCTTAACTTTAATAAATCATTAGACATCCTTAATACTTTCGAAGAAGTGAGTTAATCTCCTAACTCACCCAACTTGGCTATTCAATAACTAGTAAAGGATATCAAGGTGTTGTACATCTACCGTACTACATACGTGCAACTAGTCATGCTCAAAAGATAGGAAAAGTTCTACATAGAGTAAATCACGCAACTACCTCTTAACTTCTAAGAGTAGAAGGAAACATGAAATGATACCTCAAGTATATTCCATACATTGAATCATGCCAAAGGAAGGAAGAGGTTCACATACCTCGCGACGATTATCGACAAGTAGCAAAATGCTCCAAAGTACTTCAACCTTGATAGCTAATCCATCCTTCAAGTAGGATACGCTATACTAAGTACTTCAACCTATAATGGTCACAATACGTCCATTAACCTCTTACTTCAAACGTAGAATATTCTAAGTGCTAAGTCACTAAATTCTACGGAAAATCGGACAACACCTCCTTTGTTTTTACTCACTTTGCCACCTTTTTCAAGGCCGAATACAATAACCAAACACGCCACATTTAAGGGCACACCAATGCAATCAACAATAGGGGATTACACGCCTACTAGACGTGTAAAATTCCGCCCCACAAACGATATTAATTTAATACAACATACTTGGCCAATTCGGCTACATTGAGGTACCACAACATTAATTCTTATCCAATTTCCAATTCCATCCAAGTTGTTAGCATAACATGATATCAAGTCGCAACCAATTATAACTACTATAATCTTCAAGTCAAAACATGCGACGATTCTAATAACGACCAAATTGTAATCTAACTTAACATGGCTCACATTACATTTCGGATTTCCAAGGCCACAATCAATCCATAATCCTTACAAACTTCAACACATATACTTCATGCTAGCAACAATATAAATAATCTTGTAACACTTTCAAAGAACAAGATTATACCTCAACGAATCCTAATCCAACTCCAAATCCGAAGTCGCTCCTTAGCAACCTAGAGCCTCTTCAAGATACTTCAATCCGCTACTTGAGCCCCTTAGAACCACACCAACAATTTTCCTTCAAACTTCTCAACAAAACCTAGAAAGACAACTAGGTTTTCTTCTTGCGACTAACACGAAAACCATCTTTTTCCGGGATTTTTCTATTGAGATACGCTTACAATACACTTAGGAACCTTGGTTTAAAGTGGGAAGATTATTGGACAAGAAACAAAAAATTTCTCTTTTCAAAATGCAAGGAACCCGAGAGCAACTAAGCTTGTTCTTCCAATTTTTTGTAAATTTTGGCTAAGTATGGAACTTGTCTCACTACTAGTAGTATAATATAGTGCAATGGAGGGTTAAGATCTAAACAAATGGGTGGTTAGGATGAGCTCTTGCTAAATATCAAGACTAATTGACTCCTTTGACTTGGTCAATAATCCCATGCTCACAAGTTGCAAGACTTAGTCATACAAGACTATGGTCAATGACCATTTTGGCCATGACAATTTCGTCCAAGGCATCAATAAGGGGGGGTGACAAGTGTCGCCCTCCCATTCGTCACAATAATACGCTTTCCGACAATTCCATAATTCCGATAAATTTTTACAAGTCTCAAATTTTAACACTTATGAGTTCTTACGTACGTTTTTAAAAACATGTCCTGTAAATACGGGGTGTAACATTAATATATTAAGCTACGTGGTAGGCTTAAGAGAATTGTACGGATGAGGTCCGTATAGAGTAAGTAATGGTTGTGATCAAGACAACATGATTATGGTATTATGAGAAGTTATTGTACCCGTTTACGGGGGGACTCGTAAGGTAGGCTTGGAGCATGGAAATTGCGAGCCTAAGAATATTGATGACCGCTGAGACCTTAGATGTACAAGGTCTTCTCGGGTAGAAAGATTTAGTATAGACCAAGAATAAGAGTTAAGTGCGACGGTGGGATGGGGTGAGGACCTATTGCGGGTCGCCCCATAGCCTGAAATGGAGTGGGATCAGTTGGTAGTAGTTCCGCTACGTGACAGGGTCACGAGGTTGCAAGGTCCAAGTCTAGTTAATTGTTTTACGGGTTCGTGGACGCGTTCCACCGGAACCAGGTCGTGAGAGCCGAAAATGGCCTTATATTGTTCGATTTAGTAAACTCCAAAGATTGGGGGCCAGAATCGGTATGGGGGTTATGTATGTATGCTAGTATGAGTTGGAAGTACGGAAAGAGTACGACCAGTAAGAAAGATAACAACCAAGTGTAAAGGAATAGAGCCTGAATCCATAAGAACCTTTCGAGGTAACTACACCCGTGAGTGTTTGGGGTGGTAGCTGAGCGGGTTTATGAAATTTGTCCGGTGATGATTCAGTCGTCAGACCCGAGTAGACCTAGTAGAAATGATTACGACAGACTTTGAGGTCATTATGAGTATGGACTAGTTGGCTTCGTGAGTTCCAAGGTTGACATCTTAGTATAAATATTGTTATGTGGCCATGAGTGGCATATGTTGTATGAAGGGTGTAGTAAAAGGAGACTATGTCGCTATCTAATTAGATTGGACTCCAAAAGAACATTCGGGGACGAATGTTTCTAAGGGGGGAAGAATGTTACACCCCGTAAGTCCAGGACATGTTTAAGAGAATGTACGTAAGGAACTCAAGACTTGAAATTGGTACGAAATGAAGAATTGTTTTTCCGACGGAAAATCTTCCGAACGTCGGAAAGGAAAAATGTTCGTTGAGGAGAATTGGATTCTTAAAATGCATTATTTGAAGAGTATGGAACTTATTATCATTATGGAAATTTATTTTTACGGATTTGGTCATGTGGGGCCCACCCGAGGAATTTTACATTTTGTGGGGCCCACGAGGGTTACGGAATTTTATGGACAAATGGGAGGGCGACATGTGGCACCCCCCCCCCCCCCTCACATGGCTTGGTCGAATTAATGCAATGGAAAATGGTCTTTTGGCCGATGTTAAGATGACCAAGTCTTGCTAATTAAAGAGCTTGACATTGTTGACTAAGTCCAAGGGCCACTTGGCTTGATCTCTTCCCTCCAAACTTAACAAGTGTTATAATCTAGACCCTCCAATGTATTATATAAGCACACTAGTAGCAAGACAAGTCTTCCAACACTTAGAAAAATTTGAGAGAACTTGTGTGTGCCATAGGAGGCTCTCGGCTTTGAGGTTTTTTGAACAAGAAAATTTTTCAATTGTTGTCCAATATTCACAAGACTTTAACCCAAGGTTCCTAGGGGTATTGTAAGGATATCTCAATAGAAATATTTCGGAAAAACGGCGTTTTCACGTTAGTCGCAAGGCGAAAACCTAAGGCATTTTCATAGGTTTTGATTGGAAATGGAAGAGAAGTTGGTTGTGAGTTTCTAAAGGATTCAAATAGCGGATTGGAGCATAAAGGAAAGGAGCTAAGAATTGCTAAGGAGCGACATTGAATCTTGGAAATTATAAGGGCTTGTAAAGGTAAAATTCTTGTCGTTTTAGTAATTAAGATTACTTATTGTTGTAGCTATAGATATTAGCAAGTATGAGATATATATTATGAAGTTGATAAGTGTTAGGGATATTGGAACCCTAATCCGAAAACTAGTATGTTTAGCCTTAAGATTACAATTCAATTTGATTATTAGTATAAGTCGTCACATGTTATTTAAAGAAGGAAATTGTAGTTGTTGAAGTTGTCTATGACTATATAACATGTTAGACCTAAGGACTTGGATTGAATAAAAAGAATTGGAAAGGACTTTGTGTTATCGAATAAGTTAGCCGAGAATGACCATGATTAAGGACTTAGTTGGTATTAATTATGGGGCGGAATTTTACATGTATTGTAAGGCGTGTAATCCCCTTTGATTGGTTGTTGTATTGGGCCTTAAATGTGGCGTGTTTGGTTATTGAATTCGGCCTTGAAAAAGGTGGCAAAGTATGTAGAAACAAAGGAAGTGCTGTCCGATTTTCCGTAGAATTTAGTGACTTTGCACTTAGAATATTCTACGTTCGAAGCTAGAGGTTAATGGACGTATTATGGCCATTATAGGTTGAAGTACTAAGTATAGTGTATTCTACTTGAAGGATGGAATAGCTATCAAGGTTGAAGTAATTCGGAGCATTTTGTTAATTGTCGATAATCGTCGCGAGGTATGTGAACCTCTTCCTTCTTTTGACATGATTCTATGTATGGAATATACATGTAGTACTATTTCATGATTCCTTCTACTCTTAGAAGTTAAGAGGTATGTATGTTGATTTACTCTACGTAAAGGTTATGTCTAAGTTATCCTAAGTTCTTACCAAGTCTTATGGGGGATGTTGGTAAGAGTCGTTAAGAGGTATTTGGCGCCAAGTTGACTTGGCTAAGTTACGGCACAAATGAGAATAAGTATCGAACAAGTCACTGCAGCGTTAATAAAGGAAAATATATTAACAATCAATTAAGTTAAAATGAGTAGAATTCTCCATCTGCATAGAAGCTAAGATAAGACAAAATTGTATTACATTTTCTAGATCATGGCTACTTGATTAAGATCGTTATAAATAAGTATAACTTATTCACAATGCACCAAAGTATATGTTACTTAATTTATAAGAATTTACGTATGAAGTTTTAAGACTATGAATGAGAGATATAATAAATAATTTCAAAATCAAAATGGTTTCATAGTTCATAAACTTAATCTTTAATAATACTTTCATTTATTCAAATACAAAACATTATCCCTTTAAATAAAACCAAGTACTCATTACTCACGAATGAGGTTTCATAAACATCCACATTAAAACAAATAAGTTAAGTCTCTTGACTCTAACTCCCACGAAGCTAGTATAACTCTTTTAAGACCTTTAAAACAAGTGTTACTCTCCCAAACGATTTATAAATCGGCCGCTACCAAGCCAACCGGGGGGGTTTCTAATCCTAACTGACGGATTCACAACTACTCACTTAAGTCGCGAAGACATTGCCGTAAGTATTAGCTTAAGTCAAAGACATTGCCGCACTGATAAGCCCAAAATTATTTTCCAATATGGTGACATACACCCTCCGCCGTTCCCAAATGTTCCGCCTCTAAAAATCGCTCACTTCTCCCTATCTCGTTGCATCTTTCCTAACACTCAGCTCTCTAGTATCCATACACACACTCCCAACGCTCAGCTTTCCAACTTTTCAAAATCAAGTTCCAGCTTGCCTAGTTTTCCTATACTCAAGCTTTTAATGGTTTCATATTTAATAATACTTTCATTTATTCAAATACACCTTTAAATAAACAAATAAGTTAAGTCTTTATAAATCTTTTGAAATGTTCACATACCTCGCGACGATTTCGAAATAAAGCAAAAAGCTCTATATATAGTATACCTTAACCATATATTTGAAGATTTCTAGCAGGGTGTTGTGAACAAATAAATTTCGCCAAGCCTAATCCTCAAATTATGAACCTCAAATTTTAAAAAGGTTAAGGGACTTTATTTTTCAAGTTATGGGACTTGATTCTTAAAGGAAGAAATGAATTGATTTAAAAGTATAGAATACTTGATTTGGAAAGTATTGATTTCTTGCCATTCTAAAGTTAAGAAACTTGTTTTCTTAAAAGTTAAGAGACTTGAAGTATTTTGAAAGCTATGTGATTTGATTTGAAAGTATAAGTCTCTTGGTTATAAAATGAATGAATTTGTCTAAGACATAAAGAGTTATAACGGCTTTATGGGAAGTTGGTTATAACAACTTTATGGAAGATTAAAATGTCACGCCCCGAACCCCGGGCCCGTGACTGGTGCCCTACCTGGGCACCCTTCTACCTTAACAACTAAGTAAACTGCGGAAATTAAATAACACCTCTTTTTTTTTTCAAAACCAACATACGTACAAGGGCAAAGCCGACAAGGCTGCCATAATATACATAATCAAAATACACTACACTGTACATGAGTCCAATCCCACATATGAATACAGACCTCTAAGAGTTTTACTGAAATATGACGGGACAAGGCCCCACCGTACCCATAACCGTACAAAAGCCACATCAAGGAACTATACCAAAAGATAAACTCAACAGAGGAGCTATCCAAAACTACGAGGCGGTCCTACACTGCAGATCACCAAATCATGGTACCTAAACTGCAGATGAACGCTGCCCCAAGGAGGTCGAGACGAAGAATGTACCAAGTATGTGAAACGATGCATCAGAATGAAATCATAATATCTAAACAAAACAGAGACATGTATGATAGCCAACCTACAAGACACAATACATAAGCGATCATATCAAGTCGTGACGCGCCTCAAAGTCATTACTAAAATATAACCATGGGTCTCACGCCCATAATATCAATCATGCCGTGGAATCCTTCCTCACCGGCGATCCATGATATAATATAACACCAATAGGCATACATGAACACCAAGTCCCACTGTGTCCTAAAATCAGACGCTAAGTAGGAAAACGAACCACCGATCCACTGCGTCATAAAACTGGCGGGGCAAGTACGAAGCCAACTACGGATCCACTGCGTCAACAATCGACGGGGCAAGTACGAAGCTAACTACGATTCAAATGTCATCACGAGATATGACAGGCAAGTGCGAAGCTATCTACCGAGTCTACAGTACCAAATCGCGAGCACTGACGGGGGCAAGTACGAAAGCTAACTACCAGAGTCATCCTGCGTCAGCCACCGACGGGGGAAAGTACGAAAGCTAACTACCAGATCCATCCTACGTCAACAACTCACATGGAGGGCTAATCCATGAAATAACAATATCCCACGTGGTCGCATGCCCCGGAATCCCACATCGTATAAGCATGACCATGGGGTAATACAAATAAATCCGGGAATCAAACCCGCCTCCTGGTCACATGCCCCGGAATCCCACATCGTATAAGCATGTCCAAGGAGTAACACAAATAATGGAAGCATACCCGTGGAATCCCACATCACTGTCGATACGTCCAAGTAAACTTACAACAAGACAGCCGACCCTCCAACCGAGAGTCGCGGCAACGTAATAAAACATAATACTTTCACTCAAAAGCTATCACCAGCACACATAGGCGATTCTCAATTAAACAAGCCAAAGTACTTATCAAGGTACACATAGAATAATTCTCAATTAAACAAGCCAAAGTACTATGTACGTACATTCTTTTCAAAAGACTCCTTTTTATGTAAAACCCCAAGATACTAACACCTGTAATATCAAGGTGTGTCTATTTTTCAAAGTAAGTTACTACACTTTTAGAAAACTCATTTCAAAGCTTGAAATCAAGTAACTTCAAATTTTCACAATCTAGACAACTTATGCCTAATAATCAAAATAGACAACTTTCTTAACCTTTCATAAAGCCGTTATAACCAACTTCCCATAAAGCCGTTATAACCCTTTATGGTTTTAGACATATTCATTCCTTTTATTACCAAGAGACTTATACTTTTAAAACCAAGTATCACATACTTACAAATCAAGTTTCTTAACTTTCAAAATACTTCAAGTCTCTTAATCTTTAGAAATCAAGTTTCTTCTACTTTTAAACCTCAAGTAACTCACACCTTTAAAACAAGTTACTTCTCTTAAATCATGTCATTTCTCCTCTCTTAAAACAATTAAGTAAATCACTCTTTTGACTCCCCTAAAGTCATTATAACGACCCTTAGGTTTTGGAACTAAGGCACTAGCCAAAAGATTTGGAAACCACTTCCTTTTCAAGACTCTATGTACTTTAAGTAAAATACTTTCACTTTTAAGAATCCAAACTTCACTAAGGAAATGGATTATACAACTTACAATTTAAACATCAAAGTACAATCAAGGAAGTACATAGAACAAATTCTATTTTAGGCAATCCAAATACAACCAAGGAATGGATCATTTAAGGAGTAGGACATACTTTCTTTATCTTAAGGAATCATGCTAGAAGAGGAGATAGTTCACATACCTTTTCGGCTAAATCCACAAGCTAAGCCGAATACGCCGTACGTAGAATTGTCAACCTATAATGGTCACAACATGACTATCAATTTCTAGTCTCTAACGTAGAATAATACTAAGTAAGCGGCCTCTTATTCTACGGAAAATCGGGCAGCACCTCCTTTGTTTCTACATACTTTGCCACCTTTTTCAAGGCCGAATAAAATAACCAAACATGCCACATTTAAGGCTCAACATACCAACCAATCAAAGGGGATTACACGCCTTACAATACGTGTAAAATTCCGCCCCACAATTTATACGAAGTAGTTCCATATTTAAAGCCATTCTCGGCTATATAAACAACAACTCAAAGTCTTTTCCAATCTTTTTCCAATTCCAAGTTCTAAGGTCTAACATGTTATATATTCATAAACAACTTCAATTTCCTTCTTTAAACAACATGCGACGACTTAAACTAATAATCAACTTGAATTGTAATCTTAAGGCTAAACATGCTAGTTTTCGGATTAGGGTTCCAATAGCCAATATACTTATCAAACTTCATACTATATACCTCATGCTTGCTAATATCCATAGCTACAACAACAAGTAATCTTAATTACTAAAACGACAAGAATTATACCTTTACAAGCCCTTAAAATTTCCAAGATTCAAAGTCGCTCCTTAGCAATTCTTAGCTCTTTTCCTTATGTTCCAATCCGCTCCAATCACTCCTTAGAAGCCTATGAAGAACCCATCTTCAAGTTCCAACTTCAAAGTTGAAGAACTCCTTAAGTTTCCGCCTAGCGACTAACGTGAAAACGTCGTTTTTCCGAAATATTTCTATTGAGATATCCTTACAATACCCTTAGGGACCTTGGGTTTAAGTCTTGTGAATAATGGATCAAAACTACAAATTTTTTGTGTGGGATAAGTCACAAACCCGAGAGCTCAATGTGTGAAGAACAAAGTGTTGTGATTTTTCTAAGTGTTGGAGACTTAGTATTGCACTAGTGTAGCATTTATAACACAATGGAGGGCTTAGATTAAAACACTTGTGGGCTAGGATGAAGGACAATTAATGTTAAGCCAAGTGGACAAGTTGACAAGTCAACAATCTCAAGCTAGCAAGACTTATCTTCCTTGATGGTGAATGACCATTTTACCCTTACTATTTTCGTCCAAGACCATGTGGGGGAGGTTCCACGTGTCGCCCTCCCATTCGTCCATAAAATTCCGTAACCCTCGTGGGCCCCACAAAAATGTAAAATTCCTCGGGTGGGCCCCACATGACCAATCAGAAAATAAAATTCCATAATGTTAATAAGTTCCATACTCTTCAAATAATGCATTTTGAGAATTCAATTCTCAACAACGAACATTTTTCCTTTCCGACGTTCGGAAGATTTTCCGTCGGAAAAACAATTCTTCCTTTCGTACCAATTTCCAAGTCTTGATTCCTTACGTACATTCTCTTATACATGTCCTGGACTTATGGGGTGTAACATAAAAGAATGGTTTTCTTCAGTAATGTAAGCAAAGAAATGATTTGAAATAAAGAAGGGCAAATTGTTTTAAAGGTACCAATTGCTTAAGGTTTTAAAGAAAGAAGTCACTTGATTTAGAAGCCTATAAATGTATTTCTAAAAAGTATTGTGACTTGTCTTGAAAAGTAGATATGACTTGATACTACGGTTATTAGTATCTTGGAAGTTTTATTTGAAAGAGAATTATTTTAAAGGAATAGAGGCACGTAGTACGTTGGGTTAAATTCCCGGATTTTATAATGACATGTTAGTGCCTTAAGTAAACTAAAATGAGAGTGTATATGAACAAGCTAATAAGAAGTTAGGGGATTTCTTAACTTGCTTATGTAATGTATGATAAGCCGGTGGTGCTTATGTTATGTATGATGTTCAGAGTGCTTATGTTATGTATGATAATGGCGGTGCTAGTGATATATTGTGCATTACGGTCATTCCCCGTTTGTAGCATTTGCATATTCCGTGGATTTGCTACCCATGATGCGAGGAATACCTCACGCGGGTCCGAAAGGGCTTATGCGGTGAAATAGTCCCACGCGGGCGACCACCCTATCACGAAGAATACCTCACGCGGTCTACACGACCTACGCGGACGGATACTGATGCGAGAATACCTCATGCGGGTCCATACGACCTTGCGGGTGAAATAGTCCCGAGTAGGATTGTTTAATGATCTCATGCGGGCGGCCCCGCTGATCATGAGCCTCCTATTTTTATGCAGTATACCTTTATGGGCAGACTTATGTGATTTTATCGCGTCCTAAATTGGGTCGGGCAGTATACCTTTATGGGCAGACTTATGTGACTCTATCGCGTCCCAGATTGGGTCGGGCAGTATACCTTTATGGGCAGACTTATGTGACTCTATCGCGTCCTAGATTGGGCCGACAGTATAGGCGTTCCTCTATAAAGGGGCGGATTAGGTTATGCAAGATACGTAAGTTATATGTTTATGAACTTGATGATTTTTCTTAAGTATGTACGTAAGAATTTGACTATACTCTTATGGAAAAATGGGAAAAGATAATAAGGTACGATTAAGTTCACGAGATGGAAATGACACGGTAGGATCTGGTATTTACCCTTTCTTTATACTTGACCCTGTCATTCTTTTGTACAGTTATGATTTGTTATCGTACTTATTTTCCGCTCCATATTCGCACTGTTGTGATCGACTTCTTCTGGGCTGCGTTCATGTCCGCAGGTTTAGGTACACAGTTGTGGATCTGCGAGCTTAGGATCCTGGTTCAGCATTTTGAGATGGCTCCAATGTTTCGGAGTTGTCATGGTTATGTATATTCAGGGGTACGGCGGGGCCTTGTCCCGTCATAGTATTTGTCCAAATCTTAGAGGTTTGTATTCATCTGTGGGCTGGACTGGCTAGAGTTGTTTTTACATTGTTAAACAGTGTAGACCCTTTCGGGCAATTTTTATGTTATGGTAGCCTTATCGGCTTGGCCTTGGTTTTTAAAAAAAAGGGTGTTATTTATTTTCCGCAGTTTATTATGTTGTATGATGTAGAAGGGTGCCCAGGTAGGGCACCAGTCGCGGGCCCGGGGTCGGGTCGTGACAAGTTAATTGTGAGCTTCTAAAGGCTTCAAATAGCGGATTAGAGCGTAAAGGAAATGAGCTAAGAATTGCTAAGGAGCGACTTTGAATCTTGGAATTTATAAGGGCTTATAAAGGTAACAATTCTTGTCGTTTTAGTAATTAAGATTACTTATTGTTGTAGCTACGGATATTAGCAAGCATGAAGTATATAGTATGAAGTTTGATAAGTGTATTGGCTATTGGAACCCTAATCCGAAAACTAGCATGTTTAGCCCTTAAGATTACAATTCGATTTGATTATTAGTTTAAGTCGTCACATGTTATATAAATAAGGAATTATAGTTGTTGAAGTTGTTTATGAATATATAACATGTTTGACCTAAGAACTTGGATTGAAAAAGAATTGGAAAGGACTTAGGTTTTGTTATAAGTTAGCCGAGAATGGCTTTGATTATGGACTTAGTGTTATACCCCGTATTTCCCGAGTATGTACGTAAGGACGTACGTAGAAAATTCGAATTTGAGGATTAGGCTTGGCCGAAATTTATTTGTTCACAACACCCGGTTAGAGTCGTTTTTCGACGAAACGTTTTCACAGCTTTCGTAGGGGAATTTCCGGCTATGTCATTTTTAATTTTTGCGGATTTTTCCGAGAGACGAAACATTTTGGACCAACGGGAGGGCGACACTTGGCACCCTCCAATCGTGGACTTGAAACGTCCATCGGGACGATTTGGCTAAGCCTTTGCACGTTTTGGTGCCTTGGCTAAAGTCGAGGTTGGTAGGATATTTTTGTAGTAAATCCTAGCCCTACACTTGCTATACACTTGGATGGATCTTGGCCATGGTTGGCCATTCCTTGACCTATAAATACCCCTAAGCTTGAAGAGTTCTTCATCCAAAATGTGCCTAAGTCTTGAAATCTCTCCTCTCCTCAACCTTGAAATCGCCCAACACCCTCCCTTTGTTAAGGCCTTTGGCCGAGAGCCTCCTCCCCTCAGGTGCTGCACATGGGTACCCCTAGCCTAGTTGTCTCGTATAAATACCCCTTGTTGTGGTATAGAAATACTCTCCTAGTATTGTTATAATGTCCAAATACCTTGGCCCAAATACCTTGTAGTATTCCCAAGGTTACACTTTTACAAGCCCAGAAAATACCGTTATACCTTCCTCACTACTAAAACGAAACCCTAAGGAAATCTTCACCCGTTGTTGAAGTTGTAAGTAGAAGTTGGTTAGAACTTCTAAGGGTAGTTTGGAGCGGTTGAGCGCACTGAGTCGAGCTAAACCTTGCTCGGAGCGACTTTAAACTAGGATAATTTTGGGCTTATCGAGGTAAATATCTTGTCCTCTATTGTAATTGGAAATTACATATTGTTGAATATATAGTTGAAGTATACTATATAAAGAATCGAACGTAGTAGTCGGCAATGTCTTTTGACTTAAGCCCGAATAATACTTACGCAATGTCTTGCGACTTAAGCCCAATTTAAATAAGAGAGTCGAACTGTAATTACATAGACCGTATTACAGAGAATTGTGTAGCCTTATCGTAGTAGAATTGTACACGCCCGCTTAGACGTAAACCCCGGTCGGTTGGTAGCAGCCACTCGATAGAGAGGAGATTAACGCTGTCATGGGGAGTGCCGCGAATTTTCTCGTAGAAAGATGAAAACTTGTGTTTAAGAGTTAATAGACGTTTGTGGCCTTTATAGTGAAAGTACTAAGAGTAGCGTATTCTACTCGAGGAGTGGAAAGGGCTAGTGCGTTGTAGTACTTGGAGCTTTTGCTTATTGTCGATAATCGTCGCGAGGTATGTGAACCTCTTCCTATCTCTTCTAGCATGATATGTGAACTATGTAGTACGCAGACGCATACGTGTTAACTGTGTTTGATTGTCTTTAAAACCTAAAGTGTTATAACGGCTTTATGGGAAGTTGGTTATAACAGCTTTATGTAGGTAAGAAAATACTTTGTGGTTTTAAAAGGTAACTGATGTGAATTATAACTGGCTTGTTATAATAAAGAACTTGATGTATTTCAAAGACTTATAAATCGTTTTGAAGGGAGAGTAACACTTGGTTTTAAAGGTTTTAAAAAGAGTTATACTAGCTTATGGGAAGTTAGGTATAATGTCTTAAGAGAGGTAAAGAAAATGGTTTACTGATGTTAGAAGTTAAGAGACTTGATCTTATAAGATAAGAGACTTAACTTATTTGTTTTAATGTGGATTGTTTGTGTGAAACCTCATTCGTGAGTAATGAGTACTTGGTTTTACTTAAAGGGATAATGTTTTACTGATTTCGGAAATCAGAATGTGTATCGACAGACCACCGCAGTTAATAAAGGAAAATGTATCGAATAATGAAGTATTGTGTTAAAACCAAGAGAAACCTCCATCCGCATGAAGCTAAGATTTAGACAAAATGATATTGCATATCCTAGATCATGGTCGCTTAATAAGATCGATTATAAACAAGAATAAACTACTCACATATAAGGCATATGTTTCTCAAATCATTAAAGGAGAATTATGTTTTAAAGGATTAAAACTATGAACTACGAAACCTTTTCTAAAAATGAGAAACTTGAGCATTTGAAATTAGGCAAACTTGAGCGTTTGGAAAATAAGGTTGTTACTTGATTTTACAAAGGAAAGCATTTTGTTTATTTAACAACGCTCACTCTATTTTTATACTACGGACATCGGGTGACTTTTATAAAAGGAATGGATCTCTTTAAAGAATTTAACGTACGTAGTACTTTAGGGTTGAGACCCGGACTTTGGCATAAAATGAAGGTACTTTGAGTGATGTGAAACTTGCCTATGCTTGTTGTGGTGAAACATTCCTATGCTTGTTGTTGTGAAACTTGCCTATGCTTGTGATGATAGCCTTTGTTGTGCAAGTGTGGTGTTTTACGTGTTACCGCCTCTCGATAGAGGCCGTTGATCGTTGAGGCTTCTACCGCTCGGCTGGGTATCCGGTGGTCGGCTCTCGTATTTGCCCCGCCTCGTGGATCGATTCGCTCGTATCGGTAGTCACCGACTTGCCCTGCTCGAGATAGTGACGGTTTCGTGATACGGCTGGTCCCCGTGGTCACCGATTTGCCCCTGCCACCGCGCGGACCGCCTTGGTATCCATGAGTCGGCTCTCGACTTGCCCCGTGACGCCGTGTTTTGGTTGCATTATACTATTGGTACGGTCGGATCTGGTAGTTATACTTGTCCTATACGGTCTTTTATGACACAGGTGGGACCTGGTGTTCATGTATACTCCTTGGTATTGTCATATCATAAACTGCCGGCAGTGAGGAAGAAATTCCACGGGCACGAGTGATAATTGAGGCGTGAGTCCACGACTTGATGTAACTAGTTATATGTTATGTATCGTAGTTTGGTCATCATACATGTCTCCCGCTTTATATAGACTATTATGATTTCATTTACGATTTACAGCCACATACTGTACTGTTAGATCGACCTCCTTCGGGCCGCGTTCACGCCGCAGTAAGTACATCGTTGTCGATCCCCGCTCTTAGGATCACCTTTCAACAGATTAGGAAGCTCCGTTCTTCTGAGGCTTATCTTTTGGTATGTGTTCCCTGAGTTGTAGGTTCTGGTACATTCAGTGGTATGGCGGGGCCCTGTCCCGTCATAGTTGTTGTAAATCTTAGAGGTGCAGAGTAATCGTGCAAGGTGGTTTTGTAAAAAGGATTAAACTGCTCGCTTTGAAAGAGTTGTTTATATATATTTTAATGGAAGGTAACCGCTTGGTTGGCCTGTTTATTTTCTTGTCTCATGTTCATGTTTAAGTTTTTATTTCTGGTTTTCTCGATGTTGTATCACCGGGTGCCCGGTAGGCACCATCACGCCCGGATCGGTCGTGACAAAAGTGGTATCAGAGCGCTTAATCCTCTGAAAGTGTCTGGCGCATCGTGTCTAGTAGTCTTAATTATCGGTGTGTTGTGCACCACATCTATAATCGTGAGGCTATAGGACATGTAGGATTGGTTTCCATTCTTCTCATTCCGAGATCGTGCCTTAGAGCCGTGTGATAAGATCGACCCTCCGACATACTGCTTTTACCGCTATGCCTCCGCGTAAGGCAACCCGCCCGGGCGGCAAGGCAAAGCGAGGAGTCGCGAGTAGAGCAAATGCAGAGACCACAAGACTGAGCCTCCATCCGCACCGAGCAGCAGGAGATGAGTTACAAGCGAGCGGGCCCGATTAATGGCCGTGGTCAGGCAGACTTGAGGATAGGCCGACGCAGCAGCCTGAAGAGCACCAGCCGTTCACCCTAGATCGGATAGTTCGAGGCTACGGATTTTCCGAGTCAGCCGCCGAGTTTTATGGGTCGAGGCTCGAGGATGATCCGCAGGAGTTCATCCGGCGATTCTGACGGATCATGAGAGTAATCAAGGCATCGGAGACCGAGTCGAGTCCTAGGTTCACATCACCGCGTGATACCGCAATGATCGGGTTTGATTCGCGAGCTGTCCCGGGAGAGAATGCACTTCCACTATATGGGACGAGTTCTCGAGGCATTCTTGCACATTTCTTGCCTCCATGTACGGCGAGGGCTCGCGCATGATTTTTGGTTGCGGCGAGCGCGACGGTTCGGAGTACAATGTGGAGTTCGACTCATCGCCCGCGACGCCTCGCTGGTAGCTAGTATGGAGGATCGAGTGCACCGATTTGTTACAGGCTCGATGATCACCTAGCCGAGTTGTTGGTGTAGCTCTTCACCGCATGGACATTGCCCGCACGCAGCTTATGACCGGGATGTGAGGAGAGGATAAATCGACGGAATGACTAGGGTCAGCAGAAGAGGGCCAGAACAGCAGGGTCCTTTGGTGACTTTCGAGGCGGACCGCCTCAGCAGCAGACTAGTTATGTACCTCCGCCATTGCAGAGTGGTCCTCCGCAGCCTTCTCGACCGGTGGGATATTCGTGAGCGTGTCGTGGCTCCTGTGTTTCAGATTTTCGTGAGAGGAAGTGCTCGCGGATGAGGTTGCCTTGTCTCAGTGTGGCGTTGGAAAACTTCATAAGGGAGAGTGTCGTACTAACTCTGGAGATTGTTATTTTTGCGCCAACAGGCCATCCGGCAAGAGATCGTCACCACTGGTAGCACCGGTAGGATAGCATGGACTACTAGAAAGCGCCATGTTCTTCACCTTCCGTAGCTGTGCAGAGGTTCGACACCTAAGGCCCGGTAGAGGTCGCTGGAGTTCCCAGTTTTAGCGGTCCTTGAACCGCCTAGTTTCAGGTATATCCTTAACCATCTAGAGTTTTGTATGTTATGATAATGTGTTAAGTGTTATGTTCGGATAGCTTTGTGCTAAAATGTGACTTAGAAGCTTGCTTAGTGAAAAAGGGTAAGCCTGGGGTGAGATAATGATGAACCTTAGAATATTACAGTTGAGACCTTAGATGTAAGGCCGTCTTGGGTACAAGATTTTGCGAGTGATCCTTGTCAGAGTGCATTTTATTCCTAGAAAGTATTGTGTGATAAGTCCCTGGGTTGGGTAAATGAAAGTGGTCTCTTTCATGATGCGATTTAGCAAGATTGTTCCGTGTCGAGGAGCAAGAGTTGGCGCGACAAATGGTCGGGTTGGGGCCATGTTGCGGGCCAACCCGCAGCCTGTTTCGATGTGGGGTCAGCTCTGGGTGGTCCCGCCAGGTGGTAGGGTCACGAGGGTGCTAGGCCCAAGTTTTGGTAACCATCGTATGAGTTCGTGGATATGTTCGACCAGAAGCAGATCGTAAAGGCCGGGAATGGCCTTAAGGAAGATTGAGGCTAGTGGATGACCAAGTTTGGAGGTGGTGACTCCAAAGTTTTGGAAACTAAAGCAATGACTAGAGTATGGTGCGTATACTAGAAAAGTTCAAGTGATCGAGGAGGGCACGACGAGTAAGGAAGGAAGAGGACGTGTGTTATGTTTGTGGCCATGTGTGGCAGTGGAAACTTGTTAGAAGAACTTCATCTTTATCCGCCTTGAGAAGGAACATTCGGGACGAATGTTTCTAAGGAGGGGAGAATGTTATACCCCGTATTTCCCGAGTATGTACGTAAGGACGTACGTAGAAAATTCGAATTTGAGGATTAGGCTTGGCCGAAATTTATTTGTTCACAACACCCGGTTAGAGTCGTTTTTCGACGAAACGTTTTCACGCCTTCGTAGGGAATTTCCTATGTCATTTTTAATTTTTATGGATTTTTCCGAGACGAAACATTTTGGACCAACGGGAGGGCGACACTTGGCACCCTCCAATTGGTGGACTTGAAACGTCCATTGGGACGATTTGGCTAAGCCTTTGCACGTTTTTGGTGCCTTGGCTAAAGTCAAGGGTTGGTAGGATATTTTTGTGTAGTAAATCCTAGCCCTACACTTGCTATACACTTGGATGGATCTTGGCCATTGGTTGGCCATTCCTTGACCTATAAATACCCCCCTAAGCTTGAAGAGTTCTTCATCCAAAATGTGCCTAAGTCTTGAAATCTCTCCTCTCCTCAACCTTGAAATCGCCCAACACCCTCCCTTTGTTAAGGCCTTTGCCGAGAGCCTCCCTCCCCTTGTGGTGTTTGCACGCGGGTACCCCTAGCCTAGTTGTCTCGTATAAATACCCCTTGTTGTGGTATAGAAATACTCTCCTAGTATTGTTATAATGTCCAAATACCTTGGCCCAAATACCTTGTAGTATTCCCAAGGTTACACTTTTACAAGCCCAGAAAATACCGTTATACCTTCCTCACTACTAAAACGAAACCCTAAGGAAATCTTCACCCGTTGTTGAAGTTGTAAGTAGAAGTTGGTTAGAACTTCTAAGGGTAGTTTGGAGCGGTCGAGCGCACGAGTCGAGCTAAACCTTGCTCAGGAGCGACTTTAAACTAGGATAATTTTGGGCTTATCGAGGTAAATATCTTGTCCTTCTATTGTAATTGGAAATTACATATTGTTGAATATATAGTTGAAGTATACTATATAAAGAACTGAACGTAGTAGTCGGCAATGTCTTTTGACTTAAGCTGAATAATACTTACGCGATGTCTTGCGACTTAAGCCCAATTTAAATAAGAGAGCTGAATCAGAATTACATAGATCAGACATTACAAGAGAATTGTGTAGCCTTACCGTAGTAGAATTGTACACGCCCGCTTAGACGCAAACCCCCCGGTTGTCTTGGTAGCCTCGATAGAGAGAGATTAACGCCGTCATGTGAGGTCTGCTAATTTTCTCAGAGAAAGATGAAAACTTGTGTTTAAGAGTTAATAGACGTTTGTGGCCTTTATAGGTGAAAGTACTAAGAGTAGCGTATTCTACTCGAGGAGTGGAAAGGGCTAGCGCGTTGTAGTACTTGGAGCTTTTTGCTTATTGTCGATAATCGTCGCGAGGTATGTGAACCTCTTCCTATCTCTTCTAGCATGATATGTGTGAACTATGTAGTACGGTAGACGTACATGTGTTAACTGTGTTTGATTGTCTTTAAAACCTAAAGTGTTATAACGGCTTTATGGGAAGTTGGTTATAACAGCTTTATGTAGGTAAGAAAATACTTTGTGGTTTTAAAAGGTAACTGATGTGAATTATAACTGGCTTGTTATAATAAAGAACTTGATGTATTTCAAAAGACTTATAAATCGTTTTGAAGGGAGAGTAACACTTGGTTTTAAAGGTTTTAAAAAGAGTTATACTAGCTTATGGGGAGTTAGGTATAATGTCTTAAGAGAGGTAAAGAAAATGGTTTACTGATGTTAGAAGTTAAGAGACTTGATCTTATAAGATAAGAGACTTAACTTATTTGTTTTAATGTGGATTGTTTGTGTGAAACCTCATTCGTGAGTAATGAGTACTTGGTTTTACTTAAAGGGATAATGTTTTACTGATTTCGGAAATCAGAATGTGTATCGACAGACCACTGCAGCGTTAATAAAGGAAAATGTATCGAATAATGAAGTATTGTGTTAAACCAAGAGAAACCTCCATCCGCATGAAGCTAAGATGAGACAAAATGATATTGCATATCCTAGATCATGGCTGCTTAATAAGATCGATTATAAACAAGAATAAACTACTCACATATAAGGCATATGTTTCTCAAATCATTAAAGGAGAATTATGTTTTAAAGGATTAAAACTATGAACTACTAAACCTTTTCTAAAAATGAGGAACTTGAGCATTTGAAATTAGGCAAACTTGAACGTTTGGAAAATAAGGTTGTTACTTGATTTTACAAAGGAAAGCATTTTGTTTATTTAACAATGCTCACTCTATTTTTATACTACGGACATCGGTGACTTTTATAAAAGGAATGGATCTCTTTAAAGAATTTAACGTGACGTAGTACTTTAGAGTTGAGACCCTGACTTTGGCATAAAATGAAGGTACTTTGAGTGATGTGAAACTTGCCTATGCTTGTCAGGTGAAACATTCCTATGCTTGTTGTTGTGAAACTTGCCTATGCTTGTGATGATAGCCTTTGTTGTGCAAGTGTGGTGTTTCGTGTTACCGCCTCTCGATAGAGGCCGTTGGATCGTTGAGGCTTCACTGCTCGCCCGGTATCCGGTGGTCGGCTCGTACTTGCCCCGCCTCGTGACCGATTCGCCTTGGTATCCGTAGTCACCGCACTTGCCCCTGCTCAAGATAGTGACGGTTTCGTGATACGCTGGTCCCCGGTGGTCACCAGATTGCCCCGGCCACCGCGTGGCCGCCTTGGTATCCGAGAGTCGGCCGTGACTTGCCCCGTGACGGCCGTGTTTTGGTTGCATTATACTATTGGTACGGTCGGATCTCGTAGTTATACTTGTCCTATACGGTCTTTTATGACACAGTGGGACTCGTGTTCATGTATACTCCTTGGTATTGTCATATCATAAACCGCCAGCGTGAGGAAGAAATTCCACGCACGAGTGATAATTTGGAGGCGAGTCCCGACTTGATGTAACTAGTTATATGTTATGTATCGTAGTTTGGTCATCATACATGTCTCCCGCTTTATATAGACTATTATGATTTCATTTACATGATTTACGCTTCACATACTGTACCCAGATCGACCTCCTTCGGGCCGCGCGTACGCCGCAGTAAGTACATCGTCGCCGATCCCCGCCTTAGGATCACCTTTCAGCAGATTGGAAGCTCCGTTCCTTCTGAGGCTTATCTTTTGTATGTGTTCCCCGAGTTGTAGGTTCTTGTACATTCGGGTATGGCGGGGCCCGTCCCGTCATAGTTATGTAAATCTTAGAGGTCTCAGAGCATCGCAAGGTGGTTTTGTAAAAAGGATTAAACTGTTCGTTTTGAAAGAGTTGTTTATATATATTTTAATGGAAGGTAACCGTTTGGTTGGCCTGTTTATTTTCTTGTCTCATGTTCATGTTTAAGTTTTTATTTCCGCTGGTTTTCTCTGATGTTGTATCACTGGGGTGCCCGGGGTAAGGCACCAGTCACGGGCCCGGGATCGGGTCGTGACACTTAGTTGGTATTAATTGTGGGGCAGAATTTTACACGTATTGTAAGGCATGTAATCCCCTTTGATTGGTTGTTGTATTGAGCCTTAAATGTGGCATGTTGGTTATTGATTACGGGGCCTTGAAAAAGGTGGAAAAGTATGTAGAAACAAAGGAGGTGCTGCCCAATTTTCCGTAGAATAAGAGACCGTATACTTAGTATTATTCTACGTTAGAACTAGAAATTGATAGTCGTGTTGTGGCCATTATAGGTTGACACTTCTACGTGCGGCGTATTCGACTTAGCTTGTGGATTAAGCCGAAAAGGTATGTGAACCATCTCCTCTTCTTCTAGCATGATTCCTTATGGTAAAGTAAGTAAGTCCTACTCCTTAAATGATCCACTCCTTGGTTGTACTTGGATTGCCTATTATAGAAGTTGTTCTATATACTTCCTTGATTGTACTTTGGATGTTTAAATTGGAAGTTGTTATAATCCATTTCCTTAGTGAAGTTTGGATTCTCAAAAGTGAAAGTATTTTACTTAAAGTACATAGAGTCTTGAAAAGGAAGTGGTTTCCAAATCTTTTGGCTAGTGCCTTAGTTCCAAAACCTAATGGTTGTTATAATGACTTTAGGGGAGTCAAAGGAGTGATTTACTTAATTGATTTAAAAGAGGAGAAATGACATGATTTAAAGAGAAGTAACTTGTTCTAAAGGTGTGAGTTACTTGGGATTTAAAAGTATAAGCTACTTGATTTCTAAAGATTAAGAGACTTGAAGTATTTTGAAAGTTAAGAAACTTGATTTCTAAAGATTAAGAGACTTGAAGTATTTTGAAAGTTAAGAAACTTGATTTCAAAGTATATGATACTTGGTTTTAAAAGTATAAGTCTCTTGGTTATAAATATAATGAATTTGTCTAAAACCATAAAGGGTTATAACGACTTTATGGGAAGTTGGTTATAACGGTTTTATGGAAGGTTAAGAGAGTTGTCTATTTTTGATTGATGGGCATAAGTTGCCTAGATTGTGAAATTTAAAGTTACTTAGTTTCAAAGCCTTGAAATGAATTTCTAAAGGTGTAGTAACTTATTTTGAAAAATAGACATGTTTTGATACTACGGGTGTTAGTATCTTGGGGTTTTACATAAAAAGGAGTATTTTGAAAAGAATGTACGTACGTAGTACTTTGGCTTGTTTAAATGAGAATTTTTCCATTTGTGTCTTGATAGTACTTTGGCTTGTTTAAATGAGAATTATTCTATGTGTGCCTTGATAAGTACTTTGGCTTGCTTAAATAAGGATTTCTCTTGGTTTATGTAAAAAGAAGGCATGGTAATTGTCTTGGTTTATGTGAAAAGAAGGCATGGTAATTGTCTTGGTTTGTGTAAAGGCATGGTATTGTCTTGGCTTATGACAAAAAGAAAGGCATGGTAATTGTCTTGATTTGTGTAAAGGCATGGTTTTGTCTTGGTTTGCTTGCATATGAGTTTCTCATATAGACATTCGTGCAAGTGTCATATTTCCACATCTCCGCGTCCCTCCATAAAGGGCCGACAACTTGTTTCAAGGATACCATGGGTTAGCTCCCCATGGGGGTGAGTGGTACACACTCACGGCGGGTCGGTATTTGACTCGGGCGGGTTAAATTCCCGGGATATATATAAGCCATGGATTAGCTATCCGTGATGTGAGTATCGTGTACCGATGACTCATTGCGGGTCCACATGACCTAAGCAGGTGAAATAGTCCTATGATAGGTTGCATTATAACACAGAGGGTGGTTGACCCTGGCACTGGCACGGCCTTCATGTTTTGAAACGGTATTGATTTCATTAATGAAAGGGTGAAGTGTGGTTATGACTTAAAGTGGAACAGTTGGTCTCATTGGTAAAAGCATAACTTAAAAGATAAAAAGGATTGCATTACTCTCATGATTGCAAGGTTCAGTGTGCTAATTGATGTTATACTATATCATGGACTGCCGACAGTGAGGAAGGATTTCACGGGCATGATTGATACTATGGGCGTGAGACCCATGGTTATATTTTAGTAATGACTTTGAGGGCATGCGTCTCTGACTTGATATAACTGCTTATGGATTGTGTACTGTAGTTTGGCTATCATACATGTCTCCTGTTTTGTATAGACTGTTATGATTTCTTTACAGTATTTACTGTTTCACATACTTGGTACATTCTTCGTACTGACCTCTTTCGGGGGGCTGCGTTCATTCCGCAGGTTTAGGTACGCAGTTTGGTGATTTGCAGGTGTAGGACCCTGCTCAGAGTTTTTCGATAGCTCCATCTGTTCAGGAGTTTATCATTTTGGTATAGATCCTTCAGTACAGGCGTTTGTACAGTTATGGGTACGGCGGGGCCTTATCCCGTCATAGTTCAGTAAAACTCTTAGAGGTCTGTATTCATATGTGGGATTGGACTCATGTACAGTGTAGTGTCTTTTGATTATGTATGTTATATGGCAGCCTTGTCGGCTTTGCCCTTGCATGTGCGTTGGTTTTAAAAAAAAAAGGTGTTTTTTAAATTCTGCAGTTTAATTGGGTTGTTAAGGTAGGAGGGTGCCCAGGAAGGGCACCAGTCACGGGCCCGGGGTTCGGAGCGTGACAGAGTGGTATCAGAGCAGTCAGTCCTAGGAATGTCTACAGACCGTGTCTAGTAGAGTCTTGATTATCGGTGTGTTGCGCGCCACCCATTAACAGGAGGCTACAGGACAATTAGGAGTTGGTTTCTATTCTTCTCACTCTGAGATCGTGCCATAGAGCTGTGTTATTAAGATAATTCCTCTCTGACGTATTTTTGTGTTACAGTCATGCCTCCAAGGAAGGCAACAGTCTCCCAGAAGGGCAAAGCAATAGCAGGAGCTACCAGTCAGACTCAGAGAATTGATAGGGCTCATGCCCAGGGTATACCGGATATTGTGCCGCAGTCGACGAGTTCTTCTGCGCCAGGTTTTGAGTCCCCAGCACCAGAGCCTACAGTTTCTCAGTTAGGGGAAGACTATAGGATCATAAGGGAAGCGATTATATCGACCAAGATAAGCGGTGCTCTGATTTCATCAGCAGGAGGTTATTCGACCAGTACAGACAGGTGTACAGAGGGTAGAGGGCCAATGCGGAGATCAGCGTAAGAGGGCTAGACCGGTTGGTTATCTCGGTGAGTTTTTGGACGAGCAGCCTCAGCAGCAAGGGAGATATTCGTCCCAGCCTACCCAGTACATACCCCCGCAGATAATAGGTGGGAGATTGGACCCCACAAGGTATTTAGGAGTCGGTCCAAGCTCCAGGGGTCGAGTTTCTCAGAGGAGCAGAGGATTTTCTCAGTCGAGGCCACTTATTCCTCAGTGTTTTCGATGAAGTAAGCGTCATATGGGGAAATGTCATCATGGCATAGGTGTTTGTTATTATTGTGACCGTCTGGGCCACAAGCAGTAGGAATGTCCTGTTAGAAATAGCACCGGTAAGGTGGCTCAGCCTATGAGGCCGGTAGTTGGTTCCTTTTCCTCCACAGTTGTTCGTCCCCCAGGGCAGGGTGTTCAGATGTCAGCCAGTCGTGGTAGAGGTCAGGGTGGAGTTTATAGTTCTGGCGGTCCATCGAACCGCATAGATGACGTGACTACTGGGCAGGATCAGGAGGCAACATCGCATGGGGTTACAGGTATATTTCGATTCTTTTGAATCATACGTGCATTGATAGATTCAGATTCCTCCATAGCGTATATATTTTCCCTTGTTGCTAGTAGTTGTG
Source organism: Przewalskia tangutica (assembly GCA_029844215.1). Lineage (NCBI taxonomy): Eukaryota > Viridiplantae > Streptophyta > Magnoliopsida > Solanales > Solanaceae > Przewalskia > Przewalskia tangutica. The sequence goes on along the minus strand of CM056728.1, from coordinate 27,528,698 downwards.
AGTGATAGTACCCCCAGAGGTAGGGATACTTTGATTAGTAAAGTGAAAAAAGTTAAGAATGTTGACAAGAGTGATAAAGTGAACTGAGACTATAGTTGTGTGGGGTTCACAAGTTGTAATTTCTCCATAACAGTGTAATACCGATAGGGAAGGATGTACAGTAGAAATACTTTGGCCTATGTGACGAACCTCTAGTGAATAGGGGGATAGGGTAAGAAGTACCTTGAGATAAGAGAGAAATTTATTTCAGACTAAGAATGAGAAGTTAAGTGTGACGATGGGTTGGGTTATGGACTCATTTCGGGTCAGCCAGTAGTATGAAATGGGTGATGTCAGTTGGATATGGTCCCGCTATGTGATAGGGTCACGAGGATGCAAGTCCCAAGTCTAGTAAATCGTTGTACGAGTTTGTGGACGCGTTCCACCGGAACCAGGTCGTGAGGGCCGAGAAGGGCCTTAACAAAAATACAAGTAGTATATGGCCAAGTTTGAATAGTAACTCCAAGGATTGGAGAACAGAAACAATATTTGAAATTTTGTACATATACTAAATAAGTTTGGAAGTACGAGAAGGTATAATAAGTAAGAAAAGGAAGGAACAATGGTAAAAGAACTATAGTGATTATAGTTATGAGTAATGAAGGTGCGTAGATAAAATTCCTTTTAGGCCATGAGTGGAGGTTAATTATGATGATACACACGTCTTAGGTTCAGTAAAACTGTCCATAGGTGCTCGTGTTTGAGATGTTACTAGTATTAGAGTTTACACCGGTTGGTAAACTAAGCTAGGCAGATTATAAGTTTATGTCCCAACTAGTTTGGTGACTAAGTGAGACAGAGAAGGGGGAGTAACACGGGGGAACACATCAGTTAGCTGAGTGGGAGTCCGACTGAAGGATTCAGATAGTGTTAGTCCCATGACTTAGATTACGACAGGGCCATCCCTTTATGCGGGAAAAAGAAAGTAACCTCTAAGTATCTCGTTTTTGAAGACTGTAACCTTCGAGTTTTGTGAGAAGGGACCATGGATGGAATGTCTATTGTTATGTTTATGTATGTTATATGGTGGCCATATGTGGCATCGTTGGTCTTGTGGAGTATGGATTGATAGGCATAGTAACGAGATTATGTCGGAGTTTGTATAGCTTGACAACCGACTAAGAACATTCGGGGATGAATGTTTCTAAGAGAGGAAGAATGTTACACCCCGTAAGTCCAGGACATGTTTAAGAGAATGTACGTAAGGAACACAAGACTTGAAATTGGTACGAAAGGAAGAATTATTTTTCCGACGGAAAATCTTCCGAACGTCGGAAAGGAAAAATGTTCGTTGAGGAGAATTAGATTCTAAAAATGTATTATTTGAAGAGTATGGAACTTATTATCATTATGGAAATTTATTTTTACGGATTTGATCACGTGGGGCCCATCCGAGGAATTTTACGTTTTGTGGGGCCCACGAGGGTTACGAAATTTTATGGACGAATGGGAGGGAGACACGTGGCACCCCCCCCCCCCCACATGGTCTTGGACGATTTAATGCAAGGGTAAAATGGTCATTTGACCATTGTGGATGATAAGTCTTCAAGCTTGAGAATATTGACCAAGACAACTTGCCACTTGTGTAGTTATCCAAGTGTTTTTCATCCTAGCCACACATATGTTATAATATTGACCCTTCCTTGTGTTATATATACATACTAGTAGCAAGACAAGGTCTTCCACACTTAGAAAAATTTAGAGATCATTGTGCAAGCTTAGATAGCTCTCGGCTTTGTCAACTTTCCACACAAAAAAATTTGCAATTGTGGTCCTTTATTCACAAGACTTTAACCCAAGGTCCCTAAGGGTATTGTAAGGATATCTCAATAGAAATATTTCGGAAAAACGACGTTTTCACGTTAGTCGCAAAGCGAAAACCTAAGTCGTTTTCATAAGTTTGAATTGGAAATGGAAGAGAAGTTAGTTGTGAACTTCTAAAGGCTTCAAATAGCGGATTGGAGCATAAATGAAAGGAGCTAAGAATTGCTAAGGAGCGACTTTGAATCTTGGAATTTATAAGGGCTTATAAAGGTAACAATTCTTGTCGTTTTAGTAATTAAGATTACTTATTGTTGTAGCTACAGATATTAGCAAGCATGAAGTATATAGTATGAAGTTTGATAAGTGTATTGGCTATTGGAACCCTAATCCGAAAACTAGCATGTTTAGCCCTTAAGATTATAATTCGATTTGATTATTAGTTTAAGTCATCACATGTTATATAAATAAGGAATTATAGTTGTTGAAGTTGTTTATGACTATATAACATGTTTGACCTAAGAACTTGGATTGAAAAAGAATTGGAAAGGACTTAGGTTTTGTTATAAGTTAGCCGAGAATGGCTTTGATTATGGACTTAGTTGGTATTAATTGTGGGGCATAATTTTACACGTATTGTAAGGTGTGTAATCCCCTTTGATTGGTTGTTGTATTGAGCCTTAAATGTGGCATGTTGGTTATTGATTACGGGGCCTTGAAAAAGGTGGAAAAGTATGTAGAAACAAAGGAGGTGCTGCCCAATTTTCCGTAGAATAAGAGATCGTATACTTAGTATTATTCTACGTTAGAACTAGAAATTGATAGTCGTGTTGTGGCCATTATAGGTTGACACTTCTACGTGCGGCGTATTCGACTTAGCTTGTGGATTAAGTCGAAAAGGTATGTGAACCATCTCCTCTTCTTCTAGCATGATTCCTTATGGTAAAGTAAGTAAGTCCTACTCCTTAAATGATCCACTCCTTGGTTGTACTTGGATTGCCTATTATAGAAGTTGTTCTATATACTTCCTTGATTGTACTTTGGATGTTTAAATTGGAAGTTGTTATAATCCATTTCCTTAGTGAAGTTTGGATTCTCAAAAGTGAAAGTATTTTACTTAAAGTACATAGAGTCTTGAAAAGAAAGTGGTTTCTAAATCTTTTGGCTAGTGCCTTAGTTCCAAAACGTAATGGTTGTTATAATGACTTTAGGGGAGTCAAAGGAGTGATTTACTTAATTGATTTAAAAGAAGAGAAATGACATGATTTAAAGAGAAGTAACTTGTTCTAAAGGTGTGAGTTACTTGGGATTTAAAAGTATAAGCTACTTGATTTCTTAAGATTAAGAGACTTGAAGTATTTTGAAAGTTAAGAAACTTGATTTCTAAAGATTAAGAGACTTGAAGTATTTTGAAAGTTAAGAAACTTGATTTCAAAGTATATGATACTTGGTTTTAAAAGTATAAGTTTCTTGGTTATAAAAATAATGAATTTGTCTAAAACCATAAAGGGTTATAACGGCTTTATGGGAAGTTGGTTATAACGGTTTTATGGAAGGTTAAGAGAGTTGTCTATTTTTGATTGATGGGCATAAGTTGCCTAGATTGTTAAATTTAAAATTACTTAGTTTCAAAGCCTTGAAATGAATTTCTAAAGGTGTAGTAACTTATTTTGAAAAATAGACATGCCTTGATACTACGGGTGTTAGTATCTTGGGGTTTTACATAAAATGGAGTATTTTGAAAAGAATGTACGTACGTAGTACTTTGGCTTGTTTAAATGAGAATTTTTCCATTTGTGCCTTGATAGTACTTTGGCTTGTTTAAATGAGGATTATTCTATTTGTGCCTTAATAGTACTCTGGTTTGTTTAAATGAGAATTATTCTATGTGTGCCTTGATAAGTACTTTGGCTTGCTTAAATAAGGATTTCTCTTGGTTTATGTAAAAAGAAGGCATGGTAATTGTCTTGGTTTATGTGAAAAGAAGGCATGGTAATTGTCTTGATTTGTGTAAAGGCATGGTATTGTCTTGGCTTATGACAAAAAAGAAAGGCATGGTAATTGTCTTGATTTGTGTAAAGGCATGGTTTTATCTTGGTTTGCTTGCATATGGGTTGCTCATATAGACATTCGTGCAAGTGTCATATTTCCACATCTCCGTGTCCCTTCATAAAGGGCCGGCAACTTGTTTCAAGGATACCATGGGTTAGCTCCCCATGGGGGTGAGTGGTACACACTCACGGCGGGTCGGTATTTGACTCGGGCGGGTTAAATTCCCGGGATATATATAAGCCATGGATTAGCTATCCGTGATGCGAGTATCGTGTACCGATGACTCATTGCGGGTCCACATGACCTAAGCAGGTGAAATAGTCCTATGATAGGTTGCATTATAACATAGAGGGTGGTTGACCCTGGCACTGGCACGACCTTCATGTTTTGAAACGGTATTGATTTCATTAATGAAAGGGTGCAGTGTGGTTATGACTTAAAGTGGAACAGTTGGTCTCATTGGTAAAAGCATAACTTAAAAGATAAAAAGGATTGCATTACTCTCATGATTGCAAGGTTCATTGTGCTAATTGATGTTATACTATATCATGGACTGCCGACAGTGAGGAAGGATTCCACGGGCATGATTGATACTATGGGCGTGAGACCCATGGTTATATTTGAGTAATGACTTTGAGGCGTCGTCACGACTTGATATGACTGTTTATGGATTGTGTACTGTAGTTTGGCTATCATACATGTCTCCTGTTTTGTATAGACTGTTATGATTTCTTTACAGTATTTACTGTTTCACATACTTGGTACATTCTTCGTACTGACCTCCTTCGGGGGGCTGCGTTCATTCCGCAGGTTTAGGTACGCATTTTGGTGATCTGCAGGTGTAGGACCCTGCTCAGAGTTTTTGGATAGCTCCATCTGTTCAGGGGTTTATCATTTTGGTATAGATTCTTCAGTACAGGCGTTTGTACAGTTATAGGTACGGCGGGGCCTTGTCCCGTCATAGTTCAGTAAAACTCTTAGTGGTCTGTATTCATATGTGGGATAGGACTCATGTACAGTGTAGTGTCTTTTGATTATGTATGTTATATGGCAACCTTGTCGGCTTTGCGCTTGCATGTGCGTTGGTTTTTTTTTTGTAAAAAAGGTGTTATTTAAATTTCGCATTTTAATTGGGTTGTTAAGGTAGGAGGGTGCCCAGGTAGGGCACCAGTCACGGGCCCGGGGTTCGGAGCGTGACACTTAGAGCTTGATATTGTTGACTTAGTCAAGAGCCACTTGGCTAGATCTTTTAAATGAATTGGATCCAAGCCATCCATATGTATTAATCTTGACCCTCCATGTTGTTATATAGTAACACTACTAGCAAGACAAGCTCCCACACTTAGCAAAATTTTCAAGAAACTTGTTCTTGACACTGGACAAGCTCTCAGGTTCATAGGGTCACAAAAGAAAAAAAAATCCGTTTGTTGTTCAATAAGCTCCACACTTTAAACCAAGGTTCCTAAGAGTATTGTAAGGGTATCTCAATAGAAAGATCCTGGAAAAGTGTCGTTTTCGTATTAGTCGCAAGGTGAAAACCTAGTCACTTTCCTAGGTTTGGATTGGAAGTTAAAGGAAAGTTGTTGGTGATCTTCTAAAGGCTTCAAGTGGTGGATTGGAGTATCAAGGAGAGGCTCATAAAAGTATATGTTACTTAATTTAAAAGAGTTTATGTCATGAAGTTTTAAGACTATGAACCTTGATTCTTAAAAGGTCACGAGACTTTATTTTTCACGTTATGGGACTTGATTCTTAAAGGAAGAAATGACTTGATTTAAAAAGTATGGTTTCTATGATTTATTTCAAAAGTTAAGAGAATGTAACTTGAGTTTCAAAAGAAGAAGTTTATGGATTAAAAAAAAGAGAAGGAGTTTTATGATTCTTTTTAAGTATGTATGTACGTAGTACTTTTGGGTTTAATTTTTCCTAAAGTAATAAGGAATAAAAGTGTCTTAAGTTCTCTAAAGTGAAAAGGTTGTTATAATAGCTTTATGGGGAGTTGTTATAACGACTTATAAGCCATGGATTAGCTATCCGTGATGCGATTATCGTGTACCGATGACTCACTGCGGGTCCACATGACCTATGCGGGTGAAATAGTCCCTTGCGGGTGAAATAGTTCTATGATAGGTTGCATTATAACACAGAGGGTGGTTGACCGTGGCACTGGCACGACCTTCATGTTTTGAAATGGTGGTGATTTCAATAATGAAAGGGTGCGGTGTGTTTATGACTTAAAAGTGGAACAGTTAATCTCATTGTTAAAGACATAACTTAAAAGGTAACAACGATTGCATTACTCTCATGATTGCAAGGTTCAGTGTGCTGTTGTTTTGAGTTATCATACTTGCTTCCTGTTATATGTGGATTGTGTGATTTCCTTTACAGTACTTATTATTTCATATACTTGGTACATTCTTCGTACTGACCTCCTTCGGAGGGCTGCGTTCATGCCGCGGGTTTAGGTACACAGTTTGGTGATCTGCAGGTGTAGGACCCTGCTCCGAGTTTTTGGATAGCTCCATCTGTTCATGAGTTTATCATTTTGGTATAGATCCTTCATTCTGAGTTTTATGCGATTATGGGTACGGCGGGGCCTTGTCCCGTCATAGTTCAGTAAAACTCTTAGAGGTCTGTATTCATATGTGGGATTGGACTCATGTATAGTGTAGTGCCTTTTGACTATGTATATTATATGGCAGCCTTGTCGGCTTTGCCTTTGCATGTTCGTTAGTTAAAAAAATGATGTGTTATTTAGTTCCGCAATTTAGTTGTGTCAGTTAGGTAGAAGGGTGCCCAGGTAGGGCATCAGTCATGAGCCCGGGGTTCGGGGCGTGACAGAGTGGTATCAGAGCAGTCAGCCCTCGGAATGTCTATAGACCGTGTCTAGTTGAGTCTTGATTATCGGTGTGTTGTGCGTCACACGCATAAACAGGAGTCTACAGGACATTTAGGAGTTGGTTTCTATTCTTCTCACTCTGAGATCATTCCATAGAGCTGTGTTATTAAGATAATTCCTCTCTGACGTATTTTTGTGTTACAGCTATGCCTCCAAGAAGGGCAACAGTCACCCAGAAGGGCAAAACAATAGCAGGAGCTACCATTCAGACTCATAGAGTTGATAGGGCTCATGCCCAGGGTATACCGGATATGGTTCTGCAGTCGGCGAGTTCTTCTATGCCAGGTTTTGAGGCCCCAGCACCAGAGCCTCCAGTTTCTCGGTTAGGGGAAGATTATAGGGTCATAAGGGAAGCAGTGATGTTATTGACCAAGATAGCGGTGTTACAGTTTCATCAGCAGGAGGTTATTCGGCCAGTACAGACGGGTGTACAGAGGGTAGAGGGCCAACGAGGAGATCAGCGTAAGAGGGCTAGACCGGTTGGTTATCCCGGTGAGTTTTTAGACGATCAGCCTCAGCAGCGAGTGAGATATTCATCCCAGTCTACCCAGGACATACCCTCGCAGCTCACATGTGGGAGATTTAACCCCACAAGGTACTTAGGAGTCGGTCCGAGCTCCAAGGTTCGAGGTTCTCAGAGGAGCAGAGGATTTTCTCAGTCGAGGCCACTTATTCCTCAGTGTTTCCGATGTAGTAAGCGTCATATGGGGAAATGTCGTTATGGCACAAGTGTTTGTTTTTATTGTGGCCGTCCGGGCCATATACTGAGGGTATGTCCTTCTAGAAAGAGCACTGGTGTGGTGGCTCAGCCTATGAGGCCGGTGGTTGGTTCCCTTTCCTCCACAGCTGTGCGCCCCCCAGGGCAGGGTGTTCAGATATCAGCCAGCCGTGGTAGAGGTCAGGGTGGATTTTATAGTTCTGGCGGTCCTACAAACCGCATAGATGATGTGGCTATTGGGCAGGATCAAGAGGCAACATCGCATGGGGTTACAGGTATATTTTGATTCTTTTGAATCATACATGCACTGATAGATTCAGATTCTGCCCTAGCGTATATGTTTTCCCTTTGTTGCTAGTAGTTGTAAATTGATAGCACCACCAGAGGTAGGGATACTTTGATTAGTAAAGTGAAAAGTGAAGAATGTTGACAAGAATGATAAAGTGAATTTTACACGTCCTGTGCGGCGTGTAATCCCTTTTGTTAACTGATTGTTGAGCCTAAATGTGGCATTTGGTTATTGATTTTCGGGCCTTGAAAAGGTGGAAAAGTACGTAGAAACAAAGGAAGTGCTGCCCGATTTTTCGTAGAATAAAAGTCCTTATACTTAGAAATATTCTACGTTGAAAGCTATAAGTTGATAGGCGTATTGTGGTCATTATAGGTTGACATTCTACGCGCGGCGTATTCAACTTGGAAAGTGGATTAAGACGAAGAGGTATGTGGAAACTTTTCTTATCTCTTGAACATGAATATTGTAAAAATGTATAGTACGATAGACGTACGTAAATTAAGGGAACTCGGTTCCACTTTAGTATCCTTGCCTTGATTCTTGAAAGTGTAGTAACTTGACTTTTGAAAAGTATAGTGTTATACCCCGTATTTCCAGAGTATGTACGTAAGGACGTACGTAGAAAAATTTGAACTTTAAAGTGGCTTGGACGATTTATTTTTGTGCACAACACCCGGTTAGAGTCGTTTTTCGACGAAACGTTTTACTAAACTTGCGAAGGGTAAATTCCGGCTATGTCATTTCTAATTTTTGCGGATTTTTCCGAGAGACGAAACATTTTGGACCAACGAGAGGGCGACACTTGGCACCCTCTCATTGGTATGCTTTGGACGGCATTTGGGACGAAATGGGTGAGTGGGAGTAGGTAGGATATTTTGTGATATTTGTGTGGTAGATGGATAAGGTGCACTTGGCATGATCTTGGCCCTACACTTGCCTTGCACTTGGCATGATCTTGGCCATTGGTTGGCCTTTACTTGACCTATAAATACCCCCCTTAAGTGATGAACTTCTTCATCCTAAAATCATTTCCAAGTCTTGAAATCCCTCCCCCTTGCCTTGTAGCTTTCGTCCGCCACCACCCTCCCCCCTTTGTGAGCCCTTGGCCGAGAGCCTCCCCCTTCCCCTTTGTAGTGTTCTAGCCGTGGGGTACCCCCCCCTAGCCTAGTTGTTTTCGTATAATACCCCCCTTTTGTGGTATAGAAATACTCTCCAAAGTATTGTTATAATGCCCAAATACTTTAGCCCATATACCTTGTAGTACTTTCCAAAGTTACCTCTATACGTAGAGTCCGGAAATACTATTATACTTTCTTTTAGCCACTAAACGAAACCCTAAGGAAATCTTCATTGATAGTTGAAGTATGTGAGTAGAAGTTGGTTAGAACTTCTAAGGGTTGTTTGGAGCGGGTTGGAGCGCACGGAGTTGGAGCTAAACCTTGCTCAGGATCGACTTTTATCTCGGATAATTTTGGGCTTATCGAGGTAAATAATCTTGTCCCCCTATTGTAATTGGAAATTACATGTTGTAGGAATGTATAGTTGAAGTATACTATATATAGAACTGAACATAGCTTTGCGGCAATGTCTTTTGACTTAAGCCTGAATTTAAAGAAAGAGAATCGAATCAGTAATTACATAGGGTGTATTCTGATGGACTTGTGTAGCTTTACTGTGAAGTAGAATTGTATACGTCCGGGTAGACGTATAAACCCCCCCCCCCCCCTGGTTGGCTTGATAGCCGGCCTCGATAGAGGAGGAGATTTCTGTGCGGTTGCGGGAAGTCTTTGCGAATTTTACGTAGAAAGTTCTACGATAAGACCTAGATGTTAATAAGCGCCTTGTGGCCTTATAGGTTGAAGTACTACGTATGGCGTGATCTCCTTGGCGAGGAGTAGCCGACGGTTTGAGGTACTTGGAGCGTTTTGCTATTAGTCGATAATCGTCGCGAGGTATGTGAACCTCTTCCTATCTTTTCTAGCATGATATGTATTTAACTATGTAGTACGGTAGACGTACATGTGTTAAATGTATTTGATTGATTTAAAACATAAAGTGTTATAACGGCTTTATGGGAAGTTGGTTATAACAGCTTTATGTAGGTAAGAAAATGCTTTGTGGTTTTAAAAACTTAAGAGTTATAATAGCTTTATGGGAAGTTAGGTATAACGGCTTAAGAGAGATAAAATGAATGATTTATTGATTTTAAAAGTTAAGAGACTTGATCTTAAAAGATAAGAGACTTGACTTAATTAAGTTAATATGAATTTTGTGTGAAACCTCATTCGTGAGTAATGAGTACTTGGTTTTTAAAAGGAATAATGTTTTACTGATTTCGGAAATCAGAATGAAGTATTATTAAAACCAGTAGAAACCTCCATCTGCATAGAAGCTAAGATGAGACAAAATGATATTACATTTCCTAGATCATGGCTGCTTAATAAGATTGATTATGAACAAGAATAACCTACTCACATATAAGGCATATGTTTCTCAAATTGTTTTAAAGAATTAAAACTATGAACTACGAAACCTTTCGAAAATGAGAAACTTGAGTAATTGAAATTAGGCAAACTTGAAACGTTTGGAAAAGAATGTTGCTACTTGATTTTACAAAGAGAAGTGTTTTGATTTACTTCAAAAGATAATAACTCTATTTTCATATACTAAGGGTATTGTGTGACTTTTGTGAAAGTAACGTATCTTTTAAAGAGTTAATGTATGAAGTACTTTGGGGATAAAAACCCGATCTTATTAATCATATAGTAGAAAGTGCCTTGTGTGTATAACTTGATTGTGTTGGTTTGTAATAGCCTTGTAATACTTTCTTGTTGACTTGTTAAGTAAACATGCTAGGATGCTACGTGTGTTAGTATCTTGTGATGTTTGTGTAAAGGGTTTCCTCGATTGCGCTTTAAATTGTTTCACTATCACCGATATGTTGGTATTGTACCACTCACCTTGACTTGTTTTGGAGGTGGCGCCTCCGTCTGCGGAAGACTCAGCGGGTCTGTGTGACCTATGATTCGAGAATACCTCATGCGGGTCCCGAGGGCCTATGCGGAGCTACGAGAGCTCCAGGTTAGTGTGCGGCCTTTATGGTCATGCGGTTACATGTGGCCATGCGGATGCGAGTCGGCGGATCTTGGAGTAGCTACCACCGATGCGGGGTTATACCTCATGCGGGCTATGAGTTTGGCCTATGCGGGCTGCGGAGAGTTCGAGGCTGAGCGCGCATTAGATCTGCGGGCGAGTGGCCAACTTTGATCATGTGGATGCAAGACAGATCTCATGATACGATTTATGACCTTGTTGTATTGTGGGTTTTAGTAGTCGGCTATGCCTTCGTGCTTACCGTGCGGTTTTATGATGACACAGGTGGGACACGGTGTTCATGTATTCCTTGGTGCTTTTATATCATAGGCATCGGCGGTGAGGAAGGTATTCCACGAGCATGATTGATGTTGCGGGCGTGAGACCCACGGTTATATTTGAGTGATGACTTTGAGGCGTGAGTCCACGACTTGACATATTTGCTTATTTATTGTGATCGTAGTTTGGTTATCATATATGTCTCCCGCTTTTATAGACTACTATGATTTCATTTACTGATTTATTTTCGACTTCACATACTCGGTACCTATTATCGACCTCGCCCGAGCTGCGTTCATCTGCGAGTAAAGGTACACCAGTCATTGATCCTCGCTCTTAGGGTCACAGTTCAGCGTTTGGGAAAGCTCCGTTTCTCCGGAGGTTTATCAGTGGTATAGGCCCCTGTCGTTGTAGGTGTTTACATTCAGGGGTATGGTGGGCCACTGTCCGCCATTGTTGTCGTATCATTCTTAGAAGTGCATGTAATGCTTGTGGGCGAGTTGTAATAAGGATGTAGCGTTGGTTTAAAATTGATTTATATATATGCCGAAAGGCAAGTTTTTCTCAGATTACTGTTTCTTACTTCATAATATTTTCATGTCTTATTTTATGTTTCGCTGATTACTCTGATGTATGGCTACTTGGGTGTCCGGGTAAGGCACCAGTCACGGGCCCGGGTTCGGGTCTTGACAAAGTGGTATCAGAGCAGTTAATCCTCGGAAAGTGTCTACAGACCGTATCGATAGAAGTCTTAATTATCGGTGTGTTGTGCACCACCAATAATCGAGAGGCTATAGGATATTTAGGATTGGTTTCTATTCTTCTCACTCGAGATCGTGCCTTAGAGATGTGTTGTAAGTTGGACCTCTAACGTATTTCTTTCCTTACCGCTATGCCTCGCGTAGGCAAACCCGCCCAGGGAGGCAAAGCGGCAGGAGGCTGCGAGTAAATCTGAGAGGTTACGAGGGCACGAGCCCAATCATTACCTAGGGTAGTGCTTCATTCGGGAGTTCTGCGACATCACTAGCCCAGCGAGTTTAGCACGGCGGCGGTTCCTCTGCGGCCATGATATTTGAACGCCGGTTCACGGCCAGAACAGAGAATATGGATTGCAAAGAGGTGACCCTGTTACTAACTATGGATTTGGCTACCAGAGAGTATACCGATGTACCGCGAGTCTTGATGAATATCAACGAGAGGGTTGTGCAAGAGTAGTTCTTCAGTTAGGCTTGAGCATGGCCTGTGTACGGGCTTATGCCGCGGCAGCGAAAGCGTAGAGATCGGCGGGTTAACGAGGGCGAGAAGAGGCGAGCGTGCAAGGTCCTTTGGTAACGTTCGAGGCGAATCACCTCGGCCAATTAGATATGCACATCCGCCCGGTCTGCAGTGTTCCTCAAAGGGTTGAGCGTTCGGGTAAGCGGAGTTGGTCGAGCTCGAGTTTCCGGTTCGGCTACACGTAGGCTCCAGCCAGCCGGATTCAGTTTTTCCCTCAGTATTCACAGTGTGGCAGACGTCATCCCGGGGAATGTCGTCTCTTTGTTGGTACTTATTGTACCTGCGGCCGGCAGGGCCATGTGCGGAAAGGATGTCCTTGTAGGAGGACTCAGCCTTCAGGATCGGTGGGTAGTTCGTCACCTCCCTTAGCTATGTGCCCTACAGGCGGGTTTGATTAAACGACTAAGGAGTGAAGCGATAAATCTGAGATAGATCTTTAACCCTCTAGAGATCAGTATGTGTGATAAGATGGGTATATCATTAGTGCTATGTTCTGATAGCAGTGTGTTAGTTGTGATTAGAAATCGTGGTTAGTTAACCGAGTAAGATTGGGGGATAGAGAAAGTGTGAGCCTTAGAACTTTATACGTGGAAACCTTGGAGGCAAGGCAATCTTGAGTAAAAGATTACATTTGTGTTTAACCCTTATCGGAGTGCATAGTGCACGTGAGCTGTGTTTTTGGGATAAGTCCCTGGGTAGCGTGATATGAAAGAGGGTAGTTGAGCTAAGAAAACCGCTAGGTTTTCGTAATGTGATTAGTGAGAGTTTTCCTTCGGGGAGCTAGTGTTTTGCGCGTCGGGTTGAGGCCATGTTGCGGGTCAACCCGCGGCATGTACGGTGGTGGGGTCAGTTTGTGGTGGTCCCGCCTTGTGGTAGGGTCACGAGGGTGTTAGGCCCATGTTTAGTTAACCATCGTACGAGTTCGTGGATGCGTTCGACCAGTAGTCGGGCCGATGGGGTCAGCCCATCGTGTCTTTCAGTCAGGACCGTTGCTCGACAGTGATATCAGAAAGGTTGTAAGGCTGCACGGGGTGCCTACCTTCACCTTATGGCAGACAGTGGAGCCCAGGGTACGGCTGTTTCTTTTTCTGGGAGTTTTACCAGGCAGGGTTAGGAACTCAGGTGAGTCTCCGTATCGTATTCATCCTCGGGCCAGTGTTTGGATTTCAGGGGTAGTTGTGAGGATTGTTGTCTCCTGTGGAGGGAGTGTTTAAGCTACCATTTCAGTGTTCGGAGGTCGCATGAAGCCATAGGGGCGGAAGTGTAAGTTCTTGCGGTCGATTGGTTCGGCGTTGGCAAGGTTGAGATAGTGGGTTCATACGTGTTGGCGAGGATGTGGATAGGGTGAAGCTTATCCGTAAGAGTTTATTGGCAACTCGAGTCAGCGAAGTCGTGCGGATAATCTGCGACAACGCTTGGAGTTCGAGTTGGCGGTGGGTCTTCAAGGTACCACCCGGAATGGCGTGGCGAGTTTTGGAAAGCAGAGAAACTTAGCCCGAGTTACTTTGGGCCTTTTTAGGTCATGCGAAGAGTAGGCGGGTTGCCTATATATTAGCTTTTGTCGTCCGACTTGGGAGGCGATATGTCGATCGCCGTATTTGTTAGGTTCGGAGAAGTATCGGAGATCCATCCAGAGTTTTCCCAGTTATGATGATCAAGTTGGAGGCAGTAACCCAGAGACTTTTTTTTTGAAATTGATGCAGTAACAGAAACATGGTAAGTTATGAGAAAGAGTTCGAGTGTACAAGAAGGGTACGACGCGTAAGGGAAGAAACGAGCATGTATTGCGAGCATCGATGTGATCAATTCTTTTGTATGAAGAAGGTGCGAAGGAAGTATATTTTAGTCCTCGGGTAAGGGCTTTTGTGTTGCTAGAGGTGTTTCCTCATGGACTTGGATGTAAGTGTTTGCGCGTGTGATATTTTTGTGGCCAGGTGTGGCATGATTGTTTCGTAAATGCAATGAAGTGGAGACTCATCGCGCATGTTTGTTTTGAGACTTAGAAGGAACATTCGGGACGAATGTTTCTAAGGAGGGGAGAATGTTATACCCCGTATTTCCAGAGTATGTACGTAAGGACGTACGTAGAAAAATTTGAACTTTAAAGTGGCTTGGACGATTTATTTTTGTGCACAACACCCGGTTAGAGTCGTTTTTCGACGAAACGTTTTACTAAACTTGCGAAGGGTAAATTCCGGCTATGTCATTTCTAATTTTTGCGGATTTTTCCGAGAGACGAAACATTTTGGACCAACGAGAGGGCGACACTTGGCACCCTCTCATTGGTGGGCTTTGGACGGCATTTGGGACGAAATGGGTGAGTGGGAGTAGGTAGGATATTTTGTGATATTTGTGTGGTAGATGGATAAGGTGCACTTGGCATGATCTTGGCCCTACACTTGCCTTGCACTTGGCATGATCTTGGACATTGGTTGGCCTTTACTTGACCTATAAATACCCCCCTTAAGTGATGAACTTCTTCATCCTAAAATCATTTCCAAGTCTTGAAATCCCTCCCCCTTGCCTTGTAGCTTTCGTCCGCCACCACCCTCCTCATGAGCCCTCGGCGAGAGCCTCCCCCTTCCCCTTTGTAGTGTTCTAGTCGTGGGGTACCCCCCCCTAGCCTAGTTATTTTCGTATAATACCCCCCTTTTGTGGTATAGAAATACTCTCAAAGTATTGTTATAATGCCCAAATACTTTAGCCCATATACCTTGTAGTACTTTCCAAAGTTACCTCTATACGTAGAGTCCGGAAATACTATTATACTTTCTTTTAGCCACTAAACGAAACCCTAAGGAAATCTTCATTGATAGTTGAAGTATGTGAGTAGAAGTTGGTTAGAACTTCTAAGGGTTGTTTGGAGCGGGTTGGAGCGCACGGAGTTGGAGCTAAACCTTGCTCAGGATCGACTTTTATCTCGGATAATTTTGGGCTTATCGAGGTAAATAATCTTGTCCCCCTATTGTAATTGGAAATTACATGTTGTAGGAATGTATAGTTGAAGTATACTATATATAGAACTGAACATAGCTTTGCGGCAATGTCTTTTGACTTAAGCCTGAATTTAAAGAAAGAGAATCGAATCAGTAATTACATGGGGTGTATTCTGAGACTTGTGTAGCTTTCTTGTGAAGTAGAATTGTATACGTCGGGTAGACGTATAACCCCCTCGTTGGCTTGATAGCGGCCTCGATAGAGAGAAGATTTCTGTGATTTGCGGGAGAAGTCTTCGAATTTTACGTAGAAAGTTCTACGATAAGACCTAGATGTTAATAAGCGCCTTGTGGCCTTATAGGTTGAAGTACTACGTATGGCGTGATCTACTTGGCTTGAGGAGTAGCCGGTTTGAGGTACTTGGGCGCTTTGCTATTAGTCGATAATCGTCGCGGTATGTGAACCTCTTCCTATCTTTTCTAGCATGATATGTATTTAACTATGTAGTGCGGTGAGCGTACATGTGTTAAATGTATTTGATTGATTTAAAACATAAAGTGTTATAACGGCTTTATGGGAAGTTGGTTATAACAGCTTTATGTAGGTAAGAAAATACTTTGTGGTTTTAAAAACTTAAGAGTTATAATAGCTTTATGGGAAGTTAGGTATAACGGCTTAAGAGAGATAAAATGAATGATTTATTGATTTTAAAAGTTAAGAGACTTGATCTTAAAAGATAAGAGACTTGACTTAATTAAGTTAATATGAATTTTGTGTGAAACCTCATTCGTGAGTAATGAGTACTTGGTTTTTAAAAGGAATAATGTTTTACTGATTTCGGAAATCAGAATGAAGTATTATTAAAACCAGTAGAAACCTCCATCTGCATAGAAGCTAAGATGAGACAAAATGATATTACATTTCTTAGATCATGGCTGCTTAATAAGATTGATTATGAACAAGAATAACCTACTCACATATAAGGAATATGTTTCTCAAATTGTTTTAAAGAATTAAAACTATGAACTACGAAACCTTTCGAAAATGAGAAACTTGAGTAATTGAAATTAGGCAAACTTGAAACGTTTGGAAAAGAATGTTGCTACTTGATTTTACAAAGAGAAGTGTTTTGATTTACTTCAAAAGATAATAACTCTATTTTCATATACTAAGGGTATTGTGTTACTTTTGTGAAAGTAACGTATCTTTTAAAGAGTTAATGTATGAAGTACTTTGGGGATAAAAACCCGATCTTATTAATCATATAGTAGAAAGTGCCTTGTGTGTATGACTTGATTGTGTTGGTTTGTAATAGCCTTGTAATACTTTCTTGTTGACTTGTTAAGTAAACATGCTAGGATGCTACGTGTGTTAGTATCTTGTGATGTTTGTGAAAAGGGGTTTCCGCCGATTGCGCTTAAATTGTTTCACTATCACCGATATGTTGGTATTGTACCACTCACCTTGACTTGTTTAGGAGGGTAGCTGCCCTCCGTCGGGGTAGACTCGGTAGTGCATGTGACCTATGATTCGAGAATACCTCATGCGGGTCCCGTGGGCCTATGCGAGCTACGAGAGTTCGGTGTTAGTGTGCGGCCTTTATGGTCATGCGATGCATGTGGTCATGCGGATCGCGAGTCGGCGGATCTTGGGAGTAGCTACCCTCGATGCGGGGTTATACCTCATGCGGACTATGAGTTTGGCCTATGCGGGCTGCGGAGAGTTCGAGGCTGACGCGCGCATTAGATCTGCGGGCGAGTGGCGGCTTTGATCATGTGATGGTGCAGACAGATCTCATGATCTGATTTATGACCTTGTTATCGTGGGTTTTAGTAGTCGGCTATGCCTTCGTGCTTACCCCGTACGGTTTTATGATGACACAGGTGGGACCTGGTGTTCATGTGTATTCCTTGGTGCTTTTATATCATAGACTGCCGGCAGTGAGGAAGGTATTCCACGGGCATGATTGATGTTGCGGGCGTGAGACCCATGGTTATATTTGAGTGATGACTTTGAGGGCGTGAGTCCCTGACTTGACATGACTGCTTATTTATTGTGAACTGTAGTTTGGTTATCATATATGTCTCCTGCTTTTTATAGACTACTATGATTTCATTTACAGTATTTATTTTCAGTTTCACATACTCAAATTTTTGTTATCGACCTCCTTGAAGTGCGTTCATCTGCGAGTAAAGGTACACCAGTCATTGATCCTCGCTCTTAGGGTCACAGTTCAGCGTTTGGGAAAGCTCCGTTTCTCCGGAGGCTTATCAGTGGTATAGGCCCCTGTCGTTGTAGGTATTTACATTCAGGGGTATGGCGGGGCCCTGTCCCGCCATTGTTGTCGTATCATTCTTAGAGGTCTGTAGTACTGTTGTGGGCAGAGTTGTAATAAGGATGTAACTGTTCGGTTTTAAAATTGATTTATATATATGCCGAAAGGCAAGTTTTCTCAGTTCGCTTCTTACTTCATAATATTTTCATGTCTTGTTTTATGTTTCGCTGATTACTCTGATGTATGGCTACTTGGGTGTCCGGGTAAGGCACCAGTCACGGGCCCGGGTTCGGGTCTTGACATATAGGTTGCTTGATCTTATGTATAAAGACATCTTGACGTGTAAAGTATTGATTACTTGAACTATGTTAAGTTAAGAAACTTGATTTCTAAAGTTAAGAGACTTGAAGTATTTTGAAAGTTATGTAACTTGATTTGAATGTATAAGTCTCTTGGTTATAAAAAGAACGAATTTGTCTAAAACATAAAGAGTTATAACGGCTTTATGGGAAGTTAGTTATGACGGTTTTATGAAAGGTTAAAGATGTCTTAGTTTCTAAAGCATAAAGTTAGTATAACGGCTTTATGGAAAGTTGGTTATAACAACTTTATGGAAGGTTAAAGGAATGGTTTTCTCTAGTAATGTAAACAAGGATTAAGGATTTGAAATAAGGAAGGGCAATTTGATTTAAAGGCATCAATTGCTTAAAGTTTTAAAGTAAGGGTCACTTGATTTAGAATCCTAAAAATGTATTTCTAAAAGTGTAGTGACTTGTTTGAAATGTAGACAAGCCTTGATACTACGGGTGTTAGTATCTTGGGATTTTATATGAAAAGGAGCCTTTTGAAAAGAATGAAAGTACGTAGTACTTTGGGTTAAATTCCCGGATTTTATAATGACATGTTAGTGCCTTAAGTAAACTAAAATGAGAGTATATGATAATTATGATAAGTCGGTGGTGCTTATGTTGTGTATGATAAGCCGGTAGTGCTTATGTTATGTATGATAGCCGGTTGTGCTAGTGATATATTATTCATTACGGGGTCATTCCCCGGGTTTGTGACATTTGCATATTTCGTGGATTTGCTAACCATGATGCGAGGAATACCTCATGCGAGTCCGTAGGACTTATGCGGGTGAAATAGTCCTATGCGGGGCGGACCAGTCCTATGCGAGGAGATTACCTCATGCGGGTCCGTACGACCTATGCGGGCGGATACAGTCTATGCGAGGAAATTACCTCATGCGGGTCCATACGGCCTATGCGGGTGAAATAGTCCCAGGAGTAGGATTGCAGAATGATACTACGGGCGGATGGCCCTAGGTTAATCATGAACTTCCTATTTTAAAACCGGCAAAGTTTATTCTTGTCCACTCTCATTGTTAGTAAGGCATAGTGTACTGTTAATGTGGTTATCATACATGTCCCCAGCTTTATTTTAGACTATTATGATTTCATTACAAATTTCGGGCCACATACTGGTACTGTTGTAATCGCCTCCTCGGCGGGTGCGTTCATGCCGCAGGTAGAGTTATATAGGTTGTTGATCCTCACTCTTAGGATCACTGTTCAGCGGTTGAGAAGCTCCATTACTCCGGAGGCTTATCTTTGATTCAGATCTCTGGTATTGTTGGTCGTCGTACATTCAGGGGTATGGCGGGGCCCTGTCCCGTCACAGTTATAATGTAAAAATTCTTAGAGGTCTGTAGTCATATCTTGTGGTTGGGTTGTAAGAACAATGATGTATATTTTTCTTTCGGAAGGTAGCCTTATCGGCTAGCCTGTTGATATTTATTGTCTAGTATTTTATGAGTTTATGTATGTTCCGCTGATATTCTATGATGTATACCTGTAAGGGGTGCGTGTAGGGCACCGATGCGAGCCCGGGTCGGGTCGTGATACCACGGCGATGCAAGGCCCAAGTTTAGTTAATCGTTGTACGAGTTCGTGGACGCGTTCCACCGGAACCAGGTCGAGAGGGTCGAGAAGGGCCTTAACGAGAATGCAAGTAGCATAATGGCCAAGTTTGGATAGTAACTCCAAGAATTTGAGAACAGAAACAATATTTGAAATTTTGTACATGTAGTAAAATAAGTTTGGAAGTACCAGAAAGTATGACAAGTAAGAAAAAGAAGGAACAGGGGTTAAAAGCACTATAGTGATTATAGTTATGAGTAATGAAGGTGTGTAGAGAAAATCCCTTTTAGGCCATGAGTGGAGGTTAATTGTGATGATACACACGCCTTAGGTTCAGTAACACTGTCCATAGGTGCTCGTGATTGAGATGCTACTAGTATTAGAGTTTACACCGGTTGGTAAACTAAGCTAGGCAGATTATAGGTTCATGTCCCAACTAGTTTGATGACTAAGTGAGACAGAGAAGGGAAGTAACATGAGGGAAAACATCAGTTAGCTGAGTGGGAGTCCGACTGAAGGATTCAGATAGTGTTAATCCCATGGCTTAGAATACGACAGGGCCATCCCTTTATACGGGAAAAAGAAAGGAACATCTAAGGAATCCCGTTTTGAAGACTGTAACCTTCGAGTTTTGTGAGAAGGGACCGCGGATGGAAGGTTCATTGTTATGTATAGAAATGTTATATGGTGTCCATGTGTGGCATCGTTGGTCTCGTGGAGAATTGATTGATAGGCATAGTAAAGAGGATATGTCGGAGTTTGTATAGCTTGACAACCGACTAAGAACATTCGGGGACGAATGTTTCTAAGGGGGGAAGAATGTTACACCCCGTAATTCCAGGACATGTATAAGAGAATGGATGCGAGAACACAAGACTTGAAAAATTGGTACGAAAGAAAGAATTGTTTTTCCGAAAAAAAATCTTCCGAACGTCGGAAAGGAAAAATGTTCATCGATGAGAATTGGATTCTCAAAATGCATTATTTGAGGAGTATAAATTTATTAACATTGTGGAAATTTATTGTTTTACGGATTTGGTCACGTAGGACCCACCCGAGGAATTTTACGTTTTGTGGGGCCCACGAGGGTTACAAAATTTTATGGATGAATGGGAGGGCGACACGTGTTACCCCCCCACCCCCCCCCCCACATGGTCTTGGACAAAATGGACAAGGGTACTATGGTCAATGACCAATGTAGATGAACAAGTCTTGACAAGCTTGAGATTATTGACTTAGTCAACTTGCCCACTTGTATAGATATTTAATCTCCTTCATCCAAGCCACACAAGTGTTATTATCTTGACCCTCTATTGTATTATATATACTACACTAGTAGCAAGACTTAGTCTTCAACACTTAGAAAAATTGAGGAAACTTTGTGCTAGCTAAGTGTGCTCTCGTGTTAGGGTATTTTCGCACACAAACATTTTGCAATTGTGGTTCATTATTCACAAGACTTTAACCTAAGGTCCCTAAGGGTATTGTAAGGATATCTCAGTAGAAAGATCTCGGAAAAATGACGTTTTCACGTTAGTCGTAAGGCGAAAACCTAAGTCGTTTTCATAGTTTTGATTGGAAATGGAAGAGAAGTTGGTTGTGAACTTCTAAAGGCTTCAAATAGCGTATTGGAGCGTAAAGGAAAGGAGCTAAGAATTGCTAAGGAGCGACTTTGAATCTTGAAATTTTATAAGGGTTTATCAAGGTAACAATCTTGTCGTTTTAATGATTAAAGATTACTTATTGTTGTAGTTATGGATATAAACAAGTGTGAGATGTATATATTTGAGTTTGATAGGAGTTATGGATATTGGAACCCTAATCCGAAACTAGCATGTTTAGCCTTTGAAATTACAATTCAATTTGGTTATTAGTTTAGTTGTCGCATGTTATATAAAGAAGGAATTATAGTTGTTAAAGTTGTTTATGACTATATAACATGTTAGACCTAACAACTTGGATTGAAAAAGAATTGGAAAGGACTTTGTGTTGTTGTACATGTTAGCCGAGAATGACTTTGGATATTGAACTACTTGGTATTAATTGTGGGGCAGAATTTTACACGTATTGTAAGGCGTGTAATCCCTTTTGATTGATTGATGTATTGAGCCTTAAATGTGTCATGTTGGTTATTGATTTTCGGGCCTTGAAAAGGTGAAAAAGTACGTAGAAACAAAGGAGGTGTTGCCCAATTTTCCGTAGAATAAGAGACCGTATACTTAGTATCATTCTACGTTAGAAACTAGAAGTTGATAGTCGTGTTGTGGCCATTATAGGTTGACAATTCTACGTGCGGCGTATTCGACATAGCTTGGGGATTAAGCCGAAAAGGTATGTGAACCATCTCCTCTTCTTCTAGCATGATTCCTTATGATAAAGAAAGTAAATCCTACTCCTTAAATGATACACTCCTTGATTGTACTTGGATTGCCTAATATAGAAGTTGTTCTATATACTTCCTTGATTGTACTTGGATTGCCTAATATAGAAGTTGTTCTATATACTACCTTGATTGTACTTTGGATGTTTAAATTGGAAGTTGTTATAATCCATTACCTTGACGAAATTTGGATTCTCAAAAGTGAAAGTATTTTACTTAAAGTACATAGAGTCTTGAAAAGGAAGTGGTTTCCAAATCTTTTGGCTAGTGCCTTAGTTCCAAAACCTAATGGTTGTTATAATGACTTTAGGGGAGTCAAAGGAGTGATTTACTTAATTGATTTAAAAGAGGAGAAATGACATGATTTAAAGAGAAGTAACTTGTTCTAAAGGTGTGAGTTACTTGAGATTTAAAAGTATAAACTACTTGATTTCTAAAGTTAAGAGACTTGATTTCTAAAGTTAAGAAACTTGATTTCTAAAGTTAAGAGATTTGAAGTATTTTGAAAGTTAAGAAAGTTGATTTGAAAGTATATGATACTTGGTTTTAAAAGTATAAGTCTCATGGTTATAAAAAGAATGAATTTGTCTAATACATAAAGAATTATAACGGCTTTATGGGAAGTTAGTTATAACGGCTTTATGAAAGGTTAAAAGAGTGGTATATTTTGATTGATAGGCATGAGTTGTCTAGGTTGTGAAATTTGAAGTTACTTGGTTTCAAAGCCTTGAAATGAATTTCTAAAGGTGTAGTAACTTATTTTGAAAAATAGACATGCCTTGATACTACGGGTGTTAGTATCTTAGGGTTTTACATAAAAATGAGTCTTTTGAAAAGAATGGACGTACGTAGTACTTTGGCTTGTTTAAATGAGAATTTTTCTATGTGTACCTTGATAGTACTTTGGCTTGTTTAAATGAGAATTATTCTATTTGTGTCTTGATAGTACTTTGGCTTGCTTAAATAAGGATTTCTCTTGGTTTGTGTAAAAAAAAGGGAAGGCGTGGTAATTGTCTTGGTTTATGTAAAAAGGAAAGGCATGGTAATTGTCTTGGTTTGTGTAAAGGCATGGTATTGTCTTGGTTTATGTAAAAGGAAAGGCATGGTGTTGCATTGGTTTGCTAAAATGATGGTTTATTCATTTTATAAATAAAGGTCAAGAATGGTTTGCTTGCATATGGGTTGCTCATATAGACATTCGTGCAAGTGTCGTATTTCCACATCTCCGCGTCCCTCCATAAAGCGGCCTAACTTGGTTCAAGAGATATCATGGAGTAGCTCCCCATGGTGGTGAGTGGTACACACTCACGGCGGGTCGGATAGACTCGGGCGGGTTAAATTCCCGGGATATATAAGCCATGGATTAGCTATCCGTGATGCGAGTATCGTGTACCGATGACTCACTGCGGGTCCACATGACCTATGCGGGTGAAATAGTCCCTTGCGGGTGAAATAGTCCTATGATAGGTTGCATTATAACACAGAGGGTGGTTGACCCTGGCACTGACATGACCTTCATGTTTTGAAACGGTAGTGATTTCAATAATGAAAGGGTGTGGTGTGTTTATGACTTAAAAGTGGAACAGTTAATCTCATTATTAAAGGCATAACTTAAAAGGTAACAATGATTGCATTACTCTCATGATTGCAAGGTTCAGTGTGCTGTTGTTTTGAGTTATCATACTTGCTTCCTGTTATATGTGGACTGTGTGATTTCCTTTACAGTACTTATTGTTTCATATACTTGGTACATTCTTCGTATTTACCTCCTTCGGGGGGCTACGTTCATGCCGCAGGTTTAGGTACACATTTTGGTGATCTGCAGGTGTAGGACCCTGCTTCGAGTTTTTGGATAGCTCCATCTGTTCAGGAGTTTATAATTTTGGTATAGATCCTTCATTACATGCTTTTGTACAGTTATGAGTACGGCGGGGCCTTGTCCCGTCATAGTTCAGTAAAACTCTTAGAGGTCTGTATTCATATGTGGGATTGGACTCATGTACAGTGTAGTGCCTTTTGACTATGTATATTATATGGCAGCCTTGTCGGCTTTGCCCTTGCATGTTCGTTGGTTAAAAAAACGAGGTGTTATTTAGTTCCGTGATTTACTTATGGCAGTTAGGTAGAAAGGTGCCCAGGTAGGGCATCAGTCACGGGCCCGAGGTTCGGGGCGTGATACTAATCTACGGATCATGTTTTCAAGTGATTTTGCACCAGATCTCACTTAAAGAAGGTATACGGGAAACTCTATGAAGGATTTAAGAAAACATAAAGCATTAAAGTTGTATCCCTTTGAAATACCTTTCCAAAGGTATATAGTGGAAGTCAAATGTACATCTGTACAAAGAGTTATGACCATTTTTACTGAAGGGTCACATAGTAGTCCGCCAGAGTTGCAGATGCGATATGTGATGTAGAAAATATTTTCTGACGCATATCCCATCGAAGTTTGGGAAAATTTATGTCCCAAAGTTCCAAACCTTCTGTTTTGATGTACAGAATTATCCCCGATTCATCGTTCGGATTGACGAATGCACCAGTTGCTTTCATGGATCTCATGAACATGGTCTTCAAGAATTATCTAGACCTTTTCATCATTATCTTCATTGATGATTCTAGTCTATCCCATAGCGAGGTTGGTCATGCAGAACATTTTATAATAGTGTTGCGGACACTTCAAGACCGTAAGCTCTATGAAAAAATTTCCAAGTGTGAATTTTAGCTAAAGTCAATAGAATTTTTAGGCCATGTGATTTTGCGAAGGCATCCAAGTTGATTTTCAGAAAATAGACATTTTAAAGAATTTTCCCATACCCACTTCTGCTATGGGGATACGAAGTTTCTTTGGTCTAGTAGGCTATTATAGGCGCTTCATAGAAGGTTTTTCTTCTATCTCAGCTCCTTTGACTAGATTAACTCAAAAGAAATTCAAATTTTAGTGGTCGGATGCTTGTGACATAGTTTTGAGGATTAAAATGAGAGTGACTTTTTCTCCAGTGTTAACATTGCCAGAAGGAATCAAAAGATTCGTAGTATATTGTGATGCATCAGGAATTGGTCTCAGATGTATTTTACTGCAGCATGCTAAGGTTAAATCTTATGCATCTAGATAACTTAACCTCATGAAAAGCACTATCTGATTTATAATTTAGAATTGGCAGCCATGATTTTCGCACTCAAGATATGGCGTCATTATTTGTATGGAGTTCATGTTGACATTTTCATTGATCACAAGAGTCTTCAGTATATTTCAAGTAGTGGGAGTTGAATCTTAGGAAGAGGAGATGACTTGAATTGATAAAGGATTATGATGTGGATGTTCTCTAAAATCCGTCAATGCAGTAGAACCAGAGCAGTTAATCTTAAAGCACGGAGCAAGAATTTGATCAAGTCGAGGTCCTGTCACCTATCAAAAGGATGACATTTGAAGTGATGTGTTGAGTTTTTAATCCTTTGGATAATGAACTTTTTTTTTGTCCAAAAGATAAAATGAGGGATGATTTTATCAATAAGAGAGGAGGAGGGCTTCACGTGAAAAAATGGGATTGAATTTTTAGATTTCACTATCCTAACCCTAAACATTTTCCCTCATTTTCATTCCATCACCAGCCTCCGCCCTCGCCGGAGCCACCTCCGGTGAACCTCACCAACACCACCACGAACATCACAACACTACCATCACAACCTCGTACGTCGACCACCATTATCTCGAGCTCCGGTGAATTCCACCATACCACTGTCTCGCCGGAGGTGATGACCAGCGGGAGCTCCCCTTTACCCGTCTGCACCCTTTGTCTTCTCCGACGACGCTGTTTGTTTCCTTTTCTCTTTGCCGTGATGTATGTTTATTAGTAGTTGACGGACGGTTTTTTCTTTTGGTAACTAGCCGGAGTTTAAACTCCGGCAACCTTTATTTTGGATTTATTTTTATATATATATGCCATCTGTTTTGTTAATCGGACTGATTTTATATGTCGGAGTTTTGAAAACTCCGGCGACCTCCGTCGGACTTATACTTTGAGACCCGATTGCTTTTTTATTTGTTTGGACTGATTTTTCTGATGTTGGACTTTAGCCGGAGTTTTTAAAACTCCGGCGACCTTTATTTTGGGATTTATTTTCGGGATGAGTTGGACTAATTTTGGTATCTATTGGACTGAATATTTCCGGTTAAAAGTGGCTTTCCGGTGAGCTATGTTGTTGTTGTTTCCACTGTTCGCAGACTATTTTTGTTTACTATTTTTCCACCGCCTCTACTATTTTTTTGTGGTTTCCGGAGTAACTTTTGACATATTGCCCTATATCTGATTCTGTTCTATTTTTGGGTTTTGCTCCGGCGATGTTCTGAATTTCCGCCGAACTATGTTGCTTTTGCTGTCTACTTCCCGTTGGGTTCAGGACTGATTTTGGGCAATTTTGCCCCTTTGATTTATTTTACTACACTGATTTAGAACAAATACTACACTGTTGTATTTGTATTGATTTTGAATAGATACTACACTCTGGCCGATGAAAAAATACCCGTCGATTTTGGAGGCCTCCACAGTTGAAAAGACGGAAAATAATTTTTTTGAAGGTTTTATATATTTTTTATTACTTCTAACTGTTTGATTGCGCTGAAGAAGACAATATACCCTTTGGGACTTATTTTTTTGTTGTATTTAAATTAAGTTTTATTTTATTCTGCATTGTATCTTTATTGTAATTGTAATTATTGAAATATTTCGAATAGGTAGATTTAGAACTAATAATTAAAAAAATATATTAAAATCGAAAATCGCTAGTTTATTTATTAGGCTCGTCGCAAATACTTTTGCAACATTCTTTTTCTTAAACTGTATATTCTCAAAACACGTTTTCTAAAGCTGATAAATAATTAACCTAGGTTTGATCGATAACCGCAAATTAGTGGATCTTAAAAGATGTCTAACCCCTTCCCTTTAGGATAATAAAGAAACCTGATTCAGAATATCATAATTTCGCAGACCAATTATATGAAGATCATTTTGCAGTATCTTATTGTTACACCCCGTATTTGCAGGACATGTTTTAAGAACGTAAGTAAGAAACTCACAAGTGTTAAGATTTGAGACTTGTAAAATTTTAACGGAATTATGAAATTGTCGGAAAACGTATTATTGTGACAAATGGGAGGGCGACACGTGTCACCCCCCCTTTAGTGAGCTTGGACGAAAATGCCATGGACAAAAGGGTCATTTGACCTTTGGTAGGATGATTAAGTCTTGCAAGTGTGAGCTTGAGAAAGTTGACTTGGTCAAGGACCCACAAGTCTTGATATTTAATAAGAGATCATCCTAGCCACCCAATTGTACACATCTTGACCCTCCATGTCCCTTTATAATACTACTAGTAGTGAGACAAGTTCCATACTTAGCCATATTTACACAAAAAATTGAAGAACAAGCTCAAGAGCTCTCGGGTTCTAGCACACAAAGAAGAAATTTTTTTTGTTTCTTGTCCTTTAAGCTCCACACTTTAAACCAAGGTTCTTGAGTGTATTGTAAGCATATCTCAATAGAAAAATCTCGGAAAAAGATAGTTTTCGGGTTAGTCGCAAAGTGAAAACCTAGTGGCTTTTCTAGGTTTTGTTTGGAAGTTTGAAGGAAATTGGTTGGTGTTGTTCTAAGGGTCTCAAGTAGCGGATTGAAGTGTCTTGAAGAGTCTCTAAGTTGCTAAGGAGCGACTTCGGATTTGAAGATTGGATTAAGATTCGTGGAGGTATAATCTTGTTCTTTGAAAGTGTTACAAGATTATTTATATTGTTGTTAGCTTTACATGTTGCTAGCATGAAGTTGATATGTTGAAGTTTATAAGTATTATGGATTGCTTGTAGCCTTGGAAATCCGAAATGTAATGTAAGCCATGTTAAGTTGGATTGCAATTTAGTCGTTATTAGAATCGTCGCATGTTAATTACTTGGAGATTATTGTAGTTATAATCGTTTGCGACTTGATATCATGTTAGGCTAATAACTTGGATTGAAATGGGAATTGGATAAGAATTGATGTTGTAGTACTGCCAGCCGAATTGGCCTAGTAAGTTGTATTAATTTGATATCGTTTGTTGTTCGTTATTTTACACGTCTAGTAGGCGTGTAATCCCCTATTGTTAATTGCTTTGATTGGGCCTTAAATGTGGCGTGTTTGGTTATTGTATTCGGCCTTGAAAAAGGTGGCAAAGTAAGTAAAAACAAAGGAGGTGCTGTCCGATTTTCCGTAGAATTTAGCGACTTAGCACCTAGAATATTCTACGTTTGAAGTAAGAGGTTAATGGACGTATTGTGACCATTATAGGTTGAAGTACTTAGTATAGTGTATCCTACTTGAAGGATGGATTAGCTATCAAGGTTGAAGTACTTTGGAGCATTTTGCTACTTGTCGATAATCGTCGCGAGGTATGTGAACCTCTTCCTTCCTTTGGCATGATTCAATGTATGGAATATACTTGAGGTATCATTTCATATTTCCTTCTACTCTTAGAAGTTAAGAGGTAGTTGTGTGATTTACTCTATGTAGAACTTTTCTTATCTTTTAAGCATGACTAGTTGCACGTGTGTAGTACGGTAGACGTACAACACCTTGATATCCTTTACTAGTTTTATGAATAGCCAAGTCGGGTGAGTTAGGAGATTAACTCACTTCTTTGAGAGTGTTAAGGATGTCTAATGTTTTATTAAAGTTAAGGGACTTGAAGAGTTTTGAAGTATGTGATACTTGTTCCGTTTTAAACGTATAAGTCCCTTGGTTAGGAAATTGTATTTGGCTAAGGTATAAAGTGAATATAACGACTTTATGGGGAGTTGGTTATATTTGCTTTATGAAAAGATAAATGACTTGATTTTAAGGCATCAATTGCCTAAGGTTTTATAATAAAAAGAGTCACTTGATTTTCTAAAGGTTAAGAGACTAATAGTATTTTTGAAAGTTAGGCGAATTGATTTGAAAGTATATATTACTTGGTTTCAAAAAGTAGAAGTCTCTTGGTTAGAAAAGGAATGAGTTTTGTCTAAAACCATAAAGGGTTATAACGGCTTTATGGGAAGTTGGTTATAACGGCTTTATGAAAGGTTAAGAGAATGGTTTTCTCTAATAAAGTAATCAAAGAATTAACTTGTTTTAAGGAAGGGCAATGTGATTTAAAGGTATCACTTGCTTAAAAGCTTTAAAGTATGGGTCACTTGATTTAGAAGCCGAGAAATGTATTTCTAAAAGTATCGTGACTTATGTGAAATGTACACAAGCCTGAATACTACGGGTGTTAGTATCTTGGGGTTTTACACAAAAAGGAGTCTCCTAAAAAGAAGTACGTACGTAGTACTTTGACCTGTTTAATTGAGAATAATTCTATGTGATGCCTTGATTAGTACTTTGACTTGATAAATTGAAAATTTGTCTAAGTATGCCTGGATAAGTACTTTGGCTTGTTCAATGAGAATTGTTCTATTTGTGCCTTGATAAGTATTTTGGCTTGATTAATTGAGAATTAGTCTAAGTGTGCCTTGATAAGTATTTTGGCTTGTTAATTGAGAATTAGCCTATGTGTGCTGGTGATAGCCTTTGAGTGCAAGTATTATGTTTTATTACGTTGCCGCGACTCTCGGTTGGAGGGTCGACTGTCTTGTTGTAAGTACTTGGACGTACCGACAGTGATGTGGGATTCCACGGGTATGCTTCCGTTATTAGTAGTACTTGGGTTAAATTCCCGGATTTTTTTTATAGAAGACATGGTAGTGCTTCGCTTGTTCGACACCACGAGATAGGGTAAGAGTATAAGTGAGGGGTAAACCCCCAAGATGCTATACCACCTTCTCCAGGGTAAGAGTATAAGTGAGGGGTAAACCCCCAAGACATTATACCCCCTGCTTATTTTGTTTGATGGTCGGTTGAGATAGGGTAAGAGTATAAGTGAGGGGTAAACCCCCAAGACATTATACCCCCTGCTTATTTTGTTTGATGGTCGGTTGAGATAAGGTAAGAGTATAAGTGGGGTAAACCCCCAAGATGTTTTACCATCTTCTCCAGGGTAAGAGTATAAGTGATGGGTAGACCCCCAAGATGCTATACCACCTGCTTTACCACCTTCTCCAGGGTAAGAGTATAAGTGAGGGGTAAATCCCCAAGACGCTATACCACCGGTGGGACTTGGTGTTCATGTATGCCTATTGGTGTATTATTATACCCTGGGTTGTCGGCAGTGATGTGGGATTCCACGGGCAGGAGATATATATATGTGTTGCGTATGTGTACACCGACAGTGAGGTGGGGATGCCACGGGCGTGTCACATGATTATATTTTACACTTATAGCTGTCGGCAGTGATGGGGGATTCCACGGACACGCTTGA
Organism: Przewalskia tangutica; assembly: GCA_029844215.1. Lineage (NCBI taxonomy): Eukaryota > Viridiplantae > Streptophyta > Magnoliopsida > Solanales > Solanaceae > Przewalskia > Przewalskia tangutica. The sequence continues at coordinate 27,498,415 of CM056728.1, read as the reverse complement.
TATTTGTGTGACTTGATCGCGTCCCAGATTGGGTCGGGTAGTATATGTGCCCTCCTTAAAGGGCCGGATTATACTTATGAAAGATAAGTAAGTTATATAGAAATGAACTTAATGATTTTTCCTAATCATGTGCGTAAGAATGTGGCTATAACCTTTATTGAAAATGGGAAAAGATATTGATGTGAAATTAAGTTCATAAGTGGTAATGACACGCAGGATCCGTATGTACTTTTATACTTGTCCTGTCATTCTTTTGTACGCTTATGGTCTGCTTATCAGACGTTATTTATGTCCCATACTTGCACTGTTATCGATTTCTTCTGGGCCGCTTCATGCCCGCAGGTATTAGGTGCACAGGTTGGTGATCCTTGCTCATAAGATCTCGGTTCAGTTTTGAGAAAAGCTCCATTTGCTCCGGAGGCTTATCTTTTGGTACGGTTTCCCTGAGGTAGTAGATTTATGTATATTCAGGGGTATGGCGGGGCCCTGTCCCGCCACAGTTGTTCTGTTAAAATTCTTAAGTGCGTAGTCACATATTGTGGGTCAGTTTGTAAAGGGAACGAGGCAACTGCTTCGGTTGTATTTATATATGTCCAGGATGGTAGCCTTATCGGCTAACCTGTTGTTTTACTTCTGTTGTGTTATTTTATAAGTTTCATGTATGTTCCGCTGGTTATCTCTGATGTATACCTGTAAGGGTGCCTGTAGGGCACCGCCGCGCCCGGCTCGGGTCGTGACAAAAGTGGTATCGCAGCGCTTAGTCCTCGGAAAGTGTCTACAGACCGTGTCTAGTAGAGTCTTGATTATCGGTGTGTTGTGCACCACATCTATAATCAGGAGGTTGCAGGACATTTAGGATTGGTTTCCATTCTTCCCACTCTGAGATCGTGTCATAGAGTTGTGTTGTTAGGGTCGTCTCTCCCTAACGAGTTATGTTGATTGCAGCTACGAGAAAGGCAGCAGTGACCCAGGAAGGACTATGTGGATTGCGTATCCAGGTTGGTAATGATTATAGTATAGTTGGTATTATGACATACCTCTATACGGAGTTATGTATGAGGGTCATTTATGGGTTGCCTAGAATGGTTTTAGATTTACCAAGAGTGGTAAAGACTAACTAGATACCGGGAAGGTATGGAATAGTTAATGAATTTTCGCCAAGGTCTTGTGGTTTATTTTGAGATCTTTGGGAAAGGATGGGCTGTCTGATAGAGTAGTTGTTATACCCCGTATTTCCAGGGTATGTACGTGAGGACGTACGTAGAAAAGTTTAAGCCTTAAATTTAGGCAAGGTTCGAATTTTGTTCACAACCCCCGATTAGAGTCGTTTTTCGACGAAACGTTTTACAAAACTTGCGTAGGGAAAATTCCGGCTATGTCATTTATAATTTTTTGCGGATTTTTCCGAGAGACGTAATATTTTGGACCAACGGGAGGGTGACACTTGTCACCCTCAAGTGGGCGTGCTAGTGGCCGAGAGTGGGGCGGTTTTTGGCCATGTTTTGTGCCTAATTCTTGGGTCAATGTTTTGTGAGGGTTTTGGGGAGTAGGTTAGGGGGCACTTGGGCAAATCTTGGCCCTCCACTTGCCCCCCACTTGGCTTGATCTTGGCCATTAATCTCCCTATAAATACCCTCCCCCCCTTTGTGAAGACTTCTTCATCCAAAAACTTCTAAGTCTTGAAAGCTCTCTTCCTCCCCCTTAGTGTAGTGTTTCGTCCAAGAGTCCCCCTCCCCATTTGGGAAGGCCCTTGGCCGAAACCCTTCCCCCCCTTTCCTAGTGGCCTTTGGCCGAGAAGTACCTACCCCCCCTCCTTGTGGTGTTGCTCTCGTGAAACACCCCCCCCCCCCCTTGGTAGAAAATACTCTCCAAGTATTGTTACTATACCCAAAATACCTTAGCCTTATACCTTGTAGTATTCCAAAGTTACTTCTATACGTAGAGCCCGGAAATACTACCTTATGTCCTTTTTGTCTCAAAACGAAACCCTAAGGAAAATCTTCATTGTCGGTTGAAGTTTTAAGTAGAAGTTGCGTAGAACTTCTAAGGGTTGTTTGGAGCGGGTTGAGCGCCTGCAGTAGGAGCTAAACGTTGCTCAGGATCGACATTTAAACTTGGATAATTTTGGGCTTATCGAGGTAAATATCTTGTCTCCCTATTGTAATTGAGTTTCATACTATTGAAGTATAAGAATTAAGTATAAGTTATATACCAGGAAGGTATATAAGAAGGGAGTAGGACTGTGTTTACAGTAGACTTGTATAACCGTTATAGGTTGAAGTACTGCGAGTAGCGTATTCTACTCAAAGGGTGGAAAAGGCTAGCCGGACTACAATACTTTGGAGCTATTTGCTAATTGTCGATAATCGTTGCGAGGTATGTGATTCTTCCTATACTCTTGAGCATGATATTTTAAAATATATATAGTACGGTAGACGTACGTGTGTTAACTGAATAATAATTACGGCAATGTCTTTTGACTTAAGCCTGAATAATCTTGAAGTATTTCAAAAGAATACTGGATCATTTTTAACAGAAGAGTAATACTTGGTTTTAAAAGCTTAAGAGTTATACTAGCTTTATGGGAAGTTAGGTATAACGGCTTAAGAGAAGTAAAAAGAATGGTTTACTGATTTTAGAAGTTAAGAGACTTGATCTTAAAAGATAAGAGACTTGACTTAATTATATTAATGTGAATTTTGTTAAAAAGTGTGAAACCTCATTCGTGAGTAATGCGTATTTTGGTTTTTAAAAGGAATAATGTTTTACTGATTTCGGAAATCAGAATGAGTATCGAACGAACCACTGCAGCATTAATAAAGGAAAATGTTTTGACTAATAAAGTATTATTAAAACCAGTAGAAACCTCCATCTGCATAGAAGCTAAGATGAGACAAAATGATAGTACATTTCCTAGATCATGGCTGCTTTAATAAGATTGTTATGAACAAGAATAACCTACTCACATATAAGGCATATGTTTCTCAAATGGTTTTAAAAGAGAATTATATCATTAAGTGATTAATACTACGGACTACGAAACCTTTCAAAAATGAGAAACTTGAGTATCTAAAATTAGGCAAACTTAAACGTTTGAAAAAGAATGTTGTTACTTGATTTTACCAAGAGAAGTGTTTTGGTTTACTTAAAAAGATAGTCACTCTATTTTTATACTACGGGTATTGTGTGACTTTTGTGAAAGAAACGGATCTTTAAAGAGCTAATGTATGAAGTACTTTGGGGATAAAAACCCGAACTTGTTTAACATAAAGTAAAAAGTACCTTGTGTGAATAACTTGATTGTGTTGATTTGTGATAGCCTTGTAATACTTTCTTGTTGGTTTGATAAGTAAACATGTTAGGATGCTACGTGTGTTAGTATCTTGTGATGTTTGTGTATAGGGGTTTCCCTCGATCGCGCTTATGTTGTTAAACGATCAGCCGTTATGTTGGTATTGTACCACTCACCTTGACATGATCCCGGGGTTGCGCCTCCGATGCGGGGTATATCTCAGGCGGTCCGGGACCATGATTCGAGAATACCTCATGCGGGTCCAGGGGACCTAAGCGGAGCTACGAGAGTTCCAGGTTAGTGTGCGGGGTTATACCTCATGCGGTCTATGTGGCCATGCGAACTGCGAGTCCAGGACGATGCCGGGGAGTAGCTACCCTCGATGCGGGGAATACCTCATGCAGGCCATTGGAGTGGCCTATGCGGAGCTGCGGGAAGTTCCAGGGCTAGACGCGCACATTAGATACTGCGGGCGAGTGGTCAGCTTTGATCATGTGACGGTCTAGACAGATCTCATGATACAGTTTATGACCTTGTTGGTACTGTGGGTTTTAGTGGTCGGCTATGCCTTCGTACTTACCCCGTACGGTTTTATGATGACACAGGTGGGACCTGGTGTTCATGTGTATTCCTTGGTACTTTTATATCATAGACTGCCGGCAGTGAGGAAGGTATTCCACGGGCATGATTGATGTTGTGGGCGTGAGACCCATAGTTATATTTGAGTGATGACTTTGAGGGCGTGAGTCCCTGACTTGACATGATCGCTATTTATTGGAATCGTAGTTTGGTTATCATACATGTCTCCTGCTTTATATAGATCGCTATGATTTCATTTACATTATTTTCGCCACATACTTGGTACTGTTGTCGACTCTCCTTCGGGCCGCTCATGCCGCAGTAGAGGTACACCAATGTTGATCCTCGCCATGTGGTCACAGCGTTTGGGAAGCTCCGTTTCTCCGGAGGCTTATCTTGGTATAGTCCCCTGTTGTTGTAGGTGCTTACATTCAGGGGTATGACGGGGCCCTGCCGCGTCGTTGTTGTCATATCATTCGTAGAGGTCTGTAGTACTGTTGTGGGCAGGGTTGTAATGGGATGTAAATCGTTACGATCTAAGTTTTTATATATATGCCGAAAGGCAACTTTTCTTCGATAAACATGTGTTTCCTTTGCATTATTTCATGTTGTGTTTTATGTTCCGCTGATTTCTCCGATGTTGTATCACTAGGTGCCCGGTAAGACACGATCCACGCCCGTTCGGTCGTGACAAAAGTGGTATCGAGCGATTAATCCTGAAAGTGTCTACAGACCGTATCTAGTAGTCTTGATTATCGGTGTTGTGCACCACACCAATAATCGTGAGGCTATAGGATATTTAGGATTGGTTTCCATTCTTCTCACTCGAGATCGTGCTTAGAGTTGTGTTATAAGTTGGACCTCTAACGTATTTCTTTCCTTACCGTTATGCCTCCGCGTAAGGCAACCCGCCCAGAGGGCGCAGCGGCGAGCTGCGAGTAGAGCACGAGGGTTACTAGTGGCACCGCCCAATCATCACCGTGGTGTTTCATTCGGGAGTTCTCACGCCACCACCCAGAAGTTTAGCACAATGACAGCAGCGCTCATCGCGACCATGATATATGAACCTTCGCCCACGACGGAACGGAGAATATAGATTGCAAAGAGGCGACATTAGCTATGGATTTGGCTACGGTAGAGTATACATCACGACCCGACCGATCGCGATCGTGCCCTACCGGCACTCTTACAGGTAAACATCAGAGAAAATCAGCGGAACATACATGAAACTTAAAAATAAAACATCGTAAGTAAAACAACAGGTTAGCCGATAGGGCTACCTTCCTGAACATATATAAAAACAACCGAAGCAGTTGCCTCCTTTTTTTTTACAAACTGACCCACAATATGTGACTACAGACCTCTAAGAGTTTAGACATAACAACTGTGGCGGGACAAGGCCCCGCCGTACCCCTGAATAAACATAAACGTGACAACTCCGGAACACCGAGCCATCTCAACTTGCAACCGATCCTAAGCTCGCGGATCCACAATCGTGTACCTAAACTCGCGGCATGAACGCAGCTTCAAGGGGTCGATAACAAAAATTTAATATGGAATGTAATATAACGTGATAAGAAACAAATCATAATCAGACAAAAGAATGACAAGGACAAGTATAAAAATACATACCAGATTCTCGCCGTGTCATTACCACTTATGAACTTAAACGCATCTTATTATCCTTTCCATTCCCAATAAAAGTTATAGTCACATTCTTACGCATTATTTAGAAAAAGAATCATTAGGTTCATTACCATATAACTTACTTATCTTTCATAACATAGTCCGCCCACTACGGAGGGACACATATACTACCCTACCAACTGGGACGCGATCAAGTCACACTAATATCAAAGCATGCCCGTGGAATCCCCATCACCGCCGATACCTATTAGTGTAAAATATAACCATGTGACGCCTCCCGTGGCATCCCACCTCACCGCTTGCATACATACACAATACATATATATATATCCCGCCCGTGGAATCCCACATCAATGCCGATCCCAGTATAATAATACACCAATAGGCATACATGAACACCAAGTCCCACCGGTGGTATAAGCGTCTTGGTCTACCTCACTTATACTCTTACCGAGGGTGGTAAAGCGGTGGAATAGCATCTTGGGGGTCTACCCCTCACTTATACTCTAACACTGGAGAATGTGGTATAACGACTTGGGACTTGCCCCTCATTTATACTCTTACCCTATCTCAACCGACCATTTTACAAAACAAGCAGGGGGTATAATGTCTTGGGGGTTTACCCCTCACTTATACTCTTAACTCGGAGAATGGTATAGCATCTGGGGTCTACCCTCACTTATACTCTTACCCTATCTCAACCGGCCACAAACAAATGTATACTACCATGTCTTCTATAAGAATCCGGGAATTTAACCCAAGTACTCCAAATAACGGAAGCATACCCGTGGAATCCCACATCACTGTCGGTACGTCCCAGTAACTTACAACAAGACAGCCGACCCTTCAACCGAGAGTCGCGGCAACTTAATAAAACATAATACTTGCACTCAAAGGCTATTACCAGCACATATAGGCAAGTTCTCAATTAACCAAGCCAAAGTACTTATCAAGGCACACATAGGATAATTCTCAATTAACAAGCCAAAGTACTTATCCGGGCACAAATAGAATAAATTCTCATTTAACAAGCCAAAGTACTTATCCGGGCACAAATAGAATAAATTCTCATTTAACAAGCCAAAGTACTTATCAAGGCACATTTAGACTAATTCTCAATTAATCAAGCCAAAGTACTTATCAGGGCACAAATAGAATAATTCTCAATTAACAAGCCAAAGTACTTATCAAGGCACATTTAGACTAATTCTCAATTAATCAAGCCAAAGTACTTATCAGGGCACAAATAGAATAATTCTCAATTAACAAGCCAAAGTACTAATCAAGGCATCACATAGAATTATTCTCAATTAAACAGGCCAAAGTACTACGTACGTACATTCTTTTCAAAAGACTCCTTTCCAAATAAAACTTCCCCGATACTAACAACCGTAGTATCAAGTCCTATTCACCTTTCAAGACAAGTCACAATACCTTTTTAGAAATACAATTACCGGCTTCTAAATCAAGTGACTTCCTTATTTAAAACCTTAAGCAATTGGTACCTTTAAAACAATTTGCCCTTCCTTAACACAAGTTATTTCTTGATTACTTTATTAGAGAAAACCATTCTCTTAACCTTCCATAAAGCCGTTATAACCAACTTCCCATAAAGCCGTTATAACCCTTTATGGTTTAGACCAACACGTCCTTTTATAACCAAGAGACTTCTACTTTTGAAACCAAGTATTAAATACTTTCAAATAAATTCTCATAACTTTCAAAAATACAATTAGTCTCTTAACCTTTAGAAAACAAGTGACTCATTTTATATAAAACCTTAGGCAATTAATGCCTTAAAAACAAGTTGCCTTTTCACTAAAATCAAGTCATTTACCTTTCCATAAAGCAAATATAACCAACTCCAATAAAGTCGTTATATTCACTTTATACCTTAGCCAAATACAATTTCCTATCCAAGGGACTTATACGTTCAAAACGGAACAAGTATCACATACTTTAAAACTCTTCAAGTCCCTTAACTTTAAATAAAACTTAAGACATCCCTTATACTTTCAAGGAGCGAGTTAATCTCCAACTCACCCGACTTGGCCATTCAATAAACTAGTAAAGGATAACAAGGTGTCAGACGCTCACCGCACTACACGCGTGCAACTAGTCATGCTCAAAGATAGGAAAAGTTCTTCATAGAGTAAATCACACAACTACCTCTTAACTTCTAAGAGTAGAAGGAAACATGAAATGATACCACAAGTATATTCCATACATAGAATCATGCCAAAGGAAGGAAGAGGTTCACATACCTCGCGACGATTATCGACAAGTAGCAAAAAGCTCCAAAGTACTTCAACCTTGATAGCTAGTCCATCCTTCAAATAGGATACGCTATACTAAGTACTTCAACCTATAATGGTCACAATACGTCCATTAACCTCTTACTTCAAACGTAGAATATTCTAGGTGCTAAGTCACTAATTTCTACGAAAATCTGACAAAGACCTCCTTTGTTTTTACTTACTTTGCCACCTTTTTCAAGGCCGGAAATGCAATAACCAAACAGCCCCAATTGGCTCACAATTTATAGAAGATAATCCAATACAATTGAATAACTACACAGCCCCAATTGGCTCACAATTTAGAAAGTAGCCCAATACAAATGACTAACTAAACAGCCCCAATTGGCTCACAATTTAGAAAGTAGTCCAATACAAATGACTAACTAAACAGCCCCAATTGGCTCACAATTTAATAACCAACTAAAATGCAAACTACAAGTCCAAAATTCGCCACCTGAGTTCAACAAAACCAATTCTTATCCAATTTCCATTTCAATCCAAATTGGTAGCATAACATGATATCAAGTCGCATTTGATTATAACAACCATAATCTTTAAGTCAATAACATGCGACGATTCCAATAACGATCAAATTATATTCCAACTAAACATGACTTACATTACACTTCGGATTTAAAGCTACAAGCAATCCATAATACTTATAAAACTTCAACACATATACTACATGCTAGTAAAATGTAAGGCTAACAACAATACATAATCTTGTAACACTTAAAGAGAACAAGATTATACCTCAACGAATCTCAATCTAACTTCCAACCAAGTCGCTTCCTTAGTAGTTTAGAACCTCTCCAAGACACTTCAATCCGCTTGTTGAGACCCTTAGAACAATACCAACAATAATCCTTCAAAACTCTAAATAAAACCTAGAAAGACCATTAGGTTTTTCGTTTGCGACTAACCCGTAAACAATCTTTTTCCAAGATTTTTCTATTGAGACTTGCTTACAATACACATAAGACCCTTGGTTTAAAGTGGGGAGCTAAATGGATCACAAACAAAAAATTTCCTTTTTTTCCCTTAGTGTAGCCGAGAGCTCACTGCCCATGTTCTTCAATTTGTGTAATATTTTCTAAGTGTTAAGCTCCCTCTCTACTAGTAGTAATATAAGTAGCACCTTGGAGGGTTAGGATACAAACAAATGGTTGGTTTGGATGTAGTCTTGCTAAATATCAAGACAAAGGTGGGACCTTTGACTTAGTCAATATTCTCATGCTACTACTTGCAAGACTTAGCCATAGAAGACTTATGGTCAATGACCATATTGGCCATGCCATTTTCGTCCAAGGCACTCTAAGGGGGGGTGACACATGTCGCCCTCCCATTCGTCACAATAATACGTTTTCCGACAATTCCATAATTCCGTTAAAATTTTTACAGTCTCAAATTTTAACACTTGCGAGTTCTTACGTACGTTCTAAAACACGCCCTCAGAATTACGGGGTGTAACATTCTTCCCCCCTTAGAAACATTCGTCCTCGAATGTTCTTTCGGAGTCAAACTTATAATTAGCGACATAGTTTCCTTTCACAACCTCGACATACCAACAATGTCACACATGGCCCTAATACCTCGCACACGCATATCTGTCCATCATAAGCCCAAACGAGGTTACCTTTTCGTACTTCCAACTCCTTCTATCATACATACATAACTTCCATACTGACTCTGGCCTCAAATCTTTGGAGTCACTCTATAAAACAACATAAGGCCATTTCCGGCTTTCATGACCTGGTTCCGGTGGAACGCGTCCACGAACCCTTAAAACAATTAACTAGACTTGGGCTCATACTGCGTGACTCGCCACGTAGCGAACCACTACCAACCGATCTCACTCCATTCCAGGCCATGGGAGACCCGTAACAGTCCTCAACCACTCGGCCGCACTTAACTCTTATCCTCGTCCGACTTAAAATCTTATCACAGAGAAAGCCTTATATACCTAAGGTCTCAGAATCAATATTCTTAGGCTCGCACTTTCCTACGCCCAAGCCTACCTTACCAATCCCCAAGAACGGTACAAAACTTCTTATAAAACCAAAACCATGTTGTCTCGATCACAACAACTATTTCTTACTCCATACCGGACCTCATCCGCACAATTCTCTTAAGCCTACTACGCAGCCTTAATCTATTAACACGACCTTCCGTTAGGTTCCTTAATATGGCTTCTGGGTTCACTACCCTATCGCATACCTCATCCTTTCCCAATTATCTCAAATAAAACACAAAACCTTGGCGAAAATTTATTAACTATTCCATACCTTCCCAGATCTAGTTAGTCTTTACCAATTCCCGTAATCTAAAATCATTCTAGGCAACACGCGCCCGACTTCATACATAACTCCGTATAGATTTATGTCACAATACCAACTATACTATAATCATTACCAACCTGGATACACAATCCACATAGTCATTCCTGGGTCACTGCTGCCTTTCTCGTAGCTGCAATCAACATAACTCGTTAGGGAGGGACGACCCTAACAACACAGCTCTATCGCACGATCTCAGAGTGAGAAGAATGAAACTAATCCTAAATGTCCTGCAGCCTCCCGATTATAGATGTGGTGCACAACACACCGATAATCAAGACTCTACTAGACACGCCTCAGACACTTTCCGAGGACTAATCGCTCGATACCACTTTTGTCACGACCGACTCGATCGCGATCGTGCCCTACACGCACCCTTACAGTAAACATCGAGAAAATCAGCGAACATACATGAAACTTAAAAATAAAACATCGTAAGTAAAACAACAAAAGTTAGCCGATAGTGCTACCTTCCCAACATATATAAAAACAACCAAGCTTGCCTTTTTTTTTTACAACCGACCCACAATATGTGACTACGCACTTCAAGAGTTTAGACATAACAATCGTGGCGGGACAAGGCCCCGCCGCACTTCAATAAACATAAACGTGACAACTCCGAACACCGAGCCATCTCAACTTGCCGAACCGGATCCTAAGCTCATGATCCACAATCGTACCTAAACTCGCGGCATGAACGCACTTCGGCGGGTCCGCATAACAAAAATTTAATATGGAATGTAATATAACGTGATAAGAAACAAATCATAATCAGACAAAAGAATGACAAGGACAAGTATAAAAATACATACCGGATCTCGCCGTGTCATTACCACTTATGAACTTAAACGTACCTTATTATCCTTTCCATTCCCAATAAAAGTTATAGTCACATTCTTACGCATTATTTAGAAAAAGAATCATTAGGTTCATTACCATATAACTTACTTATCTTTCATAACATAGTCCGCCCACTACGGAGGGACACATATACTACCCGCCCAACTGGGACGCGATCAAGTCACACTAATATCAAAGCATGCCCGTGGAATCCCATCACCGCCGATACTATTAGTGTAAAATATAACCACGTGACGCGCGTGGCATGTCACGACCGAACCTGCCCGTGGATCGTGCCTTACCCCGCACCCTAGTGATACAACATCGAGAAAATCGAAATAAAAACATGAATCATGAATTAAGAGACAAGATAAATAAACAAAGCAACCAAAACAGCTTGCTTCATCATATATACATAAATACCAACAATTATCCTTTTTACAAACCCCGCCCACAACAAGGCATGCACTTAAGATTTATATAACAACTATGACGGACAGTGGCTCGCCATACCCCGATCGCATGAACCTGCTGCACATCGTGGTAACATACCAAAGATAAGCCTCCGAAGGAACTGAGCTTCCTAATACGTCAGGTGATCCTAAAATGGATCGACAATGACGATTTCTACCGCAGATGAACGCAGCCTCGGCGAGGTCGATAACAGTACCAAGTATGTGAAACTATAAAATATCAGAATGAAATCATACTAGCCTATAAAAGCGTGAGACATGTATGATAACCAAACTACAAGACACACATAACGCTTATATCAATTCGTGGTCTCACGCCACAACATCATTCCCGCCATGAGTACCTTCATCATCGCCGCATGGCTATGATATGATAACAACAGACAAAGAATCCAAATGGGAGCATACCCGCGCGCTACGATCGTGTCGATGTCCAAAGGGAACAAATAAGACAACATTCCAAATGGAAGATACCCGCAGCGCTACGATCGTGGTCGATGTCCAAAGTGGAAACAATAAGACAAAGATTCCAAATGGAAGCATACCCGCGCGCCACGATCGTGTCAAGATGTCCAAAGGGAAACAATAAGACAAAGATTCCAAATGGAAGCATACCCGCGCGCCACGATCGTGTCGAGATGTCCAAAGTGGAAACAATAAGACAACAAGGCGGAATCAAAGTGAAGCATACCCGCGCCACGATCGTGTCGCGATGTCCCAAGCGATTAACAAAAGTAACACTATCAACAGAACGCACTGCGGAATTTATCCACACCACGGCCACGCCCAAGTAAGTTCTCAACAAGTCAACCGACCTCCATCGAGACACTTGAGTATAGAAACACAATTCTTGCACAACAAAGGTTATCACAACAAGATAGGCAAGTTTCACAACAACAAGCATAGGCAAGTTTCACAACAACAAGCATAGGCAAGTTTATACACAACTCAAGTACTTTCATTTTTATGCCCAAGTTCTGTTTTACTCTAAAGTACTACGACGTTAAATTCCTTTTAAAGAGATTTATTCCTTTATAAAAGTCACCCGATACAGTAGTATAAAAAAATGAGTGACTTATATCTTTTAAGTAAACTAAAACAACTTAGTACTATCCTTTTAAAACCAAATTAAGGCAACACCATGCCTTCTTTTAAGACCAAAACACTTCTCTTTTAAAGTCAAGTTACCACCTTAAAACCAGTGATAAAACCTTCTTTTGTTTTCATAACGTCGTTATAACCAACTTCCCATAAGGCTGTTATAACACGTTATGTTTTAAACCATTTTAAGACAACACAATGCCTTTCTTTACCCTAAAGTTCTAGTTTGCCTAATTTCAATTACGCAAGTCTCTTTTTAGAAAAGTTTCATAGTTCAATGTCTTAATCTCTTTTAAAACAATTGAGTAACATATACGCCCTAAAGTAGTAGGTTATTCTTGATCATACTCAATCTTATTAAGCATACATGATCTAGAAAATGTAATATCATTTTGTCTCATCTTAGCTTCTATGCAGATGGAGGTTTCTACTGGTTTTAATAATACTTCGTTAGTCATTACATTTTCCTTTATTAGCGCTGCAGTGGTTTGTTCGATACTTATTCTCGATTTTCAATCAAGAAACATTATTCCTTTTAAAATCAAGTACTCATTACTCACGAATGAGGTTTCACACTAACATCCATATCAAGTCAAGTCTCTTAAGACGTTATACCTAACTTCCCATAAAGCTAGTATAACTCTTATGTTTTCAAAACCAAGTATTACTCTTCTTTAAAAACGGTTTCTTAATGAAATACTTCAAATGCTTTATTATCACACATCAAGTCTTATAAGTCAAATCGCTTACCTTTTAACAATCACAAAGCATTTTCTTATCTACATAAAGTCGTTATAACTAACCTCCCATAAAGCCGTTATAACACTTTATGTCTCAAACCAATCAAATACATTTAGCACATGACGCTCACCGCACTACATAGTTACACACATATCATGCTAGAAAAGATAGGAAGAGGTTCACATACCTCGCGACGATTATCGACTAATAGCAAAACGCCCAAGTACCTCAAACCGTCGCTACTCCTTAGCAAGTAGACCACGCCACACGTAGTATTTCAACCTATAGAGGCCACAAGGCGCCTATTAACATCTTAGATCTCAATGTAGAATATTCTACGTAAAATTCGCAAGACTCTCCCGCAACAACAGAAATCTCCTCTCTCTATCGAGGCCGCTACCAAGCCAACCAGGGGTTAACACGCCTAACCGACGTGTACAATTCTACTACACAAGAATGCTACAAGTCTATCAGTAATACACCCATGTAATTACAGCTCAGCTCTTCTTTAAATTCAGCTTAACTCGCAAGACATTGCCGTAAGTACTATTCAGGCTGAAGTCAAAAGACATTGCCGCACAACTCGGTTCAGTTCTATATAGAGTATTCTTAACTATATTCTCCTCCAACATGTAATTTCCAATTACAAATGTAGGTTAGGAATGTTTACCTCGATAAGCCCAAAATTATCCGAGTTTATACGTCGATCCCGAGCAAGGTTTAGCTCCTACTCGCAAGGCCCGACCGCTCCAACCAACCCTTAGAAGTTCTAACCAACTTCTACTTATAACTTCAACTACGGTGAAGATTTTTCCAAAGGGTTTCGTTTAGTGGCTAAAGGAAAGTATACTAGTATTTATGGGCTTTTCAGATAGAGGTAACCTTGGGAATACTACAAGGTATTTAGGCCAAGGTATTTGGGCATTATAACAATACTAGAGAGTATTTCTATACCACAACAAGGGGTATTATACGAAAACAACTAGGCTAGTGTAGGCTCTCGCCACAAGGCCCAACAAAGGGGAGGACTTGGCCGAATGCTACACTTAAGGGGAGGGATTTTGAGACTTGGAGAATGATTTTTGGATGAAGAAGTTCATCAACTAAGGGGTATTTATAGGTCAAGCAATGGCCAACCAATGGCCAAGATGAAGACAAGTGTTAGGCAAGTGTAGGGCTAGGATTTGGACAAGTGTTTGTGGGCCCCACTTTCTCATCTACTACACAAAATATCTAGCCAAACATTGACCAAATGTTTAAGGCAAGAAACATGAAAAACGTGCCAAAGGGAGCTCAACCAAATCCGTCACTGGGTGACAAGTGTCACCTCCCGTTGGTCCAAAATATTTCGTCTCTCGAAAAATCCGCAAAAATTATAAATGACATAGCCGAATTTTCCCTACGAAAGTCGTGGAAACGCTTTCATTTAAAAACGACTCTTTTGGCACTTGTGTACAAATTCCGAAACTTGTCAATTCTTAAGGCAAAAATTTAATACGTACGCCCTCACGTACATACTCTGGAAATACGGGGTATAACATTCTCCCCTCCTTAGAAACATTCGTCCCGAATGTTCCTTCTCAAGGTGGATTACGAAGAAGATCTTCTAACAAGTTGCCAACGCCATGCCTGGCCACGAACTAACACACGTTCTCTTCCTTTCTTACTCGTCGTGCCCTCCTCGAACACTTGAACTCTTCTAGTATACGCACCATACTTCAGTCATTGCTTCAGTTTCCAATACTTTGGAGTCACAACCTCCAAACTTGGTCATCTTACTAGCTTCAATCTTCCTTAAGGCCATTCCCGGCCTTCACGATCCGCTTATGGTCGAACATATCCACGAACTCATACGATGGTCATCTAAACCTGGGCCTAACACCCTCGTGACCCTACCACCTGGCGGGACCACCCAGAGCTGACCCTACCTCGAAACAGGCCGCGGGTTGGCCCTCATCATGGCCCCAACCCGACCCACTTAACGCATCACGCTCTTGTTCCCCGATCCGGAACAATCTTACCTCTACAGGTCATGAAAGCTACCACTTCCATTGCACACTACCCAGGGACTTTATCACACAAAACGTTCTAGGCATAAAATGCGCTCCGACAAGGATCACTTGCAAAATCTGGTACTCAAGACGACCTTACATCTAAGGTCTCAACTGTAATATTCTAAGGTTCATCATTTTCTCACCCCCAAGCTTACCCTTCTCACTAACCAGGTTCTACATCACGTTTTAGCACAAAGCTATCTGAACATAACACTTAACACATTATCATAACATCAATACCTACAAGTCTCTAGAGGGTTAAGGATATACCTGAAAATAGGCGGTTCAAAGGACCGTTAAAACTGGGAACTTCCACCGCGACTTACCGGCTCGCTGTATGAACATCCCGCCTAGTCAGAAGGTGAAGAACCCGCAATCGATTCAGAGTCAGGCTATCCTACCCACCACTGGTCGGACAGTTTTCCCAAAATGGCCTCCGGGCCGCATGTAAAACAAACTCCTGACTAGCACGACACTCCCATCGCGAGTCTACCACAATGTCACAACGAGGTAGGGTGGCTTCACCGTTAACACCCCGCTTCTCCCGAAAATCTGAACCTCGAGCCCCGACTGCCTCAAAAACTCGACGCTCAAGATTGTAGACCACTCAGATCGGGCGAGGCGCATAACTAGTCTGCCGAGGCGGTGCGCTCGAAAATCACCAAGGACCTGCAGCTTCGCCCTCTTCACGACTTTGGTCATTCTGCCGATTTCTCCGCCTCACCTCCAAGTGCATAAGCTCGCATGCTGGCAATGTCCATGCCCTGAAGAGCTACACCCGAACAACTCTCGCTAGGTAATCATCGAGCCTCAGAACATATCGGTGGACTCGATCCTCCATACTAGCTACTAACGCGGACGCATCGCCAATGAGTCGAACTCACATTGTACTCCGCATCAGACGCCTGCTCGCCGCAACACCAAAAATCTGTCGGCCCGAGACCTCCTCATCTGTGGCGGCAATAAGTGTGCTAGAAATGCCTTTGAGAACTCGTCCCACAAAGCCGGAAGGCATTCTCTCCCGACAGCCCCATGAATCAAACCAATCGATCGCGTATCACGCGGCCGATGCGAACCTAGACCACCGACTCGGTCTCCGGCCTTGATCACTCTCATGATCCACGCAATCGCTTGATGAACTCTGCGGATCATCCTCGTGCCTCGACCCGAGAACGGCGGGCTACATCTCGTGAAGTCCTGTAGCCTCAAACTATCCGATCTAGGGTGAACCATCAGCATCGAACTGGCCGGCCCACTTATCCTCATATCGCCACGACTTCGCCAAGAATCGCCATCTCCTTGTACCCCATCTCATCTCGCTCAGTGTCGTGGGACCGAGGCTCGCGATCGTGGTCTCTGGAGACTGCCGTTGCTTACTCGTATCTCCTCTCGCCGCTTGCCCTTCCGGGCCCGGGTTGCCTGCGCGAGGCATAATCGGTAAAGGAAAGGAATACGCCGAGGGTCCAACTTATCACACAGCTCTAGGGCACGATCTCAGAATGAGAAGAATGGAAACCAATCCTAAATGTCCTATAGCCTCCTGATTATAGATGTGGTGCACAACACATCGATAATCAAGACTCTACTAGACACGGTCTGTAGACACTTTCCGAGGACTAACTGCTCTGATACCACTTTTGTCACGACCCGAACCCGGGCCCGTGACTGGTGCCTTACCCCGGGCACCCTAGTGATACAACATCAGAGAAAATCAGCGGAAATAAAAACATGAATCATGAATTAAGAGACAAGATAAATAAACAGGCCAACCAAAACAGTTGCCTTCATCATATATACATAAATACCCGAACAGTTATCCTTTTTACAAACCCTGCCCACAACAAAGCATGCACTTCTAAGATTTATACAACAACTTTGACGGACAGTGGTTCGCCATACCCCGATCGCATGAGAACCTACTGACATCGTGGTAACATACCAAAGATAAGCCTCAAGGAACGGAGCTTCCCAATACGCTGAAAGGTGATCCTAAAAGGGGATCGACAAATGTACTTTCTACTGCAGATGAACGCAGCCAAGGAGGTCAAGACAACAGTACCAAGTATGTGAAACTATAAAATATCAGAAATGAAATCATACTAGCCTATAAAAGCGGGAGACATGTATGATAACCAAACTACAAGACACACACATAATGATTATATCAATTCGTGGTCTCACGCCCACAACATCATTCCCGCCTGAGTACCTTCCTCATCACGGCGATGCATGATATGATAACAACAGACAACAATCCAAATGGAGCATACGTGCGCTACGCATCGTGTCGATATGTCCAAAGGGAACAAATAAGACAACATTCCAAATGGAAGCATACCCGCGCGCTACGCATCGTGTCGATATGTCCAAAGTGGAAACAATAAGACAAGATTCCAAATGGAAGCATACCCGCGCGCTACGATCGTGTCGCATGTCCAAAGGAAACAATAAGACAAAGATTCCAAATGGAAGCATACCCGCTACGATCGCGTCGCGATGTCCAAAGGGAAACAATAAGACAACAAGGCGGTAATCAAAGTGAAGCATACCCGCGTGCGCTACGATCGTGTCGATGTCCCAAGCGATTAACAAAAGTAACACTATCAACAGAACGCATCTGCGGAATTTATCCACACCGCTGGCCACGCCCAAGTAAGTTCTCAACAAGTCAACCGACCCTCCATCGAGAGACACGGTAGTATAGAAACACAATTCTTGCACAACAAAGGTTATCACAACAAGCATAGGCAAGTTTCACAACAACAAGCATAGGCAAGTTTCACAACAACAAGCATAGGCAAGTTTATACACAACTCGAAGTACTTTCATTTTATGCCCAAGTTCGGGTTTTACCCCTAAAGTACTACGTACGTTAAATTCCTTTTAAAGAGATTTATTCCTTTTATAAAAGTCACCCGATACCCGTAGTATAAAAAAAATGAGTGACTTATATCTTTTAAGTAAACTAAAACAACTTCCGTACTATCCTTTTTAAAACCAAATTAAGGCAACACCATGCCTTCTTTTTAGACCAAAACACTTCTCTTTTTTAAAGTCAAGTTACCACCTTAAAACCAGTGATAAAACCTTCTTTTGTTTTCATAACGTCGTTATAACCAACTTCCCATAAGGCTGTTATAACACGTTATGTTTTAAACCATTTTAAGACAACACAATGCCTTTCTTTACCCTAAAGTTCTAGTTTGCCTAATTTCAATTACGCAAGTCTCTTTTTAGAAAAGTTTCATAGTTCAATGTCTTAATCTCTTTTAAAACAATTGAGTAACATATGCCCTAAAGTAGTAGGTTATTCTTGATCATAATCAATCTTATTAAGCAGCCATGATCTAGAAAATGTAATATCATTTTGTCTCATCTTAGCTTCTATGCATGGAGGTTTCTACTGGTTTTAATAATACTTCTAGTCATTACATTTTCCTTTATTAGCGCCGCAGATGGTTTGTTCGATACTTATTCTCGATTTTCAATCAAGAAACATTATTCCTTTTTTAAAAATCAAGTACTCATTACTCACGAATGAGGTTTCACACTAACATCCATATCAAGTCAAGTCTCTTAAGACGTTATACCTAACTTCCCATAAAGCTAGTATAACTCTTATGTTTTCAAAACCAAGTATTACTCTTCTTTCAAAACGGTTTCTTAATGAAATACTTCAAATGCTTTATTATCACACATCAAGTCAGTTATAAGTCAAATCGCTTACCTTTTAACAATCACAAAGCATTTTCTTATCTACATAAAGTCGTTATAACCAACCTCCCATAAAGCCGTTATAACACTTTATGTCTCAAACCAATCAAATACATTTAGCACATGTACGTCTACCGTACTACATAGTTACACACATATCATGCTAGAAAAGATAGGAAGAGGTTCACATACCTCGCGACGATTATCGACTAATAGCAAAACGCTCCAAGTACCTCAAACCGCTCGGCTACTCTCCTTAAGCCAAGTAGACCACGCCACACGTAGTATTTCAACCTATAGAGGCCACAAGGCGCCTATTAACATCTTAGATCTCAATGTAGAATATTCTACGTAAAATTCGAAGACTCTCCCCGCAACAACAGAAATCTCCTCCTCTATCGAGGCCGCTACCAAGCCAACCAGGGGGTTAACACGCCTAACCGGACGTGTACAATTCTACTACACAAGAATGCTACACAAGTCTATCAGAATACACCCTATGTAATTACAGATTCTCTTCTTTAAATTCAGCTTAAGTCGCAAGACATTGCTGTAAGTATTATTCAGCTTAAGTCAAAAGACATTGCCGCACAACTATGTTCAGTTCTATATATAGTATACTTAACTATATACTCCTACAACATGTAATTTCCAATTACAAATGTAGGTTAGGAATGTTTACCTCGATAAGCCCAAAATTATCCGAGTTTATACGTCGATCCCGAGCAAGGTTTAGCTCCTACTCCGGCCCGACCCGCTCCAACCAACCCTTAGAAGTTCTAACCAACTTCTACTTATAACTTCAACTACGGTGAAGATATTTCCAAAGGGTTTCATAGTGGCTAAAGGAAAGTATACTAGTATTTATGGGCTTTTCAGATAGAGGTAACCTGGGAATACTACAAGGTATTTAGGCCAAGGTATTTGGGCATTATAACAATACTAGGAGAGTATTTCTATACCACAACAAGTGGGTATTATACGAAACAACTAGGCTAGGGGGTAGGCTCTACCACAAGGCCCAACAATGGGGAGGACTTGGCCGAATGCTACACTTAAGGGAGGGATTTTTGAGACTTGGAGAATGATTTTGGATGAAGAATTTCATCAACTAAGGGGGGTATTTATAGGTCAAGCAATGGCCAACCAATGGCCAAGATGAAGACAAGTGTTAGGCAAGTGTAGGGCTAGGATTTGGACAAGTGTTTGTGGGCCCCACTTTCTCATCTACTACACAAAATATCTAGCCAAACATTGACCAAATGTTTAAGGCAAGAAACATGAAAAAAACGTGCCAAAGGGAGCTCAACCAAACCGTCCACTTGGGTGACAAGTGTCACCCTCCCGTTGGTCCAAAATATTTCGTCTCTCGGAAAAATCCGCAAAAATTATAAATGACATAGCCGGAATTTTCCCTACGAAAGCTGTGGAAACGTTTCGTCGAAAAACGACTCTTTTTGGCACTTGTGTACAAATTCCGAAACTTGTCAATTCTTAAGGCAAAAATTTAATACGTACGCCCTCACGTACATACTCTGGAAATACGAGGTATAACAATCCCACCTCACTGTCGGCGTACACATACACAATACATATATATATATCCTGCCCGTGGAATCCCACATCACTGCCGACAGTCCAGGGTATAATAATACACCAATAGGCATACATGAACACCAAGTCCCACCGGTGGTATAGCGTCTTGGGGGTCTACCCCTCACTTATACTCTTACCCTGGAGAAGGTGGTAAAGCAGGTGGTATAGCATCTTGGGGGTCTACCCCTCACTTATACTCTTACCCTGGAGAAGGTGGTATAACGTCTTGGGACTTGCCCCTCATTTATACTCTTACCCTATCTCAACCGACCATTATACAAAACAAGCAGGGGGTATAATGTCTTGGGGGTTTACCCCTCACTTATACTCTTAACCTGGAGAAGGTGGTATAGCATCTTGGGGGTCTACCCCTCACTTATACTCTTACCCTATCTCAACCTACGTCAAACAAATGAAGTACTACCATGTCTTATAAGAATCCGAATTTAACCCAAGTACTCCAAATAACGGAAGCATACCGTGGAATCCCATCACCGCTTCGGTGCGTCCAAGAACTTACAACAAGACAGTAGACCGCTTCAACCGAGAGTCGCGGCAACTTAATAAAACATAATACTTGCACTCAAAGGCTATTACCAGCACATATAGACAAGTTCTCAATTAACCAAGCCAAAGTACTTATCAAGGCACACATAGGATAATTCTCAATTAACAAGCCAAAGTACTTATCCGGGCACAAATAGAATAAATTCTCATTTAACAAGCCAAAGTACTTATCCGGGCACAAATAGAATAAATTCTCATTTAACAAGCCAAAGTACTTATCAAGGCACATTTAGACTAATTCTCAATTAATCAAGCCAAAGTACTTATCAGGGCACAAATAGAATAATTCTCAATTAACAAGCCAAAGTACTTATCAAGGCACATTTAGACTAATTCTCAATTAATCAAGCCAAAGTACTTATCGGAGCACAAATAGAATAATTCTCAATTAACAAGCCAAAGTACTAACCAAGGCATCACATAGAATTATTCTCAATTAAGCGGGCCAAAGTACTACGTCGTGCATTCTTTTCAAAAGACTCCTTTCCAAATAAAACTTCCCGATACTAACAACCGTAGTATCAAGTCCTATTCACCTTCAAGACAAGTCACAATACCTTTTAGAAATACAATTACCGGCTTCTAAATCAAGTGACTTCCTTATTTAAAACCTTAAGCAATTGGTACCTTTAAAACAATTTGCCCTTCCTTACACAAGTTATTTCTTGATTACTTTATTAGAAAACCATTCTCTTAACCTTCCATAAAGCCGTTATAACCAACTTCCCATAAAGCCGTTATAACCCTTTATGGTTTAGACCAACACGTTCTTTTATAACCAAGAGACTTCTACTTTTGAAACCAAGTATTAAATACTTTCAAATAAATTCTCATAACTTTCAAAAATACAATTAGTCTCTTAACCTTTAGAAAACAAGTGACTCATTTTATATAAAACCTTAGGCAATTAATGCCTTAAAAACAAGTTGCCTTTTCACTAAAATCAAGTCATTTACCTTTCCATAAAGCAAATATAACCAACTCCCCATAAAATCGTTATATTCACTTTATACCTTAGCCAAATACAATTTTCTATCCAAGGGACTTATACGTTCAAAACGGAACAAGTATCACATACTTTAAAACTCTTGAGTCCCTTAACTTTAAATAAAACTTAAGACATCCCTTATACTTTCAAGGAAGCGAGTTAATCTCAACTCACGACTTGGCCATTCAATAAACTAGTAAAGGATAACAAGGTGTTGTACGTCTACCGTACTACACGCGTGCAACTAGTCATGCTCAAAGATAGGAAAAGTTCTTCATAGAGTAAATCACACAACTACCTCTTAACTTCTAAGAGTAGAAGGAAACATGAAATGATACCACAAGTATATTCCATACATAGAATCATGCCAAAGGAAGGAAGAGGTTCACATACCTCGCGACGATTATCGACAAGTAGCAAAAGCTCCAAAGTACTTCAACCTTGATAGCTAGTCCATCCTTCAAATAGGATACGCTATACTAAGTACTTCAACCTATAATGGTCACAATACGTCCATTAACCTCTTACTTCAAACGTAGAATATTCTAGGTGCTAAGTCACTAATTTCTACGGAAAATCGGACAGTACCTCCTTTGTTTTTACTTACTTTGCCACCTTTTTCAAGTAGGAAATACAATAACCAAACAGCCAATTGGCTCACAATTTATAGAAGATAATCCAATACAATTGAATAACTACACACCCAATTGGCTCACAATTTAGAAAGTAGCCCAATACAAATGACTAACTAAATGACCCGATTGGCTCACAATTTAGAAAGTAGTCCAATACAAATGACTAACTAAACATTCAATTGGCTCACAATTTAATAACCAACTAAAATGCAAACTACAAGTCCAAAATTCGCCACCTTGAGTTCAACAAAACCAATTCTTATCCAATTTCCATTTCAATCCAAATTGGTAGCATAACATGATATCAAGTCGCGTTTGATTATAACAACCATAATCTTTAAGTCAATAACATGCGACGATTCCAATAACGATCAAATTATATTCCAACTAAACATGACTTACATTACACTTCGGATTTAAAGCTACAAGCAATCCATAATACTTATAAAACTTCAACACATATACTACATGCTAGTAAAATGTAAGGCTAACAACAATACATAATCTTGTAACACTTAAAGAGAACAAGATTATACCTCAACGAATCTCAATCTAACTTCCAAATCAAGTCGCTCCTTAGTAGTTTAGAACCTCTCCAAGACACTTCAATCCATGTTGAGACCCTTAGAACAATACCAACAATAATCCTTCAAAACTCTAAATAAAACCTAGAAAGACCATTAGGTTTTTCGTTTGCGACTAACAGTAAACAATCTTTTCCAAGATTTTTCTATTGAGACTTGCTTACAATACACATAAGACCCTTGGTTTAAAGTGGGAGCTAAATGGATCACAAACAAAAATTTCCTTTTTTCCCTTAGTGTGGCCAGAGAGCTCACCGCCCATGTTCTTCAATTTGTGTAATATTTTCTAAGTGTTAAGCTCCCTCTCTACTAGTAGTAATATAAGTAGCACCTTGGAGGGTTAGGATACAAACAAATGGTTGGTTTGGATGTAGTCTTGCTAAATATCAAGACAAAGGTAGGACCTTTGACTTAGTCAATATTCTCATGCTACTACTTGCAAGACTTAGCCATAGAAGACTTATGGTCAATGACCATATTGGCCATGCCATTTTCGTCCAAGGCACTCTAAGGGGGGGTGACACATGTCTCCCTCCCATTCGTCACAATAATACGTTTTCCGACAATTCCATAATTCCGTTAAAATTTTTACAGTCTCAAATTTTAACACTTGCGAGTTCTTACGTACGTTCTTAAAACATGTCCTGTAACTACGGGGTGTAACAATACCGATGTACCGCGAGTCTTGATGAATATCTAAGAGAGGGCCGTGCAGGAGTAATTCTTCAGTTATGCTTGAGCATGGCACGTATGCGGGCTTATGCAGCAGTCGAAAGCGTAGAGATCGACGGGTTAACGAGG
This sequence comes from Przewalskia tangutica, assembly GCA_029844215.1. NCBI lineage: Eukaryota > Viridiplantae > Streptophyta > Magnoliopsida > Solanales > Solanaceae > Przewalskia > Przewalskia tangutica. Next base: position 27,474,170 of record CM056728.1, on the reverse strand, counting down.
GCGAGAAGAGGGCGAGCAGCAAGGTCCTTTGGTAACTTTCGAGGCGAACCACCTCAGCAGCAGATTAGATATGCACATCCACCAGTGCAGAATGGTCCTCCACAGAGTTCAGGACGTTGGGGGTAAGCCGGAGTTGGTCAGAGCTCCAGAGCTTCCGGTTCACAGCTACATAGGTTCGATCGGTAGATTGATTTTCCCGATGTTCACAATGTGACAGGCGTCATCCCGGGGAATGTCGTCTTTTAGTTGGTACTTGTTTTACCTGCGGCCGTCAGGGCCATGTGTCGAAAGGATGTCCTAGTAGGAGGGATGTAAGTAGGAGGACTCAGCCTTCATGATCAGTGACCAGTTCATCATCTTCCCTAGCTATGCGCCCTACGGGGCAGGTTTGATTAGAACGACTAAGGGGAGTGAGCGATGAATCTGGCATAACTTTAACCCCCCTAGAGTTTGTGTGTGTGATAAGATAAGTATATCGTAAGTGTTACGTTCAGATAACGTTGTGTTAATTGTGGTTAGAAACCATGGTTAGTAAGATAGGTAAGATTGGGGATAAGGGAAAGTGTGAGCCTTAGAGTCTTATACGTAGAGACCTTAGAGGTAAGGCCATCTCGAGTAAAGATGTAATTTTTATGTTTGATCCTTATCGGAGTGCATAGTGCACGTGAGGTATATTATGTGATAAGTCCCTGAGTAGTGTGAAATGAAAGAGGGTAGTTGAGCTAAGAAGACCACTAGATTTTCGTGACTTGAATATGAGATTGTTCCGGATCGGGGAACAAGAGTTTTGCGTGATAGCGGGTCGGGTTGGGGACCAATTGAGGGTCAACCCGCGGCCTGTTTTGTGGTGGGGTCAGTTCGGGGTGGTCCCGCCAAGTGGTAAGTCACGAGGTGTTAGGCCCATTTTAGTTAACCAATGTCTGAGTTCGTGGATGCATTCGACCAGTAGTCGGGCCGATGGGGTCAGCCCATCTTATCTTTTAGTCAAACCGTGTACTCGGTAGTAAGTTATGCGAGATGTTTATATCAGGAAGGTTGTAAGGCTGCACGAGGTGCCTACTTTCACCTTATGACAGACAGTGGGGCCCAGGTTACGGCTGTTTCTTTTTTTTCTGGAGGTTTTACCAGGCAGGGTTAGGAACTCAGGTGAGTCTCAGAATCGCATTCGCCCTCGGGCCAGTGTTGGGATTGCAGGGGTAGCTGTGAGGATTGTTGTCTCCTGTTGAGGGAGTGTATTATAGCTACCATTCCGGTTTTCGGATGTCGTCTTATGAAGCCTTGTAGGGGCGGAAGTGTAAGTGCCGGTCGATTGGTTCGATGTTGGCAAGGTTCAGATTGTTGGTTCATATTTGTTCAGCAGGATGTGGATAGGGTGAAGCTTATCCAGAAGAGGTTATTGGCAGCTCAGAGTCAACAGAAGTCGTGCGGATAATCGACGTCGACACTTGAAGTCGGGTTGACGGTCGGTATCCTTGAAGGTACCACCCCGGAAAAGGTGTGACGAGTTTGGGAAACAGAGGCAGCTTAGCCTGAGGTACTTGGAGCGTTTTCAGATCCTTTGGAGGATAGGCCAGGTTGCCTATAGTTGGCATTGCCGTCCAACGCGGGAGGCAGTGCGTCCAGTCTTTCGTGTTGTTATGTTCAAGAAAGTATCGGAGATCCATCCATAATGTTCCCAGTAATGATGACCAAGTTGGAGGTAGTAACCCAAGATTTTGGAAACTGAAGCAGTAACAGAAATGTAGTAAGTTATGGGAAAGAGTTCAAATGTCACGAGAAAGTGCGGCGAGTAAGGGGAGAAGCGAGCATGTGTTAAGAACATAGATGTGATCATTGCTTTTGTAAAGTGAAGATGCGAAGGGAGTATCTCTTAACCCTTGGGTGGGAGCTTTTGTAGTAATGGAGGTGATTCCTTGTAAACTTGAAGTTGAGTAATTGCGCGTGTGTTATGTTATGACCAGGTACGGCATGATTGTTTCCGTAAGTATAGTAGTGAAGACTATACAGGCACTTGTGTGTTTTGAGGCTTAGAAGAAACATTCGGACGAATGTTTCTAAGGAGGGGAGAATGTTATACCTCGTATTTCCAGGGTATGTACGTGAGGACGTACATAGAAAAGTTTAAGCCTTAAAGTTAGGCAAGGTTCGAATTTTGTTCACAACCCCCGATTAGAGTCGTTTTTCGACGAAACGTTTTACAAAACTTGTGTAGGGAAAATTCCGGCTATGTCATTTATATTTTTTTGCGGATTTTTCCGAGAGACGTAATATTTTGGACCAACGGGAGGGTGACACTTGTCACCTCAGTGGCGTGCTAGTGGCCAGAGTGGGGCGGTTTTTGGCCATGTTTGTGCCTAATTCTTGGGTCAATGTTTTGTGAGGTTTTGGGGAGTAGGTTAGGGGCACTTGGGCAAATCTTGGCCTCAGCACTTGGCACTCGCTTGATCTCGCCATTAATCTCCCTATAAATACCCTCCCCCCCTTTGTGAAGACTTCTTCATCCAAAAACTTCTAAGTCTTGAAAGCTCTCTTCCTCCCCCTTAGTGTAGTGTCTCGTCCAAGAGTCCCCCTCCCCCTTTGGGAAGGCCCTTGGCCGAAACCCTTCCCCCCTTCCTAGTGGCCTTTGGCCGAGAAGTACCTACCCCCCCTCCTTGTGGTGTTGCTCTCGTGAAACACCCCCCCCCCTTGGTAGAAAATACTCTCCAAGTATTGTTACTATACCCAAAATACCTTAGCCTTATACCTTGTAGTATTCCAAAGTTACCTCTATACGTAGAGCCCGGAAATACTACCTTATGTCCTTTTTGTCTCAAAACGAAACCCTAAGGAAAATCTTCATTGTCGGTTGAAGTTTTAAGTAGAAGTTGCGTAGAACTTCTAAGGGTTGTTTGGAGCGGGTTGGAGCGCCCATAGTAGGAGCTAAACGTTGCTCAGGATCGACATTTAAACTTGGATAATTTTGGGCTTATCGAGGTAAATATCTTGTCTCCCTATTGTAATTGAGTTTCATACTATTGAAGTATAAGAATTAAGTATAAGTTATATACCAGGAAGGTATATAAGAAGGGAGTAGGACTGTGTTTACAGTAGACTTGTATAACCGTTATAGGTTGAAGTACTGCGAGTAGCGTATTCTACTCAAAGGGTGGAAAAGGCTAGCCGGACTACAATACTTTGGAGCTATTTGCTAATTGTCGATAATCGTCGCGAGGTATGTGATTCTTCCTATACTCTTGAGCATGATATTTTAAATATATATATAGTACGGTAGACGTACGTGTGTTAACTGAATAATAATTACGGCAATGTCTTTTGACTTAAGCCTGAATAATCTTGAAGTATTTCTGTCACGACCCGTTCCGGGGCCCGTGACTGGTGCCTTACCCGGGCACCCAAGTAGTCATACATCAGAGTAATCAGCGGAATATAAAAACAAGACATGAAACAGTTGTAAAATGAGACACAGTTTATCTGATGAAAAGCTTGCCTTTCGGCATATATATATAACCCAAGTTTTGCAGTTACATCCCAACTGTACAATAGGACTACAGACCTCTAAAGAAGTAAACCACTATGGCGGGACAGGGCCCCGCCATACCCTGAATGTACAAAAACTATCTACAATACAGGGAGATCATACCCAAAAGTAGAGCCTCGGAGAAGATGGAGCTCACGACACCAAAGCAAAGATCCTAAGGATGTGGATCTAGCACTGCTTGCCACCTGCGGCGTGAACGGCCCCGAAGGAGGTCGATCTAACAGTACTAAGTATGTGAAAGCGCAAAGTACTTAAATGAAATCAAAGTATTTAAAACCATTTGCAAATACAATCGGTTCAATTGCACGTAGTGTCATATCACAAACAAGAACAATAATAGGTAAGCGAATGTGTCTTTTCTAGGCGCGAATGATCGGGCAAGGCAGCGCCCATAGTATCATTATGTGTCACGACCGAACCGGGCCGTGGTAGTGCCTACCGGGCACCCAGTAGACATACATCGAGTAATCGCGGAATATAAAACAAGACATGAAATATGAAACGATTATCGAGAAAAGTTGCCTTCTGGCATATATAAATAAAAACTTAAATCCGACGATTACATCCTTTTTACAACTGCGCCACAATAGATTACTACGGACCTGCAAGAATGATATGACAACAATGGCGGGACGGGGCCCGCCATACCCTGAATGTAAGTACCTACAACTCAGGACTTTACGGCGATAAGCCTCGGAGAAAGCGGAGCTTCCCAACGCTGACGTGATCCTAGAGCGAGGATCGGCGATCGTGTACTTCTTCTGCGGCGTGAACGGCCCCGAAGTCGATCTGGCAAGTACCAAGTATGTGGGAAATCTTTTTGTAAATGAAATCATAGTAGTCTATATAAAGCGGGAGACATGTATGATAACTAAACTACGATTCCTGATAAATATGCAGTCATGTCAAGTCAGGGACTCACGCCCTCAAAGTCATCAGTCCAAATACAACTATGGGTCTCACGCCCACAACATCAATCATGCGTGGAATACGCCCACCGCTGCCGATCTATGATATAAAAGCACCAAGGAACACACATGAACACGAGTCCCACGTGTCATAATAAAACCGTCTGGGGTAAATGCGAAGGCATAGCCGACTACTAAAACCACAGTACCAACAAGGTCATAAAGCGTATCATGAGATCTGCTAGACCGCCACATGATCGGCCGCCACTTTCGCGATATGCTCTGTCACGACCGAACCGGGCCGTGGTAGTGCCTTACCGGACACCCAGTAGCCATACATCGTAGTAATGGAACATAAAACGGACATGAAAATATTATGAAGTAAGCGATGTCGAGAAAAACTTGCCTTTCGCACATATATAAATCAATTTAAAACCGACGATTACATCCTTATTACAACTGCCCTACTACGAGACCTCTACGAATGATATGACAACAACGACGGGGCGGGGCCGTCGTACCCTGAATATAAGCACCTACAACAAGGGGACTATACAAGACAAGCCTCGGAGAAGCGGAGCTTTCCCAAACGAATCGTGACCACTAGGCGAGGATCAACGGCGGGTGTACCTTTACTGCGGCGTGACGCGGCCCGAAGGAGGTCGATCTGGCAGTGCAGAGTATGTGGCCCGAAAATCGTAAATGAAATCATAGTAGTCTATATAAAGCAGGAGACATGTATGATAACCAAACTACACTTCACAATAAAGAAGCAGTCATATCAAGCCAGGGACTCACGCCCTCGAAATCATCACTCAAATACATAAATATGGGTCTCACGCCCACAACATCAATCATGTCACGACCCGTTCGGGGCGTGTTGGTATCAGGGGCACCCAGTAGTCATACATCGAGTAACGACGGAATATAAAACAAGGCGAAGCGATTTAAAACAATAAGACCACGGTTTATCGATGAAAAGCTTGCCTTTCGGCATAATATAAATAACTCAAGTTTTGCGATTCATCCCAGTGTACAATAGTACTACTGAGACCTCTAGGAAGTAAACAACTATGGCGGGACGGGGCCGCCATACCTGTCTGAACAAAACTATCTACAATACTGGGGAGATCATACCCAGTAGAGCCTCGGAGAAGATGGAGCTCACGACACCAACGCAAGATCCTAAGGATGTGGATCTAGCACTGCTTTGCCACTGCGGCATGAGCGGCCCGAAGGAGTCGATCTGACAGTACCAGTATGTGAAACTATAAAGTACTTTAAATGAAATCAAAGTATTCAAAACCTTTTCACAAATACATTCGGTTCAATTGCACATAGTGCCACATCACAACAATAATAATAGGAAAAGCGTAGCAGTCTAGTCTAGGCGCGAATGATCGAAGCAAGGCAACCGCCCATAGTATCATTCTGCGTGCCTAGTCCCGACTTCCGTAGTCGCATAGGTCGCACGAACCGCGTGAGGTATTCCCCGCGTCGGGGTAGCTAGCCCGGTACCCTCACGGACTTCGCGATCCGCGTAGCCTCAAACCGCGTAGTCCCGTGGACCGCGTAGGGCATCCGCGTCGGGCTAAACACCGGAATGATCAATCACTGGAGCATACCGCGACTCGCGTAGTCTCATAGACGCGTAGGCCGTATAGACCAGCATCAGGTGTGACCCTCGGTATAATAAGTCGAGGGTAGGTGATACAAATAACGATCTGACGGACTTCAGGTTAGCAACGTAAGCCAAGAATGACCCGCTTTCACAACATTACAAGACAATTAACACATGCGATATCATAGTATGTCTACCTATCAACCAATCTTACTACTCTTATGAGAAATCAATACAAGGCTTTTATAAACAAACAAGTAAAGTTCCTTTTATCATTCTTAAGTTGTTATACCTACTTCCCGTAAAGCTAGTATAACTCTTAAGCTTTGTTTTAAAACCAAATATTACTCTTACGTTAAATATGATTCATTATTCCTTTTGACATACTTGAGTTCTTATTATTCAGGCTTAAGTCAAAAGACATTGCCGATTATCATATGTACGTCTACCGTACTATATATACTTAACATATCATGCTCAAGGGTATAGGAAGAATCACATACCTTCTCGGCGAAATCCACCTGCCAAGTCGAGTATGTCGTGCGCAGAGAATCAGCCTATAATAGTCACAGACAACTATCAAAGTCTAGACTATTACGTAGGTCATTCTAAGCAGAGGGTCCTCAATTCTACGGAAAGTCGGGCGCACAACCCTACGGTGAGTTATATAAGTCTCATGTGAAAGCATCTATGTAAATCTGATTTGATTATTCTTCTTTTAAACCCTTCTAAGTGATTAACACTTCAATTCTATTCTGTAATATACTTCTAAGTATTTATACTATTCTTATTCTACAACAGTAAGTATTCTTTAATTCAAAAGAGGGTTAGGATTAGTTACCTCGGTAAGCCCAAGAATATCTAGAAAAGTCGCGCTGAGCAAGGTTTTGCTCACAAGTTGTATGCTCGAGAAACCTTAGAAGTTCTTCACAACTTCTACTAAGTGCTAAGGTAATTGGGCTAGTTTATTTTGGTCATTTTAACAATACAAGAAGGCAAGTTTTCTACCACGGGTGGGGGGGGTAGGTTTCGGCTAGGCTAGGGGGTGGGGTAGCCTCGGCGAGCTTCTCAGGGGAGGGTGTGTTTGGACGAAACAACAAGAGGAGAGGGAGGATTTGAGACTTAGATATATTGCTCAATTTAGGATGAAATAACTCTTCAACAAGGGGTATTTATAGGTCAAGACATGGCGACCAATGGCGAATTATGCCAAGTGCAAGGCAAGTGTAGGGTGAGGATTTAGGCAAGTGTCCTTGGCAACTTGCACACAAAATATCTAGCCAACTTTATGACAAGGCTTGGCATTCCAATCGGCCTTAATGCCGAGACAAGTCCACCAATGAGAGGGTGGAAAGTGTAAGCCTCTCATTGGTCCAAAGTGTTACGTCTCTCGGAAAAATCCATAAAAATAAGAAATGACATAGCGAATTTATCCTATGAAAGCGTGGAAAGCGTTTCGTCGAAACCGTTAAGCTTTGTGAGTTGTGCCTAAAAATCGTCGAAGGCCTAACTTTAAGACCAAAACTTTTTATGCGTATTCCTTTACGTACATACCACAAATACTGTGGTATAACATTCTCCTCTCCGAAACATTCGTCCGAATGTTCCTTCCCAAGCAGGATAACGAAAAGGTTCTTCATAAGCTTGATTTGCAAATGCCACACGCCACAAAACAACATTTAGGCAAAGCGATACGAAAATTATAAGTAGGAAAGTGAGTTACACGGAGGGTGGGGAATAGGTGAGGTACCTCTGCCTCATGTCCTCCTCTGCTTCCCGTCATCTCCTCCTAAGCTCGTTCGCCACGGGACTTTGACGGAAGCCACGCGTCCTTCGTCAGACGCCTAACGACGATCGATTATCGCTATGGGAACCTCGCCATCGATAACCCGCCGGTCACTGGACATCGTCGATCGGATGTACCACTGGATGGATCCGATACATCTCGCCGGCGTAAACGTGAAACACCGGATGCTGCCTCCGGATCGGACGGCGGATCCAACTCATAGCAACCTTGCCTACCTGCGGACAATGCGAAGCGGCCCAATGTACCTTGGTGAGTTTTCCCTTCTTCCGAATCTCATCACACCGCCGTGGGTGACACCTTCAGAAAACCCAATCATCATGCGAACTCCAAATGTCGGCGTCGATGATCTGCGTATGACCACATGCGACTACGGTATCGATAGCCGCTCTCGGATAAGCTTCACCTTATCCACCTTGCACCAAGTCTGGTCCCACTAACTGTACCTCGCCCACATCGAACCATGCTATCGGTGATCTGCACTTCCTCCCATACAAAGCCTCATACGGCGCCATCTGAATGCTAGAGTGGTAGCTATTATTATATGCGAACTCAACTAGAGGCAAATGATCCTCCCAACTACCACTGAAGTCAATAACACAGGCTCGCAGCATATCCTCGCAGTGCGGATAGTGCGCTCTGCTGTCCGTGCATGCGTGGATGAAATGCGATTGCTCGGGCTCACTGCGTCCTAAACCCTCTGGAAGGACCTCGAAGTTGGCGTAAACCGGGCTCCTGCATGCGATATGATCGAAGTGGGGACTCCATGCAGTCTGACGATCTCTCGGATGTAAAGTCTGGCATAATCCTCAGCCGAAAAAGTCGTCCTGACGGGAAGAAAGTGGGCTGATTTCGTCAGCCTGTCGACGATAACCCATATAGAATCATGTCTCCTGCGAGTGCGAGGCAATCACGTGATGAAGTCCATGTTGATTACCTCCCACTTCCGGTCGGGATCTCTATCGCTGTAACAAACCACGGGCCTGCGGTGCTCTACCTTTACTGCGACAACACGGGCGAGCTACGAACTCTGCAACGTCCTCTTCAAACCATCCCACCAATACGGATCTAAGGTCGTGGTACATCTTGGTCGACCGGATGGATAAAGTAACGCTTGTGTGTGCTTCCCCAGAACACCTTTGCCGAAGTCACGAAACATCGGAACACACACGCCCTCAAACCTTAGCACCCCATCAGGTGCTACCTCAAAAGGACCGCGCCTCACGAAGAGGCGTATCACGATATCGAATCAAAGGCCGGATCCTCGGCTGTTGCCTCTTCACCTCGCCAACGATGGAAGACTCGGCAACCTCACGAACTCTAACCCCACCGCTATCGGAATCAATCAAGCGGACACCAAGGCTCGCTGGCGATGCAAATCACGAACCATGCCCTCCTCTCGGTGAATATCGATAAGCTACCCATAGACCTACGGCTAAGTGCATACGCCTGGCGTTGGCCTTGGGTGGTACGGGATATCGGCGTCATAGTCGCCCGGCAACTCTAACCACGTCTGCAGCCGTAGGTTCGGCTCCTCTGGTGAAGATATCTTGGAGGCTCTTGTGGTGCGTATAAATATCCACGTGAACCCATACAAATAGTGCCTCGGATCTTCAAAGCGTGTATCACCGTGCCGACTCCAATCATGGGTGGGGTAGTTCTCTCGTGATTCTTAAGGCTGTCGGAGGCGTATGCTATAACTGCCTGCTGCGTCAACACATCCCAACCCGATGCAGACGATCACAATACACTACGTAACCATCCGACCTCGGGAAGAGTAAGAGCGAGGCGGTCGTCGGTTCTCCTTTATGCTGGAAACCACCTCGCGCGCGTCGATCGGCTGAAACTTAGCCGCCGAGTCGGCTGATCAATGGGGCGAGATAGAAGCAAACTTCTCTGAACGCGATAATATCCTGCAAGGCCCGGAAAACTACGAACCTCTGCCGGAGTAGTAGGTCTAGGCAAGTCCTAGCGCGCCGATCTTGGCGTATCCACTCAAATGCCATCGGCCCAACAATATGCCCGAAAAGCTACGAAGTCAACAAAACTCACATTTGGAAAACTTAGCATACATTCTTGATCGAGAAGCTGTCGGCCACGATCGCCGAATGCTCGCGTGCTCGCGCTCTGGCGAGAATAGACCAAGATATCATCAATGAACACTATCACAAATGTGTCCAAAATGGTTTGAACACTCGGTTCATCAAATCCATGAATCTGCGGAGCATTGGTCAACCAAAGACATGACCACTGAACTCATAATGCGTCTGCGGTCCGAATGCGATCTAGGGACATCCACCTCTCTAACTCGAACGATGATAGCGATCGTAGATCAATCTTGGAAAAACATCTCGCGCCTGCAATCGATCGAACAAATCATCAATCACGGGAAGAGGGTATACATTCTTAATGGTCACCTTGTTACCGCTTGTAATCAACACACATACAGCGGCGTCGATCCTTCTTCTTCACGAACAATCTGGCGCCCCGGGGAGAAACACTAGGTCGATGAAACCGCTTCTCCAACAAATCACTCATTTCTCCTTGAACTCTCTCAACTCGGCGGTGCCGTCACGTATGGCGGAATGGAAATAAGTAAGTGTGCGGCAAAGCATCTATACAAAACTCGATCTCCTCTCGGGAGGATACGGGAGGTCGTCTGAAACACGTCGGGAACTCGTGACTCTGGAACCGACGGAAAATCTGGTCCGACCTCGATATCAAACACCGAACTAGATGGTAGATATACCCTTCGCACCATCTTCCTAGCCTTGAGGTAGGAAATAAACCTACCCACCGGCGATCTGGTGCTCCTTCCCACTCAACAACTCGCCGAAGCTGGAACCGTACTACTCTCTCTGCGGTCTACATTGGCATAGCGAGGCTAGCCAATCCGTCCATAATCACGTCAAAGTCAATCATCTCCAACTCTATCAAGTCGGCTAGGTCCGACGGCGTAAATGGTTACGGGACAAGCTCTATATACGCCGAGCTACACCGAATCCCCAGGCGTAGCTACCTCGAAAGGGCTATGGACTCGGGCTCTATCCCTATCCTACTAGCAAAGGGAGATATATAGGGAGTAGAACCGGATCTATCAAAGCATATACATCAAACCCAGCGATAAGGTACTGTGGCGACATCGGTGAGGCCTCACGATCTGTCGGTGGACAAAGCATAAATGCGGTTCGAGGACCGCTAGAATCGGGACTGCGCCACGACCTGCCGCGACCTGCTGATCTCTGCGTACCACGCCTCGGGGCGAGTAGCTGTCGGGGATGAAGAAGCGGCAGCGGACCCGTGGTGGGCCTACCCAGTAGCCCGGTCGGGCAAACTCGCGAAATGACCTGCGGCCACAAGTATGGCAAGTTCCGTAGTAGCATACGACTCGAGAATGGAATCTACCGCAACGGGCTGCCGAGCAGACCTCGAGCAGTTAGCACCCTGCTACCGAAATCCAGAAGTCCGGGCCACGACACGCCCCTGCTCATCTTGTAAATGATGTAGGAGTGCTCTGGCGGCCGTGGTGCAAATCTGGACCTCTGCGATCTTTGCCCACCACGAGAACCACCAAAAGAAGCCGTCTTGGCGCCTTCTTCTGGCGATATCGGTCTGCCCGGCGGTCTCTACGCTCTCGCATCCTAATGCATGAGCTGCATCTGGGTAATGTCCATACGGTACCGAAGAAACACACATGACTCGGCCATATAATCATCTAGCGGTGGCGTGGCGGTGTACCACATCCTCATATCTGCAATCTTTGGGGACATATCTAGCCAAAGAATCAAACTCGACATTGTATTCCACGACGGTCGTCCCACTGTCTCGTGAGAATCTATCGGCTCGTGCCCTCACCATCTGCGGAGGCGAAGTGTGTGAGAAAAGCCTCTGAAAACTCATCCCATACTGCTGGAGTGCATGCTCTCCCGAAAGCTCAATGAATCAAACCAATCGGCTGCGGTGTCACGCGGCCGTCTGACCGAATGTCACGACCTCGATCTCAAAGCCACGATCACCGCGTAATCCTCTGCGGTGACGGATGAACTCCTGCGGATCATCCTCGGCCTTGACCCGTAAAACTCGCGGGCTCTGACTCAAGAAATCTCGCGACCTCAAACTATACGCCTCGGGTGCACTACGGTGCGGCCGCTGGAGCTGAGCTGTCGCATCCAGTCTCTCGCCGTGTCGGGCCACAACTTTAGCTAAGGCTGGGCCGTCTCGCTTGCCTAACTCCTCCGCCCGGTGTGGGGCGGGAGGTGTGGGTGCTGTGGTCTCTCTTTGGGGCGGCGGCGTCATAGAACTCGCCGTCTGGTATAGGCGGGCACGAGCCCTCGTGACTCTGGGTGTCTGCTAGCGACTCCGCCATTTGCCTTGCCGCCACGGGCGGGTTGCCTTATGTGGAGGCATAAGCATTACGGGAAAGGAATACGTTAGAGGTCCAACCTATAACACGACTCTAAGCACGATCTCGTAATGAGAAGAATGAAACCAATCCTAAATATCCTATAGCCTCACGATTATTGGTGTGGTGCGCGACACACCGATAATCAAGACTTACTAGATACGGTCTGTAGACACTTTCCGAGGATTAATCGCTCGATACCACTTTTGTCACGACTGTTCGGGGCGTGGATCGTGCCTTAAGGCACCCAGTAGTCATACATCGAGTAACGGCGGAATATAAAACAAGACAGAAAGCAGTTTAAAACAATAAGACACGCTTTATCTGATGAAAAGCTTGCCTTTCGGCATAATATAAATAACTCAAGTTTTGCAGTTACATCCCAACTGTACAATAGTACTACAGACCTCTAAGGAAGTAAACAACTATGGCGGGACAGGGCCCCGCCATACCCTGTCTGAACAAAACTATCTACAATACAGGGAGATCATACCCCAAGTAGAGCCTCCGAGAAGATGGAGCTCACGACCAACGCAAAGATCCTAAGGATGTGGATCTAGCACTCCTTGCCCTTACTGCGGCATGACGCAGCCCCGAAGGAGGTCGATCTGGCAAGTACCAAGTATGTGAAACTATAAAGTACTTTAAATGAAATCAAAGTATTCAAAACCTTTTCACAAATACATTCAGTTCAATTGCACATAGTGCCACATCACAACAATACTTGATAATAGGAAAAGCTGTAGCAGTCTAGTCTAGGCGCGAATGATCGAAGCAAGGCCAACCGCCCATAGTATCATTCTGCGTGCCTAGTCTGGACTTCCGTAGTCCGCATAGGTCACATGCGAACCGCGTGAGGTATTCCCGCGTCGGGTAGCTAGCCCCGGTACCCTCCGGACTTCGCGATCGCATAGCCTCAAAAGACCGCGTAGTCCATGGACCGCAGGGCATCCGCGTCGGGCTAAACACCGGAATGATCAATCACGGAGCATACGCGACTCGCGTAGTCTCATAGACGCGTAGCCGTATAGACGCGTCGGGGTGGCAAGCCACCGGTATAATAAGTCGAGGGTAGGTGATACAAATAACGATCTGACGGACTTACGGTTAGCAACGTAAGCCTGCAAGAATGACCCCTTTCACAACATTACAAGACAATTAACACATGCGGATCATAGTATGTCTACCTATCAACCAATCTTACTACTCTTAACAGAAATCAATACAAGGCTTTTATAAACAAACAAGTAAGCAGTTCCTTTTATCATTCTTAAGTTGTTATACCTACTTCCCATAAAGCTAGTATAACTCTTAAGCTTTGTTTAAAACCAAATATTACTCTTACATTAAATATGATTCATTATTCCTTTGACATACTTCAAGGTTCTTATTATTGGGCTTAAGTCAAAAGACATTGCCGATTATCATATGTCGTCTCGCACTATATATACTTAACATATCATGCTCAAGGGTATAGGAAGAATCACATACCTTCCGTGAAATCCACCGCCAAGTCGAGTATGTCGTGCGCAGAATCGACTATAATAGTCACGCACAACTATCAAAGTCTAGACTATTCCGTAGGTCATTCTAAACAGAGGGTCCTCAATTCTACGGAAAGTCGGGCAGACAACCCTACGGTGAGTTATATAAGTCTCTTGTGAAAACAATCCCATGTAAATCTGGTTTGATTATTCTTCTTTTAAACCTTCTAAGTGATTAACACTTCATTACTATTCGTAATATACTTCTAAGTATTTATACTATTCTTATTCTACAACGGTAAGTATTCTTTAATTCAAAAGAGGTTAGGATTAGTTACCTCGGTAAGCCCAATAATATCCTAGAAAAGTCGCGCCGAGCAAGGTTTTGCTCCTAAGTAGTATGCTCCAACGAAACCTTAGAAGTTCTTCACAACTTCTACTAAGTGCTAAGGTAATTGGGCTAGGGTATTTTGGGCATTATAACAATACAAGAAGGCAACTTTTCTACCAAGGGAGGGGGTAGGTTTCGGCTAGGCTGGGGGTGGGGTAGCCTCGGCGAGCTTCTCGAGGGAGGGTGTGTTTGGACGAAACAACAAGAGGAGAGGGAGGGATTTGAGACTTAGATATATTGCTCAATTTAGGATGAAATAACTCTTCAACAAGGGGTATTTATAGGTCAAGACATGTGCCAACCAATGGCCAAGATTATGCCAAGTGCAAGGCAAGTGTAGGGTGAGGATTTAGGCAAGTGTCCTTGGCCAACTTGCACAAAATATCTAGCCAACTTTATGACAAGGCTTGGCATTCCAATCGGCCTTAATGCCGAGACAAGTCCACCAATGAGAGGGTGGAAAGTGTCGCCTCTCATTGGTCCAAAGTGTTACGTCTCTCGGAAAAATCCAAAAATAAGAAATGACATAGCCGAATTTATCCTATGAAAATCGTGGAAACGTTTAGTCGGAACCGTTAAGCTTTGTGAGTTGTGCCTAAAAATCGTCAAGGCCTAACTTTAAGACCAAAACTTTTTATCGTATTCCTTTACGTACATACCACAAATACGGTATAACAAATCATGCCGTGGAATACCTTCCATTCTTGTGATCTATGATGTATAAAAGCACCAAGAGATACATGAACACGTGTCCCACGTGTCATAATAAAATCGTCTGGGGTAAGTATGAAGGCATAGCCGACTACTAAAACCCACCGTACCAACAAGGTCATAAATCGTATCATGAAATCTGTCTAGACCGTCACATGATCAAAGCCGCCACTCGCGCAGATATCTAATGTCGCGTCTAGCCACGAACTTCCGCTGACTCGCGTAAGCCACCTAATGGCCCGCGTGAGGTATTCCCGCGTCGGTGGTAGCTCTCCCCGACCGCACGACTTCGATCCGCGTGGCCACATAGACCGCATGCCCATAAAGGACGCAAACTAACTCGAACTCTCGTAGCTCGCGTAGGCCCCCGAGACCGCGTAGGTATTCTCGAATCATAGGTCACTAGACACTTTGAAGTCTACCCGCGTGGAGGCGACTTAACCTCCGAAGCGATCGGGGTGGAGTGGTACAATACCAACATAACGGCTGATAGTGAAACTATTTAAGCGCAATCGAGGCGAAACCCCTTTACACAAACATCACAAGATACTAACACACGTAGCATCCTAGCATGTTTACTTATCAAATAAACAAGAAAGTATCACAAGGCTATCACAACCCAACACAATCAAGTTATACACACAAGGCACTTTCTACTATAAGATTAACAAGATCGGGTTTCTATCCCCAAAGTACTTCATACATTAACTCTTTTAAAAGATACGTTACTTTCACAAAAAGTCACACGATACCCGTAGTATATAAAAATAGAGTAATTATCTTTTGAAGTAAATCAAAACACTTCTCTTTGTAAAAATCAAGTAACAACATTATTTTCCAAACGTTTCAAGTTTGCCTAATTTCAATTACTCAAGTTTCTCATTTTCAAAAGGTTTCGTAGTTCATTTATTCATTTAAGAATATAATTCTCTTTTAAACAATCGGAGAAACATAAGCCTTATTATGTGAGTAGGATATTCTTGTTTATAACAATCTTATTACAGCAGCCATGATCTAGGAAATATCATTTTGTCTCATCTTTTAGCTTCTATGCAGATGGAAGTTTCTACTGGTTTTAATAATACTTAATTATCCAATACTTTTTCCTTTATTAACGCTGCAGTGGTTTGTCGATACATATTTACGATTTCAAATCGGAAACATTATCCCTTTTAAAAACAAAGTACTCATTACTCACGAATGAGGTTTCACACAAAATTCATATAATTCATTTAAGTTAAGTCTCTTATCTTACAAGATCAAGTCTCTTAACTTCTAAAATAATAAATCATTCGTTTTATCTCACTTAAGCCATTATACCTAACTTCCCATAAAGCTAGTATAACTCGTAAGATTTTAAAACCAAGTATTACTCTTCTTTTAAAAACAGTTCTTAATTCTCTTGAACTACTTCAAGATTATTATTATTCGGGCTTAAGTCAAAAGACATTGCCGTATAACTACGTTCAATTAACACACGTACGTCTACCGAAAAATTGGGCAGCACTTCCCTACCCGTTAAGCTACACAAGTCTACTGTAAATACAGTCCTATATAAGTAAAGTTTAATCTCTTCTTTAATATTCTTCTGATGCGATTTCAGTTTAACTCTCTTCTGTAATATCCTTCTATTACAGTTCAATTCTCTTCTATGAATCTTAAATTCATTTCAATACTACGACAGTATGTAATTCCCAATTACAATAGAAGGTCAAGAGTATTTACCTCGATAAGCCCAAAATTATCCAAGTTTAAATGTCGATCCTGAGCGACGTTTTAGCTCCTACTCTGGGCTCTCCAACCCGCTCCAAACAACCCTTAGAAGTTCTACGCAACTTCTTCTTAATACTTCAACCGACTATGAAGATTTTCCTTAGGGTTTCGTTTTTGTGACTGAAGGAAAGTATAATAGTATTTCTGGGCTTTTAGTATAGGGATAACCTTGGAATACTACAATGTATTTGGGCCAAGGTATTTTGGAATAGTAACTATACTTGGAGAATACTTTTCTACCAAGGGGGTGTATTTGGACGAGAGCAACTCAAGGTAGGGGTACCTCTCGCCAAAGCCTCACAAGGGGGAGGACGAAAACTATAGAGAGGGGGGAGAGGGATTTCAAGACTTAGAAACATTTTGTGGATGAAGAAGTCTTCAACAAAGGGGGGGTATTTATAGGCCAACCAATGGTCAAGATCAAGACAAGTGGTGGGCAAGTGTAGGGTCAAGATTTGGACAAGTGTTTGTGGGTCCCACTTGTTCATCAACTACACAAAATATCTACAAAATATCCGACCTAACCCTTGACTAAAACTTCAACACAAAAAACGTGCCAAGCTAGCCCTTTGCCGTCCACTTTTGAGGGTGACACGTGTCACCCTCCCGTTGGTCCAAAATATTTCATCTCTCTGAAAAATCCGCAAAAATAATAAATGACATAGCCGAAATTTTCCCCTCGCAAAGTTTGGAAAACGTTTCGTCGGAAAACGATTCTATTCGGGGGTTGTGCACAAATTTTTGTTCCTATCCTAACTTAAGGCTCAAACTTGTATACGTACGCCCTCACGTACATACTCTGGAAAATACGGGGTATAACATTCTCCCCTCCTTAGAAACATTCTTCCCGAATGTTCCTTCTAAGTCTCAAACATACTGCGCCAAGATAGTCTTCACTACTATACTTACGAAAACAATCATGCCACACCGCCATAAAATAACACACGCAAATACTTAATCCAAGTCCACGAGGAATCACCACTAGCATCACAAAAGCTCCCGAGGTCTAAAATATACTCCCCGCACCTTCACTTTACAAAAGAAATGATCACATCTATGCTCGTAACACATGCTCGCTTCTTCCCTTACTGTCGTACCTTTCGTACACACCGAACTCTTTCTCATAACTTACCACATTTACATTCTTGCCGGTTTCCAAATCTCTGGGTTACTACCTCCAACTTGGTCATCATTAACTGGGAACACTCTGGATGGATCTCCGATACTTTTCCGAACATAACAACATGAAAGACCGGATGTACTGCTCCCTACGTCGGATGGCAATGTCAACTTATAGGCAACCTGGCCTATCCTCCAAAGGATCTGAAAACGCTCTAAGTACCTCAGGCTAAGTTTCCTCTGTTTTCCAAAACTTGTCACACCCTTTCCGGGGTGGTACCTTCAAGAAGACCCACCGTCTACCTGAACTCCAAGCGTCGTCGCTGATTATCCGCACCACTTCTGTTGACTCTGAGCTGTCAATAACCTCTCCTGGATAAGCTTCACCCTATCCACATCCTGCCGAAACAAGTATGAACCAACTATCTGAACCTTGCCAACCTCGAACCAATCGACCGGCAACTTACACTTCCGCCCCTACAAGGCGTCATAAGGCGATATCCGAGTACTGAAATGGTAGCTATAAAAACACTCCCTCAATAGGAGGCAACAATCCTCACAGCTACCCCTAAAATCCAAACACTGGCCCGAGGGCGAATGTGATACTGAGACTCACCTGAGTTCCTAACCCTGCCTGGTAAAACTTCCAGAAAAAAAAAATAGTCGTAACCTGGGCTCCACTGCCTGTCATAAGGTGAAAGTAGGCACCTCGTGCAACCTTACAACCTTCCTAATATAACATCTCGCATAACCTTCTGCCGAGTAAACGGTCCTTACTGAAAGACAAGATGGGCTGACCTCATCGGCCCGACTACTGGTCGAACGCATCCACGAACTCGTACGCTGGTTAACTAAACTTGGGCCTAACACCCTCGTGACCCTATCACAAAGCGGGACCACCCCAAACTGACCCTACCACCATACAGTCCGCGGGTTGACCCGCAATCGGTCCTCAACCCGACCCGCTATCGCGCAAAAACTCTTGTTTCCCGATCCGAAACAATCTCACCATCGAGTCACGAAAAACCTAGTGGTCTTCTTAGCTCAACTACCCTCTTTCATTTCATACCACTCAGGGGCTTATCACACAAACATATCTCACGTGTACTATGCACTCCGATAAGGGTTAAACGTAAAAATATAAATCTTTTACTCGATATGGCCTTACCTCTAAGGTCTCTACGTATAAAACTCTAAGGCTCACACCTTCCCTATCCCCAATCTTACCCTTTTAACTAATCATGAATTCTAATCACAATTAACACCATGCTATCATAGCACTTAAGATACACTCATTTTGTCACACATATCTCTAGAGGGTTAAGGATATACCTGTATCTACTGCTTCACTCCCCTATGTCGTTTCAATCAATCCTGCTCGGCTGGGCGCATAGAAAAACAAGTCGCCAAGAAGTCGACACTCCCAACGACATCTACCACAACGGCCACAGGGTGGGGTGGCCTCCTGCGCTAACAACCCTTCCTCTCCGAGCCACCGAATCGCAAACTAATCGTAAGTGAGTCCTCCTACTAGGACATCTTTTCGACATACGTTCGGCCACGGCAGTAAAACAAACACCAACAACAAGATGATATTCCCGATGACGTGCATCGCGCTGTGAACACCGGGAAAAATCAACCGGTGGCTAGAACCTACGTAGGCGCGAATCGAGCCACGGAGTTCGACCAACTCCGGCATATGCCGAACGTCCTGAAGTCTGTGGAGGACCACTCTGCAAGGCGGAGGTGCATATCGATCTGCTGGCGAGGCGATCCGCCTCGAAAGTTACCAGGACCGCTGCTCGCCTCTTCGCCGATCTTGGTTAACCTGTCGATCCCTACGTTTCTCGGCCTGCTGTGCATAAGCCTGTACGCAGTCCATGCTCATGCCTGACCGATGAGCTACTCTTGCACAACCCTTTCTTAGATATTCATCAAGGCCCGCGATAAATCGATACATAAAATACTCTCTCGTTGCTAAATCCATACTAGAAAGCAGTCGTCTCTTTGCAATCCATACCTCCCCGCATCGTGGGCGAAGGTTCAAATATCATGGCCGCAGTAGCTAATCGCCGCTGCTAAACTCTGCTGGGTGGTGACGAGCGAGCTCCCGAACGAAGCACCACCTAGGTGATGATTGGGCTGTGCCTCGCAACCTCAGATTTACTCTGCTCGCAGCTCCTCTTTGCCTTGCCGCCCAGGCGGGTTGCCTTACGTGGAGGCATAGCGGTAAGGAAAGAATTACGTTTAGAGGGTCCAACTTATAACACACTCTAAGGCACGATCTCGGAGTGAGAAGAATGGAAACCAATCCTAAATATCCTATAGCCTCCTGATTATTGGTGTGGTGCACAACACACCGATAATCAAGACTCTACTGGATCATGCTGTAGACACTTTCCGAGGATTAATCGCTCGATACCACTTTTGTCACGACCGAACCGGGCGTGGTCGTGCCTTACCCGCACCCAGTAGACATCGTAGTAATGTCGGAATATAAAACAAGACATGAAATATGAAAGCGATTATCGAGAAAAGTTGCCTTACGGCATATATAAATAAAAACTTAAATCCGACGATTACATCCTTTTTACAACTCGCCACAACATTGCTACAGACCTCTAAGAATGATATGACAACAATGGCGGGGCGGGGCCGCCATACCACGAATGTAAGTACCTACAACTCAGGGACTTTACATCGATAAGCCTCCGAGAAACGGAGCTTCCCAAGCGAATCGTGATCCTAGAGCGAGGATCGACGGCGGTGTATCTTCTGCGGCATGAGCGCACCCAAGGAGGTAAGTACAAGTACCAAGTATGTGGCCGAAAGTACTTTAAATGAAATCATAGTAGTCTATATAAAGCAGAGACATGTATGATAACTAAACTACGATTCACAATAAATAGCGATCATGT
Organism: Przewalskia tangutica; assembly: GCA_029844215.1. Lineage (NCBI taxonomy): Eukaryota > Viridiplantae > Streptophyta > Magnoliopsida > Solanales > Solanaceae > Przewalskia > Przewalskia tangutica. Next base: position 27,453,501 of record CM056728.1, on the reverse strand, counting down.
CAAGTCGTGGACTCACGCCTCAAAGTCATCACCCAAATACAACTATGGGTCATGCCCACAACATCAATCATGCGTGGAATACGCCCGCCATGGCGATCTATAATATAAAAGCACGAGGAACACACATGAACACGTGTCCCACCTGTGTCATAATAAAACCGTCACGGTAAGTACGAAGGCATAGCCGACTACTAAAACCTACGCACCAACAAGGTCATAAATCGTATCATGAGATCTGTCTGCACCGCCACATGATCGGCCGCCACTCACCGCAGATCTAATGTGCGCGTCTAGTCCTTGAACTTCCGCACTCGCGTAGGCCACTCGATGGCCCGCATGAGGTATTCCTCGCATCGAGGTAGCTACTCCCGGCAACGCCCGGACTCGCATTCCGCGTAGCCACATAGACCGCATGACCACAAGGGTCGCACTAACACTGGAACTCTCGTAGCTCGCGCATAGGTCACACGCACCGCGTAGGTATTCTCGAATCATAGGTCACACAGACTACCGAGTCTACCCGCGTCGGAGGCGCCAACCCCTAATCATGTCAAGAGGTGAGTGATATAATACTAACATAACAGCTTATCGTTTAAACAACATAAGCACAACAAGGGAAACCCCTTTACACAAACATCACAAGATACTTAACACACGTAGCATCCTAACATGTTTACTTATCAAATCAACAAGAAAGTATTACAAGGCTATCACAAACCAACACAATCAAGTTAATCACACAAGGTGCTTTCTACTTTATGTTAACAAGTTCGGGTTTTTATCCCCAAAGTACTTCATACATTAACTCTTTAGAAGATCCGTTTCTTTCACAAAAGTCACACAATACCCGTAGTATAAAAATAGAGTGACTATCTTTTTAAGTAAACCAAAACACTTTCCTTTGTAAAATCAAGTAACAACATTATTTTCCAAACGTTCAAGTTTGCCTAATTTCAAATGCTCAAGTTTCTCATTTTCGAAAGGTGTCATAGTTCATAGTTTTAATCACTTAATGATATAATTCTCCTTTAAAACAATTTGAGAAACATATGCCTTATATGTGAGTAGGTTATTCTTGTTTATAACAATCTTATTAAAGCAGCCATGATCTAGGAAATGTAATATCATTTTGTCTCATCTTAGCTTCTATGCGGATGGGGTTTCTCGGTTTTAATAATACTTAATTAGTCAATACATTTCCCTTATTAACGCTGCAGTGGTTTGTTCGATACTTATTCTGATTTACAAAATCAGTAAAACATTATTCCTTTTAAAAACCAAGTACTCATTACTCACGAATGAGGTTTCACACTTTTTAACAAAACTCATATTAATTTAATTAAGTCAAGTCTCTTATCTTTTAAGATCAAGTCTCTTAACTTCTAAAATCAATAAATCATTCTTTTTATCTCTATTAAGCCGTTATACCTAACTTCCCATAAAGCTAGTATAACTCTTAAGCTTTTAAAACCAAGTATTACTCTTCTTTCAAAAAGGTTTCTTAATTCTCTTGAAATACTTCAAGATTCTTATTATTCAGGCTTAAGTCAAAAGACATTGCCGTAAAACTACGTTCAGTTAACACACGTACGTCTACCGTACTATATATATATTCTTTAAAATATCATGCTCAAAAGGATAGGAAGAATCACATACCTCGCGACGATTAACGACTATTAGCAAAACGCTCCACCGCTATTACCCGGCTAGCCTTGTCCACCTTTCAAGTAGATCACGCTACTCGCGATTTCAACCTATAACGGTTATATAAGTCTATCAATGTCTAGACTACACAGTAGAACATTCTAAGCGCAGGCTTCTCTATTCTACGGAAAATTGGGCAAGACTTCCCTGCGTTAAGCTACACAAGTCTCAGAATACAGTCCTATGTAAGTACAGTTTAATCTCTTCTTTAATATTCTTCTGATGCGATTTCAGTTTAACTCTCTTCTGTAATATCCTTCTATTACAGTTCAATTCTCTTCTATGAATCTTAAATTCATTTCAATACTACGACAGTATGTAATTCCCAATTACAATAGAAGGTCAAGAGTATTTACCTCGATAAGCCCAAAATTATCCAAGTTTAAATGTCGATCCTGAGCGACGTTTTAGCTCCTACTCTGGGCGCTCCAACCCGCTCCAAACAACCCTTAGAAGTTCTACGCAACTTCTTCTTAATACTTCAACCGACTATGAAGATTTTCCTTAGGGTTTCGTTTTTGTGACTGAAGGAAAGTATAATAGTATTTCTGGGCTTTTAGTATAGGGATAACCTTGGAATACTACAATGTATTTGGGCCAAGGTATTTTGGAATAGTAACTATACTTGGAGAATACTTTTCTACCAAGGGGGGGTGTATTTGGACGAGAGCAACTCAAGGTAGGGGGGGTACCTCTCGGCCAAAGCCTCACAAGGGAGGGCGAAAACTATAGAGAGGGGAGAGGATTTCAAGACTTAGAAACATTTTGTGGATGAAGAAGTCTTCAACAAAGGGGGGGTATTTATAGGCCAACCAATGGTCAAGATCAAGACAAGTGGTGGGCAAGTGTAGGGTCAAGATTTGGACAAGTGTTTGTGGGTCCCACTTGTTCATCAACTACACAAAATATCTACAAAATATCCTACCTAACCCTTGACTAAAACTTCAACACAAAAACGTGCCAAGCTAGCCCTTTGCGTCCACTTTTGAGGTGACACGTGTCACCCTCCCGTTGGTCCAAAATATTTCATCTCTCCAAAAATCCGCAAAAATAATAAATGACATAGCCGAAATTTTCCCCTGAAAGTTTGGAAAAGCGTTTAGAAAAACGATTCTATTCGGGGGTTGTGCACAAATTTTTGTTCCTATCCTAACTTAAGGCTCAAACTTGTATACGTACGCCCTCACGTACATACTCTGGAAAATACGGGGTATAACATTATGCGTGCCTAATCCTGGACTCCCGCAGTCCGCATAGGTCACACACAGACCCGCATGAGGTATTCCTCGCGACGGTAGCTAACCGGTACCCTCTCGACTCCGCAGTCCGCATAGTCTCAATAGACCGCATAGTCACACGCATCGCATAGGCATCCCCGCATCGGGCTAAAACACCCGGAATGATCAATCCTGGAACTCCCGCAGCTCCGCATAGTCACATAGACTGCATAGGCCGTATAGACCCGCATCAAGGGTGGCAATCCCTCGGTATAATAAGTCAAGGGGGTAGGTGATATAATAACAGTACAACGGACTTACCTTTTAGCAACGTAAGCTCAGCAAGAATGACCCCCTTTCACAACATTACAAGACACTAACACAGGTAGCATCATAATATATCTACTTATCAAACAATCTTGCTACACTTAATGTAAATCAATACAAGGCTTTTATAAACAAACAAGTAAACAGTTCCTTTTATCTTTCTTAAGTTGTTATACCTAACTTCCCATAAAGCTAGTATAACTCTTAAGCTTTTGTTTAAAACCCAACTGTTCCTCTTCTGTTAACAAATGATTCAGTATTCTTTTGAAATGTATCAAGATTCTTATTATTCAGGCTTAAGTCAAAAGACATTGCCGTAGTTATTATTCAGGCTTAAGTCCGAAGACATTGCCGTAATTATTATTCGCTTAACACGTCGCCTACCGTACTATATATATTTAAAATATCATGCTCAAGAGTATAGGAAGAATCACATACCTTCTTGGCGAACTCCACCTGCCAAGTCGAATATGTCGCGCGCAGAGAATCAGCCTATAATAGTCAAATACGTCTATCAACGTCTAGACTATTCTGTAAACAGTTCTAAGCAGAAGGTTCTCTATTCTACGGAAATTTGGGCAGCACTTCCCTACCCGGTAAGTTATACAGTCTACTGTAAAAACAGTCATATGTGAGTACAGTTCAATAATTCTTCTTTTATACCCTTCTACTGTGATAACAATTCAATTCTATTCTGTAATATCCTTCTAAGTATTTAATATTTATTCCTATACTTCTATAGTATGTATTCTCTAATTACAAAAGAAGGATAAGTTTACTTACCTCGATAAGCCCAAAAATTATCCAAGTTAAACGTCGCTCCTGAGCAAGGTTTAGCTCCTAATTTGTACGCTCCGATAGCTCCAAGAACCCTTAGAAGTTCTTCACGACTTCTACTAAGTACTAAGGGATTTGGGCTAGGGTATTTTGGGCATTATAACAATACTAGAAGGCAACTTTTCTACCAAGGGAGGGGGTAGGTTTCGCTAGGCTAGGGGTTGCCTCGGCCAAGCTTCACTCGAGGGAGGCTTGGGCGAAAGGCTCGAGGAGAGGAGGATTTTCAAGACTTTGAAAGTAATTTGTGGATGAAGAACTCTTCATCTTAAGGGGGTATTTATAGGTCAAGCCATGGCCAACCAATGGCCAAGATGATGCCAAGTGCAAGGCAAGTGTAGGGTGAGGATTTAGGCAAGTGTCCATTCTATCTACTACACAAAAATATCCTACCAACTACTTGACAAAAAAGGCCATCCATTCGGCCCTATTGCCGTCCCACATCCATCAATGAGAGGGTGACAAGTGTCGCCCTCTCGTTGGTCCAAAATGTTTCGTCTCTCGGAAAAATTCGCAAAAATTAGAAATGACATAGCCGGAATTTACCCTACGCGAGTTGTGCCAAACGTTTCGTCGGAAAACGATTCTTTTTGTGAGTTGTGCCAAAAAAAAACGTCTTGTGCCTAAACTTTAAGGCTAGACTTTCGTACGTACGCCCTCACGTACATACTCCGGAAATACGGGGTATAACAATTTCAAAAGAATACTGAATCATTTTTAACAGAAGAGTAATACTTGGTTTTAAAAGCTTAAGAGTTATACTAGCTTTATGGGAAGTTAGGTATAACGGCTTAAGAGAAGTAAAAAGAATGGTTTACTGATTTTAGAAGTTAAGAGACTTGATCTTAAAAGATAAGAGACTTGACTTAATTATATTAGTGTGAATTTTGTTAAAAAGTGTGAAACCTCATTCGTGAGTAATGAGTATTTTGGTTTTTAAAAGGAATAATGTTTCTTGATTTCTAAATCGAATGAGTATCGAGCAGACCATCGCGGATTAATAAAGGGAAATGTTTTGACTAATAAAGTATTATTAAAACCAGTAGAAACCTCCATCTGCATAGAAGCTAAGATGAGACAAAATGATAGTACATTTCCTAGATCATGGCTGCTTTAATAAGATTGTTATGAACAAGAATAACCTACTCACATATAAGGCATATGTTTCTCAAATGGTTTTAAAAGAGAATTATATCATTAAGTGATTAATACTACGGACTACGAAACCTTTAAAAAATGAGAAACTTGAGTATCTAAAATTAGGCAAACTTGAACGTTTGAAAAAGAATGTTGTTACTTGATTTTACCAAGAGAAGTGTTTTGGTTTACTTAAAAAGATAGTCACTCTATTTTTATACTACGGGTATTGTGTGACTTTTGTGAAAGAAACGGATCTTTAAAGAGCTAATGTATGAAATACTTTGGGGATAAAAACCCGAACTTGTTTAACATAAAGTAAAAAGTACCTTGTGTGAATAACTTGATTGTGTTGATTTGTGATAACCTTGTAATACTTTCTTGTTGGTTTGATAAGTAAACATGTTAGGATGCTACGCGTGTTAGTATCTTGTGATGTTTGTGTATAGGGGTTTCCCTCGACCGCGCTTATGTTATTAAACGATCAGCCGTTATGTTGGTATTGTACCACTCACCTTGACATGATCCCGGGTTAAGGCGCCTCCGACGCGGGTATATCTCGGTGTCCGACCATGATTCGAGAATACCTCATGCGGGTCCAGGACTACGCGAGCTACGAGTTCGTGTTAGTGTGCGGGGTTATACCTCACGCGGTCTATGTGGCCGTGCGGTGCGAGTCGGGGCGATTTAGGGAGTAGCTACCCTCGATGCGGGAATACCTCATGCGGGCCATCGGAGTGGCTACGCGAGTGCGGGAAGTTCGGGGCTAGGCAGCGCACATTAGATCTGCGCGCGAGTGGCGGCTTTGATCATGTAATGATGCAGACAGATCTCATGATACGCTTTATGACCTTGTTGATGCGTGGGTTTTAGTGGTCGGCTATGCCTTCGCACTTACCGTGCGGTTTTATGACGACACAGTGGGACACGGTGTTCATGTATTCCTTCGTACTTTTATATCATAAATGCCGTGATGATGAAGGTATTCCACGCATGATTGATGTTGTGGGCGTGAGACCCATAGTTATATTTGAGTGATGACTTTGAGGCGTGAGTCTCGACTTGACATGATCGCTATTTATTGGAATCGTAGTTTGGTTATCATACATGTCTCTGCTTTATATAGCGCTATGATTTCATTCTGATATTTTGATTTCACATACTTGGTACTGTTATGCGACCTCCTTGAGGCCGCGTTCATGCCGCAGTAGAGTACACCGTGTTGATCTCGCCATGTGGTCACGATTCAGCGTTTGGAAGCTCCGTTTCTCGGAGGCTTATCTTCGTATAGTCCTACGTTATGTAGGTGCTTATTCGTGGTATGGCGGGGCCTGTCCGTCGTTGTTGTCATATCATTTGTAAGTGCATGTAATCTTGTTGTGGCGTGGTTGTAATGGGATGTAACTGTTCGGATCTAAGTTTATATATATATATGCCGAAAGGCAACTTTTCTTCAGATAAACATGTGTTTCCTTTGCATTATTTCATGTTGTGTTTTATGTTCCGCTGATTTCTCTGATGTTGTATCACTAGGGTGCCCGGGGTAAGGCACCAGTCACGGGCCCGGGTTCGGGTCGTGACAGTAGTGAACCCTTAAGAGGCCGTGTTAAGGAACTTAACGGAATGTCGTGTAAATAGATTAAGCTGCGTAGTAGGCTTAAGAGAACTGTACGGATGAGGTCCGTATAGAGTAAATAATGGTTGTTGTGATCAACGACACGATTATGGTATTATGAGGAGTTTTGTACGTTTCTGGGAGACTGATAAGATAGGCTTGGAGCATGGAAATTGCGAGCCTAAGAATGTTGAAGACCGCTGAGACCTTAGATGTACAAGGTCTTCTCGGGTAGAAAGATTTATTATAGACCAAGAATAAGAGTTAAGTGCGACGGCGGGTCGGGGTGAGGACCTGTTACGGGTCTCCCCATGGCCTGGAATGGAGTGGGATCAGTTGGTAGTAGTTCCGCTCGTGGCGAGTCACGCAGTGCAAGGCCCAAGTCTAGTTAATTGTTTCACGGGTTCGTGGACGCGTTCCACCGGAACAGGTCATGGGAGTCGGAAATGGCCTTATGTTGTTTAACAGAGTGACTCCAAAAGATTGGAGGCCAGCATCGGTATGGAAGTTATGTATACTAGTATGAGTTGGAAATACGATAAGAGTACGACCAGTAAGAAAGATAACAACCAAGTGTAAAGGAATAGAGCCCGAATCCATAAGAACCTTTCGAGGTAACTACACCCGTGAGTGTGTGTGGGGTGGTAATGAGCGGAATATGAGGTTTTCCTGATGATCTGATCGTCAGACCCTAGTAGACCTAGTAGAGAGGATTATGACAGACTTTGAGGTCATTATAAGTATGGGCTAGTTGGCCGTGAGTGCGAGTTGACATCTTAGTATAAATATTGTTATGTGGCCATGGGTGGCATATGTCGTAAGAAGGGTGTAGTATAAGGAGACTATGTCGCGCTTTAATTAGATTAGACTCCGAAAGAACATTCGAGGACGAATGTTTCTAAGGGGGGAAGAATGTTACACCCCGTATTTGCAGGACATGTTTTAAGAACGTAAGTAAGAAACTCACAAGTGTTAAGATTTGAGACTTGTAAAATTTTAACGGAATTATGAAATTGTCGGAAAACGTATTATTGTGACAAATGGGAGGGCGACACGTGTCACCCCCTTTAGTGAGCTTGGACGAAAATGCCATGGACAAAAGGGTCATTTGACCTTTGGTAGGATGATTAAGTCTTGCAAGTGTGAGCTTGAGAAAATTGACTTGGTCAAGGACCCACAAGTCTTGATATTTAATAAGAGATCATCCTAGCCATCCAATTGTACACATCTTGACCCTCCATGTCCCTTTATAATACTACTAGTAGTGAGACAAGTTCCATACTTAGCCATATTTACACAAAAAATTGAAGAACAAGCTCAAGAGCTCTCGGGTTCTAGCACACAAAGAAGAAATTTTTTTTGTTTCTTGTCCTTTAAGCTCCACACTTTAAACCAAGGTTCTTGAGTGTATTGTAAGCATATCTCAATAGAAAAATCTCGGAAAAAGATAGTTTTCGGGTTAGTCGCAAAGTGAAAACCTAGTGGCTTTTCTAGGTTTTGTTTGGAAGTTTGAAGGAAATTGGTTGGTGTTGTTCTAAGGGTCTCAAGTAGCGGATTGAAGTGTCTTGAAGAGTCTCTAAGTTGCTAAGGAGCAACTTTGAAAGATTGGATTAAGATTCGTGGAGGTATAATCTTGTTCTTTCAAAGTGTTACAAGATTATTTATATTGTTGTTAGCTTTACATGTTGCTAGCGTGAAGTTGATATGTTGAAGTTTATAAGTATTATGGATTGCTTGTAGCCTTGGAAATCCAAATGTAATGTAAGCCATGTTAAGTTGGATTGCAATTTAGTCGTTATTAGAATCGCCGCACGTTAATTACTTGGAGATTATAGTAGTTATAATCGTTTGCGACTTGATATCATGTTAGGCTAATAACTTGGATTGAAATGGAATTGGATAAGAATTGATGTTGTAGTACTTGAGTTAGCGAATTGGCCTAGTAAGTTGTATTAATTTGATATCGTTTGTGGCGGAATTTTACGCCTAGTAGGCGTGTAATCCCATTGTTAATTGCTTTGATTGGGCCTTAAATGTGGCGTGTTTGGTTATTGTATTCGGCCTTGAAAAGGTGGCAAAGTAAGTAAAAACAAAGGAGGTCTTTGTCAGATTTTCCGTAGAATTTAGCGACTTAGCACCTAGAATATTCTACGTTTGAAGTAAGAGGTTAATGGACGATTGTGACCATTATAGGTTGAAGTACTTAGTATAGCGTATCCTACTTGAAGGATGGATTAGCTATCAAGGTTGAAGTACTTTGGAGCATTTTGCTACTTGTCGATAATCGTCGCGAGGTATGTGAACCTCTTCCTTCCTTTGGCATGATTCAATGTATGGAATATACTTGAGGTATCATTTCATGTTTCCTTCTACTCTTAGAAGTTAAGAGGTAGTTGTGTGATTTACTCTATGTAGAACTTTTTCTATCTTTTAAGCATGACTAGTTGCACGTGTAGTACGGTGAGCGTCTGACACCTTGATATCCTTTACTAGTTTTATGAATAGCCAAGTCGGGTGAGTTAGAGATTAACTCACTTCTTTGAAGTGTTAAGGATGTCTAATGTTTTATTAAAGTTAAGGGACTTGAAGAGTTTTCAAGTATGTGATACTTGTTCCGTTTTAAACGTATAAGTCCTCGATAGGAAATTGTATTTGGCTAAGGTATAAAGTGAATATAACGACTTTATGGGGAGTTGGTTATATTTGCTTTATGAAAAGATAAATGACTTGATTTTAAGGCATCAATTGCCTAAGGTTTTATAATAAAAAGAGTCACTTGATTTTCTAAAGGTTAAGAGACTAATAGTATTTTTGAAAGTTAGGCGAATTGATTTGAAAGTATATATTACTTGGTTTCAAAAAGTAGAAGTCTCTTGGTTAGAAAAGGAATGAGTTTTGTCTAAAATCATAAAGGGTTATAACGGCTTTATGGGAAGTTGGTTATAACGGCTTTATGAAAGGTTAAGAGAATGGTTTTCTCTAATAAAGTAATCAAAGAATTAACTTGTTTTAAGGAAGGGCAATGTGATTTAAAGGTATCACTTGCTTAAAAGCTTTAAAGTATGGGTCACTTGATTTAGAAGCCGAGAAATGTATTTCTAAAAGTATCGTGACTTATTTGAAATGTACCTGACTTTGGATACTACGTGTTAGTATCTTGGGGTTTTACACAAAAGCGAGTCTCTAAAAGAACGTACGTACGTAGTACTTTGACCTGTTTAATTGAGAATAATTCTATGTGATGCCTTGATTAGTACTTTGACTTGATAAATTGAGAATTTGTCTAAGTATGCCTGGATAAGTACTTTGGCTTGTTCAATGAGAATTGTTCTATTTGTGCCTTGATAAGTACTTTGGCTTGATTAATTGAGAATTAGTCTAAGTGTGCCTTGATAAGTACTTTGGCTTGTTAATTGAGAATTAGCCTATGTGTCTTTGGTGATATCCTTTGAGTGCAAGTATTATGTTTTATTACGCTGCCGCGACTCGGTTGGAGGTTTGTCTTGTTGTAAGTACTTGGACGCATCGAAAGCGGTGATGTGGGATTCCACGTATGCTTAGCTATTAGTAGTACTTGGGTTAAATTCGGATTTTTATAGAAGACATGGTAGTGCTTCGCTTGTTCGACTACCACGAGATAGGGTAAGAGTATAAGTGAGGGTAAAACCCAAGACGCTATACCACCTTCTCCGAGTAAGAGTATAAGTGAGGGGTAAACCCCCAAGACATTATACCCCCTGCTTATTTTGTTTGATGGTCGGTTGAGATAGGGTAAGAGTATAAGTGAGGGGTAAACCCCCAAGACATTATACCCCCTGCTTATTTTGTTTGATGGTCGGTTGAGATAGGGTAAGAGTATAAGTGAGGTAAACCCCAAGACGCTTTACCACCTTCTCCAGTAAGAGTATAAGTGAGGGTAGACCCCAAGACGCTATACCACTTGCTTTACCACCTCTCCGGGTAAGAGTATAAGTGAGGGTAGATCCCCAAGACGCTATACCACCTGGACTTGGTGTTCATGTATGCCTATTGGTGTATTATTATACCCTGGTCGGCGATGATGTGGGATTCCACGCGGGAGATATATATATGTGTTGCGTATGTACGCGACAAGCGGTGAGTGGGGATGCCACGGGCGCGTCACATGATTTATTTTACACTTATAGCTGTCGGCAGTGATGGGGGATTCCACGGACACGCTTGATATTTGTGTGACTTGATCGCGTCCCAGATTGGGCCGGGTAGTATATGTGCCCTCCTTAAAGGGTCGGATTATACTTATGAAAGATAAGTAAGTTATATAGAAATGAACTTAATGATTTTTCCTAATCATGTGCGTAAGAATGTGGCTATAACCTTTATTGAAAATGGGAAAAGATATTGATGTGAAATTAAGTTCATAAGTGGTAATGACACGGCAGGATCTGGTATGTACTTTTTATACTTGTCCCTGTCATTCTTTTATCTGCTTACGGGCTATCATCACGTTATTTCGCCCCATATTCTGCACTGTTATCGACTTCCCTTGGCTGCGTTCATGCCCGCAGGTATTAGGTGCACAGGTTGGTGATCCTTGCTCATAGGATCTCGGTTCAGTTTTGAGAAAAGCTCCATTTGCTCCGGAGGCTTATCTCTTGGTACGGTTTCCCTGAGGTAGTAGATTCATGTATATTCAGGGGTATGGCGGGGCCCTGTCCCGCCACAGTTGTTCTGTTAAAATTCTTAGAGGTCTGTAGTCACATATTGTGGGTCAGTTTGTAAAGGGAACGAGGCAACTGCTTCGGTTGTATTTATATATGTCCAGGATGGTAGCCTTATCGGCTAACCTGTTGTTTTACTTCTGTTGTGTTATTTTATAAGTTTCATGTATGTTCCGCTGGTTATCTCTGATGTATACCTGTAAGGGTGCCCAGGTAGGGCACCAGTCGCGGGCCCGGGGTCGGGTCGTGACACTTATTGCAATAATTCAAGTGTCCTAATTCACTTAAATAATTAGGTGGCGATTCCTCTATACAAACATTTTCATCAATCCAGGGAACCGCGCCAAAGCGAATACGCTGCAGATCTGTTCAGACGATAAAAAACGGGCGCGACACGAGATAGAAGAAAAGCTCTCCAAAAACCTCTGGTAATAGCATGCCAAGCCTAAGAAAGTACTCACCTCGGTAAGGGTCATGGGCCTCGACCAATTCTTTACGGCCTCAATCTTTTGATTATCCACCATGATAAGTCAGAGCAAAAGTCAAAACAAGAACTCTGAAGAGACTATATGTGATGCAAAAAAGGGTCCGGACTTAACCTCTATTTGATATATTGACCAAACGATCAAAGGGTTCGAAGAATGGCCATCAACCCATGGGAGAAGGCCATGAATGACATGGATTATGGGGAGGATTGGGAGCCATATCTTAATGGTCTTCTAAGGACAAGTTTATTCGGCCTTACGTGTTGGTCTTGGCCGAGAACTTACATTATATTTGTTGTCTTATTAGGACATATTGAGTTAATGTAATTGCTCTTAGTTTACCTTTGGACACATTCAATATTTAGGTGGTGACATGGCCAAGTAATACCAAAGTGGCACGGACAAGAACAGTTATCAACGACTATCAATAGTCTCCCAAGATAAAACAACGACTATCAACAAAACAAAGCAAACTGTATTGATTCTAGCGAAGAAATAAATATAGAACAGATTGACGATTGCGTTTCTGTATGTTTAACAGAATATAAGAGATTTGTCGAAATCGAAACTTTCAGAATCGTTGTAACTTTCTGAAATCTTCAGAGGCCAAAGTGTAAATAAAAAAGAATTCAGGGACCAAAAGGAAAAATCTAAAATACTACCCGTGGCCGGAGAACCCAAATCGGACAGGCAACGACGACACATATGTGGGGCTTAGCCCCAAACCCAAGCTCACCTAGGTCTTCCCCCTTCTAAACACATGGGTCACCTCTTGGGAGCCCAAACTCTTACTCAAACTTAGAGCTTATATTTTGCTAAATTCTTCCATCTTCTACCAATGAGGGAGATTTATCATTTTTGACCAAAAACGTTTCATCTCTTCATGTCTCAAACACCTTACTTTGTGTACCAATATCTCTTTCATTTCTTAGCGAAATTTGACGATATTTGACACTAACATCATCTACTCACTTAGTATATTAGGCATGTGCGAAGAAATAACGTTTTCAACATGCGGGATTGATGTGTTCAAATTATTAAAGACGAGATAAACTCAATCCCACATTAATAAATTTTCAACATAAGAGATATTGCACGACACTCATTATTTTGCCAAATGTTTTTAGACATACTCCTTGTGTAATAAATTTATATAAACATATTATGTCAAAACCTAAATAAGATTCCCAGGCACAAAAAATGTATCATCGTCATTCATTTTCAATTTTATCCACACTATCTCTAATATAGTTCACGAATTCGAATTCCCAATCGATCACCCTCCTCATAAATTAAAAAGGACACAACTTATTACCAAAATACACTTATAGTTTTTCTCTCTCTTATTTATTAATTTTGGAGTTAATGTTTTTAATATAATAATTTCATTAAGAAAAAACTTGTAAATTCAAAATCAAATTATTTTTATAAAATGTAGTATAAAGTATTTCAGAAGTATATTGCACCAAGTTCAAAACAATTTCTATTATTAAAATTATGAAAATTTTAAGAAATATTTATAGATTACAATGTCGGGGCTTTAGGTTGATTTATTTTAGTTAAGACACATAAAAAAATAAAAGAGAAATTCGATATTAGTATCAGGTAATTGCGATATTCCTCATTTCCAACCAACTGACACGGCTAAAGGTGAAGGAAGATGAAATAACAATCAACAGAATTGAGCGAAAAAACAAGTAAATCGGTGGATTCAACAGTTTGAAAAGCTCAATCCCACCCCACCGGTAAATTCTGGTTTAAATTTCACATTTTACCACCACCTCCCGATCTGTTGCAATTGTTCTATGATTCATTTGTTTGTTTAGAGGAGAGGGGCAACCAATTAATGTTTGATCTTTTGATTCTGTCCAATCTTATAGAAATCTGTTATACTTAATAATATTTGCTGCAAGAGCCACCTAAAGAATGATGATGAATTTCGACATAGGAGTATTTGGTTGAGTGGAAAGGATTAGAAACCTATTGAATTACTTCCCTTAATGGCTACTATCTTTTGTTGTTTGAGACGTAAAAGTTGGAAATTTATTAATGTGGAATAAAGTTTATCCCATTATTTATGATTCGAACAATTGGGGCCCCGCACGTCGGAAATGTCGTTTTTACACACGTGCATACATTGTACCAAAGATCGTAAATTTCATTAGTGAAATAGATATTGGTACGTAAGTAAAATGTTTGAGACATAGAATGATGGACGGTTTGGCCAAATGACAAGTGTTTCACGTTGGTAAACAAAGGAAGAAGTATTCATAGTGTAAAGATGGAACAGGTCGGAAAGGGCCGTGGAGCCTCCGACGCTCGGCCGCGACGCTAATTCGGCTTCCCTTATAGAAAGTCTGAAACGGAAAATCTAATTTTTGGAGACTTTTGGGCTGCCCTCAATGACATTCATTCCAGCATTAGTCATCCATTATTTGGCTGATAAATGAGTGCTACTTAGGAAATTCATTGCCATTACATGGGTGATTCAATGTCATTACTTGACACTTGAAGAGACAATTCTTACACTATAAATTGAGGCCTTTGGCTCAATTGTCAAGACTTGTAGAAAACAGAAAATTCTGAAAAACTTCTCTCTAGCATCTTTCAATAATCAAAGTTCTCATGAGAAACATTTGAGTTTCCTTTGCTCAAGTGTGTTAGTAGCTGTTTTATCTTGGGAGACTGTTGCCTAGCTACGTAAAAGAATATATACGGGGCAATCTTGTCTTAAAGACAGAGTGCCATCACTTGAGTCAGCAAGGATTTGAGATCAAGTGTTGGTTCTAATTTTCAGTTGTTTGTTAAGATTATTTCTTTTTTTGTAATCTTTTGTTCTTCATTTTTCCTAGTTTTTGTAATAGGTGTTTGTTATTTTCCGTTTGTTGCTTTTATTTTTCCTAACAAGTTTAAGACAAGATTGTGTTAGTACTTAGTGAGACCGGACAAGAACAATTTGATTCTGAATCTGCTGCTGCTACTCAAGGCAATACTTTTGCCTCTCCCTCTGCTGCTGTTCCTCAAGGCAATACTTCTGTCTTCCCCATTGCTGCCCAAGGAACAACCAATGGTTTTCCTGCTACTCAAGGAAATGTCAGAATCCCTCCACCTGTCGGGTTTCACCATGAATGCTCTGAAAAGTTCATGGGCATTGATTTCAAAAGATGGCAACAGAAAATGTTATTTTTTCAAGCCATAATGGGAGTGGCACGCTGTGTCATAGAAGACCCTCCTAAAACAAGAGATGGTGCGGACCCTCAGTCTATTGATACGGCTGAAGGGGGCCAAGGTTTCCAAGCTCGCCTGGAAATGAATCTTGACGCATGGACTCATAATGATTTCATGTGTAAGAACTACATTCTGAACTTCTTGTCACACCCTCTCTACACGGTGTATTTCACCGTAGGCTCCGCCAAAAAGTTGTGGGATAAGCTTCAGAAGAAGTATAACGCACAGGATGCAGGTACAAAGAAATTCATCGTTGGAAAATTCTTGAAATTTCAAATGGTGGATAGCAAGACAGTGATGTCTCAAGTCCATGAGTTCCAAATGATTCTACATCGCCTGGATTTAGAGGGTATGAAACCAAATGAGCAGTTTTTTGTTGCATCACTGACCCTATCTCTAAAGGGGCGTTCAGCCACTTGACTCGTTGGAAAGGGGTTCGACTCAATATTCTTGAAAGAATCCTTTAGCTACTAATCTAGCCTTGTATCTATCTACCGAGCCATCTTCTTTGTGAATCAATGTATAGTTCCAGTCCTCTTTCTTTTTTTCGAGAAAGGTTCTTTCTTACTTCTAACGAAAGGGCTTTTCTTCAATTTTTCAATAAAGACGAGTTTTGACTCCTTTTTTATATTTTCGATTATAAAATTCGAAGTTATAAGAAAGGGCAAAAGCAGAAGCGATCCTTCTATTCTAGAAGATAGGACTGCTGACCACGTCGAACTAAGCCTGCCTAGTGCGCCCTGTCAGTCCTCCAGGGCCCAAATAACTTAATTTTCTCCCATGAAATATTTGTGTCAATGGATTAGTTCGATCCAAAACTTGAGATAATGGGTGTAAACCGAAAAACGCTCGGCTATGTCTTGAACCTTCGCGCTGACCGTTCGCTTTCTCAGTAGCAAAAGCGCTTCTCTTTGCCCCTTAACCTTAAGTAGAAGGACAAGAAATAGATTATTAGTTTTCTTGCTCCCGCTTCCTCATCTGCGTTCATCAAGCCAACTTTGCTCTTTGGGAGGTGAAAGAGCGGTTGAAGCAGACATTTCGAAATGACAGCGTCGAAGTTTAAGTCGTGTGAAATGTCCCGCAAATGGCCTTTGAGCTTGTTTTCTTGTTGTCCGCCTAGGTGCATCAACTTCAATTGGGTCGTTTATTGACCACGATTTCTAACGCTTTTCAAAAACCCTTTTCTTGCAAGGCCTTGAGTGGACAGATAATTACGGCCACTAGATCCTTCATACTCTTACTAAAGTACACTTAAGACTCAACCAATCTTGAAGGATATTTTATATAGCCCAACTCATAGAGAGTTCTGTCACTTGGTCTGAACTCATTTCTTCTATTCCTATGATTATTCAGTGATGGGTTTTGGAAAATTGTCTCCGTCGTGGAATGAGTTTATGAGTTACTTAAACTTAAAACAAAGGAAATGACCTTTAAATAGCTTATTATCAAACTCCAAATTCAGGAAGATAATAAGAAGTCCTTGCCTAAGGGAAAGCAACCCGGTGAGGCCAAGGCAATTCTGGTTGATGCCAAAAGGAACCCAAGCCAGAAGTGCAAGTTCCAGAAAGATGGCAAGACCCAGACAACGGTAAAGTGCAAGGAAAACTGTCACCAATGTGGCAAAGCTGGTCACATGATCAATGACTGCCGCAAGCTCAAGGTGGAGCCGTCAGAAGGTCAAAGAAAAGGCCAAAGGCAAGGCAACAACCAACGTCGTCGAGGACCCGCTTATTGACGACATGATTGAGGAGTTTTCTGCGGTGGTGCTAGAAGCAAACCTTGTACAGAATCCCAAGCAATGGTGGATGGACATGAGTGCTACCCGTCACATCTGTTCCGATAGAGATACCTTCTCCACGTATACACCAGTTACAGACAAGAAGTTGCTCATGGGTAACAACGCTTCCTCATCAATTCCGGTCTTCCCCAAAACATGTGGGGAAAAGTTGTCCTTACCGCTAATACGATTCTTAACAGAGTCTCACATAAGGATAAGGACAAAACTCCATGCGAGTTATGGAAGGGAAAGAAATCCACCTACAAATACCTGAAGGTGTAGATTGCATTTTCATCGGATATGCAAATAACAGTAGTGCTTATCGCTTCTTAGTGCATAAGTCAGATGTATCAGATATCCACGGGGGTACGATTATGGAATCAATGAATGCCCAATTCTTTGAGGATACTTTTCCTAGAAAGAAAAAAGACATAACCTCTTGCAAACGAAGTTATGAACAAAGCTCTCAGGAACCAGGAGTCGTTGACTGCCCGGATCTAGATGGTTGTGGACTCTAAAGTGGATGAATATCCGAAATCTAGTGTTCCACATTCTCAGAACTTAGAGACTCCAGAGATGGAACCAAGACGAAGTAAAAGGGCCAGAAAGGATAAATTCTTCGGTCCTGACTTTGTAGGTTATATGGTTCATAACGAACCACGGACAATTGCTGAAGCGTTGTCAACTCCAGAAGCATCGCTCTAGAAAGACGTTATTGAGAGTGAAATAGACTCCATCTTGCAAAATCATACTTGGAAGTTGGTTGATCTTCCTCCGGAAATAAACCGTTGGGTTGTAAATGGAGACTCAAACGGAAGTATCAAGCAGATGAGTCTATAGAGAAGTACAAGGTCAGGTTGGTAGTTAATGGGATATCGATAGAAGGAAGACCTTGACTATTTTGACACGTACTCCCCGGTGTCTGGAATGACATCCATACGAGTATTTATTGCGATCGCAGCGTTGCGTGACCTTGAGATACATCAAATGGATGTCAAAACAGCCTTCCTAAATGGTGATTTGGAAGAAGAAATTTATATGGAACAACCCGATGGGTATGTGGTTCTAGGGCAAGAGAAGAAAGTATGTTGATTTGTCAAATCTATGTACGAGCTGAAACATGCCCCGAAGCAATGACACTAAAAAATTGATAGTACTCTACTATCGAAGGGTTTCTCCATTAATGAGTTGGACAAATGTGTCTACATGAAAGGTAATTTTGGCTCGTTCGTCATGATATGCCTTTACGTAGACGACATGTTTATCACATAAGAGTAGTTCTAGTTTGATCCTAGAGACTAAGAATATGTTAAAACAATGTTTCAACATGAAGGATATGAGTATTGCAGATGTCATAGGGATCAAGATCTCTAAGACGTCTGACAGACTAGTCTTATCTCAGTCTCACTACATCGAGGATGTGTTGAGAAAGTTTGAGATGTTCGACAGTTCACCGATGAAGTCACCACTGGATATGAATCAGAAAATTGGTAAAGTTTGTGGTGCGCTCGTATGCCAGGAGCGATATGCGCTGGTGATTTGGAGTTTGATGTACATAACAAACTGCACCCGACCTGATATCGCTTATGCAATCAACAAGTTGGCTAGATTTACCCGTAATCCGAGTAATGATCATTGGAAAGTGTTGAATCGGGTACTACAGTACCTAAAATACACGCTAACTTACGGGTTGCATTATTCGAGATATCTAGCTGTACTAGAGGGGTACAATGATGCAAACTGGATATCTGATATAGAGAATACCAAGTCTACCAATGGGTATATATTTACAATAAGTGGTGGGGCTGTGTCTTAGAAATCTTCTACCAAACCTGCATCGCCTGTCACAATGGAGTCGGAGTTTATTGCTTTAGACAAAGCATGAGAAGAAGTTGAGTGGCTTTATGACTTCTTAGAGGACGTCCCGTGTTGGGACAAACCCATACCTTCTGTAATGATCCACTGCGCTAGCCAGTCGGCTCTAGGAAGGGCACATAATTCTATATATAACGGCAAGTCTCGTCATATCTGACGGAGACATAAGACCGTTAGGCAGCTGATCACCATGGGTGTTATTTCCATTGATTATGTAGAATCAAAGGATAAAATAGCAGACCCTTTGACTAAGGGCATACCCAGAGATTAGATGTTCTGCTTGTCTAGGGAAATGGACTTAAAACCCAAACAATAAGGACTGATACGGTGGTAACCCAACCTTACTGACTGGAGATCCCATAAATTAGATTCAATGAAAACTAAACTGTAAAGGTTCAGTTGAGCGCTTTGGTGAAAGCAAGAGCACTTCGGGTTATGATTTCTGTAAGGAACATAAACCCAAAGTCGTTCCCGCGATACATTAAGTGCTATCTGCAGTTTGAGTAGAGGTTATGTTTTCAAAACCTTTAATAATCCTCAACGGTTGAGGTTAGGTTTGGGGAAAATTTTAATGGTTTCTAACACTTGTGAATTGGGGTATAGCAGGATACCTTGTAGGAGATTACCTATTTAAGTGCGAGGACAGACCGCCTTAAATTAACGCACTTAAGAATCCAAGAGTTGTCCGCGGCCACAACGGACAAAACATTAAGAAGAACAGAGTAAGGAAAGTTGTTGTGTTGGTACCGTTTACTTGGCTTACACTAAACACTGACGGTTCAAGACATCACGTTTATAGCGCAGTAAGTAAGTCCGATGGTATTAAAACTAAGGAAGGTTCAAAGCGAAAGCTACCTCTCCTAATGCAACATCGCTCCGCTGAAAGATTGCTAGAAATAGGCACCTTGTGAGTGTGCCAAAATCTCTCTCAAGAGGGGATTGTTGGAAATTTATTAATGTGGAATAAGGTTTATCTCATTATTTATGACTCGAATAATTGGAGGCCCGCACGTCGGAAACGTCGTTTCCACACACGTGCCCACATTGTACCAAAGATCGTAAATTTCATTAGTGAACGAGATATTGGTACGTAGTAAAATATTTGAGACATAGAATGATAGACGGTTATTGGTCAAATGACAAGTGTTCCATGTTGGTAAATGAAGAAAGAATTGTGCATGTTGGTAAATGAAGAAAGAATTGTGCATAATGTAAAGATAGAACAGGTCGGAAAGGGCCGCGGCGCTAATTTGGCAGAAAATTTCTGGAGCTGCGGCGCCTCAGAGGCTCGGCCGTGTCGCTAATTCGGCTTCCCTGTCAGAAAGTCTGAAACGGAAAAATCTGATTTTTGGAGACTTTTGGGCTGCCCTCAATGACATTCATTCCAGCATTAGTCTGTCATTATTTGGCTGATAAATGAGTGCATTACTTAAGAAATTCATTGACATTATATGAGTGATTCAATGTCATTACTTGACACTTGAAGAGTCAATTCTTACACTATAAATTGAGGTCTTTGGGTCAATTGTCAAGACTCGTAGAAAACAGAAAATTCTGAAAAACTTTTTCCTCTCTAGCATCTTGTAATACTCAAAGTTCTTCAAGAGAAAATTTGAGTTTCCTTTGCTCAAGTGTGTTGGAGACTATTGTATAGCAACGTAAAAGGATATATACGGAGCAATCTTGTCTTAAAGACAAAATGTCATCACTCGACTCACCAAGGATTCAGATCAAGTGTTGGTTCTAGTTTTCAGTTGTTTGTTAAGATTATTTATTTTGTTGTAATCTTTTGTTTTTCATTTTTCCTAGTTTTTGTAATAGGTGTTTGCTATTTCCCATTTGTTGCTTTTATTTTTCCTAACAAATGATTCATTCATTTTCCTCCTCAAGGAGAACTTCCATTTTTAGCTCTACTTGTACGCCAAATAGGGGAATTACTACTTCTATCAACTTAATCAGTGCATGCTTCCCAACTCCTTACCATCTTCTTTTACTCCTTATCATCTCAACCTCAGATCCTTTCATACTGCTCACTCCTTTCTCCTTTTATTTTTTGGCGTGATACCTGTATGTACAAGTGTTGGGATCAAGAGTTGTTGCATTTTACGCAAGTATATCTATCTGTATTTTTATAAAAGTATGGCACCCCAACATAAAATGTTCATCCATGTAAGTGTATTCTGTGTTGGATACAATTTTAATTATAATTTTTTTATTGACATTTCAACTCCAATAATTGGTATCAGGCGGGCAACAATTTGGAACCTTTTCTTATAATAGGTGGCAAAGCAAATAAGAAATAGGTAAGCCTGACTGATGAGTGCCCTTTTTGCTCTACATTGTCGGCTATACACAAGTACAACCAAATCAAGATAAGATGGGACGGTTATTTAGAAGCCACAGTGGGACTACCATATTACGGCTCCCAGGCATTCATTTCCTTCTATCAGTGCAAGATATGTTACTTACAGTTTGATAGTGAATTTAGAAAGTCTTCCAGATTGCATGAACAATACTTGCTCCCTTACTTCACAAACTAGAATTAATGTGTGTTTGCAACAACAACAACATACCCAGTGAAATCCCACAACGTGGGGTCTGGGAGGGTAGAGTGTACGCAGACCTTACCTCGACCTTGGTAGGTAGAGCGGCTGTTTGCATAGTATATAATTCAAATCTAATAGTCTCTATCTACTGAATTTACTGTACTGTGCTTTAAAACTCTCTTACCACATTGTTCTCAGAATAATGCACCCAAAGGAAGTGAGAAATTGATAGACCTGGAAGCAACAGTTTCTGTTCACTATGGGATTCCATCTACAGCGTCCATTCTTGCATTTGACCCTATTCAACAACTCTTGGCAATAGGAACATTGTGAATAAAAAGCATATTATTTTATATGCCTTTGAAAATGCTTATGATGATGCTTTGTTTACTCTACCAAAACCTTTTATTACATGTTTTTGTACGGCTTATAAGAAGCAGATGATAGTACATTATTTGTCCCCTTCAGTAACAAGGTACAGAAACCTCTCAACTTTAGAAGTAGCATCATATTTTGAGGAGTTCATCTGGGGAATAATAAGTTCCTTGAGAGAATTTCAAACAGTAGCGAATAACTGATGACATGAATTTTTCTGATATTCCTTGTGATAGTCTTAGCAGGATTCCATCATTGATTTCTTCCCAAGTGCACTGAAGTATCTCATGGCTCAGCTGATTATAGTGCAATCTTTCAGTAGGTGAATTGGCACCAGTATTAAAGTGACCGTTGTAGATTATTCCCAAGATATGTGTCGGTCCACTTCCCATATAGCATCCCATTCTCATCTAAGAGAGGTAGAAACCTTCAAATGATGTGATGATGGTTTCAAACCCATGCTTGCAGTGAACCAGTATAAACCCTGGAGTGCTAATGGTAAAAAGCGAGGTTGCACAATACTTGTGCAATAGATACATTTTATAGTTCTTTCAAGGCTGAAGTATCACCATGTAAAATAAATATTAGGACCAATTGCCATAATTTCCAGGTCACACGGACATAACATTATGCCATTGTAAGCAGTACAAAGAAGCTGAACTTATACTCCATCCTATAAATACATGAAACTTCTTCGACCTCAAACATAGTTCAAAACATATCATTTCAGCTTGTGTATTCATGTGAAACAAGTGGTAATGTGTAGCTTGAAGTAACTTCCATCAACTAGAAATGTCCAATCCTCATTTCTCTGTCCTAGTTCTTTTATGCAATTAATAATCAATATAATTACAGGGATGGAAGGATTAAAGTGATTAGTGGATCTAATGTCGAGGGCCTTCTTTTGTCTCCGAAGCCATTGCCATTCAAGAATTTGGAGGTTTGTAATCTGAGCTGTTTATCTGTGTCTGTCACATATGTACTTTTCTAAATTAAGACTGTGAGCATGTGGGAATTCTTATTGGTGCTGAAGCTCTCCATTAATTTATAGTCAAAATATATGACTGATTTTATGTAGGTTGTCTTTCTTCTTCTTTCTTTCCAAGGGCCGTTTCTCCAGATATTTGTTTATGGATTGTTGATTTGGTTTTGGAGTTTGGCATTATGAATTGATGAAATTCATATCTGGTTTCATGATATTTTTGGCTAGCTGATGCTTGACTCTACCCTTCCAAATATTTGACAACTCTATAATTTACTACTTGTGTGATGGTTAGCATGTACTTCAAATGTGTATGATTATGATTTAGAAATAGCTGTAATATTGGTAAAATGAAATAGGACAAATGTGTTGTGCCCGTGTGGAATTTGTAGTTTCAACCCTTGTACTTTCATAGTGCATATGTATTGGTGTTTTTTGATATAAACATATTTTGTGCCCGTGTGGAATTTGTAGTTTCAACCCTTGTACTTTCATAGTGCATATGTGTTGGTGCTCTTTAGATATAAACATATATTTCTCTTACTTCTCCCAGTTCCTGCAAAACCAAGGATGTTTAGTGGGCGTCTCAAATGGAAATGAAATTCAGGCAATCTTTGATCTTTCTGCTATGCAATTTGACCTAGTAAAGGCTGTTTCCGAGCCAGGCATTATTTGAATCTTTTAGTTCAGTGGTGGATATGTATATCGATGTGCTTTTACTTTGAGGGAAGCTTTTGTTATGAGAATGGTAGGCAAGTTAATTCACACACACACACACACAAATATATATATATATATATATATATATATATATATATATATATTTGCTTAAGAATGTAAAATCATATTCATTCAGGTACCCAGGAAACTCTCTCTCGCATTCATGTGTCTTTGGGGTAGATGGGATTACTGTTAGCGAGCCATGAATCTGCACCACTCTCTTCTTCTCCTCTATCACTGCTTTATATCTTCCCCGCTTTTCCATATGCTGTATTCATCTCTCTTTAACAGTCAATTTCCTTTAACAATTGACAGGTTTGGGATCTAGAGAACAGGAAAATATCTTCTAGTTTACAGTGGGAGTCCAATATTACTGCATTCTCTGTGATCTATGACACTCATTACATGTAAATGGGTAGATATTGTTGTTTCAAAGGATTTTTGTTTGTCGTACAGTTAGTTTGTTGATTTATACATGTGCTATGACTATACTCAGGTTCGTGGGAGATGAATATGGTTATCTCTCTGTTCTGAAGTACAAGGGCAGTGAAGGAAGCATGGAACTGTTGCCTTATCACATCCCTCCGAATCTTATAGCTGGTAATGGGTTTGCTTTCAGAAATCTGGTATATAGTAGGTAAATAGTTAAAGGATCGTGGCTTTACCGGAAATTATTGAGTAAATGTTCTTTTAGTTGCATCTTTCTCCAGAGAAACGTAAGATGATGTGAAGCCATTATGTTTCTTTCTTATTTCGTTTCTTTTTAGTCTTCCATTCTAATTTTGGTTGTGGAAACTTTTAGGAAAACCTATTGCTAAATCTTTCTGCTTTTCCTGATGCATTTTCACTGTCATTTTATCTCTTGTTTGGAATGTTCTTTTGTACCCCATTCTTATTCTTGGATTTATCTCTAGTTTGATTTGCACAGTATCTCAGATCTGCATTAGTGAGACCCGTATTATTTGACTTATTCTCTTCTATACGTATAGTTTTAGGGAGACTTACGGTTGATCACTTTGCAGTCTAGAGATTTGGCACGAAAATGACTATTTAAATTAGTTGACAGTGTTATCTAAGCTCGATGACATTTGTATTTACAAAACTACTGGATTATTAAAACTTGAACTAGAGGCCAAGCAGTGAAATGTTGTTTGGCATGCAGTTCCACCACTAAGAAAACTGGCTATATTTGATTTATGATTAGCATCTAGTAAGCCTTAAAATTAGCAGAGGTTGAATGCTTCCTATAAGAATATTGACATTAACTCGGAGGGCTATGTATGCCAAACTGTACACCGGTCTGTCATTTTTAAGACAGCAAGAATGCCTGAAGAACGAAGGTGGAATACAATGATCCCGTTGTACAAGAATAAAGGTGATATTCAGAGTTGCAACAACTATAAGGGTATCAAGCTGCTAAGCCACACTATGAAAGTTTAGGAAAGGGTCGTGGAGATGAGGGTGAGGAGAGGCATGTCTATTTCTGAGAACCAGTTTGGATTCATGCAGGGGCGTTCGACTACTGAAGTCATTCATCTTATTAGGAATTTGGTGGAGCAGTATAGGGGGAGGAAGAGACTTACATATGGTTTTCATCGACCTCGAGAAGGCATACGACAAAGTCCCTAGGGAGGTTCTATGGAGATGTTTGGAGGTTAGAGGTGTACCTGTGGCATACACTAGGGCGATCAAGACTATGTATAATGGAGCCAAGACTAGGGTACGGACATTATGAGGAGATTCAGAGCACTTTTAAGTGATGATGGGGTTGTACCAAGGTTCATCGCTTAGCCCATTCCTATTTGTCTTGGTGATGGACAGACTGACGCGACAAATCCAAAGGGAGGTGTCATGGTGTATGTTATTCGCAGAGGACATAGTCATGATAGATGAGACTCGTAGCGGAGTGAACGTCAAGTTGGAGGTTTGGAGACAGACTCTAGAGTCTAAAGAGTTCAGGTTGAGTAGGACCAAGACAGAATATTTGGAGTGCAAGTTCAGTAACGGGAGCGACCCTGAGACAGGCGTGAAGGCGAGGTTTGGGACTCGGATCATTCCAAAGAAAGAAAGCTTCAAGTACATCGAGTCTATTATTCAAGGGAATGAAGAGATTGATAACGATGTCACACATCGTATTGGGGCAGGGTGGATGAAATGGAGGCTCGCATCTGGAGTCTTGTGCGACAAAAAAGTGCCACCAAAACTTAAAGGCATGTTTTATAGGGCGGTGGTTAGACCGACTATGTTGTATGGGGTGAAGTGTTGGTCAGTCAAAGACTTCACACATCCAAAAGATGAAAGTTGCGGAGATGAGGATGCTGAAATAGATGTGTGGGCATACAAGGGGATATATGATTAGTGATGATATCCGAGACAGAGTGAGAGTAGCTCGGTGAAGGATAAGATGCGGAAAGCGAGGTTGAGATGGTTCGGGCATGTGCAGAGGAGACACAAATGCCCCAGTGCGGAGGTGTGAGAGGTTGGCTATGGACGGAATCAGAAGGGGTAAAGGTAGGCCGAAGAAGTATTGAGGAGAGATGATTAGACGGGATACGGTGCAGGTGCAACTTACTGAGGACATGACCTTATATAGGGGGTTGTGGAGGTCACGGATTAGGTTAGAATGGTAGTAGGTAGTCGAGCATAGTCCGCTCTCAAAATGATAGTTGTAGTGTTATTACTGTAGGCCCGATTAGCCCAATACACTTATAGGCGCAGTATTGCTTTATAGTCCCTGTAGTTTGATTTTTGCTGCTATGCGTTCCCTAGTGTACTTTGTTTATATTATTTATCTGCGTTAGCTACTGCTTCCTTTTGTCAGAATGCACTACCATGACGTATTCGATTTTGTTATCAGCATGTTCATACAACTTTAATTTTTTGTCTCTGACCGTTTCTCTTGCTTTGTATTGCTTGCTTGATTGTGATTATGCTTTGTGTTGAGCCGTTGGTCTCCCGAAAACAGTCGCTCTACCTACCAAGGTAGAGGTAAGGTCTGTGTACACTCTACCCTCCCCAGACCCCACGTTGTGGGATTTCACTGCGTATGTTGTTGTTGTGCTCCTGAATAACTCAATTGTTTTTTCAGCGATTGTTCATATTTTTAGGATTTTCCAGAAGAGTGCAGCATCAATAAGCTTATGATTTTACCATGAGAAACACGAATCTTTCGAATTAGGAGGTAAAAGAGTAGGACGACAACTGATAATTAGAGAGTCATAAGGTCAATACAACAACAACAACATACCCAGTGAAATACATTTCCATGAAAGTCTTCCCTTTTTCCTGGCAGGGTTTTGACTTGTAGGAGTAAGTCAGTATCCCGCTCATTTGGATCTTCCACTTCTTGTAAATTGCAGTGTAGTTTTAATCCCTAAAAATCAAGTGTACATATGAATACAATTTCTGTAGACTAACTTATGTGAACTTCTTTTCTTGTTCCCATAACCATCTGTTGCAGAAGCTGCTGAAATTTCAATGCCCGACCAACTCGCCATTGTTGGTTTACTTCCCCAACCTAGTTCACAAGGAAACAGGTAAGAGATGATTGAAATTTCTCCCTTACTATCTCGTTTTTAGTTTTTCATTTTTAGAGTTGTTTTCAGCATCCACATTATTCTGCTTCTTATCTCACATCTATTCTTGGTATCTTCCTGCACTCAAATACTTTTAGGATCTTAGCATTGTCTTTCGTTTTGTGTCATCAGGGTCCTGATTGCTTATGAGAATGGATTAATTATTCTCTGGGACATTACAGAAGATCGAGCTGTTCTTGTTAGAGAGTATAAACAACTCCAATCAAAGAATGAAATTGTTGTTTATGCTTCAAAAAATGCTAGTGAAGAGAGGTTTCGCGCTTCATCAGATAATCAAGAAGGGGAAAAAGAAATAAGCCCACTCTGTTGGTTGTCATCTGATGGGTCAATTTTGGCTGTTGGTTATGTTGATGGCGATATCTTGTTCTGGAATTATCAGTTCCTGGCAAAAAAAGTTCATACGCTGAATCTTCGTCTAGTTATGTCAAGCTGCAACTCTCAGCAGGAGATAGAAGACTCCCTGTTATTATTCTACGTTGGTCTGCTAACAATGCACCGAATGGTTGTGGGGGGCAATTGTTTGTCTACGGTGGTGATTTAATTGGATCAGAGGAGTCCTTGACGGTAAGCACTTATCTAATTTAATTTCTCAGCTAAGTCTTTTCTTGTATCTCCATTTAATTCTGTTAGCATTCAGCAAATATGGCATTTATATAACTTGAGACAGGCAGAATCAAAGCTCAAATTATTGAGTTTTTGATGAAATGGATCCAGATGAAATGAAAAAGATATAGAAATGCCATATAGTCAATCCTAGTTGGCTTGAAATTGAGGTGTAGTTATTATTGTTATTTTAATTGGTAAACGACTAAGGAGTAATTTGACTTACATCTAAAAAGGGTAACAAAACTGATTTTCAAAATTTTAATCTAAGTGTTGAGAATATAATTAAGTAAATAAAAATGTGCTCTCCCTAATGTAGTACCAGAGCATATAGAGGCCCTGGGTTCGAGTCTCATTGCCACCCGTTATCAAAAAGAATTTTCACGTGCTTGACCATTTAAAAACGAATCAGGCTCGCATGTGAGGGGTCATGTTGAGAAATATACAACAACATTATATCCAGTATAATCCAACCGGATGAGATCTGAGGAGGGTAGAGTGTCCTTGTGATGGTAGAGAGGTTGTTTCCGATGGACCCTCGTCTCAAGGAGAGATGAAAAGGCAGCCGTAATAATAGGCAGTAACAACAACAAGATAATAAGATAAACGAAGTGAAAGAACCAATTAGGTAGAAGTACTAGAGATCTAAGAATAAGCAAAACGTAAAAAAGATACTAATACTCCTGGTATGGAAAAGACATGCTTAGAAATATAATTAAATAAATTTAAGTGTGTTCTCTCTAATAGTTTAAGCTTTGAGATGGGATAGTCACACACTTAAAAGGAAGTTTGTTAGGCAAAGGGAATATCATGGCATGTACTTTTTTTTACTAGCAAAGAGAGAACATCATCGCATTGTTATTTTTTTAATTCAAAAGGCCACCATTGTGGTGGGGGATTAGGCCATGACGCCAACCTGTTAATTTCATCACATCATTGCATGGTTTAAATTTACATTCTACAAACTTGCATGGTTATCTTAATTAATTGTTAATTTTGGATAGTTAGCATGTTGAATTGGTTAAATAAAAAGTACAACATTACAAGAATGTGGGGAACTTAGAAATTCCAATAGTTTCCATACCATAACTAAAAATTGAATCATATGGAATTTTTTTCCCGCATTCATGTAGAACCATATTTTAGCCTAGGTTTTTTACTTAGAGTGCAAGTTCAGTAACGGGAGCGACCTTGAGACAAACGTGGAGGTGAGGCTTGATACTCAGATCATTCCAAAGAAAGGAAGTTTCAAGTATCTCGGGTCCATTATCCAAGGGAATGGAGAGATTGATGATGATGTCACACATCGTATTGGTGCAGGGTGGATGAAATGGAGGCTTGATTTTGGAGTATTGTACGATAAAAAGGTGCCACAAAATCTTAAAGGCAAGTTCTATAGGGTGGTGGTTTTGTATGAGGAGGAGCGTTGGCCAGTCAAGACTTCACACATCCAAAGATAAAAGATGCGGAGATGAGGATGCTGAAAAGGATGTGTGGGCATACAAGGAGGGATAGGATTAGAAATGATGATATCCGGGACAGAGTGGGAGTGACCTCGGTGGAGGATAAGATGTGAGAAGTGAGATTGAGATGGTTCGGGCATGTGCAGAGGAGAGACACAAATGCCCCAGTGCGGAGGTGTGAGAGATTGACTATGGACGGGTTCATGAGGGGTACAGGTAGGCCGAAGAAGTATTGGGGAGAGGTGATTAGACGGGATATGACGCACGTGCAACTTACGGAGGACACGACTTTAGATAGGGGATTGTGGAAGACACGTATTAGGGTGGAAGGGTAGTAGGTAGTTGAGCGTAGTCCTACTTACGCTTACATACTGGTAGTTGTAGTTGTATTATTGTAGACCTGCTTAGCCTATCGTACTAGTAGGCGCAGTATTGCTTTATAGTCCCCTGTCGTTTGATTCCTGCTGCTGTGTGTTCTTTCGTGTACTTTGTTCATCTTTTGTACCTGCGTTAGTTATTGCTTATTTTTTTCAGAATGCTTTAGCATGGCTTATCCGCTTTTGTTACCATCATTGTCATACTGTTTTAAATTTCTTGTCCGTGTCTGACCGTTTCTCTTGCTTTGCTTGTGTTTATGCTGTGTCTTGAGTCGAGGGTATTTTGGAAACAACCGCTCTACCTACCAAGGTAGAGGTAAGGTCTGCGTACACTCTACCCTCCCCAGACCCCACTTTGTGGGATTTCACTGGGTATGTTGTTGTTGTATACTTCTGGTAAACATGGATCTTCCCAATATTAGTAAAATTATTTACCTTCGCAACAAAAAAGCAGAGATATGTGATTTTTTGTGGTATCTAGTTTGATTTGTGCCTACAGTTAATGCCATTTTTTTCGTTTTCTTCTGCTTGTGTTAGGCAGGTTCTGAATCTTGATTGGTCCTCTGGGATAGAAGCACTAAAATGTGTTGGACGAGTAGACCTTGAACTTGATGGATCTTTTGCAGATGCCATTGTTGTTTCAAATGCTAATGAAACAGGAATTGATGATGTTTTTTCCTTGTTTGTGTTGTCAAATCCAGGGCAACTGAACTTTTATGACAAGACAAGCTTGTCTGCTTTAAAATCTAACCCAGAGAAGAAGCATGCAGATTTTGCTGCTAAGTATCCTACAGTTGTACCGACCCTTGAACCACGTATAACTGTGGCAAACCTATATCCAGTAGATAGGAAATGGAACTCCTCAAGCACTCCTTCAGAGGTACTAGATGCTTTCTAATTTAAATTTTGCAATACAAATCCATTATCGTGTGTTTTAATAATCTTCTTTAACTAATATTAGTTTTTTCTTTAGGAAGTTATGAACGGGCAACTCCGTGCAGCTCATGGTGTGACTGAATTGGATATCAAAATGCCTCTAAGTAGTAGTATTCCCGGACAACTTCCTCCTACTGAGGATGATGGAATAGGGAGAATACTTGTTGCTGGCTATCTGGATGGATCTGTCCGTCTGTGGAATGCAACATTTCCAGTCTTTACACTTATAGCTGTTCTGGAATCTCAGGTCTTTGCGTTTTGCATTTATTCGACTCTTAGGGCCCGTTTTGATGGGCTTAAAAAAAATGACTTTTATGTATAAAGTGAGTGCTGAAAGTTGTTTTTAAAAATAAGCAGTTGAGTGTTTGGATAAAAGTGCTTATTGGTGAGAGGGTAGTGTGAGTATTGTAATAGAATATAAGGGATACAAAAGTAATCTTAAAAGTCAACAGAAATAACTTATAAGCCCCCAAAAAAAAAGTTAGGATTCCTAATTTTAAAAAATGACTGACTTTAAGCACTTTCTGGCTTAAAGTCAAAAACCAAACAGTCAATTAAGCTAAAAAAGACTTATAAGTTGGTCAAAGCCAATCCAAACGGGCTCTTAACTGATAAGCTACTGCCTTGATGTGTCATAGAAATGGTCTCTAGTTTCGTTGGCATGTCGATACTTACCGAAAGCTTACATGTCAAAGTAGGATGTCGGGGTGAAGGGCATTCAAGACACTGGTCCTAAAACAGCAATATCCGCTTTGAAGTTTGAACTTCTCCTCCACAGCTTTGACTCTTGCCATTGGCCACCAATGTGGCCAGGTAAGACCCATCATGTTTTCAGATCGGTACATCTTTGAGAATCCAGTAACACCAGCTGTGCATAATTTACTGATACTTTTGGTTTGTGTATAGCCTCAAGGGGAAGTCTAAAACAACTAGCTTGAACTTGGCTAGTGATGCTGAACAGGACGGTATGCCTTTATGTTTTTAACCTTTTCAGTAACTTGTGTTATTTTGAAGTGTTCTTCTAAACCATAGATGGATACTAGCCTGACACGAGAGGAAGTCTGACAATAATTCATCATTTATTAGGATATATGTTGCTCAGGCTCCAAAAATATTATCGCACCCGTGTCAGATCCTCCAAAAATGCACTACTTTTGTAGAACCGACACTCACCCCATCAACTTTTTTAAGGAGTCCGAGAAACATTAATCAGGAGCCTCCCGGATAACAATCATCACTTTTCTGCTTACATTAAGTTCTGATTGTTGATCGGAAAGGAGAGGCATGATGAAAGAAAGTTTGTTTTTCTTAATGATTAAATTCTAACATAAAGGAGCTCTTATATTGGAATAGTTAGACTCAGATTTGGTATTGACAAATGATCAGAGAGGAGTGGCATGAGAAGAGAAAATTTGTTTTTCGTGATGATTAAACTCAATTGTAACAGCCCGCCGGCCCTGGGCGGTTGAACTTGAGAGGGGTTCACTGTGAAACATGCCTTAGGAAAATCCCACATCAGAATAATAGTGGAAAATTTGGGTCCATATAAGGCGGGTACAGGAATTTAACTTTTGAGGTGCCTTTTGGTTAAGCCCAAGGGGACAAAACTTTTAATCCAAAAAGGTTGGGCCAAAACGGGTAATATACCTTGGCAGTTGGGCCTGGACAGTGAAAAGTGGTAAATTTTCCTTTTCTTTTATATTCTTGGTGGAATGGAATAGGGGTTTATGAGTGATAAAATGAATTTCATGTCATTACAAGTTCTGAACTGGTAGCTAACCTAATGAAAGAAGAAACAGGTTTAATGTTTTCCATCAAGTTCTTTGTCATTACATATTTTTACTCTTACACATACCATCTCGTTCTGCATCATTATGGTGATCCCTATGTAGTTTGTTTTCAGTTCAGTTCTGTCCAGGTGATACTGGATTTCAGTTTTCCCTCATAAAATCTCCAGTATGCATCTTAAAATTTGTAGCTGTGGGTGCCAGACTTGTTGCAGGATTTGAAAGTGGCCAGGTAAGATCAATCCAGACACTGTCTTGTGATCATTATTAATTGTTGTGGGTGGAAATCTATCATATGTTCATGTTTCTGGTATCCTGTCAGGTTGCCATGCTTGATGTTAGTTCATCATCAGTCTTGTTCATTACGGATTGTTTATCCAGCTCAAGTTCCGGAATCACTTCTGTGGCTGTGAAAACATTGGGTGATGCTCGTGAAGACACTGTGGAACATTGTGAAGAGGAAACAACAAATGCATATGTGAAAGAGGTTATTTCAGTATTAACCAGAGATGCAGAAGTAGTATTGCTTGATGGCTCCACTGGCAAAAAAATTAGCTCCCAGGCAAAACACCCAAAGGAGATGTCAACTGCTATATCTCTACATATTTTAGGCAAGCATGACTTTTTCATTTTTAATCAATTTATGTTATTACTCTGTCTAAAAACATTTATGAGAAGGAAAATATTTACTAGGTTCATATATAAGTTCTTACCAATAACGAAAAAGTTATTAGCTTCTTACGAAACTTTTTTGTTGTCTGTAGATGGCATCACATCTGTCTCTGAAGAGTCCCAAAGCATTCTTCAACGCTAGACAGTGCTGTGCAGCCTGAATATTTGACACAAAAATGTATGGGTTCACAAATTTTACTTTGTTGTCAGGATGGCTTGCATTTGTTCTCTTTAAGTTCTATAATTCAGGTGCCTTCCTTTTACCATTTACTACTGCAGCATTTCATGTCATTCTCCTAAATTCACCAGTTTGTAATAGCTTATGTAATTATAGGGCGATATCAACCCTGTACATGAAGTGAAACTTGCTAAACTGTGTTGTTGGACTTCCGTTCTTAAGAATGACGCTGAAAACTATGGACTGGTTTTAGTATATCAGAGTGGAGCAGTTGAAATAAGGTAAAAAGATTTTATTTGCATCTTTATTTAGTATTGTACTCTTCTCGCGCATACCTTAGCAGTGAGATGAACATTACTGGCTTACAGGCATGTTCTGATTGTATGCTTTTGGCAATGAATTTATTTTTTCTTGAGACGACCAATTATTTTGAGAGTCATTTGTCATTGTTCGAGTATTTGATGATGTTTGTGGAAAATGTATGATTAATCTATCCAATATCTTGCCAGGTCCTTGCCGGATCTTGATGTCTTGGGAGAATCATCATTAATGTCTATACTTCGATGGAATTCCAAGATAAACATGGATAAGACCATAAGTTCTCCTGGTAAAGCGATGATTTCACTGGTTGGTATTAATTTCACTCTGTTTCTCCCTTCTACTTAAATGAGATAGACTACTCTTTTTACTCCTGATACGTCTTGCCATTGACATTAGGAACTGTTCTGCTGTCCATAACATTTCATTAGTACAGTGGAACCCGACGTTATATTGAAACCAATAGAACTGCTTACAATTGCTTTTCGTGCCCGTTCCAGATTATAGTTAGAACAACTTCTGACTCTCACCATAATGCTTCTACTCAGTTTGTGGTTGTTGTAAATATTTTCCAGACAATAACAACTGGTTAACAGTCTATGTCAATGTTTCAAGGTGTCTAGCAATTAAGAAACAATCTTGGAAGAATGAGGCTAGATAACTTGGTACAATCTTAAGGGGTTATGATTGGCTGCTAAGGGCTCAGTGTTGACTTCACTCTTGATTGTGTTTTCTCTCATACACCAATATTTTTGCTAAGTGTTCTTTCAATTTGTAGGTGAATGGGTCTGAATTTGTTGTCTTCTCACTGTTGTCCTTCGGAAATGACTTCAGGTCTGTCACTCTCATTTATATTGAAGATCAAAAAAAGAGTTTCCCCACATATTCATGAGCTTTCTGTTTATGATACAAAGAATGACAATGAACTGTTAATAGGATTCCGGCAGCTTTACCTTCGCTTCATAAGAAATCTCTCGCGACTGCTGCAGATGATGTCAGTACATCCCAACATCAAAAGAAGAAACAGGTTCCTACAATGTGATACCAGGCTTCTATTCTTTGCCATTTGCTAGACCTCTTATGGAAGGTGATTTTCTGCTTTTCCTAGAATGTTACCACCAGTATTTTTGGTGGCATCATGAAAGGGTTGAAAGGGTCTGAAGGACAGCAGGCCGCTGATTACGTTAATGCTCGAGTTGTTACTCATATGGAAAACATATTCTCTAGATTTCCTTTCTCAGACCCTACAAATGTAACAGATGACCTTGGAAGCCTGGAACTGACGTTAGGTATTTTTCCTTGGCCCTACTATTCCCATTCTTGAAAAAGGTTATGGTCCACCAGTATAGATTTCCCTTAACTGCCTGTGTTCTTCCGTCACAGCTGATATTGGCTTTGATGAACCTGTTCATGTTACTTCATCATCTCTCAGCAGTGATGATGTCAGAATAGGTATATTTTTATGCTACACAGTAAATAGAATCTTATTTCCTTCTTCTATCCTTGATGAAATTTGTTGTTTTATTCCACTCATCCAGAAAAGGAAACAGATAGAGACAGGTTGTTGGAAGGTGGTTCTAGCAATGCCAAGCCAAAACAAAGAACTCGTGAAGAAATCATTGCTAAATATAGAAACAAGGGGGTAATATTATCCATAAAATATATCTCACAATGAATAACTGCATTTGCATTTACTGACTTGCTCATTACTTGTAGGATAAGCTTCTCGAGCGTCAGGAGAAACTCGAGGTAAAGCAAGTTTCTGTTAACCTTCCTGCTGCAATATTCATATGCATGTTTCTGTTCTTCTGCTAGTATATTGCACAATGTAAGCGATAATTTCTTTTATAGTTTATCTCTTCATTTGTTTAATTTTCTATTTGGAATTTGAGTGGTAGTTATTTCCACAATATGACATAGAAAGAAGTCACATGTCAAAATTATGAACCTTGACACCTATAGTAGGTTATAATGAGCTGAATTCTCGCTTCCTGAAGTCTAGTATCATATCTTGACGTTTTGTACTTAAAGATGTCTGGCTCTAGTTTAGAAGACCTTCTGGATGAGGGGTAGTTTGTGGCAGTTTTTTAGATCACAACAATCTTTCTCTTAAAATTAAAAGTTAGTTCTTGAGCACAGTGTTAAGGCTAGAAGAACATCATGAATAACTCCGCCCTTCACATGTCGTAATTTTGATGGAAATGAACTAATTCAAAGTAAGTAATGTATTTCCTCCATAATTTGTTTCATCTTAAGCTCTGAGAAAGATCATATAATTTGTTTGGATCGTGTAGTGTTATTAAACACCATCTATTTCCTCCAAGGAGAATATTGTCCACCAAAATGATTTCCCCTTAAAAATATCTCCTACTCTTTTTCTATATCACTTGTTTCAATTAATACATTGAAATGAGAAAATATAATTCAAGATAGTAAAAAGGGCACCTCTCTTTTACATAGGTGCCTTTAACCTTGTACTATCTTTTTCTAGTAAAATTTGCTTAATTCTGATAATGAGATTGATAGCCAGCCCTCCCACATGTTGTCTTTACCAGAGGCTCAGTAAAAACACCCAAGAGCTGCCGAGAACTTTGCGGATCTAGCAGATGAGCTTGTCAAGGGCCATGGAGAAACGCAAGTGGTGGAACCTGTAATAGTCATATTGTAAACGTGTATGATACATTTCTCTCTATGTTACATGCTACAGAAAAAGCGAATTTCAAAGCGCAGAAAGGTCTACACTGAATTGTTGACTAATTTGTTGGAGGTCACCTCAAATACATTTATTAATAATAACGTGATTTTCACATGTTTGTCAACTCAATTAATTACATAGTCAGTATTAATTACACTCTCCAATTCTGGGTTTGAGAATTTGGGGTAATTACAAGGTTACTTCTTAACTTTTTTCCTTTTTGTTTTATTTTAATTTCTTTCTTTGTTATTAATTTTTATTTCTATTATGTTAATTTCTTTTTTATTTTAATTTTTTTTTTTTTAATTTTTGCGTTTCTTTCTTTCAACATTTACTTCTTGCGATTCCATGTAATTGCTCGTATTTTTATTTATTTTCATCATTTAATGTAACTACATTTTTTTTTCTAGTTTTTGAAAGTACATCTAATATTAGGGAAAATGAGTCATTAACATCTCAGCAAATAGCGAGTAATGATATTAAAGTAGAATTTTGTTGTTGATATGATGTTATAGGCTTATATTTTTCTTTCCTTTTGAATTATATTTACTTGAGTTATTTTGAAACTTATTTTATGTTATGTTGGAATTTGATGTAAGAGTATTATGTTAAAAAAATAGATTTTGAATTTAAGTTATATTTTCGGTTCTAATTTATTTGTTTTAGTATTATTGACTTGTTATTTCACATCGTATGCTATTCATTTTTCACTTATAATTGATAGATTATTTTTTGTCAAACATTTGAATAATGTTATGACATTGTATTTATAAATATTAATCCTTTTCAAAAATCCAATCTATGATGTTCATACAAAATGTGTTGTTTTAATTTTTATAATTAATTAAATTAAAATGTTATTAAATTTAAAATTTATTGATCAATTAGTTTTACAGTATTAGTTACAAATATATGATTATTAATTAATATATTTCAAGAAATAATATATTCTTAATACCTAATTTAATAACACATCAAATATTAACTTTTAATTTTGATAATTAAATTTTTTGGTTAGATTAATCTAACTGTGTTTGTGCAACCAAACAGTACGCTTGTAATTACACTGTAGTTACGTTATGACAAACAAACATGTCATTGTAATTACTAAGGTGTAAAATTACTATCCTAGTAATTACACCAATTTCAATACCAGGTGACTTTCCAAACAGACCGTTAAAAATATATCACATGGTCTATAAATTGACCACAAGCATGGACGGCACTTGGCATAAATTACACTTTCTGATCAGAGCCTCTTTTGTTTGTCCAACCTGGTGCAATTAGAGAAGGAAGCTAAGGTCTTTTTGTAGCTGAGAAATGCTGTGAAACATCTCAAGGAGGAGAATTTTGTTCTTGACTTATATGTCATCTTCGGACCAACCTAATACTACTACTATAATAAACTAGCAATTTTCAGGATTGAATTTTTCCACATTGGAGTTTGGATAAGTCCCAAGTTTTGATTCATTATTTTTTTATTGTATATAGAAAAATAATTTACGTTCATTTCTTTTGTTTGTTTACAAATACTTTTCTTAGATAAAAACATTTTAGAAATTTAACGTAATTAACAAAACGTTAAAACTGTCTTTCTCAAAAATATATTTTACCCCACTCCCCATATTGAAGGAAAGCAGGAAATGTGGAAATTGGGTGTGACTGTCTAATGGATTGTTATTTGATCAGCTAAGTCTAAAACAACATACATAATTTACCCGGATTTGGTATTTACACGGAATTGTATTTGTAACGATTTGGTCGATCGTTTTGAGAATCGATGCTCTCTTTTGTGTGTCGTCTATTTTAAAAGTTCCGTAATGATTATTTTGACTTGCGTGCAAAATTTGAAGTCAAAACGGATGTCATTTGATTCACTTTGCAAAAGAGTTCACTTTGAAATTTTCAGCATTTAATTATTTGGATAAATTGTTTATTTTTGGAAAAAAAGTGCTCTGATTGGTGATCTGAAGATTCCGTTAGATTTGAAATATTATTTATGACCCGTAGAAATTGGCAGAGCTAATTTTAGAGTTCGTTTGGTTGGTTTTGTTGACAATTAAGCCGGTTCTAGCACTTAATATGCCTATTAATGGTGAAAAGATGGTCACGAGAAGAAATAAGACCTATATTGAAATGATGTTAGTTTTTTAGCTTCATATTGATGTTTATGACTTGCAGAAATTAATGGCTCGATTCCCAAAAAATTTGGATGCATTTTGGGTAAGGAAAATGATATTTTCGAAATCCTTAAGTTAAGAAATGAAGAAGTTTGACCAAAGTCAACACCGGGGATAAATGAGTCTTTTTCAAAGTTTTGTCGATCACATTAGGTCCAAAATGTGATTTATGAATTTGTCGAGTCATTGGTTTGGTTTCCGAAGGGTTTGGGTGTAATTTGGGTCATTGGTTGAGAAAATAGTTAAGTTAAGAAATTGGAGTTGACCACGGTCAACGTCAGGTCAAGACGATCCCGTGATGATGGTTTGAAAGATCCAAAAAGTTTGTATGATGTTTTGAACGTGTGCACAAGTTTTGATGAGATTCCGATGAGTTTCAGATGAATTTGGATAGTTACGTGGTTGTGTTTGAAGTTTCGACGTCGTTTCTTTAGCCATAAAGAGTAGCATAATGAGAAAACGACATTTTATTTATGTTTCAATTAAACCATTAGATACATATCAAAATTTGTTTTAGCAATTTGAATTGTCGAATTTCGACATCGTATGAGGGATTTATGTCCATTTCAGTATCGTAAACAATTATTGGTTTCTGATGTGAATTTGTGCTTTGCCAATACGAGGTGGGTGATGTGAACGTGAAGAAGGATTTTTGGGTAAGTATATAACCATTATTTTAATATTTTTCCATAATTATTTTCGTTAGTTATCGCTTTTATCCGTGTTTGGTTGGAGAAAATTGAGATTTTGAACCCAAAAGTAGAAAAGTGAAAATCAAGGATTCGATGATCAAGATGATGGCTTTTTTAATGGACTTTTTGAATATAGACTAATTAAGCTAAGGGTAAATCAATTTTGAAATAAAATTTTAGTTTTGTCCTTGAGGGCTCGGGGTTACTTTTTTTGGTTCATTTTTGGATCCTGAACTAAAGTATAGCAATATGAGTATCATGGACTCGTTTAAACTTGTAGAGTAATGTTTATACTTTATTGGACCCGATTTTGTAATGAAATTACAATTTTACCCTTTGAGTATTGAAATCCTATTTTGGGTGATCTTTTGGGTCTGTAACGTTGATATAGCAATATAGGTGTCTATAGAATCATGTGTGAACGTACTTTCCATATTTGAATAGATTTGTATCATTTGAAGGCGTTACAAAAAGGCAAGGCTTCATTGTGACTATTAGACTTCTATTCCAGGTAAGTTGAGATCTTGTATCTTACTTAAACATCATGGTTGGTTTAATTAACTAATAAGATGGGTAATAGGGTTACTAACGGGGTCCTAATACTTATGAGGTGATGAGAAGTTATATCGGGTATCAGTGACATGTTATGGATACTTGTGCTTTAAATTACTTAGTGAATGCCATGCTTTGGGCACTAGCTGATAGTATAGTACAATCTTTTGGATCTGTGATTGGGTATGAAGCCCAAAATTTCCGTGATATTATTATTTGTCTGTGTGACATGCGACTATATGTCCCCATATTCCCTTTATAATCGTTTAAAAATGGAAAAAAAGCTAAAGATAGAGTCTTTATTGTGCAATTGACTAAAGTTAGAATCTATATATTCTTATTTCTTGTTGTTGTGCATGTCCTATTCATGCTTCATACTATGTGAGCCGGTGTGGCTAGAGAAGAGTATAAGAGATGTGTGATTATAAACAGGTACTGTGTGGTTATAAACATGTACTGTGTTACACCCCGTAATACCAGGGCTGCTAATTGAGAACGTGATTAAAGATTTAAGATTTGAATTTTGGAAGAAAATAATTATTAAATTTTCTTAAGAAAAATTCTCGGGAAAATGTGAAGATAAAAATTATTAATTTGGAGTTTAATACTTCTAATTGGATTTATGAGATTAGTATTGGATTACGAAGAATTGGAATTGATAATATAGGGTCCGCCGAGAATTTCACAATTTTGTGGGGCCCTTCGATTTTAAGATATTTTGGACAAATATTTACATATTTTATTTAAGTGGGAATTTTGGCCAATGGGAGGGTGACACGTGTCCCTCATCCACTTGTCCACTTGTCTTGAAGGCAAAATATCTATATAGAGATAGAGTTGCAAGACTTGGATTCATTTCACATTTTTCATCTTCCAAAACTTTCTCTTCTCTCCTCTCCTTGCCTTGAGTCACGAAAATCCATGGAAATTTCAAGAACAAAGGTTGATTATTATCCAAGATTAAGAACCCTAATCAAGTTCTAAGCCAAGTTAACACTCCAAGATCCTCCAATTTAGTTGTGGGCCGAAACTTGAGTTGAAACCCTAGGATTGTTCTTCAACTTTTTTGAAGTGAAACAAGAAGGGAAGTTGGTTATAAGCTTGTAATGGATACATGGGAGTGATTGGATCTTGAAGAAGCGGAGCAAAACGAAATCGGGCCAAAACCGGATCGCTGGACGTTTTTGGGCAAAATAAAAGGTAAAAATTCTTCCTTCTCTTGAAGTAATTGAATATTACTTATTGTTATAGTTAATAGATGAACATGTGTTAAGAAGAATGAAGAATTAAAAATGTTTGGACAAGTTTTGGCTAGAAAATGAAGGCGATTTTGGTGTCATGGATTTACGGTTATTGTCGTTATTATCTTCACCTATTGCATGTTATTAATTGAAGGAAATATTGTTATAACAGGTTGTAATAGATTATATTAATTGTTGTAACAAATTGGATTAAAAAGAGTTATGGAAAAGGGCTTTGGATTGTAGTTGTTGGCCGAGAAATGTATAAAACTGTTGGTTATTGATATGCAATTTTAGGGACTGTTTTGTGGCGTTGGAATGCTGGAAATTCAGCCACTAATATGCATGTTTAAATGTAGTAGTTGCTAATGAAAGTCCTAAGGATTAAGGGTGTAGAAAGGTGTTGAAAGACTCACATTTTACCCTTATTGTTGATTAAATTGTGGACTGTTTTTATGGACTGTTTTGTATAGATTAAGGGGCCGAATTTTACACGTCAAGTAGGCGTGTAATACCCTTTGGTTAACTGTTGGTTGTGCCCTTAATTGTGGCTTGTTTGTTGATGAAATTGGGCCTTGGAAAAGGTGGAAAAGTACGTATAAACGGGGGAAGTTGTCACGACCCGACCCCGGGCCGCGACTGGTGCCCTACCTGGGCACCCTTCTATTTATACAACATAATAAACTGCGGAAGATAAATACACTTTTTTTTAAACTAAGGCCAAGCCGATAAGGCTGCCATAACATAAAAATTTACCCGAAAGGGTCTACACTGTTTAACAATGTAAAAACAACTCTAGCCAGTCCAGCCCACAGATGAATACAGACCTCTAAGATTTGGACAAATACTATGATGGGACAAGGCCCCGCCGTACCCCTGAATATACATAACCATGACGACAAGCTCCGGAACATTGGAGCCATCTCAAAATGCTGAACCAGGATCCTAAGCTCGCGGATCCACAACTGTGTACCTAAACCTGCGGACATGAACGCAGCCCCCCGAAGGGGGTCAGTAAAACAGGTACCGAATATGGAACGGAAAATAAGGTACAGTAAATAAATCATAACTGTACAAAAGAATGACAGGGGCAAGTATAAAAAGGGTAAATACCAGATCCTACCGTGTCATTACCATCTTGTGAACTTAATCGTACCTTATTATCCTTTCCCATTTTTACATAAAAGTTATAGTCACATTCTTACGTACATGCTTAGGAAAACCCGTCAAGTTCATTACTATATAACTTACTTACCTTGCATAAAATAATCCGGCTCTTTATGGAGGGACGCCTATACTGCCCGGCCCAATCTGGGACGCGATAAAGTCACATAAGTCTGCCCATAGAGGTATACTGCCCAACCCAATCTGGGACGCGATAATGTCATATAGTCTGCCCATAAAGGTATACTGCCCGGCCCAATCTGGGACGCGATAATGTCATATAGTCTGCCCATAAAGGTATACTGCCCGGCCCATTTCTGGGACGCGATAATGTCATATAGT
This sequence comes from Przewalskia tangutica, assembly GCA_029844215.1. NCBI lineage: Eukaryota > Viridiplantae > Streptophyta > Magnoliopsida > Solanales > Solanaceae > Przewalskia > Przewalskia tangutica. The sequence goes on along the minus strand of CM056728.1, from coordinate 27,411,183 downwards.
CTGCCCATAAAGGTATACTGCGCGGCCCATTCCTGGGACGCGATAATGCCATATAGTCTGCCCATAAAGGTATACTGCCCACCCCATTTCTGGGACGCGATAATGTCATATAGTCTGCCCATAAAGGTATACTGTCCGGCCCATTCCTGGGACGCGATAATGTCATATAGTCTGCCCATAAAGGTATACTGCCCGACTCATTCTTGGGACGCGATAATGTTATTATAAAATCCGGGAATTTAACCCAACGTACTACGTACCTCTACTCCTTTAGAATTACTCTTTTTCAAAAAAAACTTCCAAGATACTAATAACCGTAGTATCAAGTCATATCTACTTTTCAAGACAAGTCACAATACCTTTTAGAAATACATTTACAGGCTTCTAAATCAAGTGACTTCTTTCTTAAAAACCTTAAGCAATTGGTACCTTTAAAACAATTTGCCCTTCTTTATTTCAAGTCATTCTTTGTTTATATTACTAGAGAAAACCATTCTCTTAACCTTCCATAAAGTTATTATAACCAACTTTCCATAAAGCCGTTATACTAACTTTATGCCTTAGACTAATTCATTCTTTTTATAACCAAGAGACTTATACTTTCAAATCAAGTTACATAACTTTTAAAATACTTCAAGTCTCTTAACTTTAGAAATCAAGTTTCTTAACTTAGAATTTAAAATCTCTTATCTTTAGAATATCAAGAAATCCATGCTTTCCAAATCAAGTATTCTATACATTTAAATCAAGTCATTTCTTCCTTTAGAAATCAAGTCCCATAACTTGAAAAATAAAGTTTCTTAACCTTTTAAGAATTCAAGGTTCATAGTCTTAAAAACTTCATACGTAAACTCTTTTAAATTAAGTAACATATACTTTGGTGCGTTGTGAATAAGTTATACTTATTTATAACGATCTTATTCAAGTAGCCATGATCTAGAAAATGTAATACAATTTTGTCTTATCTTAGTTTCTATGTAGATGGAGAATTCTACTCATTTTAATATAATCAATTGTCATTACATTTTCCTTTATTAACGCTGCAATGGCTTGTTCGATACTTATTCTCATTCGTGCCGTAAAATTAGCCAAGTCAACTTGGCTCCAAATACCTCCTAACGACTCTTACCAACATCCCCCATAAGACTTGGTAAGAACTTAGGATAACCTAGACATAACCTTTACATAAAGTAAATCACATACATACCTCTTAACTTCTAAGAGTAGAAGGGAACATGAAATAATACAACATGTATATTCCATACATAGAATCATGCCAAAGGAAGGAAGAAGTTCACATACCTCGCGACGATTATCGACAAATAGCAAAATGCTCCAAAGTACTTCAACCTTGATAGCTATTCCATCCTTCAAGTAGAACACGCTATACTTAGTACTTCAACCTATAATGGCCATAATACGTCCATTAACCTCTAGCTTCGAACGTAGAATATTCTAAGTGCAAAGTCACTAAATTCTACGGAAAATCGGACATCACTTCCTTTGTTTCTACATACATTGCCACCTTTTTCAAGGCCGAATTCAATAATCAAACACGCCACATTTAAGGCTCAACAATGTAGTTAACAATAGGGGATTACACGCCTACAAGACGTGTAAAATTCCGCCCCACAATAATACAACTAGTTCCATATTTAAAGTCATTCTCGGCTAAACATATATAACAACACAAAGTCCTTTTCCAATTCTTTTAATCCAAATTCTTAGGTCTAACTTGTTATATAGTCATAAACAACTTCAACAACTATAATTCCTTCTTTATATAACATGTGACGACTTAAACTAATAATCAACTTGAATTGTAATCTTAAGGGTTAAACATGCTAGTTTTCGGATTAGGGTTCCAATAGCCAATACACTTATCAAACTTCATACTAAATACCTCATGCTTGCTAATATCTGTCACGATCCGACGTCGGGCCCGTGACTGGTGCCTTACCCCGGGCACCCTAGTGATACAATCATCAGAGAAAATCAGCGGAAATAAAAACTTTAAGCATGCAACAAGACATAAATAAGCAACAGACTAACCAAAACGGTTACCTTCCTGTATATATATATCAACACGAACAGTTAAATCCCTTACAAACCCCCGCCACAACCGCATACTACGCACTTCTAAGAATGTAACCACAACTATGACGGGACAGGGCCCCGCCATACCCCTGAATGTACAAGTACCTACTATGACAGGACTATACCAAAGATAAGCCTCGAGAAACGAGCTTCCCAAAACGCTGAATCGTGATCCTATGAGAGGATCAACAACCGTGTACCTTACCTGCGGCATGAACGCAGCCCCAAGGAGGTCGATAACAGTACCAAGTATGAAATCAAAATAATGTAAATGAAATCATAATAGTCTATATAAAGCGGGAGACATGTATGATAACCAAACTACGATACAATATATGTAAGCTGTCTAGTCAGGGACTCACGCCCTCAAGTCATCACTCATGCCCGTGGAATTCCTTCCTCACTGCCGGCAGTCTATGACATAAATCATACTCATGTGATGCGCCCGTGGCATCCTACCTCACTGTCGGCGTACACATATACAATACATATATATACCTCCTGCCCGTGGAATCCTCCACACGCCGACAAAGTGTAGGTGTAACATATAACCATGTGACCCGCCAGTGGCATCCTACCGCACTGTCGGCGTACACATATACAACACACATATATATATATATATAATACGTGGCCGCATGTCCCGGAATCCCTCATCGGTGTAACATGGCCATAACGTGCCCTCGACATCCCTCATCGCAGCGCAGTCTTCACGGGAGCTAGCCCATGAAATAATGATCGTCATACCATGCCCCTAATCCTCATCGGTGTAGACAGGTCTTCATGGGGAGCTAGCCCATGGAATAATAGTAATGGTCACATGCCCCCGGAATCCCTCATCGGTGTAGACATGCCCATGTGACAATAATAGTATACCGGGAGTTTAACCCGCTGTATGGCCGCATGCCCCCGGAATCCCTCATCGGTGTAGACATGTCCATGTGATAATAGCAATGGAAGTATACCCGTGGAATCCTCCGTCACTGCCGGTACCTCCAATGAAATGTACGGGCATCTAACCCGCATCCTGGTCGCATGCCCCGACATCTCTCATCGGTATAAGCATGGCCAAGATCAAACAAAATGGAAGCATACCCGTGGAATCCTCCGTCACTGCCGGTACGTCCAACAAATTCACAACACTTCAAATTCTCAAGTCTCTTTTCTTTTAGAAATCAAGTTCCTTACTTTGGAATTTAAGAAAATCAGTACTTATTAAAAATGATCTTATTAAAACAACCATGATCTAGGAAATGTAATACAATTTTGTCTTATCTTAGCTTCTATGCAGATGGAGGTTTCTACTTGTTTTAATATAATTAATTGTCATTACTTTTTCCTTTATTAACGCTGCATTGGCTTGTTCGATTCTTATTCCCATTTCCGAAATCAATGTAACATTATTCTTTAAAAACCAAGTACTCATTACTCACGAATGAGGTTTCACAACTTCTAATATAATTCAAGTTCTTCACATTTCATATCAAGTCAAATATAAGTCCAGTCTTTTATCCTTTAAAAAAATCAATAAACCATTCTTTTACCTACATAAAGTCGTTATAATTAACTTCCCATAAAGCCATTATAACACTTTATGTTTTAAACCAACCAAAATTCGTTTAGCACACGTACGTCTACCGTACTACATAGTTCACAACATCATGCTAGAAAAGATAGGAAGAGGTTCACATACCTCGCGACGATTATCGACAATTATCAAAACGCTCCAAAGTACTATAACCCTGCTAGCCTTTTCCACCCTTCAAGTAGAATACGCTACTCGTAGTACTTCAACCTATAAAGGCCACAAAACGTCTATCAACTTCTAGATCTCTTCGTAGAACATTTCAAAGTACAAGGTTCCTTATTCTACGAAAATTTTTGAAGCACCTCCCCCCCTCCCCCCCCGCAACCACATAAATCTCCTCCTCTATCAAGGCCCGCTACCAAGCCAACAACTCCAAGGGGGTTACACGTCTAACCGGACGTGTACAACACTGCCCGACAATAATACTACAAGTCTACTGTAAATACAATTCAATGTAAATACAGTTCAATTCTTAATAATCATCCTTCCAATATATCTTATACTCAATTCTAAACTACTACAATATGAAATATCCAATTACAATAGGGAGATAAAGATCATTACCTCGATAGGTCCATAATTATCCAAGATTTATAAGTCGATCCTGAGCAACGCTTAGCTCCAAATCCTTACGTTCCAACCCGCTCCAAGCAACCCTTAGAAGCTCCTAACCAACTCCTCTTCAAGGTCCAACTCCAAAAAGTGAAGAACACTGTCACGACCCGACCCCGGGCCGCGACTGGTGCCCTACCTGGGCACCCCGTTCAGGTATACATCAGAGAATAGCAGCGGAACATACACAACATAGACACATGTGTAAACAATAAACATCATAGGTTAGCCGATAAGGCCGCCTTCCATAATATAAACATAATCAAAAGTACAATCAGATAACTCGATTCTTACCAACCACGTATGTGAATACGCACTTAAGAATAACAATCGTGGCGGGACAGGTTCGCCATACCCCTGAATGTACATGAATCTACAACATCAGGGAAAGACTGTACCAAAAGAGACAAGCCTCCGGAGAAATGGAGCTTCAGACGTCTGATAAGTGATCCTAAGAATGCGGATCCACCACCGCTACCACTTTCTCGCAGATAACGCAATTTCGAAGGGGGTCAGTACACAATATGTACTAAGTATGTAAAACTGGAAAATACTGTAATTACATCATAAGTTTAAATCAAAGCCGGAGACATGTATGATAACAAAATTACAGTACACAGTGCCTTACTAACAATGAGAGTAAACCAAGAGAATACGCACAACATAACAATAGGAGACTCACGATCCAATCATGGGTAGTGAACCCATAGAAACAAATGGTATAACGTCTTGGGGTTTTGCCCCTCATTTATTCTCTTACCCTGAAGCAGGTGGTATAACGTCTTGAGGTTTTTCCCCTCATTTATACTCTTACCCTGGAGAAGGTAGTAAAACAGGTGGTATAACGTCTTGGGGGTTTTCCCCTCATTTATACTCTTATCCTGGAGAATGTGGTATAGCGTCTTGGGGGTTTACCCCTCACTTATACTCTTACCCTATCTCAACCGGCCGTCATACAATAAATAAGCAAGTTAGAAATCCCCCTAACTTTTTATTAGTCTTATTCATCTACACTCTCTTTTTAGTTTACTTAAGGCACTAATATGTTATAATAAATCCGGGAGTTTAACCCAAAGTACTACGTACTTCTAATCTTTTAGAAATGACTCATTTTCATATAAAACTTCCAAGATACTATTAACCGTAGTATCAAGTCAAAATTACTTTTCAAGACAAGTCACAATACCTTTAGAAATAAAGTTAGGTCTCTAAATCAAGTGACTCCTTTTATTATAAAACCTTAGGCAATTGATGCCTTAAAATCAAATTGCCTTTTCATTAAAATCAAGTCATTTATCTTTCCATAAAGCAAATATAACCAACTTCCCATAAAGTCGTTATATTCACTTTATACCTTAGACAAATACAATTTCATATCCAAGGGACTCATACGTTTAAAACGGAACAAGTATCACATACTTTAAAACTCTTCAAGTCCCTTAACTTTAATAAAACATTAGACATCCTTAATACTTTCAAAGAAGTGAGTTATTCTCCTAACTCACCCGACTTGGCTATTCATAAAACTAGTAAAGGATATCAAGGTCTTCAGACGCTCACCGTACTATATACGTGCAACTAGTCATGCTCAAAAGATAGGAAAAGTTCTACATACCTCTTTGGGTCAAACCCCTTGCCAAGTACAAAATCCCGCCCGTAGAATGTCAACCTGTAATATTCACAATACGTCTATTAACGTCTTACTTCAAACGTAGAATATTATAAGTGTAAAGTCTCTAAATTCTACGGAAAATCGGACAACACCTCCTTTGTTTCTACTTACTTTGCCACCTTTTTCAAGGCCGAATACAATAACCAAACACGCCACATTTAAGGCACAATCAAAGAAATTAATCAATAGGGGATTACACGCCTACTAGACGTGTAAAATTCCGCCCCACAAACGATATCAAACCAACACAACTACAAGTCCAATTCGGCCACATTGAGTATAACAACACCAATTCTTATCCAATTCCATTTCAATCCAAGTTGTTAGCAATACATAATATCAAGTCGCAATTGATTATAACTACTATAATCTTCAAGTAAGTAACATGCGACGATTTCTAATAAACGACCAATTAGCAATCCAACTTCAAGTGGCTTATACAACATTTCGGATTTAAGCTACAAGCAATCCATAATACTTATAAACTTCAACACATATACTTCATGCTAGCAATATGTAAATCTAACAACAATATAAATAATCTTGTAACACTTTTTAAGGGACAAGATTATACCTTAACGAATCTTAAACCAACTCCAAATCCGAAGTCGCTCCTTAGCAACTTAGAGCCTCTTCAAGACACTTCAATCCGCTAGTTTAGACCCTTAGAACAACACCAACAAATTTCCTTCAAATCTCCAAACAAAACCTAGAAAGACAACTAGGTTTTTGCTTTGCGACTAAACCGAAAACTATCTTTTTCCTAGATTTTTCAATTGAGATATGCTTACAATACACACAAGAACCTTGGTTTAAAGTGTGGAGCTAAATGGACAAGAAACAAAGATTTTTCTTTTTTTTCTAGAGGGAACCCGAGAGCAATGCTAAGTGTTCTTCAAATTTTTGTGAAATTTTGGCTAAGTGTTAAGCTTGTCTTGCACTACTAGTATTATATAGTGTAATGGAGGGTCAAGATATAAACAAATGGGTGGTTTGGATGAGGTCTTAACAAATATCAAGACCATTGTGGACCCATTGACTAAGTCAATAATGTCAAGCTTACTACTTGCAAGACTTGCCATCCTAAGACTATGGTCAATGACCATCTTGACCATGCCTATTTCGTCCAAGGCATCCATAAGGGGGGGTGACACGTGTCGCCCTCCCATTCGTCACAATAATACTTTTTCCGACAATTTCATATTTCCGATAAATTTTTACAAGTCTCAAATCTTAACACTTGTGAGTTCTTACGTACGTTCTTAAAACATGTCCTGTAAATACGGGGTGTAACATTCTTCCCCCCTTGGAAACATTCGTCCCCGAATGTTCTTTCGGAGTCAAACTTATAATTAGCGACATAGTTTCCTTTCACAACCCCGACATACCAATACTGCCACACATGGCCACATAATAGCATTTACACAAAACAAATGCTTCAATTAAAACTTGACAAGTAAGGGAAAACGAATTATCTGAAGGTGTAGTGAATAAGTGAGGATACTTCCTCAACATGTCCTCCTCCGCTTCCCAAGTCATCTCCTCTCGGTTATCATTCCTCCACAAGACTTTGACGGAAGCCACATCCTTGGTCCGCAGCCGCTCGACTGCGATCGAGTATCGCTATGGGACTCTCTCATACGATAACCCTCTCACAATGGACCTCACTAGTAGGGAAAACTCTCGCTGGATCTCCGATACACTTCCGCAACATAGAAACATGGAAGACCGGATGCACCGCCTCTAACTCTGATGGCAGATCCAACTCATAGGCAACCTTGCCTACTCGACGGGCGATCTGGTAGGGCCCAATGTACCTTGGGCTGAGTTTCCCCTTCTTACCGAATCTCATCATACCCTTCATGGGTGACACCTTCAAGAAGACCCAATCGCTTACCAAACTCCAAATGCCGACGCCGATTATCCGCGTATGACTTCGCCGACTACGAGCCGCTAACAGCCTCCCGGATAAGCTTCACCTTATCCACACTGTTGAACCAAGTCCGCCAACTAATCGCACTCGCCACGCCGAACCAACCAATCGGCGACTACATTTCCGCCCATATAAAGCCTCGTATGGCGCCATCTGTAAACTGGAATGGTAGATGTTGTTATAAGCAAACTCCACAAGAGGCAAATGATCCTCCCAGCTACCCCTGAAATCAATCACGCAGGCTCGCAGCATATCCTCGAGTGTGCGGATAGTACGCTCGCCGCCCATCACCGAGGATGAAATGTCAGATCGAGACTCACTTGTGTCCCTAAACCCTTCCGAAAAGACGTCCGTGTTAGCCATAAACCGGGCTCCCTATCGATATAATCAACACCGACACCGCGGCCTCACAATCTCTCGATGTACACGGCATAGTCTCACCAAAACGCCGCCCCGATCGAAGGAAATGGGCTGATTTCGTCACCACAATAATAACCGGATGGAGTCGCATTTCCTCCGAGTACGAGTAACCTCAGAACAAAGTCCATATTGATCACCTCCCACTTCCAAGTCGGAATCTCGATAGATCGCAATAATCCATCGGGCCTCTCGTGCTCGACTGACTGCTGGAAATTAGGACATCAGGCAACAAAACTCGCCACGCCCCTCTTCGTGCCATCCCACCAATACAAACATCCGAGGTCATGGTACATCTTGGTCGACCGGATGAATAGAATAACGAGCACCGCGTGGCTCTGCCTAGACGAAGTCTGACACATCGGGAACACACAACCGCCTCAAATCTCGACTTCATCAGCGCTACTGAATAGACTCTTCTCCTCCCGAAGAGCTGCATCTCGATACCGTACCAACACTGGGTCCTCAAACTGTCGCCTCTTCACCTCATCAACGATGGAAGACTCGGCAACCTCACGAACCCGTACCCCACTATCGTCGGTATCAATCAATCGAACCCCAAGGCTCGCTAACTGGTGGATCTGACGGACCATGTCCTGTCTCTCTGGCTGTACCTCTGACAGGCTCCCCATCGATCTACGACTCAAGGCATCAGCAACTACGTTGGCCTTCCCCGTATGGTATATAATATCAACATCATAATCTTTCAAAGAACTCTAACCACCGCTCGCCGCAAGTTCGCTTTCTACCCGAAGATATACTTGAGGCTCTTGTTGTATGTATATATATCCTCATGAAAAACATACAAATAATGTCTCCAAATCTTCAAGGCATGAATAATCGCGCCAACTCTAAGTCGTGGGTAGGGTAATTCCTCTCATGCTTCAGAATCGCCGAAGCATAAGCTATAACCTTGCCGTCGTATCAAAACACACCCTAGCCCGATACCCGAGGCATCACAATAGATGCGTGCGTTTAACCCTCAGAAGAGTAAGAACGAGTCAGAGTCAACCTTTTCTTCAAAGAATCGAAACCCTCCCGCAAGCCTCGTCCATCGGAACTTGGCCGCTCTCGAGTCACCTAGTCAATGGTGCCAAATCAAGCAAACCGCTTCCACAAACCTACGATAATAACTCGCCATTCAAGAAATCGCACCTGGCCGAGTAGTAGGTCTAGGCCAAGACTTGACTGCCTCAACCTTTGCCGTATCCACCCAAACACCATCAGCCCCAATAATATGCCCCAGGAATGCCACTGAGGCCAACCAAAACTCACACTTGGAGAACTTGGCGAATAATCGCTGCCCGGAGGACCAATCTGGCATCCTCGTTGATCGCGTGCTCCGCTCGTCCGCGAATAAACCAGATGTCATCAATGAATACTATCACAAATGTATCTAAAAATGGCTTGAACACGGTCATCGATCCATAAATACCTGAGCGTTGGTCAAATCGAAAGACATAACCTGAACTCATAGTGCCCATACCGGTCCCGAATGCGATCTTTGGGATGTCGCCTCGAACTCGTGCACTGATGATAACTGCATCGCAGTCTATCTTGAGAAACACCTCGCACTCGCAACTGGTCAAACAAATTATCAATCCCGGGAGGGTACCTATTCTTAATGGTTACCTTATTCACCGCTCAGAATCAACACACATACGCAGCTGGCCCCATCCTTCTTCTTCACAAACAACACGGCCTCCCGGGGAGATACACTAGGCCCGATAAAGCCTTTCTCCAAAGAAATCTTTCACCGGTCCTTGACTCTCTCAACTCAAGGTGCCATCCTATATGGCGGAATGGAAATAGGTCGAGTGTCTGGCAACGTGTCAATACAAAACTCAATCTCCTCTCGAGGGATACCCGGAAGATCGTCTGGGAACACATCTGGAAACTCCCTAACCATCGGCATCGATCAAGAATCGCACCTCACCAGTATCAAATACCGAACCGGATGATAGATGTACCCTTTCGCACCATCTTCCTAGCCTTGAGGTAAGAAATAAACCTACCCTACGACGCCGTGTTGCCCTCCCACTCGATAATCGGCTCGCCAGAAATCGAACCGAACCAACCTGTCCCTACAGTCAACGTTGGCATAACAAGAAGCCAACCAGTCCATACCCATAATGACATCAAAATCTGTAATCTCCAACTCTATCAAGTCTGCAAGGGTCTGACGACTGTAAATAAATACCGGACAACCTCTATACACTCGCTCAGCTAACACCGAATTACCCACTGGCGTAGCTACCTCAAAAGGCTCTATCGACTCCGGCTCTATCCCGATTCTACCCGCAATAAGAGGGGACACATAGGACAAGGTAGAACATGGATCTATCAAAGCATAAACGTCACAACATGAAATCAATAATGTACCTGTGACGACGTCAGGGGAAGCCTCCTGATCCTGGCGGCTGGCTAATGAATATATGCGGTTCTGGGGACCGCTAGAACTGGAACCACCACCACGACCTCTACCGCGGCCTGCCGGTCCGTGAGTACCCTGCCCTCCGGGGCGCATAACCACAGAAGGAGAAGAAGACCCAGCAACAGATCCTGTCGGCTGCACCGTACCACCCATGCCGCCTCTAGACGGACAATCTCTCCTCAAATGGCCCTGCTGGCCACAAGTGTAACAAGCTCCCGAAGCCCTGCGACACTCGCCCTGGTGAAACCTACCGCATCGAGCACACTGAGGTGTGGGTGGTCCCGATCGGTGACGGTTCCTGCCTCCCTGAAATCCCGAAGTCCCGGAGCCCTGACCTGCTCCTGAATGACCTGGCTGAGCAGACCTCCTGCCAGAAAACCGTGAGGGAGCACTCTGTGCTGGCTGGAAAGTGGACCTAGTCTGCTGAGGTTGTCCGCCTCAAATCGCCACGAGACCATTGCCCCGGCCTCTTGGGCTGGCCTGAGTCAATCTGGTCCTCCCTCTCTCTATCCTCTATCCCCTGCGCATAGGCCTGCATCCTCGCAATGTCCATACCGGGCTGAAGAGCCACCCCCAAGCATGCAGTAATCATATGACGGTCTAGCCCCATCACATAACGATGAACTCTATCCGCCATGCCTTTACAATAGTGTGCGATGTCCGGCCAGGAGTCAAACTCGTGCTATACTCTCTGATAGTCCTCCCGTTCTGCCTCAAGGTCAAGAATCTATCTACCCGGGCTCTCCTCATCTCAGGAGGCAAGAAATGATCTAAGGCCTCTCAGAACTCCTCCTGCATACCGGAAGAGCATCCTCACCTCTCGAAAGCAACCACGACTCAAACCGGTTCAACGCAATATCGCAGAACCGGTAAGAGGCTAGCATAATGCACTGTCTCTGAAGCCCTAAGAACTCGCATGGTCGTCAGAGCTGCCGAATGAACTTCGCGGATCCTCCTCGGACCTCGAACCAAAAAACTCGGTGGATGACAACCGGAAAATCCCTAATCCGCAAACCGGCTCTAGGGTGGGTTGCTGCTCTGTCGGCCGCTCGCTACTATCTTGGTCAATAACCGGATCTGCTCCTCGTAGTCTGTGACTCAAGACTCGGCCGCGAATCGAGGCTGCACGGAACCTGCGAGCTACCGCTCGGCTCTCTAATATCGCCGGCGTGGCTGAACTCGCCGACCCGCCTACTATCTCAGGTATAGTGCGTACTCGAGTCCGTAACCCTCTGAGTACCGCTAGCGCCTCTGCCGCTTTGCCTTCGGGCCCCGGTCGCCTTCCGCGAGGCATAAGCGTTTCATAAGAATAGGTCGAGAGATTCAACCTAATAAGACACTTCATTGCACGATCTCGGAGAGAAGAATGAAACCAATCCTAAATGTCCTGCAGACCTCACGATTATAGATGTGGTGCACAACACACCGATAATCAAGACTTACTAGACACGGTCGCAGACACTTTCCGAGGACTAATCGCTCACGATACCACTTTTGTCACGACCCGACCCCGGGCCGCGACTGGTGCCCTACCTGGGCACCCCGTTCAGGTATACATCAGAGAATAGCAGCGGAACATACACAACATAGACACATGTGTAAACAATAAACATCACAGGCTAGCCGATAAGGCCGCCTTCCATAATATAAACATAATCAAAAGTACAACTGTACAACTCAGATCTTACAGCCCAACCACATATGTGAATACAGACCTCTAAGAATAACAATCGTGGACAGGCCCGCCATACCACGAATGTACATGAATCTACAACATCAGGGAAAGACTGTACCAAAAGAGACAAGCCTCCGGAGAAATGGAGCTTCAGACGTCTTGTTATACCCCGTATTTCCAGAGTATGTATGTGAGGGCGTACGTATAAAAATTTAAGCCTTAAAGTTGGCAAGGTTCGAAATTTGTACACAAGTACCAAAAAGAATCGTTTTTCGATGAAACGTTTTACTAAACTTGCGAAGGGAAAATTCCAGCTATGTCATTTATAATTTTTGCGGATTTTTCCGAGATACGTAACATTTTGGACCAACGGGAGGGTGACATGTGTCACCCTCATATTGGGCGTCATTTGGGGCGGCTAGTGGACGAATTGGTGGCATTGGTTAGGTAGGATATTTTGTGCAAGTTGGTGTGGTAGATGGATAAGGTACACATGGTCAAATCCTAGCCCTACACTTGCCTTGCACTTAGCTTCATCTTGGCCATTGGTTGGCCATTTCTTGACCTATAAATACCCCCTTAGTTGATGAACTTCTTCATCCAAAATTGTTCTAAGTGTTAAAATCCTTCCCCTCCCCCCTATTAGAAAGGTTCTCGTCCAACCCTTGGAGAGACCTTGGCCGAAACCCTTCCCCCTTGTGAGCCCTAGCCGAGGCAAACCCCCCCCCCCCCCCTTGCCTAGTTGTTTCGTATAATACCCTGTGGTATAGAAATACTCCCAAGTATTGTTATAATGCCAAAATACTCTAGCCCAAATACCTTGTAGTACTTTCCAAAGTTACCTCTATCGTAGAGCAGGAAATACTATTATACTTTCCCTCAGTCACAAAAACGAAACCCTAAGGAAAACCTTCATAGTCGGTTGAAGTGTTAAGTAGAAGTTGCGTAGAACTTCTAAGGGTTGTTTGGAGCGGGTTGGAGCACCCGGAGTAGGAGCTAAACGTCGCTCAGGATCGACATTAAACTTGGATAATTTTGGGCTCATCGAGGTAAATACTACTGTCCTTCTATTGTAATTGGGAATTACATACTGTAGTTGTATAGAAATGAATATAAGATTCATAGAAGAGAATTGAACTGTAATAGAAGGATATTACAGTAAAGACTTGAACTGAAATCACATCAGAAGAATATATAAGTAGAAGAATAAATCAGATTTACATAGATTGTATTTACTGATGGTGATAACCTTTATTGGTTGAATGTTCGCGAGTAGCATGCTACTTGGAAGGTGGACAAGGCTAGCCGGGTTATAGCCGTGGAGCGTTTTGCTTATAGTCGATAATCGTCGCGAGGTATGTGATTCTTCCTATACTCTTGAGCATGATATTTTAAAGATATATATGTATATAGTACGGTAGACGTACGTGTGTTGACTGAACGTAGTTGTACGACAATGTCTTTTGACTTAAGCCTGAATAAAATATGTATATATAGTACGGTAGGCGTACGTGTGTTAACAGAACGTAGTTGTACGGCAATGTCTTTTGACTTAAGCCTGAATAATAAGAATCTTGAAGTATTTCAAAAGAATTAAGAAACCTTTTTGAAAGAAGAGAAATACTTGGTTTTGAAAACATAAGAGTTATACTAGCTTTATGGGAAGTTAGGTATAACGTCTTAAGAGAGATAAAGAGAATGGTTTACTGATTTTTAGAAGTTAAGAGACTTAATCTTAAAAGATAAGAGACTTGACTTAATATGGATGTTAGTGTGAAACCTCATTCGTGAGTAATGAGTACTTGGTTTTAAAAGGAATAATGTTTTACTGATTTCGGAAATCAGAATAAGTATCGAACAAACCACTGCAGCGCTAATAAAGGAAAATGTATTGAATAATGAAGTATTATTAAAACCAGTAGAAACCTCCATCCGCATAGAAGCTAAGATGAGACAAAATGATATTACATTTTCTAGATCATGTCTGCTTTAATAAATGGTTATAAACAAGTGTAAACCGCCACACCTATGGCATATGTTACTCAATTGTTTTAAAAGGATTAAGACATTGAACTATGAAACTTTTCTAAAATAAAGAGACTTGAGTAATTGAAATTAGGCAAACTGGAACTTTAGGGAAAAGAAAGGCATTGTTTTGTCTTAAATTGGTTTAAAACATAAAGTGTTATAACAACTTTATGGGAAGTTAATTATAACGACTTTATGAAAACAAAAGAAGGGTTTTATCATTGGTTTTAATGTGGTAACTTGACTTTAAAAAGAGAAGTGTTTTGGTCCAAAAGAAGGCATGGTATTGCCTTAATTTGGTTTTAAAAAGGAAAGTATGGAAGTTGTTTTGGTTTACTTAAAAAGATGTAAGTCACTCTATTTTTATACTAAGGGTATCGGGTGACTTTTATAAAAGGAATGGATCTCTTAAAAGGAATTTAACGTACGTAGTACTTTAGGGTTAAAACCCGGACTTTGACATAAAATGAAAGTACCTTGAGTTGTGTATAACTTGCCTATGCTTGTTGTTGTGAAACTTTCCTATGCTTGTTGTGATAGCCTTTGTTGTGCAAGAATTGTGTTTCTATACTACCGCGTCTCGGTGGAGGGCGGTTGACTTGTTGAGAACTTACTTGGGCGTCTGCAGCGACGGAGAATTCCACCGCACGCTCTCATTGATAGAGTTATTCCATGGACTAGATCTCCATGAGGTTTCTTACTGTTCGGCCTTGGTACCTGGTGGTCGGCTTTTGTACTTGCCCCGTCTCGTGGCTGATTCGGCCTTGGTACCTGGTAGTTAGCCCTCGCACTTGCCCCGTTCAGTGTAGTGACGAAGTCTCGTGATACGGCCTTGGTACCTGGTAGTTAGCCCTCGTACTTGCCCCGCCACTCGTGGTCGCCTTGGTATCCGTAGTCGACTTTACTTGCCCATGTCGCCCGTGGTTTGGTTGTATTGTATTGTTAGTACGGCTTTGGCATCAGGTAGGACTTGGTGTTCAGGTGTACTTCTTGGTATTATCATATCATAGACTGCCGGCAGTGAGGAAGGTATTCCACGGGCATGATTGATGTTATGGGCGTGAGACCCATCATTATATTTGAGTAATGACTCGGAGGGCGTGAGTCCCTGACTTGATATAACTGTTATATGTGTGTACTGTAGTTTGGTTATCATACATGTCTCATACTTTATATAGACTATTATGATTTCATTTACAGTATTTACAGTTTCACATACTTGGTACCTGTTGTACTGACCTCCTTCGGGGGGCTGCGTTCATGCCGCAGGTAGAGGTACATCGGCTGTCGATCCCCGCTTTTAGGATCACATTTTCAGCGTATTGGGAAGCTCCGTTCCTTCGGAGGCTTATCTTTTGGTATGTTACCCTGAGTCTGTAGGTTCTTGTACATTCAGGGGTATGGCGGGGCCCTGTCCCGTCATAGTTGTTGTAAAAATCTTAGAGGTCCAGAGTAATTGTGAAGCGGGGTTGTAAGGATTGTAACTGTTCAAAGGTCGATATATATATATATGCTGAAAGGCAACCGTTTTGGTTGGCCTATTTTCTTTCATCTTGATCCATATCTATTTATATGTTTAAGTTTTTATTTCCGTTGTTTTTCTCTGATGTTGTATCACTAGGGTGCCCGGTAAGGCACGATCCACGCCCGGTTCGGTCGTGACAAAAGTGGTATCGAGCGATTAGTCCTCGGAAAGTGTCTACGCACCGTGTCTAGTAGTCTTGATTATCGGTGTTGTGCACCACATCTATAATCGTGAGGTCAGCAGGACATTTAGGATTGGTTTCCCTTCTTCTCATTCTGAGATCGTGCCTTAGAGATGTGTTGTAAGTTGAACCCCTCTGACGTATCTCGTTTTTACCAGTTATGCCTCCGCGCAAGGCAACCCGGGCCCAGAAGGGCAAGGCAGCAGAGGGAGCTGCGAGTAGAGCAACGACAATCTCTACAGAGACCACAAGACACGAGCCTCGATCCCGCACCGGAGCAGCAGGGATGTGTTACAAGTGGGCCCGATTAATGGCCGTGGTTGTGGCGACTTGAGGATAGTGGGCCGCAGCGGCCGATAGCACCGATGGTTCACCCTAGATCGAGATAGTTTGAGGCTACGATTTTCTACGAGTTGTAGGCCGCGAGTTTTATGGGTCGAGGCACGAGGATGATCCGCAGGAGTTCATCCGGCGATTCTGGATCGTGAGTGATCAAGGCATCGGAGACCGAGTCGGTGGTCCTAAGTTCGCATCGGCCGCGTGATACCGCATGATCGGTTTGATTCGTGGAGCTGTCCGGGAGAGAATGCACTTCCAGGCTTTATGGGACGAGTTCTCGGGCGTTTCTTGCACATTTCTTGCCTCGCGGATGAGGAGGGCTCGGCCGACAAATTTTTGGTGTTGCGGCAGAAACGCGTGCGGTTGGAGTACAATGTGAGTTCGACTCATTGGCGTGCGTCCCAGCGTTAGTAGCTAGTATGGAGGATCGAGTGCACCGATATGTTACAGGCTCGATGATTACCTAGCGAGAGTTGTTCGGTGTAGCTCTTGGTAGGGCATGGACATTGCCCGCACGCAGCTTATGCACTTGGATGTGAGGCGGAGAAATCGGCGGAATGACGAAGATCGCCAGAAGAGGGCGAGCAGTGGTCCTTTGGTGACTTTCGAGGCGGACCGCCTCGGCAGACTAGTTATGTACCTCCGCCAGTACAGAGTGGTCCTCCACAGCCTTCGGGACCTTCGGGATATTCAGGAGCAGGTCAGGGCTCCCAGGTTTCAGATTTTCAGGGGAGTAGGAGTGCTCGCCGGATGAGGTCGCCCTTGTCTCAGTGCGGCCGTTGTGGAAAACTTCATAAGGGAAAGTGTCGTACTAACTTGGGAGATTGTTATTCTTGCGTCCAACAGGGCCATCTGGCGAGATCGTCCACCAGGGGTAGCGCTGGTAGGATAGCACAGACTACGGGATCAGTTGCGGGTTCTTCACCTTCCATAGCTAGGCAGGATGTTCATACATCGGCAGGCCACGGCAGAGGTCGCGGTGGAAGTTCCCAGTTTTAGCGGTCCTTTGAACCGCCTATTTTTTCAGGTATATCCTTAACCCTCTAGAGTTTTGTATGTATTGATGTTATGATAATGTGTTAAGTGTTATGTTCGGATAGCGTTGTGCTAAAATGTGATTTAGAAACCTGGTTAGTGAAAAAGGGTAAGCCTGGGGGTGAGAAAATGATGAACCTTAGAATATTACAGTTGAGACCTTAGATGTAAGGCCGTCTTGAGTACAAGATTTTGTGGGTGATCTTAGTCAGAATGTACAAGTATACGTGGAGTAATTGTGGGAAAATTCCTTGGGTGGTGTAAAATGGAAGTGGTAGCTTTCATGACCTGTATAGGTAAGATGGTTCCGGATCGGGAGACAAGAGCTTGATGCGTTAAGTGGGTCGGGTTGGGGCCATGTTGCGGGCCAACCCGTGGCCTGTTTCGAGGTAGGGTCAGCTCTGGGTGGTCCCGCCAGGTGGTAGGGTCACGAGGGTGCTAGGCCCAAGTTTAGATGACCATCGTATGAGTTCGTGGATATGTTCGACCAGAAGCGGATCGTGAAGGCCGGGAATGGCCTTAAGGAAGATTGAGGCTAGTAAGATGACCAAGTTTGGAGGTGGTGACTCCAAAGTTTTGGAAAGCTGGCGATGGCAAGTGTAATGCGTATACTAGAAGAGTTCAAGTGTTCGAGAAGGGCACGACGAGTAAGGAAGGAAGAGAACGTGTGTTATTTCGTGGCCAGGTGTGGCGTTGGCAACTTGTTAGAGGAACTTTATCGTTATCCGTCTTGAGAAGGAACATTCGGGACGAATGTTTCTAAGGAGGGGAGAATGTTATACCCCGTATTTCCAGAGTATGTACGTGAGGGCGTACGTATAAAACTTTAAGCCTTAAAGTTGGCAAGGTTCGAAATTTGTACACAAGTACCAAAAAGAATCTTTTTTCGACGAAACGTTTTACTAAACTTGCGAAGGGAAAATTCCGACTATGCCATTTATAATTTTTGCGGATTTTTCCGAGAGACGAAACATTTTGGACCAGCGGGAGGGTGACATGTGTCACCCTCATATTGGGCGTCATTTGGGGCGGCTAGTGGACGAATTGGTGGCATTGGTTAGGTAGGATATTTTGTGCAAGTTGGTGTGGTAGATAGATAAGGTACACATGGTTATATCCTAGCCCTACACTTGCCTTGCATTTGGCTTCATCTTGGCCATTGGTTGGCCATTTCTTGACCTATAAATACCCCCCTTAGTTGATGAACTTCTTCATCCAAAATTGGTCTAAGTGTTAAAATCCTCCCCCCCCCCCCCCCCCCTCTTAGAAAGGTTCTCGTCCAACCCTTGGAGAGACCTTGGCCGAAACCCTCCTCATGAGCCCTAGCCGAGGCAAACCCCCTTGCCTAGTTGTTTCGTATAATACCCCCCCTTGTGGTATAGAAATACTCTCCAAGTATTGTTATAATGCCAAAATACTCTAGCCCAAATACCTTGTAGTACTTTCCAAAGTTACCTCTATACGTAGAGCCCGGAAATACTATTATACTTTCCTCACCACAAAACGAAACCCTAAGGAAAACCTTCATAGTCGGTTGAAGTGTTAAGTAGAAGTTGCGTAGAACTTCTAAGGGTTGTTTGGAGCGGGTTGGAGCACCCGGAGTAGGAGCTAAACGTCGCTCAGGATCGACATTAAACTTGGATAATTTTGGGCTCATCGAGGTAAATACTACTGTCCTTCTATTGTAATTGGGAATTACATACTGTAGTTGTATAGAAATGAATATAAGATTCATAGAAGAGAATTGAACTGTAATAGAAGGATATTACAGTAAAGACTTGAACTGAAATCACATCGGAAGAATATATAAGTAGAAGAATAAACTGTACTTACATAGGACTGTATTTACAGTAGACTGATAACCTTTATTGGTTGAATGTTCTGCGAGTAGCATGTGCTACTTGGAAGGTGGACAAGGCTAGCCGGGTTATAGCCGTGGAGCGTTTTGCTTATAGTCGATAATCGTCGCGAGGTATGTGATTCTTCCTATACTCTTGAGCATGATATTTTAAAGATATATATGTATATAGTACGGTAGACGTACGTGTGTTGACTGAACGTAGTTGTACGGCAATGTCTTTTGACTTAAGCCTGAATAAATATGTATATAGTACGGTAGGCGTACGTGTGTTAACAGAACGTAGTTGTACGACAATGTCTTTTGACTTAAGCCTGAATAATAAGAATCTTGAAGTATTTCAAAAGAATTAAGAAACCTTTTTGAAAGAAGAGAAATACTTGGTTTTGAAAACATAAGAGTTATACTAGCTTTATGGGAAGTTAGGTATAACGTCTTAAGAGAGATAAAGAGAATGGTTTACTGATTTTTAGAAGTTAAGAGACTTAATCTTAAAAGATAAGAGACTTGACTTAATATGGATGTTAGTGTGAAACCTCATTCGTGAGTAATGAGTACTTGGTTTTAAAAGGAATAATGTTTTACTAATTTCGGAAATCAGAATAAGTATCGAACAAACCACTGCAGCGCTAATAAAGGAAAATGTATTGAATAATGAAGTATTATTAAAACCAGTAGAAACCTCCATCCGCATAAAAGCTAAGATGAGACAAAATGATATTACATTTTCTAGATCATGGCTGCTTTAATAAATGGTTATAAACAAGTGTAAACTGCTCACACCTATGGCATATGTTACTCAATTGTTTTAAAAGGGATTAAGACATTGAACTATGAAACTTTTCTAAAATAAAGAGACTTGAGTAATTGAAATTAGGCAAACTGGAACTTTAGGGAAAAGAAAGGCATTGTTTTGTCTTAAATTGGTTTAAAACATAAAGTGTTATAACAGCTTTATGGGAAGTTAGTTATAACGACTTTATGAAAACAAAAGAAGGGTTTATCATTGGTTTTAATGTGGTAACTTGACTTTAAAAAGAGAAGTGTTTTGGTCCAAAAGAAGGCATGGTATTGCCTTAATTTGGTTTTTAAAAAGGAAAGTATGGAAGTTGTTTTGGTTTACTTAAAAAATGTAAGTCACTCTATTTTTTATACTAAGGGTATCGGGTGACTTTTATAAAAGGAATGGATCTCTTAAAAGGAATTTAACGTACGTAGTACTTTAGGGTTAAAACCCGGACTTTGACATAAAATGAAAGTACCTTGAGTTGTGTATAACTTGCCTATGCTTGTTGTTGTGAAACTTGCCTATGCTTGTTGTGATAGCCTTTTTTGTGCAAGAATTGTGTTTCTATACTACCGCGTCTCGGTGGAGGTAGATTGACTTGTTGAGAACTTACTTGGGCGTCTCAGCGTGACGGAGAATTCCACTGCACGCTCCTATTGATAGTGTTATTCCATGGACTAGCTCTCCATGAGGTTTCTTCTTGTTCGCCTTGGTACCGGTGGTGGCTTCAGACTTGCCCGCCTCGTGGCGGATTCGGCCTTGGTACCTGGTAGTTAGCCCTCGCACTTGCCCCGTTCAGTGTAGTGACGAAGTCTCGTGATACGGCCTTGATACCTAGTAGTTAGCCCTCGTACTTGCCCCGGTCAGCTACGTGGCCGGCCTTGGTATCTGGTAGTCGGCTTTCGTACTTGCCGTGTCGACCGTGGTTTGGTTGTATTGTATTGTTAGTGCGGCTTTGGCATCGTAGGACTTGGTGTTCGGTGTACTTCGTATTATCATATCATGATCGCCAGCGGTGAGGAAGGTATTCCACGGGCATGATTGATGTTATGGGCGTGAGACCCATCATTATATTTGAGTAATGACTCGGAGGGCGTGAGTCCCTGACTTGATATAACTGTTATATGTGTGTACTGTAGTTTGGTTATCATACATGTCTCATACTTTATATAGACTATTATGATTTCATTTACTGATTTCTGATTTCACATACTTGGTACTGTTAGACCGACTTCTGGCCGCGTTCACGCCGCAGTAGAGGTACATCTACCGTCGATCCTCGCCAGGATCACATTTTCAGCGTATTGAAGCTCCGTTCCTTCGAGGCTTATCTTTTGGTATGTTACCACGAGTGCAGAGGTTCTTGTACATTCGGGGTATGGCGGGCCCTGTCCGTCATAGTTGTTGTAAAAATCTTAGAGGTCCAGAGACCGCTTGTGGCGGGGTTGTAAGGATTATAATCGCTCAAAGGTCGATATATATATATATCTTTGAAAGGCAACCGTTTTGGTTGGCCTATTTTCTTTCATCTTGATCCATATCTATTTATATGTTTAAGTTTTTATTTCCGTTGTTTTTCTCTGATGTTGTATCACTAGGGTGCCCGGGGTAAGGCACCAGTCACGGGCCCGGGTTCGGGTCGTGACACGTCTGATAAGTGATCCTAAGAATGCGGATCCACCACCTGCTTACCCTTTCCTGCGGCATGAACGCAGCCCCCGAGGAAGGGGTCGATAATGATATGTACTAAGTATGTAAAACTGGAAAATACTGTAATTACATCATAAGTTTAAATCAAAGCCGGAGACATGTATGATAACAAAATTACAGTACACAGTGCCTTACTAACAATGAGAGTAAACCAAGAGAATACGTACAACATAACAATAGGAGACTCACGATCCAATCATGGGTAGCGAACCCATAGAAACAGGTGGTATAACGTCTTGGGGTTTTGCCCCTCATTTATACTCTTACCACGGGCGTGGTATAACGTCTTGGGGGTTTTCCCCTCATTTATACTCTTACCCTGGAGAAGGTAGTAAAACAGGTGGTATAACGTCTTGGGGGTTTTCCCCTCATTTATACTCTTATCCTGGAGAAGGTGGTATAGCGTCTTGGGGGTTTACCCCTCACTTATACTCTTACCCTATCTCAACCGGCCGTCATACAATAAATAAGCAAGTTAGAAATCCCCCTAACTTCTTATTAGTCTTATTCATCTACACTCTCATTTTAGTTTACTTAAGACACTAATATGTTATAATAAATCCGGGAGTTTAACCCAAAGTACTACGTACTTCTAATCTTTTAGAAATGACTCATTTTCATATAAAACTTCCAAGATACTATTAACCGTAGTATCAAGTCAAAATTACTTTTCAAGACAAGTCACAATACCTTTAGAAATAAAGTTAGGTCTCTAAATCAAGTGACTCCTTTTATTATAAAACCTTAGGCAATTGATGCCTTAAAATCAAATTGTCTTTTCATTAAAATCAAGTCATTTATCTTTCCATAAAGCAAATATAACCAACTTCCCATAAAGTCGTTATATTCACTTTATACCTTAGCCAAATACAATTTCCTATCCAAGGGACTCATACGTTTAAAACGGAACAAGTATCACATACTTTAAAACTCTTCAAGTCCCTTAACTTTAATAAAACATTAGACATCCTTAATACTTTCAAAGAAGTGAGTTATTCTCCTAACTCACCCGACTTGGCTATTCATAAAACTAGTAAAGGATATCAAGGTCTTGTACGTCTACCGTACTATATACGTGCAACTAGTCATGCTCAAAAGATAGGAAAAGTTCTACATACCTCTTTGGGTCAAACCCCTTGCCAAGTACAAAATCCCGCCCGTAGAATGTCAACCTGTAATATTCACAATACGTCTATTAACGTCTTACTTCAAACGTAGAATATTATAAGTGTAAAGTCTCTAAATTCTACGGAAAATCGGACAGCACCTCCTTTGTTTCTACTTACTTTGCCACCTTTTTCAAGGCCGAATACAATAACCAAACACGCCACATTTAAGGCACAATCAAAGCAATTAATCAATAGGGGATTACACGCCTACTAGACGTGTAAAATTCCGCCCCACAAACGATATCAAACCAACACAACTACAAGTCCAATTCGGCCACATTGAGTATAACAACACCAATTCTTATCCAATTCCATTTCAATCCAAGTTGTTAGCAATACATGATATCAAGTCGCAATTGATTATAACTACTATAATCTTCAAGTAAGTAACATGCGACGATTTCTAATAAACGACCAATTAGCAATCCAACTTCAAGTGGATTATACAACATTTCGGATTTAAGCTACAAGCAATCCATAATACTTATAAACTTCAACACATATACTTCATGCTAGCAATATGTAAAGCTAACAACAATATAAATAATCTTGTAACACCTTTTAAGGGACAAGATTATACCTTAACGAATCTTAAACCAACTCCAAATCCGAAGTCGCTCCTTAGAAACTTAGAGCCTCTTCAAGACACTTCAATCCGCTAGTTGAGACCCTTAGAACAACACCAACAAATTTTCTTCAAATCTCCAAACAAAACCTAGAAAGACAACTAGCATACATACATAACCCCCATACCGATTCTGGTCCCCAATCTTTGGGAGTCACTCTTTTAAACAACATAAGGCCATTTCCGGCTCTCACGACCTGGTTCCGGTGGAACGCGTCCACGAACCCGTAAAACAATTAACTAGACTTGGTCTTTGCACCCTCGTGACCCTGTCACGTAGCGGAACTACTACCAACTGATCCCATTCCATTTCAAACCGTGAGGCAACCCGTAATAGGTCCTCAACCCGACCCACCGTCGCGCATAACTCCTATCCTTGATCTGACTTAAATTTTTACTACCCGAGAAGGCCTTATATACCTAAGGTCTCGGCGGTTATCAATACTCTTAGGCTCGCAATTTCCATGCTCCAAGCCTACCTTACCAGTCCCCCCGTAAACGGGTACAATAACTTCTCATAATACCATAACTATGTTGTCTCGATCACAACCATTACTTACTCCATACGGATCCCATCCGTACAATTCTCTTAAGCCTACCACGTAGCTTAATCTATTAACATGGCATTCCGTAAGGTTCCTTAATCATGACTTCTTAAGGGTTCACTACCCTGTCAGACAGCTCGTTATTTCCTAATTATCCCAAAATAAAACATAAGACCTTGGCGAGAATTCATTAATTGTTCCATACCTTCCCGGTATCTAGTTAGTCTTTACCAACTCTTGGTAATCTAAAACCATTCTAGGCAACACGCGTCTGACCCTCATACATAACTCCGTATAGCTGTATGTCATAATACCAACTATACTATAATCATTACCAACCTGGATACGCAATCCACATAGTCCTTCCTGGGTCACTGCTGCCCTGCTCGTAGCTGCAATCAACATAACTCGTTAGGGAGAGACAACCCTAACGACACAGCTCTATCGCACGATCTCAGAGGGAGAAGAATGGAAACCAATCATAAATGTCCTGCAACCTCCTGATTATAGATGTGGTGCACAACACACCGATAATCAAGACTCTACTAGACACGGTCTATAGACACTTTTCGAGGACTAACTGCTCTGATACCACTTTTGTCACGACCCGACCCCGGGCCGCGACTGGTGCCCTACCTGGGCACCCTTCTATTTATACAACATAATAAACTGCGGAAGATAAATACATTTTTTTAAACTAATGCCAAGCCGATAAGGCTGCCATAACATAAAAATTTACCCGAAAGGGTCTATACTGTTTAACAATGTAAAAAAAACAACTCTAACCAGTCCAGCCCACAAATGAATACAGACCTCTAAGATTTGGACAAATACTATGACGGGACAAGGCCCCGCCGTACCCCTGAATATACATAACCATGACGACAAGCTCCGGAACATTGGAGCCATCTCAAAATGCTGAACCAGGATCCTAAGCTCGCGGATCCACAATCGTACCTAAACTGCGGACATGAACGCACTTCGCGAAGTCGATAACAACAGTCATTAATATAAAACGGAAAATAAGGTACAGTAAATAAATCATAACTGTACAAAAGAATGACAGGGGCAAGTATAAAAAGGATAAATACCAGATCCTACCGTGTCATTACCATCTCGTGAACTTAATCGTACCTTATTATCCTTTCCCATTTTTACATAAAAGTTATAGTCACATTCTTACGTACATGCTTAGGAAAACCCGTCAAGTTCATTACTATATAACTTACTTACCTTGCATAACATAATCCGGCCCTTTATGGAGGGACGCCTATACTGCCCGGCCCAATCTGGGACGCGATAAAGTCACATAAGTCTGCCCATAGAGGTATACCGCCCCTAACTGGGACGCGATAATGTCATATAGTCCGCCCGTAAAGGTATATTGCCCACCCAACTGGGACGCGATAATGTCATATAGTCTGCCCATAAAGGTATACTGCCCGGCCCATTTCTGGGACACGATAATGTCATATAGTCTGCCCATAAAGGTATACTGCCCGGCCCATTCCTGGGATGCGATAATGTCATATAGTCTTCCCATAAAGGTATACTGCCCGGCCCATTTCTGGGACGCGATAATGTCATATAGTCTGCCCATAAAGGTATAACGCCTGCCCATTCTCGACGCGATAATGTCATATAGTGCGCCCATAAAGGTATCGCCCGCCCATTCTCGGGACGCGATAATGTCATTATAAAATCCGAATTTAACCCAACGTACTACGCACTCTACTCCTTTAGAATGACTCTTTTTCAAATAAAACTTCCAAGATACTAATAACCGTAGTATCAAGTCATATCTACTTTTAAAGACAAGTCACAATACCTTTTAGAAATACATTTACAGGCTTCTAAATCAAGTGACTTCTTTCTTAAAAACCTTAAGCAATTGGTACCTTTAAAACAATTTGCCCTTCTTTATTTCAAGTCATTCTTTGTTTATATTACTAGAGAAAACCATTCTTTTAACCTTCCATAAAGTTATTATAACCAACTTCCCATAAAGCCGTTATACTAACTTTATGCCTTAGACTAATTCATTCTTTTTATAACCAAGAGACTTATACTTTCAAATCAAGTTACATAACTTTTAAAATACTTCAAGTCTCTTAACTTTAGAAATCAAGTTTCTTAACTTAGAATTTAAAATCTCTTATCTTTAGAATATCAAGAAATCCATGCTTTCCAAATCCAGTATTCTATACATTTAAATCAACTCATTTCTTCCTTTAGAAATCAAGTCCCATAACTTGAAAAATAAAGTTTCTTAACCTTTTAAGAATTCAAGGTTCATAGTCTTAAAAACTTCATACGTAAACTCTTTTAAATTAAGTAAAATATACTTTGGTGCGTTGTGAATAAGTTATACTTATTTATAACGATCTTATTCAAGTAGCCATGATCTAGAAAATGTAATACAATTTTGTCTTATCTTAGTTTCTATGCAGATGGAGAATTCTACTCATTTTAATATAATCAATTGTCATTACATTTTCCTTTATTAACACTGTAATGGCTTGTTCGATACTTATTCTCATTCGTGCCGTAAAATTAGCCAAGTCAACTTGGCTCCAAATACCTCCTAACGACTCTTACCAACATCCCACATAAGACTTGGTAAGAACTTAGGATAACCTAGACATAACCTTTACATAGAGTAAATCACATACATACCTCTTAACTTCTAAGAGTAGAAGGGAATATGAAATAATACCACATGTATATTCCATACATAGAATCATGCCAAAGGAAGGAAGAGGTTCACATACCTCGCGACGATTATCGACAAATAGCAAAATGCTCCAAAGTACTTCAACCTTGATAGCTATTCCATCCTTCAAGTAGAACACGCTATACTTAGTACTTCAACCTATAATGGCCATAATACGTCCATTAACCTCTAGCTTCGAACGTAGAATATTCTAAGTGCAAAGTCACTAAATTCTACAGAAAATCGGACAGCACTTCCTTTGTTTCTACATACATTGCCACCTTTTTCAAGGCCTAATTCAATAACCAAACACGCCACATTTAAGGCTCAACAATGTAGTTAACAATAGGGGATTACAAGCCTACAAGACGTGTAAAATTCCGCCCCACAATAATACAAAACTAGTTCCATATTTAAAGCCATTCTCGGCTAAACATATATAACAACACAAAGTCCTTTTCCAATTATTTTAATCCAAATTCTTAGGTCTAACATGTTATATAGTCATAAACAACTTCAACAACTATAATTCCTTCTTTATATAACATGTGACGACTTAAACTAATAATCAACTTGAATTGTAATCTTAAGGGTTAAACATGCTAGTTTTCGGATTAGGGTTCCAATAGCCAATACACTTATCAAACTTCATACTAAATACCTCATGCTTGCTAATATCCATAACTACAATGATAAGAAATCTTTAATTGCTAAAACGACAAGATTTATACCTTTACAAGCCCTTAAAATTTCCAAGGTTCAAAGTCGCTCCTTAGCAATTCTTGGCTCATTTTCTTATGTTCCAATCCTCTCCAAGCACTCCTTAAAAGCTCATGAAGAACTCCTCTTCAAGTTCCATCTTCAAAGTTGAAGAACATCTTAGGTTTTCGCCTTGCGACTAACGTAAAAACGTCGTTTTTCCGGGATCTTTCTATTGAGATATCCTTACAATACCCCTAGGAACCTTGGGTTAAAGTCTTGTGAATAATAGACCAAAATTACAAAATTTTCTTGTGGAGAGGAGCTCAAACCCGAGAGCTATCTTGGCTAAGCTCAAAGTTTCTTGAAAATTTTCTAAGTGTGAAGACTTGTCTTGCACTAGTGTGTATATATAATACAATGTAGGGTCTAGATTATAACACTTGTTAGGGTTGGATGGAAGAGATCAAGCCAAGTGACCCTTGGACTTAGTCAACAATGTCAAGCTCTTAAATTAGCAAGACTTGGTCATCTTAACATTGGCCAAAAGACCATTTTGCCCTTGCATTAATTCGACCAAGCCATGTGGGGGGTGCCACGTGTCGCCCTCCCATGCGTCCATAAAATTCCGTAACCCTCGTGGGCCCCACAAAACGTAAAATTCCTCGGGTGGGCCCCACATGACCAAATCCGTAAAAATAAATTTCCATAATGATAATAAGTTCCATACTCTTCAAATAATACATTTTGAGAATCTAATTCTCACCACGAACATTTTTCCTTTTCGACGTTCGGAAGATTTTTCGTCGGAAAAACAATTCTTCCTTTCGTACCAATTTCAAGTCTTGAGTTCCTTACGTACATTCTTTTAAACATGCCCTGGACTTACGGGGTGTAACAGAAGTGCTGCCCAAATTTTCATAAAAAAAGAGAACCTATACTTGGTATTAATCTACCTTAGAAAGCATGAAGTTGATAGAAGTGTTATTGTTGTTATAGGTTGAAGTACATTGAGACGTATCCTAGATTGTAGAGTTGGTTAGTCGCCAATAAGGTATGTGAACTATCCTTTCTTCTTCTAACATGATACCTTGTTATAAAGTGAGTGAATCATACTCTTTAATGTTGTACTTCATTGATAGTACTTTGGATTTCCTAAAATAGAAGTTGTTCTATATACTTCCTTGATAGTACTTGGGGTTTCTAAAATGAAAAATTGTTATATCTATTCTCTTGATAGTACTTGGGGTTTCTAAAATGAAAGATTGTTATATCTATTCTCTTGATAGTACTTGGGGTTTCTAAAATGAAAGATTGTTATATCTATTCTCTTGATAGTACTTGGGGTTTCTAAAATGGAAGTTGTTTACCTATCCTATTGATAGTACTTTGAGTTTCTAAAATGGAAGTTGTTTACCTATCCTATTAGTAGTACTTTGAGTTTCTAAAATGAAAGTTGTTTACCTATTCATTTAATAATGCCTTGAGTTTTTCGAAAATGATAGTTCATTCTATTTGTGCTAATGAGAGTCAAAGAAGATTTAAATTGCACATAGTTGCTTGTGATAGTTATATGTGTACAGTCCTTTATATTTGGACCGTGTCCCAAAATGGGCCGGGCAGTATACCTTAATGGAACGGGCAGTATACCTTAATGGAACGGGCAGTATACCTTAATGGGCAGGGCAGTATATATTACATGACTTTACCGTGTCCCAGAATAGGCCGGACAATATACCTTAATGAGCAGGGCAGTATATATTACATGACTTTACCGTGTCCTACAAGGGGCCGGGAAGTATACCTTAGTGGGAAGGGCAGTATATATTATTGACTTTACCGTGTCCTACAAAGGGTCGGGCAGTATACCTTAATGGGAAGGGCAGTATATATATTGACTTTACCGTGTCCTACAAGGGGCCGGGCAGTATACCTTAATGGTAAGGGCAGTATATATTATTGACTTTACCGTGTCCTACAAGGGGCCAGGCAGTATACCTTAATGGGAAGGGCAGTATATATTATTGATTTTCTTGTGTCTACAGTAGGCAGGCGGTATACCTTAATGGGAAGAGCGGTATATATTATTGACTTTCTGAGTGTCCTAGTAAGTAGGCGGCAAGATACCTTCTTGGGAAGGGCAGTATAGATTATTGACTTTACCGCGTCCCAGAAGGGGCCGGGCAGAATAGCTTATTGACTTTATCGCGTCCCAGATAGGGTCGGGCAGAATACCTTACAGGGCAATATTTGTGTATAACATTCGGGTTCAACTCCCATGACATTATTTGTTTATTTGGACATACTTTCATAATTTGAAAAAGTATAGTTGATTTTCATTACTCTCAGTTTAAAAAGAATACAGTTGACTCTTACTTTGAAAAGACAGTGTACTAGTATTTGATTATTATACTTGTCTCTTGTTATCTTTTTGGCCTGTTATAATCTCATTTACAGTACTTATTGTTTCACAAACTTGGTACATTTTCCGTACTGACCCCCTTTCTCAGGGGCTGCGTTAAATCTGCATGAGTTTAGGCCTTGATTTGGTGATCTGCAAGTGTAGGATCCTTGCTCAGAGTTTTGGGATAGCTCCATTGTTCTGGAGTTTATCATTTTGGTAATGATCTTTCAGTACAGATTTTTGTACATTTATGGGTACGGCGGGGCCTTGTCCCGTCATAGTATATTGTCCAAACTCTTAGAGGTCTGTATTCATATGTGGGATTGGACTCGTGTACAGTGTAGTTTCATTTTGGCTTATATATATAGCGGCAGCCTTGCCGGCTTTGCCTTTGCTTGTTTTAAAAAAAATGATGATGAGTGTCTTTATCTTTCACGGGTTACTTGGGATGAATGTGTAGAAGGGTGCCTAGGTAGGGCACCAGTCGCGGTCCCGGGGTTCGGGTCATGACAAGAGTGGTATCAAAGAAGTCAGTCCTCGGAATGTCTACAGATCGTGTCTAGTAGAGTCTTGATTATTGGTGTGTTGCGCGCCACACCCATAAACAGGAGGCTACAGGACATTTAGGATTTGGTTTCTATTCTTCTCACTCTGATATCGTGCAATAGCACTGTGTTATTAGGATAATCCCTCTCTGACGTATTATTGTGTTACAGCTATGCCTCCGAGGAAGGCAATAGTTGCCCAGAAGGGCAAATCAGTAGCGGGAGCTACTAGTCAGACTCAGAGAGTTATTAGGGCTCATGCCCGATCTATCTGGATATTGTCTGCGATCGGCGAGTTCTTACGCACGATTTTGAGGCCCACACGAAGCTTCGGCTCACCGGTCGAGAAAACTATAGGGCCATGAGGCACGTAGTTCTATTACTGACTAGGCTAGTGGTGATGCAGACTTGTCAGCAGGGCTTTATTCGGCCGATACAAGCATGTGTACAGGGGGTAGATGGCCAACGCAGAAACCAGCGTTCTAGACCGGTTGGATATCCCGGTGAGTTTCTGGACGAGAAGCCTCAGCAGCGGGTGAGATATTCTTCCCAGCCTACACAGAACATACCCCCATAGTTCGCAGGTGGGAGATTGAACCCCACGAGGTATTTAGGAGTCGGTCAGAGCTCCATGGTTCCAGGTTTTCATAGGAGCAGGGGATCTGCTCAGTTGAGGCCACTTTTCCCTCAGTGTTTCCAGTGTGGTAAGCATCATTTGGGGAGATGCTCTTTTGGTATAGATGCTTGCTTTTATTGAGGCCGTCAGGGCCATGTGGTGAGAGAATGTCCTCTTAGAAGGGGCACTGGTGGTGTGACTCGACCTGCTGGATCGGTGGCTGGTTCCTCTTCCTCTACAGTTGTGCGCCGCACAGGGCGGGGTATTCAGATGTCAGCGACCCATGGTAGAGGTCGTGGTGGAGTTTATAGTTCTGGCGGTCTTTCGAACCGTATTGATGTTGTGGATACCAGGCAGGATCAAGAGGTATCATCAAATGGGGTTACATGTATATTTTGATCCTTTTGAGTCATACATGCATTGATAGATTCAGATTCCACCCTAACATAAATATTCCCCTTGTTGCTAGTAGGATGTGAATTGATAGGACCATCAGAGGTAGAAATATTTTTGTTTAAGTAATGTGTAGAGTGAAGGATGTTGACAAGAATGATAAAGTGAATGAAACTATAGTTGTTGTCACGACTCGACCCCGGGCCCGCGACTGGTGCCCTACCTGGGCACCCCTTTCGGTATACATCAGAGAATAGCAGCGGAACATACACAATTGATAAAAATCTTAAATATAAAATAACAACAGGCTAGCCGATAAGGCCACCTTCCGTAAACTATACAAATAAAACAGTACATTTTTTTTTACAACCCAAACCACAATGTGACTACAGACCTCTAAGAATAACAACTCTGGAGGGACATGGCCCCGCCATACCCCTGAATGTACAACAACCGACAATACCAGGGACAAGCCTCCGGAATAAAGGAGCTTCTCAACAGCTGAACAGTGATCCTAAGAGCGGGGATCAGCAACATGTACTCTACCTGCGGCATGAACGCAGCCCCCCGAAGGAGGTTAGTACAACATGTACCAAATATGTGGCCCGAAATCTTGTAATGAAATCATAAGTCTATAATAAAACTGAAGACATGTATGATAACTCAATTAACAGTACACAGTGCCTTACTAACAATGAGAGTAATCAAAAGTATACTTACAACATAAAAATAGGAAGCTCGCGATCAAAGCGGGACCACCGCGCGATGTCATTAAGCAATCCTACTCACGGGACTATTTCACCCGCATGGGTCGTGTGGACCGCGTGAGGTATTCCTCGCATAGGGTATGCCCGCGTGGGACTATTTCACCGTATAAGCCCATAAGGACTCGCGTGAGGTATTCCTCGCATCATGGGTAGCAAATCCACGGAACAGTGGTATAACGTCTTGGGGTTTACCCGCCATTTATACTCTTACCACAGGCGGTGGTATAACGTCTTGGGGGTTTACCCCTCATTTATACTCTTACCCTGGAGAAGGTGGTATAACGTCTTGGGGGTTTACCCCTCATTTATACTCTTACCCTATCTCAACCGGCCATCATACATAACATAAGCCCTACCGGCTTATCATACATAACATAAGCACTACCGGCTTATCACAACATAAGCAAGTTAAGAAATCCCCTTAACTTCTTATTAGCCTTATTCATATACACTCTCATTTTAGTTTACTTAAGGCACTAACGTGTCATTATAAATCCGGGAGTTTAACCCAAAGTACTACGTACTTCTATTCTTTTAAAATGACTCATTTTCATATAAAACTACCAAGATACTAATAATCGTAGTATCAAGTCATAACTACATTTTAAGACAAGCCACAATACCTTTTTAGAAAATACATTTTCGGGCTTCTAAATCAAGTGACTTCTTTCTTTTAAAACTTTAAGAAATTGATGCCTTTAAATCAATTTGCCTTTCGTTATTTCAAGTCATTTAACATACTTAATTTACTTAGAGTAAACCACTCTTTTTAACTTTCCATAAAGCTATTATAACCAACTTCCCATAAAGTCGTTATACTAGCTTTATACATTAGCAACTTACATACTTCTTTATAACCAAGAGACTTAAACTTTCCAACAAAACAAGTATCAATAATACTTTCAACATACTTAAAGTCTCTTAACTTTTGAAAACCAAGATATCCTTAATATTTAAACAAGTGAGTTAATTCCCTAACTCAATCAACTTGAACATTCTTAAAATAAGCCAAGGATATCAAATGGACCTAGATTGTCAAAATCTTGTACGTCTACCGTACTATACATTTACAACTTATTCATGCTCAAGAGATAAGAAAGTTCCACATACCTCTTCGGTTTAATCCACTTGCTAAGTCCAATTCGCCGTACGTAGTATGTCAACCTATAATGACCATAGTACGTCTATTAACTTCTTACTTCAAACGTAGAATATTCCAAGTGCA
Source organism: Przewalskia tangutica (assembly GCA_029844215.1). Taxonomy (NCBI): domain Eukaryota; kingdom Viridiplantae; phylum Streptophyta; class Magnoliopsida; order Solanales; family Solanaceae; genus Przewalskia; species Przewalskia tangutica. Next base: position 27,377,591 of record CM056728.1, on the reverse strand, counting down.
AAGTCACTAAATTCTACGGAAAATCGGACATCACTTCCTTTGTTTCTACATACTTTGCCACCTTTTTCAAGGCCGAATTCAATAACCAAACACGCCACATTTAAGGCTCAACAAAGTAGTTAACAATAGGGGATTACACGCTTAATCAAGACATGTAAAATTCCGCCCCATAATATATAACAAACTAGTCTAAACTACAATGTCAATTCGGCAATTAGGGCAACAATACCAATTATTCTTCCAATTTCTTTTCAATCCAAGTTGTTTAGTATAACATGTTATAAGGCCGCAATTGGTTATAACAACTATAATCTTCAAGTAGATAACATGCGACGATTCTAATTATCGACCAAATTGTATTTCAATTTCAAATGGCTAAACATGTCATTTTCGGATTTGAGCTTCCAAATTTCCATAACACTTAACAAACTTCATAACACATATCACATGATCATTTCTAACTTATAATAACATGGAATCTTCAATTACAAAAGTAAGACGAAGATTATACCTCATTTAGCCCAAATATGATCTAAGATTACAAGTCGATCCTTAGCAACTTTAGCTCCTCCTTTCGACGTTCCAATCCACTCCAAGCAACCCTTAGAAGCTTATGAAGAACTCATCTTCAAGTTTCAACTTCAAAGTTGAAGAACTCCTTAACTTTCCGCCTTGTGACTAATACGAAAACGCCACTTTTCCGGGATCTTTCTATTGAGATACCCTTACAATACTCTTAGGAACCTTGGTTTAAAGTATGGGAATTATTGGACAACAATTGAAATTTTTTCTCTCTTGAAACCCCTCAAAGCCGAGAGCATACCTAGAGCTCTTCAAGATTTTTTTGAAAATTTTGCTAAGTGTGGAGCTTGTCTTGCACTAGTATACATATATAACAAGATGGAGGGTCAAGATTAGTACAATTGTGTGGCTTGGATGAGTTTCACATGGATCTAGCCCAAGTGGCCCTTGGACTTAGTCAACATTGTCAAGCTTCAAGACTTTAGCAAGACTTGCTCATCTATTTAATGGTCAAATGACCCTTTTGCCCATGGTTCAATTCGTCCACTAACAAATAAGGGGGGGGGGGTGACACATGTCGCCCTCCCATTCGTCGCAATATTCGTTTTCCGACAATTCCATAATTCCGATAAATTTTTACTCGTCTCAAACCTTAACATTTTTTAGTTCTTACGTACGTTCTTATAAACATATCCTGAAATTCCGGGGTGTAACAGTTGTGTAGGGTTCACAAGGTGTAATTACCCCATAACAGTGTAAAGACCGATAGTAGAGGATGTACAGTAGGAATACTTCGGCCAAAGGTGACGAACCTCTAATGAGTGGAAGGATAGTGTGAGAAATACTTAGAGATAGGAGAGAGATTCATTTTAGACCATGATTGAGAGTTAATTGTGATGATACACACACTTTAGATTCAGTAACATTGTCCATAGGTGTTCGTGATTGAGATACTACTTGTATTAGAGTTTACACCGGTTAGTAAACAAAGCTAGACAGACAATGGGATCATTCACCAACCAGTAGTTTGACTAATGTGAGGACGGAGAAGAGAAGTTGACACGAGGGAACACATCAGTTAGTTGAGTGGGAGTCCGACTGAAGGATTCAGATAGTGATAGCTTATGACTTAGAAACGGCAGGGTCATACCTAGTACGGGAAGAGAAAGGAATGTCTGAAGATCCCATTTTGGAAACACTGCAACCTTCGAGTATTATGAGAAGGGACCTCAGATGGAAGGTCCGTTGGTGTATATACATGTGATATATTGTGGCCGTGTATGGCATCGTTGGTTTTGTGGAGTATTGGTTGATATATATAGTAAGGAGACGACGCCGAAATCTGTATAGTTTGAGACCCGCTATTAACATTCGGGACGAATGTTTCTAAGGGGGGAAGGATGTTACACCCCGTAATACCAGGGCTGCTAATTGAGAATGTGATTAAGGATTTAAAATTTAAATTTTGGAAAGAAAGAATTATTACATTTTCTTAAGGAAAATTCTCGGGAGAATGTGAAGAGAAAAATTATTAACTTGGAGTTTAATACTTCTAATTGGATTTATGGGATTAGTAATTGATTACGAAGAATTAGAATTGATAATATAGGGTCCGCCGAGAATTTCACAATTTTGTGGGGTCCTTCGATTTTAAGATATTTTGAACAAATATTTAGATATTTTATTTAAGTGAGAATTTTGGCCAATAGAAGGTGACACCCATCCCCCATCTACTTGTCTTGAAGGCAAAATATATATAGAGAGATAGAGTTGCAAGACATGGATTCATTTCACATTTTTTATCTTCCAAAACTTTCTCTTCTCTCCTCTCCTTGACTTGAGTCATGAAAATCCATGGAAATTCTAAGAAGAAAGGTTGATTATTATCCAAGATTAAGAACCCTAATCTAGTTCTAAGCCAAGTTAACACTCCAAGATCCTCCAATTTAGTTGTGGGCCGAAACTTGAGTTGAAACCCTAGGCTTGTTCTTCAACTTTTTGGAAGTGAAACAAGAAGGAAAGTTGGTTATAAGTTTGTAATGGATACATGGGAGTGATTGGATCTTGAAGAAGCGAAGCAAAACGAAAACTGTATGCCAAAAACCGTGGGACTGCCTTGGACGTTTTTGGGCAAAATAAAAGGTAAAAATTCTTCCTTCTCTTGAAGTAATTGAATATAACTTATTGTTATAGTTAATAGATGAACATGTGTTAAGAAGAATGAAGAATAAAAAGTGTTTGGACAATTTGTGGGCTAGGGCCGAAAATGAGGCAGTTTTGGTGTTGTTGGATTTCGTTGGTTATTGTCGTTATTATCTTCACCTATTGCATGTTATTTGTCACGACCCGACCCCGGGCCCGCGACTGGTGCCCTACCTGGGTACCCTTATAGGTATACATCAGAGAAAGTCAGCGGAACATATATGAAACTCATAACTTACATTAACAGGAAAATAAACAACAGGCTAGCCGATAAGGCTACCTCCCTTGACATATATATATATATAAAACCAAAAGCAGTTATATCATTTTTCTTTAAAAACTGACCCACAAGATATGACTACATGTGAAGCCCCAAATTTGTTACAATAAAAATAAACATTATTGTGTCTATGTGATTATGTTACGACCTTATTCACATTCGAGGACGAATGTTGCTTAAGGGGGAGAGAATGTAAAATCCGGAAAAAAAATAATAATATATAGTTGTGGTTGAGTTAATAAATATATATATATAAGAAAACAATGAATAAATTGCATGGGATAGAGTTAGTGTTAAAGTTGGATAAATAGATAGATAAAATGAAAATAAAAAATAAAAAAAATAAAAAAAAACAAACAAACAAAAGGGCATGTTGCACGTCCTTTTCCTTCCCCCCCCCCCCCCCCCCCCCCCCCCTTTCATTTCCCCTACAACTCTTGTCATTCCACCTCCCATAGGTTATAGAAAACTCTCCACTTATACATTGTATTTACACACAAACAAAGTACATAACATAAAGGTTAGAAAATTAGAAAAAAACAAGTGAACAAGAAGAGGAAAATTCTGGAAAAAAAAAACAAGAAAGCAAGAAGAACAACAATAAAAGAAATACTAGGGAGCAAGGGTCCCTTGTAGCAACCGAATAACAATCATTTCACACATACAAGGTGAGTTTTCTCACTCAGAAATTCTTGGTAACATCCTTTATTTTAAGTTCAATACATATTAGAATAAGAATTGAGTGTTGAAAAGAAATATTGAACTTTTGATTGTTTAGACAACTAGTTGCGTCATGAACTTTACGAACTGTTCTCACTGAGTTATAATTGTTAGAATTTGATGAAATTCGGAATAATGGTACACCTCTCTATTATGATCATATAGAACCAAAAATGAGGTAAAATGGACATACGGTTTGAAAGTTATCATAGTTCAAAGTTACTGCCTTAGATTTGGCCGAAATTCGGAAAGGCATAATTACGTACTGTTTTTATTGAGTTTTACTTATTAGAATTATATGAAAATTTATATGGTTGTAAATCTCTCTGTTACGGACAGATATAGATAACGAGTTATTAAAACGGACTTACGAGTTGAGAGTTATTTTAGTTTGAAGTTGCTGCCTCGGATTCATCGGAATCCAGAAGGGCAGGACGTTGAAACGTAAAAATGTACTAATCCGTGGGGAATATGAAAATTGGTGCTAAATAAAAGTTCTAGATCTCTCTGTTGTGGACATTTTGAGACCTTACGGGGGTCTATCCGACTTACGTATTGAGAGTTTCGCTGTTTAAAGTTTCTGCCTCGGATCTATCGAGATCCAGGAAGGGCAGCGAATAAAAGTGTAAAACTGTACCAAATGGTACAGAATATGAAAGGATGGTTCACATGTAGACGTGTAACTCTCTGTTCTCGTCGTTTTGAGATTTTATGGGGCTTGAACGGGTTTACAGATTAGGAGTTATGACTATTCTAAGATTGAGTTCTGTTTAATAAAAATTCTGCCGAAACAAATTTCATGTGGCTGTTTTGAGGATAAATTTGTGTTAGTAACCCAAAGTAGTTTTAAATGAAATTTGGTACAGTGAAAGATCTTCGTCTTACCTTAGTTTCCGCTAGAGAAACACCTTAGTTGGAGTTATGGTTAAAAATTTATAATCGTTACAAGTATGAATGACAGAACGTTGGGAAAGAGAATATTATTTATTCGATCTTCTGAAAAATATGAAAAGTGAATACGTGTTCACATAAATATATAAATATAAACATAATGGATCGGGTTACACGCCGCAACAAAACGTAAAGTGAATACGTATTCACAAATACGTAAATATAATGGATCGGGTTGCACGCCGCAACAAAATGTAAAGTGAATACGCGTTCACAAATACGTAAATATAATGGATCGGATTGCACGCCGCAACAAAACGTAAAGTGAATACGCGTTTACAAATACGTAAACATAATGGATCGGGTTGCCCGCCGCAACAAAACGTAAAGTGAATATGTGTTCACAAATACGTAAATATAATGGATCGGGTTGCACGCCGCAACAAATATGAAAGATGAATACATGTTTACCTATATATAAATTTGAAAAGTGAATACGCGTTCACAAATATATAAATGTAATAAACATATGGAAATGCAGGGAAATGTCTTAACGTATAATACGAGATAAAATGAAGTGTTAGTTAAACCGAGAATTTCCTATGAGGAGTTGTTGCATATTTAAAAGTGTTGTAACCTGATATGTTTTTGCAATATGCTTATTACGTTATAATGTGATTGCACTTGGAATATTGTGGTGTTACTTTGAATTGCAGGGTAAGGTTCTCACTCAGCCCCAGATGGTAGGGCTGACTCTTTATTTAACATATTTCAGGAAAGCGTGATAGAGGAAAGGCTCCACGCCAAGGCTAGCGATCGTCCATGACCTCTTGTCATACCAAGTCCATTGCTTGGGCTTGGTACTCGTCGAGTTCGTAATGTCGGTTCGATGTCTCGAAATGCCCGTGTGGAATGGTCTCCTTTCCAACTTAGAATAATCTTTGTCAGTATGTCTATGTAGAAACAATATTTGCACGAGCATGGGCTCGCGTTATGTTTTTAATAAAGTCATAAACAAATTTTTTTTATTGTTATTTTTATTAATAGATCCGTTTTGAATATAAGTTCAAATTTCTAAATAAAGAGAATTAAATGGTGCTCCTGGTGGGAAATAATTGTCCAGGTGCCATCACGCCCTAAGTAAAGACTTAGGAAAAGTCGGGGCGTGACACTACAGACCTCTAAGAGTTTTGACATAACCACTGTGACGGGATAGGGCCTCGCCATACCCCTTAATATACATAAATCTACATCAACAGGGATCCATACCAAAAGATAAGTCTCCGGAGTAAATGGAGCCTTTTCCCAAAAACTGAACAGAGATCCTAAGACCAACGATCACCAACCTGTGTACCTAACACCTGCGGGCATAAACGCAGGTCCCCGAAGTCGATAATAGTGTCACGCCGAACCCGGGCGTGGTGGTGCCTACACAGGCACACTTACTTAACAACACAAGTAAACTGCGGAATTAAATAACACCTCATTATTATATTTTTTCAAAACCATCATACGTCTGAGGGCAAAGCCAAAAGGCGCCATATAATATACATAATAAAAGACACTACATGCATACGAGTCCAATCCACATATGAATACGGACCTAAGAGTTATCTTGAACTATGGCGGACAAGGCCGCCAGTATCCATAAGCGTACAAAAGCACATCTTGAAGGATCTATACCAAAAGATAAACTCACGAGCAGGGGAGCTATCCAAAACTACGGCGGTCCTACACTGCAGATCACCAAAGCGTATTACTGAACTGCGGCATGAGCGGCCCGAAGGAGGTCGGTGCGAAGAATGTACCAAGTATGTGAAGCGATGAAATGCGTAATGAAATCATAACGATCTAAACAAAAGCAGATACATGTATGATAGCCAACCTACGATTACCTGATACATAGCGGTCATATCAAGTCGAGCGCGTGCCTCAAAGTCATTACTAAAATATAACCATGGGTCTCGCCCATAATATCAATCATGCGTGGAATCGCTCACTTCTTGGCGATCCATGATATAATATAACACCAATAGGCATACATGAACACCAAGTCGCATGTATCCTAAAAGCGCTGCGCAGTAGGAAAAGCGAACCACGGATCCGGCTGCGTCATAAACTGCGGCCGAAATGCGAAAGCCAACTACGGATCCGGCTGCGTCGACAATCGGGGGCAAATGCAGCTAACTACGGATCCGGCTGTCGTCACGAGATATGGCCAAGGCAAGTCGAAGCTATCTCAGGAGCCTCCGTACCAAAGCGTGCAATAGAACGACGGGAAAAATGCGAAAGCCAACTACGGATCGGCTGCGTCGTGTTGGCAAGGCAAATGCGAAAGCTAACTACCGGATCCGGCTGCGTCACTAAATCTCATGGAGGGCTAGTCCATGGAATAAAAATATCCCACGTGGTCGCATGCCCCGGAATCCCACATCGTATAAGCATGACCATGGGGTAATACAAATAATGGAAGCATACCCGTGGAATCCCACATCACCGCTTCGATGCGTCAAGTAAACTTACAACAAGACGATCGACCCTCGGCCAAAGTCGCGGCGTAAAAATATAATACTTGCACTCAAAGGCTATCACCGATTACATAGGCAAGTTCATAAAATCTTTAGACATTCATTTTATAAACTCAAGGCACTTACGTTTTATATAAAAGAAATCGGGATTTTAACACTAAGTACTACGTACTTCCATTCTTTTCAAAAGACTCATTTTTATATAAAACCCCAAGATACTAACACCTGTAGTATCAAGGCATGTCTATTTTTCAAACTAAGTTACTACATCTTTAGATATTCATTTCAAGACTTGAAATGAAGTAACTTCTAATTTCACAACCTAAATGACTCATTACTATCAATCAAAATAGACAACTTTCTTATCCTTCCATAAAGTCGTTATAACCAACTTCCCACAAAACCGTTATAACCCTTTATGGTTTTTAGACAAAATTCATCTTTTTTATAACCAAGAGACTTATACTTTTAAAACCAAGTATCACATACTTTCAACTCAAGTTTCTTAACTTTCAAATTACTTCAAGTCTCTTAATCTTTAGAAATCAAGTTTCTTCTACTTTTAAACCTCAAGTAACTCACACCTTTAAAACAAGTTACTTCTCTTAAATCATGTCATTTCTCCTCTTTTAAAACAATTAAGTAAATCACTCCTTTGACTCCCCTAAAGTCATTATAACGACCCTTTAGGTTTTGGAGCTAAGGCACTAGCCAAAAGATTTGGAAACCATTTTCTTTTCAAGACTCTATGTACTTTAAGTAAAATACTTTCACTTTTGAGAATCCAAACTTCACTAAGGAAATGGATTATAACAACTTACAATTAAAACATCAAAGTACAATCAAGGAAGTATATAGAACAAATTCTATATTAGGCAATCCAAGTACTGACGAGGAATGGATCATTTAAGGAGTAGGACATACTTTCTTTATCTTAAGGAATCATGCTAGAAGAGGAGATAGTTCACATACCTTTTCGGCTTAATCCACAAGCTAAGTCGAATACGCCGCACGTAGAAGTGTCAACCTATAATGATCACAACATGACTATCAACTTCTAGTCTCTAACGTAGAATAATACTAAGTATACGGTCTCTTATTCTACGGAAAATTGGGCAGCACCTCCTTTGTTTCTACATACTTTGCCACCTTTTTCAAGGCCGAATTCAATAACCAAACTTGCCACATTTAAGGCTCAACATACCAACCAATCAAAGGGGATTACACGCCTTACAATACGTGTAAAATTCCGCCCCACAATTCATACCAAGTAGTTTAATAACCAAGCCATTCTCGGCCAACATATACAACAACACTAAGTCCTTTCCAATTCTTTTTCAATCCAAGTTCTTAGGTCTAACATGTTATATAGTCATAGGCAACTTTAACAACTATAATTTCTTCTTTATATAACATGTGACGACTTAAACTAATAATCAACTTGAATTGTAATCTTAAGGCTAAACATGCTAGTTTTCGGATTAGGGTTCCAATAGCCAATACACTTATCAAACTTCATACTAAATACCTCATGCTTGCTAATATCCATAACTACAACAATAAGTAAACTTTAATTGCTACAACGACAAGATTTATACCTTTACAAGCCCTTAAAAATTCCAAGATTCAAAGTCGCTCTTTAGCAATTCTTAGCTCCTTTCCTTTACACTCCAATCCGCTATTTGAAGCCTTTAGAAGCTCACAACCAACTTCTCTTCCAATTCCAATCCAAACTTGTGAAAACGACTTAGGTTTTCGCCTTGCGACTAACGTGAAAACGTCGTTTTTTCGAAATCTTTCTATTGAGATATCCTTACAATACCCTTAGGGACCTAGGGTTATAGTCTTGTGAATAATGGATCAAAACTACAAAATTTTCTTGTGGGAACAAGGGTGAACCCGAGAGCACTTAAGGGACAAGAACAAGGTCTCTAATTTTTCTAAGTGTTGAAGACAAGTCTTGCACTAGTGTAATGTATATATAACACAATGGAGGGTCAAGATATCAACAAATGTGTGGCTAGGATGAAGAACACTTGGATAATTGCCAAGTTGACAAGTCAACAATCTCAAGCTTGAAGACTTATCATCCACAATGGTCAAATGACCATTCTAACCTTACTATTTTCATCCAAGACCATTTTGGGGGGGTGCCACGTGTTGCCCTCCCATTCGTCCATAAAATTCTGTAACCCTCGTGGGCCCCACAAAACGTAAATTTCCTCGGGTGGGCCCCACGTGACCAAATCCGTAAAAATAAATTTCCATAATGTTAATAAGTTCCATACTCTTCAAATAATGCATTTTGACAATCTAATTCTCCTCAACGAACATTTTTCCTTTCCGACGTTCGAAAGATTTCCGTCGGAAAAACAATTCTTCCTTTCGTACCAATTTTCAAGTCTTGATTCCTTACGTACATTCTCTTATACATGTCCTGGACTTACGGGGTGTAACATTCTTCCCCCCTTAGAAACATTCGTCCCCGAATGTTCTTAGTCGGTTGTCAAGCTATACAAACTCCGGCACAGTTTCTATACTATGTCTATCAATCAATACTCCACAAGACCAATGATGCCACACATGGCCACCACATAACATACGTAAACATATCAATGGACCTTCCGTCCGTGGTCCCTTCTCACAACACTCGAAGGTTACAGTCTTCTCAAACACGGGATCCTTAGAGGTTCCTTTATTTTCTGACTTGTCATACTTTCTCGTACTTCTAAACTTATTTAGCATACGTACAAAATTTCAAATATTGATTCTGTTCTCCGATACTTGGAGTTACTATCCAATCTTGGCCATTATGCTACTTGAATTTCCGCTAAGGCTCTTCTCGGTCCTTACGACCTGATTCCGGTGGAACGCGTCCACAAACTCGTACAATGATTAACTAAACTTGGGCCTTGCATCTTCGTGACCCTATCACATAGCGGGACCATATCCAACTGACATCACCCCATTCCATACTATCGGTTGACCCGAAATGAGTCCATAACCCGACCCATCGTCACACTTAACTTCTCATTCTTAGTCTGAAATAAATCTCTCTCTTATCTCAAGGTACTTCTTACCCTATCCTCCCATTCACTAGAGGTTCGTCACATAAGCCAAAGTATTTCTATCAGACATCCTTCCCATCGGTCTTTACAACATTTGCAGGTAATTACAACTTGTGAACTCTACACAACTATGGTCTCAGTTCACTACCATTCTTGTCAACATTCTTAACTTCTCACTTTACTAATCAAAGTATCCCTACCTCTGGGGTACTATCACTTTACAACTCTAGCAATAAAGGGAAAACATATACGCTAGAGCGAAATCTGAATCTATCAATGCACGTATGATTCAAAAGAATCGAAATATACCTGTAACCCCATGCGATGTCGCCTCCTGATCCTGCCTAGTAGTCATGTCATCTATGCGGTAAGAAGGACCGCCAGAACTATAAACTCCACCCTGACCTCTACCATGGCTGGCTGACATCTGAACACTCTGCCCTAAGGGACACACAGCTGTGGAGGAAAGGGAACCAACCATCGGCCTCATAGGCTGAGCCACCTTACCGGTGCTCTTTCTAACAGGACATTCCCTCTGCTTGTGGCCCGGACGGTCACAATAATAACAAACACCTGTGCCATGACGGCATTTCCCCAAATGACGCTTACTACATCGGAAACACTGAGGAATAGGTGGCCTCGACTGAGAAAATCCTCTGCTCCTCTGAGAACTTCGACCCCTGGAGCTTGGACCAGCTCCTAAATACCTGGTGGGGTCAAATCTCCCACCTGTGAGCTGCGGGGGTATGTACTGGGTAGGCTGGGATGAATATCTCACTCGCTGCTGAGGCTGCTCGTCCAAGAACTCACCGGGATAACCAACCGGTCTAGCCCTCTTACGCTGATTCCCGCGTTGGCCCTCTACCCTCTGTACACTGCTCTGCATCGCCGAATAACCTTCTGCTGATGAAACTGTAGCACCTCTATCTTGGTCAATAACATAACTGCTTCCCTCATGACCCTATAGTCTTCTCCTAACAGAGAAACTGGAGGCTCTGGTGCTGGGGCCTCAAAACCTGGCGCAGAAGAACTCGCCGACTGCGGCACAATATCTGGTATACCCTGGGCATAAGCCCTATCAACTCTCTTAGTCTGACTGGTAGCTCATGCTACCCCTTTGCCCTTCTGGGCGACTGTTGCCCTCCTTGGAGGCATAGCTGTAACACAAAAATACGTCAGAGAGGAATTATCTTACTAACATAGCTCTATGGAACGATCTTAGAGTGAGAAGAATAGAAACCAACTCCTAAATGTCCTGTAGCCTCCTGTTTATGGGTGTGACGCGCAACACACCGATAATCAAGACTCTACTAGACACGGTCTGTAAACATTCCGAGGACTGATCGCTCACGATACCACTGTCACGCCCCGAACCCGGGCGTGGTCGTGCCCTACCTTGGCACCCTTCTACCTTAACAACACAAGTAAACTGCGGAATTAAATAACACCTCATTATTATTATTTTCTTAAAACCAACATACGTACAAGGGCAAAGCCGACAAGGCTGCCATATAATATACATAATAAAAAGACACTACACTGTACATGAGTCCAATCCCACATATGAATACAGACCTCTAAGAGTTATACTGAACTATGACGGGACAAGGCCCCGCCGTACCCATAATCGCATAAAAGCACATCTTGAAGGATCTATACCAAAAGATAAACTCCCGAGCAGGAGCTATCCAAAAACTCGAAAGGCGGTCCTACACTGCAGATCACCAAAGCTGCACCTAAACTCACAGATGAACGCAGCCGCGAAGGAGGTCGACGAAGAATGTACCAAGTATGTGAAATGATAGCATCAGAATGAAATCATAACGATCTAAAAACAGAGACATGTATGATAGCCAACCTACATTACAATACATAAGCGATCATATCAAGTCGTGGACGCGCCTCAAAGTCATTACTAAAATATAACCATGGGTCTCACGCCATAATATCAATCATGCGTGGAATCGCCTTCCTCACCGCTCATCCATGATATAATATAACACCAATAGGCATACATGAACACCAAGTCCCACTATCCTAAAATCAGACGCTAAGTAGGAAAACGAACCACCGGATCCAGCTGCATCATAAAAGCGATCGGCAAGTCGAAAGCCAACTACGAGATCGGCTGCGTCAACAATCGATCGGCAAGTACGAAGCTAACTACGGATCCACTGTCGTCACGAGATATGGCCGGGCAAGTGCGAAGCTATCTACCGAGCCTACCGTACCAAATCAGGCAATAGAATCGACGGGGGCAAGTACGAAGCCAACTACGGATTCACGGCTGCGCTATCAATCGATCGGCAAGTCAAAGCTAACTACCGGATCCGGCTGCGTCACTAAATCTCATGGAGGGCTAGTCCATGGAATAAAAATATCCCACGTGGTCGCATGCCCCGGAATCCCACATCGTATAAGCATGACCATGGGGTAATACAAATAATGGAAGCATACCCGTGGAATCCCACATCACCGTCGGTACGTCCAAGTAAACTTACAACAAGGCGATCGGCCTCCAACCAGAGTCGCAGAAAAATATAATACTTGCACTCAAAGGCTATCACCAGCACACATAGGCAAGTTCATAAAATCTTTAGACATTCATTTTATAAACTCAAGGCACTTACGTTTTATATAAAAGAAATCGGGATTTTAACACTAAGTACTACGTACTTCCATTCTTTTCAAAAGACTCATTTTTATATAAAACCCCAAGATACTAACACATGTAGTATCAAGGCATGTCTATTTTTCAAACTAAGTTACTACATCTTTAGAAATTCATTTCAAGACTTGAAATGAAGTAACTTCTAATTTCACAACCTAGGCAACTCGTACCTATCAATCAAAATAGACAACTTTCTTATCCTTCCATAAAGCCGTTATAACCAACTTCCCACAAAGCCGTTATAACCCTTTATGGTTTTTAGACAAAATTCATTCTTTTTATAACCAAGAGGCTTATACTTTTAAAACCAAGTATCACATACTTTCAACTCAAGTTTCTTAACTTTCAAATTACTTCAAGTCTCTTAATCTTTAGAAATCAAGTTTCTTCTACTTTTAAACCTCAAGTAACTCACACCTTTAAAACAAGTTACTTCTCTTAAATCATGTCATTTCTCCTCTTTTAAAACAATTAAGTAAATCACTCCTTTGACTCCCCTAAAGTCATTATAACGACCATTTAGGTTTTGGAGCTAAGGCACTAGCCAAAAGATTTGGAAACCACTTCCTTTTCAAGACTCTATGTACTTTAAGTAAAATACTTTCACTTTTGAGAATCCAAACTTCACTAAGGAAATGGATTATAACAACTTACAATTAAAACATCAAAGTACAATCAAGGAAGTATATAGAACAAATTCTATATTAGGCAATCCAAGTACAACCAAGGAATGGATCATTTAAGGAGTAGGACATACTTTCTTTATCTTAAGGAATCATGCTAGAAGAGGAGATAGTTCACATACCTTTTCGGCTTAATCCACAAGCTAAGTCGAATACGCCGCACGTAGAAGTGTCAACCTATAATGGTCACAACATGACTATCAACTTCTATTCTCTAATGTAGAATAATACTAAGTATACGGTCTCTTATTCTACGGAAAATTGGGCAGCACCTCCTTTGTTTCTACATATTTTGCCACCTTTTTCAAGGCCGAATTCAATAACCAAACATGCCACATTTAAGGCTCAACATACCAACCAATCAAAGGGGATTACACGCCTTACAATACGTGTAAAATTCCGCCCCACAATTCATACCAAGTAGTTTAATAACCAAGCCATTCTCGGCCAACATATACAACAACACTAAGTCCTTTCCAATTCTTTTTCAATCCAAGTTGTTAGGTCTAACATGTTATATAGTCATAGGCAACTTTAACAACTATAATTTCTTCTTTATATAACATGTGATGACTTAAACTAATAATCAACTTGAATTGTAATCTTAAGGCTAAACATGCTAGTTTTCGGATTAGGGTTCCAATAGCCAATACACTTATCAAACTTCATACTAAATACCTCATGCTTGCTAATATCCATAACTATAACAATAAGTAAACTTTAATTGCTACAACGACAAGATTTATACCTTTACAAGCCCTTAAAAATTCCAAGATTCAAAGTCGCTCCTTAGAAATTCTTAGCACCTTTCCTTTACTCTCCAATCCGCTATTTGAAGCCTTTAGAAGCTGACAACCAACTTCTCTTCCAATTCCAATCCAAACTTGTGAAAACGACTTAGGTTTTCGCCTTGCGACTAACGTGAAAACGTCGTTTTTCCGAAATCTTTCTATTGAGATATCCTTACAATACCCTTAGGTACCTAGGGTTAAAGTCTTGTGAATAATGGATCAAAACTACAAAATTTTCTTGTGGGAACAAGGGTGAACCCGAGAGCACTTAAGGGACAAGAACAAGGTCTCTAATTTTTCTAAGTGTTGAAGACAAGTCTTGCACTAGTGTAATGTATATATAACACTATGGAGGGTCAAGATATCAACAAATGTGTGGCTAAGATGAAGAACACTAGGATAATTGCCAAGTGGACAAGTTGACAAGTCAGCAATCTCAAGCTTGAAGACTTATCATCCACAATGGTCAAATGACCATTCTAACCTTACTATTTTCGTCCAAGACCATTTTGGGGGGTGCCACGTGTCGCCCTCCCATTCGTCCATAAAATTCCGTAACCCTCGTGGGCCCCACAAAACGTAAAATTCCTCGGGTGGGCCCCACGTGACCAAATCCGTAAAAATAAATTTCCATAATGTTAATAAGTTCCATACTCTTCAAATAATGCATTTTGACAATCTAATTCTCCTCAACGAAAATTTTTCCTTTCCGACGTTCGAAAGATTTCCGTCGGAAAAACAATTCTTTCTTTCGTACCAATTTCCAAGTCTTGATTCCTTACGTACATTCTCTTATACATGTCCTGGACTTACGGGGTGTAACAAATTGGTATCGAGTATGGAACGAAAATAAGGTACAGTAAACAAATCATAACTGTACAAAAGAATGACAGGGGCAAGTATAAAAAGTAAATACCAGATCCTACCGTGTCATTACAACCCATGAACTTAATCGCACATTATTATCTTTTCCCATTTTCAATAAGAGTTATAACCAAATTAACAGTACACTTGTGCCTTATTAACAAAGAGAGTGAACAAGAATAAACTTTGCCGGTTTTAAAACAGGAAGCTTATGATTAACCTAGGTTCATCCTCCCGTAGTATCATTATGCAATCCTACTCCTGGAACTATTTCACCCGCATAGGCCGTATGGACCCGCATGAGGTAATTTCCTCGCATAGGACAGGTCCGCCCCGCATGGGACTGTTTCACCCGCATGAGCCCTACGAACTCGCATGAGGTAATTTTCGTCGCATAGGACTGGTCCACCCCGCATGGGACTGTTTCACCCGCATGAGCCCTACAGACTCGCATGAGGTAACTTCCTTGCATCGTGGGGAGCGAATCCACGGAATATGCAAATTCAACATGTCCGGGGAATGACCCCGTAATGAATAATATATCACAAGCACAATCGGCTAACATAATCGCGTAACATAAGTACAATCGGCTATCATAATTACATAACATAAGCACAACCGACTATCATGATCACATAACATAAGCACAATCGGCTATCATGATCACATAACATAAGCACAACCGGCTACCATGATCTCATAACATAAGCACAACCGGCTACCATAAATATCATAAGCAAGTTAAGAAACCCCTTAACTCTTATTAAACTTAATTAGCATGCACTCTCATTTTATTTAACTTAGGGCACCAACATGTCATGAAAAATCCGGGAATTTAACTCAAAGTACTACGTACTTCCATTCTTTTCAAAAGACTCTTTTTTATATAAAACCCCAAGATACTTACACCCTTAGTATCAAGGCATGCTTACGTTTTCAAAACAAGTCACCACACCTTTAGAAATTCATTTCAACGCTTTTAAACCAAGTGACTTCTACTTTCAAAACGTAGGCAACTTATGCCTTTAAATCAAGTTGTCTTTCTTAAACCAAGTCATTTATCCTTGTTTAAATCATTTGAGTAAGCCACTCATTTAACTTCCCATAAAGTCGTTATAATTAACTTCTCATAAAGTCATTATAACACTTTATGTCTTTCTAAACCAAACATTTCGTTCTTTAAAATCACATGAGTTTAACTTTCCAACTCAACCAAACTTACATACTTTACATCAAGTCAATAATATCAAAATGAAATTGAATTAATCTAAAGCTCGTACGTCTACCGTACTATACATTTTTAAATACTCATGCTCAAGAGAAAAGGGAAGTTCCACATCCATAAAGGTATACTGCCCGGCCCATTTTGGGACGCGGTAAAGTCACATAACGTAACCCGGCATATGTGTAGGCTCGGTGTGTCTCATAACATAACCCGACCTATTTGTAGGACTCGGTGTATTGTATCCCTAATATTTTAAACCATCTTTTCTTACTCCTTCTTAAGTCATTATAACAACTTCCCATAAAGCTATTATAACAACCTTTCATTTTGGAGAACTTAATGCACTTTTATTTCTTATTACATTAGGGAAAACTAAATCCAAAAATACTACGTACATGCACACTTATAAAAGAATCATGTCACACCTTCTCTTTTAAATCAATAAACTTCTTCTTTTGAAAACTCAAGTTACATTCTCTTTTGAAATCAAGCCTCTTAACTTTTGAAATAAATCATGGAAACCATACTTTTTAAATCAAGTCATTCCTTCCTTTAAGAATCAAGTCCCATAACTTGAAAAATAAAGTATCATAACCTTTTAAGAATTCAAGGTTCATAGTCTTAAAACTTCATAACATAAACTCTTTAAATTAAGTAACATATATTTTTATGAGCTGTGAATAGGTTATACTCGTTTATAACGATCTTTTTAAAGCAGCCATGATCTAGAAAATGTAATACAATTTTGTCTTATCTTAGTTTCTATGCAGATGGAAAATTCTACTCATTTTAATTTAATTGATTGTCGATACATTTTTATTAACGCTGCAATGGCTTGTTCGATACCTATTCTCATTAGTGCAGTAAATTAGCAAAGTCACCTCGACTCCTCATACTTCCTAACGACTCTAACCAACATCCCCCATAAGACTTGGTAAGTACTTAGGATAACTTAGACATACCTTTTACATAGAGTAATTCAACATACGTACCTCTTAACTTCTAAGAGTAAAAGGAATCATGAAATAACACTACATGTATATTTCATACGTAGAACATGCCAAAAGAAGGAAGAGGTTCACATACCTCGCGACGACTATCGACAAGTAGCAAAATGCTCTAAAGTACTTCAACCTTGATAGCTAACCCTTCAAGTAGAATACGCTATACGTAGTACTTTAACCTATAACAACCATAATACGTCTATCAATTTCTAGCTTTCCAACGTAGAATATTCCAAGTGTAAATCTTCCTATTCTACAGAAAATTGGGCAGCACTTCCTGTGTTTCCATGTTCTTTTCCACCTTTTTCAAGGCCCGAAATCAATAACCAACATGTCACATTCAAGGTTCAACAATTCAGCTAACCAAAGGGGATTACACGCCTAACAGGACGTGTAAAATTCTGCCCCACAATTAATATAAAAATTGTTCATTTCCTTAAGGCAATTCTCAGCTCAAATGTGTAACAACATAAAGTTCATTCCAATTCCTTTTCAATCCAAATTGTTATTCTAACATGTTATATAGCCGCAATTGATTATAACAACTATAATCCCTTCTTTCTATAACATGTGACGATCGTAACTAACAATTAAATTGAATTACAATTTTAATGGCTAACATGAACTTTTTCGGATTTTAGGCTTCCAATATTCCATTACACTTATCAATCTTCATAATATATATCTCAAGATCATCTATCACTTTCATAACATGGAATCTTCAATTACAATAGTAAGACGAAGATTATTACCTCGATAAGCCCAAATCTAATCCAAGATTCAAAGTCGATCCTTAGCAACTTTAGCTCCTCTTGTTGACGTTCCAATCCACTTCAATCAACCCTTGGAAGCTTATGAAGAACTCTTTTTCAAGTTCTAACTCAAACTATGAAGAACCTCTTAGGTTTTCATGTTGCGACTAACGTAAAAACATAGTTTTTCCGAGATTTTTTTATTGAGATATCCTTAGAATACCTCTAGGGATATTAGGTTTGAATATTGAGAATTATGAAACAAGATTGAAGAATTTTTATTGCTCAATGAGAGCCTTGGCCGAGAGCTCCCATAGCTTCACAAGGTTTCTTGATTTTTTCTAAGTGTTGAAATTCATCTTGCACTAGTAGGTGATATATACAACAACCAAGGGCCAAGATCAAAACAAATGTGTGGTCAAGATTTGGTCAATTATATCAAGCTCACTTGACCCTTTGACTTGGTCCATTTTTTTCTTCATCCAACAAGCCCATGTGGAGGGTGACACGTTTCGCTCTCCCATTGGTCTAAAATATTTCGTTTCCCGAAATTTTCATAATTGGTCAAAATATCGGAAACCTCGTGGGCCCCACAAAAACGTAAAATTTCTCGGGTGCGCCCTCACGTATCCAACTCTGAAAATAAAATTCCATAATTCCGATAAATTCTAAATGTCTTAATAACAAATTTGAGAGTCCATCCTCCTTAACGAACAATTTTTCCTTCCCGGGGTTCGGAAGATTTTTCCTTTGGAAAACAATTCTTTCTTTCGTTCAAATTTTTAAGTCTTGTGTTCTCCCGTCTATTCTCCTATACATGTCCTGGATTTACAGGGTGTAACATTCTCCCTCCTTAGAAACATTCGTCCCTGAATGTTCTTTCGAGGTTCAATCTAAACGGATATCGCATAGCCCTTTTAACTTCCCCCAACATAATCATATATGCCACACATGGCCCTAATACATCGCACATGTATATCCATCCATCATAAGCCAAACGAGGAATCAAATCCAAAGTGTGCATCATCACTATATACTCCCATTCATGGCAAAAAAAGGATTCTATTTTCGTACTTTCATTTAGTCATAACTATAAGCACTTCAATTCTTTCAACTCTTGCTCTCTCCTTTTCTTACTTATCGTATTCTTCTCTTACTTCCAAACTTATTGTAGTATACATACATAATCTCAATCATTGGTTCTGTTTTCAAATCCTTGGAGTTACTACATCTAACAATTTAGGGTCATTTTCGGCTCTCACGACCCGGTTCTGGTGGAACGCGTCTACGAACTCGTACAACGATTAACTAGGCTTGGGCCTTGCACCCTTGTGACCTTATCACATAGCGGGAATATCTCCAACTGACCACACTCCATTCCAGACTACGGGTTGACCCGTATCAGCCCACAACCCGATCCATTGTCGCACTTAATTCTCATTCTTGGTCTGAAATAAATCTTACTACCCGAGAAGGCCTTAATACCTCTAAGGTCTCAGCGGTTATCAATATTCTAAGGTTCCCAATTATTCCATATTCCAAGCTTTCATTATCAATCCCCACATACGGGAAATGTAGCTTCGCAAAATCTTAAAATCTTGTTGTCATAATCACAACAACTTTAATTACTCCATACCATTATTATCCACATAATCACTTAAGCGTAACACAGCTTAATCTAACAACATGGTATGCTATCAAATCAATAAAACATGGTCTCTTTTAAGAGTCTATCACAATCTCAGACCGTTCATTCCCTTCTGACTATTCCAAGTCAGAACATACATAAAGCCTAGGTGTGGATTCAATAAATTGTTTCACACCTTCCAAATATTTATCAAAACTTTACCAACTTATGGTAACTCATAGTCATTATAGGCAACACACATATGAACCCAAGTAAATACGCTCGTACAGATATACTTCATCATAATACCATCTATACGATAATTTTACCAACCTGGATACGCAATCCATATAATCCTTTCTGGGCCACGGTTGTCTTTCTCATAGCTGCAACCACAATAACACGTTAGGGAGAGACTACCTTAACAACACAGTTCTATCGCACGATCTCAGAGTGAGAAAAATGGAAACCAATCCTAAATGGCCTGTAGCCTCCTGGTTATAGATGGGGTGCACAACACACCGATAACCAAGACTCTACTAGACACGGTCTGTAGACACTTTCCGAGGACTAACTGCTCTGATGCCACTTTTGTCACGACCCACCCAAGCTCATGATCGTGCCCTACCAGGCACCCTTATAGGTATACATCAGAAAAAATCAGCGGAACATACATGAAACTCATAACTTACATTAACAGGAAAATAAACAACAGGTTAGCCGATAAGGCTACCTCCCTATACATATATATATATATATATAAAACCAAAAGCAGTTACATCTTTTTTCTTTACAAACTGACCCACAAGATATGACTACAGACCTCTAAGAGTTTTGACATAACCACTGTGATGGGACAGGGCCCCGCCATACCCCTGAATATACATAAATCTACTTCAACAGGGATCCATACCAAAAGATAAGCCTCCGGAGTAAATGGAGCCTTTTCCCAAAAACTGAACAGAGATCCTAAGAGCAAGGATCACCAACTTGTGTACCTAACACCTGCGGGCATGAACGCAACCCCCTGAAGGGGGTCAGTACAATAGGTACCGAGTATGGAACGAAAATAAGGTACAGTAAACAAATCATAACTGTACAAAAGAATGACAGGGGCAAGTATAAAAAGTAAATACCATATCCTACCGTGTCATTACAACCCATGAACTTAATCGCACATTATTATCTTTTCTCATTTTCAATAAGAGTTATAACCAAATTAACAATACACTTGTGCCTTATTAACAAAGAGAGTGAACAACTTTGCCGGTTTTAAAACAGGAAGTTTATGATTAACCTAGGGCCATCCGCCCGTAGTATCATTATGCAATCCTACTCCTGGGACTATTTCACCCGCATAGGTCGTATGGACCTGCATGAGGTAATTTCCTCGCATATGACTGGTCCGCCCCGCATGAGACTGTTTCACCCGCATGAGCCCTACGGACTCGCATGAGGTAATTTCCTCGCATAGGACTGGTCCGCCCCGCATGGGACTGTTTCACCCGCATGAGCCCTACGGACTCGCATGAGGTAACTTCCTCGCATCGTGGGGAGCAAATCCACGGAATTTGCAAATGCAACATGCCCGGGGAATGACCCCGTAATGAATAATATATCGCAAGCACAACCGGCTAACATAATCGTGTAACATAAGTACAATCGACTATCATAATCACATAACATAAGCACAACCGGCTATCATGATCACATAACATAAGCACAACCGGCTATCATGATCGCATAACATAAGCACAACCGGCTACCACGATCTCATAACATAAGCACAACCGGCTACCATAAATATCATAAGTAAGTTAAGAAATCCCTTAACTCTTATTAAACTTAATTAGCATGCACTCTCATTTTATTTAACTTATGGTACAACATGTCATGAAAAATCCGGGAATTTAACCCAAAGTACTACGTACTTCCATTCTTTTCAAAAGACTCCTTTTTATATAAAACCCTAAGATACTAACACCCTTAGTATCAAGGCATGCTTACTTTTTCAAAACAAGTCACCACACCTTTAGAAATTCATTTCAAGGTTTTTAAACCAAGTGACTTCTACTTTCAAAACGTAGGCAACTTATGCCTTTAAATCAAGTTGTCTTTCTTAAAACCAAGTCATTTATCCTTGTTTAAATCATTTGAGTAAGCCACTCATTTAACTTCCCATAAAGTCGTTATAATTAACTTCCCATAAAGCCATTATAACACTTTATGTCTTTCTAACCCAAGCATTTCGTTCTTTAAAATCACATGAGTTTAACTTTCCAACTCAACCAAACTTACATACTTTACATCAAGTCAATGATATCAAAATGAAACTGAATTCATTTAAATCCCGTACGTCTACCGTACTATACATTTGTAAATACTCATGCTCAAGAGATAGGGGAAGTTCCACATACGTCTGCCCATAAAGATATACTGCCCGGCCCATTCTGTGATGCGGTAAAGTCACATAACGTAACCCGGCCTATGTGTAGGCTCGGTGTGTCTCATAACATAACCCGGCCTATTTGTAGGACTCGGTGTATTGTATCCGTAATATTTTAAACCATCTTTTCTTACTCCTTCTTAAGTCGTTATAACAACTTCCCATAAAGTTATTATAACAACCTTTCATTTTGGAGAACTTAAGACACTTTTATTTCTTATTACATTAGGGAAAACTAAACCCAAAAATACTACGTACATGCACACTTATAAAAGAATCATGCCATACTTTCTCTTTTAAATCAATAAACTTCTTCTTTTGAAAACTCAAGTTACATTCTCTTTTGAAATCAAGCCTCTTAACTTTTGAAATAAATCATGGAAACCATACTTTTTAAATCAAGTCATTCATTCCTTTAAGAATCAAGTCTCATAACTTGAAAAATAAAGTCTCATAACCTTTTAAGAATTCAAGGATCATAGTCTTAAAACTTCATATAACATAAACTCTTTAAATTAAGTAACATATATTTTTATGAGTTGTGAATAGGTTATACTCGTTTATAACGATCTTATTAAAGCAGCCATGATCTAGAAAATGTAATACAATTTTGTCTTATCTTAGTTTCTATGCAGATGGAGAATTCTACTTATTTTAATTTAATTGATTGTCGATACATTTTTATTAACGCTGCAATGACTTGTTCGATACCTATTCTCATTAGTGCAGTAAATTAGCAAAGTCACCTCGACTCCTCAAACTTCCTAACGACTCTTACCAACATCCCTCCATATGACTTGGTAAGAACTTAGGATAACTTAGACATACCTTATACATAGAGTAATTCAACATACGTACCTCTTAACTTCTAAGAGTAAAAGGAATCATGAAATAACACAACATGTATATTTCATACGTAGAACATGCCAAAAGAAGGAAGAGGTTCACATACCTCGCGACGACTATCGACAAGTAGCAAAATGCTCCAAAGTACTTCAACCTCAAGTAGAATACGCTATACGTAGTACTTTAACCTATAACAACCATAATACGTCTATCAATTTCTAGCTTTCCAACGTAGAATATTCTAAGTGTAAATCTTCCTATTCTACAGAAAATTGGGCAGCACTTCCTTTGTTTCCACGTTCTTTTCCACCTTTTTCAAGGCCCGAAATCAATAACCAACATGCCACTTTCAAGGTTCAACAATTCAGCTAACCAAAGGGGATTACACGCCTAACAGGACGTGTAAAATTCTGCCCCACAATTAATATAAAAATTGTCCATTTCCTTAAGGCAATTCTCGGCTCAAATGTGTAACAACATAAAGTTCATTCCAATTCCTTTTCAATCCAAATTGTTATTCTAACATGTTATATAGCCGCAATTGATTATAACAACTATAATCCCTTCTTTCTATAACATGTGACGATCGTAACTAACAATTAAATTGAATTACAATCTTAATGGCTAACATGAACTTTTTTGGATTTTAGGCTTCCAATATTCCATAACACTTATCAATCTTCATAATATATATCTCACGATCATCTATCACTTTCATAACATGGAATCTTCAATTACAATAGTAAGACGAAGATTATTACCTTGATAAGCTCAAATCTAATCCAAGATTCAAAGTCGATCCTTAGCAACTTTAGCTCCTCTTGTTGACGTTTCAATCCACTCCAAGCAACCCTTGGAAGCTTATGAAGAACTCTTTTTCAAGTTCTAACTCAAACTATGAATAACCTCTTAGGTTTTCATGTTGCGACTAACGTAAAACGTAGTTTTCCGAGATTTTTGTATTGAGATATCCTTAGAATACCTCTAGGGATCTTAGGTTTTAATATTGGGAATTATGGAACAAGATTGAAGAATTTTTGTTGCTCAATGAGAGCCTTGGCCGAGAGCTCCCATAGCTTCACAAGGTTTCTTGATTTTTTCTAAGTGTTGAAATTCATCTTGCACTAGTAGGTGATATATACAACAACCAAGGGCCAAGATCAAAACAAATGTGTGGTCAAGATGTGGTCAATTATATCAAGCTCACTTGACCCTTTGACTTGGTCCATTTTTTTCTTCATCCAACAAGCCCATGTGGAGGGTGACACGTGTCGCCCTTCCATTGGTCTAAAATATTTCATTTCCCGAAATTTCCATAATTGGTCAAAATATCGGAAACCTCGTGGGCCCCACAAAAACGTAAAATTTCTCGGGTGCGCCCCCACGTATCCAACTCTGAAAATAAAATTCCATAATTCCGATAAATTCTAAAAGTCTTAATAACAAATTTGAGAGTCCAATCCTCCTTAACGAACATTTTTTTCTTCCCGGGGTTCGGAAGATTTTTCCTTTGAAAAACAATTCTTTCTTCGTTCAAATTTTTAAATCTTGTGTTCTCCCGTCTATTCTCCTATACATGTCCTGGATTTACGGGGTGTAACATTATTAATTGAAGGAAATATTGTTATAACAAGTTGTAATGGATTATATTAAGTATTGTAACAAATTGGATTAAAAAGAGTTATGGAAAAGGGCTTTGGATTGTAGTTGTTGGCCGAGAAATGTATAAAACTGTTGGATATTGTTATGCAGTTTTAGGCACTGTTTTGTGGAATTGGAATGCTTGAAATTCAGCCACTAATATGCATGTTTAAATGTAGTAGTTTCTAATGAAAGTCCTAAGGATTAATGGTGTAGAAATGTGTTGAAAGGCTTCACATTTTACCCTTATTGTTGATTAAATTGTGGACTGTTTTTTATGGAATGTTTTGTATAGATTAAGGGGCCAATTTTTACACGTCTAGTAGGCGTGTAATCCCCTTTGGTTAATTGTTGGTTGTGCCCTTAATTGTGGCTTGTTTGTTGATGAAATTGGGTCTTGGAAAAGGTGGAAAAGTACGTATAAACGAGGGAAGTGCTGCCCAAATTTTCGTAGAAAAAGAGAACCTATACTTGGTATTAATCTACCTTAGAAAGCATGAAGTTGATAGAATTGTTATTGTTGTTATAGGTTGAAGTACATTGAGACGTATCCTAGATTGTAGAGTTGGTTAGTCGCCAATAAGTTATGTGAACTATCATTTCTTCTTCTAGCATGATTCCTTGTTGTAAAGTGAGTGAATCCTATTCCTTAATGATGTACTTCATTGATAGTACTTTGGATTTTCTAAAATAAAAGTTGTTTTATATACTTCCTTGATAGTACTTGGGGTTTCTAAAATGAAAGATTGTTATATCTATTCTCTTGATAGTACTTGGGGTTTCTAAAATGAAAGATTGTTATATCTCTTCTCTTGATAGTACTTAGGGTTTCTAAAATGAAAGATTGTTATATCTATTCTCTTGATAGTACTTGGGGTTTCTAAAATGGAAGTTGTTTACCTATCATGTTGATAGTACTTTGAGTTTCTAAAATGGAAGTTGTTTACCTATCCTATTAGTAGTACTTTGAGTTTCTAAAATGAAAGTTGTTTACCTATTCATTTAATAATGCCTTGAGTTTTTCGAAAATGATAGTTCATTCTATTTGTGCTAATGAGAGTCAAAGATGATTTAAATTGCACATAGTTGCTTGTGATAGTTATATATGTACAGTCCTTTATATTTGGATTGTGTCCCAGAATGGGTCGGGCAGTATACCTTAATGGACAAGACATTATACCTTAATGGACAGGGCAGTATATATTACATGACTTTACCGTGTCCCAGAATGGATCGGGCAGTATACCTTAATGGGCAGGACATTATATATTACATGACTTTACTGTATCCTACAAGGGGTCGGGCAGTATACCTTAATGGGAAGGGCAATATATATTATTGACTTTACCGTGTCCTACAAGGGGCCGGGCAGTATACCTTAATGAGAAGGGCAGTATACATTATTGACTTTACTGTGTCCTACAAGGGACCGAGCAGTATACCTTAATGGGAAGAGCAGTATATATTATTGATTTTACTGTGTCCTACAAGGGGCCGAGCAGTATACCTTTATGGTAAGGGCAGTGTATATTATTTACTTTACCGTGTCCTACAAGGGGCCGGGCAGTATACTTTAATGGGAAGTGCAGTATATATTATTGACTTTACCGTGTCCTAGCAAGGGCCGGGAAGTATATACCTTAATGGGAAGGGCAATATAAATTATTGACTTTGTCGCGTCCCAGAATGGGCCGGGCAGAATACCTTATTGACTTTATCGCGTCCCAGATAGGGCCGGGCAGAATACCTTACAGGGCAGTATTTGTTTATAATGTTCGGGTTCAACTTCCATGACAGTATTTGTTTATTTGGACATACTTTCATAATTTGAAAAAGTATAGTTGATTTTCATTACTCTCAGTTTATAAAGGATACAATTGACTCATACTTTGAAAAGGCAGTGTACTGGTATTTTATTATTATACTTGTCTCTTGTTATCTTTTTGGCCTGTTATAATCTCATTTACAGTACTTATTGTTTCACATACTTGGTACATTTTCCGTACTGACCCCTTTTATCCTTGGGGCTGCGTTCATGCCGCAGGTTTAGGTACGCAGTTTGGTGATCTGCAAGTGTAGGATCATTGCTTAGAGTTTTGGGATAGCTCCATTGTTCTGGAGTTTATCATTTTGGTAATGATCTTTCAGTACAGGATTTTGTACATTTATGGGTACGTCGGGGCCTTGTCCCGTCATAGTATATTTTCCAAACTCTTAGAGGTCTGTATTCATATGTGGGAATGGACTCGTGTACAGTGTAGTTTTAATTTGGCTTATATATATAGTGGCGGCCTTGCTGGCTTTGCCTTTGCTTGTTTTTAAAAAAATGATGATGAGTATCTTTATCTTCCGCGGGTTACTTGGGATGAATAGGTAGAAGGGTGCCTAGGTAGGGCACCAGTCGCGGATCCGGGGTTCGGGTCGTGACATATTGTGTGAGCTTGATATGTGGTTACAAATAGGCACTATGTGAGCCTTCTATGTGGTTAAACTCAGGTACTGTGTGAGCTTGAGTGGTATATGAACCTTGCGAGTCCTTCATGGATCATGTTTCGTTAATGTTCGAGCGTGCGTATGTGATTCCTTTATGGGACACTTAAGAAAATTCCATTTTTTATTTTTATCGTGTGTATATGATTCGATTTAAGGTCTAAGCTTCTTTGTTTCAGTCTCTCACTGATGGTGAAGATACGTTCTCGAGTTCATACATGAGCAATTGGATGTGAAATCACGTGGTATGATAAGAGATGTGTCACCGTGATGAGGACACGTGACTAGAAAGTTGCCACAACCTAGGAGGGGTTTATAGGAAGCCAAAAAACGTGAGCCCGGACATGTCGTTACAGAGCACAGGACAACAATGAGACGACTAGCAACTACTATTATAAGCAGATAATGCGGTATCTGTTGGAATTGGAGCGAATCCAGATGCAATTTACTCCTGGCGATGAAGCTCGTACCTCCGTGTTTCAGGAGTTTCCAGGAGCATGTGTTAATCATATAGTAGTTTGCTCTTCCTTTCAATTAAGCAGTTGATACATTTGGTGTGTGATTTGAATCTCAGTTGGGTAGAGTTATGATTCAGACTCTCTAGTTCGGGGATATCCCTATGAAATGGGAGTGATGGTGCAAATGACTACATGATAGCCGAGTTTCAGCGGTGAGTGGCTCAAAAGTCGAGGAAATGCATTTATGTTATAGCAAATGATGAGAAGATATTTGATGATTTTAAATGGTATGATTAGCGGATTAACCAAGTGATGAGTGTTGTGGCTTTAAATACTACGCTTGAGAAGTTGGGCATAACATAAAGAGTTCTCGAGATGCAATGAGATGGGACATGTACTAATGTTTTGAAGATAAAAGAAAACTTGGACGAATCAGTTGATCGAGCAAGAAGAATATTTGATAAGGCTATGAAGAGAAGTTTGGGAAACATATATAAATGAAAAATGATTTTTTTGTGATAAGGTATTAGGAAGTAGGATTTCTTATTGGGGTGCGTGCGAAGAGTCTCTGATTACTTGACGAAACAAGAATGTAATGAAAGGAATGCAAATGGATCATTCTCGGTTATAGGACGAGCACAAGTGAAGGATGTGCTCGTCTGGGCAAAGGTTCCATAGATGATTGAATCTTGTGGGAATAGTCGAATGAACTCTTTTGCAGATTCACTTGATATCTTGTGGGTATGGTCATAAGAAGGAGTCATTTGAACTATGAGTTTTTTTATTTTGTGAAACTATTATGTTTATGAAGTGAATTCTAAGGAAACATAAACTGATTGGTAAGTTTGACTGTGTTGTAGGCTTCTGAGGTAAACAGTGACCAACTAATAGAAATATGGACGAGTGTGATAATCTAATTACTTAAAGAGTTATAAGTTGTTACACCTAATTTGGAGAAGAAATGTGGATATTGTATATGTGATGTTTTTGGCTTAAAGGAATGTTCTGTTTTGAGGTTCGAGTAAGGAAAGGGAAATATTCAGATGCTCGAGATTGTTATTTACTACAATACAACAAATCGGTTCAAAGAGGGCGACCCTCTTTGGGTGAAATATCGCCCTTAGATCAAAGGGGCGATTTTTAGTCGCCCTTCAACTCGTCTTATTACGTCCGTTGTCTTAGATCAAGAAAAACGATTTTTTAAGTCGCCCCCTTTGGTAAGGACCAAAGATCCAACAAAAAGGGAAACTACAGTCGCCCTATTTGATGGATCTTAAAAGGGGCGACTACAGTGACCCTTTTTGATGGATCTCAAAAAGGGCGACTGACTGTAGTAGCCCTTTTTTATATGGTTCAAAAAAGAGAAAAAATTAAATGCACCAACTTAGATTCGATCTCTGGTCTGAACTGTGACACTGTATTATACTACCACTAGACCACTAGTTATGCAATATATTCACCACAAATACAACCCCCAACCAAGAATCAAACTCGGGCCTCCTCTATGGAATTGTGTCATTCTACCACTAAACCAGCCATCAATACTTGTTATATTTATGATTCTCATAATTATAAATCTCTTGGCCGGTTCTAACAAGATGTCTATTTTTAACAAGTTGTTTTTTCTACACTTATATTTCAGATATATAAAAAATCAGATATCCGTAATTTTCGGATAATTTTGGATCGGATTCGGATCTGAATATTTCAGATAAAATTCGGATCGGATCCGAATATTTCAGATATACAAAAAATCGAATATCCGTAATTTTTGGATAATTTCAGATCGGATTCGAATCCGAATATTTCGGATATACAAAAAATTGGAAATCCGTAATTTTCGGATAATTTAGGATCGGATTCGGATCCGAATATTTCGGATATACAAAAATTGGATATCCATAATTTTTGGATCAGATTCGGATCCGAATATTTTGTATAAATTTCGGATCGGATTCGGATCCGAATATTTCGGATATACAAAAAATTGAATATCCGTAATTTTTGGATAATTTCGGATCCGAATATGTCGGATATACAAAAATCGGATATCCGTAATTTTCGGATAAATTTCGGATCTAAATATTTCAGATATACAAAAAATCGGATATCCTTAATTTTCGAATAAATTTCAGATCGGATTCGGATCCAAATATTTCGGATATTCAAAAAATCGAATATTCGAAGAATCCTCTTTAATTGATTTATAGTTTAATTCCGAAGAATCCCCTTTAATTGATCCTCTTGGTTTTTTCTATTGACAAATTAAAAGATCACTAAAAATAAATAAATTAAAAGATACTACTAATATCTCTATTTATATTTTGTAGTAGTTATATTTTTTTTAATAAAATATGATAGATAAATTTAAAAATCGAAACATTTATAGGAAGTGGAATAAAAGTTTAGAAATAAATCAAAATTTCAAAACTTAGAAAAATACATATTTATATCTTATTAAAAATAAATAATAAAAAGCAAGAACATTAGGTAAAATGGCAAGCTAGAAGTCATATGATAACGTAAAAATACAAAACGAGAGAACAAGCTATAAATTATAATGTAAAGTGAAGAGCAAAAAATAAAGTGAAGAGCAAAAAGGGTGACTTTTTCAAGTCATCCCTTTTTATTCGGACTCAAGTCGTCATTTTTGGTGAGGACCAAAGGGGGTGACTTTTTCAAATCGTCCTTTTTGGTCCGAATCAAAAGGGCGACTTTCAAGTCGCCCTTTTTACCCTTTAAATGAAATAGTCATTCTCCAAATCTTTTTGCTTGAAACTAAGTAGTCATCACTAAGAGACTCATACTGTAAATCTTTTTGCTTGCACCCTATCAAATGTATTTTCTGGAATAAAGATTTATACTTTAAAATGTTTATTTGGACTAACTGTCCACTTTTAATTGGCATTTCCAATTTGACTCGGCAATTTAAGTTGAAGTTGATTGGTTGAGCTAATCAAAGTATGCTTGAAACTCAACTTTTAAAAATTATATATTTTTTGTTTAATTGAATTTTGGTTACACTTAATAATTATTCTTAGCATCTCTAATGTGATATCGTTTATTTTGCAAAAATGATAGACATGTGCAAATATATACTATTAATATTAGTGTTTGAAATCGGCACTAAAAGTATAGTTTATATTTGTAGGTAAATCTATAATTCTATCCTACGTAATATGACTCCTCGACTAGACTATAATCTGTTTTTTCTATATTATTTTTTTGTCAATTTTCTCTCATTTGCACAACAAGTTTTGATAATTTTTGTTATACCCCGTATTTCCAGAGTATGTACGTGAGGACGTACGTACAAAAGTTTTTAGCCTTAAGTAGACTAAGGGACGAAATTTTGTGCACAACTAGCGAAAAGAATTGTTTTCCGACGAAACGTTTTCCAAACTTTGCGAAGGGAAAAATACGGCTATGTCATTTATTATTTTTGCGGATTTTTCCCAGAGATAAAATATTTTGGACCAACGAGAGGGTGACACTTGTCACCCTCAAGTGGACGGCAAATTGAGGCTCTTGGCACGTTTTTTGTGCCTTTCTTTTGGTCAAGGGTTAGGTAGGATATTTTGTGTAGTAGATGGATAAGGACACATGGATAAATCCTCACCCTACACTTGCACACCACTTGTCTTGATCTTGGCCATTGGTTGGCCTATAAATACCCCTCTAATGCAAGACATTTCTTCATCCACACTTGTAAAAATCCAAGGCAAAATCCTCTCCTCCCTCTAAACCTCTCGTCCAAATCACCCTCCTCCTCGAGAGGCCCTTGCCGAGAAGTACCCCCTACCTGAAGCTCTCGTAAAATACCCCTTGGTAGAAAAATACTCTCCAAGTATTGTTATTATTTCAAAATATCTTGGCCCATATACCTTATAGTATTCCAAGGTTACACCTATACTAAAAGCCCAGAAATACTATTATACTTCCCTTCAGTCACAAAAACGAAACCCTAAGGAAAATCTTCACAGTTAGTTGAGGTATTAAGAAGAAGTTGTGTAGAACTTCTAAGGGTTGTTTGGAGCGGGTTGAGCGTTCAGACAGAGCTAAACATTGCTCAGGATCGACATTAAAAATTGGATAATTTTGGGCTTATCGAGGTAAATACTCTTGTCCTTCTATTGTAATTGGGAATTACATACTGTAGTAGTATAGAATGAGCATAAGATACATAGAAGGATATTACAGAAGAGAATTGAACTGTAATAGAAGGATATTACAGAAAAGAATTTAACTGAAATCACATCAGAAGAATATTAAAGAAGAAGATCAATCAGATTTACATGTGATCAGTATTTACTGAGAATTTTGTAGTTTGACGTAGGGAGGTGCGCCCAATTTTCCGTAGAATAAGGAATCAGATCTAGAATTATACTACAGAGTAGTCAAGACGTTGATAGACTAGTAAGACCGTTATATGTTGAAGATCGCAAGTAACGTATTCTACTCGGCGGTGGAAAGTGGCTAGCGGATTCTGATTTTTGGAGCTATTTGCTAATAGTCGATAATCGTCGCGAGGTATGTGATTCTTCCTATCCTCTTGAGCATGATATTTTAAAGTATATATAGTACGGTAGACGTGCGTGTTAATCGAACATGGTTTTACTTGACGCCTTCTCGACTTGAGTTTTAAATAATAAGAATCTTGAAGTATTTCAAAAAGAATTAAGAATCGTTTTGAAAGAAGAGTAATACTTGGTTTTAAAAGTTTAAGAGTTATACTAGCTTTATGGGAAGTTAGGTATAACGACTTAAGAGTAATAAAAAGAATGGGTTATTGATTTTAGAAGTTAAGAGACTTGATAAGAGGCTTGACTTAATTGAATTGATATGAATTTTGTTAAAAAGTGTGAAACCTCATTCGTGAGTAATGAGTACTTGGTTTTTTAAAAGAATAATGTTTTACTGATTCGGAAATGAGAATAAGTATCGAACGAACCACTGCAGCGTTAATAAAGGAAAATGTATTGACAAATAAGTAATTATATTAAAACCAGTAGAAACCTCAATCTGCATAGAAGCTAAGATAAGACAAAATTGTATTACATTTCCTAGATCATGGTCATTTAATAAGATTGTTATAAACAAGAATAACCTACTCACATAAGGCATATATTACTCAACTGTTTTTAAAAAGAGAATTATGTTATTAAATGATTAAGACTATGAACTATGAAACCTTTCGAAAATAAGAAACGTGAATATTTGAAATTAGGCAAACTTGAACTTTTGGAAAAGAATGTTGTTACTTGACTTTAAGAAGGAAAGTGTGTTGGTTTAAAAAGGAGGGCATAATATTGCCTTAGTTGATTTAAAAGAAAAACATGGTATTATCTTAATCTATCTTAAAAGAGCGTTTAGATGTTAGGGCCACACGACACCGCGTTCATGGGATGAACCGGGAATGTATTTCACCTGATTCGATACCGAGTCCATGAGATGGACCGGGAATGTATTTCATGCGACACCGCGTTCATGGGATGAACCGGGAATGTATTCCATCCGATTTCTATCGAGTCCCATGAGATGGGCCGAGACATGTGCGATTTCTATCGAGTCCCATGAGATGGGCCGAGACATGCGATTTCTATCGAGTCCCATGAGATGGGCCGAGACATGTGCGATTTTATCCGATCCCATGAGATGGGCCGAGACATGTGCTCTTTCTTTCGAGTCCCATGAGATGGACCGAGTCATGTGCGATTTTTATCGAGTCCCATGAGATGGGCCGAGACATGTGCGATTTCTATCGAGTCCCATGAGATGGGCCGAGACATGTGCGATTTCTATCGAGTCCCATGAGATGGGCCGAGACACGTGCGATTTCTATCGAGTCCCATGAGATGGGCCGAGACACGTGCGATTTCTATCGCGTCCCATGAGATGGGCCGAGACATGTATTCCATACGATTCCTATCGAGTCCCAGAGATGGGCCGAGACACGTATTCCACACGATTCCACCTCGAGTCCAGAGATGGGCCGAGACATGTTACACGATCACCTAACTTATACCTAGATCGCCAGCTGAGGAAGGAGTTCCACGCGTGAGGATGACTTTAAGCGGCGTGAGTCCACGACTTGACATGATCGTTTTTATGTTGCGAACTCTAGTTTGGTTATCATACATGTCTCTGCTTTATTTGCATCGTTATGATTTCATTTACTGATTTTTCGATTTCACATACTTGGTACTTGCATCGACCTCTTGGCCGCGTTCATGCCGCAGTAGAGGTACACCGGTTGTTGATCCTCGCCATAGGATCACGCCAACAGATTAGGAAGCTCCGTTTCCGAGGCTTATCTTTTGGTATGTTTCCACGAGTTGTAGGTTCTTGTACATTGTGGTATGACGGCCCCGCCCCATCATAGGTATTATTACATTCATAAGTCCATAGTAATCTTGTTGTGGCGGTGTTTGTAAATGGGGATGTAATCGTTTCAAAGTTTTATTATATATACATGCCGAAAGGCGATATTTTCATGGATAAACTGCTTTCATTTTATAATCGTTTCATGTCTTATTTTATATTCACGATCACTCGATATATGACTACTGGGTGCGGGTAAGGCACGATCACGGACCGGTTCGGTCGTGACAAAAGTGGTATCGAGCGATTAATCCTCGAAAAGTGTCTACGCATCGTGTCTAGTAGAGTCTTGATTATCGGTGTCAGGCCCCACATCTATAATCAGGAGGCTACAGGACATTTAGGATTGGTTTCCATTCTTCTCATTCTGAGATCGTGTCTTAGAGCTGTGTTATAAGTTGGACACCTCTGACGTATTTCGTTTTTACCAGTTATGCCTCCGCGCAAGGCAATCCGGGCCCAGAAGGGCAAGGCAGCAGAGGGAGCTGCGAGTAGGATACAGAGGAGTGCGAAGTGCGAGCCCGTCATTACTCGAGACAGTGCTTCCGACGGCGAGTTTTGCGACGCCGCCAGCCCCAGCAGAGTTTAGAGCCGCAGCAGTGGCTGCTGAGACCACAGTACCCGAGCCTCCAGTCCCACAGTCTGGGGCAGAGGAGATGGGTTACAAGGAGATGGCCCGCCATCGCCGGGATCGTGGTCGATACGAGGATAGGCCGACGCGCGTTCAGCCCAGAGTACCCATGGTTCACCCTAGATCGGATAGTTTGAGGCTACGGACTTTCGAGTTGTAGCTCGCCAGTTCTACGTCGAGGCACGAGGATGATCCGCAGGAGTTCATTCGATTCTGACGGATCACGAGAGTGATCAAGGCTTCGAGACCGAGTCGGTGGTCTTAGGTTCGCATCGGCTGCGTGATCTGCAATGATCGGGTTTGATTCGCGAGCCGCCCCGAGAGTATGCACTTCTAGCCGTATGAGCGAGTTCTCGTGGCATTTCTTGCACATTTCTTGCCTCCAGATGAGAAGGGCTCGGCCGGCGATTTTTGACGTTGAGGCGGACCGTGCGTCATTCGGGAGTATAATGTGAGTTTGACTCATTAGCTCGACGCCCCGCATTGGTAGCCGATGGAGGACGAGTGCACCGCCACGCCA
This sequence comes from Przewalskia tangutica, assembly GCA_029844215.1. Taxonomy (NCBI): domain Eukaryota; kingdom Viridiplantae; phylum Streptophyta; class Magnoliopsida; order Solanales; family Solanaceae; genus Przewalskia; species Przewalskia tangutica. Next base: position 27,342,350 of record CM056728.1, on the reverse strand, counting down.
CCGGCTCGATGACTACTGGCGAGGCTTGTTCGGTGTAGCTCTTCACCGCATGGACATTGCCCGCATACTGACTTATGCACTGGATGTGAGGCGGAGAGATCGACGGAATGGCCGAGATCGCCAGAAGAGGCGAGACAGCGAGGTCCTTTGGTAACTTTCGAGGCGACCGCCTCAAAGAGCTAGTTATGTACCTCCGCCAAGCAAGTGGTCCTCCGCGCCTTCGGGGCGTTCGGTATTCGAGCCGGTCGAGCTCCGTGGCTTCCGCTCGCGGTATACATGGGTTCCGGCCCGGTCGGTTCATGCTTTCTCGGTGTGCACGATGCGGCAAACGTCATCCCGGGAGTGTCGTCTTATTATCGGTGCTTGTTTCACTGCGCCGTCGTGGCCATGTGACGAGGATCGCCCTAAAGAAGGGATACAGTAGAATGACACCTACCGGGTCATGGGCGGATCATCGCCTTCTACGCATGCGCCTGCAGGCGTGCCTATGATTAGAGTGAGCGGATATGGTACAGTATATTCTTACCCCTCTAGAGACTAGTATGCGTAGATGATATGATGAAGTGCTAAGTATTATGTTCAGATAGCATTATGTTAAAATTGTGTTTAGAAAACATGGTTAAGGGTAAGTTTGGGGACAGGGAAATTGTGAACCTTAGAATATTACACGTAGAGACCTTAGATGCGAGGCCATCTTGAATAAAAGATTTATGTTTGTGTTGACCTTTATCAGAGTGCATAGTATACGTGGGATATATTTGTGTGATAAGTCCCTGAGTGGTATGAAATGAAAGAGGGTAGTTGAGCTAAGAAGACCACTAGGTTTTCCTGACTTGATTAGTGAGATTGTTCCGGATCGGGGGAATAAGTGTTTAGCGCGACGGAGGGTCGGGTTGAGGACGTATTGCGGGTCAACTCGTAGGCCGGATTTAGGTGGGGTCAGTTCTGGGTGGTCCCGTTAGGTGGTAGGGTCACGAGGGTGCTAGGCCCAGGTTTAGGTAACCATCGTATGAGTTCGTGGATATGTTCGACCAAGAATCGGATCGTAAAGGCCGGGAATGGCCTTAAAGGAGATTGAGGCTGGTAGGATGACCAAGTTTGGAGGTAGTGACTCCGGAGATTTTGGAAACAGAAGCGATGACTGAGGTATGGTACGTATACTAGAAAGAGTTCAAGTGTTCGAGAAGAGTACGACGAGTGAGGAAAGAAGAGAACGTGTGTTAGCAGAATAAAGGAGATCATTTTGTTGTGGAGTGAAGATGCGAAGGGAGTATCCTTTAGACCAGGGTGAAAGCTTTTGTGATGTAGAAATGATTTCTCGTGGACTTGGGTTTAGTATTTTCGCGTATGTTATTTTTATGGCCAGGTGTGGCGTTGGCAACTTGTTAGAGGAACTTTATCGTTATCCGTCTTGAGAAGGAACATTCGGGACGAATGTTTCTAAGGAGGGGAGAATGTTATACCCCGTATTTCCAGAGTATGTACGTGAGGACGTACGTACAAAAGTTTTTAGCCTTAAGTAGACTAAGGGACGAAATTTTGTGCACAACTAGCGAAAATAATTGTTTTCCGACGAAACGTTTTCCAAACTTTGCGAAGGGAAAAATACGGCTATGTCATTTATTATTTTTGCGGATTTTTACCAGAGATAAAATATTTTGGACCAACGAGAGGGTGGCACTTGTCACCCTCAAGTGGACGGCAAATTGAGGCTCTTGGCACGTTTTTTGTGCCTTTCTTTTGGTCAAGGGTTAGGTAGGATATTTTGTGTAGTAGATGGATAAGGACACATGGATAAATCCTCACCCTACACTTGCACACCACTTGTCTTGATCTTGGCCATTGGTTGGCCTATAAATACCCCTGTAATGCAAGACATTTCTTCATCCACACTTGTAAAAATCCAAGGCAAAATCCTCTCCTCCCTTCTTAAACCTCTCGTCCAAATCACCCTCCTCGAGAGGCCCTCGCCGAGAAGTACCCCCTACCTTGAAGCTCTCGTAAAATACCCCCCCCTCCCTTGGTAGAAAAATATTCTCCAAGTATTGTTATTATTCCAAAATATCTTGGCCCATATACCTTATAGTATTCCAAGGTTACACCTATACTAAAAGCCCAGAAATACTATTATACTTCCCTTCAGTCACAAAAACGAAACCCTAAGGAAAATCTTCACAGTTAGTTGAGGTATTAAGAAGAAGTTGCGTAGAACTTCTAAGGGTTGTTTGGAGCGGGTTGGAGCGTTCAGATTAGGAGCTAAACATTGCTCAGGATCGACATTAAAAATTGGATAATTTTGGGCTTATCGAGGTAAATACTCTTGTCCTTCTATTGTAATTGGGAATTACATACTGTAGTAGTATAGAATGAGTATAAGATACATAGAAGGATATTACAGAAGAGAATTGAATCAGAATGTAAGGATATTACGTAAAAGAATTTAATCAAATCACATCGTAAGAATATTAAAGAAGAAGACCGAATCAGACATACATGTGATCGTATTTACTGAGAATTTTGTAGTTTGACTGTAGGGAGGTCTGCCCAATTTTCCGTAGAATAAGGATTCTCGTATCTAGAATTATTCTACAGTAGTCTAGACGTTGATAGACTTGTATGACCGTTATAGGTTGAAGATCGCAAGTAACGTATTCTACTCGGCGGTGGAAAGGGCTAGCCGGATTCTGATTGGAGCTATTTGCTAATAGTCGATAATCGTCGCGAGGTATGTGATTCTTCCTATCCTCTTGAGCATGATATTTTAAAGTATATATAGTACGGTAGACGTACGTGTGTTAACTGAACATGGTTTTACTTGACGTCTTCTGACTTGAGTTTTAAATAATAAGAATCTGGAAGTATTTCAAAAACAATTAAGAATCGTTTTGAAAGAAGAGTAATACTTGGTTTTAAAAGTTTAAGAGTTATACTAGCTTTATGGGAAGTTAGGTATAACGACTTAAGAGTAATAAAAAGAATGGGTTATTGATTTTAGAAGTTAAGAGACTTGATAAGAGGCTTGACTTAATTGAATTGATATGAATTTTGTTAAAAAGTGTGAAACCTCATTCGTGAGTAATGAGTACTTGGTTTTTAAAAGAATAATGTTTTACTGATTCGGAAATGAGAATAAGTATCGAACGAACCACTGCAGCGTTAATAAAGGAAAATGTATTGACAAATAAGTAATTATATTAAAACCAGTAGAAACCTCAATCTGCATATAAGCTAAGATAAGACAAAATTGTATTACATTTCCTAGATCATGGCTGCTCTAATAAGATTGTTATAAACAAGAATAACCTACTCACACATAAGGCATATATTACTCAACTGTTTTTAAAAAGAGAATTATGTTATTAAATGATTAAGACTATGAACTATGAAACCTTTCGAAAATAATAAACGTGAATATTTGAAATTAGGCAAACTTGAACTTTTGGAAAAGAATGTTGTTACTTGACTTTAAGAAGGAAAGTGTGTTGGTTTAAAAAGGAGGGCATAATATTGCCTTAGTTGATTTAAAAGAAAAACATGGTATTATCTTAATCCATCTTAAAAGAGCGTTTAGATGTTAGGGCCACACGACACCGCGTTCATGGGATGAACCGGGAATGTATTTCACCTGATTCGATACCGAGTCCATGAGATGGACCGGGAATGTATTTCATGCGACACCGCGTTCATGGGATGAACCGGGAATGTATTCCATCCGATTTCTATCGAGTCCCATGAGATGGGCCGAGACATGTGCGATTTCTATCGAGTCCCATGAGATGGGCCGAGACAAGTGCGATTTCTATCGAGTCCCATGAGATGGGCCGAGACACGTGCGATTTCTATCGAGTCTCATGAGATGGGCCGAGACATGTGTGATTTCTATCGAGTCCCATGAGATGGGCCGAGACATGTGCGATTTCTATCGAGTCCCATGAGATGGGCCGAGACATGTGCGATTTCTATCGAGTCCCATGAGATGGGCCGAGACACGTGCGATTTCTATCGAGTCCCATGAGATGGGCCGAGACACGTGCGATTTCTATCGAGTCTCATGAGATGGGCCGAGACATGTGTGATTTCTATCGAGTCCCATGAGATGGGCCGAGACATGTATTCCATACGATTCCTATCGAGTCCCATGAGCTGGGCCGAGACATGTATTCCACACGATTTCACCTCGAGTCCATGAGATGGGCCGAGACATGTATTCCACACGATTTCACCTCGAGTCCATGAGATGGGCCGAGACATGTTACACGTATCACCTAACTTATACCTAGATCGCCAGGAGGAAGGAGTTCCACGGGCATGAGGGATGACTTTAAGGGCGTGAGTCCCTGACTTGACATGACTGTTTTTATGTTGCGAACTCTAGTTTGGTTATCATACATGTCTCCTGTTTTATTTTAGACTATTATGATTTCATTTACGTGATTTTTCGCCACATACTTGGTACTTGTCAGATCGACTTCTGGGGCCGTTCATGCCGCAGTAGAGGTACACCGGTTGTTGATCCTCGCTCATAGGATCACGCCAACAGATTAGGAAGCTCCGTTTCTCCGGAGGCTTATCTTTTGGTATGTTTCCCTGAGTTGTAGGTTCTTGTACATTCAGGGGTATGGCGGGGCCCTGTCCCGTCATAGGTATTATTACATTCTTAGAGGTCTGTAGTACTGTTGTGGGCAGGTTTGTAAATGGGGATGTAAATGTTCAAAGTTTTATTATATATACATGCCGAAAGGCGATATTTTCATGGATAAACTGTTTTCATTTTATAATCGTTTCATGTCTTATTTTATATTCCGCTGATCACTCTGATGTATAACTATTTGGGTGTCCGGGTAAGGCACCAGTCACGGGCCCGGGTTCGGGTCGTGACAATTTTGATAAAAGAAAAGGAATGGGATCAAAAGGACATAACGGAAATGTAATTTAAATATCAAATTGATGGAATCCGCAATGTTGCCACTTTTTTTCCTGCTATTACTTTCTTTACTTTTTATTTTATTTGAGTAGAAGATAATTCTAGAAAACAAAAGGTTCTTTTTTTGTGCTGAAAAAAAATCTAACATTGATATATTTGTATATTAATTAATATATAGCAGATTAAGAGAATCATGGATTAAAACTACCAACACACACTTCTATAAATATAAAAGTGAATATGGTTTTCTTATATATTTTTTTGGGGATGAAATCTAAAAATGAAAAATTCTATCTCATTTGAGCTCTGATTCTAATAAAATTATTGACCAAATTTATTTTTATAAAAATAGCGCGGGTTAGTAGACTCCTTTTGATTCGGACCAAAAAGGGCGACTGTATGTCGCCCTTTTTGGTACTAACTAATAGGACATTTTTAAGTCGTCCTTTTTGGTTTAAAAAAATCGCCCTCTTTGAGGCGATTTGTTGTAGTGCTACTACGTCCACGATTGACTTAGCTATTTTTCAAGATTTATCATAATTTGATCCACCCATGAGTGTGATGGTGACTTTCGGTTGATAATGATAAAAGTGGTTTTGAATAGAATATGAAAACTGAATAATTAAGATAAAAGCATCTTATTATCGGGTTTGGAAAATTAAGATTCGTAAGACTTGAATTTGGAGCAGCGTGACTGCTTGAATCATGTACGGGTTATTGTGGCATTATGTTAAATAATTCAGATTGGGTGTAAAAGTGATAAGAATGATTAAGGAAGGAAGTTTATTGGGATCTGTTCTTGCCCATGGTAGAGTTTCTTGCAATGACAGTTATCAATCGAGCATTGAGATGCCACTATTTGAGACATTATATAGTATGGGTGTCGTTATCTGGTTGTTGATCGATGCATTCGAGGTTAGGCCTTAGAGTACAAACTTGTTGAGGGATTCTTTGGAAAAGATCAAATTTAGTCAGGAGAGATTTTTCACAGCTAAGAGTAGGCGAAATAGTTATGCGGATCGGAATGTCCTTGATTTGGAGTACATGATTGACGAGTGAGTTTTCGATTAAGGTTTCAACCCATGAAGTGTGTAATGAGGTTCGTAAAGAAAGGAATAGATGAGCTAGAGGTATATTGGTCCATTTGAGATTGTTTAACATTTTGGAGAGGTAGCCTATAAGTTAACTTTGCCACCTGGTTTATCGGGTATTCACCTTGTATTTCATACTTTGATGCTTCAAAAAGTACCATTAGGATGGTGCTCATGTGATTCAATAATTTTCATTGTTGATTGATCTGAATTTGACTTTTAAGAAAGAGTTGGTAGCCATTTTGGGGAGCAGATTCGGAAGTTAAGATCCAAAGGGGCAGTCTTAGTAAAAGTTCGATAGAGGCGTCATCCGATCGAGGAGACTACTTAGAATACCTATTCGGACATGCAGAGTGGATATCCCCATCTTTTTAGTAGTTTAGATAACTTCCTTGTTTTTATGTTTGAGGATGAGCGTGTGTTTAAGTGGTGGATGATGTAACGATCAGATCGGTCGTTTTGAGAACCGATGCTCTGTTTTATGTCTCGTCTATTCCAAAAGATCTGTAATAATTATTTTGACTTGCTTGCAAAATTTGAAGTCAATCGGATGTCATTTAATTCACTTTGCGAGAAGGTTTCACTTTAGAAATTCTAGCATTCAATTATTATATATATTATTTGTTTTAGGAAAACGTGCTCTGATTGTAGGGCCGGCGATGGGTCGGATCCGTCCCGACCCGACCCGTCGGCCCCGACTCCAGTTCAATCGGGAACGGACGGGGCGGTATGGTCCCGCCCGACCCGACCCCGCGTGCCCCGATCCCGCCCGATCCCGCCCGACCCGCCCCTGCCCCGCTAAAATAGCCGTTGTCTAACGGCCATTTACATTTGGCGTTAGACAACGACCATTTTTGGCTTCCTCCCCAACCCCCCTACCCCCTTTATATTTATTTTTAACCCCTAAGTTATTATATTTACACTTTAACCCAATTTTTCAACTATAAATACATCATTTCCTCTTCTTATTATTTTCATAAATCTTTCTACTCTCTAATCTCTCAATCAATCAATCTCTATTCTCTATACAACATTGTCTACTACATATTCAATATTTCAATCTATTTATTAATTTGAGAATTGGGAGTGAAGTTGACAACTAGCTTGAGGATTATCTATCGAACAAAGTTTCAATTTTCAACCTCTCGATTACACGTCGACTTACGCGTCGGCTTGGTACATTCGTTCTCTCATTAAATTATTATTTTGTTTTTATTTCATTTAGCACATTTAATTTCATTATCTTTAAGTCTTTAACTATTTATTACCATGAAAAGAGTAAAAAGTGTTTTTGGCAAGGGTACTTCTTCTAGTAGGGCGGGTAACAAGGGCAAGGGTACTTCTTCTAGTAGGGCGGGTAACAAGGGCAAGGGTACTTCTTCTAGTATTCCTAGACAAGATGATTTTATAGATCCTGAACTGTTTCCTGAAATACCATATGATCTTGACACAAATGATTATCCTCAAATTGAAGAAGATTTTAATTTAGATGACACTCTAGATGATGATACACCTACTAATGAAGATGATGATACACCCAGTAGTGAAATGCCTCGTATCCCCCCTACTATGAGACGAGGTCCGACAAAACGACCATTAAAATCAGTTGTATGGAAATATTTTGACAGGGACGTACCGAATCAAGTAGTTGTATGTAAAACTTGTAAAAATGTTTATTCTTTTAAAACTGGACAAGGTCATGGTGGGACGGGGGGTTTAGAAAGACACCTATTGCAAAAAAACAAAGCATTGCATGCCCAATACATGATTGAAAAAGATGGTGAGCAAGCGTCCTCTCAATCGGGACAAGGTTCACATACTGTCCCGGACAAAGTACAGGGTCAAATTAACCCTATGACGGGGGGGGTTGTAGGCCCTAAATACGATAAACATAAAGATAGGGAAGCACTAGCAAAATTAGTTGCTGTGGAGGGTTTGCCTTTTTCATTTCCTGAATCTCCTGGTTTTATTCATTATATTAGAGATATGTATAATCATGCTTATAAAGGTTTTCCTAGATCAACTGTTAAAAGAGATGTATTTAAATTTGCACATGAATATCAACAGTATTTACGTTATGCATTATATCATTTAAATTGCAAAGTCGCTCTAACTTCTGATATAGGTCGTAGTACTAACAGCCATGATTATTTAACGGTAACCTGTCATTGGATAGATTATAAATGGTTTATGCAAAAACGTATTTTAGCTTATAGATATATAGATAGTAGGCACACTGGTGAGTTTATTTCAGAAAATATTTATTCAGTCTGCGATAATTACGGAATAACTGATAAAGTTATGAGTATTACATTAGATAATGCATCTTCTAACAATTCTGCTATTTGTATTTTAAGAGATGTTTTAACTCCGTCTTTTCCAAAACATTTTCATATCAAATGTGCGTGCCATATTTATAACTTAGTTGTAAAGGATGGTCTTTCACTTTTTCAAGATATTCTTGAAAAAATACAATTTGCTATACACTTTATTTTTAAAAATAATAGAATTCAACAGAGAAAAGAATATAAAAAAACTTGTCACGATTGTGGACTATCTTACGAAAAATTCAGAAGAAGTACCAACTAGGTGGAATTCTTTATATGACCAACTAGTTGTTGCTTATGACTATAGAAAACCTATTACTTTATTTTTTAACGCCCATAATCAAAATCCAAATGATATGATTGTGGATAATGATTAGGACAAAATTAGAGAACTTATTGTATTTCTAGAGAATTTTCAACGAGCAACAAAAGAATTTTCTACTTTATATTATCCTACTATTTCAACTATGTTGTTTTATATAGCTATAATATATTTACTTCTTAAAGAATATATGGAAAAATCTGCTTATAAGGCAGCTATTAAAAAAATGTTTATGAAATTAAAGAAATATTTTATTCCTATTCCCCCTATTTATATTATTGATGCTGTATTAAACCCGACTATTAAAGTAGAGGGTTGTAAAAGTCTTATTGAAAATATGTATACTGTATGACGCATTTACCACCTCCAACTCCCAAAAATTTAAATGTTGAACCACCTATTGAACTAACGCTAGAAGAAGTGTTGAATAGCGTAGAAGATGAATGCAAAAATGTATATCGGCATTACCAGCAAGAAAGTGCTAGTAACCAACCGACTTTCGTACCATCTTCTTCTTCAACACAAAAAAAAGACATCTTTGTTTCGGGGCTAGTATTGATTCCATTGAAAGCCTCGTAAATAGAATGTGCGGTAGCAAATGCTAACCAAATTAGCGAGTTCGATGTTTTTGTTTTGCGGGTAATTTACCTTACCAAGCGATTATCAATGAAGAAGGAAATGAAGAATTCTTTGAAATATTGGATGCAGAATGAGAAGACATTTCCGACACTTTCAATGATGGCGAGATATTTTGAACATTCAAGCGTCATCAATCGCTTCGAAGCGCTTTTTCGCAGTGATTTCAAATAGAGAGCACGGACACTCATTAGCCGAGACAACTTGGAGATGGCGGTACTATTCGGAGATTGGATACGAGCGGAGCGAAGGAGGCGATCGACCAGAGATTAACGAAGAAGAAGACGACAACTACAACGACATTTTATCTGAAGGCATGAGTAGCGACGTGGAACAATTTGACCAAGATATACCAATTCCAACCGAAGAACCACAAGAAATTATAAAGAAACTAGAAAAAATATTTTCAAATTGGTAATTTATTTCATTGCAATTTTTTAATTTTTCTATGTCTTTTGCAATTTTTTTCAACAACAATACACTACAATGTTGTAATTTAATCTTGTATATTTCAATGAAATAATTAATAATATAAGAGACACAAAAACAGCCTTGGGATGTTCTTTTTACACTCTTCTTGTCTTTGTTTAATTATTTAGTTTATACTTTATAGTTTATACTTTATAGTTTATACTTTATAGTTTATACTTTATAAATATATTATATATATGAGTATAATACTATAATTATAATACTATAAGTCTATAATATTATAGTATATGTATATGACTATATGAGTATATGTTAATGTTACTTTGTTAGTAATTTAGTATTTTTAATTTAGTGAAAAAAATTTAAAAAAAACAAAAAAAAACCCCGCCTGACCCGTCCCGTCCCGCCCCGTCTGGCCCCGACCCAACGGATCGGGATCGACGACACTGATGGTCCCGCCGACCCGACCCGCCAGCCCGACCCGACTCCGCCAGCCCCACCGACCCCGCCTCTTCTCCGCCCCGACCCTGCTCCGATCCCACTAAACCCGACTCCGGCTGGCCCATTGCCCACCGCCACCCGATCTCGATTGGCGATCTAAAGATTCTTTTAGATTTAAAATATTATTTATGACACATAGAAATTGACGGAGCTAATTTTAGAGTTCGTTTGGTTAGTTTATTTAACAATTAAGTCGATTCTAACATTTAATATGCCTATTAATGGTGAAAAGATGGTCACGAGAAGAAATAAGACTCATATTGGAAAATTGTTAGTTCTGTTAGTTTCGTATTGATGTTTATTATTTGGGGGAATGAATGGATCGATTCTCGAAGCTTTCAGATGAATTTTGGGGTAAGAAAACTAATATTTTCGAAATCTTTAAGTTAAGAAATGAAGAAGTTTGATCAAAATCAACACCTGGAGTAAATTAGTCTTTTTCAAAAATTTATCGATCACATTAGGTCTGAAATATGATTTATGCCTTAGTTGAGTAGTTGATTCAGGGTGAGCTACATGATAGAATTGTGGCACCAGATACTTCATCCTTACTCCTTATTTCTGTCTTTTCATTTCTAGACAACTATATATTTAGGGATATATTTTCGAGCTTATATTTCTTAGGTAGTTCTTGTACTAGTGATACCAAATTTTGAGAAATTATTATACGCTTCGTATTTTTTTATATTAAGGTTTCATTAAAGTCTTAATAGGTGTTTTATTTTGTTATTCTGCAATTGATTTCTCTGATTAACTTGGGTTAAATGGTTATGGTCAGCTTAATGAGTTAGTGACTTAATAATTTTAGGTCGTGATGATTAGTGATAAAATTGATATATATGAGAATATTATTAATTAATTACCATTAAGTGAAAAGCGTTTATACAAAGAAGCATGTCATGTATTAAACTTATGATCCCCTTCTAATTTCTGCTTTATGAACATAGTGCAAAATTAAGCATCCTTTTCTCATGTCACAAATATCAGTGCTTGCCGTCCATCAAAATAGCACTTAAGTCCAATTCTGAATAGTATCAGAATGAGCTAAGCTCACCGTCCAAATGGGATATTACTTTTTACCCATTTGGCAAAATTATATTGGAGCAAAGACAATTTGACTAGACTACGCTCACAATATTTATAACCAACAATTCCACTACTCATCTTTTCCATTCTCACCCGCGCATGAGAAATGTTGCAGAAGAAGAGAAATATGACCGCAAGGCCACGAGTTCGATCCCCGCATAAACCTTCTTTGGTTGAGTCATGTCACACATGGCCAAGTGTGGTTTACATGGTCGACGTGGGTTTGCGTCCATCACACACGGGTTTCACTGCGCACTCGAAAGAAAGAGCACATGTTCCTTCGTCAACAAAAAAAAAAAAAAAAAAAATCTTTTCCATTCTCAAAATTTCATAAAATCTCAAAATATGTTCATTTCGTTTAAAATATTTTTCTATGAATTCAGAAATATGAGAGAAAAATCAAAATAGAACATACTTTCAAGATTCAATTTTACTGAGAATCCTTTTGACTATTGAGTATTTTATCATTTACTAATTTATTTATGTAAACTAATTGTAATTAAATAACATCTTCACTACTTACTATTGTTGATATATTTTTCAACTTTAGCAGTTAATAGGTAAGCAACAAAAGTATGATTACATTATCTATAAAAATACAAGATAAATAAATGAGAAGTAAAAATTATTTAAAAAATAATAGAAAATAATTGGTATAAAAGTTTTAGTGCTGAAAACTCGCTTTCAATTCAAGAAAATTCATACCCGTTAGAGATCAAAAAAGAAAGAAGAAAGAATAACACATATAAAAATCATAATAATATGCCAAAAATAAAATAATCATAAAACAAAAAGAAGAAGAGAATGTTGCATCCACGTAAAAATTCATTACTCACCTATTTTCAATCTGCAAAAATAAAAACAATCATGATCATGTAGAAATTGTAACAATATAATGTTCTAGAAATTTTAAAAAAAAAGAGTTCAAAAAAACTTATCTAGCATAAAAGAGAATAACAAATTCAGTTGGAATAGGAAAATAATGATTAATGCTTTCCATTCAAGAAAATTCATACCCGTTAGAGATCAAAATAAAGAAGAGAGTATAACACAACTAGAAATAATAATAATAATAATACGCCAAAATTAATATTATCATGAAATCACCAAAAAGAAAAGGAGAATGTTGCATCCACACATAAACCCTTTACTCACCTATTTTCAATCTAAAAAGTAAAAATAAATCACAATCAATCATGTATAAAGTATAACAATATAATTTTCTAGAAATTAAAAAGAAAATAGAAAAGGATAGTCCAAAAGAATTCACTTACTGTAAAAGAGAATAACAAAATTGGAAAGTAGTGATTACCACTTTCAATTCAAAAAAGTTCGTAGCAATTAGAGAACAAAGGAGAAAGAAGAAGAGAATAACAGAGATAGATAAAATAAAAGGACAGCCCGGTATACTAAGCTCCCGCTATGTGCGGGGTTTGGGAAAAGGTCGGACCATAAGAGTCTATTATACGCAGACTTACCTTGTATTTCTGCAATATGCTCTTTTCACGGTTTGAACCCGTGATTTCCTGATCACATGACAACAACTTTACCAATTACTTCAAGACTCCTCTTCAGAATAACACAAATAGATATCATAACAATACCACAAAAATTATATATTATCATAAAATAATCAGAAAAAATGAGAATATGCATCTACATATAAACCCATTATTCACCTATATACAATATGTAAAAAATCACAGTCATGTAGAAAGTATAATAATATAATGTTCTAAAAATTAACACAAATAGAAAGAAAATCACAGGGAAATAGTAATTAATGCTTTCAATTCAAGAAAATTTATCCTCATTAGAGATCAAAAAAGAAAGAAGGAGAATGTTGCATCTATATATAAACCCTTTACTCACCTATTTTCAATCTGATAAAACTACATAAATCACAGGCATGTATAAAGTATAACCATATAATATTCTAAAAATTAAAAAGAAAATAGAAAATGATAGTCCAAAAGAACTCATCTGGCGTAAAAGAAAATAACAAAATCTATTGAGTTTGGAAAGTATTGATTAACACTTTCAATTCAAGAAATTCCATACGAACTAGAGATAAAAAATAAAAAAACGAATAACACAAATATATATATCATAACAATACCCCAAAAAATATTGTCATAAAATAGCCAGAAAAGGGAGAATATGCATCTACATAAGTATAATAATATAGTGTTCTAAAAATTTAAAAGAAAATAAAAAAGGACAGCAGAAAAACCTCACTTGGCATAATTGGTTGGGTTAGAAAAGTATTTATTTACTTATCATATGGTTGATAAGAAAAAGATGAAGAGACTAAAAGTTTTCTAGTTAATTATAGTTGAATTAATTCATTCTTTCATCTTTTCTCCCATCTTAATTTCTACGTATTTGTTGTTATTTTCATACTTTTCTAGTTAGGATCGTATCAATAATATAAATCAAGAAATCGAGTAAAAAGTCAAAAAGAAAAATAATCATTTAAAGTCTGGAGAATATATATCACATATATAGCTCATTAACTTCCTCAAGAGCTCATTTTTTGAGATTGTATCTGTTACACCCCGTAATTTCAGGGCAATGAAATGAGAACATAAGTTAGGATATAAGGTTTGAACGTTAGAAGGAAAGTCTATCTACATTTTCTATATGGAAAAATTATTAGATGCAACAATGTGACGACGAAATCAGCCCATTTTCTTCCAGTCAGGGCGGAAGGCTGCAGCACCGCGGTGCCATTAAGCAGGACCGCGGTGCCCTAACTTTTGAGAGGTCGAAGATTTACTGTGACCGCGATGCCACATAGATCACGGCAAGGCGGGATTTTCCAAAAATCAGATATTTTGAAAAGGGAAAGACAAGTGGACAGGTGGGTCCCCCTCCACTTGTGCCATGTACACCTTATATTGTCCAAGTGTAGCAAGACTTGGATCACAAGAACATCTTCATCCTTCAAACCATCTTCTCCCTTCTCTTCTCCTACAATTTTCGAACCATAGCCAAGGTGAAAAACAAGATTAAGTTATTTTTCTAGATTAAGTTCCTCAATCAAGTTCTAAGCAAGGTTAACTCTCCATAACAAGTGATCACGATTTTGGCCAAGAAACTTCTTTGAAACCCTAAGCTTGGAATGAAGTTTTTGAAAGAGAAACAAGATAGTAAGATGGTTATAAGCTTGTAGAGGATATGTGTGTGTTATTGTAACGTGAAGAAGGGATGTGGAAGAAAAGCAGTGGACCGAGAACATATGGATTGTTTTGGCTAAAGTTAAGGTAAGATTTCTTCTTCCTCTTAAAGTATTTGGAAGTTATACGATGTTATAGTTAAGGGATGAACTTGTGTTAAGTGAAATGGAGAATAAAAAGTGCATGTCACAGTTTTGGCATGTTAGCCGGATTGTTGGACAATTTTTAGTATATTGGATTCGTTGGTTGTTATTGTTATTACCGTCATTAATTGCATGTTAAAAATGAAGGAATCTTGTTATTGAAAGTTGATATGATTTATATGAAGTGTTGGAATATGAATTGGGTTAGATGAAATTATGAAAAGGGCTTTAGTATTAGGATTGTTGGCCGAAACTACATGAAACTGTGAGACGTCGTGGTGCTGTTTTAAGGGCTGTTTTATGCGTGTATATGCTGGAAATTTAGTCACTGTTTATGCATGTTTAGATGTGGTAATTGCTAACGTATGTCCTAAAGGAACGAGGGTGTAGAAAGGCTTCATATCTTACCCATTTTGTTGGAGGAATATGGACTGTTTTTATATGGATTAAGAGGTCGGATTAACATAAGAGGTACCTTAGTTGTTGTTTTGGTTGTGTACTTGGTTATTGATGTTATTGGCCTTATTTGTAAGGTGTAAACATATGTATAAGTAGGAGAAGTGCTGCCCGAATTTTTATATGAAAGGAGAGTCATTATGTGGTATAGTGTATACTAGTATCATGAAGTTGATAGACGTGTTATTGTTATTATAGGTTGAAGTACTACTTGGGACGTATTCTAGTTGTCAAATTGCTATATCCTATAAGGTATGTTAATTGTCCTTCTTCTTTTGGCACGATTCTACATGTGAACTATAACTGTAGTATTGCTCCATAGTTTACTCTGCTCTTAGAGGTTAAGGAATATTCATGTTATTGATTCTATGCTAAAAGCATGTCTAAATTGTTCCTAAATCCTTATTAAGGCATATGAGACATATGTTGATAAGAGTTTTAGTAAGTATGGGAGCTGAGTTGACTCTTCTTACTTAAATGAATTATTAAGTATTAAATACTGAAACTGATTTAATAAATAAGTAAGTATGTTATTAATAGACGTGTTAAAACAAGTCATTGCAGCGTTAAGTGAAAAAGGTATCGACAAATGATTATTATTAAAATGATTAGCACGTCATCTGCATAGAAACTAAGATATAACCAATTTGTTTTACATTTTCTAGTTCACAGCTGATTAGATAAGGTTTCATAATATGAATTACTAACGGCTCATATAAGAATTAATTAGGCAAATTCGGATACGTTATCACCAATCAAATACAGGGTCATTGAAAATATTCGAGGTATGTGAACTCTTCCTTTTTTCTTTGGCGTGATTTATATGAATTGAGTGTACGGCGAACGTACATAGTTTTATTGGATCTTAATCCTTATTGATACATGATATAAGAGTACCTTGGTTTTCTAAAATGAAAGTTCATTTTAATGAATTATACATGATATGATAGTGCCTTGGTTTTAGAAAATGGAAGTTCATTTACGGATTTTATTGAGAGTCAAAAGATGATTTAAATTGCACAAGGGTGCTCATGATAGCTATTCGCGCAAGTGTTATCATTTCATTTCACCGAGTCTCATGATGGGTCGGGATACATTATATGCATATATATGAGGATGATTATTCCACCAAGTCCCTCACCAGAGGGCCGAGACACGTTATGCATATGTAGACATGACAGTTACATGGATCGAGTCCCAGAATGGGCCGGGATAGGTTATGTGAAAACAGTTATAAGGACCGAGTCCCAGAATGGGTCGGGATACGTTATGTGAAAACAGTTATAAGGACCGATTCCCAGAATGGGCCGGGATACGTTATAAGTAGACATACATCCATTGTTAGATGGACCGAGTCCCAGAATGGGCCAGGATATGTTATATGGACAGGCATCTATGAGTCTTATTATGACTCCCTCACTTTTGAAAGATACAGTGATGTCTGATGATACAAAGATGCAAAGAGTACGGTGATACAAGTCTGATTGACTCTTATTTTATATGGCACGGTTGGATTTAGTATTTGATTTTCATACTTGTCCCTGTCATCTTTTGGCCAGATATGACCTTATTTACTGTACTTTATGTTTACACACTTGGTACCTTGTTGTACTGACCCCCTTCGGGGGGCTGCGTTCATATCCGCAGGTACAGGTACACAGTTTGGTGATCCTCGAGCTTAGGATCCTTGCCCAACTTTTTGAGATAGCTCCATTATTCCGGAGTCTAGTCATTTTGGTACAGTTTTTCTATTACAGGCTTATGTACATTTAGGGGTACGACGGGGCTTTGTCTCGTCATAGTTATTGTTATACTCTTAGAGGTCTGTAGTCATCTGTGGGTTGGACATGTACAATTGTAGCTCGTTTGGACTATTCTATGTAAAGTGGCGGCCTTGTCGGCTTGCCTGTTTTATTATAAGAGTTTGTTGTTACAGTTCAGGGGACATGATCCCCCTTTCTATAAGATTATGAGATCTCTTAAACTTCCGCTGATTATATGTGATGTGTGGGTGTAAGGGTGTCCAGGTAGGACACCAGTCGCGGCCCGTCGGTTCGGGTCGTGACAAAAGTGGTATCAAAGCAGTTAGTCCTCAGAATGTCTACAGACCGTGTGCAATAGAGTCTTGGTTGGCAGTGTGTTGTGCACCACACCCATAAACAGGAGGCTAAAATATATTTATGATTGGTTTATATTCTTCATCTCATAGATCGTGTGATAGAGCGGTGTTATTAGGAGAATTCCCCTCTCTAACGTATTATTGTGTTATAGCTATGCCTTCGAAGAGGGAAACAGTGGCCCAGAAGGGCAAACCAGTAACAGGAGCTACTAGCCAGACACAGAGAGTTACTAGGGCACATGCCTAGTCTATGCCGAAGATTGTGCGCCAGTTGGCGAGCTCAGTTACACCGCCATCACCAGAGGATCTTAGAGCAGCTCCAGAGGCTCCGATACTTGAGCCTCCAGTTCCTCAGCCAGGGGCAGAGGATAGGGCCATGAGGGATGTTGTTCAGCTGCTGACTAGATGGGTGGCAGGGCAGAACCGCAAACCTAGACAAGGAGTTGAACCTAGGTCTGACAGCTTGAGGGTTCGTGATTTCCTGAATTGTAACCCTCCAGAGTTTTTCGGCTCACAGCCTGAGGATGACCCGCAGGAGTTTATCCGACAGATGCAACGTACCTTGAGGGTAATCAGGGCTTCGAAGACTGAGACTGTGGAGTTGACGTCATATAGGATGCGGGATATAGCTACTAACTGGTACGAGTCTTGGGAGTTGTCTAGAGGAGAGGATGTTCCTCCAGCTACATGGGATGAGTTTACAGAGGCATTCCTCGGTCACTTCTTGCCTCCAGAGATGAGGAGGGCTAGAGTTGACAGATTCCTACAGTTGAGGCGAGTGGCAGGACCATTCGCGAGTATAGCCTTGAGTTTGATTTCTTGTCTAGATACGCACCCACTATTGTAGTAGAGATGACATACATGGTGCATCTCTACGTGATGGGGCTGGACCACTACTTGATCGATGGATGTTTGGCAGTGGCCCTTCAGTCGGGAATGGATATTGCTCGTATCCAGGCCTATGCACAGAGGGTCGAGGACCGACATAGAGGACGAGGGCTAGATAGAGGTCATGATAGGGACCAACATAAGAGGGCCAGGACGACGGGGGTATTCGGGTGAGTTTCGAGGTGGGCAGCCTCAACAATAGATGAGGTATTCATCCCAGCCAGCACAGAGTGTACCCTCACAGTCTACAGGCAGAAGGTTTGACCGCTCAGGGTATTCAAAAGGTCGAGCTCGTGGCTTCAGTCTGAGATATACGGGAGTTCTCGCCAGTCGAGGCCACTTTTCCCTCGGTGTTCACAGTGTGGCAGGAATCATCCTGGGGAATGCCGTCTTGCTATTAGTGCTTGTTTTTCCTGCTGCTGTCAAGGCCATGTGAAGAGAGAATGTCATTATGTAAGGAGTACAGGTGGGATGACTCAGCCTACGGGATCGGTTGCAGGTTCGTCATCTTCTATAGCTATGCGCCCCGCAGGGCAGTGTGTTCACAAGCCAGCAGGCCATGGTAGGGGTCATGGCAGAGCTTCTAGTTCAGGCGGTCCTTTGAACCGCATTTAGGCTTTGGCCAGTAGACACGATCAGGAGGCGTCACTGGATGTTATAGGTATATTATTGATCTTTTCTGTGACGTGTATGCATTGATAGATTCGGGTTCCACTTTACCCTATATATCTCCCCTTGTTGCTAGTAGAATTGGGATAGGACCTGAGTTGATAGAACCCTTAGAGGTATCTACGCCGGTAGGAGATTCGGGCACGACTAAGCGGGTATATAAAGATTGTTCGATGGGTATGTATAGTCATCGTACCATAGCAGGTTTGATAGGGCTAGACACATGACTGACCTTGATGTGATTATGGGTATGGGTTTGGTTAAGCTTTAGTAATTGCTTGGAAAGTTTAGTAGGTTGTAAAGGTCCACACGTTTTACGGTGACTCTGGCTGATTAGAATTCTAGAGGGAACTGCAATGAGACCGTATGAATGTGACTTCGATTACAAAGGAAGTACAATTTTCTAAGGACTATCAGAGGTGGAGTGATACAAGGAGTAGTGGTAACTGAGAGACAGAGAACTATGCCAAAATGGGAGATTATGAAAGGGAGATAAGCCTTCTTCCTCGCGTAAAGGGCGATATTGTGTATTATTAAGAATTACATGTATCAAGGTTAGTAAGCTAAGGTATGCTATAGATAATGGGCTGGTAAGGTCCCCGACTTCGACTACGTTGTGCAACATGTTACAATTCTACATAACCCTTGGATAACAATAGTGTGTTGGGGGTAATTGAGGACGGGAACTATGGAAAAGTCGATGAAGGGTTATAAGAAATATGAAAATAATATATAAGTATGAATGGAACTGTATGATCGAGTATCAAGGTAGAAATATTTGTGTTTAATGATGAGTATAAGGAACGATTACGACAAGAACAATAAAGGTGATAAATGCATGTGTTACATTATGGCCCTGTGTGGCATCTTTGTGCTGCTGGGTATAGATTGATAGGTATAGTTAAAGGGGACTATGCCGAAATGTTTATAGTTGAGACCTATTATGAACATTCAAGGACGAATGTTTCTAAGGGGGAAGAATATTACACCCCGTAATTCCAGGGCAATGAAATGAGAACGTAAGTTAGGATATAAGGTTTGAACGTTAGAAGGAAAGTCTATCTACATTTTCTATATGAAAAAATTATTGGATGCCACAAATGTGACGACGAAATCAACTCATTTTCTTCCGGTCAGGGTGGAAGGCTACTGACATGATGCAATTAAGCGGACGCGGTGCCCTAACTTCGAGAGGTTGCGATGATTTCTATGACCACGCAAGGCGAGATTTTCCAAAAATCAGATATTTTGAGAAGAGAAAGACAAGTGGACAAGTGGGCCCCCTCCACTTGTGCCATGTACACCTTATATTGTCCAAGTGTAGCAAGACTTGGATCACAAGAACATCTTCATCCTTCAAACCCTCTTCTGCCTTCTCTTCTCCTACAAGTTTCGAACCATAGCCAAGGTTAAGAACAAACTTAAGTTATTTTTCTAGATTAAGTTCCTCAACCAAGTTCTAAGCAAGGTTAACTCTCCATAACAAGTGATCACGATTTTGGCTAAGAAACTTGTTTGAAACCATAAGCTTGGAATGAAGTTTTTGGAAGAGAAACAAGATAACAAGATGGTTACAAGCTTGTAGAGGATAAATGTGTGTTATTGTAATGTGAAGAAGGGGTGTGGAAGGAAAGCAGTGGGCCGAGAACATAGGGACTGTTTTGGCTAAAGTTAAGGTAAGATTTCTTATTCCTCGTAAAGTATTTGGAAGTTATACGATGTTATAGTTAAGGGATGAACTTGTGTTAAGTGAAATGGAGAATAAAAAGTGCATGTTTTGGCATGTTAGCCGGATTGTTGGACAATTTTTAGTATACTGGATTCGTTGGTTGTTATTGTTATTACCGTCATTAATTGCATGTTAAAAATGAAGGAATCTTGTTATTGAAAGTTGATATGGTTTATATGAAGTGTTGGAATATGAATTGGGTTAGAAGGAATTATGAAAAGGGCTTTAGTATTAGGATTATTGGCCGAAACTGCATGAAACTGTGGGACGTCGTGGTGCTATTTTATGCGTGTATATGCTGGAAATTTAGTCACTGTTTATGCATGTTTAGATGTGGTAATTGCTACCGTATGTCCTAAAGGAACGAGGGTGTAGAAAGGCTTCATATCTTACCCTCATTGTTGGAGGAATATGGACTGTTTTTATATGTATTAAGAGGCCGGATTAACATAAGAAGTACCTTGGTTGCTGTTTTGGTTGTGTACTTGGTTATTGATGTTATTGGCCTTATTTGTAAGGTGGAAACATATGTATAAGTAGGGGAAGTGCAGCCCGAATTTTTATATGAAAGGAGAGTCATTATGTGGTATAGTGTATACTAGTATTATGGAGTTGATAGATGTGTTATTGTTATTATAGGTTGAAGTACTACTTGGGACGTATTCTAGTTGTCAAGTTGCTATAGCCTATAAGGTATGTGAACTACCCTTCTTCTTTTGGCATGATCCTACATATGAACTATAACTGTGGTATTGCTCCATAGTTTACTCTACTCTTAGAGGTTAAAGAATATTCATGTTATTGATTATATGCTAAAAGCATGTCTAAACTGTTCCTAAGTCCTTATTAAGGCATATGAGACAGATGTTGATAAGTGTTTTAGTAAGCATGGGAGCCGAGTTGACTTTGCTTACTTAAATGAATTGTTAAGTATTAAATACTGAAACTGGTTTAATAAATAAGTATGTTATTAATAGACGTGTTAAAATAAGTCATTGCAGTGTTAAGTGAAAAAGATATCGACAAATGATTATTATTAAAATGATTAGCACACCATCTGCATAGAAAATAAGATATAACCAATTTGTTTTACATTTTCTAGTTCACAGCTGATTAGATAAGGTTTCATAATATGAATTACTAACGGCTCATATAAGAATTAATTAGGGAAATTCGGATACGTTATCACCAATCAAATACAGGGTCATTGGAAATATTCGAGGTATGTGAACTCTTCCTTCTTTCTTTGGCGTGATTTATATGAAGTGAGTGTATGACGGACGTACATAGTTTTATTGGATCTTAATCCTTATTGATACATGATATAAGAGTGCCTTGGTTTTCTAAAATGAAAGTTCATTTTAATGAATTATACATGATATGATAGTGCCTTGGTTTTCAAAAATGGAAGTTCATTTACGGATTTTATTGAGAGTCAAAAGATGATTTAAATTGCACAAGGGTGCTCATGATAGCTATTCGTGCAAGTGTTATCATTTCATTTCACCGAGTCCCATGATGGGCCGGGATACGTTATATGCATATATATGAGGATGATTATTCCTCTAAGTCCCTCACCAGAGGGCCGAGACACGTTATGCATATGTAGACATGACATTTACATGGACCGAGTCCCAGAATGGGCCGGGATACGTTATGTGAAAACAGTTATAAGGACCGAGTCCCAATGTCACGAACCGAACCCTGGGCCCGCGACTGGTGCCCTACCTGGGCCCCCTTCTACCCATACATCACATAAAAATCAGCGGAAGCTCTAAGAAAACTCATGTTATAAAAATAGGCAAGCCGATGAGTCTGCCGCTATATATAAACGTGAACATCCCGACAACACAGTAGTACAACTGGCCAACAATATATACAACTCACGCAATTCCAGCCCACATATGAATACATACCTCTAACAGTTTGGACAGTAAACTATGACGGGACAAGGCCCCGCCGTACCCCTGAACATACATAGCCATAATGGAAGACCTGTGCCAAAATGACAAGCTCCGGAACATTGGAGCTACCCCAAAATGCTGACCAAGGATCCTAAGCTCACGGATCATCCAACTGAGTACCTAATACCTGCGGGCATGAACGCAGCCCTCCGAAGGGGGTCAGTACAACAAGGTACCAAGTATGAAAATATGAAGTAAAGTAAATAAGATCATAATTGTACAAAATATGACAGAGACAAGTATCAAAATCAAATACCAGATCCAACCGTGCCATATAAAATTAGAGCCAACTGTACCTTTTTCCACTGTATTAATGTACCACTGTATCACTGTACCACGGTACCAATGTACTTTATAGAAATGAGAGTCATCGTATCTGTTTTCATATAACGCATCTCGACCCTTTAGTGAGGGACTCGGCGAACTCACTATAATGTATCCCGGCCCTTTAGTGAAGGACTCGGGGAAATGGAATAATAACACTTGCACGAATAGCTACCATAAGCGACCTTGTGCAACTTAACTCATCTTTTGACTCTCGAAGAAATAAAACCAAGGTACCAACATCTCATGTACCAATTACATATACAAACTTTTCATTTTAGCTATGCCAAGGTACCAACATATCATGTACCAAACACATATAAAATCTTTCATTTTAACTATGCCAAGGTACCAACATATCATGTACCAAACACATATAAAATCTTTCATTTTAACTAAACCTAGGTACCAACATCTCGTGTACCAAATATTAAAATGAACTTTCCTTTTAGAAATGTGTGGTACCAACATATCATGTACCAATCACATATAATAAACTTTTCCTTTTAGAAATGTGTGCTACCAACATATCATGTACCAATCACATACAGTTTTTCACCGAGGGGGTGGATCGAAGCGATTGCAGCGAAGAATTGATCTGAAACGAAACACTTCTGTTACACCCCGAAATCCTAGGACATGTATATAAGAACGTACGTAAGAATCAGGACGTTAAGATTTGAGACTTGTAGAATTTGTCGGAATTATGGAAATATCGGGAAACGAAATATTACAACGAATGGGAGGGTGACACGTGTCACCCCCTTGCATGGTCTTGATCGAAATGGACCAAGGGTAAAATGGTCAAATGACCAAGGCAAAGATGAACTAGTCTTGAAATGCCAAGGCTTGACATTGTTGACCAAGTCAATAAGCCCATTTGACTTGATATTTAAAACTCCTTCATCCAAACCCAACAAGTGTTTTAATCTTGACCCTTGATTTTATTATATAATCACCCTTGTAGCAAGACTAGTTCTAACAATTAGAAAATTTCAAGAAAAACTTGTGTGCCTTATGTGAGCTCTCGGCTAAGCTCTTGAAGAAACAAGAAAAAATTTCGTTTGTTGTTCATAATTCACAATACTTCAACCCAAGGTTCCTAAGGGTATTGCAAGGATATCTCAATAGAAAAATCCCGGAAAAACTACGTTTTTACGTTAGTCGCAACATGAAAACCTAAGGGGGTTTTCATAGTTGGAGTTGGAACTTGAAGAGGAGTTCTTCATAAGCTTCTAAGGGTTGCTTGGAGTGGATTGGAACATCAAGAAGAGGAACTAAAGTTGCTAAGGATCGACTTGAAGTCTTGGATAATATTTGGGCTTATTGAGGTAATCATCTTCGTTTTACTATTGTAATTGAAGATTCCATGTTATGATAAGTTAGAAATGATCATGTGATATATGTTATGAAGATGGATAAGTGTTATGGAATTTTAGAAGCCTAAAGTCCGAAAAGTTCAAGTTAGCCATTAAGTTTGAAATTCAATTTGGTCGATAGTTACAATCGTCGCATGTTAAGAAAGAAAGGATTTGTAGTTGTTATAATTGTTATAGGGTATATAACATATTAGAATAACAACTTGGATTGAAAAAGGAATTGAAAGAAAATTGATATTGTTGCGGCATTGATTGTAGCCGAGAAAGGCTTAAGTTGTTGGATATTTTTATATTAATTGTGGGGCAGAATTTTACACGTCCTGTTAGGCGTGTAATCCCCTCTGAATTGCTGAATTGTTGAGCCTTAAATATGGCATTTGGTTATTTATTTTTGGGCCTTGAAAAAGGTGGAAAATATGTAGAAACAAATGAAGTGTTGTCACGACCCGACCCCGGGCCCGCGACTAGTGCCCTACCTGTGTTATACCCCGTATTTCCAGAGTATGTACGTAAGGACGTACGTAGAAAATTTGAAACTTGTACTAAGGCTTGGCCGAATTAATTTTGTTCACAACACCCGCTTTCTGATCGTTTTTAAACGCGTTTTCACAGCTTTCGTAGGGGAATTTCCGGCTATGACATTTCTAATTTTTGCGGATTTTTCCGAGAGACGAAACATTTTGGACCAACAAGAGGGCGACACTTGTCACCCTCTAATTGGTGGGAGTGGGCGGTAATGTGATGGACGAATTGGCCTTGTTGGTCAAGGGGAGTTGGTAGGATATTTTGTGTGTTAGTTGGTCAAGGACACTTGGGTGAATCTTGGCCTTACACTTGTGTAGCACTTGGCTCAATCTTGGCCATTGGTTGGCCTTCACTTGGCCTATAAATACCCATCCCTTTGAAGACTTATTCATCCATTCCTAAATAATCCTAAGTGTTAAAATCCCTCCCTCCCTCTTGTTGACTCTCGTCAAGAGCCCTCTCCCCTTTGAAAGGCCCCCTTGGCCGAGAGCCCTCTTCCCCCCTCCTAGTAGTGTGGCCGTGGGTACCCCCTCGCCGAGTTGCTTTCGGATCAGACCCCCCGCTCTGCGTAGAAATACTCTCCACAGTATTGTTATAATGCCCAAATTCCCTGAGCCGGATACCTTGTTGGATTCTAAGGTTATACCTATCTGAAAAGCCGTAAATACTATTATACTTCCGTCGGTCACAAAACCGAAACCCAGGGAAATCTCCATAGTCGGTTGGAGTATTGTGTGAAGTTGGTTAGAACTTCTAAGGGTGGTTTAAATGGGTTGGGCGCTCGGAGTTGGAGCAAAACGATTGCCCAGGATCGACATTAAACTCGGATAATTATGGGCTTATCGAGGTAAATATCTTGTCCCTCTATTGTAATTGGAAATTACATGATTGCTTGAATATATAGTTGAAGTATACTATATATAGTCGAACGTAGTTATCGGCAATGTCTTTTGACTTAAGCTGAATAATACTTACGGCAATGTCTTGCGACTTAAGCTGAATTTAAAGAAGAATCTTGCTGTAATTACATAGGGTTGTATTACAGAGACTTGTAGTAGTACCGTGGAGTAGAATTGTACCCGGTAGGGTTAGATGTATAACCCCCCCCCTGGTTTGCTTGGTAGCCGGCCTCGATAGAGGAGGTGATTTACGCTGTTGCGGGGAGGTCTTTGAATTTTCTGTAGAATGTTCTACGAAGGGATCTAAATGTTAATAAGCGCCTTGTGGCCTTATAGGTTGAAGTACTACGTGTGGTGCGATCTACTTGGCTTAAGGAGTAGCCGACGGTTGGAAGTACTTGGAGCGTTTTGCTATTAGTCGATACTCGTCGCGAGGTATGTGAACCTCTTCCTATCTCTTCTAGCATGATATGTGTGAACTATGTAGTACGGTAGACGTACATGTGCTAAACGTATTTGATTGGTTTAAAACATAAAGTGTTATAACGGCTTTATGGGAAGTTGGTTATAACAGCTTTATGTTGGTAAGAAAATACTTGTGGTCTTAAAAAGGTAACTGATTTGAACTATAACTGGCTTGTTATGTGTTAATAAGGAACTTGAAGTATTTCAAAGGATTTTTGAATCATTTTGAAAGAAGAAGTAATACTTGATTTTTGAAAAACTTAAGAGTTATACTAGCTTTATGGGAAGTTAGGTATAACGGCTTAAGAATGTTTTACTGATTTCGGAAATCAGAATGTGTATCGACAAACCACTGCAGCGTTATAAAAGGAAATGTTTTGACTAATTAAGTATTATTAAAACCAAGAGAAACTTCCATCCGCATGAAGCTAAGATGAGACAAAATGATATTTCCTAGATCACTAACGTAATAAGATTGTTATAAACAAGAATATCCTACTCACATATAAGACTTATGTTTCTCAGTTGTTTAAAGAGAATTATATTCTTAAATGAATAAGACTATGAACTACTGAAACCTTTCTAAAATAAGAAACGTGAACATTTGAAATTAGGCAAACTTGGGCGTTTGGAAAATAATGTTGTTACTTGATTTTACAAAGGTAAGTGTTTTAGTTTATTTAAAAAGATCCTCTATTTTATACTACGTATTGTGTGACTTATGTTAAAGCAACGGATCTTTTAAATGATTCAATGTATGAAGTACTTTAGGGTAGATACCCGAACTTGTTAGCTTAAAGTACCGTGTGAATAACTTGATTGTGTTGGTTTGAGATAGCCTTGTAAATACTTTCTTGTTGATGTGATAAGTAAACATGTTAGGATGCTACGTGTGTTAGTATCTTGTGTGATTGTGATGTAAAGTGCATTCTTGTTGTGCTTACGTTGTTAAACGTTAAGCCGTTATCTTGTTATTGTATCACATACCCCTTTGACTTATTATACCGAGGGCTTGCCACCCTTGATCTGGTCTTTACGGCTATGCGGTCCTCGTGACTATGCGAGTCGCGGTAGCTCGAGATTGATCATTCCGGTGTTTAGCCCGATGCGGGGATTCCATGCGGTCCTGTTGAGACTATGCGGTCTTTTGAGACTATGCGGGTTGCGGGAGCCTGGCGGATACGAGGTTAGCGCCCGATGCGGGGTATACCTCGGCGATGCAGGACCATGATTCGAGGAATACCTCATGCGGTCCGTGTGTGACCTATGCGGAGTCGAGAGTTCGAGGATAGACGCGCACATTGATATTGCGGGCGAGTGGCCAGCTTCGATCATGTGGTGTGGTCTAGAAAGACCTCGGGACACAGTTGTGGTATTTTTTGGTACTGTGGGTCTTAGTAGTCGGCTATGCCTTCGTACTTGCCCCGTACGGTTTTATTGTGATAACTTTGAGGGCGTGAGTCACGACTTGACATATTCGCTATTTGTTGTGAACTGTAGTTTTCTTATCATACATGTCTCCTGCTTTATAGACTATTATGATTTCATTTACAGTATTTTTTAGTTTCACATACTCGGTACTGTTATCGACCTCCTTCCGAGCTGCGTTCATGCCGCAGGTTGAGGTACACCAGTCGTTGATCCTAGCTCTCAGGGTCACAGTTTCAGCGTTTGGGAAGCTCCGTTTCTCCGGAGGCTTATCAGTGGTATAGTCCCCTGTCGTAGTAAGTGTTTACATTCAGGGGTTTGGGCGGGGCCCTGTCCCGCCATTGTTGTCGTATCATTTCTTAGAGGTCTGTAGTACTGTTGTGGGCAGGGTTTGTAAAAAGGATTAAACTGTTCATTTGTAAAGTTGTTATTTATATATGCCGAAAGGCAAGTTTTTCTCAGATTATTGTTTCATATTTCATAATATGTCTTGTATCGTTGTATGTTCCGCTGATTACTCTGATGATTGTATCACTAGGGTGCCCGGGGTAAGGCACCAGTCACGGGCCCAGGTTCGGGTCGTGACAACCTGGGCACCCCTTACAGGTATACATCAGAGAATAGCAGTGGAACATACATAAACTCATAAAATACTTAGACAATAAAAATATCAACAGGCCAGCCGATAAGGCCACCTTCCGTGAAATATACATAACCCAAAACAAAACAGTTACATTTTTGTTCTTACAACCCAATCCACAAGATATGACTACAGACCTCTAAGAATAACAATTGTGACGGGACAGGGCCCCGCCATACCCCTGAATGTACATAAATCTACAACATCAGGGAAACCGTACCAAAAGACAAGCCTCCGGAGAAATGGAGCTTCTGACAACTGATCAGTGATCCTAAGAATGAGGATCCACCACCTGCTTACCCCTACCTGCGGCATGAATGCATCCCCCGAGGAAAGGGGGTCAGTACAACATATGTACCAAGTATGTAAAACTGAAAGTACTGAAATGAAATCATAAAGTCTAAAATAAAGTTGGAGACATGTATGGTAACTCAAATAACAGTACACTGTGCCTTACTAACAATGAGAGTAAACAAGAGTATACTTTACTGCATAAAAATAGGAGGCTCATGATCAAAGTAGGGCCACCCGTCCGTAGTATCATTAAGCAATCCTACTCCTGGGACTATTTCACCCGCATAGGTCCTGTGGACCCGCAATGAGGTCATCCGCCTCGCATGAGACTATTTCACCCACATAGGACTATTTCACCCGCATGGGCCCGGTGGACACGCAATGAGTACAAACACCGCACTCACATCATGGGTAGCAAATCCATGGAATAAGTAGTAACCCGGGGGTTTATCCCGCAAGAATAACATAACCTAGCACAACCGGCTATCATACATAACATAAGCACCACCGGCTTATCATACATAACATAAGCACCACCGGCTTATCATACATAACATAAGCAAGTTAAGAAATCCCCTAACTTCTTATTAGCCTTATTTATATACACTCTCATTTTAGTTTACTTAAGGCACTAACATGTCATTATAAAATCCGGGAATTTAACCCAAAGTACTATGCACCTTTATCCTTTTAAAAATGACACTTTCTTGTATAAAATCCCCAAGATACTAACATTTGTAGTATCAAGGCTTGTCTACTTTTCAAAACAAGTCACTATACCTTTAGAAATACATTTTTAGGCTTCTAAACCAAGTGACCCTTACTTTAAACTTTGAGCAATGGATACCTTTAAATCAAATTGCCATTCTTTATTTCAAGTTATTTATCATTGTTTACTTTACTAGAATAAACCATTCTTGTATCTTCCCATAAAGTTGTTATAACCAACTTCCCATAAAGCCGTTATACTAACTTTATGCTTTCGAAACTAAGATATCTTTAACCTTTAAAACAAGTGAGTTAGTTCTCTAACTCAACCAACTTGGACATTCTTAAAACAAGTCAAGGGTATCAAATGAAACTAAATTCATTTAAATCTCGTACGTCTACCGTACTATACATTTACAACTACTCATGCTCAAGAGATAAAAAAGTTCCACATACCTCTTCGATTCAATCCACTTGCTAAGTCCAATATGTCGTACGTAGTATGTCAACCTATAATGACCATAAGACGTCTATTAACTTCTAGCTTCAAACGTAGAATATTCTAAGTGTAAAGTCACCAAATTCTACGGAAAATCGGACAACATTTCATTTGTTTCTACGTACTTTTCCACCTTTTTCAAGGCCCGAATTCAATAACCAAACATGCCACATTTAAGGCTCAACAATGTAGCTAACAAAAGGGGATTACACGCCTAACAGGACGTGTAAAATTCTGCCCACAATTGATATCAAACTAGTCCAAAAGACAATGTCATTCTCGGCAATTTGAGGTACAACAACACAAAGTCTTTTCCAATTCTTTTTCAATCCAAGTTATTTAGTAAAACATGTTATATAGCCGCAATCAATTATAACAACTACAATCTTCAATTAGATAACATGCGACAATTCTAACTATCGACCAAATTGTATTTCAATTTCAAATGGCTAACAAGGTCGTTTCGGATTTAGGCTTCCAATATCCATAATACTTATAAATCTCCAATACATATATCTCATGCTTGTTAAAATGTATAAAGTATTGTGAATTGTGGACAACAAACGAAATTTTTTATCTTGCAAAGAAGGGCAAACCCGAGAGCAGTTTAGACAAGAACAAGTTTTTCTTGAAAATTTTACTAAGTGTGGGAAGCTTGTCTTGCTACTAGTGTGATTATATAACAACGTGGAGGGTCAAGATTACAACACATGTTGGGTTTGGATGAATGGAATTTAAATATCTTGACTTAGGTGGGCTTATTGACTTGGTCAACAATGTCAACGCTTTGGCATTGCAAGACTTGACAATTTGGACCTTGTCCATTTCGTCCAAGCCCAATAGAGTGGGGGGTGACACATGTCACCCTACCATTCGTCCATAATATTTCTTTTTCCGACATTTCCATAATTCCGGTAAATTCTACGAGAATAAAATATTAACGCTGATTTCTTACGTACATTCTTATATACATATCCTGGAATTACGGGGTGTAACATTCTTCCCCCTTAGAAACATTCATCCCCGAATGTTCTTTCGGAGTCAATCTTATAGATAGCGACATAGTCTCCTTTTACAACCCCTACTTACCAATAATGCCACACGTGTCCACATAATAGCACTTAAGCAAAATACTTCAATTAAAACTTGACAAGTAAGGGAAATGAATTACCTGAAGGTGTAGAGAATAAGTGAGGATACTTCCTCAACATGTCCTCCTCCGCTTCCCAAGTCATCTCCTCCCTATTGTCATTCCGCCACAAGACTTTGACAGAAGCCTATAAATGTATTTCTAAAAGGTATTGTGACTTGTCCTGAAAAGTAGATATGACTTGATACTACGGTTATTAGTATCTTGGAAGTTTTATATGAAAAAGAGTCACTTTAAAAGAGTAGAAGCACGTAGTACTTTGGGTTAATTCCCGGATTTTTATAATGACATGCTAGTGCCTTAAGTAAACTAAAATGAGAGTGTATATGAACAAAGCTAATAAGAAGTTAGGGGATTTCTTAACTTGCTTATGTTATGTATGATAAGCCGGTGGTGCTTATGTTATGTATGATAAGCCGGTAGTGCTTATGTTACGTATGATAGCCGGTTGTGCTAGGTTATGTATTCTTACGGGGTAGACCCCGGGTTACTACTTATTCCATGTAATTGCTACCCATGATGCGCGTGCGGAGTTTGTACTCATTGCGGGCCCACCGGGCCCATGCGGGTGAAATAGTCCTATGCGGGTGAAATAGTCTCATGCGAGGCGGATGACCTCATTGCGGGTCCACAGGACCTATGCGGGTGAAATAGTCCCAGGAGTAGGATTGCTTAATGATACTACGGGAGGGTGACCCTACTTTGATCATGAGCCTCCTATTTGTAAGTAGTAAAGTATATACTTGGTTACTCTCATTGTTAGTAAGGCACCGTGTACTGTAATTTGATTATCATACATGTCACCAGCTTTATTTTAGACTTATAATGTAAATTGCAGTATTTTCCAGTTTTACATACTTGGTACATATTGTGTACTGACCCCCTTTCCTCGGGGGGCTGCGTTCATGCCGCATGTAGGGGTAAGCAGGTGGTGGATCCTCATTCTTAGGATCACTGATCAGGTGTCAGAAGCTCCATTTCTCCAGAGGCTTGTCCTTTGGTACGGTTTTCCCTGATGTTGTAGATTTATGTACATTCAGGGGTATGGCGGGGCCCTGTCCCGCCACAGTTGTTATTCTTAGAGGTCTGTAGTCATATTTGTGGATTGGGTTTTAAGAACAGAGATGTACTGATTTATTTTTGGATTATGTATATTTTACGAAAGGTGACCTTATCGGCTAGTCTGTTGTTGTTTATTGTCTAAGTATTTATATGTGTTGTGTATGTTCCGCTGCTATTATCTGATGTATACCTGAAAAGGTGCCCAGGTAGGGCATCAGTCGCGGGCCCGGGGTCGGGTCGTGACACCAGCTACCCCTGAAATCAATAACACAGGCCCGCAGCATATCCTCAAGTGTCTGGATAGTACGCTCTGCCTTCCCGTCGGTCTGAGGATGAAACGCAGTACTGAGACTCACCTGTGTCCTTAACCCCTTCTGGAAAGACCTCCAGAAGTTAGCGTAAATCGGGCTCCTGCATGCGATATAATCGATATAGGAACTCCGTGCAGTCTCACAATCTCCCTGATATACAATCTAGCATAATCCTCAGCCAAATACGTAGTCATGACTGGAAGAAAGTGGGTTGATTGCGCCAGCCTGTCTACAATAACCCAGATGGAATCACACTTCCTCTGAGTACGAGGTAATCCTGTAACAAAATCCATGTTGATCACCTCCCACTTCCATGTCGGAATATCAATCGCCTGCAATAGCCCATCGGGCTTCTGATGCTCAACCTTGACCTGCTGACAATTCGGACACTGAGAAACAAACCCTGCCACGTCCCTCTTCAGGTCATCCCACCAATACATACATCTGAGGTCATGGTACATCTTAGTCGACCCCGGATGAATAGAGTAACGAGCACTGTGTGCCTCCCCCAGAATCTGCTGACGAAGTCCTGCAACATCGGGAACACACAATCTGCCCTCGAATCTTAGCACCCCATCAGGCGCTACCTCAAATAAACTCTCCTCCTCTCGAAGAGCCGTATCTCGATACCGTATCATAACTGGATCCTCATACTGTCGCCTCTTCACCTCCTCAATGATGGAAGACTCGTCAACCTCACGAACCCGTACCCCACTATCATCGGTATCGACCAACTGAACCCCAAGGCTCGCTAGCTGATGGATCTGACGGACCATGTCCCCGCCTATCCGCCGCACCTCCGGCACTCCCCATCGATCTACGACTCAAAGCATCTGCAACCACGTTGGCTTTTCTAGATGGTATAGGATATCAACATCATAATCCTTCAGCAACTCTAACCACCGTCTCTGTCGTAAGTTCAGCTCCCTCTGCCTGAAGATGTACTGGAGGCTCTTGTGGTCTGTATAAATATCCACATGAACCCCGTATAAATAATGTCTCCAAATCTTCAAGGCATGAATAACTGCGGACAACTCTAAGTCGTGAGTAGGGTAATTCCTATCATGCTTCCGTAGCTGCCGGGAAGCATAAGCTATAACCTTGTCGTGCTGCATCAATACACACCCTAGCCCGATACCCGAGGCATCACAATAAATCACGTAGCCCTCTAACCCCTCGGGAAGAGTAAGAACTGAAGCCGTCGTCAACTTTTCCTTCAGTATCTGGAAGCCCTTCTCACAAGCTTCTGTCCACTGGAACTTAGCTGCTTTCTGAGTCACCTAGTCAGTGGTGCTGATATCGAAGCAAATTGCTCCACAAACCTACGGTAATAACCTGCAAGCCCCAAGAAGCTGCGCACCTCCGTCGGAGTAGTAGGTTTCGGCCAAGACTGGACCGCCTCAATCTTTGCCGTATCAACCTGGACACCGTCAGCCCCGATAATGTGCCCTAAGAATGCCACTGAGGTCAACCAAAACTCACACTTGGAGAACTTGGCGAACAACTGCTGGCTCCGGAGGACCCCAAGTACCGTCCTCAAGTGATTTGCATGCTCCTGCTCTGTGCGCGAGTAAACCAGGATGTCATCAATGAATACTATAACAAACGTATCCAAAAATGGCCTGAACACCCGGTTCATCAAATCCATAAATACCGCTGGAGCATTGGTCAAACCGAAAGACATCACCCAGAACTCATAGTGCCCATACCGGGTCCTGAATGCAGTCTTTGGGATATCTGCCGCTCTAACTCGCACCTGATGATAACCAGACCGCAAGTCTGTCTTGGAGAAACACCTCGCACCCTGCAACTGGTCAAACAAATCATCAATCCTGGGGAGGGGGTATATATTCGTGATGGTTACCTTATTCAGCTGCATGTAGTCAACACACATACGCAGCGTCCCATCCTTCTTCTTTACAAACAAAATCGGCGCTCCCCATGTTATACTACGT
The DNA here is from genome assembly GCA_029844215.1 of Przewalskia tangutica. Classification (NCBI taxonomy): domain Eukaryota; kingdom Viridiplantae; phylum Streptophyta; class Magnoliopsida; order Solanales; family Solanaceae; genus Przewalskia; species Przewalskia tangutica. The sequence goes on along the minus strand of CM056728.1, from coordinate 27,308,245 downwards.
ATTTTCAGAGTATGTACGTGAGGACGTACGTACAAAAGTTAATCCTTAAGTAGGCAAAGGGACGAAATTTTGTTCACAACCCCCGAAAAGCATTGTTTTCCGACGAAACGTTTTCCAAACTTTGCGAAGGGAAAATTACGGTTGCAACATTTATTATTTTTGCGGATTTTTCCGAGAGATGAAATATTTTGGACCAACGAGAGGGCGACACTTGGCCCTCAAGTGGACGGCAATCCATGAGCTTCCATTGGCACGTTTTTTTCATTTTTTGTGCCTAAAACATTTGGTCAATGTTTTGTAGGATATTTGTGTGGTAGATGAGTAAGTGGGACCCACACAACACTTGTCCAAATCCCCACCCTACACTTGCCCACCACTTGTCTTAATCTTGGCCATTGATTGGCCTATAAATACCCCCCCTTAGTTGAAGACTTCTTCATCCACAAATAATTTCCAAGTCTTGAAAATCCTCCCCCCTTCTTGTTGCTCTCGTCCAAAGAGCACCCCTCCCCCTTTGTGAGGCCTTTTGGTAGAAGTACTCCCCTTCCTTTGTGGTGCTAGCCAAAGTACCCACTACCTTGAGTTGTTCTCATGAAATACACCCCTTGGTAGAAAAGTATTCTCCAAGTATTGTTACTATTCCAAAATACCTTGGCCCAAATACCTTGTAGTATTCCAAGGTTACACCTATACTAAAAGCCGTAAATACTATTATACTTCCTTTCACCACAAAAACGAAACCTAAGGAAAATCTTCATAGTCGGTTGAAGTATTAAGAAGAAGTTAGTAGAACTTCTAAGGGTTGTTTGGAGCGGGTTGAAGCGCCCAGAGTAGGAGCTAAACGTTGCTCATGATCGACATTTAAACTTGGATAATTTTGGGCTTATCGAGGTAAATACTCTTGTCCTTCTATCGTAATTGGAAATTACATCGTAGTAGTATAGAATTGAATATAAGACACATGAAGGATATTACAGAAGAGAATTGAAGCGTAATAGAAGGATATTACTGAAACAATTGAATCAAATCACATCAAGAATATTAAAGAAGAAGATTGAATCAGACTTACATAGATGTATTTCTGATGAGACTTGTGTAGCTTAACGGGTAGGGAAGTGCTGCCCGATTTTCCGTAAAATAGAGAACCTACTGCTTAGAATATTCTACAGAGTAGTCTAGACGTTGATAGACGTATATGGCCTTTATAGGTTGAAAGTTCTGCGAGTAGCATGTTCTACTTGAAAGGTGAACAAGGCTAGCCGGGTTATAGCCGTGGAGCGTTTTGCTAATAGTCGATTATCGTCGGGAGGTATGTGATTCTTCCTATCCTCTTGAGCATGATATTTTAAAAGAATATATATATAGTACGGTAGACGTACGTGTGTTAACTGAACGTGGTTTTACTACGATGTCTTTTGACTTGAGTTTAAATAATAAGAATCTTGAAGTATTTCAAAAGAATTAAGAAACCTTTTTGAAAGAAGAGTAATACTTGGTTTTAAAAGCTTAAGAGTTATACTAGCTTTATGGGAAGTTAGGTATAACGACTTAAGAGAGATAAAAAGAATGGTTTATTGATTTTAAAAGATAAGAGACTTGACTTAATTGAATTAATATGAATTTTGTTAAAAAGTGTGAAACTTCATTCGTGAGTAATGAGTACTTGGTTTGTAAAGGAATAATGTTTTACTGATTTCAGAAATAAGAATAAGTATCGAACAAACCACAGCAGCGCTAATAAAGGGAAATGTATTGACTAATAAAGTATTATGAAAACCAGTAGAAACATCCATCTGCATAGAAGCTAAGATGAGACAAAATGATATTACATTTCCTAGATCATGGCTGCTTTAATAAGATTGTTATAAACAAGAATAACCTACTCACACATAAGACATATGTTTCTCAAATTGTTTTAAAGGAGAATTATATTAATAAGTGATTAAAACTATGAACTACGAAACCTTTCGAAAATGAGAAACTTGAGCATTTGAAATTAGGCAAACTTGAACGTTTGGAAAATAATGTTGTTACTTGATTTTACAAAGGAAAGTGTTTTAGTTTACTTAAAAAGATAGTCACTCTATTTTTATACTACGGGTATTGTGTGACTTTTGTGAAAGAAATGGATCTTTTAAAGAGTTAATGTATGAAGTACTTTGGGGATAAAAACCCGAACTTGTTAACATAAAGTAGAAAGTACCTTGTGTGAATAACTTGATTGTGTTGGTTTGTGATAGCCTTGTAATACTTTCTTGTTGCTTTGATAAGTAAACATGTTAGGATGCTACGTGTGTTAGTATCTTGTGATGTTTGTGTAAAGGGGTTTCCCTTGATTGTGCTTATGTTGTTTAAAGATAAGCCGTTATGATAGTATTGTACCACTCACCTCTTGACATGATACCGGGGGTTAAGGCGCCTCCGTCTGGGTATAGCTCGAGCGATGCAGGACTATGATTCGGGAATACCTCATGCGGGTCCAGGGGACCTATGCGGAGCTACGAGAGTTCCAGGTTAGTGTGCGGCCTATATGGTCATGGGGTCTATGTGGCCATGCGGACTGCGAGTTCAGAACGATACCGGGGAGTAGCTACCCTCGATGCGGGGAATACCTCATGCGGGCCTATGTGAGTGGCCTATGCGGAGCTGCGGGAAGTTCCAGGACTAGACGCGCACATTTGATATCGCGCGAGTGGCGGCTTCGATCATGTGGCGGTCTAGACAGACCTCGTGTCTGATTTATGACCTTGTTGGTGCGTAGGTTTTAGTAGTCGGCTATGCCTTCGTACTTACCGTGCGGTTTTAGTATGACACAGTGGGACACTCGTGTTCATGTGTATTCCTTGGTGCTTTTATATCATAGATCGCCGGTGAGGAAGGTATTCCACGCATGATTGATGTTGTGGGCGTGAGACCCATAGTTATATTTGAGTGATGACTTTGAGGTGTGAGTCCACGACTTGACATGGCCTTATTTATTGTGAGTAGTTTGGTTATCATATATGTCTCCCCTTTATATAGACTACTATGATTTCATTTACGATATTTTCACTTCACATACTTGGTACTGTTATCGACCTCGCCCGGGCGTGTTCATCTGCAGTAAGTACATCGATTGTTGATCCTCACTCATAGGGTCGCAGTTCAGCGTTTGGGAAGCTCCGTTTCTCCGGAGGCTTATCTTGGGTATAGTCCCCTGTCGTTGTAGGAACTTACATTCGTGGTATGGCGGGCCACTGTCCGCCATTGTTGTTATATCATTCTTAGGTGCATGTAATCTTGTTGTGGCGAGTTTGTAAAAGGGATGTAACTGTTCAGATTTAAGTTTTTATATATATATGCCGAAAGACAACTTTTCTCAGATAACTGTTTCACACTTCATGTTATTTCATGTCTTGTCTTATATTCTGCTGATTACTCTGATGTATGTCTACTTGGGTGCCCGGGGTAAGGCACCAGTCACGGGCCCGGGTTCGGGTCGTGACAAAAGTGGTATCAGAGCAGTTAATCTTCGGAAAGTGTCTACGACCGTATCTAGTAAGTCTTGATTATCGGTGTGTTGTGCACCACCAATGTCGTGAGGCTATAGGATATTTAGGATTGGTTTACATTCTTCTCACTCGAGATCGTGCTTATAGTTGTGTTATAAGTTGGACCTCTAACGTATTTCTTTCCTACCGCTATGCCTCGCGTAAAGCGGCAACCGGGCCGGAAGGACAAAGCGTAGGAGGCTGCGAGTAAACGAGAGGGTTACGAGGGCAGCCCAATCATCACCGGGGTGGTGCCATTCGGGAGTTCTGCGACGTCGCCCGGCCAGAGTTTAGCAATGACAGCGATTCCTCTGCGGCCATGATATCTGGACCTTCGGTTCACGACCGATGCTTGAAAGAATAGATTGCAAAGAGACGACCACATTACTAGCTGAGAGTTAGCAACTGCAGAGTATATTATGTACCGATTTATCACGGTCTTGATGACTATCTAAGAGAGGTTGTGCAAGAGTAGCTCTCGATCGAGCATGAGCATGGCTGCGTGCGGGCTTATGCGCAGCAGGCCGAAAGCGTAGAGATCGGCAGTTAATCAGGGCGAAGAAGGGCGACGGCGGGATCCTTTGGTAATTTTCAAGGCAAACCGCCTCAAGGCGAGATTAGATATGCACCTCCACCGGTCTGCAGTGGTCCTCCCGTGGTTCGGGACGTTCGGGTATGCCGAGTTGGTCAACTCGTGGCTTCCGTTCACGCTACACGTAGGTTCGGCCAGCCGGATTCGATTTTCCCGGTGTTCAGCGATGTAGCGTCATCCCGGGGAATGTCATCTTTTTGTTGGTGCTGTGGCCGTCAGGGCCATGTGTCGAATGGGTGTCCTAGTAGGAGGGATGCAAGTAGGAGGACTCAGCCTACCAGATCAGTTGCGGATTCAGTGGCTCGGAGAGGAAGGGGTGTTAGCCAGAGGAGGCCACCACCACCTCGGTATGGACGTTGTGGTAAGTGTCATTGTGGGGAGTGTCGTACTTCTTCGACAGATTGTTATGCTTGCGCCCAACAGGGCAGGATTGATTGGAGCAGCGGAGGAGTGAAGCGATGGGTCAGTATATCCTTAACCCTCTAGAGATTGTATGTGTGATAAGATAAGTATATCTTAAGTGTTACGTTCAGATAACATTGTGTAAATTGTGATTAGAAATCATGGTTAGTTAACCGGGTAAGATTGGGGGGATAGGAAAAGTGTGAGCCTTAGAGTTTTATACGTGGAGACCTTAGAGGTAAGGCCATCTCGAGTAAAAGATGTATTTTTATGTTTGACCCTTATCGGAGTGCATAGTGCACATGAGATATATTTGTGTGATAAGTCCCTGAGTAGTGTGGAATGAAAGAGGGTAGTTGAGCTAAGAAGACCACTAGGTTTTCGTAACTTGATTAGTGAGATTGTTCCGGATCGGGGAACAAGAGTTTTCTTAGCGATAGCGGGTCGGGTTGAGGACCGATCGCGGGTCAACCGCGCCCGCAATGTGGTGGTCGGTTCGAGGTGGTCGCCAGTGGTGGGTCACGAGGGTGTTAGGCCCAAGTTTAGTTAACCATCGTGCGAGTTCATGGATGCGTTCGACCGATGGTCGGGCCGATGAGGTCAGCCCATCTTGTCTTTTAGTCAAGACCATTTACTCGTGAGAGGTTATGCGAGATGATTATATCGGGGAAGGTTGTAAAGGCTGCGAGGTGCCTACTTTCACCTTATGATGGCGAGAGCCCAGTTACGGCTATTTCGTTTTGGAAGCATTACGAGCAGGTTAGAAACTCGTGGGTCTCGATGTCGCGTTCGCCTCGGGCGGTGTTTGGATTTCAGGGGTAGCTGTGAGGATTGTTGTCTCCTGTTGAGGGAGTGTTTAATAGCTACCATATCAGTATTCAGATATCGCCTTATGACGCCTTGTAGGGGCGGAAGTGTAAGTTGTCGGTCGATTGGTTCGATGTTGGCAAGGTTCAGATAGCTGGTTCATTCTTGTTTCAGCAGGATGTGGATAGGGTGAAGCCTATCCAGGAGAGGTTATCGGTAGCTCAGAGTCAACAGAAGTTGTGCGGATAATCGGCGACGACGCTTGGAGTTCAGGTTGACGGTGGGTTTTCTTGAAGGTACCACCCCGGAAAGGGTGTGACGAGTTTTGGAAAACAGAGGAAACTTAGCCGAGGTACTTTGAGCGCTTTCAGATCATTTGGAAAATAGGCCAAGTTGCCTATAGGTTAGCGTTGCCGTCCGACGTAGGAGGCAGTATGTCCGGTCTTTCGTGTTGCTATGATCGCAAAATATCGGAGATCCATCCAGAGTGTTCCCAGTTAATGATGACCAAGTTGGAGGTAGTAACCCAGAGATTTTGGAAATCAAGCGAATGAAATGTGGTAAGTTATGAGAAAGAGTTCGAGTGTACGAGAAGGGTACGACGAGTAAGGGAAGAAGGGAGCATGTGTTAAGAACATAGGAGTGATCATTACTTTTGTGAAGTAAGGGTGCGATGGAAATATATTTTAGACCTCGGGTGGGAGCTTTTGTAGTGTTGGAGGTGATTCCTCGTGGACTTGGATTAAGTATTTGCGCGTGTGATATTTTGTGGCCAGGTGTGGCATATTTGTTTTCGTAAGTATAGTAGTGAAGACTATACTGGCGCAAGTATGTTTTGAGACTTAGAAGGAACATTCGGGACGAATGTTTCTAAGGAGGGGAGAATGTTATACCCCGTATTTCCAGAGTATGTACGTGAGGACGTACGTACAAAAGTTAAGCCTTAAGTAGGCAAAGGGACGAAATTTTGTTCACAACCCCCGAAAAGAATTGTTTTCCGACGAAACGTTTTCCAAACTTTGCGAAGGGAAAATTACGGTTGCAACATTTATTATTTTTGCGGATTTTTCCGAGAGATGAAATATTTTGGACCAACGAGAGGGAGACACTTGGCCCTCAAGTGGACGGCAATCCATGAGCTTCCATTGGCACGTTTTTTTCATTTTTTGTGCCTAAAACATTTGGTCAATGTTTGGTAGGATATTTGTGTGGTAGATGAGTAAGTGGGACCCACACAACACTTGTCCAAATCCCCACCCTACACTTGCCCACCACTTGTCTTAATCTTGGCCATTGATTGGCCTATAAATACCCCCCTTAGTTGAAGACTTCTTCATCCACAAATAATTTCCAAGTCTTGAAAATCCTCCCCCCTTCTTGTTGCTCTCGTCCAAAGAGCACCCCTCCCCCTTTGTGAGACCTTTTGGCCGAGAAGTACTCCCCCCCTTCCTTTGTGGTGCTAGCCGAAAGTACCCCCCCCCCCCTACCTTGAGTTGTTCTCATGAAATACACCCCCCCTTGGTAGAAAAGTATTCTCCAAGTATTGTTACTATTCCAAAATACCTTGGCCCAAATACCTTGTAGTATTCCAAGGTTACACCTATACTAAAAGCCCAGAAATACTATTATACTTCCCTTCAGTCACAAAAACGAAACCCTAAGGAAAATCTTCATAGTCGGTTGAAGTATTAAGAAGAAGTTGCGTAGAACTTCTAAGGGTTGTTTGGAGCGGGTTGGAGCGCCCAGAGTAGGAGCTAAACGTTGCTCAGGATCGACATTTAAACTTGGATAATTTTGGGCTTATCGAGGTAAATACTCTTGTCCTTCTATTGTAATTGGAAATTACATACTGTAGTAGTATAGAATTGAATATAAGACACATAGAAGGATATTACAGAAGAGAATTGAACTGTAATAGAAGGATATTACAGAAAAGAATTGACTGAAATCACATCAGAAGAATATTAAAGAAGAAGATTGAACTGTACTTACATAGGACTGTATTTACAGTAGACTTGTGTAGCTTAACGGGTAGGGAAGTGCTGCCCGATTTTCCGTAAAATAGAGAACCTACTGCTTAGAATATTCTACAGAGTAGTCTAGACGTTGATAGACGTATATGGCCTTTATTGGTTGAAAGTTCTGCGAGTAGCATGTTCTACTTGAAAGGTGAACAAGGCTAGCCGGGTTATAGCCGTGGAGCGTTTTGCTAATAGTCGATTATCGTCGCGAGGTATGTGATTCTTCCTATCCTCTTGAGCATGATATTTTAAAAGAATATATATATAGTACGGTAGACGTACGTGTGTTAACTGAACGTGGTTTTACTCCGATGTCTTTTGACTTGAGTTTAAATAATAAGAATCTTGAAGTATTTCAAAAGAATTAAGAAACCTTTTTGAAAGAAGAGTAATACTTGGTTTTAAAAGCTTAAGAGTTATACTAGCTTTATGGGAAGTTAGGTATAACGACTTAAGAGAGATAAAAAGAATGGTTTATTGATTTTAAAAGATAAGAGACTTGACTTAATTGAATTAATATGAATTTTGTTAAAAAGTGTGAAACCTCATTCGTGAGTAATGAGTACTTGGTTTGTAAAGGAATAATGTTTTACTGATTTCGGAAATAAGAATAAGTATCGAACAAACCACAGCAGCGCTAATAAAGGGAAATGTATTGACTAATAAAGTATTATGAAAACCAGTAGAAACCTCCATCTGCATAGAAGCTAAGATGAGACAAAATTATATTACATTTCCTAGATCATGGTTGCTTTAGTAAGATTGTTATAAACAAGAATAACCTACTCACACATAAGGCATATGTTTCTCAAATTGTTTTAAAGGAGAATTATATTATTAAGTGATTAAAACTATGAACTACGAAACCTTTCGAAAATGAGAAACTTGAGCATTTGAAATTAGGCAAACTTGAACGTTTGGAAAATAATGTTGTTACTTGATTTTACAAAGGAAAGTGTTTTGGTTTACTTAAAAAGATAGTCACTCTATAATTATACTACGTATTGTGTGACTTTTGTGAAAGAAACGGATCTTTTAAAGAGTTAATGTATGAAGTACTTTGGGGATAAAAACCCGAACTTGTTAACATAAAGTAGAAAGTACCTTGTGTGAATAACTTGATTGTGTTGGTTTGTGATAGCCTTGTAATACTTTCTTGTTGCTTTGATAAGTAAACATGTTAGGATGCTACGTGTGTTAGTATCTTGTGATGTTTGTGTAAAGGGGTTTCCCTTGATTGTGCTTATGTTGTTTAAAGATAAGCCGTTATGATAGTATTGTACCACTCACCTCTTGACATGATACCGGGGGTTAAGCTGCCCTCCGATGCGGGGTATAGCTCAGGCAGTCTGGGACTATGATTCGAGAATACCTCATGCGGGTCCAGGGGACCTATGCGGAGCTACGAGAGTTCCAGGTTAGTGTGCGGCCTATATGGTCATGCGGTCTATGTGGCCATGCGGACTGCGAGTCGGGGCGATTTACGGGAGTAGCTACCCTCGATGCGGGGAATACCTCATGCGGGCCTATGTGAGTGGCCTATGCGGAGCTGCGGGAAGTTCCAGGACTAGACGCGCACATTTGATACTGCGGGCGAGTGGCCAGCTTCGATCATGTGGCGGTCTAGACAGACCTCGTGATACAGTTTATGACCTTGTTGGTACTGTGGGTTTTAGTAGTCGGCTATGCCTTCGTACTTACCCCGTACGGTTTTAGTATGACACAGTGGGACTCGTGTTCATGTGTATTCCTTGGTGCTTTTATATCATAGATCGCTGCGGTGAGGAAGGTATTCCTCGGGCATGATTGATGTTGTGGCGTGAGACCCATAGTTATATTTGAGTGATGACTTTGAGGCGTGAGTCACGACTTGACATATTCGCTTATTTATTGTGATCGTAGTTTGGTTATCATATATGTCTCCGCTTTATATAGACTACTATGATTTCATTTACGATATTTTAAACTTCACATACTTGGTACTGTTATCGACCTCCTTGGCTGCGTTCATCCGCAGTGAGAGGTACATCGATTGTTGATCCTCACTCATGTGGTCGATTCAGCGTTTGGGAAGCTCCGTTTCTCCGGAGGCTTATCTTGGGTATAGTCCCCTGTCGTTGTAGGAACTTACATTCAGGGGTATGGTGGGGCCCTGTCCCGCCATTGTTGTTATATCATTCTTAAGTGCATGTAATCTTGTTGTGGCGAGTTTGTAAAAGGGATGTAACTGTTCGGATTTAAGTTTTTATATATATATGCCGAAAGGCAACTTTTCTCAGATAACTGTTTCATACTTCATGTTATTTCATGTCTTGTCTTATATTCCGCTGATTACTCTGATGTATGTCTACTTGGGTGCCCGGGGTAAGGCACCAGTCACGGGCCCGGGTTCGGATCGTGACACCCCAGGGAGAAATACTAGGCCTAATAAAGCCTTTTTTCAACAAATCTTTCAGCTGGTCCTTCAACTCCCTCAACTCAGCAGGTGCCATCCTGTACGGCGGAATAGATATAGGCCGAGTGTCTGGCAACGTGTCAATACAAAACTCTATCTCCTTCTCGGGAGGAATACCTGGGAGATCATCTGAGAATACATCCGGAAACTCTCTAACCACCGGAACTGACTGAAGAACTGGCACCTCAGCCTCTGTATCGAATACCCGAACCAGATGATAGATGTACCTTTTTTGCACCATCTTCCTAGCCTTGAGGTAAGAAATAAACCTACCCCTCGGTGACGCTGTATTGCCCTTCCACTCGATAACTGGCTCACCAGGAAATTGGAATCGGACCAACCTGTCTCTACAGTCAACGTTGGCATAACAAGAAGCAAACCAGTCCATACCCATAATGACGTCAAAATCTGTCATCTCCAACTCTATCAAGTCCGCTAGGGTCGGACGACTGTATATAAACACCGGGCAAGCTTTGTACACCCGTTCAACTAACACCGAATCACCCACTGGAGTAGCTACCTCAAAAAGATCTTATCGATACCGGCTCTATCCCTATTCTACCAGGAATAAGAGGGGACACATAGGACAAGGTAGAACCTGGATCTATCAAAGCATAAACGTCACAACATGAAATCAATAATGTACCTGTGACGACATCTGGGGAAGCATCCTGATCTTGTCGGCTGGCTAAGGAATATATGCGGTTCTGTGGACCGCTAGAACTAAGACCTCCACCACGACCTTTGCCGCGGCTGCGGTCGTGAACACCACGCCTCGGGCGCATAACCGTAAGATAAAGACCCGACAAGCGACCAGAGGGTGAACCATACCACCCATGCTGCCTCTGGTCAGATAATCTCTCTTCAAATGGCCCTGCTGGCTGCAAGAGTAACAAGCTCCTGGAGAAATACGACACCCCCCACGATGGGAACCACCACATCGACCACACCGAGGTAAAGGTGGCCTCATCTGACTGGAACCCCGGTTCCCCTGGGAACCCGAAGCCCTGGAGCCCTGACATGCTCCTAAATAACCCGACCGATCAAACCTCCTGCCAGAAAAACGAGAAGGAGCACTCTGTGCCGGCTGAAATGTGGACCTAGCCTGCTGCTGAGGCTGTCCGCCTCGAAAATTACCACTCAAACCACCTGCTTTCACGGCCTCTTGGTGGCACTGGTCTAGTTGATCCTCTCTCTCTCTGTCTTCTATCCCCTGTGCATAAGCCTGCATCCTGGCAATATCCATACCTGGCTGAAGGGCCACTCCGTGCATGCGATGTCATATAACGGCCTAGCCCATCACATAGCGATGAACTCATCGCCGTATGTCGCGATGGTGGCGCATACCTGGCCAATGAGTCAAACTACAGGTTGTACTCTCTAATAGTCCTCCCATTCTGTCTCAAAGTCAAGAATCTATCCACGCGGGCTCTCCTCATATCAGGAGGCAAAAAGTGATCAAGGAAGGCCTCTGTGAACTCACCCCAAACAGCTGGAAGAGCACTCACACCTCTGGACAGCTCCCATGACTCAAACCAGTTCAATGCAATATCGCGTAACCGGTAAGAAGCTAACACAACTGACTCTGTCTCTGAGGCCCTAAGCACCTGCATAGTACGCTGTATCTGCCGAATAAACTCCTGAGGATCCTCCTCAGATCTCGAACCATAGAACTCGGGTGGATTGCAACCCAGAAAATACCGAATCCTCAAACTGTCGACTCTAGGGTTATCTACCTGGTCCTGTCGGCGCTGCCCCGCCATTATTGTTACACCCCGTAGTTCAAGGACGTGTTTAAGAGAATGTATGTAAGGAACACAAGACTTGAAAAGGGTACGAAAGGAAGAATTGTTTTTCCGACGGAAAATCTTCCGAACGTCGGAAAGGAAAAATGTTCGTTGAAGAGAAATGGATTCTCAAAATGCATTAATTGAGGATTATGGAATGTATTATCATTATGGAAATTTATTTGTACGGATTTGGTCATGTGGGGCCCACCCGAGGAATTTTACGTTTTGTGGGGCCCACGAGGGTTACAGAATTTTATGGACGAATGGGAGGGAGACACGTGGCACCCCCCCCCCCCCCCCACATTGGTCTTGGACGAAATTGATGCAAGGGCAAAAGGGTCATTTTACCATTGTAAATATGAGAAAATCTTGCTAAGCTTGAGCTTGACATTGTTGACTAAGTCAAGAGCCACTTGGCTTGATCCCTTTCATCCAAATTTAATATGTGTTGTAATCTAAGCCTTCCATTGTGTTTTATATAGTACCCTAGTGCAAGACAAGGTCTTCAACACTTAGAAAAATTTGAGAGAACTTGTGAGTGCCATAGAAAGCTCTCAGGTTTGCTTCTTTTAAACAAGAAAATATTTTCGTTTGTGGTTCTTTAGCCACAAGACTTTAACCCAAGGTCCCTAAGGGTATTGTAAGGATATCTCAATAGAAATATTTCAGAAAAACGGCGTTTTCACGTTAGTCGCAAGGCGAAAACCTAAGGCATTTTCATAGGTTTTGATTGGAAATTGAAGAGAAGTTGGTTGTGAACTTCTAGAGGCTTCAAATAGCGGATTGGAGCGTAAAGGAAAGGAGCTAAGAATTACTAAGGAGCGACTTTGAATCTTGGAAATTATAAGGGCTTGTAAATGTAAAATTCTTGTCGTTTTAGTAATTGAGATTACTTATTGTTGTAGCTATGGATATTAGCAAGTATGAGATATATATATTATGAAGTTGATAAGTGTTATGGATATTAGAACTCTAATCCGAAAACTAGTAAGTTTAGCCCTTGAGATTTCAATTCAATTGGATTATTAGTTTAAGTCGTCACATGTTAAATAAAGAAGGAATTATAATTGTTAAGTTGTTTATGACTATATAACATGTTAGACCTAAGAAATTGGATTGAAAAGGATTGGAAAGGTTGATAAGTTGTTGCACCTTTTGGCCGAAATTGGCATATGTATTGTGGACTAGTTTAATGTCAATTGTGGGGCGGAATTTTACACGTATTGTAAGGCGTGTAATCCCCTTTGATTTGGTTGTTGTATTGGGCCTTAAATGTGGCGTGTTTGGTTATTGAATTCGGCCTTGAAAAAGGTGGCAAAGTATGTAGAAACAAAGGAAGTGCTGTCCGATTTTCCGTAGAATTTAGTGACTTTGCACTTTAGAATATTCTACGTTTGAATTAAGAGGTTAATGGACGTATTGTGGCCATTATAGGTTGAAGTACTAAGTATAGCGTATTCTACTTGGAGGATGGAATAGCTATCAAGGTTGAAGTACTTTGGAGCATTTTGCTACTTGTCGATAATCGTCGCGAGATATGTGAACCTCTTCCTTCTTTTGACATGATTCTAGGTATGGAATATACATGTGGTATTATTTCATGATTCCTTCTACTATTAGAAGTTAAGAGGTATGTATGTTGATTTACTCTACGTAAGGGTTATGTCTAAGTTATCCTAATTTCTTACCAAGTCTTATGGGGGATGTTGGTAAGAGTCGTTAGGAGGTATTTTGGAGCCAAGTTGACTTGGCTAAGTTACGACACAAATGAGAATAAGTATCGAACAAGCCACTGCAGCGTTAATAAAGGAAAATGTAATGACAATCAATTAAGTTAAAATGAGTAGAATTCTCCATCTGCATAGAAGCTAAGATAAGACAAAATTGTATTACATTTTCTAGATCATGGCTACTCGTTAAGATCGTTATAAATAAGTATAACTTATTCACAACGCACCAAAGTATATGTTACTTAATTTATAAGAATTTACGTATGAGGTTTTAAGACTATGAACCTCAAATTCTTAAAAGGTTAAGAGACTTTATTTTTCAAGTTATGGGACTTGATTCTTAAAGGAAGAAATGAATTGATTTAAAAGCATAGAATACTTGATTTTGAAAGTATTGATTTCTTGCCATTCTAAAGTTAAGAAATTGGTTTTCTTAAAAGTTAAGAGACTTGAAGTATTTTGAAAGCTATGTAATTCGATTTGAAAGTATAAGTCTCTTGGTTATAAAAGGAATGAAATTGTCTAAGACATAAAGAGTTATAACGGCTTTATGGGAAGTTGGTTATAACAACTTTATGGAAGATTAAAAGAATGGTTTTCTTTAGTAATGTAAGCAAAGAAATGACTTGAAATAAAGAAGGGCAAATTGCTTTAAAGGTACCAATTGCTTAAGGTTTTAAAGAAAGAAGTCACGTGATTTAGAAGCCTATAATTGTATTTCTAAAAGGTATTGTGACTTGTCTTGAAAACTATATATGACTTGATACTACAGTTATTAGTATCTTGGAAGTTTTATTTGAAAAGGAGTCATTTTAAAGGAGTAGAGGTGCGTAGTACTTTGGGTTAAATTCCCGGATTTTTATGTGTGAAACGAAAGTTCCATGAGTTTATAAAAATGGAAGTCTAAAGGTTTAATGAACTTGCCTATGTTTGCTTGTGATAACTTTGAGTGCAAGTATTATATGTTTACGTTGTCGTGACTCTCAGTTGGAGGGCCGACTGTCTTGTTGTAAGTTTACTTGGGCGTCGCAAGCGGTGATGTGAGATTCCACGGGTATGCTTCCATTATGATTGATCCTTGGACATGCTTATACGATGTGGGATTCCGGGGCATGTGACCAGGAGGCGGGTTAGATTTCCGGATTTGTTTTATTACCCATGGACATGCTTATACGATGAGGGATTCCGGAGCATGCGACCATGCTATGTACGACTATTATTCCATGGGCTAGCTCCCCATGAAGACATGTACCCACGATGAGGGATTCCGGGGGCATGTTATATTCTTATTCCATGGGCTAGCTCCCGTGAAGACTGCGCCTACGATGAGGGATGCCGAGGGCACGTTATGGCCACGCTTATACGATGAGGGATTTCGGGGCATGCAGCCGCGTTATATATATATATATATATATATATATATATATATATATATATATATATATATGTATTGTATATATATATGTATTGTATATGTCTGTGTGATGAGGTAGGATGCCAGGCGTGTCACTGGTTATATGTTACACCTACTACCGCGATGATGGGATTCCACGGCGGGAGGTATATATATATGTATTGTATATGTGTGCAAGCGGTGAGGTAGGATGCCACGGGCGTGTCACGTAGTATGATTTATGTCATAGGCTGCCGTGATGAGGAAGGAATTCCACAGACGCGCTTTGATATTTGTGTGACTTGATCGCGTCCCAGATTGGGCCGGGTAGTATATGCGTCCCTCCATAAAGGGCCGGATTACGTTATGAAAGATAAGTAAGTTATATAGTAATGAACTTGACGATTTTCCCTAAGTATGTACGTAAGAAAGTGACTATAACTTTTATTGAAAAATGGGAAAAGATAATAAGGTACGATTAAGTTCACGAGATGGTAATGACACGGTAGGATCTGGTATGTACCCATTTTATACTTGCCCCTGTCATTCTTTTGTACAGTTATGATTTGTTTACTGTACCTTATTTACATTCCATATTAAATTTTTGTTATGCTTGACCTCCTTGAAGTGCGTTCATGTCTGCGAGTTTAGGTACGATTGTGGATCCATGAGCTTAGGATCTGATTCAGATTTTGAGATGGCTCAATGTTCGGAGTTGTCATGGCTATGTATATTCGAGTACGGCGGGGCCTTGTACCGTCATAGTATTTGTTCAAATCTTAGAGTCCGTATTCATCGTAAATTTGGGTGGCTAGAGTTGTTTTACATTGTTAAGCAGTGTAGACCACTTTCGTAATTTTTATAATTATGGCAGCCTTATCGGCTTGGCCTTGGTTTAAAAAAAAAGTGTGTTATTTATCTTCCGCAGTTTATTATGTTGTATGAATAGAAGGGTGCTCAGGTAGGGCACCAGTCGCGGCCCGGGGTCGGGTCGTGACAATTATGCTAGTCAATAACCTGATCTGCTCTCCATAATCTCTATACTCTGCCCCTGGCTGCGGAACTGGAGGCTCAGGTATCGGAACCTCTGGAGCTACGGCCGCTCTCGGCTTCTCTAATACTGCCGGCGTGGCTGAACTCGCCGACCCGCCCACAATCTCAGGCATAGTCTGGGCCTGAGTCCTAGTAACCCTCTGCGTACCACTAGCAGATCCTGCTGCTGCCTTGCCCTTCTGGGCCCTGGTCACCTTCCGTGGAGGCATAACTGATACATAAGAATAGGTCAGAGAGGATTCAACCTAATAAGACATCTCTACTGCACGATCTCAGAGAGAGAAGAATGGAAACAAATCCTAAATGTCCTGCATACTCCTGATTATAGATGTGGTGCACAACACACCGATAATCAAGACTCTACTAGACACGGTCTGTAGACACTTTCCGAGGACTAACTGCTCTGATACCACTTTTGTCACGACCCGACCCCGGGCCCGCGACTGGTGCCCTACCTGGGCACCCCTTACAGGTATACATCAGAGAATAGCAGTGGAACATACATAAACTCATAAAATACTTAGACAATAAAAATATCAACATGGCAGCCGATAAGGCCACCTTCCGTGAAATATACATAACCCAAAACAAAACAGTTACATTTTTGTTCTTACAACCCAATCCACAAGATATGACTACAGACCTCTAAGAATAATAACTCTGACGGGACAGGGTCCCGCCATACCCCTGAATGTACATAAATCTACAACATCAGGGAAACCGTACCAAAAGACAAGCCTACGGAGAAATGGAGCTTCTGACAACTGATCAGTGATCCTAAGAATAAGGATCCACCACTGCTTCTACCGCGGCATTGAACGCAGCCAGGAAGAAAGGGTCGATCTGACAGATGTACCAAGTATGTGGCGAAAGAAATCAAATGAAATCATAAAGTCTAAAATAAAGTTGGAGACATGTATGATAACTCAAATAACAGTACACGGTGTCTTACTAATAATGAGAGTAAACAAGAGTATACTTTACTGCATAAAAATAGGAGGCTCATGATCAAAGTAGGGCCACTCGCCCGTACTATCATTAAGCAATCCTACTCCTGGGACTATTTCACCGCATAGGTCCTGTGGACCCGCAATGAGGTCATCCGCCTCGCATGAGACTATTTCACCCGCATAGGACTATTTCACCCGCATAGGCCCGGTGGACCCACAATGAGTACAAACGCCGCACTCGCATCATGGGTAGCTAATCCATGGAATAAGTAGTAACCCGGGGGTTTACCCCGCCAGAATAACATAACCTAGAACAACCGGCTATCATACATAACATAAGCACCACCGGTTTATCATACATAACATAAGCAAATTAAGAAATCCCCTAACTTCTTATTAGCCTTATTTATATACACTCTCATTTTAGTTTACTTAAGGCACTAACATGTCATCATAAAATCCGGAAATTTAACCCAAAGTACTATGTACCTTTATCCTTTTAAAAATGACTCTTTCTAGTATGCAATTCCTAAGATACTAACGTCTGTAGTATCAAGGCTTGTCTACTTTTCAAAACAAGTCACTATACCTTTAGAAATACATTTTTAGGCTTCTAAACCAAGTGACCCTTACTTTAAACTTTGAGCAATGGATACCTTTAAATCAAATTGCCATTCTTTATTTCAAGTCATTTATCCTTGTTTACTTTACTAGAATAAACCATTCTTTTAACTTCCCATAAAGTTGTTATAACCAACTTCCCATAAAGCCGTTATACTAACTTTATGCTTTAGAAACTAAGATATCTTTAACCTTTAAAACAAGTGAGTTAATTCTCTAACTCAACCAACTTGGACATTCTTAAAACAAGTCAAGGATATCAAATGAAACTAAATTCATTTAAATCTCAAATGCGTCACCGTACTATACATTTACAACTACTCATGCTCAAGAGATAAGAAAGTTCCACATACCTCTTCGGTTCAATCCACTTGCTAAGTCCAATATGCCGTACGTAGTATGTCAACCTATAATGACCATAATACGTCTATTAACCTCTAGCTTCAAACGTAGAATATTCTAAGTGTAAAGTCACCAAATTCTACGGAAAATCGGACAGCACTTCCTTTGTTTCTACGTACTTTTCCACCTTTTTCAAGGCCCAAATTCAATAACCAAACATGCCACATTTAAGGCTCAACACATCAACCAATCAAAGGGGATTACACGTCTTACAGGACGTGTAAAATTTTACCTCACAATTAATACCAAGTAATTCAATAACCAATGCCATTTTCGACCATAATGTACAACAATGCAAAGTCTTATCCAATTCCTTTTTCAATCCAAGTTGTTTAGTCTAACATGTTATATAGCCGCAATTGATTATAACACTACAATCTTCAATTAGATAACATGCGACGACTAAACTAATAACTAAATTGAATTACAATCTTGAAGACTAAATCATGCTAGTTTCAGATTCCATCCAAATGCTCTATAACCTTTCAATCTCCACTATATATCTCATACTTGCATATATATATGACTACAATAATAAGTAATCTTCAATCACTTAAGAGGACAAGATTGTTACCTTTACAAGCCTTAATCTGACTTCAATATCCGAAGTCGCTCCTTAGCAACTTAGCTCATTTCCTTGACACTCCAATCCGCCACTTGAAGCCCTTAGAAGTTCACAAACAACTTTCCTTCAATTTCCAAACAAAACCTATGAAAGCGACTTAGGTTTTCACCTTGCGACTAATGCAACAACGACACTTTTCCGGAATATTTCTATTGAGATATCCTTACAATACCCTTAGGAACCTTGGTTTAAAGTATTGTGAATTTTGGACAACAAACGAAAATTTTTGTCTTGCAAAGAAGGGCAAACCCGAGAGCACTTCTAGACATGAACAAGTTTTCTTGAAATTTTTTCTAAGTGTGGGAAGCTTGTCTTGCTACTAGTGTGATTATATAACAACATGGAGGGTCAAGATTACAACACATGTTGGGTTTGGATGAATGAGATTAAAATATCAAGCCAAGTGGGCTCTTTGACTTAGTCAATAAATTCAAGCTTGAGCTTGCAAGACTTGTTCATCCAAGCTTTGGTCAAATGACCTTTATACCCATGGTCTAATTCGACTAAGACCAACCAAGGGGTGACACGTGTCACCCTCCCATTCATCGCAATATTTTGTTTCCCGACATTTTCATAATTCTGATAAATTTTTACTAGTCTCAAATCTTAACGTTTTTTAGTTCTTACGTACGTTCTTATAAACATGTCCTGGAATTACGGGGTGTAACAAGGTGTTTGGAGTTGTTTAGTGTGGCGGTCAGGGCCACGACGTTCCGAATGATTTCAGGAAAATACGCAAAGCAAGAATAAGATAAGTATGAGTGCTGCCTGCGGAGAACAGAAGATATCATTGATAGGTCTTAAAAATCTATACGATTATAAGGTGACGCTTGATGATTAAGATTATTAAAGGGAGATAAGCTCTCTCCCCCGCGTAACAGGATAGTTTTACGTATTATTGAGGGTTATGCGTACCCATATTATTTAAGCTATAGATATGGGACTGGTAAAGTCCCCGACCTCGTTATGCAATATGTTATAATAACCTTGGAAAAAGGTATTGGGTTGGGGTAATTAAGGACGACACTAGGGAATGGTTGAAAAAGTGTTGTAAGGATATAAATGCAGGTAATACGCATGAATGAAACTGTATGATCATG
Organism: Przewalskia tangutica; assembly: GCA_029844215.1. Classification (NCBI taxonomy): domain Eukaryota; kingdom Viridiplantae; phylum Streptophyta; class Magnoliopsida; order Solanales; family Solanaceae; genus Przewalskia; species Przewalskia tangutica. The sequence goes on along the minus strand of CM056728.1, from coordinate 27,288,774 downwards.
AATCAAGATAGAAATATTTTTGCTAATAATAAGCATAAGGAAGGGTTATGACCAGAATGACAAAAGAGAATACAACTATGGTTATGTAAGTTGCACGAGATATGATTACCCCAGACTAGTGTAAAGACCATTAGTGAATGATGGGCAGTAAGAACACCTCGATGAAAGGTGGCAAAATATGTACTGACGAGAAAGATAGTAGGAAAATACGGGGAGGTATGAGACCCCAGGGCAACTTGAAATGAAAAATAAAGGTAAGACGAGTAGACACTCGAACAATAAGAAATCTTGACAAGCCATTGGATTATGTAATACCATGAATTGAGGTTGAACACCTGACTATAAGCTCTATGAGCTGGAAGAGAATAATAGGAATACCACTAAATTGTGATTGGCATGAAGTCTTAGCCATGAGACAAGAAAAGGAATCGAATCTAAGTATAGTGACCAAGTTTGGTTGCAACAGAGAAATGGAAACAGGAATCATAATTGAGATTATATCCCCAACTATTTCGGAAGTATGAGAAAGACTTCCAGTTATTGGAAGATAAGCTGACTACGACTACAGTTCTAACCCCTCCTGAGGCCTGAGGGACTAGAGGGTTAGGTTATTATGGTAACACTTTGAGTGTTTGGCTGGGTTGGGTGCGGATGCAACACGATAAGGTAACAACCTATATTTCCCGGCAGCTACGGGAGCATGATAGTGGAGCTCAGATTCGAGAGGTTGTCGAGTCTTCCCTCGTTGAGGAGGTGAAGAGGCGATAGTATAAGGATCCAGTTCTAGTGCGGAATTGAGATACATCTCTCCAAGAGGAGAAGGACCTGTTTGGGTAGCACCGGATAGAGTGCTATGATATGAGGATAGATTGTGTGTGCCCGATGCTACAGGACTTTTCAACAGGTTTTAGGGGAGGCACGCAGTGCTTATTGCTCTATTTGTTCGGGGTCGACTAAGATGTATCATGACCTCAGATGTATGTATTTGTACGATGGCCTGAAGAGGGACGTAGCAGATTTTGTTGCTTAGTGTCCGAATTAGTAGCAGGTCAAGGTTGCACCAGAAGCCCAGTGTGCTATTACAGGCGATTGAGATCCCGACTTAGAAATGAGAGGTGATTAATATGGATTTTGTTACAGGGTTGCATCGTACTCAGAGAAAGTGCGACTCCCTGAGGGTCATAGTAAATAGGCTGACGAAATCAACCCATGTTCTTCCGGTCAGGACCATTACTCGGCTGAGGATTTTATGCTAGATTATATAGCAGGGAGATTGTGAGACTGCACGGGGTTCCTACATTTATGATGTCAGACGGATGAGCTCAGTTTACGGATAACTTCTGGAGGTTTTCCAGAAGGGATTAGGGACACAGGTGAGTCTCAGTGTTGCATTTCACCCTCAGACCGACGGACAGGCAGAGCGTACTATCCAGGCACTTGAGGATAAGTTGCGGGCCTGTGTTATTGATTTCAGAGATAGCTGGGAGGATTATTTGCCTCTTGTTGAGTTATGTACGATAACAGATACCCTTCCAGTATTCAGATGGCCCTGTATGAGGCTTTGTATGACAGGAAGTGTAGATCACCGATTGGTTGGTTCGATGTAGGCGAGGTTCAGTTAATTGACCCAGACTTGATTCCGCGGGCTGTAGATAAGGCGAAGCTTATCCAGGGAAGATTATTAGCAAGATCAGATTCAACAGAAGTTTTATACAGATAACCGACGTCGACACTTGGAGTTCAGGTTGACGTTGGGGTCTTCTTGAGGGTATTACCCAAGAAGGGTATGATGAGGTTTGGGAAGAAAGAGAAGCTTAGCCCAGGGAATAGTGGGCCTTAACAGATTGTCGGTAGAGTAGACAATGTTGCCTATGAGTTAGATCTGCCGCCCGGTTTGGGGGCATTGCATCCAGTCGTCCATGTTTCTACGTGACTGAAGTATATCGGAGATTCATCCAGAGTTTGCCCAATTAGTAATACCCAGGCGATAGAGAGGATATGACGTAGGAAGCAGAGAAGGACCTGATAAAGAAGTATCCTCACTTGTTCCCTATATTTCCAGGAAATTCGCTTCTCTATTTGTCGATTTTTGTTGACGTTTTAGCATAAGTATTGTTATGTGGCCATGTATGGAAAGTGTGATTATGTTGGGTGTAGTCAAGGGACTATGTCAATATCCGTTTAGATACAACCTTGAAGGAACATTCGGGGATGAATGTTTCTAAGGAGGGGAGAATGTTACACCCCGAAATTCCAGGACATGTATATGAGAATAGACGGGAGAACACAAGACTTAAAAACTCGAACGAAAGAAAGAATTGTTTTCCAAAGGAAAAATCTTCCGAACCTCGGGAAGGAAAATTGTTCGTTAATGAGAATTGGGTTCTCAAATTTGTTATTTAAGACTTTTAGGATTTATCGGAATTATGGAAGTTTATTTACAGAGTTGGATACGTGGGGCCCACCCGAGAAATTTTACGTTTTTTTGTGGGGCCCACGAGGGTTTCGATATTTTGACCAATTATGGAAATTTCGGGAAACGAAATATTATGGACCAATGGGAGGGAGACATGTGTCACCCTCCACATGAATCATCTTGGACGAAAATAATGGGCAAGTGTAGCCAAAATTTGCTTGATAATATTGACTAAGTCAAATAGTCAAGTGGAGCTTGATATAATTGACCACATCTTGACCACACATTTGGATTAATCCTAGCCCTTGGTCTCATTATATATATTGCTACTACTAGTGCAAGCCTAGATCATTTCCAACACTTAGAAAAAATTCAAAACATTCTTGTTCTTGAAGTAGGTCTCGGCAATGGCACTTTTCCCACACAAAATTTTTGCAATTGTGGATCATAAATCCCAATACTTAAACCAAGGGTTCCCAAAGGTATTCTAAGGATATCTCAATACAAAGATCCCGGAAAAATTACGTTTTTACGTTAGTCGCAACATGAAAACCTAAGAGGTTTTTCATAGATTGAGTTAGAACTTGAAGAGGAGTTCTTCATAAGCTTCCAAGGGTTTCTTGGAGTGGATTGGAACGTCAAGAAGAGGAGCTAATGTTTCTAAGGATCGACTTTGAATCTTGGATTAGATTTGGGCTTATTGAGGTAATAATCTTCGTCTTACTATTGTAATTGAAAATTCCGTGTTGTGATAAGTTAGAAATGATCATGGGATATATATTATGAAGATTGATAAGTGTTATGGAATATTGGAAGCCTAAAGTCCGAAAAGTTCATGTTAGCCATTAAGTTTGGAATTCAATTTAATTGTTAGTTACAATCGTCGCATAAGAAGGGATTATAGTTGTTATAATCGATTGCGGCTATATAACATATTAGAAGAACAATTTGGATTTAAAAGGAATTGGAATGAACTTATGTTGATACACAATTGAGCCGAAAATGGCCATTTAATATTGGACAGTTTTATATTAATTGTGGGGCAGAATGTTATACGTCCTGTTAGGCGTATAATCCCCTTTGAATTGCTGATTTGTTGCGCCTTAAATGTGGCATTTGGTTATTGATTTTCGGGCCTTGAAAAAGGTGGAAAAGTACGTAGAAACAAAGGAAGTGCTGCCCAATTTTCCGTAGAATAGGAAGCTTTATACTTAGAAATATTTTACGTTGAAAGCCAGTAGTTGATGGACGTATTATGGTCATTATAGGTTGACATTCTACGTGCGGCGTATTCAACTTGGCAAGTGGTTTAAGTCGAAAAGGTATGTGGAACTTTCCCTATATTCTTGAGCATGAGTTTTATAAATGTATAGTATGGTGGACGTACATGTTTAAAATGAATTCGGTTTCATTTTGGTATCCTTGCCTTGATTTCGAAAAGTGAAGTAACTCGGCTTTTAATAGTAATGTGACTTGATGTTACATGGAAATATTACTTGACTTGAAAAGTATTGATTACTTGATTTCTAAAGTTAAGAGATTTGAAGTATCTTGAAGTTATATGATACTTGGTTTTAAAAGTATAAGTCTTTTGGTTTCAAAAAGAATGTAATTGTCTAAAACATAAAGAGTTATAACGGCTTTATGGAAAGTTAGTTATAACGGCTTTATGGAAGGTTAAGAGAGTGTCTACTTGATTTATAGGCATGAGTTGCCTAGGTTGTGAAAATAGAAGTTACTTGGTTTCAAAGCCTTGAAATAAATTTCTAAAGGTGTAGTAACTTGATTTGAAAAATAGACATGACTGGATACTACGGGTGTTAGTATCTTGGGGTTTTTATGTGAAAAGGGTTCTTTTTAAAAGAATGGAAGTACGTAGTACTTTGAGTTAAATTCCCGGATTTTTCATGACATGTTAGTGCCTTAAGTTAAATAAAATGAGAGTGCATGTTAATTAAGTCTAATAAGAAGTTAGGGGATTTCTTAACTTGCTTATGATATTTATGATAAGCCGGTGGTGCTTATGTTATGTATGATAGCCGGTTGTGCTAATGTTATGTTATTCTTTTGGGGTAAACCCCCAGGTTACTACTTATTCCATGGATTTGCTACCCATGATGCGAGTGCGGCGTATGTACTCATTGCGGGTCCACAGGGCCCATGCGGGTGAAATAGTCCTATGCGGGTGAAATAGTCTCATGCGGAGCAAATTGCTCCATTACGGGTCCACAGGACCTATGCGGGTGAAATAGTCCCAGGAGTAGGATTGCTTAATGATACTACGGGCGGGTGGCCCTAATTTGATCATGAGCTTCCTATTTTTATGGAGTAAAGTATACTCTTGTTTACTCTCATTATTAGTAAGGCACAATGTACTGTTATTTTGGTCATCATACATGTTTCCAGCTTTATTTTAGACTATACGATTTCATTTCAGTACTTTCAGTTTCACATACTTGGTACATAGTTTGTACTGACCCCCTTCCTCGGGGGCTGCGTTCATGCCGCAGGTAGAGTTATACAGGTTGCTGATCCTCACTCTTAGGATCATTGTTCAGATGTTGAGAAGCTCCATTACTCCGGAGGCTTATCTTTGGTTCAGATCCCTGGTATTGTCGGTTGTTGTACATTCAGGGGTATGGCGGAGCCCTGTCCTGTCACAGTTGTTATGTCAAAATTCTTAGAGGTCTGTAGTCATGTATGTGGGTCGTTTGTAAAGAAAACGATGTAACTGCTTTTGACTATTTATATATGTATATCCAGGAAGGCAGCCTTATCGGCTAGCCTGTTGTTTACTTCTTACTGATTTAAGTTGTGTGTTTTATGTATGTTCCGCTAACTTTCTCTGATGGTTACATGTAAGGGTGCCCAGATAGGGCACCAATCGCGGGCCCGGGGTCGGGTCGTGACACTTTTCCTTTTAGAAATGTGTGGTACCAACATACCATGTACTAATCACATATAATAAACTTTTCCTTTTAGAAATGTGTGGTACCAACATATCATGCACCAATCACATCTTTCATTTTAGAAAACACCGAGGCACTATCATACATTCCTTTTAGAAAACCCAAGGCACTATCATGCCTTTCCTTTTAGAAACACCAAAGAAATACCATGCCTTCCTTTTTTTGAAAAAAACAAGGCAATACCATGCCTTCCTTTTTAGAAATATCAAGGTAATATCATGCCTTCCTTTTTAGAAATACCGAGGCACTCTCATACCTTTCATTTTTAAATCCTCATTTGGAAAATCAAGACACTTATCATATCAAGTATCATTTTAAATCCTCTTTTGAAAAATCAAGACACTTACACTTTTACAACCAAGTGACTTATACTTTTAAAATCAAGTCAAGTCTACTTTTAAAATCAAGTTACTATCACCTCATGTACCACATGAAATCTAGATTCATTTAAAACACGTACGTCCACCGTATACTCATTTTAGAAAGTTCATGCTCAAAGAAGAAAGGAAGAGTTACATACTAACACTTGTCGTCTGTACCAACTCAATAATCTACATTCGTCTCGCTCATCTGGCTAACATTATGGAAACATTTGAATGGTAATAACCGATCCGAATTGCCAACTTAATCCATTTTATGAGCCGTTAGTAGGTTATATTAATAATGATCTTATCTATTCAGCTGTGAACCTAGAAAGTGTAAAATGAACTGGTTATATCTTAGCTTCTATGCAGATGAAAATTCTACTCATTTCAATATAATTGATTGTTGATTCCTTTTTCATTTAACGATGCAATGGCTTGTCGATACCTTTTCTCATTAGTGTTGTAACTTAGCAAGATCAACCCGACTCCAATACTTCCTAAAACTCTTACCAACATCTTTCATAAGACTTGGTAAGGACTTAGGAATAATTTAGACATGCCTTTAGCATAGAATCAATAACATGAATCCTCCTTAACTTCTAAGAGTAGAATGAATCATGAAACAATACCACATGTATATTTCATACGTAGAACATGCCAAAAGAAGGAAGGAAGAGATTCACATACCTTATTGACGACTAACCAACACGACAAGTAGAATATGTCCCAATTAGGTACCTCAACCTATAATGACAACAACACGTCTATCAACCTCATGATACTAGTATAAGACATATACCACATAATGACTCTCTTTTCCTCTAAAAATTCGGGAGCACTTCCCCTACTTATACGTACTTTTCCACCTTTCAAGAAGACCAAATTTATCAATAACCAAGTACCAATTAAGGGCACAACCTAACAGTTAACCAAAGGGAATTACATGCCTACTTTACGTGTAAAATTCAGCCCCTTAATCCATATAAAAACATCCCACAAAATCAGTCCACAATCCACAATAACAAGGGTAAAATGTGAGGTCTTTCAATACCTTTCCACACCCTTATTCCCTTAGGACTTTCATTAGAAATTACTACATTTAAATATGCATATTAGTAGCTGAATTTCCAGCATTCCAACGCCACAAAACAGTCCCTAAAACAGCACAACAATGTCTCACAGTTTCATGCAGTTTTTCGGCCAACTACTACAACCAAAGCCATTTCCATAACTTCTTATAATCCAATTTACATTCCCACACTTATATATAAAACACATCCACTTGTAATAACAAGATTTCCTTCATTTTTAACATGCACTTAGTGACGATAATAACAACAACAACCAACAACTCCAATATATACAAAATTGTCCATTAAATCGGCTAACATGCCAATTGTCACATGCACTTCTTATTCTCCATTTTTCTTAACACAAGTTCATCTCTTAACTATCACAACATGTAATATCCACTTACTTTAAAAGAAGAAGAACTCTTACCTCAGTTCTGCCCAAAACAGTCCACTTAGAGTCGACCCACAGTTTTGTCTTAGCTCCACTTTTCAAGTTCCAATCACATCCATGTATCTACTACAAGCTTGTAACCATATTTCCTTCTTGTTTCACTTCCAAAAAGTTCATAAACAAACTTAGGTTTCAAGACATTCTTGGCCCAAAACCGTGACCAACTATAGGTGTAGTAACCTTGGCTTAGAACTTGGTTAAGGTGCTTAATCTTGGAAAATAACTAAACTTTGTTCTTCACTCTACTAGAAAATTTCTAAACTTCCAAGGAGAGAAAGAGATATGAGGGTTTGAAGATGAAGATATTTGTGTGCTAAGTCTTCAAGACTTGTATCTAAATAGGTGTACAAGCACAAGTGGAGGGGGACTCACTTGTCCACTTGTCTTGATCATCACAAAGTCTTCAAGACTTGTATTATCCACTTGTCTTTCTCCAAAAATATCTGTGAACATAAAGTCTTGCTACACAAGTGGGGAGGGACACGTGTCACCCTCTAATTCGCCCATAATTCTCTTCACAAAAAATAATCCAACACTTAGCCAAAATCTTAAGATTTTCGTTTCAATTAGCTCATATTCTTAATCCCAAGATTTCATAATACAATACTAAGTCCATAAATCCATATTAGGGAATCCAACTCCGAGTTAATAAATTTTTCGTCGTCACATTTTTTTTATCCAAAATTTTCCATATCCGAAAATGTAAATATACTTTCCTTCAAACCTCCACATCTTATTTCCTTACTTACGCTCTCACTTATATGCCCTGGAACTACGAGGTGTAACACCCAGAATGGGCCGAGATACGTTATAAGTAGACATACATCCACTGTTATATGAACCGAGTCCTAGAATGGGCCAGGGTTTGTTATATGGACAGGCATCTATGAGTCATAATATGACTCTCTCACTTTTGAAAGATACAGTGATACAGTGGTACAGTGGTACAATAATACAGTGGTACAGTAGTATCGCGGTACAGTGATACAAGGTACAGTTGGATCTTATTTTATATGGCACGGTTAGATCTGGTATTTGATTTTCATACTTGTCCCTGTCATCTTTTGGCCAGTTATGATCTTATTTACTGTACTTTATGTTTACATACTTGGTACCTTGTTGTCGACCGGCCCGGGTGCATTCATGCCCGCAGTGCAATTACGATTTGGTGATCCTCGAGCTTAGGATCCTTGCCCAGCTTTTTGAGATAGCTCCATTCTTCCGGAGTCTAGTCATTTTGGTACAGTTTTGTTGTACGGCGGGGCATTGCCCCATCATAGTTACTGTTATACTCTTAGAGGTCTGTAGTCATGTGTGGGTTGGACATGTACAGTTGTAGCTTGTTTGGACTATTCTATGTAAAGTGACGACCTTGTCGGTGTCACGACCCGAGCCCGGGCCCGTGACTGGTGCCTTACCCCGGGCACCCTAGTGATACAACATCAGAGTAATCAGCGGAACATAAAACAAAATCATGAAATAATAAGAAGTATGAAGCAATAATCTGAGAAAAGTTGCCTTTCGGCATGTATAAATCAACTTTAAAACCGAACAGTTACATCCTATTACAACTCTGCCCACAACAGTACTACAGACCTCTAAGAATGATACGACAACAATGGCGGGACAGGGCCCCGCCATACCCTTGAATGTAAATACCTACAACGACAGGGGACTATACCACTGATAAGCCTCCGGAGAAACGGAGCTTCCCAAACGCTGAACTGTGACCACTAGGCGAGGATCAACATCGTGTACCTCTACTGCGGCGTGAACGCGGCCCAGGAGGTCGATACAACAGTACCAAGTATGTGGCGAAAAATATTGTAAATGAAATCATAGTAGTCTATATAAAGCGGGAGACATGTATGATAACCAAACTACGATTCCAATAAAGCGATCATGTCAAGTCGTGACTCACGCCTCAAGTCATCACTCAAGTATAACAATGGGTCTCACGCCCACAACATCAATCATGCGTGGAATACCTTCCGCCACGGCGATCCATGATATAAAAGCACCAAGGAATACACATGAACACGTGTCCACCCGTGTCATAATAAAACCGTGCGGGGGTAAATGCGAAGGCATAGCGCCTACTAAAACCCACAGTACCAACAAGGCTATAAAGCGTATCACGAGGTCTTTCTGCATCGCACACATGATCGAAGTTGGCTCGCCCGCGATATCAATGTGCGCGTCTATTCTCGAACTTACCGCACTCCGCATAGGTCACACGCAGACCGCGTGAGGTATTCCTCGAATCACGGTCCTGCATCGCTGAGGTATACCGCGTCGGAGCGGCTTAACCCGGTATCCGCCGACTCCGCAGCCCGCATAGTCTCAATAGACCGCATAGTCCCATGGACGCATAGGCATCCGCGTCTGGCTAAACACACGGAATGATCAATCACGGAGCATACCGGCTGCTCGGATAGTCTCGGACCGCGTAGCCGTATAGACCGCGTCAAGGTGGCAAGCCCTCGGTATAACAAGTCGAGGGTAGGTGATATAATAATAGTACAACGGACTTACCAGGTTAGCAACGTGAGCACAACAAGAATGACACCATTACACAACAATCACAATATACTAACACACGTAGCATCCTAACATGTTTACTTATCAAATCAACAAGAAAGTATTACAAGGCTATCACAAACCAACAAAATCAAGTTATTCACACAAGGTACTTTATGCTAATAAGTTCGGGTATCTATCCCCAAAGTACTTCATACATTAACTCTTTAAAAGATCCGTTTCTTTCACAGAAGTCACACAATACCCGTAGTATAAAATAGAGTGACTATCTTTTTAAGTCAACCAAAACACTTCCCTTTGTAAAATCAAGTAACAACATTATTTTTCAAACGTTCAAGTTTGCCTAATTTCAAATGTTCACGTTTCTTATTTTAGCAAGGTTTTGTAGTTCATAGTCTTATTCATTTAAGAATATAATTCTCTTTTAAACAATCTGAGAAACATATGCCTTATATGTGAGTAGGTTATTCTTGTTCATAATCAATCTTATTAAGCAGTCATGATCTAGGAAATGTAATATCATTTTGTCTCATCTTAGCTTCTATGCAGATGGAGGTTTCTACTGGTTTTAATAATACTTCATTAATCAAAACATTTCCCTTTATTAACGCTGCAGTGGTTTGTCGATACTCATTCTGATTTCCGAAATCAGTAAAACATTATTCCTTTTTTTTTTAAACCAAGTACTCATTACTCACGAATGAGGTTTCACACAAAATTCATATTAATTTAATTAAGTCAAGTCTCTTATCTTTTAAGATCAAGTCTCTTAACTTCTAAAATCAATAAACCATTCTTTTTATCTTTCTTAAGCCGTTATACCTAACTTCCCATAAAGCTAGTATAACTCTTAAGCTTTTAAAAACAAGTATTACTCTTCTTTCAAAAACGGTTCTTAATTCTTTTGAAATACTTCAAAATTCTTATTATTCAGGCTTAAGTCAAAAGACATTGCCGTACAACTACGTTCAGTTAACACACGTACGTCTATCGTACTACATATATATATTATTCAGGATTAAGTCAAAAGACATTGCCACACGTACGTCTACCGTACTATATATATATATTCTTTTAAAATACTTCATGCTCAAGAGTATAGGAAGAATCACATACCTCGCGACGATTATTGACTATTAGCAAAACGCTCCACGGGTATAACCCGGCTAGCCTTGTCCACCTTTCAAGTAGCACATGCTACTCACAGAACATTCAACCTATAAAGGTTATACAAGTCTATCAAAGTCTAGACTACTCGGTAGATTATTCTTAAGCGAAGAGTTCTCTATTTACGGAAAAAGCAGCGCAAACTTCTCTATTCACAAACTTCATGTCTCATCTGAATACGCTCCATTTTCTTCTTATATACTTCCTTGTATATAACTTATACTTATTCTTATACTTCAACAGTATGTACACTTAATTACAAAAGGGAGACAAGATATTTACCTCGATAAGCCCATAATTATCCAAGTTAAATGTCGATCCTGAGCAACGCTTAGCTCCTACTCCGGGTGCTCCAACCCGCTCCAAACAACCCTTAGAAGTTCTACGCAACTTCTTTAATATTCCTTCAACCAACTGTGAAGATTTTCCTTAGGGTTTCGGTTTGAGACAAAAAGGACATAAGATAGTATTTCCGTGCTCTACGTATAGAGGTATCTTTGGAATACTACAAGGTATATGGCTAAGGTAATTTGGGTATAGTAACAATACTTTGGAGAGTATTTCTACCAAGAGGGGGGTATTTATACGAGACAACACCACAAGGGGGGGTGTATACCCCTCGGCCAACCCCACTAGGAGGGGGGGTACTCTCGGCCAAGGGGGGAGGGGCTCTCGGCCAAGGGGCCTTCTCAAAGGGGGAGGGGGACTCTTTGGACGAGACACTACAAGAGAGGGGGAAGGGACTTTCAAGACTTAGGAAAGTTTTTAGGATGAAGAAGTCTTCAAAGGGGGAGGGGTATTTATAGGGAAATCAAGGGCCATGATCTAGCCAAGTGGGGGGCAAGTGGAGGGCCAAGATGTGCCCAAGTGCCCCCTAGTCCCTACTCCTTAAAACCCTCACAAAATATCCTACCAACTATGGCACTCTTTCGGCCAAGCTTACCGCCCCACACTCCACCAACTTGAGGGTGACAAGTGTCTCCCTCTCGTTGGTCCAAAATGTTTCGTCTCTCGGAAAAATCCGCAAAAAATAAAAATGACATAGCCGAAATTTTCCCTTCGCAAGTTGTGTAAAACGTTTCGTCGAAAAACGACTCTAACCGGGTGTTGTGCACAAAAATATTCGGCCAAGCCTACTTTAAGCTTCAAACTTTTCTACGTACGTCCTCACGTACATACTCTGGAAATACGGGGTATAACAGTCGGCTTGCCTGTTTTATTATAAGAGTTTGTTGTTACAGTTCAGGGGACAAGATCCCTTTTCTATTTATGAGTTTTCTTAAGCTTCCGCTGATTATATGTGATGTGTGGGTGTAAGGGTGTCCAGGTAGGACACCAGTCGCGGCCCGTCGATTCGGGTCGTGACAGTATCAATAATTTAACTTCTTTTTTTGAGTTCTGAACACTGAATTCATATTTTCTAATTGATATATTTTATATTCTAATAAATAGTTAAAATGACAATATATATTACGTAATAAAATATCAAAACAAGCAAGTTTTAGATGAAAACGATGTTAAAAATTTGAAACAATAGAACTTGATTCAAGAATTTTGATAACTTGATTTGAGAATACTTGTATGGTGGTTCAATATACTTCTTGCAATATTTGGTGTCCGAAAAAAAATAGCAAATTCATAAATTGTAGCTCTTGTCTTTTAGAGCAATTTACTCAAAGACTTTGTTGAAAAACTAATGAAAAATATAAAAGCATAGAAGTATACTAAAGTTTTAGAGAAAAAGGCTAATAATAGATTAAGTATATATATATATATATATATATATATATATATATATATATATATATATATATATATAGTAAAAACTAGTTTCAAGAATTGGGTGAATCGTGAAGTGACATGTGTCGAGGATGACCATTTGGTGTAGCCTCGACCATGATAGTTCCGGATACGAAGTTATAGCCATGACACTGGATACGAACCTGTGGTCGGATAGGAGGTGATTCAAGATATCTGTTACAAAACATCCAAAGTTTCATCCAGCATTTATTAACCTTTATTGGGTTTTATTATCTTTTTAATTACCTTTAATTATAACATTAATATTGGTAGTTAAGATGGCATGCTTTTAGGATCATGCATCCCATAGCTTTATAATAGATGTTATCATTTTATTGTAAGGACACTATCTAACCACAACTTAACAGATATATTATTCGAATTCTAAGTAATTATTATCATTACTCTTTACTTTTTTATTTCGGATCTCAATAGTTCTAAGTGGCTCGGAGTAACTCAATCTAGAGATATTCACAAGCTCAAGTTTCAAGCTAATTCTACTTTATTCTCATTTCATATATATATTAATCTTTCTTATTTATTACTTCTTATTTCTATATCATAAAAGCAAATCACTTCACGTATCCTTTAAACCACAAATAAATTCAATTGTATCTTATTTTAGTGGTAAACAGTTTGGTGCCCATTGTGGGGCTAAGGATAAATGTGGTATTGATTTGCTTCTATCTTGTCGATTTCATTTGAGTTTGTAAAATCAAAATGACAGGAAATTGAGGTCAAACTAATGCCAACAAAAATGAGATACTGAACAATGCCACAATTCAGGAGATTGATCAAATAACCAAAGAAAATCATGTCATAAATGATCAAGTTCTGACACTTCAAACATCCAGGAGAAATGAATATGAACGAACCCCAACAATGATGATGAGGTGGATGACGGAGTAAAATCCATCGGATCAGATTTGACTAAAATCTTGGACATGCTGGAGAAAACAAGTGATCTCTCAATTGCAGAAAAAGGGTAATCCCGGAGCTCATATTCCAAACGGAAATGCCACTGTCGCGGACCGTGAATAAAGAAATGGAAATGATTCCAAAACAAATAAAGCACCAGAAATTATGAAATATTTGCAGGCTTTATCTTGTCGTTTAGAATGAAATGAAAAGAGTTGACTAGTCGGATAGATCGAAATGACAAGGAGTTTAAAGCGTTCAATTCCCAGATTGACCAGATTCCAGGAGCCTCGCCAGTGTTAAACGAATCGTATTCAAAGAGATATGTACAATCGTCATTCTCTCCAAGATCGACTCCAAAGTTGATCCCTAAAAGGTTTAAGATATCGAATCTACCGAAGTATGATGGTACAATAGACCCCTCAAGAGCATGTAACATGATGCACTTGTACGGTAAAAGGCAATGATATGCAATCGGTGTTACTAAAGAAATTCAGTAAAACATTGTTCAAAGGGAAAATAACATAATATTCATTATTACCTGAACATTCTATTGACTCTTTTGGAATACTTCCAGATGCTTTTATCAAAGCACATGCTGTCTCAAAGAAGGTGCAGGCGAGGAAGGCGGACATATTCAAAATAGCACAAGCTGGAGCTACTAAGAGAGTTCGTGATCATGTTTCAAAATGATTGTATGCTTTTACTATGAGTTACAATGAATCAAGATGGTTGCACACTGCAATTCTTTGGTTAGTCGTGATACAACCATCAGATTGTATTTAAATTGAGGTAAATATAATACATTATTTAAGGTGCTTCTATCAGACATGTTACTTGATCCTATATGAGTCACTTTTACCAGTTCACCATTGGGCAAATGTACTTTTTTTAACTGAGAGTTGTTTAAACTAGTAGCTTTTGTTATTATATCTATGTCAGACACCATATGATTTGTAGCTCCAGTATCTATAATCCATTTTTTAATAATGTTAGATACAAGGAAGGCTTTGTGTATATCCATACCTGTTGCATTGGCTGAAGAATGAGCAACAACTGGTTCTGATGCTGTTTTGGTTGTGTTGTGACTCAACAACTGCACAATCTGATCATATTGATCCTTGGACAAAATAGATTCTCCATGGCCTTGTCAGTTGCTTGCATTAGTACTTACACTAGATGACTTGTCATTCATGTCACTTGTCCTGCATACCAGTACTATTATACTCCTCAGTAGTATAGACATTATGAGCAGCATGCTCATTTCTTTTGGACATAAAATTTGTAGGATAACCTACCACTCTATAACAGGACTCTTTTGTGTGACCTTTCATTTTACACACTTCATAAAATAGGTTGAAATTCTTTCTGAATTTCTGAAAGTTAGGACCTGTTTTGGAATACATGACAGTAGAATCATGGCCATTGAATCTACCAGGTCCAACTCCTAACAAACCAGTTGATTTTACAGTAATAGATTTTTGGTTTTCATCACTAGTTATCATAGAATAGGCCTTGTTCACAGTAGGCAATGATGTCATTAGTAAAATTTGACTTCTTGCTTGCATATAATTCTCATTTAGTCTCATCAAGAATTGATATAGCTTTTTGTCTTTGTAGATACTGATGCGCTATTTATGCACACACTAACACAAGTGCACGTGTCGTGACAAGTAATATAGTCTAGAAGACCGAGTTATCGTCCTCAGGGATTAGTGTTCAATTATCAAACTCTATTCTATGGTATCTATTTGGTAACCGATGATTGATGAATTGTTTATAACTATACTTATGTATGCTAACTAAATTACTTTGTTTTACTTCAGATATGGTGGAAATAGGGCTTCCAAATCTCCTCAACTATCGGCTCATCTTACTTGTTAATGCAATTAATTATGGTTCTTCTTCCATTTTGAGATAGCAGGTTAACTAAGCCGTTTTATACTCCTGTTAAGGTAATATAAACACTCAACCGCAATATAAAACCTTTCTACCTTTCGGTGATAAGATTGACTATAAAGGAGGATTAAGAGCAATAACCTATTAAACTACACAAGTATCGGGGTATTTTCGTCTACGATTTAACCTATGTTTATTCAACTATAGCATATTCACAATCTCCCCTTTCGGCTTTCGATTAGAAATCATATAGATTATGATAATTAGTGTTGACACCCAATTTTGACCCTCTCGTCCAGTCATTAGCTATAAAATTACACTAATTTCGCAAATAATTTTTTATGATTTCTATAATAAAATACAGCGATAAAACATTAATACAGGCATAAATAAGCAATTTAATAAATGGCACCGCGTCTTACGTAGAAGATTAAACACTCAGAGTCCCGCGCCCGCATTAATTAATTTTAAGCCCTGTCATGATTCTTAATTAATAATAAATACATAAAATAAATAATTTAGCAATGAGGTCGTGTCAAGTAGCGTAGTCGCATTTATTAAGACGCAAAGCAATTTCATAACTTATTTTAAATAATGATAAATAATGCACAATAAATAAGATTTTAAATAAATATTAAGCACTAATTAAATAGCACGCCCGCATTTATTATTATAACAATTAGATTAATAAAGCACCTAGATAATTTAATCACAATTTATTAATTTACCACTAATTAATTAAATAGCACCTAAAACTAACACTTAATTAAATACCCAATACCTAAATAATACCCCAGCCCACATTGCCCCAGCCCACATTGCCCCAGCCCAACACCCGCGACCCGCAAGCCCAACTCGCCCTCTACCCATATCAGCCCAGAAGCCCACGCCTAAGCCTTCATTTCCTCAGCCCTTGCCCATCGTCCCCGCTCCCCTTAACCTAGAAAACACTAAAGAACCCTAAAATTCCTATGTCGCCGCACCTTCCCCCATCGCAGCACCAGCACCCTAGCCCGAGATTCTCGCCGGAGAATTCGGGTTTCCCTTTACCCACGCACCCCAGCCAGCTCTTCTTACCATAACTAAACCAAATCCTTCAAATCGTTTACCTTATCATAACCTGTTCGAATCGCGCGAAATCAGTACTAAATCGCACGAACCAAACACGAATCAGCACCAAATATTAGTCCAAAATCAGCCTTGATTACTTACCAACACTAGAACTCGAACCATGGCTATATAAAGCACATGCAATAGGCATTTAGGAGGCAGAGCACAGACGGCAGAGCTCAGTGAGGTAGCAATCATTTTACACATGCGAGCAGAGCAGTAGAACATCATTGGCAGAGCGCAGTGGGGAGGCAGAACATAGAGCTTGGAGGGCAAACCAGCGCATGCGTCAAGGCAGAGCTCAGAAGTGGGAAGCAGTCACCCAGACCATTAGCATCGCAATAATAGGAAGTTCGAAACCCCTTCTTTCAATTCCAGCCAAGAAATCAGCAAACAAACCTTGCCCTTTTATTCGCATCGCAAAACCAAAACTCGAGTGGACCGACGACTTGATACGCTGCCCCGGTTCGCTGTCCGGAGAAGGTAAACCCGTTCCTTTTCAGTTTTATTATGCAATTTACACTTCGCAATCTGTTTGAGTAATATGCTCTGTTGATAATGCCAATGCTTTTAATCGCTGTTGTGCGTGGTCGAAATTGCTGGTTTAATGTCGACACTGTTTTACTTGACTGTTAGCTTATCTGTTTCATCTCTGATTTGCGATAGTTGGAGGCTTGCCATGTTAACCTATTCAAATGCCTCCCTGATCAAATGAATATTATAAAGATTTGGCTACCAATATACCCATAAATCTGTTCAGAATAGTCATTTGTGTATAAGGAATTATGGGAGTATTGTGCTATTGTGTTTGCCTCTGTGGAGAGTGTCTATACCTGCTTCGTGTTTGGTTAGAGAGGAACCTACCTTTTAGCTTCTGTCTGTTTTGTCTATTGTCTATTGCTTAGTGTTCCTTATTTATTGCTTAAATTGGATCTTCATGTCTAAATTGCCTATTATGATGTGTGTGCTTGCTTGCCGGGTTCTCTGAATATTGTTTATAAATATCATATCATGACTGTATATTTAGTCCAGAACAAATGGGTCACTGACTATCTGAATATGTTGCCTCCTGCTTGTCCATTCTTGTATCCTTTCTGCCCTTGCATACTTGTTAGTTTATCAATGTTGTGCCTGTTACATCTTGAGGCCAACGGTTGAAACATGACATAACTGGCCATATATTGTTTCTTTCCTATGTTAGTATACGAGTCTATATCTATAGCTGGTAATCTGACCTTAAAGGACATCAAGCAAGCCTATAATTGACTCGTAAATGAATTGAATATATGACATCTAGAATAAAAATTCATTTGTCCCATCTTTGTAAATGTTTAGCAAGTCGCAATAGATGTTGCTGCCAGGTCAATTAATCCAGGGAATGTCTACACATGTTGAACTGATTTATGCTAAAAAACTGCCTAACAAAAATGAAGCCTTGTTTCCCTTTCTGTTTGCCAAGAGTGACCATTTGACTATGAGCATTTGCCGAAATCCTGAATCTAGACGTATCATGTACTGTAGGAGGCTAACTGCCTTCTCAGAATGTGAAATCGCTTGGGACCAGGGGCTTTTAGAATCAATTTTGTCATTTAGGATCATTGAATTGTGTTTCCACGCCGCATTCACACTTATTGTCAATGACAAAGGCTTATGCTTGAAATTGTCACCCTTCTAGAATAATATAACTAAATAATAACTTAATCGTGTTTCCTGAATTGTCCTTCCAGTTCTATGAACAAAATGGACTGACTTGTGTATGATATTAGAAGCTGACTTGTGCTGCCTGCATACCTGCCCATCCTCATTTCTTTTTACCACCTGCTGGCTGCCTATTCCCATCTTATATTGACATCTGCTGGTCTTTATGTATGTGTGTGCTTAAATACAAACTATGTGTCAAGTGCTTGTTTTGGTTAAATAAATTTGGGCATATACTAATCCTTATCTCTCTTTATTTTTTACATGGCACGCACCGGAGCAACAAAGAGTCTCATAGTGAAACTCATCGTGGCAAACGTAAAGGCATGCATATACATCCATCGAGTTCCCTCTTCGGCAATTCCTAGAAAAACAAATAGGATGGAGTCATCCGCTTCAATCCCTTACTCTCTTATCTCATTTTATTTGTTATTGTAATTTATAACTTTGTAATTAATAGGAAACCAAGAGCAATTAGCATTTGAACACATAAGGGGAAGGTAATTTATAATTAGAAATGCATTTCTACTTTACGTGTCTTTTAGGATGTTATGCATGTCTAAATTTTACCAAAGTAATCTAAATGATTTAACTTGCATCATAAAACCAACAGTTTGTTTCTTATTAAACCCATAACAAATTTTCTCCTAAACTCTCAAGAATCATTTTAAGCATTTTTATATAAAATTACACGCAGGTTATGCAAGATTAATTTAGCTAGCAGTACACATAATTAGTCCATAAATAACCTTTGCATGCACACATAATTAGTCCATAAATAACCTTTGCATCATTTACATTTTTTGGCCTTAGTCTTATAAACTTTATAAAATATTTTGAAGCATCTTTTATATTTTCAAAACAAGCATTTTTAAACATAACAATTACCCTAGGTTTGGCAGGACAACCGCAAGTTAGCGGATCTTAGAGGGTGCCTAACCCCTTCCCTTTAGATTAATAAAGAACCCTTACCCAGAATCTCATTAAGTTTAGCAGACCATTAAAATGGAGTTAATGTTTACTTTAAACTAGTTAATATTTAGGTGTCCTAATTCACCCAAATTAATTAGGTGGCGACTCCGCGAACCCCTTAGCACTTCTAGCACCACTTTTATCACTTTATCATTTTAGCCTTTTTAACCCTTTAGCATTTGCATGATTTTAGCACCTTTTCCACTTTTAGCATCTTTTTAACCTTTTTAAGCACTTTTTGCACTTTAGCATTTATTATTTATTTCCTAACATCTTATTTAAGCAGGAGCTTTTTATTTAATGTCGCGGCCGAAAAAGGGCGTGACAATTAGTGATCAATTAATTACCAAACATTAAAGACAAATATTGAATAAATCTCAACAATGATAAGAAGAAACCAAAACATGCATTAATTCATAAGAATGAGTTTCAAATGATTCGATATGGAAAGCCCTAAATTAAGTTAGTTCCTAGCCATAGACATGCCAAGAACTAAATTAATATCCAACATAAACTACAAAGAAATAAAACAAAAAAATAAGAAATCACACAAAAGTAGTCTCCAATCTTGATCTCCAAGTTTGTGATGAATTGGCAAGGGTTTGGAACCCTTAATATGACCTAGAAAGCTCCTTTTTATAGCCTCCAAATCGTTCTTAACCTTTTCCTTTTAGGCCTTGGCCCATTCCCATTCGAATTTGGCAGAATTCCCGCCTCGGCGCCGCGGCGCCGAAACTCCTGCAGTTCTCTGTATTTTGGGCGCCGCGGCGCTCTGATGCTGCTGGTTGGAGGCGCCGCGGCGCCGCCCTGTTTCTTGCCCGGTTCGCCAACTTTCTAGCTTTTTGAGCTCTGGAACCTCTGTTTCTGCCCTCTTTTTGCTCCTTTTCGCCAATGAGCCACTTTAAACCATTATGACTCAAAAGAAAGAAAATTTATCCTAAGACGACACATATTTGTACAAAAATGGGCAAAAGACTAACTAAAAATGACTCAAAAGGTGTATATAAAATACACCGATCAAATACTCTCAAACTTAACCTTTGTTCGCCCTCGAGAAAAGATCAAAAGAAAGAAATAAAGACACGAGAAGAAGAAGGACTAAAATGACTCAAAGACATTGATCAAGTTGCTGCATCATTGTTATTTAGAAAAGCATGAAGGTTAGCAGAATAATATGCAGGAACATATGACATGACTTTTTAGCATTCCAAACACATCAAGTTAGATATTTCGCAAATTCACTTTAATCATGCTCAATGGAAGTAAGAATACCTAACTATGCATGTCAATTTCAAATCCTATGGCATGTTTACTTGTTATTCTCCACTAATCATGGATACACATGTAAGAGATCTTCAGGGCTTTTCAGGGTTGTAATGTAGGCTTAGGCATGGGTAGGTAAAAATAGGCATTTAGGCTCAATTTACGTACCATAAGCTCTTTTGCTTTGAATTCTTCCCTTTTCTTGTGATTCTCTTTTTCACTTCATACCTATCTTTCCCTCTTTTGTTTTGAGAGAATGAAGTGTATTATGAATAGCCGGCACCCCCAAACTTAGGCTTTTGCCTATTTATTATTACTTTTTCATTGGGGTGCATCAAAATTGTTCACTCTTTTTGTCTCTTTTTTAACACTTTATATTCCAATCACCTCAATTTTTCACTTATGGCACAAGTGTGGAATTATAGGGTGTCAAAGAAAAATCTTATTTTCAGGCTCAAAGGGGCTGACTAGGGATATAATTTGAATGTCAGGGAT
This sequence comes from Przewalskia tangutica, assembly GCA_029844215.1. Classification (NCBI taxonomy): domain Eukaryota; kingdom Viridiplantae; phylum Streptophyta; class Magnoliopsida; order Solanales; family Solanaceae; genus Przewalskia; species Przewalskia tangutica. The sequence continues at coordinate 27,267,637 of CM056728.1, read as the reverse complement.
AGGCAAAAATGGTAAGAAAGGGCTAACAAAGAAATGCTTGAGTCTTCTCCCTAACATGCATATCCTAATTATTTCGCCTCAAATAGTAAGCAATTATACACATAGGTTTAATCATAAACAATGCACAATTCAAGCAAGATACCCCAAATAATCTGATTTCATGAATTATTGGCATATCTAACCTAAGTGTTTAGATGGTTGCTTCTAATTCCATTACATTATTCAACCTTACTTCACTAGGCGTTTTCAGTAACTACAGCATGCATGATCTTAAAAAAAAAATCTGACTCAAAAGTACACAAAACAAATCAAAAAGACTCAAAAAAACAATAAGACACCCCCCAAACTTAAATCACATATTGTCCCCAATGTGTGCAAGACTAAAAAAAAAACAAAAAAAAAAACAGGACAACTTACAGACTTTGTTTAAAGTGGTGGCGGATAATGCATGGACCACTGGTTGAACAAGGAACTCATCTCATCAAATCTTTGGTGCAACTGTTGTTGCTCCTGCCTTAGTTCTTGTTGTCCTTGCCTCAGGTCCTGTTGACCTTGTATCATTATGTCAAAGCTCTAAATCATCCTCCTCTGGTTCATGAGCAACTGCTCCATTAAAGGCACCGGAGGTTCTAATTCGGGGCCGGCCGTCGCTTCTTCCTCATGCCGAGCCTCTGTCTCGCATCTTCATCCATGGCACCTCACGCCGGCCGGGTGCTAGTGTTGGTCTCCTTCGTGCTGCTGCTAGAGGGATTGGGTCTGGGAATGCATGTACTATCCCATATGACACAGGAGGTTGGCCCTTCTCATATCGATCGGTAGTGGTTGGGACTCCGTGTCAGAGCATAAGCTGCTAATAAGTGATCCATGTTCCAACCCACCTGTCGTTACCAACCTACTGGTTTCTCCAATGTTTTGCAATATTTCCTTCCCAACGTCAATCGTCTTCCCTAACATGATTCCATATATCATTTTTATTTTATCTGTTGGCACTCTGGTGAAGTGCATCGATGGAATTAAGCGGCATCGATTTAAATATAACCAACCCTTGGTCGTTTTGTTGAACCGACATCCGCTTCATCCTCTTGATCCATTTCTTGTAATATCATACTCACTCTGTGGTAGCATAATGTGCTGCGACGACATCCCGTACCGATGTTGTTGGTGTCTCTAGACCAAGTTCTGAAATAGCTCTGATCGTCACCTCTTTCTTCAACATCGGTTGTTCTTAATAGCACATTCACCACTTCGGCCATCACAGGCACATACTGTCCTCTCACAAAGCATCTACCATCTACCCTCTCTGTAAAGTTAGCATAAAATTCTTTCACCATTACAGTGTTCTACGGTGCTATTCTTTCTGGGTTAACAAATCTCTTCCACCCCATGACCTCTATCATCGCCCGATAGGCTCATAGGCATCTCCCTCCTCAAATGACTCCCTTTGGTACTCCATTCCTCTCTCAGGGATCAAGGGTATAGTACTAAGTTTGTGATATCTATCTTCAGCTTTTTGACTGACAAACCTAGTAGTATCATATTGAGGGACGGAGGTGGATGTGGAAGCTCTCATCTTCTTGGCAGACATCTTTAGATAAATTCGGTAGCGTTTCCTTTGTTTCAGTGATATTACCCAGAAACTATCAATCAAACCAATCAACACACGGTGTAATCAGCAAGCTACAACACTCTTCAACCCCCAAACTTCACTCAAGGCACCGGTACAACACCCCACACTCACTTCGTATAATCTTCCGCGAAATTTTTCACACCCAACTTCAACACACCACACACCATCCACCAATAAAGCACCTCCCCAAACCTATTACCTCCCCTGATTGTATTGAAGATTTCAAGAAAAGTGATAAAGGTTACCTTGGACGATGTTCTTCAAGATTTTCTTGTTCCTAATGATGTATTGAGGCAATGGAATGAGGGTTGTTGTTTAAGATGGTTAAGGGTGTAAGGACTTTAAGTACTTTGGTTGTGATTGAGTTTAGTTTGTGGAAGATTTTTAGGAAAAAGGGTTAATTTCGTGGGTTTTGGAGAGAGGAAAGGTTTGGGTTTTTGATTTGGAGATAGGACAATCGGATTAGGGCTCCTTTAAAATTCAGATTCTTCGCCGCGCGCTGCCCTCGCAATCGTGTCGCAGCCGCCAAATTCTGCGACCCTCAACTTCGCCGTGGCGCTCGCTGGCGCAATGACGCCAAACTTCAGAGCTCTTCTGGACTTTTGGCACCGTGACCCTGCAACTGGCGCCGCGACGCTGAACTTTCTGTGCCCTTCTGAACTTCTGGCGTCGTGGCGCTGAGCCGATTTTTCTTTTCTTTTGATTTTTTAGTTTTCGTCCTCCAAATTTTTGTCCCTGTACCTGTCATCACAACATGCAAACAATACCATCCGTGAGACTGTTCTAAGTAAAAACTAAATTGGATTAAATAAAATAAAATAAAATAACCTTGGGTTGCCTCCCAAGTAATTGCCACGACCGACTCGCTCGCGATCGTGCCCTACCCGCACCCTTTACAGTATACATCAGAGATAATCAGCGGAACATACATGAAACTTATAAATAAATCAACAAAAGTAAAACAACAGGTTAGCCGATAGGGCTACCTTCCTGGACATACATCTATACAACCGAAGCAATTGCCTCCTTTCCTTTACAAACTGACCCACAATATGTGACTACAAACCTCTAAGAGTTTTAACATAACAAGTGATGGACAGGCCCCGCCATACCCTTTGAATATACATGAATCTACAACCTCGTGGAAAACCGTACTAAGAGATAAGCCTCCGAGCAAATGGAGCTTTTCCCAAAATCAACCGAGATCCTAAGAGCAAGGATCACCAACTCGCACCTAATACTGCGGCATGAACGCAGTCCCGGCGGGGTCGATAACAAAAATTTAATATGGAATGTAAATAAAATACAAGAAATGATCATAATCAGACAAAAGAATGACACGGGCAAGTATAAAAGGACATACAGATCCCGCTGTCATTACCACTTATGAACTTAATCGCACCTTATTATCTTTTCCCATTTTCATTAAAAGTTATAGTCACTTTCTTACGTATATACTTGGAAAAATCGCAAGTTCATTACCATATAACTTACTTATCTTTCATAACATAATCCGCCTTTATGGAGGACGATATACTACCCGCCTAACTGGGACGCGATCAAGTCACACAAAATCAAAGCGTGCGTAGAATCCCCATCACCGCCGATACCATAAGTGTAACATATAACCACGTGACGCGCGCCTGGCATCCTCCTCACCGCTGTCAGATACATACACAATACATATACATATATCTCCCGCCTGGAATCCCACATCACCGCGATCATAAGTGTAACATATAACCACGTGACGCGCCTGGCACCCTACCTCACCGTCGGCGCATACATATACAACAAATATATATATATATATATATATATATATATATATATAACGCGGCCGCATGCCCTAATCCTCATCGTATAAGCGTGGCCATAACGTGCCCTCGGCGTCCTCATCGTAGGCGCAGTCTTCACGGGAGCTATCCCATGGAGTAATAATATAACATGCCCCGAATCCTCATCGCGGTACATGTCTTCATGGGGAGCTAGCCCATGGAGTAATAATCGTACATAGCATGGTCGCATTCCCCGGAATCCCTCATCGTATAAGCATGGCCATGGGTAATAAAACAAATCCGGGAATCTAACCCGCCTCCTGGTCACATGCCTCGGAATCCCACATCGTATAAGCATGTCCAAGGATCAATCATAATGGAAGCATACCCGTGGAATCCCACATCACTGTCGGTACGTCCAAGCAAACTTACAACAAGACAGTCGGCCCTCCAACTGAGAGTCGCGACAACGTAAACATATAATACTTGCACTCAAAGCTATCACAAGCAAACATAGGCAAGTTCATTAAACCTTTAGACTTCCATTTTAATAAACTCATGACACTTTCGTTTCACACATAAAAATCCGGGAAATTAACCCAAAGTACTACGCACCTCTACTCCTTTAGAAAGACTATTTTTCAAATAAAACTTCCAAGATACTAACAACCGTAGTATCAAGTCATATCTACTTTTCAAGACAAGTCACAATACCTTTTTAGAAATACAATTACCGGCTTCTAAATCAAGTGAGTTCTTTCTTAAAAACCTTAAGCAATTGGTACCTTTAAAACAATTTGCCCTTCTTTATTTCAAATCATTTCTTTGCTTACATTACTGAAGAAAACCATTCTTTTAATCTTCCATAAAGTTGTTATAACCAACTTCCCATAAAGCCGTTATAACTCTTTATGTCTTAGACAAATTCATTCCTTTTATAACCAAGAGACGTATACTTTCAAAATACTTCAAGTCTCTTAACTTTTAAGAAAACAAGTTTCTTAACTTTAGAAATCAAGTCTTTCCAAATCGAGTATTCTATACTTGTAAATCAATTCATTTCTTCCTTTAAGAATCAAGTCTCATAACTTAGAAAAAATAAAGTCTCTTAACTTTTAAGAATTTGAGATCCATAGCCTTAAAACTTCATACGTAAATTCTTATAAGTTAAGTAACATATACTTTGGTGCGTTGTGAATAAGTTATACTTATTTATAACGATCTTATTCAAGTAGCCATGATCTAGAAAATGTAATACAATTTTGTCTTATCTTAGCTTCTATGCAGATGGAGAATTCTACTCATTTTAACATAATTTGATTGTCATTACATTTTCCTTTATTAACGCTGCAATGGCTTGCTCGATACTTATTCTCATTCGTGCCATAAATTAGCCAAGTCAACTTGGCTCCAAAGTACCTCCTAACGACTCTTACCAACATCCCCCATAAGACTCGGTAAGGACTTAGGATAACTTTGACATAAACTTTACATAGAGTAAATCACACACCTACCTCTTAACTTCTAAGAGTAGAAGGAAACATGAAATAATACCACATGTACATTCCATACATAGAATCATGCCAAAGGAAGGAAGAGGTTCACATACCTCGCGACGATTATCGACAAGTAGCAAAATGCTCCAAAGTACTTCAACCTTGATAGCTATTCCATCCTTCAAGTAGAATACGCTATACTTAGTACTTCAACGTATAATGGCCACAATACGTCTATTAATCTCTTACTTCAAACGTAGAATATTCTAAGTGCTAAGTCACTAAATTCTACGGAAAATCGGACAGCACCTCCTTTGTTTCTACATACTTTGCCACCTTTTCCAAGGCCGAATTCAATAACCAAACACGCCACATTTAAGGCCCAACAATACAATTAATCAATAGGGGATTACACGCCTACTAGACGTGTAAAACTCCGCCCCACAATTGATATACAACTAATACAACTACAAGTGCAATTCCGGCAACTTGAGATACAACAACACCAATTCTTATCCAGATTCCTTTTCAATCCAAATTGTTAGTATAACATGATATCAAGTCGCAATTGATTATAACTACTATAATCTTCAAGTAAGTAACATGCGACGATTCTAATTAACAACCAATTTGTAATCCAACTTCAAATGGCTTACATTACATTTCGGATTTAAGGCTACCATCAATCCATAATACTTATAAAACTTCAACACATAAACTTCATGCTAGCAAACATGTAAAGCTAACAACAATATATAATCTTGTAACACTTAAGAGACAAGATTATTACCTCAACGAATCTTAATCCAACTCCAAATCTGAAGTCGCTCCTTAGCAACTTAGAGCCCCTCCTTGACACTCCAATCCTCTACTTGAGACCCTTAGAACTACACCAACAAATTTCCTTCAATCTTCCAATCAAAACCTAGAAAGACAACTAGGTTTTCATCTTGCGACTAGTACGAAAACTATCTTTTTCCGGGATTTTTCTATTGAGATACACTTACAATACCCTCATGAACCTTGGTTTAAAGTGTGGAGCTTATTGGACAAGAAACAAAAAAATTTCTTTCTTTTCCTTGATGAACCCGAGAGCTAAGGCTCTTGTTCTTCCAATTCTCTTGAAAATTTGGCTAAGTGTGGAACTTGTCTCACTACTAGTAGTATTATATAGCAACATGGAGGGTCAAGATGTGTACAAATGGGTGGCTAGGATGAGGTTCTCTTAAATATCAAGCTTTGTGGACCCATTAACTAAGTCAATTTTCTCAAGCTCTACAAGTTGCAAGACTTGTCTTCCTAACAAGGGTCAAATGACCCTTGTGCCCATGCAATTTCGTCCAAGACATCAATAAAGGGGGGGGGGGGGGTGACACGTGTCGCCCTCCCATTCGTTACAATATTACGTTTTCCGAAAATTCCATAATTCCGATAAAATTTTACAAGTCTCTAATCTTAGCATTTGGGATTCCCACGTACGTTCTTTAAAACATGCCTGCAAATACGGGGTGTAACATTCTTCCACCCTTAGAAACATTCGTCCCCAAATGTTCTTTCGGAGTCAAACTTATAATTAGCGACATAGTTTCCTTTTACCACTCCGACATACCAATAATGCCACACATGGCCCTATACCTCGCACACGCATATCCGTCCATCATAAGCCCAAAAGAGATTATCTTTTCGTACTTCCAACTCCTTCTAACATATACATAGTCTCAATATAATATGTTCATGACACTTAAACATACCACAACTTCATCATGCATACAAGTTTTTAAAGGGCCAAAGACATACCTGAAATCGTATAGGCGGTTCAAAGGACCGTTAAAACTGGGAACTTCCACCACGACCTCTGTCACGGCCTGCCGGTGCATAAACATCCTGCCTAGCTATGGAAGACGAAGAACCCGCAACTGATCCAGTAGACTGCGCTATCCCACCAGTGCCACCTCTGGACGATACTCACGAAATGGCTCACGCCGCAAGCATAACAAGTTGTCGGGTAGTACGACACTCCCAAAATGGAATCTACTATGCGACCACACCGGCAAAGATGGCTTCCTCGCTACTATCCTGACATCGCGAACTCAGAGCCTCGAGCCCGACTGCCCCAATATCCTCGCGACCAAACCTCCGCCGTAAGACCGGGAAGGAGCACTCGTGGCTGGAAATGTGACCTACTCTCGCCGAGGCCGTCCGCCTCGCGACCGCCTCGAACCTCGCTGCCCCGCCTCTCTGGGCCGCTCGAGTCTACCGACTCTCTCTCTCGCCCTCCATCCTCGAGCATAGGCTCGCATCTCGAAATATCCATACCGGCCAAGGGGCCACTCCTGTGCATGCAGAATCATATAATGGTCTAGCCCCATCACATAACGGTGAACTCGTCCGCCATATCGCCACAATAATGTGCGCATACCGACCAACGAGTCAAACCTGTGTTGTATTCTCGATGGTCCTCCCATTCTCGCCTCAATGACAAGAACCTATCAACACGGGCTCTCCTCATTTCGTGAGGCAAAAGTGATCAAGAAAGGCCTCGTGAACTCATCCCAAATCGCCGGACGAGCACCCACACCTCTCGACAGCCTCCCAAGACTCAAACCACCAACGCAATATCGCAGAACGGTAAGAAGCTAACACAATCGACTCTGCCTCCGAGGCCCTAAGCACTGCATAGTCCGTCAGAGCGCTGAACGAACTCTTGAGGATCATCCTCAGATCTCGAACCATAAAACTCGGGTGGACTACAACCCAAAATATCCCGAATCCTCAAACTGTCGGCTCTAGGGTTAGCTACCTGCTCCTGTCGGCGCTGCCCTACCACTATGCTAGTCAAAAGTCTGATCTGTTCTCCATAATCTCTAAACTCGCCCCTCGGCCGCGAATCGAGGCTCGCACGGAACCTCTCGAGCTACCGCCGCCTTTGCCTCTCTAATAATGCCGGCGTGAATGAGCTCGCCGATCCGCCTACTACCTCAGACATAGTCTGTGCTCGAGTCCCGTAACCCTCACGTCACTAGCGCCTCGCCGCCGCTCGCTCTTCGGGCCCCGTCGCTCGCGAGGCATAATCGTTACATAAGAAAGGGTCGGAGAGGATTCAACCTACTAGATGTTTCATCGCACGATCTCAAAGAGAGAAGAATGAAAACCAATCCTAAATGTCTCGCAGCCTCCGATTATAGATGTGGTGCACAACACACCGATAATCAAGACTCTACTATTACGGTCAGACACTTTCCGAGGACTAATCGCTCGATACCACTTTTGTCACAACCCGACCAAGCTCGCGATCGTGCCCTACCAGGCACCTTACTGTATACATCAGAGATAATCAGCGGAACATACATGAAACTTATAAATAAATCAACAAAAGTAAAATAATAGGTTAGCCGATAGGGCTACCTTCCTGGACATACATCTATACAACCGAAGGAGTTGCCTCCTTTCCTTTACAAACTGACCCACAATATGTGACTACTGCACTTAAGAGTTTTAACATAATAACATATGGACAGGCCCCGCCATACCTGAATATACATGAATCTACAACCTCGTGGAAAACCGCACAAGAGATAAGCCTCCGAGCAAATGGAGCTTTTCCCAAAATCAACCGAGATCCTAAGAGCAAGGATCACCAACTCGCGCACCTAATACCGCGGCATGAACGCACTTCGGCGGGGTCGATAACAAAAATTTAATATGGAACAGAAATAAAATACAGTAAACAGATCATAACTGTACAAAAGAATGACATGGGCAAGTATAAAAGGACATACCAGATCCTGCCGTGTCATTACCACTTATGAACTTAATCGTACCTTATTATCTTTTCCCATTTTCATTAAAAGTTATAGTCACTTTCTTACGTACATACTTGGAAAAAATCGTCAAGTTCATTACCATATAACTTACTTATCTTTCATAACATAATCCGCCCTTTATGGAGGACGATATACTACCCTACCAACTGGACGCGATCAAGTCACACAAAATCAAAGCGTGCGTGGAATCCCCATCACCGCCGATACCATAATCAGAACATATAACTACGCGACGCCGTGGCATCCTCCTCACCGCTGCATACATACACAATACATATATATATATCTCCCGCCGTGGAATCCCACATCATCGCCGATACCATAAGTGTAACATATAACCATGACGCGCCGTGGCACCCTACCTCACCGCTTGCATACATATACAACAAATATATATATAAATATATATATATATATATATATATATATAACGTGGCCGCATGCCCTAATCCTCATCGTATAAAGATGGCCACAACGCGTCTCTGCATCCTCATCGTAGGCGCAGTCTTCGCGGGAGCTAGCCCATGGAGTAATAATATAACATGCCCCGAATCCTCATCGCGTACATGTCTTCACGGGAGCTAGCCCACGGAGTAATAATCGTGACATAGCATGGTCGCATTCCCTAATCCTCATCGATAAGTACGCCATGGGTAATAAAACAACCGAATCTAACCCGCCTCGTCACATGCCTCTAATCCCACATCGTATAAGCATGTCCAAGGATCAATCATAATGGAAGCATACCCGTGGAATCCCACATCACTGTCGGTACGTCCAAGCAAACTTACAACAAGACAGTCGGCCCTCCAACTGAGAGTCGCGACAACGTAAACATATAATACTTGCACTCAAAGCTATCACAAGCAAACATAGGCAAGTTCATTAAACCTTTAGACTTCCATTTTAATAAACTCATGGCACTTTCGTTTCACACATAAAAATCCGGGAAATTAACCCAAAGTACTACGCACCTCTACTCCTTTAGAAAGACTCTTTTTCAAATAAAACTTCCAAGATACTAACAACCGTGGTATCAAGTCATATCTACTTTTCAAGACAAGTCACAATACCTTTTTAGAAATACAATTACCGGCTTCTAAATCAAGTGACTTCTTTCTTAAAAACCTTAAGCAATTGGTACCTTTAAAACAATTTGCCCTTCTTTATTTCAAATCATTTCTTTGCTTACATTACTGAAGAAAACCATTCTTTTAATCTTCCATAAAGTTGTTATAACCAACTTCCCATAAAGCCGTTATAACTCTTTATGTCTTAGACAAATTCATTCCTTTTATAACCAAGAGACGTATACTTTCAAAATACTTCAAGTCTCTTAACTTTTAAGAAAACAAGTTTCTTAACTTTAGAAATCAAGTCTTTCCAAATCGAGTATTCTATACTTGTAAATCAATTCATTTCTTCCTTTAAGAATCAAGTCTCATAACTTAGAAAAAATAAAGTCTCTTAACTTTTAAGAATTTGAGATCCATAGCCTTAAAACTTCATACGTAAATTCTTATAAGTTAAGTAACATATACTTTGGTGCGTTGTGAATAAGTTATACTTATTTATAACGATCTTATTCAAGTAGCCATGATCTAGAAAATGTAATACAATTTTGTCTTATCTTAGCTTCTATGCAGATGGAGAATTCTACTCATTTTAACATAATTTGATTGTCATTACATTTTCCTTTATTAACGCTGCAATGGCTTGCTCGATACTTATTCTCATTCGTGCCATAAATTAGCCAAGTCAACTTGGCTCCAAAGTACCTCCTAACGACTCTTACCAACATCCCCCATAAGACTCGGTAAGGACTTAGGATAACTTTGACATAAACTTTACATAGAGTAAATCACACACCTACCTCTTAACTTCTAAGAGTAGAAGGAAACATGAAATAATACCACATGTATATTCCATACATAGAATCATTCCAAAGGAAGGAAGAGGTTAACATATCTCGCGACGATTATCGACAAGTAGCAAAATGCTCCAAAGTACTTCAACCTTGATAGCTATTTCATCCTTCAAGTAGAATACGCTATACTTAGTACTTCAACCTATAATGGCCACAATACGTCCATTAATCTCTTACTTCAAACGTAGAATATTCTAAGTGCTAAGTCACTAAATTATACGGAAAATCGGACAGCACCTCCTTTGTTTCTACATACTTTGCCACTTTTTTCAAGGCCGAATTCAATAACCAAACACGCCACATTTAAGGCCCAACAATACAATTAATCAATAGGGGATTACACGCCTACTAGACGTGTAAAATTCCGCCCCACAATTGATATACAACTAATACAACTACAAGTGCAATTCCGGCAACTTGAGATACAACAACACCAATTCTTATCCAGATTCCTTTTCAATCCAAATTGTTAGTATAACATGATATCAAGTCGCAATTGATTATAACTACTATAATCTTCAAGTAAGTAACATGCGACGATTCTAATTAACAACCAATTTGTAATCCAACTTCAAATGGCTTACATTACATTTCGGATTTAAGGCTACCATCAATCCATAATACTTATAAAACTTCAACACATAAACTGCATGCTAGCAAACATGTAAAGCTAACAACAATATATAATCTTGTAACACTTAAGAGACAAGATTATTACCTCAACGAATCTTAATCCAACTCCAAATCCGAAGTCGCTCCTTAGCAACTTAGAGTACCTCCTTGACACTCCAATCCGCTACTTGAGACCCTTAGAACTACACCAACAAATTTCCTTCAATCTTCCAATCATAACCTAGAAAGGCAACTAGGTTTTCATCTTGCGACTAGTACGAAAACTATCTTTTTCCGGGATTTTTCTATTGAGATACACTTAAAATACCCTCATGAACCTTGGTTTAAAGTGTGGAGCTTATTGGACAAGAAACAAAAAAAATTCTTTCTTTTCCTTGATGAACCCGAGAGCTAAGGCTCTTGTTCTTCCAATTCTCTTGAAAATTTGGCTAAGTGTGGAACTTGTCTCACTACTAGTAGTATTATATAGCAACATGGAGGGTCAAGATGTGTACAAATGGGTGGCTAGGATGAGGTTCTCTTAAATATCAAGCTTTGTGGACCCATTGACTAAGTCAATTTTCTCAAGCTCTACAAGTTGCAAGACTTGTCTTCCTAACAAGGGTCAAATGACCCTTGTGCCCATGCAATTTCATCCAAGACATCAATAAGGGGGGGGGGGGGTGACACGTGTCGCCCTCCCATTCGTCACAATATTACGTTTTCCGAAAATTCCATAATTCCGATAAATTTTTACAAGTCTCTAATCTTAGCATTTGGGATTCTCACGTACGTTCTTTAAAACATGCCTGCAAATACGGGGTGTAACAGTAGCGATGTCTTTAACGTCTTTTAGCCGGATGCAAGTTCTTTACTCTAGAGGCATGGGGTAGATTAACCCCACAGCCTATCCATTTCATCAACATTTTTCGCTTCCTCCTTCTGTTTTTCTTTTTCTTTTTTTTTTCAAGCGGAGGTTTGTTTTGGTAGACTTATTTCCCTTGCTTTGGCGTGTGCTGGCTCAACCGATGTGCTGACAGTGCTAACTGCAAAACACTTGCTCATGACTGGGGTTCAATGATGTGTTTGAACACCTTGAACACCATCTCTTCATTCTCCACTCTAAGTGTCAGCTCACCCTTCTCCACATCAATCAGGGCTCTCCCGGTTGCCAAGAATGGTCTTCCCAATATGATGGGGATCTCATCATCTTCCTCCATATCAAGGATGAGGAAGTCCGCAGGAAAGAATAATTTTCCCACCTTAACTAAGACATCTTCAATCGCTCTCGACGCACCATCGCCCCATTCGCTAATCCGCAAGCTCACAGTGGTTGGTTTGGCCTAACCTAACCCCAACCTCTTAAAAACAGACAAGGGCATAAGATTTATGCTAGCCCCCAAATCACAAAGGGCCCTATTACATGTCACCCTATCAACTGTGCAAGGCAATGTGAAGCTCCCTGGATCCTTGAGTTTGGGGGGAAATTTCTTCTGCATGATGGCACTACATTCCTCTGTCAGTGCCACCGTCTCATACTCCGCCAACTTCTTCTTCTTCCCAAGAATTTCCTTCATGAATTTAAAATAAGTAGGCATTTGCTCCAATGCCTCAATGAACAGAATGTTAATGTGTAGCTTTCTGAATACCTCTTAGAACTTGGAGAATTTCTTATCAACCACTTTCCTTTGCAACCTCTGCGGGTAAGGAATCCTCTCAGTGTATTCCCTCACTGGGACTGTTGGAACTTTCTCTGACATAGGGCGGTCTTCAGTGACCCTCTCCCTCTCTGCATCTACTGCTCAACCACGCATCGTGTGTAAGTCGTTTCTAATCGTGTTCCATTCTCACCGCACCGCTGCAATCGTTCTGGGTTCATCTCTCAGACATTAGGCAAAGTGCCCTGTGGCCTGTTGTTTGCCATCTTCGCTAGTTGTCCCACCTGCGTCTCCAAATTCCTGATAGAGGATTTGATCTCTGCCATAAACTGGGTCTGTGAGTTGGTGAGTGTCAACAGGGCTGCTCTCAACTCATTTGACTTCTCTTGTTGAGCCAGTGCACTAAATTGTTGTGAAGATGAGGCCTGAGTGAATGGTTGTTGATTTTGCACCGCCTCAAATTGGTTCGATGCCTCGATCACCCTCCATGAAAAGTTAGGGTGATTCCTCCACCCGGATTGTAGGTATTTGAATAGGGGTTGTTCTCGGGCCTTTGATAATTCCTCATCGCTGCATTCTCGCTTTCGATCGAGATGTTATTGGGATCTGCTGATGGGCACCTATAAAAGGTATGTGGACCTCCACACATCTCACAACTCAATGGCATCTAAACTGCATTCACTGACACTGTGTTCTGTTGCAGTTGCTTGTCAAGAGAGCAACTTGTGCATTTAATGCTGTGATGACATCAATCTCATGAACTCATATTGCTCTTCTTCCACTCACCCCTCTGCCCTCTGTTACATGATTATTGGTGGTCATGTCTTCCAATAAATCATGGGCTTCGTGTGCTGTCTTTCTCATGAAAGTTCCACTTGCGGCTGCGTCAATGATAGTTCTGGTGGTCCCGCTTAGCCCATTGTAGAAAATATGGACCAAATTCCACAACTCAATGCTATGATGTGGACACTTTCTTTGCAAATCTTTAAATCTCTCCCAAGCCTCATAGAGTGACTCTCCATCAGCCTGATAAAAGTTGTTCAACTCCCTCTCACCAGCGGCTGGGACTGGTGGAAAGAACTTTGCTAAAAACTTCTGTGCCAGCTCCTGCCATGTGAATATCGAATCTGTAGGCAAGGAATTCAACCAAACTTTCTCTATATCCCTGAGTGAGAAGGGAAAGAGCCTCAATCGGATGGCGGCGTCAGTAACACCATTATACTTGAAAGTTGTACACAACTCTAAGAAGTTCGCTATGTGTATGTGAGGATCTTCCGATGGCAACCCTCCGAATTGAACAGTATTCTGCACCATACTCAGGATCGCAGGCTTGATTTCGAAATTATTTGCTCCTATTACTGGGAGCCTGATGCAAGTTTGTGCTCCATTCACCCTTGGCAGCACATAATCTCCCAAACTTCTCTCAGCTTGGACCTGGACCCTCTCTTCCACATCCATTGGCAATCTACGGGGAATCCTTTGGTTAGGTTGATGATCACCTAACTATTCGTTCATCTCATTGTTGTTCTGCAAGCCCCCCATTGCTATTAAGGCCAAAATTCGTTGGTTTCTCCTGTTCTGTTTGCAAGTCTTTTCAATCTTCGGGTTGAAGGGAACAAGTGTATCTGCTCCTCTTCTCCTTCGCATAAACTAGATGTCTGCAACAGATCAAAATCAACAAACGGATCACGGCGCACGGGTTTCACGAATAAAAGAGAAAAATATAGTAATAAAAAAAACAAATTAGAAATTAAGAATAGATAAAATGATATTGAACTACGCCAATCCCCGGCAACGGCGCCAAAAAATTGATGCGCGATTTATGCACACACTAACGCAAGTGCACGTGTCGTGACAAGTAATATAGTCTAGAAGACCGAGTTATCGTCCTCAGGGATTAGTGTCCAATAATCAAACTCTATTCTATGGTATCTATTTGGTAACCGATGATTGATGAATTGTTTATAACTATACTTATGTATGCTAACTAAATTACTTTGTTTTACTTCAGATATGGTGGAAATAGGGCTTCCAAATCTCCTCAACTATCCGCTCATCTTACTTGTTAATGCAATTAATTATGGTTCTTCTTCCATTTTGAGATAGCAGGTTAACTAAGACGTTTTATACTCCTGTTAAGGTAATATAAACACTCAACCCCAATATAGAACCCTTCTACCTTTCGGTGATAAGATTGACTATAAAGGAGGATTAAGAACAATAACCTATTAAACTACACAAGTATCGGGGTACTTTCGTCCACGATTTAACCTATGTTTATTCAACTATAGCATATTCACAATCTCCCCTTTCGGCTTTCGATTAGAAATCATATAGATTATGATAATTAGTGATCAATTAATTACCAAACATTCAAGACAAATATTGAATAAATCTCAACAATGATAAAAAGAAACCAAAACATGCATTAATTCATAAAAATGAGTTTCAAGTGATTCGATATGGAAAGCCCTAAATTAAGTTAGTTCCTAGCCATAGACATGCCAAGAACTAAACTAATATCCAACATAAACAACAAAGAAATAAAACAACGAAACAAGAAATTACACAAAAGTAGTCTCCAATCTTGATCTCCAAGTTTGTGATGAATTGGCAAGGGTTTGGAACTTTTAATCTGACCTAGAAAGGTCCTTTTTATAGCCTCCAAATCGTTCTTAACTTTTTCCTTCTAGACCTTGGCCCATTCCAATTCGAATTTGGCAGAATTCCCGCCTCGGCGTCGAAACTCCCGCAGTTCTCAGATTTTGGCCGCGCGCTCTAATGTCGCTGGTTGAGGCCACCGCCCCTATTTCTTGCCCGGTTCGCCAACTTTCTAGCTTTTTGAGCTCTGGAACCTCTGTTTCTGCCCTCCTTTTGCTCCTTTTCGCCAATGAGCCACTTTAAACCATTATGACTCAAAAGAAAGAAAATCTATCCTAAGACGACACGTATTTGTACAAAAATGGGCAAAAGACTAACTAAAAATGACTCAAAAGATGTATATAAAATACACCGATCAGATACTCTACTAAATCTTTTGATTTAGGACAGGATTGAAACTCTACCCATAATGTTTTCAATTTTGAAAAATATTCAGAGACACTAGAGGTTCCTTGATTCAAGGTAGCTATTTCTCTATGAAGATCATACGTTCTAGATCCATCTACATTATCAAACCTTTCCCTCAAGACTTCCCAAACTTCATAAGCAGTATCAGCATATAACACCCCACTAAGTAGACCATTTGTCACTGAATTCATTAGCCAACATGCACTACTGCATTAACTCTATCCAATTGATCCCATAGTTCTTCTCCATAGTTTTCTTTTTTTGCATTTTCTATTTACAAAACCAATTTTATTTCTATCAAGTAAATCTATTTTCATAGATTTACTCCAAAGTGCATAATTGTTTGATCCCAGAAGCTGAAATGATATAAGTGACGCTCCACTTACATCAAAAGACTGCAGAAACAAAGTGTGATTATGATAAAAAACTGTGGTGACGGTAATGACTCCTACATTCTCTCTTGGTGGAGGTTGTGTGTTGCTGTTGTTCTCATCAGAAGGAAGATCATGGTGGTTCATTTTATATGATTCAGAATCAAGAAGATAGACTCAAGTTCTTTATTGTAGTAACTTTGAAAATCAGGAGTTTTAGACTAAGATCTGTCAATTTAGAAGCAGAGAACAAGAAGTGATATATGTGGTTTATCTAGTCCTTAACTTGTACCGAACTAGAGAAAATGAACAAGATTGACAGTTTGAAGAAAAAATAGATAACAGATAGGATCAGACACATAATTTTGTGTTCAGCAGTTTTTTCCTCTTTTTTTTTCCAGATTTATTCAATCTTGATGGTGCCTTGTATTACACAATCAAGATAATATTTATGACTGAAGAAGAAGACTATACTCAGAGTATGAAATATCATAAGATCAAGAAATAGACAGAAAAACTCAGAAAGAACAGAAGAAGAGAAACAAAAGAACAAAAATGTAACTTCACCCGAAATCAGTCGATCAATCTGAGAGTGATTGCGGAATTGATACCACCTCTTAGTGTTGATCTAGGCTCTGATACCACGTTGCTTTATTCAATTTAGCCAGAGATACCAGTGATATACACTGGTTATACACGAACCAGAAGCAGACAAAAAAAAAAAAGAGATAGAGGAAGAAGAAGAAAATTCAGATAATATGTAGTATGTAGTTGTAGATTTATTCTTCTTTTCTATAATAGAAATTGCATACAATGGAGGGGTATTTATACATGTGATTGCTAGTAGAATTTGAATTAGTTTAAGTTAGTTTTAGGAGCCTATTTTTAGTTATTTAGTTACTAACTTTCTTTAACCACTTTGCTAACAACCTAACTACTTCTTTGACTTATAACTAACTTTCTTTGACTCTTAACTAACTTTGTTTATCTCTTTAACAATCTTGCTGGTGGTTCAACAATTATTTAATAGTGGCTATTTGGATGAGCAGTGTTATGATGGTGCTTTTAGTGCAAGTTTCAATGGACGGATCCGATGAAAGATACGTTGGCTCACTGGCGGGGAAGGATGGTGGTACAATCATCATTTTAAGTTGGGGCGAGTTAGGTGTTTGGGTGGGGATTTAATTAGTTTCGATTAATTATAATAAAATGTGCCACGTAATAAATGAAAATTTTAGTTATATTTTAAAGAAGATGGTTAAAAATAAGGACAATTTAAAGTCAATAGGTTGACTTCTAGAGTGAATAATTATGACTTATTTTAGGCCATTTTCTGTAAAATAATAGAGTATATAATTTTTGATTGAGTATAAGAGATAGTCTTTACATAACTAATGTGATGTAGGTTAGCTGTACAAGAAATCAATATTTGTTTTGATACGTTGGATTATATCGTATTGTTGCTCTAAATACAACAACAACAACATATCGAGTGAAATTCCATAATGTAGGGTCTGAGAAGGGTAGAATATACACAAACCTTACATCTACCTTGGTAAAATTGTTACTCTAAATATCATATTTATTTAAGTATTATTTAAACTTTATTATATTGTATTGTTAAATTTATGATTATTTAACGGTAGACACTGTCATTTTATATAACGATCAATTTAGTGTGAGGCTTTATTAGCTTTTCTTTTTCTTATTTTGTCCTTATTATTTAATAAGCATATTTTATTTTTTATTCTACCTTTTTTTAATACTTTCTCCATTTCAAAAAGATTGTCGTAGTTTGAGTTGAAACAAAATTTAATAAATAAAGAAAGTTTTTTGAAATGTGTGGTTCAAATCAAGTCTTAGATATTTGTATGATTGTAAATTATCTCATAAAATTAAACTATTTTTAAATATAGAAATGTGTCAATCTTTTTGGGATAAACTAATAAGGAAAATATGACTTTTTTTTTAGACGGAGGGAGTAATATTTATATCCCGTGCCCTACTTCTAATTTCTTTATCATATTGTAAACTTATTTTTCATCTTGGAAGTGTGTGGCATTATAATACAACACAATACATTATGAAACAATATATAACAATTAAATAACCATCCAAACAAGTTGTTAGTCGGCACTTTCTGGTATAAGACTTGTTTTAAATTTACTCAATAATTTGTATATTAATTTAAAGAAGAAAGTTAAATAAGATACGTGCTTTAGTAATACCTAAATAAAAGTATTTAAATAAGAATGTTTTTCACAGTAAGTAGTATTAAAGTTTTATATATTGTTCTTGTATTATTATGACATTTTTTTTATTGTTATAGAGAATGACAGTTATATATCTATAAAAAATGACATTTAACTTTTATTTGACTGTGATAGAAAAAATATGCATAAAAATTAATTTTTTATTTTAAAGGTTATCAAAATAACAATATTATTTACATTTTTAATCTCAATGATATGCATACTTTACCAACTAAAAATTAAAGAAATTTAATATAATTTTAATAAATTCATAACTAAATGTATAAAGATTTAAGCTCTAAGGTACATATTTTAAATTTATTTAAAATTAAATTCTTTCAAGATCGATGGAAGAAAATTATAATTGTAGCTTGTTTTGTAGATTCCAGTTCATTAATGACGATATAACACTTAAATTGATGAAGATTTTCGCTGGAACTTCCAGCAAAAAGGTATCTGGTTACTTTTCCTTGAAGGAAATCTAAGAGTTTAACAGTTGAATCTTCTGTCCCAACCTAAGTAATAGTTGAATCTTCTTTGTCATAAATAGTTTATTAAAGTATAAAAAAAAAGATGATCGGGTGCACAAAACGTCATTCTTTAGCATGATTCGGGGAAGGGTCGCATCCCAAAGAGTGTGATGTAGACAACCTAACATAATGCAAGCATTAATGATTGCTTCCACGGTTTGAACCCATGACATATATGTCACACAAAGACAATTTTACAGTTGCTACAACTCCCATGCTATTAAAGTATCACAATATTTGATCAAATTTTTGAATCTATTATTGATAATCTTAGTGATTATATTTTTATAAAGAGATTAATTATTATATTAGCAAAAAAGAAGATAGTTATTATAGAGGAGTAATTTTACAAAAAATGTATTGTTATAAAGATGGTTGGTGTTATTATAGGTAAAATGTCATTATAAAAAGATAAAATATAACATAAAAAATCATTAAAAAAAAAGTTTACTTTTATAATGAGGTGGTGTTATACAAGAATGTTGTTACAATCATCAAAGGATGTGATGGAACTGCTCCTCTCTTAATTTGAGGTATCGAGTTTGAGTCATGAGTATAAATAATTATTGGTAGAGAGTGCTTCCCTCCGAGTGAGGTCCTATGCGGCGTAAATTCGAATATAATCGGATTTTAATATGAATATCGGACACCGAATTGCGTAATGACCCTGAATTGTGTCGTAATTTGGCCGATTTTTACCATTTGATTTTCGGCAAGTAAGAGGCGGCCCCTTTTGGATGATCTGAATGAAGCTAAAATCCACTGTTTTTGCCTCAACAAACTACTACGAGAGAGCCAAGTCTGACCACGTATGTATGCCCACTCTTTTCACCTCCACACGGTTTGACACTCACCCCCTCTTTTTTCATATATATCTTCGAAGAATTTTGGTGCCCACTGCTCATTAGGTTTATGAGAAAATCCCCTATGGTCCTTCTCAAAGGTAACCAACTCCACCTAAACTTAGGCACCTATCCCATATATTATGTTACTCGGTATTTCTTTGTCTTATTTTATATGATATTTTTTAATCATTGAGATCAAATTATGTAAAATATTATTAATATTTTAAAATATATTTTTATTATATTGATATGAGTAATTATAATGTATAGGAGTAGTAATTTTGTAATTAGATAAATTTTTGAGTTGATCTAATTTAATTTAATTTTAATAATTAATTCTTCATAAGCGAAAATATCCTGGGATGAAGAGAATATTATATTTTTGTTTATATATTACAGTAATTAACAACTAGTCAACTTTGATCATATTATTTCAAGCATTAAGAAAAGAAAATTGATGTCCTCCGGGGCATAGTCCAGTGATAAAACTTGAGCGCTATAAGACACTCTGGAATGGACAGCGTGGATTCGATTCGCGACGCGATGAAATTGCGTATTTGACGACCTGACGTTGATCGACGCTTATACGCCCCAGAACTAAATGACGGAGCGCATTCGCGATTTACTGGTGATGTTGTTGAAAGACCGGTGTCATCACCTCGAAGACATCTGCGTAATACCAGTAAAATAGTCAGACGTAAGCAAGTCTGGAAACCTCAATTATCAAAAAAAAAAAAAATTGATTCTGTGAGGAGAATAAGGTTATGTTGACAGTCAATGAAGAACACGCTTATTAGTGGGTAAATAAATAAATGAATAAAATATGGATCCCACTTCCTTTTATGTTCAGATTGTTGATAGAAAAAGGAAGAGGTCTGCAAATAGTGGCTATCAAAAAAAAAAAACTATATATTAGTAATAAGGTCCCCAACATGAAGCGATAACAAGAAAGTACAAGTTGAGTGATTTTTGTAGCTCTAATTAAAGGAGAGAATTCCCCTTGTGTTATCTTCACATATCCTCCCTTGGCCTAAAGACCAACCAAACCAAAAATTTAGAGACCTAACAGAAACACCCTTTTATATATTCTTGTATTATCATTAGATTCACATCTCTCCCAAAAATGGCAAGTTGGGTTCTATCCGAATGTTGTCTGAGACCACTCCCAAGAATATACCCAAAGCCCAGAACAGGGGTACCTTCCGCCACCAATATAAATCTGAGAATTTCTCCTACAGATCTGACTGGTGGTTTGTCGAGGAACTGGGCATTGAGGGTAAGTGCACCACTTAGGATCCAAACTGTGGGAGAAGAGGATAATAAGACAACAACAACAAACAATGGTGAATTCTTTGACCCAGGGGCACCACCACCATTCAAGTTGTCTGATATTAGGGCAGCTATTCCTAAGCATTGTTGGGTCAAGAATCCATGGAAGTCTATGAGTTATGTTGTGAGGGATGTTGCTATTGTATTTGGGCTGGCGGCTGCTGCAGCTTATTTCAACAATTGGCTTGTTTGGCCTCTTTATTGGTTTGCTCAGAGTACCATGTTTTGGGCTCTCTTCGTTCTTGGTCATGATTGGTATCATATCTTTCTAACTTTTGATTTTTCTTTCACATAATTGTCAAATACACATCTTCTGAATTATCACTTTTCCTAAGTTTCTCATCAGTTGTCCTTTTTCCTACATGAACTATCACGGATACCTTGAAAAAGTTGGTCTAATCAGCTTGATAGAAAAAGAAAACAATTGATAGTTTGACTTGCGAAAAAATTGATTGTTTATTATTTTTTACCATTATGTCTTTTTCTCTTTTCTCAATCCTAACCCACTTTTGCTGTTCTTTGTGAATTGTGTGCAGTGGGCATGGAAGCTTTTCAAACAACCACAAGTTGAACAGTGTTGCAGGACATATCCTGCATTCTTCCATTCTTGTTCCTTACCATGGATGGTTTGTTTCTTCAAAACTCTCTTTTTCCTGCTAATGGATTTTGCTTTCTTGAAATCTAATGAATGGTGTATTTGATGATGGTTTCAGGAGAATAAGCCACAGGACACATCATCAGAACCATGGACATGTTGAGAAGGACGAGTCCTGGCATCCTGTAAGTTTCATCAATAATAATTTCAAATACTATTTGCCACTTCTCCTCTTGACTTATTTGCTGCTTTTTCAGTTACCTGAGAAGATTTTCAAGAGTCTGGATGATGCCACAAAGAAATTGAGGTTCACTCTACCCTTCCCCTTGTTTGCATATCCTTTCTATCTGGTGAGTAGACTGCTTTCATATCTTTAGAGTTTGAATTGGCAACAATTATCTTTAACTTGGAACTCATCATAATGACAGTGGAGTAGAAGCCCTGGAAAGAAAGGTTCTCACTTTGATCCAAACAGTGATTTGTTTCTCCCAAATGAGAAGAAAGATGTCATCACTTCAACTTTGTGCTGGACGGCAATGGCCGCATTGCTCGTCGGTTTGTCCTTTGTTATGGGTCCTATCCAAATGCTTAAGCTTTATGGCATCCCTTATTGGGTTAGTCCCTTTTCCAACCTTCCTTTTTCCCTAACTTTTTGTTTCTTCTTATTGGACTCATTATTTGAATTCAATTCAACATGTAGGGCTTTGTCATGTGGCTGGATTTAGTTACCTACTTGCATCACCATGGCCATGATGATAAACTTCCTTGGTACAGAGGAGAGGTATAATTTTGATTGTAGTTAGGTTTTGCCACTAAAAATACCAACTGATAGGCTGCATATATGTTTTAATGTGTTCTGTCTTAATGCATAACTGTTATCATCATGTCTTGAGAAATATTACAAGTATTAGTTTATATAGAAGCCGAGTCCCACTTGCTTAGGATATAAGCCTAGTTGTTATCTTATGAACAAAAAGTTGGGAGCTGATAATTAAGATGTATCAAACAGGAATGGAGTTATCTCAGAGGAGGGCTTACAACGCTTGATCGCGATTATGGATGGATCAACAACATCCACCATGACATAGGGACACATGTGATACATCATCTCTTCCCTCAAATCCCACACTATCATTTGGTAGAAGCAGTGAGTATTCACATTTTATGTAAAAAATTAAGCTGCTCCAAACAAACAGTGTCTTAACATGGATTGGTTACTTTTATTGAATTTCGCAGACAGAAGCTGCTAAACCAGTGTTAGGAAAATATTATAGGGAGCCAAAGAAGTCAGGGCCTCTACCATTCTACTTGTTGGGATATCTCATTAAAAGTATGAAGGAGGATCATTATGTCAGTGACACTGGTGATGTAGTATATTATGAAGCTGATCCCAAGCTTTCTGGATCTCAGAAATAGTATAGCTAAAAACCTGTTAGGCAGGTGATTCTTTTTAACTAACACTATGGCCATTCCAAGACCCATTCAACCACAACTGAGGCTAATTTTCAATAATGTAAAGTTAGCTCCCATTTAAGAATGGAAAAGGCATATAAATTTTATACAAGAGCATTTTCAATTGTTATAAGAAAGAAATTATTGTCTTCAGGACCTTGTGTTGGGTTGGCCAAGAAAGTAGTATATTATTTTGTATTGTGGATTCTGAAATGATTATAAAAAGATACTCAGTCTCGCCATTTTGTTTGTTTGTTTGTTTGTTTGTTTGTTGTTGATGTGCGTGGATTCATTAACATCACTTATGAAGACAATAGCAAGAACCAACCAGGGGAAAAAACAAGATTTAGATTAACCGAAAAGAAAACGAGAGGGAAGGAAATGTCACTTTCAATAGTAATAATCAATTTAAACATTTAGCATGTCCCTTGTAGCGTGTTAATTTATGGCCAAATACATATGCAGTCATCCGAAGCTCTAGATCAGTTGGTCTTGAAGGCAGAGGATATCCTCATTGGGTGGTGTGGGAGAGCTTGATCATAAGTTCGAAACCCTGCAGAACGCCCGCCCCGCCGCTTTGCCTCACACATTGGCTTGTCGAGTGTGATTTAAGCTGAATGATCATGGTTACTTCGTCAACAAAAAAAAATACATATGCAGTCTCTTAAATTTGACATACAATCTTTTTTGGTTAACTGAACTAACACTAGTACCAATTAAACACTCTAAAATAATTAAAAGTAATGCTGATGTGGCTAATACGTGTTTGCTACTTTCCTAAGGCGCGTGAGTAGATCTCAAGTAATATATTTTCTCTTTTTTGCTTCTTAACAACTCATATTTTCCTTCCTCTTGAGCTACCGCCATTGCCCTTCTCTTCTTTCAATAACCGTGTTTAAAACGATAATATGATATTAATCTCTTTTGACGAATTTTTTTCATTAATATCAATATATATAGTATACAATATTCATTCCTTATACAATAGAAATCTTAGTCTTAATTACAAGAGGAATTCTAGTCTTACCATAATTATATTTACACAATATATGGAATATATTCTAATTATGAGTAGGGATTTTGTATGAATCACTATACACGTTTACACACTCTATCAGTCGGAGCGGGAGAAGACCGAACGCTGAGACTGAATCTGAAGTCAAGAAATAATTATCGGGGAACTCCTTTGGTGAATATCTGTGTACTGATATGATGAGGGAACATGTAACACTCTAATATGTCCTAGCGCAACCTTCTCACGAACGAAATGTATGTCCATCTCAATGTGCTTGGTTCACTAATGTTGAACAGGGTTGTGAGAGAGATAGGTCGCAGAGATGTTATTACAGTACACAATAGATGCTCGACGCAGCGACATCAAGCTCTAACGAGAAATTTTGAGCCAACAAATCTCAGCTACCATATTTGCAACGCCTCAGATCAGCCTCGACACCGAACAAGATAGGTGGCACTCGCCAGCACTATGAAACCAGATTATCCCCTAAAAAAACACAAAAACCGGAGGTGGAGAGTCACGTGTCCGGACACCCTGCCCAATATGAATTCGTATAAGAGAGCAACATGTTTAGCACAAAGGGTATAGGTGCAAACCATGATCAAGTGTGCCCTTAATGTATCAGATGATACGCTTAAGAGCGGTAAAATGAGACTCCCTAGGGGCATGCATAAATAGACATACCTGCTAACATAAGAAATATTTGGCCTTGTAAATGTGAGATACTGAAGTGCACCTGCAAGGCTCCTATAAAGAGTAGGATCGGATACTGGAGCACCATCCATAACACTGAGCTTGGATTTTGAATCAACTGGAGTGGGCATGAATTTGCAATTCGTCATCTTAGCCCTGTATACAATCTCTTCTGCATACTTATGCTGACACAAGAACAGGTGGTTGACAGACCTGGTCACTGATATCCCCAAGAAGTAACTCAGCTTGCCCAAATCAGTCATTGCAAATTCGGTCTTAAGTAAAGCAATAATCTCATTTTTCAACCCATCGGATGAGACAATAAGAACAATGTCATCCACATACAGTAGTAAGTAAGCAATGCTGCTACCTCAATGAAAAATGAAAAGGGAATTATCACTTCTGCTGCATACAAACCCAATCTACATAATATACCTGACAAAATGATCATACCACACACAGGGGGCCTGTTTCAGGATATACAATGACTTACGGAGACGACACACACAGTGAGAGACAACATGATGGACGAACCCAGGCGACTGATGCATGTAGTCTGTTTCTTTCAAGTCCCCATGTAAGATGCATTTTTCACATCAAGTTGATGGATCGGTCAGTGTTTGCCCATGACTATGCTCAGAACTGTGTGAATGGTAGCTGGTATGACAACCAGGCTGAAAGTCTTACTACAATCAATGCCCTCATACTGATTTGTGCAATTAGCCACAAGTCGTGACTTATACCTCTCAAGATCTTCACTGTCTCTAAATTTGTGACGAAATAGCCACATACAACGAATCACATTCACCCCCTCCGGTCTAGGTATTAGATAACACGTGTGATGTTTAGTCAAAACATTGAATTCCTCAGACATAGCCGCATTCCAATTAGGGTCTTGTTTGACCAATTTGGGGTTCTTGGGAATTGGAGAGATGGTTTGGGCAGACAAGTTAAATTGGACTTTGGGTTTGAAAATCTCATATTTGGCATGAGTTTCCATTTGGTGAGTTGGGATAGTGGGTGGCTGCGGCAGCTGAGTGGTGGGATCTGAGACTGATAGTAAGGTCGGATATGGGAAGGGTAGAGGAGTTTCCGTCAAAGGCGCTGCGGAGCTCGAGGTCCAGTGGCTACTAGAGCTGAGGTGCCACGACGCCTCTTCGATGGGCCGCGACCCTGACGATGGTGTGGAGGAAATTTGTTCACTGGAGCTTAGGCGTCGTGACGCCTCATCGATGGGCCGCGACGCTGACGACGGTATGACAGAACTTTGGTCACTGGAAGGGTGGCGCCGCGACGCTTCCATGATGGGTCGCGGCGCAGACGACGGTGATCACTGTAGTTGACTGAGAATGATAGGAGAGATGACAGGCTCATCAAGAAAGGAGTAATCCTGTTTTTGGAATTTCTGAGGATTCGAAAATGGGAATATAGTCTCGTCGAACGTGATGTGACGGGAAATGTGGATTTGACGAGTGGACATGTCATAAAGATAACCCCTATGGTTCAGCGGAAAGCCTACAAAGACACATGGTGTGGTCCGTGGGGCTAGTTTGTGGGGGGCGGTGGAGGCAAGGTTAGGATAACAGAGACAATCGAATATCCGTAAATGATCATAAGAAGGAATTCTACGGTAGAGGATTTCGGTGGGGGTCATATTGTGAAAGGTACTTGTCGGGAGAATATTTAGAATGTATTCTGATATTTTTGCGGCATTTATCCAGAATGACGGAGAAAGAGATGCATGAATCAATAGAGTACGAATCATATTGTTAATGGTGCGAATGATTCGTTCATCTTTACCGTTTTGTGTGGAGGTGTGAGGACACGAGAATCAAAAAACCATGTCATTATTTATACAAAATCGGTGAAAAGTGGAGTTATTGAATTCACGACCATTATCTCACTGAAAAGATTTTATACCCTTTTCAAACTGTGTTTGGATAAAAGTGCGAAACTCAAGAAATTTGGCAAACACTTCCGATTTGAATTTAAGAGGATAAACCCAAATATAGTGAAAAAAATCATGTAGCAACACAAGATAATATTTATGACCGAGGGAACTAGGGATAGAATATGTCCATAAGTCGGCATGTATAATATCAAAAGGTGCAAAAGTAACACTAGTAGATGATTTAAACGAAAGACGAGTATGTTTGCCTAAAGAACAAAAAACACAATGTTGGGCTAGTTTTCCATTATTACATGGAATAAAAATTTTGCCTCTAAGAAAATTAAAAACTGGGGCTCCTGGATGAGCAAGCCTATTATGTCATGTGGATGGAGAGATAGCCGCTAGAGAGAGAGGAGAGCAAGATCTGACAGCGAAGGTGGATGGGAATGGATAGAGATCTCCCGTGCAATTGCATCTCATAAGAGGTGTCCCGTATGAAGATCCTTCACAATGAAACCAAAAGGGTCAAAGTCAACAGAGACAAAGTTATTACGAGTAAATTTGCGGACATAAATTAGGTTCTTAATGATGTGTGGGGCATATAAGACATTTTTAAGGGAGAAGGGTGGATGATGTGGTTGTGTGTAGAATGTACCATAGCCCTGCATTAGAATGCGGTGACCATTGTCAACTGTAATATATTGAGGATGCTTTAAACTAAACATTTTGGAAATATTACCGCAGATCGCGAGGTGAGATGGGATGAGCTCCATGTACCAAGTGTTGTCCGTGGCCGCAAGTTTATCGCCAAGGCTTGACCCAAATCGACGAGCTACGCTGGCGCGGCCGGTAGAATCGCCTTGCATAAAGTGGGTTTCTTGACTGGTCGGGCCAGGCCCAACAACCTGGTTGAGCCATTCTTCGGTATCGCTGAGGTGCCGCGACGCTCTGCTGGAACTGTTGAGGCACCGCGGCCCAACTGTACTGGAGACTGGGCAGTGGCTGCTGCTGCTGGACGTAATCCTTGTCACGACCATGGCCTCCTCTGTCGCTGCGACCCTTGCCACCTCTGCCTCCGCGGCCCTGCCGCTGTTGGGAATTTTCAGGTGGCGTTTGGCCTGCAGGAATCTGATTTTGAGGAGGTGTTTCGACGGCTAACGCCTTTTGAGTATGTTCATCCTAATTAGCACGACGAGTTTCTTCGAAAAACAACTGCGAGCGAGCTTTGTTAAAACTGGGTAACGGATCCTCCTGTTGAATCATGGTGGCTAAAGTATCATATTCGCCTTTTGGAAGGTCTGTAATCAATTGTAATACCATTTTAGTTTTTGAGACAGGCATGCCGACTGTTACACCCCGTAATTCCAGAGCAATGAAATGAGAACGTAAGTTAGGATATAAGATTTGAATGTTGGAAGGAAAGTATATCTACATTTTCTCTATGAAATTTTTTGGATACAATATATGTGGCGACGAGAAGTAGTACAAGTAATTGAATTCTTTCCAATAGAGTGTGGGCAGAAAAGGCGGAAAAGGAGCACCCGAAACAAAAAGGGTGAAAGTTGGCAGAACGGGACGAAAAAGCTCGCGATCACGCTGCCGGACTACGAGATCGCGATGCCATAACTTCGGCGATACAATATTTTCAAGACCACGGTTATCCTCGCAAAGATCGCGGTGCTGCGACGGGAAATTTCCAAGTCTGATATATTTTGTGACAAGTGGGGTTCATGGGTCCTCCTCCACTTGTGCTACATACACCATATTATACAAGTCTTGCAAGACTTTGCTACACAATATCTTGATCATCCAAACCCTCATGTCTCTCCCTTCTTGTCACGACCCGTTCCGGGGCCCGTGACTGGTGCCTTACCCGGACACCCAAGTAGTCATACATCAGAGTAATCAGCGGAACATAAGACAAGACAAGAAACATTAAAAAAATAGAAACAGTTTATCTGATGAAAAGCTTGCCTTTCGGCATATATATATAACCCAAGTTTTTGCAGTTACATCACAACTGCATACAATGGGACTCTGCACTTAAAGAAGTAAACCTCTATGGCGGGACAGGGCCCCGCCCTACCCTGAATGTACAAAAACTATCTACAATACAGGGAGATCATACCCAAAAGTAGAGCCTCCGGAGAAGATGAAGCTCCTGACACCAAAGCAAAGATCCTAAAGATGTGGATCTAGCATCTGCTTGCCCTTACCTGCGGCATGAACGCAGCCTCGAGGAGGTCGATCTAACAGTACCAAGTATGTGAAAGCGTAAAGTACTTAAATGAAATCATATCACTTTAAAATCAATTTTACAAATATGCACGAAACAACAACCAATGTAGCACATACAGTGCCATCATAAACAAGAGCAACAATAGGTAAATCAGTGAGTCTTTTCTAGGTCGCGGATGATCGGAAGTAGGGCCACTCGCCCATATTATCATTCGCAAGCCTAATCCTGACTCCGTAGTCCGCATAGGCCACATAGGCCAGCATGAGGTAGTCCCCGCATCGAGGGTAGCTACTCCTCGGCGTCGCCCCGACTCGTAGTCGCATGACCACATGCCGCGTGAGGTATAACCCGCACACTAACACGGAACTCTCGTAGCTCGCATAGGTCCCTGGACCGCGTAGGTATCCTCGCATCATAGTCACATTGCATCGCTCGAGGTATACCCTTCGTGGAGGCGACTTAACCCCGGTATTATGTCAAGAGGTGAGCGATATAATACTAACATAACAGCTTATCGTTAAACAACATAAGCACAACAAGAATACCCTCTTATACAAACGTTACAAGACACTAACACACATAGCATCATATCATGTCTACTTATCAAACCATCTTATTATTCTTTCCATAAATCAATATAAGTCTGTTATAAACACATAAGTAAACTGTTCCTTTTATCTTTCTTAAGTGGTTATACCTATCTTCCCATAAAGCTAGTATAACTCTTAAGCTTGATGTTTTAAAAACCAATTAGTTCTCTTCTGTAAGAAAATGATTCAATATTCTTTTGAAATGCTTTAAGATCCTTATTATTCAGGCTTAAGTCGCAAGACATTGCCGTAAGTATTATTCAGGCTTAAGTCAAAAGACATTGCCGTAAGTATTATTCAGTTAACACGTGTACGTCTACCGTACTATATATATATTTTAAAATATCATGCTTTAGGAAGAATCACATACCTTCTCGGCGAAAACCACCTGCCAAGTTGAATATGTCGCGCGCAGAGAATCAACCTATAATAGTCGACACGCCTATCAACGTCTGAACTACTGCAAATGGGATTCTAAGCGAGAGGGTCCTTTATTCTACGGAAAATCGGGCAACTTCCCTGCGGTGGGCTACTCAAGTCTCTTGTGAAAACATTCTAAGTAAGTATAGTTCAATTATTCTTCTTTTATACCCTTCTACTGTGATAACAGTTCAATTCTATTCTGTAATATTCTTCTAAGTATTTATTACTTATTCTTATACTTCTACAGTATGTATTCTCTAATTATAAAAGAAAGGTAAGATTATTTACCTCTATAAGCCAAATATTATCCAAGTATAAACGTCGATCCTGAGCGAGGTTTAGCTCCTAGGTTGTACGCCCCGATAGCTCCAAGGAAACCTTAGAAGTTCTTCACAACTTCTACAAGTACTAAGGGATTTGGGCTAGGGTATTTTGGGCATTATAACAATACTAGAGGGCAACTTTTCTACCGGAGGGGTAGGTTTATTTAGGCTGGGGGTTGCCTCGGCCAAGCTTCATGAGGGAGGAGATGTTTGACGAAAGCTACGAGGAGAGGAAGGATTTTCAAGACTTGGAAAGGAATTTGTGGATGAAGAACTCTTCATCTTGGGGTATTTATAGGTCAAGCCACTTGTGACGAGGCAAGATGATGCCAAGTGCAAGGCAAGTGTAAGGTCAAGATTTGGGCAAGTTTCCTTATCCATCCACTACACAAAATATCCTACCAACTACTTGACAAAATAAGCCATCCAATTCGGTCCATTTCGCCTCACATCCATCAACGGAGAGGGTGACAAGTGTCGCCTCTCGTTGGTCCAAAATGTTTCGCCTCTCGGAAAAATCCGCAAAATTAGAAATGACATAGCGAATTTATCCTACGCGAGTCTTGTTAAACGTTTCGTCGGAAAGCGATTCTTTAAGTGAGTTGTGCCCAAAAACGCCCCATGCCTAAACTTTAAGGCTAAACTTTTGCGTGCGCCTCGTACATACTGGAAATACGGTATAACATTCTCCTCTCTTAGAAACATTCGTCGAATGTTCCTTCCCAAGCGATTAACGATAAGATTCTTCATAACTTAAACGATTGCAATTGCCACACGCACGCGGAGAACAACACTTAGGCAAAATATGACAATGAAAATTTATAAATAGGAAAGTGAATTACCGGAGGTGTGGGAATAAGTGAGGATACCTGCCTCATGTCCTCTCCGCCTTCCCACGTCATCTCTCACGAGCTCGTTCGCCACAAAACTTTGTGGAAGCCACGTCGCCCGTCCGCGACGCTTAACGACGATCGATTATCGCTATGAGAATCTCCTCATACGATAATCCTCGATCACCGACATCGTCAATCGGTGCACTCTAGATGGATCCCGATACATCTCTCCGGATAGAAACATGAAACACGGATCGCGCCTCCGGATCGGACGGCAGATCAACTCGTAGCAACCTTGCCTACCCTGCGACAATCGATAGGGCCCGATGTACCTTGGTGAGTTTCCTTCTTCCCGAATCTCATCACACCGCCATGGGTGACACCTTCAGAAAACCCAATCATCGACCTCGAACTCCGGATCTGACGGCGATGATCTGCGTATGACTTCGCCGACTACGGTGTGAGCAACCGCTCTAGATAAGCTTCACCTTATCCACGCTGCTGCACGCAAATCGTCCCACTAATCGCACTTTCGCCACGTCGAACCAGCCTATCGGCGATCTGCACTTCCTGCATACAAGGCCTCATAAGGCGCCATCCGAATCTTTGGAGTGGTAGCTATTATTATACAAACTCAACTAGAGGCAAATGATCCTCCCGGCTACCCACGAAGTCGATAACACAGCTCGCAGACATATCCTCGAGAGTGCGGATGGTGCGCTCTGCTGTCCGCTTGTCGTGGATGGAATGCGATTCAGCTCACTGCGTCCCTAAACCATACGGAAGGACCTCGAGAAGTTAGCGTAAAGCGGGCTCACTCATGCGATATGATCGAAATAGGGACTCCATGCGGTCGGCGATCTCTCGGATATAAAGTCGGCATAATCCTCGGTAGAAAAAGTCGTCTGACGGGAAAAAGTGGGCTGATTTCGTCGACCGTCGACGATAACCCGTATAGACTCATGTCTCCTCTGAGTGCGAGGTAAGCCTGTGATAAAGTCCAAGGTGATCACCTCCCACTTCCAGGTCGGGATCTCTATCATCTGCAACAAACCACCGGGCCTCCGGTGCTCTATCTTCACCTGCTGACAACACGGGCACCGAGCTACGAACTCTGCAACGTCCCTCTTCAAACCATCCCACCAATACACCGATCTAAGGTCTTGGTACATCTTGGTCGACCACGGATGGATGAGTAACGCAGCGCTGTGTGCTTCCCCGAGAACACAACTGCCAAGTCACGAAACATCCGAACACACACGCCTCAAACCTTAGCACCCCATCGTGCTACCTCGAAGGACCGCTTCCTCACGAAGAAGCGTATCACGATAACGTGTCAAAGCTGGATCCTCGAGCTGTTGCCTCTTCACCTCGCCGGCGATGGAAGACTCGGCAACCTCACGAACTCGAACCCATTTGCTATCGTAATCAATCAAGCGGACACCAAGGCTCGCTAACCGATGCAAATCACGAACCGTGTCCCTCTCTGCTGCACATCGATGGGCTCCCCATCGACTACGACTAAGGCATACGCCCTGGCGTTGGCCTTGGGTGGTACAGATATCAACATCGTAATCCTTAAGCAACTCTAACCACCGTCTCGCCGTAAGTTCAGCTCCTCTGGTGAAGATATCTGGAGGCTCTTGTGGTGCGTATAAATATCCACATGAACCCCATACAAATAGTGCCTCGCATCTTGGCGTGAATCACCGCGACTCCAAATCATGGGTGGGGTAGTTCCTCTCGTGTTTCTTCAGGTGTCGGGATGCATCGCTATAACCTTGCCTGCTGCATCAACACACATCCCAACCCGATGCTCGACGCGTCACAATACACGACATAACCATCTGGACCTCGGAAGAGTAAGGCAGGCGGTCGTCGATCTCTCGCCGATGGCGAAACCACGCTCACAAGCATCACCATCAAACTTAGCCGCTTTCCGAGTCACCTAGTCGATGGTGCGAGAGATAGATACAAACTTCTCTACGAACCGATAATAACTGCGAGGCCCGAAATCTGCGAACCTCTGCCGGAGTAGTAGGTCGAGGCCAACTCGATCGCTCAATCTTGTTGTATCCACACGAATACCATCGGCCCGACAATATGCCCAAGAAAAGCCACGAAGTTAACCAAAACTCACATTTGGAAAACTTGGCGTCTATTCTTGGTCGGAGAAGCTGTCGGCCACGATCGCCAAATGCTCGCGTACTCGCCTGAGCGAGAATAAACCAAGATATCATCAATGAACACTATCACAAAGCGTATCCAAAAATGGTTTGAACACTCGGTTCATCAAATCCATGAATCTGCGAGCATTAGTCAACCAAGACATGACCACGAACTCATAATGCCCGTCATCGTCCGAATGCGATCTGGGGACATCCACCTCTCGACTCGTGCACTGATGATAGCGATCGCGGATCAATCTTGTAAAAACATCTCGCCCGCAATCGGTCGAACAAATCATCAATCCCGGGAAGGGTATTCGTTCTTAATGGTCACCTTGTTCACCGTTGTTATACCGTATTTCCAGTATGTGCGTAAGGGAATACGTCGAAAATCTTGCCTTAAAGATAAGCCTTGGACGTTTTATTTTGTACACAACTCACTAAAAGAATCGTTTCCGAAAGCGTTTCCACGACTTTCGTAGAGTAAATTCCGCTATGCCATTTCTTATTTTTGCGGATTTTTCCGAGAGGCGAAACATTTTGGATCAACGGGAGGCGACACTTGTCACCTCCAATTGATGGACTTGAAATCGTCCATTGGGACGATTTGGACTAGGAAGAGCACGTTTTTGTGCCTTGTGCACAAGTCAAGGAGTTGGTAGGATATTTGTGTATAGTTAATCCTCACCCTACACTTGCCTTGCACTTGTCTAAATCTTGGCCATTGGTTGGCCACTTCTTGACCTATAAATACCCCCTTAAGATGAAGAGTTCTTCATCCACAAATTACTTTCCAAGTCTTGAAAAATCCTCTCCTCTCCCTTTGTAGTCTTCTCGTCCAAAACACCTCCTCCTCACTTGTGGCCGGCCGAATACCCCCCTAGCCTAGCCAAAAATCTACCCCCCCTCCCTTGGTAGAAAAGTTACCTTCTTGTATCGTTATAATGCCCAAAATACCCTAGCCCAAATACCTTAGTACTTAGTAGAAGTTGTGAAGAACTTCTAAGGTTCTTGGAGCATACAACTTAGGAGCAAAACCTTGCTCAGGCGCGACTTTTTCTAGGATATTATTGGGCTTACCGAGGTAACTAATCCTAACCCTCTTTTGAATTAGAATATATATACTGTTGTAGTATAAGGATAAGTATAAATACTTAGAAGTATATCACAGAATAGAATTGAACTGTTAATCACTTAGAAGGGTTTAAAAGAAGAATAATCAAACTGTACTTACATAGGACTGTTTCACAGTAGACTTATATAGCTCACCGGGTAGGGAAGTGCTGCCCGACTTACCGTAGAATTATGAACCCCCTGTTTAGAATGACCTTCAGAGTAGTCTTTAATAGATATCTGTGACTATTATAGGCCGACTCTCTGCGCGCGACATATTCAACTTGGCAGGTGGTTTTCGCTGAGAAGGTATGTGATTCTTCCTAAAGCATGATATTTTACAATATAACTACGGCAATGTCTTTGACTTAAGCCTGAATAATACTTACGGCAATGCCTCACGGCTTAAGCCTGAATAATAAAGAACTGAAAACATTTCAAAAGACTAATGAATCATATTAACAGAAGAGAACTAATTGGTTTTTAAAAACAGAAGCTTAAGAGTTATACTAGCTTTATGGGAAGTTAAGTATAACCACTTAAGATTGATAAAAGAAATGAGTTTGCCTATGTGTTTATAACAGACTTATATTGTGAAAAGAATAATAAGATGGTTTGATAAGTAGACATGATATGATGCTATGTGTGTTAGTATCTTGTAACGTTTGTATAGGTGAGTATCCTTGTTGTGCTTATGTTGTTTAAAGATAAGTTGTTATGTTAGTATACTATCACTCACCTCTTGAGATGATACGGGTTAAGCGCCTCCGATCGGGTAGACTCGGTGATGCAGGACCGTGATTCGAGAATACCTATGCGGGTCGGGGGCCTATGCGGAGCTACGAGTTCGTGTTAGTATGCGGGGTTATGCCTCACGCGATGCAGTGGCCATGCGGACAATGAGTCGGGGCGATGCAGGAGTAGCTACCCTCGAAGCGGGGTTATCCCTCAAGCGGGCCCCTGGGAGTGGCCTATGCGGACTCAGGAGTCGAGATTAGGCTTGCGAGAATGATGATGGGGCGAGTGGCCTGTTTCTATCATTCGCAGCCTAGACAAGACTCATTCTGATTACTATTGTTGCTCTTGCTTGTGATGTGGCACTATGCGCGGTTTCTGGTTGTTTCCTACATATTTGTAAACCGTTTTAAAAATGATATGTTTTCATTTAAGTACTTTACGATTTCGCATACTTAGTACTGTTATCGACCTCCTTCGGGGCTGCGTTCATGCTGCGGTAAGAGCAGCAGTGCTAGATCCGCATCCTTAGGATCTCTACTTTGGTGTCGGGAGCTCCATCTCTTCCGAGGCTCTACTTTTGGTATGATCTCCTGTTGTAGATAGTTTATGCAGTCGAGGTATGGCGGGGCCCGTCCGCCATAGTTGTATATTTCCTTAGAAGTGCAGTAGTCATGTTATGCGATGTCGGATGTAGCTTGAACTATGATTATATAATATGCCGAAAGCGATGTTTTCTCACATAAAGCGTGTCTTATTTTATAAATGTTTCATGTCTTGTTTTATATTTCCGCCGATTTCTCGATGTATGACTACTTGGGTGCCGGTAAGGCACGATCACGGGCCGGGCGAGTCGTGACAAAAGTGGTATCGAGCGATTAATCTCGGAAAGTGTCTGACCGTATCTAGTAGAGTCTTGATTATCGGTGTGTTGTGCACCACCAATAATCGTGAGGCTATAGGATATTTAGGATTGGTTTCCATTCTTCTCATTCGAGGTCGTGCTTTAGAGTCGTGTTATAGGTTGGACCCCTCTAACGTATTCCTTTCTATGCGATTATGCCTCACGTAAGGCAACCGGGCCTGAGGGCAAGGCGAGGAGGCTGCTAGCGAGACACCCAGTCACGAGGGCTCGTGCCCAGTCTATACGAGGCGGCGAGTTCTATGACGCCGCCCGGCCCAGACAGACCACGATACCCACACCTCGTCCCGCGGCACGGGCGGAGAGTTAGGGTACTGAGAGATGGCCCGACTTTTGGCTAAAGTTGTGGCCCGTCACGAGAGATTGGATCACGGCGATTCAGTTCAGCTCGGCTCGATCGCGCGCGTGGTACACGAGAGGCGAATAGTTTGAGGCTACGAGATTTCTTGAGTTGTAGCCGCCGAGTTTTATGGGTCGAGGCGGAGGATGATCCGCAGGAGTTCATCCGTCTTGAAGGATTTTGAGAGTGATCGGGCGTCGGAGACCGAGTCCGTGATCTTTGGTTCACATATTGCGTGATACCGCGATCGATTGGTTTGATTCATGGGAGTTATCGGGAGAGCACGCGTCCCGGTACTTGGGATGAGTTCTCGGAGGCTTTCCTCACTCACTTCTTGCCTCGCGGATGAGAGGCGCGGGTGATAGATTTTTCTTTGAGGCGAGAGAGGGCCTTGTCGAGTACAATGTCGAGTTTGATTCATTGGCTCGATATGTCCCGGCATTGGTAGCGATATGGAGGATAGGGTACCGCTATGTCACCGGCTGAACGACTATATGGCCGAGTCATGTGCGGGGTTTCTCTCGGTAGGGTATGGACATTACCCGTGCGAGCTCACGCCGCGGATGCGAGCGCGAGGTCGGCGAGTGGGCGACGGCAGCAGAAGAAGGCGGGGCGGGAGGGTCTTACGGTGGTTATCGTGGTGGCGGCCTCGGCCGATCTGGGTCGCACCACGGCCGGCTCGAGCACTCTGCGCGTCCTCGGCCTGACGAGTTTTCGAGGCGGGCCAGGGGCTGGGCTTGGGCGTCGAGTAGCGAAGTGCGGCGTCGGGACCACCCCGGTGTGGCGATGCGGGGATCCATTACGGAAGTGTGGTACTACTTTTGGAGCTTATTACGATTGTAGCCGCAGGTCACTTTGCGGACCGTCCGACCGGCGGCCCGGTGGTAGGGCTCGGCCCGTGTTCTGTTGCGCTTCATCATCTCCTACGATTACTCGCCGAGGCGGGGTGCTCGTGGGTCGGCCAGTCGCGGCGAGGTCGTGGCTCGGGTCCAGCTTCTAGCGGTCCTCGAGCGCATTTATGCTTTGTCCAGCGACAGATCGTGAGGCCTCGCGATGTCGTCACGGTACCTTATCGGTTCTGGGTTTGATGTTTATGCCTTGATAGATCCGGTTCTACTCTGTCTATATATCTCCCTTGTTGCTAGTAGGATAGGGATAGAGCTCGAGTCCATAGACCACTTTTCGAGGTAGCTACGCTGTGGGTGATTCGGTGGTAGCTCGGCGGGTATATAGGGCTTGTCTGTGACCATTCTGATCGTCGGACCTAGCCGACTTGATAGAGTTGGAGATGATTGACCGACGTGATTATGGGGATGGATTGGCTAGCTTCTTGCTATGCCAATGTAGACCGCAGAGAAAGTAGTACGGTTCGATTTCACGAGGCCGGTTGTTGAGTGGGAGGAGCACGGTATCGTAGAGGTAGGTTTATTTCCTACCTCGAGGCTAGGAAGATGGTGCGGAAGGGTATATCTACCATCTAGTTCGAGTGTTTGATCACGAGGTCGGTGCAGATTTTCATCGATTCCGTAGTCGTGAGTTCCCGGGCGTGTTCCCGGATGACCTCGGGTATCCCTCCCGAGAGGAGATTGAGTTTTGTATTGACATATTGCGGATACTCGGCTATTTCCATTCGCCATACAGAATGGCACTTGCCGAGTTGAGAGAGTGAAGGATCGGCAGGGATTTGCTAGAGAAGGGTTTCATTAGGCCCGGTGTTTCTCCGCAGAAGCGCCGGTATTGTTCGTGAAGAAGAAGGGCGGGGCCAGCGCACGTGTGTTGATTCTGACGGTGAACAAGGTGACCATTAAACGAATACCCTCCCGTGATTGATGATTTGTTCGACCAGATTGCGAGCGCGAGATGTTTCTCCAAGATTGATCTGCGTTGGGCTATCATCGAGTTCGTGTCGAGAGAGGTGGATGTCCCTAGGATCGCATTCGGACCGATGCGGGCATTATGAGTTGAGTCATGTCTTTTGGGTTGACCAATGCTCGTGGTATTCATGGATTTGATGAGCAGTGTTCAAACCATTTTGGACACGTTTGTGATAGTGTTCATTGATGATATCTTGGTTTATTCTCGCTCGAGCGAGGAGCACGCGGAGCATTTGAGGCTATCTTGTGATTCTCCAGATCGGCGATTATCGCCAAGTTTTCCAAATGTGAGTTTTGGTTGACTTGATGGCGTTTCTTGGGCATATTGTCGGGGCTGATGGCATTCGAGTTGATCTGACGAATCGAGGCGATCGAGACTTGGCGAGACCTACTACTCCGGCGAGGTTCGCGATTTTACGGGCCTTGCAGTTATTATCGGCGGTTCGTGGAGAAGTTTGCTTCTATCTCGCACCGTTGACTAGGTGACTCGGAAAGCGGCCAAGTTCGATGGGTGATGCTTGTGGCGGGGTTTCGATTCTTTGAAAGAGAGATTGACGGCGCCCGTTCTTACTCTTCCGGAGGTCGGATGGTTACGTCGTGTATTGTGATGCGTCGGGCATCGGGTTGGGATGTATTGATGCAGCATGGCGGGGTTATAGCATATGCGTCCGACATTTGAAGAAACACGAGAGGAACTACCCACCCATAATTTGGAGTTAGCGGTGTGATTCACGCTTTGAAGATCCGAGGCACTATTTGTATGGGGTTCACGTGGATATTTATACGCACCACAAGAGCCTCGGTATATCTTCGACGGAGGAGTCGAACTTACGGCGAGACGGTGGTTAGAGTTGCTTAAGGATTACGATGTTGATATCCTATACCACCGGAAGGCAATGTTGTGGCGGATGCTCTTAGTCGTAGGTCGATGGGAGCCTATCGGATGTGCAACTAGAGAGGAGGACATGGTTCGTGATTTGCATCGATTAGCGAGCCTTGGTGTCCGCTTGATTGATTACGATAGCGATGGGGTTAGAGTTCGTGAGGTTGCGAGTCTTCCATCGTCGAGAGGTGAAGAGCGGCAATTCGAGGATCGGCTTTGATTCGATATCGTGATCTGACTCTTCGTGAGGGCAAGGGTCCTTTTGAGGTAGCACGATGGGGTGCTAAGGTTTGAGGGCGGTATGTGTTCGGATGTTTGAGACTTGGCAGAGTTCTTGGGGAAGCACACGTAGCGCGTTACTCTATCCATCCGGTCGACCAAGATGTACCACGACGCTTAGATCGTATTGGTGGGATGGCTTGAAGAAGGGCGTTGCGAGTTCGTAGCTCGGTGCGTGTTGTCGCGGTGAAGGTAGAGCACCGCAGGCCCGGTGGTTTTATTCTGACGATTGAGATCCGACACGGAAGTGGGAGGTAATCAACATGGACTTCATCGGGATTACCTGCACTCGGAGAGACATGATTCTATATGGGTTATCGTCGGCGGTGTGAAATCAGCCCACTTTCTTCCGTCGGGGCGACTTTTGGTGAGGATTATGCGCACTTTACATCAGAGATCGTCGGTGCATGGGGTCCCTACTTCGATCATATCGCATGCAGAGCCCGGTTCGGCTAACTTGAGGTCCTTCCGAGGGTTTAGGGGCAGCGGTGAGCACAGTCGCATTTCATCCACGAGCAGACGGGACAGCGAGCGCATTATCCGGACTCGAGGATATCTGCGAGCTGTGTTATTGACCGATGGTAGTTGGGAGGATCATTTGCCTCTAGTTGAGTTCGCGTATAATAATAGCTACCACTCCAAAGATTCGAGATGGCGCCTTATGAGGCCTTGTATGGGAGGAAGTGCGGTCGCCTATAGGTTGGTTCGATGTGGGCGGCGGCTAGTGGGACCAGGTTGAGTACGACGATGGATAAGGTGAAACTTATCGAGGCGGCTATTGGCATTTCGAGTCGGCCAATCGTATCACGGATCATCGTCGTCGACATCTTGAGTTCGAGGTTCATGATTGGGTTTTCTAAAGGTGTCACCCATGAAGGGTGTGATGAGATTCGGGAAGAAGGGAAGCTCGGCCAAGGTACATTGGGCGTTTGATTGTCGCAGGTAGGCAAGGTTGCCTACGAGTTGAATCTGCCGTCCGTCTGGAAGCGGTGCATCCGGTGTTTCACGTATCTATCTTTGAGAGATGTATCGGGATCCATCTAGGGTGCACCGATTGACGATGTCGGTGACCAGGGGTTATCGTATGAGAGATTCCCATGGCGATAGTCGATCGTCGAGTTAGGCGTCTGCGGGACGAAGGGCGTGGCTTCCGTCAAAGTCTTGTGGCGGAGCGAGCTCGAGGAGGAGATGACATGGGAAGCCGAGGAGGACATGAGGCGGAAGTATCCTCACCTATTCCCACGTCTCGAGTAAATTCACTTTCCTACAAATTTTCGTTATCGTTTACGCCATGTGTTGCTCGTGGCGTGTGTGGCATTTACAATCTGTTTAAGCTTCCGATAATCGTCTTGGGAAGGAACATTCGGACGAATGTTTCTAAGGAGGGAGAATGTTATACCCGTATTTCAGTATGTGCGTAAGGGAATACGTGCGAAAGTCTTGCCTTAAAGATAAGCCTTGGGCGTTTTATTTTGTACACAACTCACTAAAAGAATCGTTTTTCCGAAAACGTTTCCACGACTTTCGTAGAGTAAATTCCGCTATGCCATTTCTTATTTTTGCGGATTTTTAGAGGCGAAACATTTTGGACCAACGGGAGGCGACACTTGTCACCTCCAATTGATGGACTTGAAATCGTCCATTGGGACGATTTGGACTAGGAGAGCACGTTTTTGTGCCTTGTGCACAAGTCGAGGAGTTGGTAGGATATTTGTGTATAGTTAATCCTCACCCTACACTTGCCTTGCACTTGTCTAAATCTTGGCCATTGGTTGGCCACTTCTTGACCTATAAATACCCTTAAGATGAAGAGTTCTTCATCCACAAATTACTTTCAAGTCTTGAAAAATCCTCTCCTCTCCCTTGTAGTCTTCTCGTCCAAAACACCTCCCCCTCCCCTTGTGAAGGCCCTTGGCCGAATACCCCCTAGCCTAGCCAAAAATCTACCCCCTCCCGGTAGAAAAGTTACCTTCTTGTATCGTTATAATGCCCAAAATACCTAGCCCAAATACCTTAGTACTTAGTAGAAGTTGTGAAGAACTTCTAAGGTTCTTGGAGCATACAACTTAGAGCAAAACCTTGCTCGGTAGCGACTTTTCTAGGATATTATTGGGCTGACAGAGGTAACTAAACCTAACCCTCTTTTGAATTAGAATATATATCCTGTTGTTGTATAAGGATACGTATAAATACTTAGAAGTATATCACGAATAGAATTGAACTGTTAATCACTTAGAAGGGTTTAAAGAAGAATAATCAAAGCTGTACTTACATGGGATATTTCACGATGAACTTATATAGCTCATGGGTAGGAAGTCTTTGCCCGACTTACCGTAGAATTATGAACCCCGCTTAGAATGACCTTGAGTAGTCTTTAATAGATATCTGTGACTATTATAGGCCGACTCTGCTGTGCGACATATTGACTTGGCAGGTGGTTTTCGCTGAGAAGGTATGTGATTCTTCCTAAAGCATGATATTTTACAATATAACTACGGCAATGTCTTTGACTTAAGCCTGAATAATACTTACGGCAATGCCTCACGGCTTAAGCCTGAATAATAAAGAACTGAAAACATTTCAAAAGACTAATGAATCATATTAACAGAAGAGAACTAATTGGTTTTTAAAAACAGAAGCTTAAGAGTTATACTAGCTTTATGGGAAGTTAAGTATAACCACTTAAGATTGATAAAAGAAATGAGTTTGCCTATGTGTTTATAACAGACTTATATTGTGAAAAGAATAATAAGATGGTTTGATAAGTAGACATGATATGATGCTATGTGTGTTAGTATCTTGTAACGTTTGTATAGGTGAGTATCCTTGTTGTGCTTATGTTGTTTAAAGATAAGTTGTTATGTTAGTATACTATCACTCACCTCTTGAGATGATACCGGGGGTTAAGCGCCTCCGTCACGGGGGTAGACTTCAAAGTGATGCAGGACCATGATTCGAGAATACCTCATGCGGGTCGAGGGCCTATGCGGGCTACGAGAGTTCCAGGTTAGTATGCGGGGTTATGCCTCACGCGGATGCAATGTGGCCGTGCGGACAGCGAGTCGGGGCGATGCGAGGTAGCTACCGCCGATGCGGGGTTATACCTCATGCGGGCCCGTGAGTGGCCTATGCGGACTCGGAGTCGAGGATTAGGCTTGCGAGAATGATGATGAGGCGAGTGGCCTGTTCGATCATTCGCAGCCTAGACAAGACTCATTACAGTTACCTATTGTTGCTCTTGCTTGTGATGTGGCACTATGTGCGGTTTCCTTGGTTGTTTCCTACATATTTGTAAACTGGTTTTAAAAATGATATGTTTTCATTTAAGTACTTTACAGTTTCGCATACTTAGTACCTGTTGTACTGACCTCCATCGGGGGGCTGCGTTACATGCGCGGTAAGGGCAGCAGTGCTAGATCCGCGTCCTTAGGATCTCTACTTTGGTGTCGGGAGCTCCATCTCTTGGAGGCTCTACTTTTGGTATGATCTCCACTGTTGTAGATAGTTTGTATGATCGAGGTATGGCGGGGCCCTGTCGCCATAGTTGTATATTTCCTTAGGTGCTGTAGTCATGTTATGCGATTATCGGATATGTAATTGAACTATGATTATATAATATGCCGAAAGGCGATGTTTTCTCACATAAACTGTGTCTTATTTTATAAACTGTTTCATGTCTTGTTTTATATTTCCGCTGATTTCTCTGATGTATGACTACTTGGGTGCCCCGGTAAGGCACCAGTCACGGGCCCCGGAACGGGTCGTGACACCTGTAATCAACACACATGCCAACGTCCCGTCCTTCTTCTTCACGAACAATACCGGCGCTCCCCAGGGTGAAACATTAGGCCTAATGAAGCCCTTCTCCAGCAAATCTCTCAGCTGGTCCTTCAACTCTCTCAACTCGGCAGGTGCCATTACGTATGGCGGAATGGAAATAGGCGAGTGTCCGCAACACATCTATACAAAACTCGATCTCCTCTCGGGAGGATACCCGGAGGTCGTGCGGAAACACGTGCGGGAACTCTCGACTCGGGCCCGAAAATCTGGTACCGCAGCCTCAGTATCAAACACCCGAACGAGATGGTAGATATACCCTTCAGCGTCTTCCTAGCCTTGAGGTAGGAAATAAACCTACCCGGCGATCTGATGTTCCTCCCACTCAACAAATGGCTCGCCGAACTGGAACCGTACTCTCTCTCCTGCGGTCTACATTGGCGTAGTAAGAAGCTAGCCAATCCATGCCCGTGATCACGTCGAAATCGGTCATGTCCACTCATCAAGTCGGCTAGGTCCGACGATCATATGGTCCTTTGGACAAGCCACATATACCCGCCGAGCTACCACGAATCACCAGCTGGCGTAGCTACCTCGAAAGGGTCTATGGACTCGGGCTTTATCCACATCCTACTAGCGATAAGGGAGATATATAGGGACAGTAGAACCGGATCTATCAAGGCATACATCACAATCGGAGGCGATAAAGTACACTGGCGACATCGGTGAGGCCTCACGATCTGCCCGGTGGACAGGCATAAATGCGTTCGAGGACCGCTAGAATCGACCGAGCCACGACCTGC
Organism: Przewalskia tangutica; assembly: GCA_029844215.1. Lineage (NCBI taxonomy): Eukaryota > Viridiplantae > Streptophyta > Magnoliopsida > Solanales > Solanaceae > Przewalskia > Przewalskia tangutica. The sequence continues at coordinate 27,223,371 of CM056728.1, read as the reverse complement.
CGCGACCTGCTGGTCCATGAGTACCACGCCTCGGCGAGTGGCGAAGGAGATGATGAGCAGCAGACCACAGATGGTGAGCCCTACCACCCAGCTGCCTCGGTCGGACAGGCCCTCGCAAATGACCATCGCCACAATCAGAACAAACTCTCGGAGAGTACCACAATTCGAAATGGGATCTACCGCGACGGCCACACTAAGGGGTGGTCCGACCGCCAAGCCTCTGCCACCCTTAAAGTCGAAGTCACGGGGCCCGTCACGCCTGAATACTCTGGTGTCGAGGCGGTGTAGGAGTGCTCGAGCCGGGTGTGGTGCGAATCTAGACATTCTTGGTCGTCCACCTAATAACTACCAAGGACCCTGCCGTCCTGGTCCTCTTCTGCTGCTGTCGGTCAACCCGTCGGTCTCTACGCACCTTGCATCCAAGTGCATGAGCCTGCATGCGGGTAATGTCCATACCCGGCTGAAGAGAAACACCCGCACAAGACTCGGCCATATAATCATCTAGCCGGTGGCGTGGCGGTGCACCCTATCCTCATATCTGCTAACGCCGGGACATATCGAGCCAATGAATCAAACTCGACATTGTACTCCTAAGCGTGCGTCCTCATTGCCTCGATAACAAAAATCTATCGGCGTGCCCTTCTCATCCGCGTGGAGGCAAGAAGTGAGTGAGGAAAGCCTCGAGAACTCATCCCAGTAGGCGGGACGCGTGCTCTCCCGTGATAACTCCCATGAATCAAACCAATCGATGCGGTATCACGCGGCCGATGCGAACCGCGTCACGGACTCGGTCTCGGCGCGATCATCCTCATAATCCTCAGAATCGACGGATGAACTCCTGCGGATCATCCTGCGGCCTCGACGTAGAACTCGCGGGCTGACTCGAGAAATCTCGTAGCCTCAAACTATACGCCTCGGGTGAACCACGGGTGCTCACGGGTGGAGGCCAGGCTGAATCGCATCCGGCTGTCTCGTATGCGCCACAATCCTAGCCAATAGTGGGCCATCTCCTTGTACCCTATCTCCTCCGCCCGCAGGTGTGGGGCGGGAGGTGCAGTGCTGTGGTCTCTCTTTGGGGCGGCGTCATGGAACTCGCCGTCTCGGGTATAGGCGGGCACGAGCCCTCGTAACTCTCGGTGTCTACTAGCGGCTCCTCGCTGCCTTGCCCTTCTGGGCCCGGGTTGCCTTACGTGGAGGCATAACTGTTACAGAAAAAGGGATACGTTAGAAGGGTACGACTTATAACACAGCTCTAAGGCACGATCTCAGAATGAGAAGAATGGAAACCAATCCTAAATATCCTATAGCCTACTGATTATTGGTGTGGTGCGCACACCGATAATCAAGACTCTACTAGATCTGATGTCGTAGACATTTTCCGAGGATTAATCGCTTCGATACCACTTTTGTCACGACCGTTCGGGGCGTGGTCGTGCCTTACCGGCACCCAGTAGTCATACATCAGTAATCGAACATAAGACAAGACAAGAAACATTATAAAAATAGAAAGCAGTTTATCGATGAAAAGCTTGCCTTTCGGCATATATATATAACCCAAGTTTTGCGATTACATCCCACTGCATAATAGGACTGCACCTGCAAGAAGTAAACCTCTATGGCGGGACGGGGCCCGCCTACCTGAATGTACAAAAACTATCTACAATGAGGAGATCATACCCAAAGTAGAGCCTCCTAGAAGATGGAGCTCACGACACCAAAGCAAAGATCCTAAGGATGTGGATCTAGCACACTTTGCCTTACCTGCGGCGTGAGCAGCCCCGAAGGAGGTCGATCTAACAGTACCAAGTATGTGAAAGCGTAAAGTACTTAAATGAAATCATATCACTTTAAAAATCAATTTTACAAATATGCACGAAACAACGATGTAGCACATAGTGCCACATCATAAACAAGAGCAACAATAGGTAAGCTGTGTCTTTTCTAGGCTGCGGATGATCGAGCGGGGCCACTCGCCCATATTATCATTCTGCAAGCCTAATCGACTCCGTAGTCCGCATAGGCACTCACATAGGCGCGTGAGGTATAACCCGCGTCGAGGGTAGCTACTCCTCGGCGTATCGGACTCGTAGTCCGCATGGCCACATAGACCGCATGAGGTATAACCCGCACACTAACACCGGAACTCGTAGCTCGCATAGGTCCCTGGACCCGCGTAGGTATCCTCGCATCATAGTCACACATCGCTCGAGGTATACCGCGTCGGAGGCGACAACCCCGGTATTATGTCAAGAGGTGAGCGATATAATACTAACATAACAGCTTATCGTTAAACAACATAAGCACAACAAGAATACCCTCTTATACAAACGTTACAAGACACTAACACACATAACGTCATATCATGTCTACTTATCAAACCATCTTATTATTCTTTCCATAAATCAATATAAGTCTGTTATAAACACATAAGTAAACTGTTCCTTTTATCTTTCTTAAGTGGTTATACCTATCTTCCCATAAAGCTAGTATAACTCTTAAGCTTGATGTTTTAAAAACCAATTAGTTCTCTTCTGTAAGAAAATGATTCAATATTCTTTTGAAATGCTTTAAGATCCTTATTATTCAGGCTTAAGTCGCAAGACATTGCCGTAAATATTATTCAGGCTTAAGTCAAAAGACATTGCCGTAAGTATTATTCAGTTAACACGTGTACGTCTACCGTACTATATATATATTTTAAAAAATCATTCTTTAGGAAGAATCACATACCTTCTCGGCGAAAACCACCTGCCAAGTTGAATATGTCGCGCGCAGAGAATCAACCTATAATAGTCAGACACGTCTATCAACGTCTAGACTACTCTGTAAACAGTTCTAAGCAGAGGGTCCTTTATTCTACGGAAAATCGGGCAGCACTTCCCTACCCGGTGGGCTACTCAAGTCTACTGTGAAAACAGTCCTAAGTAAGTATAGTTCAATTATTCTTCTTTTATACCCTTCTACTGTGATAACAGTTCAATTCTATTCTGTAATATTCTTCTAAGTATTTAATACATATTCTTATACTTCTACAGTATGTATTCTCTAATTATAAAAGAAGGGTAAGATTATTTACCTCTATAAGCCCAATATTATCCAAGTATAAACGTCGATCCTGAGCGAGGTTTAGCTCCTAGGTTGTACGCTCCGATAGCTCCAAGGAAACCTTAGAAGTTCTTCACAACTTCTACAAGTACTAAGGGATTTGGGCTAGGGTATTTTGGGCATTATAACAATACTAGAGGGCAACTTTTCTACCAATGGAGGGGGGTAGGTTTCGGCTAGGCTAGGGGGGGTTGCCTCGGCCAAGCTTCACAAGGGGAGGGGGAGGTGTTTGGACGAAAAGCTACAAGGGAGAGGGAAGGATTTTCAAGACTTGGAAAGGAATTTGTGGATGAAGAACTCTTCATCTTAAGGGGGTATTTATAGGTCAAGCCATGGCCAACCAAGGGCCAAGATGATGCCAAGTGCAAGGCAAGTGTAAGGTCAAGATTTGGGCAAGTGTCCTTATCCATCCACTACACAAAATATCCTACCAACTACTTGACAAAATAAGCCATCCAATTCGGTCCATTTCCGCCTCACATCCATCAATGAGAGGGTGACAAGTGTCGCCCTCTCGTTGGTCCAAAATGTTTCGTCTCTCGGAAAAATCCGCAAAAATTAGAAATGACATAGCCGGAATTTATCCTACGCGAGTCTTGTTAAACGTTTCGTCGGAAAACGATTCTTTAAGTGAGTTGTGCCCAAAAAAAACGTCCCATGCCTAAACTTTAAGGCTAAACTTTCGTACGTACGCCCTCACGTACATACTCTGGAAATACGGGGTATAACACTTCTTCTTCTTCAAGTTTTTGAAACCCTTAGAAAGAGAAGAACAAGATTAACTTATTTTTCAAGATTAAGCACCTTAACCAAGTTCTAAGCCAAGTTAAATACTTGAAGCATTGGTCACGATTTTGACAAGAAAACTGTCTTGAAACCCTAAGCTTGTTTACGAACTTTTTGAAAGAAAAAAACATGAAAGCAGGATGGTTACAAGCTTGTAGAGGATACGTATGTGTTATGGTAACGTGAAGAAGTGGTGTGAATATGAAGCAGTTGTAGCCGAGACTTGTGGACTGTTTTGGCTAAAAGATAAGGTAAGATTTCTTCTTCGTCTTTGAGAATAATGGAAGTTATATGATGTTGTAGTTAAGAGATGAACTTGTGTTAAGTGAAATGGTGAATAAGAAGTGCATGATACAGTTTTGGCATGTTAGCCGATTTTAGACTGTTTTTAGTATATTGGATTCGTTGGTTATTGTTATTATTATCGTCACTGACTGCATGTTAAAATGAAGGAAATCTTGTTATGGAAAGTTGACATGGTTTATTGATGCGCGATTTATGCATACGCTAAACGCAAGTGCACGTGTCGTGACAAGTAATATAGTCTAGAAGACCGAGTTATCGTCCTCAGGGATTAGTGTCCAATTACCAACTTCTATTCTGTAGTATCTATTTGGTAACCGATAATTTGATGAATTGTTTATAGCTATGATTATAGATGCTAACTAAATTACTTTACTTTACTTCAGATATGATGGAAATAGGGCTTTCAAATCTCCTCGACTATCCGCTCGCTTTACTCGTTAATGCAAATAATTAAGGTTCTTCTTCTATTTTGAGATAGCAGGTTAACTAAGTCGTTTTATACTCCTGTTAAGGTAATATAAACACTCAACCCCAATGTAGAACCCTTCTATCTTTCGATGACAAGATTGACTACAAAAGAGGATTAAGAGCAATAACCTATCAAGCTACACAAGTATCGGGGTACTTTTGTTATACCCCGTAGTTCCAGGGTATGTATGCGAGGACGTACGTACGAGAATACGACAGAAAGATTGGAAAGGAAGAAAGAGGTGATTTTTCCACGGAAAAGTTTCCGGTTTTTGTGAAGGAAAAAGGTTCGTTAATGGGAATTGGATTCCCAGATTTGGTATTCGGACTTCCTGGAATATTAGAGAATTATGCAATTTTATTTTCGGAAATGGTCACGTGGGGCCACGGAGAAATTTACTGGTTTTGTAGGCCCACTTTGTTTTCGAGATTTTGGCCATTGTGGATATTTTGGAAGATGTTTTATTTTGGGCCAATAGGAGGGTGACACGTGTCACCCCGCCTAGTGGCTTTCGCCGAATGACATTTGTGCAACACCCGATTAAGTCGTTTTTAAACGCTTTACATAACTTGCGAGGAAAATTCCGCTATGTCTTTTCTTATTTTTGCGGATTTTTCCGAGAGACGAACATCTTGGACCAACGGGAGGGTGACATGTGTCACCTCATTGGAAGCAAGTGGGGCGCACTGACGATTTGGGGTGTCAGTGGGTAGATATTTTTGGTAGATATTTGTGAGGGTTTTAAGGAGTAGGGACTAGGGCACTTGGGCATATCTTGGCCTACACTTGCCTAGCACTTGGCTAGATCTTGGCCATTGGTTGGCCTTTGCTTGACTATAAATACCCTCCTCGTGAAGACTTCTTCATCCCAAAATCTCTAAGTCTTGAAAGCTTCTTCCTCCCCAGTGTAGTGTCTTGGCGAGAGTCCTCCCCCTTTGTGAGGCCTTTGGCCGAGAGCACCCTCCCCTCGCCGAGAGTTTCCCAGTGGGCCGAGGGGTATACACCCCCTCGTGGGGTGTTGTCTCGGATAAATACCCCTCTTGGTAGAAATACTCTCAAAAGTATTACTATACCCAAATTACCTTAGCCAGATACCTTGTAGTATTCCAAAGAAACCTCTATACGTAGAGTCTTAAATACTACCAGTATGTCCTTTTGTCTCAAACCGAAACCCTAAGGAAATCTTCGTTGATTGATTGAAGTATTTAAGTAGAAGTTGGTTAGAACTTCTAAGGGTTGTTGGAGCGGTCGAGCACCGAGTAGGAGCTAAGCGTTGCTAAGGATCGACATTTATACTTGGATAATTATGGGCTTATCGAGGTAATTATCTTGTCTCTAATTGTAATTGGAAATTACATGTTGTTAGAATATATAGTCAAGCATACTATATATAGAACTAAGCTTAATCTTTGGCAATGTCTTTTGACTTAAGCTGAAGATTAAAGAAAAGAATCGAATCAGTATGTACATAGGATCGTATTGCAAGAGACTTGTGTAGTATTATCGAGTAGAATTGTACACGTCCAGGTTAGACGTATAAACCCCCGGTTGGCTTGGTGGCGGCCTCGATAGAGAGGAGATTTACGTCATGCGGGTGTGAGGTGCCGAATTTTCAGAGAAATGGAACCTTGTGTTTTGAAGGTAATAGACGTTTGTTACCATTTTAGGTGAAAATACTAAGAGTAGCGTATTCTACTTGAGGAGTGGAAAGGGCTAGCAAGGTTGTAGTACTTGGAGCATTTTGCTTATTGTCGATACTCGTCGCGAGGTATGTGAACCTCTTCCTATCTCTTCTAGCATGATATGTGTGAACTATGTAGTACGGTAGACGTACATGTGTTAACTGTGTTTGATTGTTTTTAAAACATAAAGTGTTATAATGGCTTTATGGGAAGTTGGTTATAACAGCTTTATGTAGGTAAGAAAATACTTTGTGGTTTTAAAAGGTAACTGATGTGAATTATAACTGGCTTGTTATAATAAAGAACTTGATGTATTTCAAACGATTTTTAAAAGTTTTTGATGGAGAGTAATACTTGGTTTTTGAAAACTTAAGAGTTATACTAGCTTTATGGGAAGTTAGGTATAACGGCTTAAGAATGTTTTACTGATTTCGGAAATCAGAATGTGTATCGCCAAACCATCGCAGTTAATAAAGGAAAATGTACTGACTAACGAGTTGTATTATTAAAACCAGTAGAAACCTCCATCTGCATAGAAACTAAGATGAGACAAAATGATATTACATTTTCTAGGTCATGGTCAGTAGTAAGATTATTATAAACAAGAATAACCTATTCACTCATAAGACTTATGTTACTCAAATGTTTTAAAAGAGATTAAGACTATGAGTTATGAAACCTTTCTAAAATAAGTAACTTGAGCATTTTGAAACTAGGCAAACTTGGACGTTTGGAAAATAATGTTGTTACTTGATTTTACAAAGGTAGGTGTTTTAGGTTTACTTAAAAAGATACCACTCTATTTTATACTACGTATTGTGTGACTTATGTGGAAGGAACGGATCTTTTAAAGATTTAATGTATGAAGTACTTTGGGGATGGATAATTCAACTTGTTAATAGAAAGTACCTTGTGTGAATAACTTGATTGTATTGGTTTGTGACAGCCTTGTAATACTTTCTTGTTGATTTGATAAGTAAACATGTTAGGATGCTACGTGTGTTAGTATCTTGTGATGTTAGTGTAAAGGGGTTTTCCTCGATCGCGCTTTAAAGTTGTTTGACTATCACCGTTATGTTGGTATTGTACCACTCACCTTGACTTGTGTCCGAGGTTGTCGCCTCCGACGCGGGTAGACTCGGCGATGCAGGACCATGATTCGAGAATACCTCATGCGGGTCCAGGGGATCCATGCGGAACTACGGGAGTTCCAGGTTAGTTTACGGCCCTTGTGGTCATGCGGTCTTTGTGACCATGCGGACTGCGAGTCCAGGACGATGCCGGGGAGTAGCTACCCTCGATGCGGGGTTATACCTCATGCGGGCCTATGAGGTTGGACTATGCGGAGCTGCGGAGAGTTCCAGGGCTAGACGCGCACATTTGATACTGCGGGCGAGTGACCAGCTTTCATCATGTGACGGTCTAGACAGATATCATGTCACACCCCGAAAATCGGGCCCGCGACTGGTGCCTTACCCCGGGCACCCTAGTGATACATACATCAGAGAAAATCAGCGGAACATAAAACATGAGTCATTAAACAAGAGATATAATAAATAAACAGGCCAACCAAAACAGTTGCCTTCAGTATATACATAAAACTCGAACAGTTTAATCCTTTTACACCTCGCCACAACAAGATTACAGACTTAAGATTTACACGACAATGACGGACAGGCCCCGCCATACCCTGATCAGCAAGAACCTACAACTCGTGGAACACATACCAAAAGATAAGCCTCCGAGAAACGGAGCTTCCTAACGCTACCGAATCGTGATCCTATGGCGAGGATCCACGATCGATGTACCTCTACTGCGGATGAACGCAGCCCCGGGCGAGGTCGATAACAGTACCAAGTATGTGAAATCGCATAATATCAGAATGAAATCATAACAGTCTATACAAAGCAGGAGACATGTATGATAGCCAAACTACAGTACGCAACATATAACAGTTATATCAGGTCAGGGTCTCACGCCCACAACATCAATCATGCCCGTGGAATACCTTCCTCACTGTCGGCAGTCCATGATATGATAACAACAAGACATCAATCCAAATGGAAGCATACCCGTGCGCTACGCATCGTGTCAGTATGTCCAAAGGGAAACAATAAGACAACATTCCAAATGGACGCATACCCGCAGCGCCACGCATCGTGTCGGTATGTCCAAAGAAACAATAGACAAGATTCCAAATGGACGATACCCGCGCGCCACGATCGTGTCGGATGTCCAAAAGGAAATCACAAGGCGATAATCAAATGGAAACATACCCGCGCGCCACGCATCGTAGTCGAGATATCCAAAGCGATTAACCACAAGACCTCGACCAAATGGAAGCATACCCGCAGCGCCACGATCGTGTCGGTATGTCCAAAACGATTAACAACAATAATACTATCAACGTAAACGCACTGCGGAATTTCTCCGCCACACGCCAAGACGCCCCAAGAAGTTCTCAACTACCAACCGAACCCTCCATCGAGACGCCAGAACACGAAATACAACGCTTTGCACAACAAAGGCTATCACAACAAGCATAGGCAAATTATACACAACTCAAGTACTTTCCTTTTATGACAAAATCCGGGTTTTAACCCTAAAGTACTACGTGCGTTAAATTCTTTAAAAGAGATCCATTACTTTTATCAAAGTCACCCGATACCCGTAGTATTAGAATGACCAACCCACATTCCTTTTCAAAACCAAGTAACAACATTCTTTTCCTAAGTTCCAGTTTGCCTAGTTTCAATTACTCAAGCTTCTCATTTTCAAATGGTTTCATAGTTCATAAACTTAATCACTTGATTCCTTTTTAGAACAATTGAGTAATATATGTCTCACGTGAGTAGGTTATTCTTGTTTACAACATTCTTATTACAGCAGCCACGATCTAGAAAATGTAATATCATTTTGTCTCATCTTAGTTTCTATGCAGATGGAGGTTTCTACTGGTTTTAATACGATACATCATTATTCAATACTTTTTCCTTTATTAACGCTGCAGTGGTCTGTCGATACACATTCTGATTTTCGAAATCAGTAAAACATTATCCCTTTAAATAAAACCAAGTACTCATTACTCACGAATGAGGTTTCACACAAACATCCACATTAAAACAAATAAGTTAAGTCTCTTATCTTATAAGATCAAGTCTCTTAACTTCCAACTTCAGTAAACTATTTAAAACCACAAAGTATTTTCTTACCTACATAAAGCTGTTATAACCAACTTCCCATAAAGCCGTTATAACACTTTATGTTTCAAACCAATCAAATACATTAAACACATGTACGTCTACCGTACTACATAGTTACACACATATCATGCCAGAACAGATAGGAAGAGGTTCACATACCTCGCGACGAGTATCGACAATAAGCAAAATGCTCCAAGTACTACAACCTTGCTAGCCCTTTCCACTCCTCAAGCAGAATACGCTACTCTTAGTACTTTCACCTAAAAAAGGCCACAACGTCTATTAACCTCAAAACACAAGGTTCCATTTCTACGTAAAATTCGCAAGACCTCCCCGCAACAACAGCGTAAAACTCCTCCTCTATCGAGGCCGGCTACCAAGCCAACCAGGGGGGGGGGGGGTTTACACGTCTAACCGGACGTGTACAACTCTACTCAGTAATACAACACAAGTCTACTGCAATACAGTCCTATGTAAATACAGTTCAGTTCTTTTCTTTATTCTTCAGGCTTAAGTCAAAAGACATTGCCGCAGTACTAATCTTAGTTCTATATATAGTATACTTCAACTATATATTCAACAACATGTAATTTCCAATTACAAATAGAGGGACAAGATAATTACCTCGATAAGCCCATAATTATCCAAGTTAAATGTCGATCCTTAGCAACGTTTAGCTCCAACTCCGGGTGCTCCATCCCGCTCCAAACAACCCTTAGAAGTTCTAACCAACTTCTACCTAAATACTTCAATCAAACAATGAAGATTTCCTTGTGGTTTCTGGCTGAGACCAAAGGGACAAAAGGTAGTATTTCCGGGCTCTACGTATAGAGGTATCTTTGGAATACTACAAGGTACAAGGCTAAGGTATTTTGGGCATTATAACAATACTTGGAAGACAACTTTCTACCAAGGGGGGGAGGGGTACCTCACGAAAACACTCCAAGATAGGGGGGGGTTTCTCGGCCAAAGGGCCTTGACAAGGGAGGGGGAACTCTCGGCTCAAGGCCTCACAAAAGTGGTGGGGAGTTGGACGAGAGCCAACAAGAGGAGGAGAGGCTTTCAAGACTTAGACAGTGAGGAGTGAATGAATAAGTCTTCACGCTGAGGGTATTTATAGCAAAGCCAAAGGCCAACCAATGGCCAAGATCTAGCCAAGTGCTACAAGTGTAAGGCCAAGATCAAGCCAAGTGCACCCTAGACCCTACTCCTTAAAACCTCACAAATATCTACACAAATATCTTGCCCAACCCTATCTCCCAATCGTCCCACGCGCCCACCTTGCCCACCAAGAGAGGTGCTGCCGCCTCTCGTTGGTCCAAAATGTTCCGTCGCCGGAAAAATCCGCAAAAATACAAACGACATAGCCGGAATTTTCCTTCGCAGCTACGCAAAACGCTTCGTCGAAAAATGACTCCAACCGTGTTGTGCACAAAGGTAAAATCGCCAGGTGCCACGGGGTGACACATGTCGCCCCGATTCGCCTAATATTTCGTCTTCCAAAATATCCAAAATACCGAAATCTCAAAACAAAGCGGGCCCACAAAATCAGAATTTCTCCCGTGGCCCCACGTGACCATTTCCAAAATAAAATTCCATAATTCTCTAATATTCCAGAAGTCCGAATACCAAACTGGGAATCCAATTCCCATTAACGAACCTTTTTCCTTCACAAAACCGAAACTTTTCCGTGGAAAAATCACCTCTTTCTTCCTTTCCCATCTTTCTGTCGTATTCTCGTACGTACGTCCTCGCATACATACCCTGGAACTACGGGGTATAACATTCTCCCCTCCTTAGAAACATTCGTCCCGAATGTTCCTTCTCAAGACGGATATCGAAGAAGCTCTTGCAACAAAATTGCCCACGCCACATCTTGGCCACGAAATAACACACGTTCTCCTCCTTCCTTACTCGTCGTGCCCTTCTCGAACACTTGAACTCTTCTAGTATACGTACCACACTTCAGTCATCGCCGCCTTCCCAAAACCTTGGAGTCACCACCTCCAAACTTGGTCATCTTACTAGCCGTAATATCCCCTAAGGCCATTCCCGGCATTCACGAACGATTCTGGTCGGACACATCCACAAACTCATACGATGGTCGTCTAAACTCGGGCCTAGCACCCTCGTGACCCTACCACCTGGCGGGACCACCCAGAACCGACCCCACCCCAAACCGGGTTACGGGTTGACCCGCAAATGGTCCTCAACCCGACCCCCAACCGCGCCAAACTCTTGTTCCCCGATCCGGAACAATCTTACTAATTCACATCATGAAAGCTACTACTTCCATCTCACACTACCCATGGACTCATCACACAGATAAATCCCACGTATACTACTCACCCTTATAAAGGTCAAACATAAAACGAATCTTATACTCAAGATGACCTTACCTCTAAGGTCTCAGTCGTGAAATAGTCTAAGGTTCACACTTACCATGCCCCCATACGTAACCTTCCAACTAACCATGTATTCTAACTCACACATATCACAATGCTATCCGTACATAGCACACAATAATGAGATCATCATAACAAACATACCAAAACTCTAGAGGGTTATGATATACCAAGCTACCGCCCACTCTAATCATAGGCCGCCTCGCAGGCGCATACCGTAGGCGTGATGAACCACCACAACTCGGGCGTCGAAGTCGTAACATCCGCGCTTCCTTGGTCGGACAGTCCTCGCAAAATGGCCTCGCTGGCCGCATGCAAAACAAACTCCCAATCTAGCACGACACTCTCCAAAATGGAGTCTACCACAACGGTCACAACGAGGTAGGTGGCTTCACCGTTAACACCCCGCTTCTCCCGAAAATCTGAACCTCGAGCCCTCGACCGCCTCAAGACGGAGGACCACTCAGCATCGCGGGGTATATAACTAGCTCGCCTGAGGCGGTCCGCCTCGAAAGTCACCAAAGGACCTCTGCCCCGCCCTTCTCACGATCCAGTCATTCCTTCGACCCTCCGTGCCTCACATCCTAGCGCATGAGCTCGCACGCGGCAATGTCCATGCCCTGAAGAGAAACACCCGCACAAGACTCACCATATAATCATCTAGCCCGTGACGTGGCGATGCACCCTATCCTCCATATCGCAACTAGCGCAGGACATATCGAGCCAAAGAATCGAACTCGACATTGTACTCCCTAACAGGTCGCCTCTGCCTCGCAGAACAAAAATCGCCGCCCGTGCTCCTCATCCGCGAGGCAAGAAGTGCGTGAGAAAGCCCCAAAACTCATCCCATATCACGGAGTGCATGCTCTCCCGAAAGCTCCCATGAATCAAACCAATCGATCGCGGTATCACGCACCGACGCGAACCAAAGGTCACGCACTCGGTCTCAAGCCTTGATCACCCGTGACGATCCGGCAGAATCGCCGGATGAACTCCTCGCGATCATCCTCGTGCCTCGACCAGAAACTCGCGGGCTACAACTCGTAAAGTCCCGTAGCCTCAAACTATCTCGCCGGGTGAACCATCGGTGCATCGAATCGAATCGCCAGATCCAAAGATATCCTCATATCCGCCACGACTCGCCAATAATCGCCATCTCTCGCGACCCATCTCCCCGCCTGCATCGTGGACCGAGGCTCGTATCAGAGTCTCGCAGCCCATCGCCGCGCTTTAAACTCGCTGGTGCCGGGCGGCGCCGCTAAACTCGCCGTCAAGCACTGCTCGTCTCGACCGCTCGCGCTCGAACTCCTCTCAGATCTCACTAGCAGCCTCGCCGCTTTGCCCTTCTGGCTCTGCTTGCGCGAGGCATAATCGTAAAACAAGATACGTCGGAGGGTCCAACTCACAACACGCTCTAAGGCACGATCTCGTAATGAGAAGAAATGGAAACCAATCCTAAATGTCTTATAGCCTCCTCGATTATAGATGGTGCACAACACACCGATAATCAAGACTCTACTAGACACGGTGCAGAGACACTTTCCGAGGATTAATCGCTCGATACCACTATGTCACACCCCAAAATCGGGCCCGCGATCGTGCCTTACCCCGCACCCTAGTGATACATACATCGAGAAAATCAGAACATAAAACATGAGTCATTAAACAAGAGATATAATAAATAAACAAAGCCAACCAAAAATTGCCTTCAAGATATACATAAAACTCGAATAGCTTAATCTTTTACACCCCGCCCACAACAAGATTACATGCACTTAAGATTTACATGACAATGACGGACAGGCCCCGCCATACCCGATCGCACAAGAACCTACAACTCGTGGAACACATACCAAAAGATAAGCCTCCTGAGAAACGGAGCTTCCTAACGCTGAATCGTGATCCTATGAGCGAGGATCCACGATCGATGTACTTACTCGCAGATGAACGCACTTCCGGGCGAGGTCGATAACAGTACTAAGTATGTGAAATCGCATAATATCAGAATGAAATCATAATACTATACAAAGCAGAGACATGTATGATAGCCAAACTACAAGACGCAACATATAACGCTTATATCAGTCGTGGTCTCACGCCCACAACATCAATCATGCCCGTGGAATACCTTTCCTCATCCGCCATCCATGATATGATAACAACAAGACAAAGAATCCAAATGGAAGCATACCCGCAGCGCTACGATCGTGTCGGTATGTCCAAAGGAAACAATAAGACAACATTCCAAATGGACGATACCCGCGGCGCTACGCATCGTGTCGTATGTCCAAAGGGAAACAATAGACAACATTCCAAATGGACGATACCCGCGCGCACGCATCGTGTCGAGATGTCCAAAAGGAAATCACAAGGCGATAATCAAATGGAAACATACCCGCGCTACGCATCGTGTCGTGATATCCAAAGCGATTAACCACAAGACCTCGACCAAAATGGAAGCATACCCGCGCTACGATCGTGTCGGTATGTCCAAAACGATTAACAACAATAATACTATCAACGAAACGCACGTGGAATTTCTCCGCCACCGCCAAGACGCCCCAAGAAGTTCTCAACTACCAACCGACCCTCCATCGAGAGACGCCAGAACACGTAAATACAACGCTTTGCACAACAAAGGCTATCACAACAAGCATAGGCAAATTATACACAACTCAAGTACTTTCCTTTTATGACAAAATCCGGGTTTTAACCCTAAAGTACTACGTGCGTTAAATTCTTTAAAAGAGATCCATTACTTTTATCAAAGTCACCCGATAATACGTAGTATTAGAATGACCAACCCACATTCCTTTTCAAAACCAAGTAACAACATTCTTTCCTAAGTTCCAGTTTGCCTAGTTTCAATTACTCAAGCTTCTCATTTTCAAATGGTTTCATAGTTCATAAACTTAATCACTTGATTCCTTTTTAGAACAATTGAGTAATATATGTCTCACGTGAGAGTAGGTTATTCTTGTTTACAACATTCTTATTACAGCAGCCACGATCTAGAAAATGTAATATCATTTTGTCTCATCTTAGTTTCTATGCAGATGGAGGTTTCTACTGGTTTTAATACGATACATCATTATTCAATACTTTTTCCTTTATTAACGCTGCAGTGGTCTGTCGATACACATTCTGATTTTCGAAATCAGTAAAACATTATCCCTTTAAATAAAACCAAGTACTCATTACTCACGAATGAGGTTTCACACAAACATCCACATTAAAACAAATAAGTTAAGTCTCTTATCTTATAAGATCAAGTCTCTTAACTTCCAACTTCAGTAAACTATTTAAAACCACAAAGTATTTTCTTACCTACATAAAGCTGTTATAACCAACTTCCCATAAAGCCGTTATAACACTTTATGTTTCAAACCAATCAAATACATTAAACACATGTACGTCTACCGTACTACATAGTTACACACATATCATGCCAGAACAGATAGGAAGAGGTTCACATACCTCGCGACGAGTATCGACAATAAGCAAAATGCTCCAAGTACTACAACCTTGCTAGCCCTTTCCACTCCTCGCTGCACACGCTACTCTTAGTACTTTCACCTAAAAAGGCCACAACGCTCTATTAACCTCAAAACACAAGGTTCCATTTCTACGTAAAATTCGAAGACCTCCCGCAACAACAGAATCTCCTCCTCTATCGAGGCCGGCTACCAAGCCAACCAGGGGGGGGGGGGGGTTTACACGTCTAACCGGACGTGTACAATTCTACTCAGTAATACAACACAAGTCTACTGCAATACAGTCCGATGTAAATCAAGTGCCGTGCTTTTCGTTATTCTTCAGCTTAAGTCAAAAGACATTGTCATAAGATTAATCTTAGTTCTATATATAGTATACTTCAACTATATATTCAACAACATGTAATTTCCAATTACAAATAGAGGGACAAGATAATTACCTCGATAAGCCCATAATTATCCAAGTTAAATGTCGATCCTTAGCAACGTTTAGCTCCAACTCCGGGTGCTCCATCCCGCTCCAAACAACCCTTAGAAGTTCTAACCAACTCCTACCTAAATACTTCAATCAAACAACGAAGATTTCCTTGGTTTGGTTTGAGACCAAAGGGACAAAAGGTAGTATTTCCTGCTCTACGTATAGAGGTATCTTTGGAATACTACAAGGTACAAGGCTAAGGTATTTTGGGCATTATAACAATACTGGAAGACAACTTTCTACCAAGGGGGGTACCTCACGAAAACACTCCAAGATAGGGGGTTTCTACCAAAGTGGCCTTGACAAGGAGGGGAACTCTGCTCAAGGCCTCACAGTGTGGGGGAGTTGGACGAGAGCCAACAAGAGGAGGAGAGGCTTTCAAGACTTAGACAAAGTGAGGAGTGAATGAATAAGTCTTCACAAGGGAGGGGTATTTATAGCAAAGCCAAAGGCCAACCAATGGCCAAGATCTAGCCAAGTGCTACACAAGTGTAAGGCCAAGATCAAGCCAAGTGCACCCTAGACCCTACTCCTTAAAACCCTCACAAATATCTACACAAATATCTTGCCCAACCCTATCTCCCAATCGTCCCATGCCGCCCACCTTGCCCACCAACGAGGGTGCCAAGCGCCTCTCGTTGGTCCAAAATGTTCCGTCGCTCGGAAAAATCCGCAAAAATACAAAACGACATAGCCGGAATTTTCCCTTCGCAAGCTACGCCAAACGTTTCGTCGAAAAGCGACTCCAACCGGGTGGTGTGCACAAAGGTCAAATCGCCAAGGGTGCCACAGGGTGACACATGTCGCCCCGATTCGCCTAATATTTCGCCTTCCAAAATATCCAAAATACCGAAATCTCAAAACAAAGCGGCCACAAAATCAGAATTTCTCCCGTGGCCCCACGTGACCATTTCCAAAATAAAATTCCATAATTCTCTAATATTCCAGGAAGTCCGAATACCAAATCTGGGAATCCAATTCCCATTAACGAACCTTTTTCCTTCACAAAAACCGGAAACTTTTCCGTGGAAAAATCACCTCTTTCTTCCTTTCCCATCTTTCTGTCGTATTCTCATACGTACGTCCTCGCATACATACCCTGGAACTACGGGGTATAACATATCATGACACAGTTTATGACCTTGTTGGTACTGTGGGTTTTAGTAGTCGGCTATGCCTTCGTACTTACCCGCATGCTTTATTATAACACAGTGGGACACGTGTTCATGTGTGTTCCTTGGTGCTTTCATATCATAGATCGCGGTGAGGAATGTGTTCCACGCACGATTGATGTTGTGGCGTGAGACCAATTGTTATATTTTAGTGATGACTGAGGCGTGAGTCCACGACTGATACGATCGCTTATTTATCAGGAATCGTAATTTGGTTATCATACATGTCTCCCGCTTTGTATAGACTACTATGATTTCATTTACGATTTATTTTCGCCACATACTTGGTACTGTTGATCGACCTCCTTCGGGCCGCGTCATGCCGCAGTAAAGGTACACCGCCATCGATCCTCGCTCTTAGTGGTCACAGTCGTTGGGAAAGCTCCGTTTCTCCCGAGGCTTATCAGCGTATAGTCCCCTGTTGTTGTAGGTATTTACATTCAGGTATGGCGGGCCCCGTCCCCGCCATTGTTGTCGATCATTTCTTAGAGGTCTGTAATCACAAGTGTGGTTTGTAAAAGGATTAAACTGCTCATGATGAAAAAGTTGTTATTTATATATACGCCGTAAGGCAAGTTTTCTCGACATCGCTTATACTTCATTTGTTTCATGTATGTGTTTTATGTTCGTGATTACTGATGTTGTATCACTAGGGTGCCCGGTAAGGCACCACCACGCCCCGAACGGTCGTGACAAAAGTGGTATCGAGCGATTAATCCTCGGAAAGTGTCTACGCATCGTATCGATGAGTCTTGATTATCGGTGTGTTGTGCACCACACCAATAATCAGGAGGCTATAGGATATTTAGGATTGGTTTCTATTCTTCTCACTCTGAGATCGTGCCTTAGAGCTGTGTTGTAAGTTGGACCCTCTGACGAAATTCTTTCCCCTATCGTTATGCCTCCGCGTAGGGCAACCCGGGCCCAGGAGGGCAAGGCAGCCGAGGGAGCTGCGAGTAGAGTTCAGAGGGTTACGTGGCACAGCCCAATCATTACCTAGGTAATGCTTCATTCGGGATTTCTGCGACGTCACTAGCCCCAAGAAAGTTTAGCACGCGGCGGCGCCTCCATCTGCGCCATGATATTTGAACCTTCGCCCACGACCGAGAAGAGAATATGGATTACAAAGAGGCGACCCTGTTACTAGCTATGGATTTGGCTACCAGAGAGTATACCGATGTACCGCGAGTCTTGATGGCTATCTAAGAGAGGGTCGTGCAAGAGTAATTCTTCAGTTAGGCTTGAGCATGGCCTGTGTACGGGCTTATGCGCATCAGGCCGAGAACATAGAAATCATGGTGGGTTAACCGAGTAAGATTTTGGGGATAGAAGGTGTGAGCCTTAGAGTGTTATACGTAGAGACCTTAGAGGTGAGGCCATCTCAAGAAAAGGTGTAGTGTTATGTTTGATCCTTATCAGAAGTGCATAGTGCACGTGAGCTATGTGTGGGATAGGTCCCTAGTAGTGTGGAATGACAGGGGGTAGTTGAGCTAAGAAGACCGCTAGGTTTTCGGAACGTGATTAGTGAGATTGTTCCTTCAGGGAACTAGTGTTTTGCGCGTTGCCGGGTCAGGTTGAGGCCACGTCGCGGGTCAACCCGCGACCTGTTTTATGGTGGGGTCAGTTTGTGGTGGTCCCGCCTTGTGTTAGGGTCATGAGGGTGTTAGGCCCATGTTTAGTTAACCAGCGTACGAGTTCGTGGATGCGTTCGACCAGTGGTCGGGCCGATGGGGGCAGCCCATCGTGTTCTTCGGTCGGGATCGTTCACTCGGCAGTGTTGATTTTATCAGAAAGGTTGTAAGGCTGCACGGGGTGCCTACCTTCACCTTATGGCAGACAGTGGAGCCCAGGGTACGGCTGTTTTTGTTTCTGGAAGTTTTACCAGGCAGGGTTAAGAACTCAGGTAAGTCTCAGAATCGCATTCGCCTCTGCGGTGCTTGGATTTCAGGGTTAGTTGTGGGGATTGTTGTCTCCCGTGGAGGGAGTGTTTAAGCTACCAATTCAGTGTTCGGATGTCACCTTTTTAAAGCCTTGTAGGGGCGGAAGTGTAAAGTTGCCGGTCGATTGGTTCGATGTTGGCAAGGTTCAGACAGTTGGTTCAGGCTTGTTCCAGCAGACTGTGGATAGTGAGAAGCTTGTCTAGAAGAAGTTCTGGCAGCTCAGAGGAATCGTGCGGATAATCGGCGACGACGCTTAGAGTTCAGGTTGACGGTCGGTCTTCTTGAAAGTACCACCCCGGACAGGGTGTGACGAGCTTTGGAAAGCAGAGGAAACTTAGCCCGAGTTACTTTGGGCCTTTTTGAGTTCAGGTGAGGAATAGGCCAGGTTGCCTATATGTTAGCATTTGCCGTCCGACGTAGGAGGCAGTGCGTCCGGTCTTTCGTATTGTTATGTTCAGGAAAGTACCGGAGATCCATCCAGAGTATCCCCAGTTAATGATGACCACGTTAGGGATAGTAACCCCGAGTTTTGGAAACCGGCGACGATGTCGAATGTGGTAAGAGTTCGAGTGTACGAGATCCTCAGGGGATCGCAGCAGCCCCGGTACCATTTGTTGGGTCGTCGGAGCAAGGCTCGCGACAAAGTGACAAAAGTGGTACCATTTGTTGGCTCGCCTGAGAAGGTTAATGCCTCAGGCAAAGTGACAAAGTGGTATCTACGGCGAGTAAAGAGAGAAGCGAGCATGTATGTCGAGCATAGATGTGATCTTTTCTTTTGTAAAGAGAAGGTGCGAAGGAAGTATATTTTAGACCCCGGTGAGAAGTGATTTGTGGTGATGTAGAGGTGTTTCGTGGACTTGGATGTAAGTTTTTGCGCAGTGTTTCCATGGCGGTGTGGCGAGATTGTTCCGTAAGTATAGTAGAGACTATATCCGCTTGTATGTTTGGGGACTTAGAAGGAACATTCGACGAATGTTTCTAAGGAAGAATGTTATACCCGTAGTTCCGAGGTATGTATGCGAGGGCGACGCACGAGAATCTGACAAAGATTGGAAAGGAGGAAAGAGGTGACTTTTCGACGGAAAAGTTTCCGGTTATTTGTGAAGGAAAAGGTTCGTTAATGGGAATTGGATTCCCAGATTTGGTATTCGGACTTCCTGGAATATTAGAGAATTATGGAATTTTATTTTCGGAAATGGTCACGTGGGGCCCACGGGAGAAATTTACGGTTTTGTGGGGCCCACTTTGTTTTCGAGATTTTGGCCATTGTGGATATTTTGGAAGATGTTTTATTTTGGGCCAATAGGAGGTGACACGTGTCACCCCGCCTAAGTGGCTTAGCCGAATGACATTTGTGCACAACACCCTGTTAGAGTCGTTTCGACTAAACGCTTTACATAACTTGCGAGGAAAATTCGCTATGTCTTTTCTTATTTTTGCGGATTTTTCCGAGAGACGAACATCTTGGACCAACGGGAGGGTGACATGTGTCACCTCACATCGGGAAGAAGTGGGCGCACTTGACGATTTGGGGTGTCAAGTGGGTAGATATTTTTGGTAGATATTTGTGAGGGTTTTAAGGAGTAGGGACTAGGGGCACTTGGGCATATCTGCCCTACACTTGCCTAGCACTTGGCTAGATCTTGGCCATTGGTTGGCCTTTGCTTGACCTATAAATACCCTCTCCGTGAAGACTTCTTCATCCCAAAATCTCTAAGTCTTGAAAGCTTCTTCCTCCCCTTAGTGTAGTGTCTTGGCCGAGAGTCCCTCCCCCCCTGTGTGAGGCCTTTGGCCGAGAGCACCCTCCCCCCTTGGCCGAGAGTTTCCCCCCCCTAGTGGGGTAGGCCGAGGGGTATACACCCCCCCTTGTGGTGTTGTCTCGTATAAATACCCCCCCCTCTTGGTAGAAATACTCTCAAAAGTATTGTTACTATACCCAAATTACCTTAGCCGTATACCTTGTAGTATTCCAAAGAAACCTCTATCGTAGAGCAGGAAATACTCTGTATGTCCTTTTGTCTCAAACCGAAACCCTAAGGAAATCTTCATTGATTGATTGAAGTATTTAAGTAGAAGTTGGTTAGAACTTCTAAGGGTTGTTTGAGCGGTCGAGCAGCACCGGAGTAGGAGCTAAGCGTTGCTAAGGATCGACATTTATACTTGGATAATTATGGGCTTATCGAGGTAATTATCTTGTCCCTCTAATTGTAATTGGAAATTACATGTTGTTAGAATATATAGTTGAAGCATACTATATATAGAACTAAGCTTAATCTTGGCAATGTCTTTTGACTTAAGCACAAGATTAAAGAAAAGAAGCGAATCAGATGTATGTACATAGGGTGTATTGAGACTTGTGTAGTATTCTTGAGTAGAATTGTACACGCCCAGTTAGGCGTATAAACCCCTGGTTGGCTTGGTGGCGGCCTCGATAGAGAGGAGATTTACGCTGCCATGCGGGGAGTCTGCCGAATTTTCTCAGAGAAATGGAACCTTGTGTTTTGAAGTTAATAGGCGTTTGTGACCTTTTTAGGTGAAAGTACTAAGAGTAGCGTATTCTACTTGAGGAGTGGAAAGGGCTAGTGCGTTGTAGTACTTGGAGCATTTTGCTTATTGTCGATACTCGTCGCGAGGTATGTGAACCTCTTCCTATCTCTTCTAGCATGATATGTGTGAACTATGTAGTACGGTGACGCATACGTGTTAACCGTGTTTGATTGTTTTAAAACATAAAGTGTTATAATGGCTTTATGGGAAGTTGGTTATAACGACTTTATGTAGGTAAGAAAATACTTTGTGGTTTTAAAAGGTAATCGATGTGAATTATAAGCGGCTTGTTATAATAAAGAACTTGATGTATTTCAAAAGATTTATAAATCGTTTTGAAGGGAGAGTAATACTTGGTTTTTGAAAACTTAAGAGTTATACTAGCTTTATGGGAAGTTAGGTATAACGACTTAATAATGTTTTACTGATTTCGAAATCGTAATGTATCGCCAAACCACCGGCGTTAATAAAGGAAAATGTCTTGACTAATGAGTTGTATTATTAAAACCAAGAGAAACCTCCATCTGCATAGAAACTAAGATGAGACAAAATGATATTACATTTTCTAGGCCATGGTCTTGTAGTAAGATTATTATAAACAAGAATAACCTATTCACTCATAAGACTTATGTTACTCAAATGTTTTAAAAGAGATTAAGACTATGAGTTATGAAACCTTTCTAAAATAAGTAACTTGAGCATTTTTGAAACTAGGCAAACTTGGGCGTTTGGAAAATAATGTTGTTACTTGATTTTACAAAGGTAAGTGTTTGGGTTTACTTAAAAAGACAAATACTCTATTTTATACTACGGTATTGTGTGACTTATGTGGAAGGAACGGATCTTTTAAAGATTTAATGTATGAAGTACTTTGGGGATGGATACGAACTTGTTAATAGAAAGTACCTTGTGAATAACTTGATTGTATTGGTTTGTGATAGCCTTGTAATACTTTCTTGTTAATTTGATAAGTAAACCTGTTAGGATGCTACGTGTGTTAGTATCTTGTGATGTTAGTGTAAAGGGGTTTTCCCCTCGACTGCGCTTAAAGTTGTTTGACTATCACCGGTAGATTATGTTGGTATTGTACCACTCACCTTGACTTGTGTCGGAGGTTAAGGCGCCTCCGTCGCGGGTAGACTCGGTGATGCAGGACCGTGATTCGAGAATACCTCATGCGGGTCCGAGGATCCATGCGGAACTACGGAGTTCGGGTTAGTTACGGCCCTTGTGGTCATGCGGTCCTTGTGGCCATGCGGACTGCGAGTCCAGGACGATGCCGGGGAGTAGCTACCCTCGATGCGGGGTTATACCTCATGCGGGCCTATGAGGTTGGCCTATCGCGAGTGCGGAGAGTTCGGGGCTAGACGCGCACATTTGATCTGCGAGCGGTGACCGGCTTTCATCGTGACGGCAGACAGATATCATGACACGATTTATGACCTTGTTGGTGCTGCTGGTTTTAGTAGTCGGCTATGCCTTCGTACTTACCCGCAGTTTTATTATAACACAGTGGGACACGGTGTTCATGTGTGTTCCTTGGTGCTTTCATATCATACACCGCTGCCGTGAGGAATGTGTTCCACGCACGATTGATGTTGTGGCCGTGAGACCCATTGTTAAATTTGAGTGATGACTTGAGGGCGTGAGTCCCTGACTTGACATGACTGCTTATTTATTGTGAACTGTAATTTGGTTATCATACATGTCTCCTGCTTTGTATAGACTACTATGATTTCATTTACAGTATTTATTTTCGCCACATACTTGGTACTTGTATCGACCTCCTTCGGGGGGCTGCGTTCATGCCGCAGGTAAAGGTACACCAGTCATTGATCCTCGCTCTTAGGGTCACAGTTCAGCGTTTGGGAAAGCTCCGTTTCTCCGGAGGCTTATCAGTGGTATAGTCCCCTGTTGTTGTAGGTATTTACATTCAGGGGTATGGCGGGGCCCTGTCCCGCCATTGTTGTCGTATCATTTCTTAGAGGTCTGTAGTACTGTTGTGGGCAGGGTTTGTAAAAAGGATTAAACTGTTCATGTTGAAAAAAGTTGTTATTTATATATATGTCGTAAGGCAAGTTTTCCTCAGATTACTGTTTATACTTCATTTGTTTCATGTATGTGTTTTATGTTCCGCTGATTACTCTGATGTTGTATCACTAGGGTGCCCGGGGTAAGGCACCAGTCACGGGCCCCGGAACGGGTCGTGACAACTTTCGTCCACGATTTAAACCTATGTTTACTCAACTATAGCATATTCACAATCTCCCCTTTCGGATTTCGATTAGAAATCATATAAGTTATGATAATTAGTGATCAATTAATTACCAAGCAATCAAAACAATTATTGAATAAATCTCAACAATAATAAGAAAAAACCAAAACATGCATTAATTCATAAGGACGAGGTTCAAGCGATTCGACATGGAAAGCCCTAAATTAAGTTAGTTCCTAGCCATAGACATGCCAAGAACTAAACTATTATCCAACATATACTAGAAAGAAATAAAATAAAGAACAAGAAATTACTCAAAAATAAGTCTATAATCTTGATCTCCATGTTGTGATGAATTGTAAGGTGTGGTCCTATTCAAATCTGACCTAAAGGTCCTTTTTATATCACCAAAAACGTCTCAAACCTTTTCCTTCTTGGCCTTGGCCCATTCCTATTCGGATTTGGCAATTTTCCCGCGTTGCAAGAAACTTCTGCGGCTCTCTGCTTCTTGGGTGCCCTGGCTCTGCTGCTGTTGGTTGGTTGGCGCCAACTTTTTTAGCTTTTTGAGCTCTGGAACCTCTGTTTCTGCTCTCTTTTCGCTCCTTCTCACCAATGTGCCACTTTAAACCATTGTGACTCAAAAGAAAGAAAATCTATCCTAACACGACATATATTTGTACAAAAATGGGCAAAAGACTAACTAAAAATGACTCAAAAGGTGTATATAAAATACACCGATCAAACACCCCCAAACATAACCTTTGATCGCCCTCGAGTAAAGATAAAAAATATAAACAAAGACACGACAGAAAAAGAAAATAAAATGACTCAAAGACATTGATCATGTCACGACCCGTTCCCGGGCCCGTGACTAGTGTCTTACCCGGGCACCCAAGTAGATATACATCAGAGTAACTAGCGGAATATAAACTTACCAACATAAAACAGTGTAAAATGAGAAACAGTTTTAAATAAGAAAAGTTGCCTTTCGGCATGTATATATATACCCAAGTCTGAACAGTTACAACCCAAATTTACAACAGGACTACAGACCTCTAAGAGTATAACTAACTATGACGGGACAGGGTCCCACCATACCCCTGAATGTACATAAATCTACAATGACAGGGAAATCATACCCAAAAGATAAGCCTCCGGAGAAATGGGGCTTTCCCAAAAGCAGAATGGCGATCCTAGGAGCGGGGATCAATGACCGGAGTACCTCTACCTGCGGCATGAACGCAGCAAGGCGAGGTCGATAACAGTACCAAGTATGTGAAACTGTAAAGTACTGAAATAAAATTATAACATTTTAAAACCACTTCACAATTATGTACGAAACAACCCAATTTAACTGCACATAGTGCCACAGCATAAACAAGAGCAAAGTAGATGTAACATAACTGGTCTTTTCTAGGCTGCTAATGATCGAAGCAAGGCCAATCGCCCATAGTATCATTATGCGAGCCTAATCCTGGACTACCAGTACCGCGCGTAGTCCTCGGACCCGCATGAGGTACTCCTCGCATCGGGGGTAGCAATCCCGCGGCATCAACCTGGACTCCGGCAGTTCGCATGGCCACACATGGACCGCATGAGGTATTCCTCGCATCGGCGTAACACACCCGGAGTGATCATCCTGGAACTCCCGCAGCTCCGCATAGGTCACATGGACCCGCATGAGGTATTCCTCGCATCGGGGGTAGCTAACCCGCGGCTCGTAACAAGTCAGGGGGTAAGTGATATAATCATAAGCACAACCAGCTTATCGTAATCAACATAAGCACAACAAGAAACCCCCTTACCACAAAAGTCATACGACACTAACACTCGTAGCATCATAACATGTTTTAACTATCAAACCAACTTACCACACCTTCAGCAATCATTACAAGACTTTCATAATCAAGTAAGTAAATCATTCTTTTTATCTTTCTTAAGACGTTATATCTAACTTCCCATAAAGCTAGTATAACACTTAAGCTTTATAATAAATCAAAACATTCTCATTTGTTTGGAAAAACCAAAGAACTTATTCTTTTAAAATCAAGTATTAATTTCCTTCTGAATAATGATTCATAACTCTTTTTGAAATATTTCAAGATTCTTAGTATTTAGAACTCAAGTCAAAAGACATCAAAGTGAAAACAAATTTAGTTAACACACGTACGTCTACCGTACTATATATATTTTCACAAATATCATGCTCAAGAGGATAGGAAGAATCACATACCTCCTCGGCTAAATCCACCTGCCAAGTCGAATATGTCGCGCGCAGAGTATCAACATATAATAGTCAAATACGTCTATCAACGTCTAGACTACTTCATAGAATATTCTAAGCATAAGGTTCTTTATTCTACGGAAAATTGGGCAGCACTTCCCTCCCCGTAATACTACACAAGTCTACTGTAAATACAGTCCAATGTAAATACAGTTCAATTCTCTTATTTATATCATCCTTCTATATATCTTATACTCAATTCTAAACTACTACAATATGTAATCTTCAATTTCAATAGAAGGACAAAGATTATTACCTCGATAAGCCCAAAATTATCTAAGATTATAAGTCGATCCTGAGCAACGTTTAGCTCCTATTCTGTACGCTCCAATCCGCTCCAAGAAACCCTTAGAAGTTTCTAAACAACTTCTCCTAATACTTCATCCAACTATGAAGATTTTCCTGAGGTTTCGCGACTAAAGGAAATAAAGTAGTATTTCCGGGCTCTTAGTATAGAGGTAACTTTGGAATACTACAAGGGATTAGGCTAAGGTATTTGGGATAGTAACAATACTTGAAGAAATTTTTATACAAAGGGGGGAGTTTCGGACGAGAGCTAGGTCAAAGGGGGGAGAGATTTGTGACTTGGAAATTGTTTAAGTGGATGAAGAAGTCTTGCAACTTAAGGGGGTATTTATAGGACTTTCAATGGCCAAGATTCAAGCATGTGTATGGTGAGGATAGGGTCCATGTGTGAGTGAAGTCTTCCAACCAAGTGTCCACCACAACTTTGGGACATATGTCCACCACAACTTTGGGACATATGTCCACCACAAAAATGAGACATGTGGCTTGCCACATGTCTCCAAAAAACGTGCAAGGCCAAGGGTATTTTCGGCCATAGGGCCACATGGGGTGCCATGTGTCGCCCTCCTACTCGTCCAAAATATTTCATCTTCCGAAAATATCCGTAATACCAAAAATCTCGAAAATAAAGTGGGCCATACAAACCGTAAATTCCTCCCGCGGGCCCCCCGTGACCAAATCCGGAAAATAAAATCCATAATTCATATAAATTCTTAAAGTCTTAAATACCAAAGTTGAGAATCCAATTCTCAATAATAAACTTTTTTCCTACACGAGGTTCGGAATATTTTCCGTTGGAAATTCCAAAATTTTCATCCTTAACCTTAATTAGGGCTATACATTCGTACGTACATCCTTACATACGTATTCTGGAACTACGGGGTATAACATTCTCTCCCCCTTAGAAACATTCGTCCCGAATGTTCCTTCTCAAAACAGATATCGATATAGGCCCTCTTAACTATATCCCCCATAACAAGAATGCCATACATAGTCAAAATAACACTTAAGCAAATATGTAAAAAAAAAACAAATTATAGTAGGAAAGTGAGTTACCTGGAGGTGTGGGGAATAAGTGAGGATACTTCTGCCTCATGTCCTCCTCTGCTTCCCATGTCATTTCCTCTCTGTTCTCGTTCCGCCATAAGACCTTGACGGAAGCCACATCCTTTGTCCGCAGTCGCCTAACCTTACGATCGAGTATCGCTATGGGACTCTCCTCATACGATAACCCCTCCATCACCTGGACATCATCAATCGGGTGCACTCTAGATGGATCCCCGATACATCTCCTCAGCATAGAAACATGAAAAACCGGATGCACTGCCTCCAGATCGGACGGCAGATCCAACTCATAGGAAACCTTGCCTACCCTATGGACAATCTGATAAGGCCCAATGTACCTTGGGCTGAGTTTCCCCTTCTTCCCAAATCTCATCACACCCTTCATGGGTGACACCTTCAGGAAAACCCAATCATCAACCTCAAACTCCAAATGTCGACGCCGATGATCTGCATACGACGACTCGACTCATCGATAACCGCTCCTGGATAAGCTTCACCTTATCCACTGCCTGCTGTATCAAGTCCGGCCCGACTAACTGCACCTCGCCCACATCGAACCAGCCTATCGGTGACCTGCACTTTCTCCCATATAAGGCCTCATAAGGCGCCATCTGGATACTGGAATGGTAGCTGTTATTATACGCAAACTCCACTAGCGGCAAATGATCCTCCCAGCTACCCCTGAAATCAATAACACAGGCTCGCAGCATATCCTCAAGTGTCTGGATAGTACGCTCTGCCTGACCGTCGGTCTGAGGATGGAATGCAGTACTGAGGCTCACCTGCGTCCCTAAACCCTTCTGGAAAGACCTCCAGAAATTAGCCGTAAACTGGGCTCCTCTGTCTGATATGATAGATATAGGGACCCCATGCAGTCTCACGATCTCTCGGATGTAAAGTCTAGCATAATCCTCGGCCGAAAAAGTCGTCCTGACGGGAAGAAAGTGGGCGGATTTCGTCAGCCTGTCGACGATAACCCAGATAGAATCATGCTTCCTCTGAGTGCGAGGTAACCCTGTGATAAAGTCCATGTTGATCACCTCCCACTTCCACGTCGGAATCTCTATCATCTGCAACAACCCACCAGGCCTCTGGTGCTCCACCTTGACCTGCTGACAACTCGGGCACTGAGCAACAAACTCTGCAACGTCCCTCTTCAGGCCATCCCACCAATACACAGATCTGAGGTCGTGGTACATCTTTGTCGACCCCGGATGGATAGAGTAACGCCGCGTGTGCTTCCCAGAACCTCGCCAAGTCCTGCAATATCTGGAACACACAACCGCTCAAATCTTAGCACCCCATCGTGCTACCGAATGGACCCTTCCTCACGAAGAGCCAGATCACGTCTGGGTCATATTCGGATCCTCAAACTGTCTCCTCTTCACCTCCTCGACGATGGAAGACTCGGCAACCTCTCGAACCCGAACCCCACTACTATCAGAACCAATCAATCGGACTCCAAGGCTCGCTAGCTGATGTAACTCGCGGACCATGCCCCTTCTCTCTGGTTGCCCCCTGATAGACTACCCATCGACCTACGACTAAGGGCATCTGCCACTACATTGGCCTTCCCTGGGTGGTATAGGATATCGACATCATAATCTTTGAGTAGCTCTAACCACCGTCTCTGTCGTAAGTTCAGCTCCTCTGTGAAGATATCTTTGGAGGCTCTTGTGGTCTGTGTAAATATCCATATGAACTCCATACAAATAATGTCTCCAGATCTTCAAGGCGTGAATCACCGCTGCCAACTCTAAGTCATGTGTGGGGTAGTTCTTCTCATGCTTCTTGAGCTGTCGAGATGCATAAGCTATAACCTTTCCCTGCTGCATCAGCACACATCCAAGCCCGATGCCCGACGCATCACAATAAACCACATAGTCGTCTGGACCCTCTGGAAGAGTAAGAACTGGGGTTGTCGTCAATCTCTCATTCAGTAACTGGAAGCCCTCCTCACAAGCATCCGTCCACTGAAACTTAGCTGCCTTCTGAGTCAGCTTAGTCAAAGGTGCTAAAATAGAAGCAAACTTCTCCACGAACCTCCGATAATACCCTGCAAGGCCCAGAAAGCTGCGCACTGCTTGGCAGTAGTAGGTCTAGGCCAAGTCTTGACTGCCTCGATCTTTGCCGTATCCACCTGAATACCATCGGCCCCAACAATGTGCCCTAAGAACGCCACCGAAGTCAACCAAAACTCACACTTCGAAAACTTGGCATACAACCGCTGGTCCTGGAGAACTCTCAGCACCGTCCTCAAATTATCCGCATGCTCCTGCTCTGAGCGAGAATAAACCAAGATGTCATCAATGAATACTATCACAAACGTATCCAAAAATGGCTTGAACACTCGGTTCATCAAATCCATAAATACTGCCGGAGCATTGGTCAAGCCGAAAGACATGACCACTGAACTCATAGTACGTGCACGTCCGGAATGCGATCCTAGGGACATCCGTCTCCTAACTCGCACTTTGATGGTAACGGATCGCAGTCTATCTTGGAGAAACATCTCGCACTCGCAACCGGGTCGAACAAATCGTCAATCCTAGGAGGGTATCTGTTCTTAATAGTCACCTTGTTCACCGCTCAGTAATCAACACACATACGCAGCGTCCCATCCTTCTTCTTCACGAACAATACCGGCGCTCCCCAGGGAGAAACACTAGGCCTGATGAAGCCCTTCTCCAGCAAATCTCTTAGCTGGTCCTTCAACTCTGTCAACTCTGCGGTGCCATTCTCAGATGGCGGAATGGATATAGGTCGAGTATCGTGCGAATATCAATGCAAACTCTATCTCCTCTCGGGAGGATACCCGGAGGTCGTCAGGAACACATCCGGGAACTCTCGACTCTTGAACCGATCAAGATCTGGTATCTCGGCCTCCGTATCAAATACCCGAATGAGATGGTAAATATACCCCTTCTGCACCATCTTCCTGGCCTTGAGGTAAGAAATAAACCTACCCCTACGACACGGTGTTCCTCCCACTCGATAACCTGGCTCCAGAAACTGGAACCGTACCACTCTCTCCCTACAGTCTACATTGGCGTTGCAAGAAGCTAGCCAATCCATACCCATGATTACATCAAAATCAGTCATCTTCAACTCTATCAAGTCGGCTAGGGTCTGACGACTGCATATAGTCACTGGGCAAGACCTATATACCCGCTCAGCTACCACCGAATCACCCACTGGCGTAGCTACCTCAAAGGGGTCTATGGACTCAGGCTCTACCCCTATCCTACTAGCAATAAGGGGAGATATAAAGGACAATGTAGAACTCGGATCTATCAAGGCATACACGTCACAACATGAAACTGATAAGGTACCTGTGACGACATCCGGTGACGCCTCCTGGTCCTGGCGGCTGGACAGGGCATAAATGCGGTTCTGAGGACCGCTGGAACTAGGACCCGTGCCACGACCTCTGCCGCGACCTGCTGGTCCATGAGCACCTTGCCCTCCTGGGCGAGTAACTGTAGGAGATGAAGACCCGGCAAAAGACCCTGTAGGCTGAGCCCTACCATCTGCACTGCCTCTGGTCGGACAGTTCCTCGAAATATGACCATGCTGGCCACAAGTGTAACAAGCTCCTGAGGTATCACCACATCTCTCGATCGGTTAGTATCCCTGCTCCCCTGGAAGCCCGAATCCCTGGGGCCCTGACCTGCCCCCGAATACTCTGGCTGTCCTGAAGACGGTGTAGGAGTGCTCTGAGCTGGCTGTGGTGCAAATCTAGTCTGCTGCTGAGGCCGTCCACCCTGAGAGCTACCAAAAGATCCTGTCGTCCTGGCCTTCTTCTGCTGATATCTGAAAACCCGCTGGCCTCTACGCTCCTCACATCCCAGTGCATAAGCCTGCATGCGGGCAATGTCCATGCCCGGCTGAAGTGCTACACCCGAGCAAGCCTCTGCCAAGTAGTCATCAAGCCCCGTGACGTAGCGGTGCACTCTATCCTCCATATCTGCTACTAATGCGGGGACATACCGAGCCAACGAGTCGAACTCCACGTTGTACTCCCGAATCGTACGCCCTCTCTGTCTCAGCATCAGAAATCTGTCGGCCCGTGCTCTCCTCATCTGTGGAGGCAAGAAGTGGCTAAGAAATGCCTCTGAGAACTCGTCCCATACTGCTGGAAGTGCATGCTCTCCCCGGGACAACTCCCACGAATCAAACCAATCGACCGCAGTATCACGCAGCCGATGCGAACCTAAGACCACTGACTCGGTCTCCGAAGCCTTGATCACTCTCATGATCCGCTGTAACTGTCGGATGAACTCCTGCGGATCATCCTCAGGCCTCGACCCGTAGAACTCAGGTGGGCTGCAACTCAGAAAATCCCGTAGCCTCAAGCTATCCGATCTGGGGTGAACCACGGGTGCTACTGAATCGCTACATCCCTATCCTCATATGCGCCACGATCACGGCGATGGGGCCATCTCCTCAGAACCCATCTCCTCTGCTCCAGGCTGTGGGACCGAGGCGCAGTATCGGTCTCGTAGCCTCTCGCTGCGCTCTAAACTCTGCTGGGGCTGGTGGCGTCGTGGAACTCGCCGTCAGTAGCACCACCTTCGTAAGGACCGGCTGTGCCTCGTGGCCCTCTCGTGTCCTACTAGCGCCTCCTCACCGCCTTGCCCTTCTGGGCCCGGGTTGCCTTACGTGGAGGCATAGCTGGTACATAAGAATGTGTTAGAAAGAGTCCAACTTATAACATAGCTCTAAGGCACGATCTCAGAGTGAGAAAAATGGAAACCAATCCTAAATATCCTTGTTATACCCCGTATTTCCAGAGTATATACGTGAGGGCGTACGTATACAATTTGAGCCTTAAAGTAGGCATAGGTTCGAATTTGTGCATAGCTACCAAAAGGAGTCGTTTTTCGACGAAACGTTTCCACAGCTTTCGAAGGGAAAATTCCGGCTATGTCATTTATAATTTTTGCGGATTTTCCGAGAGACGAAACATTTTGGACCAACGGGAGGGTGACATGTGTCACCCTCACATTGGACGTGAGAAGTGACGCAAGGCAAGCAAAGGCACGTTTTTTGTGCCTTGGGTTAGGTAGGATATTTGTGCAAGTTGGTGTGGTAGATGGATAAGGTCCACATGGTTGAAATCTAGCCCTACACTTGCACCACACTTGTCTTCATCTTGGCCATTGGTTGGCTTTCACTTGACCTATAAATACCCCTCTAGTTGAAGACATTCTTCATCCAAAAATTGAGCAATCTTTCTAAGTCTCAAACCCTCCCCTCCCTCTTGTGATCTCATCCACCACACACCCCTCCCCATCTTGAAGGCCCCTTGGCCGAAACCTACCCCCTCCCCCTTTGTAGAGGCTTGCCGCAGAGTACATACCCCCTAGACTAGTTGTCTCGTATAAATACCCCTTTGTGGTATAGAAATACTCTCCTAGTATTGTTGTTATGTCCAAATACCTTGGCCCAAATACCTTGTAGTATTCCCAAGGTTACACTTATACAAGCCCGAAAATACCATTATACTTCCCTCGATCACAAAAATGAAACCACTAAGTAAATCTTCACCCGTAGTTGAAGTTATAAGTAGAAGTTGGTTAGAACTTCTAAGGGTTGGTTGGAGGCGGGTTAGAGCGCACGGAGTAGAGCTAAACCTTGCTCAGATCGACATATAAACTCGGATAATTTTGGGCTTATCGAGGTAAACACTCTTGACCTTCTATTGTAATTGGAAATTACATGTTGTAGGAATATATAGTTGATGTATACTATATATAGTACGAACATTATAATTGTGCGCAATGTCTTTTGACTTAAGCTCGAATAATACTTACGGCAATGTCTTGCGACTTAAGCCCTGAATTTTAAGAAGTGAATATCAGTAATTACATAGACCGTGTATTACGAGGCTTGTGTAGTATTGCCGTGAGTAGAATTGTACGCGTCCGTTAGGCGTGTTAACCCCCTGGTTGGCTTGGTAGCCGCCTCGATAGAGGAGAGATTTACGCTGCGGGGAGGTCTTGCCGAATTTTACGTAGAATATTCTACATTGAGATCTAAAGATATTAATAGCGCTTTGTGGCCTCTATAGGTTGTAGTACTACGTGTGGAGTGATCCGCTTGGCGAGAGTGTAGCAGACGGTTTGAGGTACTTGAGCGTTTTGCTATTAGTCGATACTGCCGCGAGGTATGTGAACCTCTTCCTATCTGTTCTAGCATGATATGTGTATAACTATGTAGTACGGTAGACGTCGTGTGTTAAATGTATTTGATTGTCTTTAAACATAAAGTGTTATAACGGCTTTATGGGAAGTTAGTTATAACGACTCTATGTAAATGAGAAATGCTTTGTGGTTTTAAAGATAAGCGATTTGACTTATAACCGACTGGATGTAAAAGAACCTTGGAGTATTCTAAAAGATTAAGAAACCTTTTTGAAAGAAGTGTGTACTTGGTTTGAAAACATAAGAGTTATACCAGCTTTATGAGAAGTTAGGTGTAACGCCTTAAGAGAGATAAAAAGAATGGTTTAATGGTTTAGAAGTTAAGAGACTTATTCTTAAAGGATAAGAGACTTGACTTAATATGGATGTTTGTGAAACCTCATTCGTGAGTAATGAGTACTTGGTTTTGGAAGGAATAATGTTTTACTGATTTCGGAAATCAGACTGTGTATCGACAAACCACTGCAGCGTTAATAAAGGAAAATGTGTTGAATCATTAAGTATTATTAAAACCGAGAAACCTCCATCCGCATGAAGCTAAGATGAGACAAAATGATATTACATTTTCTAGATCATGATCGCTTAATAAGATTGATTATGAACAAGAATAACCTACTCGCCTATGGCATATGTTACTCAATTGTTTTAAAAGAGATTAAGACATTGAACTATGAAACTTTTCAAAAAGAGACTTGCGTAATTAAAATTAGGCAAACTGGAACCTTAGGGAAAAGAAAGGCATTGTGTTGTCTTAAAATGGTTTAAAGCATAAGGTGTTATAACAGCTTTATGGGAAGTTGGTTATAACGACCTTATGAAAACAAAAGAAAGGTTTTATCATTGGTTTTAACGTGGTAACTTGACTTTAAAAAAAAGAAAGTATGGAAGTTGTTTTGGTTTACTTAAAAGATATAAGTCACTCTATTTTTATACTACGGGTATCGGGTGACTTTTATAAAAGGAATAAATCTCTTTAAAAGGAATTTAACGTACGTAGTACTTTAGGGTTAAAAACCGAACTTGGGCATAAAATGGAAGTACTTCGAGTTGTGTATAAACTTGCCTATGCTTGTTGTTGTGAAACTTGCCTATGCTTGTTGTGATAGCCTTTGTTGTGCAAGAATTGTGTTTCTATACTACCGCGTCTCTCGATGGAGGATCGGTTGACTTGTTGAGAACTTACTTGGACGTGACCGACAGTGACGGATAAATTCCACGGGTACGTTCCTGTTGATAGTGTTACTTTTGTTAATCGCTTTGGACATACTGACACGATGCGTAGCGCACGGGTATGCTTCCACTTTGATTACAGCCTTGTTGTCTTATTGTTTCCCTTTGGACATACTGACACGATGCGTAGCGCACGAGTATGCTTCCATTTGGAATGTTGTCTTATTTGCTCCCTTTGGACATACTGACACGATGCGTAGCGCACGGGTATGCTCCCATTTGGAATCTTTGTCTTATTGTTTCCTTGGACACGCGACACGATCGTGGCGCGGGTATGCTTCCATTTGGAATGTTGTCTTATTTGTTCCCTTGGACATATCGACACGATGCGTAGCGCACGTATGCTCCCATTTGGATTCTTTGTCTTGTTGTTATCATATCATGCATCGCCAGAGTGAGAAAGGTACTCCACGCGGGATTGATGTTGTGGGCATGAGACCCTGAATTGATATAACTGTTATGTGTGTGTACTGTAGTTTGGTTATCATACCTGTCTCCTGCTTTTATAGACTATTATGATTTCATTTACGATTTTACGCTTTCACATACTTGGTACTGTTAGATCGACCTCCTTCGGGCCGCTCATGCCGCAGGAGTACATCTACCGTCGATCCCCGCGTTTAGGATCTCATTTCAGCTTTTGGGAAGCTCCGTTCCTTCGAGGCTTATCTGCTGGTATGTTACCACGAGTCCGCAGGTTCTTGTACATTCGGGGTATGGCGGCCCGTCCCGTCATAGTTGTTGTATAAACTCTTAGAGGTCCGTAGCATCGTGTAAGGTGATTTTGTAAAAGGATTAAACTGCTCGCTTTTAAAAAGAGTTGTTTATATATATTTTATTGGAAGGTAACTGTTTGGTTGGCATGTTTCATTATCTTGTCTCATGTTTATGTTTAAGTTTTTATTTCCGCAGGTTTTCTCTGATGTTGTATCACTAGGGTTCCCGGGTAGGCACGATCACGGGCCCGGATCGGGTCGTGACAAAGTGGTATCGTGAGCGATTAGTCCTCGGAAAGTGTCTACGCATCGTGGTTCAGTAGAGTCTTGATTATCGGTGTTGTGCACCACATCTATAATCGTGAGGCTATAGGACATTTAGGATTGGTTTCCATTCTTCTCATTACGAGATCGTGCCTTAGCCGTGTGTGATGAGTTGAACCTCCGACGTATTCCTTTCCTTTACCGCTATGCCTCCGCAAGGCAACCCGCCCGTGGCGGCAAGGCAAGCAGAGGAAGATACGAGTAAACGCAGCCTCTCAGAGACCACAAGACCGAGCCTCCGCACTACAGGCCGCGATGAGATGGGTTACAAGCGAGATGGCCCGTAATGGCCGTGGTCAGGCCGACTTGAGATAAGCCGACGCAGCAGCCTTCCCCAAAGAGCACCCGTAGTTCACCCCGAGCGCATTTGAGATTACGATTTTCCGAGGTGTAACCCGCCGAGTTTTATGGGTCGAGGCACGAGGATGATCCGCAGAGTTCATCCGGCGATTCTGCGATCATGAGAGTGATCAAGGCATCGGAGACCGAGTCGGTGGTCCTAGGTTCGCATCGCCGCGTGATACCGCATGATCGGGTTTGATTCGCGAGCTGTCCCGAGGAGAGCATGCACTTCCACTTTATGGGACGAGTTCTCAGAGGCCTTTCTTTCACATTTCTTGCCTCCACAGAGGAGGGCTCGGGCCGACAGATTTTTGGGGTTGCGGCAGAACGGGCGTACGGTTCGGGAGTACAATGTGGAGTTCGACTCGTTGGCGTGATCCCCCGCATTAGTAGCTAGTATGGAGGATCGAGTGCACCGATATGTTACGAGGCTCGATGATTACCTAGCAGAGAGTTGTTCGTGTAGCTCTTCACCGACATGGACATTGCCCGCACGCAGCTTATGCACTTGGAGGTGAGGAGCGAGAAATCGGCGGAATGACCAAAGTCGCGAAAAGGGCGGCTGAATCGCAGGTCCTTGGTGATTTTCGAGGCGAACCGCCTCGGCAGACTAGTTATGTGCCTCCGCCGATGCAGTGGTCCTCTACAATCTTCGTGAGCGTCGAGTTTTCGGGAGCGGTCGGGGCTCCAAGGGTTCATATTTTCGGAGAGCGGGGTGTTAACCACCAAGCCACCCATACCTCGTTGCGGCCGTGGTAGACTCGCAGTGGGAATGTCGTGCTAGTCCGGAGTTTGTTTTACATGCAGCAGGCCATTTTGGGAGAAATTGTCCGACTGTGGGTAGCGCTGGTAGGATAGCACGGACTACGGATCGATTGCGGGTTCTTCACCTTCCATAGTCAGCGGGATGTTCATACACCGGCCACGGTAGAGGTCGCGGTGGAAGTTCCCGATTTAGCGGTCCTCCGAATCGCCTATTTTCGTGTATATCCTTAACCTCTAGAGTTTTGTATGTATTGATGATGTGATGATGTGTTTAGTGTTATGTTCGGATAGCGTTGTGCTAAAACGTGATGTAGAACCCGGTTGAGAAGCGGTAAGCTTGAGGTGAGAAAATGATGAACCTTAGAATATTACGTTGAGACCTTAGATGTAAGGCCGTCTTGAGTACCAAATTTTGCAAGTGATCCTTGTCGGAGTGCATTTTTTATGCCTAGAACGTTTTGTGTGATAAAATCCCTGGGTAGTGTGTAATGGAAGTGGTAGCTTTCATGACCGGTATAGGTAAGATTGTTAGGATCGGGAATAAGAGCTTGATGCGTAAGTGGGTCGGGTTGGGGCCATGTTGAGGGCCAACCCGCGGCCGGCTTTCAAAGTGGGTCGCTCAGTGGTCCCGCCGGTGGTAGGGTCACGAGGGTGCTAGGCCCATGATTAGATAACCATCGTATGAGTTCGTGGATACGTTCGACAGGCGGATCGTGAAGGCCGGAATGGCCTTAAGGAGATTGAAGCTAGTAAGATGACCAAGTTTGGAGGTGGTGACTCCAAAGTTTTGGGAAAGCAATGGCCAGTGTGGTACGATGCTAGAGGAGTTCAAGTGTCCGAGAAGGCACGACGAGTAAGGCGAAGAGAACGTGTGATATTTCGTGGCCAGGTGTGGCGTTGGCAACTTGTTAGAAGAACTTCGTTATCTGTTCCGAGAAGGAACATTCGGGACGAATGTTTCTAAGGAGGGGAGAATGTTATATCCCGTATTTCCAGAGTATATACGTGAGGGCGTACGTATACAATTTGAGCCTTAAAGTAGGCATAGGTTCGAATTTGTGCATAGCTACCAAAAGGAGTCGTTTTTAACTAAACGTTTCCACGACTTTGAAGGAAAATTCCGGCTATGTCATTTATAATTTTTGCGGATTTTTCCGAGAGACGAAACATTTTGGACCAACGGGAGGGTGACATGTGTCACCCTCACATTGGACGTGAGAAGTGGACGGCAAAGTCAAGCAAAGGCACGTTTTTTGTGCCTTGGGTTAGGTAGGATATTTGTGCAAGTTGGTGTGGTAGATGGATAAGGTCCACATGGTTGAAATCTAGCCCTACACTTGCACCACACTTGTCTTCATCTTGGCCATTGGTTGGCTTTCACTTGACCTATAAATACCCCTCTAGTTGAAGACATTCTTCATCCAAAAATTGAGCAATCTTTCTAAGTCTCAAACCCTCCCTCTCCCTCTTGTGATCTCTTCCACCACACACCCCTCCCCCTCTTGAAGGCCCCTTGGCCGAAACCTACCCCCCTCCCCCTTTGTAGAGGCTTGGCGTGAATTACATACCCCTAGACTAGTTGTCTCGTATAAATACCCCTTGTTGTGGTATAGAAATACTCTCTAGTATTGTTGTTATGTCCAAATACCTTGGCCCAAATACCTTGTAGTATTCCCAAGGTTACACTTATACAAGCCCGTAAAATACCATTATACTTCCTCACCACAAAAACGAAACCCTAAGTACATCTTCACCCGTAGTTGAAGTTATAAGTAGAAGTTGGTTAGAACTTCTAAGGGTTGGTTGGAGCGGGTTAGAGCGCACGGAGTAGAGCTAAACCTTGCTCGGGATCGACATATAAACTCGGATAATTTTGGGCTTATCGAGGTAAACACTCTTGACCTTCTATTGTAATTGGAAATTACATGTTGTAGGAATATATAGTTGATGTATACTATATATAGTACGTAACATTATAATTGTGCGGCAATGTCTTTTGACTTAAGCTGAATAATACTTACGGCAATGTCTTGCGACTTAAGCTGAATTTTAAGAAGTGAATCGAATCAGTAATTACATAGGGTATTAGACATGAAGCTTGTGTAGTATTGCCGAGTAGAATTGTACGCGTCCGGTTAGGCGTGTTAACCCCCTGGTTGGCTTGGTAGCCGCCTCGATAGAGGAGGAGATTTACGCCATGCGGGGAGGTCTTTGCGAATTTTCGTAGAATATTCTACATTGAGATCTAAAGATATTAATAGGCGCTTTGTGGCCTCTATAGGTTGTAGTACTACGTGTGGAGTGATCCGCTTGACCGAGAGTGTAGCGAGCGGTTTGAGGTACTTGGAGCGTTTTGCTATTAGTCGATACTGTCGCGAGGTATGTGAACCTCTTCCTATCTGTTCTAGCATGATATGTGTATAACTATGTAGTACGGTAGACGTCGTGTGTTAAATGTATTTGATTGTCTTTAAACATAAAGTGTTATAACGGCTTTATGGGAAGTTAGTTATAACTTTATGTAAATGAGAAATGCTTTGTGGTTTTTAAAAGATAAGCGATTTGACTTATAACCGATGGATGTAAAAGAACCTTGGAGTATTCTAAAAGATTAAGAAACCTTTTTGAAAGAAGTGTGTACTTGGTTTGAAAACATAAGAGTTATACCAGCTTTATGAGAAGTTAGGTGTAACGCCTTAAGAGAGATAAAAAGAATGGTTTAATGGTGTAGAAGTTAAGAGACTTATTCTTAAAGGATAAGAGACTTGACTTAATATGGATGTTTGTGTGAAACCTCATTCGTGAGTAATGAGTACTTGGCTTTTGGAAGGAATAATGTTTTACTGATTTCGGAAATCAGAATGTGTATCGACAAACCACTGCAGCGTTAATAAAGGAAAATGTATTGAAATATTAAGTATTATTAAAACCAGTAGAAACCTCCATCTGCATAGAAGCTAAGATGAGACAAAATGATATTACATTTTCTAGATCATGACTGCTTAATA
Organism: Przewalskia tangutica; assembly: GCA_029844215.1. Taxonomy (NCBI): domain Eukaryota; kingdom Viridiplantae; phylum Streptophyta; class Magnoliopsida; order Solanales; family Solanaceae; genus Przewalskia; species Przewalskia tangutica. Next base: position 27,183,323 of record CM056728.1, on the reverse strand, counting down.
AGATTGATTATGAACAAGAATAACCTACTCGCCTATGGCATATGTTACTCAATTGTTTTAAAAGAGATTAAGACATTGAACTATGAAACTTTTCAAAAAGAGACTTGCGTAATTAAAATTAGGCAAACTGGAACCTTAGGGAAAAGAAAGGCATTGTGTTGTCTTAAAATGGTTTAAAGCATAAGGTGTTATAACAGCTTTATGGGAAGTTGGTTATAACGACCTTATGAAAACAAAAGAAAGGTTTTATCATTGGTTTTAACGTGGTAACTTGACTTTAAAAAAAGAAAGTATGGAAGTTGTTTTGGTTTACTTAAAAGATATAAGTCACTCTATTTTTATACTACGGGTATCGGGTGACTTTTATAAAAGGAATAAATCTCTTTAAAAGGAATTTAACGTACGTAGTACTTTAGGGTTAAAAACCGAAATAGGGCATAAAATTGAAGTACTTCTATTTGTGTATAAAATTTACTATTCTTGATGTTGTGAAACTTGACTATGATTGTTGTGATAGCCTTAGTTATGAAAGAATTTTGTTTCTATACTACCCCGTCTCTCGATGGAGGATCGGTTGACTTGTTGAGAACTTACTTGGGCGTGGCCGGCGACGGATAAATTCCACCGCACGTTCGCTGATAGTGTTACTTTTGTTAATCGCTTTGGACATATCGACACGATCGTGGCGCGGGTATGCTTCCACTTTGATTACCGCCTTGTTGTCTTATTGTTTCCGTTTGGACATACTGACACGATGCGTAGCGCACGGGTATGCTTCCATTTGGAATGTTGTCTTATTTGCTCCCTTTGGACATATTGACACGATGCGTAGCGCACGGGTATGCTTCCATTTGGAATGCTGTCTTATTGTTTCCTTGGACATGCCGACACGATGCGTAGCGCGGGTATGCTTCCATTTGGAATGTTGTCTTATTTGTTCCCTTTGGACATACCGACACGATCGTAGCGCACGTATGCTCCCATTTGGATTCTGTCTTGTTGTTATCATATCATGTCGCCAGTAGTGAGAAAGGTACTCCACGCGGATTGATGTTGTGGGCATGAGACCACGAATTGATATAATCATATGTGTGTATCTGTAGTTTGGTTATCATACCATCTCTCGCTTTTATAGACTATTATGATTTCATTTACGATTTTCTGATTTCACATACTTGGTACTGTTATCGACCTCCTTCGGGGCCGTTCATGCCGCAGTAGAGTACATCTATCGATCCGCGTTTAGGATCTCATTTCGTTTTGGGAAGCTCCGTTCCTTGGAGGCTTATCTCTGGTATGTTACCCACAGTGCAGAGGTTCTTGTACATTCGGGGTATGGCGGGCCCTGTCCGTCATAGTTGTTATATAAACTCTTAGAGGTGCAGAGTAATGTGTGCGGTGGTTTTGTAAAAGGATTAAACTGTTCGTTTTTAAAAAAGAGTTGTTTATATATATTTTATTGGAAGGTAACCGTTTGGTTGGCCTGTTTCATTATCTTGTCTCATGTTTATGTTTAAGTTTTTATTTCCGCTGGTTTTCTCTGATGTTGTATCACTAGGGTGCCCGGGGTAAGGCACCAGTCACGGGCCCGGGATCGGGTCGTGACAATCCTGCAGCCTCCTGATTATTCGTGTGGTGCACAACACATCGATAATCAAGACTCTACTAGATACGGTCTGTAGACACTTTCCGAGGATTAACTGCTCTGATACCACTTTTGTCACGACCCGTTCCCGGGCCCGTGACTGGTGCCTTACCCGGGCACCCAAGTAGATATACATCAGAGTAACCAGCGGAATATAAACTTACCAACATAAAACAGTGTAAAATGAGAAACAGTTTTAAATAAGAAAAGTTGTCTTTCGGCATGTATATATATACCCAAGTCTGAACAGTTACAACCCAAATTTACAACAGGACTACAGACCTCTAAGAGTGTAACTAACTATGACGGGACAAGGCCCCGCCATACCCCTGAATGTACATAAATCTACAATGACAGGGAAATCATACCCAAAAGATAAGCCTCCGGAGAAACGGGGCTTTCCTAAAAGCAGAATGGCGATCCTAGGAGCGGGGATCAATGACTGGAGTACCTCTACCTGCGGCATGAACGCATCCCCCCGAAGGAGGTCGATAACAGTACTAAGTATGTGAAATCAGAAGCATCAAATGAAATTATAACATTTTAAAACCACTTCACAAATATGTACGAAACAACCCAATTTAACTGCACATAGTGCCACAACATAAACAAGAGCAAAGTAGATGTAACATAACTGGTCTTTTCTAGGCTGCTAATGATCGAAGCAAGGCCAATCGCCCATAGTATCATTATGCGAGCCTAATCCTGGACTACCGTAGTCCGCATAGGTCCCTCGGACCCGCATGAGGTACTCCTCGCATCGGGGGTAGCAATCCCGCGGCATCAACCTGGACTCCCGCAGTCCGCATGGCCACACATGGACCGCATGAGGTATTCCTCGCATCGGCGTAACACACCCGGAGTGATCATCCTGGAACTCCCGCAGCTCCGCATAGGTCACATGGACCCGCATGAGGTATTCCTCGCATCGGGGGTAGCTAACCCGCGGCTCGTAACACGTCAGGGGGTAAGTGATATAATCATAAGCACAACCAGCTTATCGTAATCAACATAAGCACAACATGAAACCCCCTTACCACAAAAGTCATACGACACTAACACTCGCAGCATCATAACATGTTTTAACTATCAAACCAACTTACCACACCTCCAACAATCATTACAAGGCTTTCATAATCAAGTAAGTAAATCGTTCTTTTTATCTTTCTTAAGACGTTATATCTAACTTCCCATAAGCTAGTATAACACTTAAGCTTTATAATAAATCAAAACATTCTCATTTGTTTGGAAAAACCAAAGAACTTATTCTTTTAAAATCAAGTATTAATTTCCTTCTGAATAATGATTCATAACTCTTTTTGAAATATTTCAAGATTCTTAGTATTTAGAACTCAAGTCAAAAGACATCAAAGTGAAAACAAATTTAGTTAACACACGTACGTCTACCGTACTATATATATTTTCACAAATATCATGCTCAAGAGGATAGGAAGAATCACATACCTCCTCGGCTAAATCCACCTGCCAAGTCGAATATGTCGCGCGCAGAGTATCAACCTATAATAGTCAAATACGTCTATCAACGTCTAGACTACTTCGTAGAATATTCTAAGCATAAGGTTCTTTATTCTACGGAAAATTGGGCAGCACTTCCCTCCCCGTAATACTACACAAGTCTCAGAATACAAATTCGATGTAAATACAGTTCAATTCTCTTCTTTATATCATCCTTCTATATATCTTATTCTCAATTCTAAACTACTACAATATGTAATCTTCAATTTCAATAGAAGGACAAAGATTATTACCTCGATAAGCCCAAAATTATCCAAGATTATAAGTCGATCCTGAGCAACGTTTAGCTCCTATTCTGTACGCTCCAATCCGCTCCAAGAAACCCTTAGAAGTTTCTAAACAACTTGTCCTAATACTTCATCCAACTATGAAGATTTTCCTAGGGTTTCATTTTGCGACTAAAGGAAATAAAGTAGTATTTCCGGGCTCTTAGTATAGAGGTAACTTTGGAATACTACAAGGGATTAGGCTAAGGTATTTGGGATAGTAACAATACTTGAAGAAATTTTTCTACAAAGGGGGGGGGGAGTTTCGGACGAGAGCTAGGACAAAGGGGGGAGAGATTCGTGACTTGGAAATTGTTTAAGTGGATGAAGAAGTCTTGCAACTTAAGGGGGGTATTTATAGGACTTTCAATGGACAAGATTCAAGCATGTGTATGGTGAGGATAGGGTCCATGTGTGAGTGAAGTCTTCCAACCAAGTGTCCACCACAACTTTGGGACATATGTCCACCACAACTTTGGGACATATGTCCACCACAAAAATGAGACATGTGGCTTGCCACATGTCTCCAAAAAACGTGCAAGGCCAAGGGTATTTTCGGCCATAGGGCCACATGGGGTGCCATGTGTCGCCCTCCTACTCGTCCAAAATATTTCATCTTCCGAAAATATTCGTAATACCAAAAATCTCGAAAATAAAGTGGGCCATACAAACCGTAAATTCCTCCCGCGGGCCCCCCGTGACCAAATCCGGAAAATAAAATCCATAATTCATATAAATTCTTAAAGTCTTAAATACCAAAGTTGAGAATCCAATTCTCAATAATAAACCTTTTTCCTACACGAGGTTCGGAATATTTTCAGTTGGAAATTCCAAAATTTTCATCCTTAACCTTAATTAGGGCTATACATTCGTACGTACATCCTTACATACGTATTCTGGAACTACGGGGTATAACAGATCAATTTGCTGCATCATTGTTACTTAGAAAAGCATGAAGGTTAGTAGAATAATATGCAAGAACATATATCATGGATTTTTAGCATTCTAAACACATTCAAGTCAGATATTTCGCAAATTCAATTTAATCATGCTCAATGGAAGTAAGAATACCTAACTATGCATGTCAATTTCAAAATCCTATGACATGTTCACTTGTTATTCTTCACTAATCATGGATACACATATTATAGATCTTCAGGGCTTTTCAGGGTTGTAATGTAGGCTTAGGCAGGGGTAGGTAAAAATAGGCATTTAGGCTCAACTTTACGTACCATAAGCTCTTTTGCTTTCGATTCTTTCCTTTTCTTTTGATTTTCTTTTTCACTTCATACCTATCTTTCCCCTCTTTGTTTTGAGAGAATGAGGTGTATGATGAATAACAGGCACCCCCAAACTTAGGCTTTTGCCTATTTATTATTACTTTTTCATTGGGGTGCATCAAAATTGTTCACTCTCTTTTGTCTCTTTTTCAACACTTTATATTCCAAACATATCAATTTTTCACTTATGGCACAAATATGGAATTCTAGAGTGTCAAAGAAAGATCTTATTTTTAGGCTTAAAGGGGCTGACTTTGGGATACAATTTTACTATCAGGAATAGGCCAAAAATGGTAAGATATGGCTAACAAAGAAATGTCTGAATCATCTCCCTAACATGCATATCCTAACTATTTCGCCTCAAATAGCAAGCAAGCAGACACATAGGTTTAATCACTAACAATGCATAAATCAAGCAAGATACCCCAAATAGTTCGATTTCATGAATTTTTGGCATATCTAACCTAAGTGTTCAGATGATTGCTTCTAATTTCATTACATTATTCAACTTTACTTCACTAGGCGTTTCAAGTAACTACAACATGCATGATCATAAAAAAAAACTCAAATAAACATCGAAAATAACACAAAAAGACTCAAAAACACATCAAAAATACTTTAAGAACTCCCCCCCCCCCCCAAACTTAAATCACACATTGTCTCTAATGTGTGCAAGACTCAAAAATAAAAGAAAGACGGGACAACTTACAAACTTGGTTTAAAATGGTGGCGGTGGCGGCGGATAATGCATGGACCACTGGTTGAACAAGGAATGCATCTCATCAAATCTCAGGTTCAACTGTTGTTGCTCCTGTCTTATTTCTTGCTGTCCTTGCCTCAGGTCCTGTTGACCTTGTATCATTGTGTCAAAACTCTGCATCATCCTCCGCTGGTTCATGAGCAACTGCTGCATCATAGGCACCGGAGGTTCAATTCAGTGTGGCGGCTCTTTACTGCCTCATCTTGAGCCTCTGTCTCGAGCTCATCTTCATCCATGGCGACCTCTGCTGCTGCTGTTCTTCTGTGGTCTTTGGTCTTGGTCTCCTTCTTCTTCTTTGGAGGAACTGGTTCTAGGAAGGCATGCACTATCCCATATGTCACAGGAGGTTGGCCCTTCTCATATGTATCAGTAGCTAGGGTTGGGACTCCATGTCTAGAACATAAACTGCAAATAAGTGATCTGTGTGCCAGCCCACCTGTAGTGACCAACCTACTAGTTTCTCCAATGTTTTGCAATATCTCCTTCCCAACATCAATCGTCTTCTCTTCTATAATTCCATATATCATCTTTATTCTATCCGCTGGCACTCTAGTGAAGTGCGTCGATGGAATCAGGCGGGCACTGACGAAATATAACCAACCCTTGGCTGATTTGTTGAACTGACATCTGCTCAGTCCTCTTGATCCATTTCGTGCAATATCATACTCAGCCCCAGGATAGCATAATGTGCTTGCGACGATATCACAATCGATGTTGTCGGTATCTCTAGACCAAGTTCTGAAATAGCTTCGATCATCGTCTCTTTCTTCAACATCGGCTGTTCTTAATAGCTCATTCACCACCTCAGCCGTCACAGGCACATACTGTCCTCTCACAAAACATCTACCATTTACCCTTTCCGGAAAGTTAGCATAAAATTCTTTCACTATTACGGTGTTCTGTGGTACTATTCTCTCCGGATTAACAAATCTCTTCCACTCTATGGCCTCTATCATTGCCCGAATAGGCTCATAGACATCTCCATCCTCAAATGACTCCCTTTGGTACTTCATTCCTCGCTCAGGTATCAAGGGTCTAGTACTATGTTTGTAATATCTGTCTTCTGCTTTTTTACTAACAAACCTAGTATTGTCATATTGTGCAACGGAGGCGGATGTGGGAGCTCTCTTTTTTCTGGCAGAAATTTTGGAAAATTTTCAGCAGCGTTTCCTCTATTTCAGTGAGATTACCCAGCAACTTTCAATCACACCAATCAACACACAACGTAATCAGCTAAATACAACACATACAACCCCCAAACTTCACTCAAATCACAGGTACAACACCCCAACTCACTGCGTACAATCTTACCGCGAAATTTTCACACCAAACTTCAACACACCCCACAATATCTACCAATAAAGCACATCCCCACTTATGAATTACCTCCCCTAATTGCTCTGAAAATTTTAAGAAAAGTGATGAAAGTTACCTTGGACTGTGTTTTTCAAAATTTTCTTGTTTCTAGTAATAGATTGAGGCAATGGAATGAGGGTTGTTGTTTAAGATGGTTAAGGGTGCAAGGAATTGAAGTACGTTGGTTGTGATTGAGTTTAGTTTGTGGAAAATTTTGAGTAATGGAGGCTGATTTCGTGGGTTTTGGAGAAAGGAAGGGTTTTGGGTTTTTGATTTGGAGAGGGGAAATCAAATTAGGGCTCTTTTATTTTTCAGATTTTTCGTCGCGGCGCCACGGCCCTGAGATCGGTGCCGTGGCGCCCAAACATCTGCGACCCTCTGAACTTCCGGCGCCGTGGCACTCTGATTTGGCACCGCGACGCCCAAACTTCAGAGACCTTCTGGACTTCCGGCACCATGATGCTCTGAGATTGGCGCCGTGACGCCCAACTTCCTGCGGCATGCTGGTTTTTCGGCGCCATGGCAATCTAATGGGCGTCGTGGCGCCGAGCTGATTTCTTCCCCTCTTGCATTTTTCGTCCTCCAATTTTTTTGGCCCTGTACCTGTCATCACAACATGTAAACAATACCTTCCGTGAGACTGTTCTAACTAAAACAAAATTGCATAAAATTTAAAAAAAAACCTTGGTTGCCTCTCAAGTAGCGCTGTCTTTAACGTCTTTTAGCCGGACGCAGGTTCCTTATCAAGAGGCATGGGGTAACTTAACCCCACAGCCTACCCATTTCATAATCATTTTTCTCTTTCGCATTCTGTTTTTCTTCTTCTCTTTTTTCTCAATAGAAGGTTTAGCGTTGCTCACCTGTACTGGCGGACTGATTTCCTTTGCCTTGGCCTGTGCTGGCTCAACTGATGTGCTCACAGTGCTGACGGCAAAACACTTGCTTATGACTGGGGTTCAACGATGTGTTTAAACACCTTGAACACCATCTCTTCATTATCAACTCTGAGTGTTAGCTCACCCTTTTCCACATCAATCAAGGCTCTCCCAGTTGCCAAGAATGGTCTTCCCAAGATGATAGGGATTTCATCATCTTCCTCTATATCAAGGATGAGGAAGTCTGCAGGAAAGAAGAATTTCCCCACCTTAACCAATACGTCTTCAATTATTCTCCTGGGATGCACCACTGTCCTATCCGCCAATTGCAGGTTCACCGTGGTTGGTTTGGATTCACCCAAACCCAACTTCTTGAAAACGGAAAAGGGCATGAGATTTATGCTGGCCCCCAAATGTTACACCCCGTAGTTCCAGGATATGTATGTGAAGACGTACGTACGAGAATACGACAGTAATTTTGGAAAGAAAGAAAGATGTGATTTTTCGACGGAAAAGTTTCCGGTTTTTGTGAAGTAAAAAGGTTCGTTAATGGGAATTGGATTCCCAGATTTGGTATTCGGACTTTTTGGAATATTTTAGAAGTATTGAAATTTTAATTTCCGGAATTGGTCACGTGGGGCCCACGAGAGAATTTACGGTTTTGTGAGGCCCACTTTATTTTCGGATTTTTGGCATTACGGATATTTTCGGAAAATGAATATTTTGGACCAACGAGAGGGCGACATATGTCACCCACAAGTGGACGGATTGGTGGACGATTTAGTGTGGCACGTTTTTGTCATTTTAAAGGCCAAAAATGTTTGGTCAAAGTCTTGAAGATATTTGTGTAGTAGATAGATAAGGTAGCACATGTCCTAATCTACACCATCCATTTGCTTGAATCTTGACCCTTGAGTGTTCTATAAATACCCCCCTTGATAGCAAGACTTCTTCATCACTTGAACAATTTCCAAGTCTCAAAATCCCTCTCCCCCTTTAGTTGAAGTTCTCGTCCAAACTTCCCCTCCCCCTTCCTTGAAAGCCTTCATCCGAAACACCCCTCTCCCTTAACCAAACTTTGTCCAAAAATTCTTAAAGTCTTAAGTGTTCTTCCTTAGTGTATTAGGAAGACTAGTAACCAAAGGTTAGAAAAGATTTCACACCCTTAGCCTAAATACACCCTCTTGGCCGAGAGTTGCCACAAGTTTAGCCTAAGTGTACTTCACTTTTGGAGTTGAAGTGTTTAAGAGAAGTTATTAGAAACTTCTAAGGGTTGCTTGGAGCGGTTTGGAGCGTACAGATTAGGAGCTAAACGTTGCTCAGGATCGACATATAATCTTGGATAATTTTGGGCTTATCGAGGTAATGATCTTTATCCCCCTATTGTAATTGAAAATTACATGTTGTAGTAATGTATAGTTGAGTATACTATATATAGAATGGATATTAAAGAAGAAAATTGAACTGTAATTACATAGGACTGTATTTACGAGACTTGTAGTATTCCTGAAGTAGAATTGAACACGTCCGGTTAGACGTGTAATCCCCTGGGACTAGTTGGCCTGTTAGCGGGCCTTGATAGGGGAGGAGATTAATGTGATAGCGGGGAGGTCTTGTCGAATTTTTCTCAGAAATATTCTACAAAGAGAACTAGAAGTTAATATGCGTTTTTTGGCCATTATAGGTGGAAGTACTACGAGTAGCGTATTCTACTTGAAGGGTGGAAAAGGCTAGCAAGGTTGTAGTACTTGGAGCATTTTGCAAATTGTCGATAATCGTCGCGAGGTATGTGAACCTCTTCCTATCTTTTCTAGCATGATATGTTGTGAACTATGTAGTACGGTAGACGTACATGTGTTAAATGAATTTGGTTGATTTAAAACATAAAGTGTTATAACGGCTTTATGGGAAGTTTGTTATAACAACTTTATGTGGGCAAAGAAATGGTTTGTGGTTTTTAAAAGATAAAAGACTTGATGTGAAATAATAAGGACTTGGGTTGTGTTAAAAAGTTGTGAAACCGCTTTAATGAGAAATGGGTAATTGGGTTTTAAAAGGAACAATGTTATATTGATTTCGGAAATGAGAACAAGTATAGAACAAACCACTGCAGCGTTAATAAAGGAAAATGTATTGACTAAGTAATTATTATTAAAAACCAGTAGAAACCTCCATCTGCATAGAAGCTAAGATAAGACAAAATTGTATTACATTTTCTAGATCATGGTTGCTTTAATAAGATTGATATAAACAAGAATAACCTACTCACACATAAGGCATATGTTACTCAAATTGTCTTAAAAGAGAATTATGTTGTTAAGTGATTAAGACTATGAACTACGAAACCTTTCGAAAATAAGAGACTTGAGTATTTGAAATTAGGCAAACTTGAACTTTTGGAAAAGAATGTTGTTACTTGTCTTTAAAAAGGGGAAATTATTTTGGTTTACTTAAAATAATAGTTACTCTGTTTTGGATACTACGAGTGTTGGTATCAGGTGACTTCTTGTGAAAGAATGGATATTTGTAAGAGAATTGAAGTATGGTAATTTGCTTGTGCTTGCTTGTGATAGCCTTGTTGTGTAAAAGTTGTATTCGTATGCTACCGCGTCTCTCGATGGAGGGCCGGTATATTGTTATTGTTGTTACATGGACATGTCAGCACCGATGAAGAATTCCGGGGGCATGCGGCCATGAGGTGGGTTAATCACCCGGTATATTGTTATTGTTGTTACATGGACATGTCTGCACCGATGAAGAATTCCGGGGGCATGCGGCCATGCGGCGGGTTAATCACCCGGTATATTGTTATTGTTGTTACATGGACATGTCTGCACTGATGAAGAATTAGGGGCACGCGCCACGCGGCGTTAATCACACAGTATATTGTTATTGTTGTTACATGGACATGTCTGCACTGATGAAGAATTTCGGGGGCATGTGGCCATGTGACAGGGTTGATTACCCGATATATTGTTATTGTTGTTACATGGACATGTCTGCACCGATGAAGAATTCCGGGGCATGTACACGCGAGGTTGATTACCCGATATATTGTTATTGTTGTTACATGGACATGTCTGCACCGATGAAGAATTCCGGGGGCATGTGGTCATGCGGCAGGGTTGATTACCCGGTATACTGTTATTGCATCTTGGACATGTCTACACCGATGGAGAATTCCGGGGGCATGTGGCCATGATGCGGGCATGATTGATATTGTGGGCGTGAGACCCTTGGTTATATTTGAGTGATGACTTTGAGGGCGTGAGTCTCTGCTTTGACATGACTGCTTTTATGTCGTGAAACTATAGTTTGGTCATCATACATGTCTCCTGTTTTATTTAGACTGTTATGATTTCGCTGATTTTCGGGCCACATACTGTACTGTTATCGACCTCCTTCGGGTTGCGTTCACGCCGCAGTAGAGGTACATCGGTTGTTGATCCTCGTTCTTAGGATCACGATTCGGCAGATTGGGAAGCTCCGTTTCTCCGGAGGCTTATCTTTTGGTATGTTTCCCCGAGTTTGTAAGTTTTTGTACATTCAGGGGTATGGCGGGGCCCTGTCCCGTCATAGTTGTTGTAAAAAAATCTTAGAGGTCTGTAGTACTGTTGTGGGCAGGGTTTGTAAAGGATTAGAATCGTTTCTGGTTGTATGTATATACATGAAGGTGACCGTTTTGGTTAGCCTGTTTTCTTATGTTGTATCTTGTTTCCTGTTTAAGTTTTTATTTCTGCTGATTTTCTCTAATGTAGTATCACTAGGGTGCCCGGGGTAAGGCATCAGTCGCGGGCCCGAGGTCGGTTCGTGACAAAAGTAGTATCAGAGCAGTTAGTCCTCGGAAAGTGTCTGCATGCGGTGTCAGTAAGTCTTGATTATCGGTGTTGTGCACCACATCTATAATCGTGAGGTCGCAGGACATTTAGGATTAGTTTCATTCTTCTCACTCTAAGATCGTGCCTTAGAGCTATGTTATAAGTTGGACCCCTCTGACGTATTTCGTTTTTACCAGTTATGCCTCCACGCAAGGCAATCAGGGCCCGAGGCGGCGCGCAGGCAGGAGTCGCGAGTAGAGCAAAGTGGCTACCGAGACCACGGTATCCGAGCCTCAGGTCCCACAACCCGGAGCAGAGAGATGGGTTACAAGGAGATGGGCCCGATTGTTGGCCGTGATTGTGGCGACATGAGGATAGCCGGACGCAGCAGCCCAAAGAGCACCGCGTGGTCACCCGAGATCGGATAGTTTGAGGCTACGGGACTTTATGAGTTGTAGCCCGCCGCAGTTCTACCGTCGAGGCCACGAGGATGATCCGCAAGAGTTCATCCGAGCGATTCTGATGGATCGTAGAGTGATCGTGGCTTGGAGACCGAGTCGGTGGTCTTAGGTTCACATCGGCCGCGTGATCTGCGATCGGGTTTGATTCGTGGGAGCTGTCCCGGGGAGAGTATGCACTTCCAGCCGTATGGGACGAGTTCTCAGGGGGGTTTCTTGCACATTTCTTGCCTCCACAGATGAGGAGGGCTCGGGCCGACATATTTTTGACGTTAAGGCAGACCGGGCGTACGGTTCGGGAGTACAATGTGGAGTTTGACTCATTGGCTCGGTATGTCCCCACGTTAGTAGTTGATATGGGGGACAGAGTACACCGCTACGTCACCGGGCTCGATGACTACTTGGCAGAGGCTTGTTCGGGTGTAGCTCTTCAGCCGGGCATGGACATTGCCCGCATGCAGGCTTATGCACATGGATGTGAGGAGCGGAGAGGTCGACGGAATGACCGAGATCAGCAGAAGAGGCGAGCAGGTTCCTTTGGTGACTTTCGAGGCGGACCGCCAGAAGAAGTTATGCACCTTCGCCGATGCAGTGGTCCTCCACGCCTTCGTGGCTTCAGGATATTCGAGAGCGGTCGGGGCTCCGAGGTTCGAGTTTTGGGAGTTGGTCTTGGCGGATGAAGCCACCCCGACTCGTGCGGTCACGATGGTAGACCCCATTTTGGGAGTGTCGTGTTGCTGGAGCTGTTATATTTGCGCCGTCGGGGCCATTTTGCGGAACTGTCCGACTGTGGTAGCACGGATGTTACGGCCACCTTCGTGATCGCTGGTTCATCACCTTCACTAGATACGCGCAGGCGTGATCGTGATTAGAGTAAAGCGGTAGTTACATGTATATCCTTAACCCTCTAGAGATTTGTATGCGTGATATGATGATTTTATGTTGAGTGTTATGTTTGGATGGCATTGTGTAAAATTGTGATCTAGAGAACATGGTTAGTTGAAAAGGTAAGCTTAAGGATAGGGAAATTATAAGCCGTAGAATATTATAACAAGTTGAGACCTTAGATGTAAGGCCGTCTTAAGTAAAAGATTTTACGGTTGGTCTTTGTTGAAGTACGTGGTATGCGTGAAATATATTGTGGGATGATTCCTTGGGTTGTGTAAGATGAAAGTGGTAGCTTTCCGGACTTGAATAGGTAAGATTGTTCCAGATCGGGGAACAAGAGTCTGGTGCGATTATGGGTCGGGTTGAGGACCATTCGCGGGTCAACCCGTAGCCCGGAATAAGGTGGGGTCAGTTCGAGGTGGTCCCGCCAGGTGGTAGGATCACGAGGGTGCAAGGCCCAAGTTTAGGTAACCACTGTATGAGTTCGTGGACGTGTTCGACCAGAATCGGATCGTGAAGGCCGGGAATGGCCTTGAAGAAATTCGAGGCTAGTAAGATGACCAAGTTTGGAGGTAGTGACTCCAAAGATTTTGGAAACTGAAGTGATGACTGAAGTATGGTACGTGTACTAGAAAGAGTTCGAGTGTTCGAGAAGAGTACGACGAGTAAGGAAAGAAGTAAACATGTCTTTGAGAGATGAAGTGATCATTTTGTGAAGTGAATGTGCGGCGAGTATCCTTTGGACCAGGAGCGAGAGTTGGTGTTGTTTTACACCTTCGAGGTGATTCCTCGTTGGCTTGGATTTGGGTTTCGCGCGTATGATTTTATTATGGCAATATGGGGCATAGTTGGTTTCATAAGTATAGTAGTGAAGACTATACCGGCGCATGTACGTTTGGAGACTTAGAAGGACATTCGGGACGAATGTTTCTAAGGGGGGAAGAATGTTACACCCCGTAGTTCCAGGGTATGTATGTGAAGACGTACGTACAAGAATACGACAGTAATTTTGGAAAGAAAGAAAGATGTGATTTTTCGACGGAAAAGTTTCCGGTTTTTGTGAAGTAAAAAGGTTCGTTAATGGGAATTGGATTCCCAGATTTGGTATTCGGACTTTTTGGAATATTTTAGAAGTATTGAAATTTGAATTTCCGGAATTGGTCACGTGGGGCCCACGAGAGAATTTACGGTTTTGTGAGGCCCACTTTATTTTCGGATTTTTGGCATTACGGATATTTTCGGAAAATGAATATTTTGGACCAACGAGAGGGCGACATATGTCACCCTCAAGTGGACGGATTGGTGGACGATTTAGTGTGGCACGTTTTTGTCATGTTAAAGGCCAAAAATGTTTGGTCAAAGTCTTGAAGATATTTGTGTAGTAGATAGATAAGGTAGCACATGTCCTAATCTACACCATCCATTTGCTTGAATCTTGACCCTTGAGTGTTCTATAAATACCCCCCTTGATATCAAGACTTCTTCATCACTTGAACAATTTCCAAGTCTCAAAATCCCTCTCGCCCTTTATTTGAAGTTCTCGTCCAAACTTCCCCTCCCCCTTCCTTGAAAGCCTTCGTCCGAAACACCCCTCTCCCTTAACCAAACTTTGTCCAAAAATTCTTAAAGTCTTAAGTGTTCTTCCTTAGTGTATTAGGAAGACTAGTAACCAAAGGTTAGAAAAGATTTCGCACCCTTAGCCTAAATACACCCTCTTGGCCGAGAGTTGCCACAAGTTTAGCCTAAGTGTACTTCACTTTTTGGAGTTGAAGTGTTTAAGAGAAGTTATTAGAAACTTCTAAGGGTTGCTTGGAGCGTACAGATTAGGAGCTAAACGTTGCTCAGGATTGACATATAATCTTGGATAATTTTGGACTTATCGAGGTAATGATCTTTATCCCCCTATTGTAATTGGAAATTACATGTTGTAGTAATGTATAGTTGAGTATACTATATATAGAATGGATATTAAAGAAGAAAATTGAACTGTAATTACATAGGACTGTATTTACAGTAGACTTGTAGTATTCCTGTGAAGTAGAATTGAAAACGACAGGTAAGACGTGTAATCCCTGAGTTGTTGGCACAGTAGCGGGCCTTGATAGGAGGAGATTTATGTGATAGCGGGGAGGTGTCTTTAATTTTTCCGTAGAAATATTCTACGAAGAGAACTAGAAGTTAATAGGCGTTTTATGGTCATTATAGGTGGAAGTACTACGAGTAGCGTATTCTACTTGAAGGGTGGAAAAGGCTAGCAAGGTTGTAGTACTTGGAGCATTTTGCAAATTGTCGATAATCGTCGCGAGGTATGTGAACCTCTTCCTATCTTTTCTAGCATGATATGTTGTGAACTATGTAGTACGGTAGACGTACATGTGTTAAATGAATTTGGTTGATTTAAAACATAAAGTGTTATAACGGCTTTATGGGAAGTTTGTTATAACAACTTTATGTGGGCAAAGAAATGGTTTGTGGATTTTATAAGATAAAAGACTTGATGTGAAATAATAAGGACTTGGGTTGTGTTAAAAAGTTGTGAAACCGCTTTAATGAGAAATGGGTAATTGGGTTTTAAAAGGAATAATGTTATATTGATTTCGGAAATGAGAACAAGTATAGAACAAACCACTGCAGCGTTAATAAAGGAAAATGTATTGACTAAGTAATTATTATTAAAAACCAGTAGAAACCTCCATCTGCATAGAAGCTAAGATAAGACAAAATTGTATTACATTTTCTAGATCATGGTTGCTTTAATAAGATTGATATAAACAAGAATAACCTACTCACACATAAGGCATATGTTACTCAAATTGTCTTAAAAGAGAATTATGTTGTTAAGTGATTAAGACTATGAACTACTAAACCTTTCAAAAATAAGAGACTTGAGTATTTGAAATTAGGCAAACTTGAACTTTTGGAAAAGAATGTTGTTACTTGTCTTTAAAAAGGGAAATTATTTTGGTTTACTTAAAATAATAGTTACTGCTTTGGATACTACGAGTGTTGGTATCGGTGACTTCTTGTGAAAGAATGGATATTTGTAAGAGAATGAAGTATGGTAATTTGCTTGTGCTTGCTTGTGATAGCCTTGTTGTGTAAAAGTTGTATTCAGATGCTACCGCTCTCACTGAGGGCGGTATATTGTTATTGTTGTTACATGGACATGTCTGCACCGATGAAGAATTCCGGGGGCATGCGGCCATACGGCGGGTTAATCACCCGATATCATATTGTTGTTACATGGAGATGTCTCGCACCGATGAAGAATTCCGGCATGCGCCACGCGCAGTTAATCACCCGATATTGTTATTGTTGTTACATGGACATGTATGCACCGGCGAAGCATTCTCGGGCATGTGGCCACGCGGCGAGGTTGATTACGATATATTGTTATTGTTGTTACATGGACATGCTGCACCGATGAAGAATTAGGGGCACGTACGCGCAGGTTGATTACGATATATTGTTATTGTTGTTACATGGACATGTCTGCACCGATGAAGAATTCCGGTGGCGTGTACGTCGCAGGTTGATTACCCAGATATCGTTATGCATCTTGGACATGTCTACACCGATGGAGAATGCAGGGGCATGCGCCATGACGGGCATGATTGATATTGCGGCGAGACCCTTGTTATATTTGAGTGATGACTTTGAGGGCGTGAGTCCCTGCTTTGACATGACGGCTTTTATGTCGTGAAACTGTAGTTTGGTCATCATACATGTCTCCTGTTTTATTTAGACTGTTATGATTTCGTTTCTGATTTTCGATTTCACATATTTGGTACTGCATCGACCTCCTTCGGGGCTGCGTTCATGCCGCAGTGAGGTACATCGGTTGTTGATCCTCGTTCTAGGATCACGTTCAACAGATTGGGAAGCTCCGTTTCTCCGGAGGCTTATCTTTTGGTATGTTTCCCCGCGTTTGTAAGTTTTTGTACATTTAGGGGTATGGCGGGGCCCTGTCCCGTCATAGTTGTTGTAAAAAAAATCTTAGAGGTATGTAGTACTGTTGTGGGCAGGGTTTTTAAAGGATTGTAACTGTTCGGTTGTATGTATATACATGAAGGTGACCGTTTTGGTTAGTCTGTTTTCTTATGTTGTATCTTGTTTCCTGTTTAAGTTTTTATTTCCGCTGATTTTCTCTGATGTAGTATCACTAGGGTGCCCGGGGTAAGGCACCAGTCGCGGGCCCGAGGTCGGGTCGTGACACCAAATCACACAGGACCCTGTTACATGTCACCCTACCAATTGTGCAAGGCAATGTGAAACTCCCTGGATCCTTAAGCTTGGGGGGCAGTTTCTTCTGCAAGATGGCACTGCATTCCTCTGTCAATTCCACTGTCTCATACTCAGCTAGCTTCTTCTTCTTCCCAACGATTTCCTTCATAAATTTGAAATAAGTAGGCATTTTCTCCAACGCCTCAATGAAAGGGATGTTAATGTGCAGCTTTCTAAATACCTCCAAGAACTTGGAGAATTGCTTATCAACTGCTTTCCTTTGCAACCTCTGAGGGTAAGGAATATTTTCTGTGTATTCCCTCACTGGAACGGTTGGAGCCTTCTCTAAAATAGGGCGGTCCTCAGTAACCCCCTACTTCTCTGCATCTACTCTCTGCTCAACTCTCTGTTCTACCACGGGCTGGGGTGTAGGATGTTCTAGCTGTTTCCACTTCTCAGCTGCACCGCCTGACACTGCTCTCTGGGATTCATCTCTGTATTACTAGGAAGAGTGCCATGTGGCCTGTTATTTGTCATCTTTGCTAGCTGTCCCACATGCGTCTCCAAGTTCCTGATAGAGGATTTTGTCTCTGCCATGAACTGGGTTTGTGAATTCGTAAGTGTCAACAAGGCTGCTCGCAATTCGTCTGGATTTTCTTGTGGAGCAGGTGTACTGAACTGTTGGGAAGGTGAGGCCTGGTTAAATGGTTGCTTATTCTGGTATTGGCCTCGGAACTGGTTCTGCTGCCCTTAATCACCCCTCCATGAAAAGTTATGGTGATTTCTCCACCCTGGATTGTAAGTATTTGAATAGGGGTTATTCTGGGGCCTTGGGTAATTCCCCACTGCCTGACATTTTGCTTGCTCAATAGAGATGTTGTTGGGGTCTGCTGATGGGCACCTATAAAAAGTATGAGGACCCCCACACATCTCATAATTCATTGGCATCTGAACTGCATTCACTGACACTGTGTTCTGCTGCAGTTGCTTGGTCAAGAGAGCAACCTGTGCATTTAACGTTGTGATGGCATCGATTTCATGAACTCATATCACTCTCCTTCCACTTACCCCTCTATCATCTGTCACATGGTTATTGGTGGCCATGTCTTATAGCAAATCATAGGCCTCATGTGTTGTCTTTTTCATGAAGGTTCCACCTGCAGTTGCGTCAATGATGGTTCTTGTGGTCCCACTTAGCCCATTGTAAAAAATATGGACCAAATTTCACAGCTCAATGCTATGATGTGGACACTTTCTCTGCAGATCTTTAAATCTCTCCCAAGCCTCATAGAGTGACTCTCCATCAGCCTGGTAAAAATTATTCAGCTCTCCTCTCAGCTTAGCGGCTTTAGACGGTGGAAAGAACTTTGCCAAGAACTTCTGTGCCAATTCCTGCCATGTGAAGATGAATATGTAGGCAGGGAATTCAACCAAACGTTTGCTCTATCCCTGAGTGATAAAGGAAAGAGCCTCAATCGGATGGCGGCGTCAGTGACGCCATTATACTTGAAAGTTGCACACAGCTCCAAGAAATTTGCTATGTGCATATGAGGGTCTTCAGATGGCAACCCTCCAAATTGAACTGTATTCTGCACCATACTCAGGATCGCAGACTTGATGTCGAAATTATTTGCTCCTATTGCTAGGAGCCTGATGCAAGTCTGTGCTCCATTCACCCTTGGCAGCACATAATCTCCCAAGCTTCTCTCAGCTTTGACCTGGACCCTTTCTTCCACATCCATTGGTAACCTCTGTGGCATCCTATGATTAGGTTGATGATCACCTAACCCTTCGTTCATCTCATTGTTATTCTGCAAGCCTCTCATTGCTATTAAGGCCAAGATTCGTTTGTTTCTCTGGTTCTGCTTGCAAGTCTTTTCAATCTCTGGGTTGAAGGAACAAGTGTATTTGCTCCTCTTCTCCTTCGCATAAACTAGATGCCTGCAACAGATCAAAATCAACAAACGGATCACGGCGCACGGTTTCACCAATAAATAATAATAATAATAATAAAAAGAAAAATAAAAACGAAATTAGAAATTAAGAATAGATAGAATGATATGGAACTACGCCAATCCTCGACAACGGCGCCAAAAACTTGATGCGCGATTTATGCATACGCTAAACGCAAGTGCATGTGTCGTGACAAGTAATATAGTCTAGAAGACCGAGTTATCGTCCTCAGAGATTAGTGTTCAATTACCAACTTCTATTCTGTAGTATCTATTTGGTAACCGATAATTTGATGAATTGTTTATAGCTATGATTATAGATGCTAAATAAATTACTTTACTTTACTTCAGATATGATGGAAATAGGGCTTTCAAATCTCCTCGACTATCCGCTCGCTTTACTCGTTAATGCAAATAATTAAGGTTCTTCTTCTATTTTGAGATAGCAGGTTAACTAAGTCGTTTTATACGCCTCTTAAGGTAATATAAATACTTAACCCCAATGTAGAACCCTTCTATCTTTCGATGACAAGATTTACTACAAAGGAGGATTAAGAGCAATAACCTATCAAGCTACACAAGTATCGGGGTACTTTCGTCCACGATTTAAACTTATGTTTACTCAACTATAGCATATTCACAATCTCCCCTTTCGGATTTCGATTAGAAATCATATAAGTTATGATAATTAGTGATCAATTAACTACCAAGCAATCAAAACAATTATTGAATAAATCTCAACAATAATAAGAAGAAATCAAAACATGCATTAATTCATAAGGACGATGTTCAAGCGATTCGACATGGAAAACCCTAAATTAAGTTAGTTCCTAGCCATACACATGTCAAGAACTAATCTATTATCCAACATATACTAGAAAGAAATAAAATAAAGAACAATAAATTACTCAAAAATAAGTCCATAATCTTGATCTCCAAGTTGTGATAAATTGTAAGGTGTGGTTCTCTTCAAATCTGACCTAAAGGTCCTTTTTATATCACCAAAAACGTCTCAAACCTTTTCCTTCTTGGCCTTGGCCCATTCCTATTCGGATTTGGCAATTTTCCCGCGTTGGCGCCGCGCCAGCCAGATCCATGGCGCCAAACTTCGCGTCTGCTTCTTGGGCGCCGTGGCTCTGCTGCTGCTGGTTGGTTGGCACCGCGGCGCCACCCTGTTTCTCGCCCGGGTTGCCAACTTTTGAGTTTTTTGAGCTCTGGAACCTCTGTTTCTGCTCTTTTTTTGCTCATTCTCACCAATGTGCCACTTTAAACCATTGTGACTCAAAAGAAAGAAAATATATCCTAACACGACACATATTTGTACAAAAATGGGCAAAAGACTAACTAAAAATGACTCAAAAGGTGTATATAAAATACACCGATCATTTATATGAAGTGTTGGAATATGAATTGGATTATAAGAAATTATTAAAAAGGGCTTTGGTATTGTGGTTGTTGGCCGAGATTTCATGAAACTGTTGGGTATTGTTGTGCTGTTTTAAGGACTGTTTTGTGGAGTTATAATGCTGGAAATTTAGTTACAATTATGCATGTTTAATGTGGTAATTTCTAACGTGTGTCCTAAAGGAATATGGGTATAGAATGGTGTAGAAAGGCTTCACATTTTACCCTCATTGTTGTTGGAATATGGACTGTTGTTATTGGTTGTTTTAATATGGATTAAGAGGCCGGATTAACATGTGAAATAGGTGTGTCGATCACCTTGGTTGCTGTTTTGAACTACCCTTAATTGTACTTGGTTATTGGTGTTTTTGGTCTTGTTTGAAAGTTGTGGATGTGAGTATACATAGGAGAAGTGCCGCCCAAATTTTTGTATGAAAGGAGAGTCATTATGTGGTATATGACTTACACTAGTATTCATGAAGTTGATAGAAGTGTTATTGTTGTTATAGGTTGAAGTACCTATTTGAGACGTATTCTACTATCGTGTTGGTATAGCCGATAAGGTATATGAAACTATCCCTTCTTATTTTGGTATGATTTATATGAAATTGGTGTACGACGGACGTATGTAATTCCATTGAATCTTTTACGATACATATTGTGATAGTGCCTTGGTGTTTTCTAAAATGAAAGATGTGATAGTGCCTTGGTGTTTTCTAAAAGGAAAGATGTGATAGTGCCTTGGTTTTTCAAAAATAAAAGTTCATTTTAAAGATGATTTTATTGAGAGTCAAATGATGATTTACACAAGGTTGCTCGTGATAGCTATTCGTGCAAGTGTTATTATTCCATGTTCACCGAGTCCCTAAATGGGCCGACAATGTTTATATGATTTCACCGAGTCCCAAAATGGGCCGACAATGTTCACTGAGTCCCAAAATGGGCCGGCAATGTTTATACGTATGATGATTCCATGGGCATGTATCCATGATGCGAGTACAAATACTCAGGATAGTATATGAGGGTCGTGCGTAGATGCCTATGTTCACCGAGTCCTAGAATGGGCCGGTAATGTTCACTGATTCCCATAATGGGTCGGCAATGTTTATATATATATATATATATATATATATATATATATATATATATGATGAGCTCACCAAGTCCCGGAATGGTACGATATATGATTACATGGACATACATCCATGATTTTGAAAATGGTACGGTATATGATTATATGGACAAGTATCTATGATTTTGATATGACTCTCTCACTTTTAAAAGGGCATAGTTGACTCTCTATTTTTAAAAAGGTACAATTGGCTCTATTTTATATGGCACGGTTGGATCTGCTATTTCATTTTCATACTTGTCTCTGTCATCTTTTGGTCAGTTATGATCTTATTTACTGTACTTTATATTTTCATACTTGGTACCTTGTTGTACTGACCCCCTTCGGAGGCTGCGTTCATGCCCGCATGTACAGGTACACAGTTTGGTGATCCTCGAGCTTAGGATCCTTGCCTAGCTTTTTGAGATAGCTTCATTGTTCCGGAGTCTAGTCATTTTGGTACAGTTTTGCTATTACAGGCTTATGTACATTCAGGGGTACGGAGGGGTCTTGTCCCGTCATAGTTACGGTTATACTCGTAGAGGTCTGTAGTCATGCATGGGTTGGACATGTATATGTTGTAGTTTGTTTTGGACATATTCTGTATATAGTGGCAGCCTTGTCGGCTTGCCTATTTTTATAAAATGAGTTTTTATTAAGCTTCCGCTGGTTATATGTGATGTGTGGATATAAGAGTACCCAGGTAGGGTACCAGTCGGGGCCCGTCGGCTCGGGTCGTAACACCGACGTTGGAGATTTGATCCGCCACAAGTTTTAACTGTTTGCAGTACTCAGTCATGTTGGAGAAATTATCAAGATGTGTAATTGTTCCTCTAAATACACAGCGTGTGTGTGTTTGTTGTCTTGAAATATTTCCTCCAAATGAATCCACAAGTCGCGGGCTGAGGCACAGAATTTCATGATAGTGAAAAGGAGATCTTTGTATATAGTTCCATATATCCACTGTTTAACCACGATATCGAGACGACGCCATGTTGTTTCATCGATCTCCGGGGGGCGAGGAACAAAATCATCGGTGTGATCAAACACGTGGTAAGCACATACATGAATTTTAAAGAGTTCGGCCCGCAGTATTGCCATCTTCCTGATCAAGAGTGAGAGGGATGAAATTCTAGATGTTTGTAACGGCGAGAGCCGGATGGAAAGATGGTGATGAGTTGATGGTGGGATGCGTGGAAGTGGAAGCATCAGAAAGTGTGGGAGAGGCCATAAGATCCATTTAGATAGGAGAGGAATGGATAAGAAGAGAAACCAAGACCATTTTGTGTGTCACACATGCAGAACTGTGGGGAGAAAGAAAAAAATTCTAGGTTTGTAGGGTTTTGACTCTTGATACCATGTAAGATGATATTAATCTCCCTTGAGGAGTATTTCTCATTAATATCAATAAATATAGTATACAATATCATCTCTTATACAATAGGAATCCTAGTCCTAATTATAAGAGGAATCCTAGTCTTACCATAGTTATATTTACACAATATATGAAATATATTCTAATTATGGGTAGGGATTTTGTATGAATCACTATACACGTTTACAAAAACTACTATGGACTTATACTAAACAAAACAAAAAATATAATATTCTTCTCGTCATTAAATCATGCAAGGTCAAAACTTTCATGAAATAAGATGTCTAAACTAATAAACCCAGAAATATAAATAATTCAACTTCGTTACAAGTAGCCTTTATGGGTAACAGAGCATGAAAGTTATCAAAATAACAGAGCATACCCTTTTGGTCTAACATCAAATTATCAAACACTAACAGACCATGAAAATTATCAAAATATACCCTTTTGGATAAAGTAACAGTAAATGAAACAAGAACCTTCGGAAATAACTATAAACTGAACTTAAAATTAGATGCTTGTTCTCGCCCCGAATTATGTCTTATGTCGTTGTATCGACTGATCGAATTGGAGACAAATTAATTCCTTAACTCAAGTGATTCGGGCTGAAAACATAACTCTAATTTCAAGCAATGGATTCCCCAACTACTCCAGAAAGTGTTAGGACAGTGATATTAGTAAACTAAGAGGTCAGAAACATGAATGTAGTGTTGGAAATTTTACTAATGTGGAAATAAGTTTAACCAATTATTTATGACTCGAACAATTGAGGTCTCACACGTCGGGAACATCGTTTTCACACACGTGCACACGTAGTGCCAAATATCGTAAATTTTAATAAGTGAAAGAGATATTGGTACGTAAGTGAAACGTTTGAGACATAGAATGATGGACGGTTATTGACCAAATGACGCGTGTTCCACGTTGGTAAATGAAGGAAGAAATGTACAATGTGTAAAAGATGAAACGAGTCGGAAATCTCCGCGGCACCTCCACCATGAGCCGCGACGTAATTCTATGTTTGGTCACTGGAGATCAGGCACAACGGCGCATCCCTGAGCCGCCGCGGCGCTTCAGAGGCAGTGTGACCGTTGGAGATGAAAAATAACTGACTCTTGGGCTTACTTTGGAGCAATAATTCTCCATTATTTGGCTCATGAATTCAGTCATTATTTGGCTGAATTGTAACCCCAAATTAAGTGTCATTATATGACATTTAAGGCCATTACTTGGCTAGTTGGGAAGACATCTTACACAACACTATAAATTGAGGCCCTTGTCTCAATTGTAGAACACACTTCATACTTGTATGATTTTAGATTTTCTGAAAACTCTTCCTCTCTAGTATATTTCATACACTCAAAAGGTTCTTCTTGAGAAACACTTGAATTTCCTTTGCTCATTGTTAGTTGCTATTTTATCTTGAGAGACAATTGTCCATCACCATAAAATGATATATACGGGGCAATAATATCTTAAGGACCAAGTCAATATCACTTAACTCAGCAACGTAACTATAACATTACCAGGTTTAGTTTCTCTTGATTTTAGGTTATAAAGATCAAGGGGCTTGCTTCAATTCCAACCTCAAGATCCAAGACACCAAGACAGATTTACGACTGAAGATCAGGACCTTCAACACTCATTGTTGTTGTAACAAATCATGTTAGGCTTCAAGACTGTTGTATTGTAATTGTTTATCCTTTTAAAGCACTAGTAGTAGTTATATACTATTTCTGTACATCCATTGTATAGCCAACAACCTAAGACATTATCGTACTAGTGCTAGAAAGATGTATACCAGTAGATATGGTCAACAAATCTGGTTCTAGTTTGGGATCTCTCCTTGATGATGGTTACAGATCTGTTTCTATCAAATAGGAGATCTCTTTTTCTAAAATTGAAGATGCTGGTAGTCATGCTAGCAAGGATAAAGATAAAGGAAGAGTTGTTGTTACCTCTCCCGAGAGTGGTGAAAACAAGCGCCCACGAGAGGTGGATGATGTTAACCGGCACAAGAGGAGAAGACTGAAGATGTTGTTCCATCTTATAGCAGAAAACCTCTATCTTATGGTAAAGAGAATTTGGACACGTGACTGACGTGAGCCAAATTCGAAAGGTATGAGTTAATTAGTCTTCCTTTTCCATAATATGTTTAGAGAATTTTTGAATAAAAGGGAATAAAGCAAGGCTAGGAATATGAAGTGTTTTCATTAAAAACTTATATTCCCTACACCCTAAAATAAGAAATTGAACTACTCACCTTCTCGTTTAAAGATTGGACTGTTATAAACAACAGCCTAAAAAGAGTAGACTTATATTGTAATAAACTTGATTTATGGACAATCCTAAGCAAGGGCAGAGGACTAAGGACAAGGACTAGAGACAAACATGTCACCGATTCCAACAGAAAATCAGTCTTTTGACAGAATAGTAGTGGAAACTCAGTCATACAAAGCCTACGGACGACTGGAGTGGGCCAGATCCGTCTTATGACATGACGATATTGGACACTCAGTCATACAAAGCCTACGGGTGACTGGAGTGGGCCAGAGTTTCCAAATCTTAAAATATTTGAAGGCCAAAATAAAGGCAGAAATTGGACACTAAGTCTGCCGAAGAAACTGAAGTGGACCAGAGTATCTAGATCACTTATGATTCGGTTGCGTCCTAACCACGGGCAAGAGGTTGTTCATGTGAAGCAACGCCACCTCCAAAGTAAAAGGAGTTGAAGAGGTTGTCATCTAAAGGACGTAAGAGACTGAGATCATTATAACAAGAGGTGATACATGTCCCAAACTTGGTTCAAGGACGATGTTGGTCAAACTGGCTTGAGTCTAGTCCAACATGTCTATAATAACTAAGAGTGGTGCAGAAAGATTGTAGCCAAGTGAATGATGTATTTGTAATCCGTGCATCTATGCTTTCATAGATTGAGACACGTTAAATAGAAAGTCATTCAAAACTAATTAAGTTGAGATTGTTGCCATTTGTCGACATAAGCCCTCAAATGCGTGTGAGGTAGATGAAGAGGCAAAGATGTAATACCCCGTAGTTCCTGGGTATGTATGCGAGGACGTACGTACGAGAATACGACAGAAAGATTGGAAAGGAAGAAAGAGGTGATTTCTCCACGGAAAAGTTTCCGGTTTTTGTGAAGAAAAAAGGTTCGTTAATGGGAATTGGATTCCCAGATTTGGTATTCGGACTTCCTGGAATATTAGAGAATTATGGAATTTTATTTTTGGAAATGGTCACGTGGGGCCCACGGGAGAAATTTACGGTTTTGTGGGGCCCACTTTGTTTTCGAGATTTTGGCCATTGTGGATATTTTCGGAAGATGTTTTATTTTGGGCCAATAGGAGGGTGACACGTGTCACCCCGCCAGTGGCTTGGCCGAATGGCATTTGTGCACAACACCCGGTTAGAGTCGTTTTTCGACGAAACGTTCTACCTAACTTGCGAAGGGTAAATTACGGCTATGTCATTTAGTATTTTTGCGGATTTTTCCGAGAGACGAAACGTTTTGGACCAACGAGAGGGCAACACTTGGCACCCTCTCGTTGGTGGACTTGATGGGGGTTTTGGGCCGATTGGATGAGAAAGTGTTGTTTTATATTTGTGTATATTTTTTGTGAGGGTTTTAAGGATTAGGGACTAGGGGCACTGGGCATATCTTGGCCTTACACTTGCTATACACTTGGCTAGATCTGGCCATTGGTTGGCCTTGGCTTGTGCTATAAATACCCTCTCCTTTGATGAACTTCTTCATCCTAAATATTTCCTAAGTGTTAGAATCCTCCTCCTTACTTATTGTTCTCGTCCCTCCTCAGGTCGAGAGCACCCCCTCTGGGGTGCTAGCCGAGAGTGTACCCCTAGCCTAGTTGCTTGATAATACCCCCTTGTGGTGTAGAAATACTCTCTACAGTAGTGTTATAATGCCCAAATGACATGAGCCGTATACCTTGTAGTATTCTACGGTTATACCTATACTACAAGCCCGTAAATACTATTTTACGTCCCGTCTGTCTCACCACCGAAACCCTAGGACAATCTCCAGAGTCCGTTGGAGTATTGTGTAGAAGTTGGTTAGAACTTCTAAGGGTGGTTTAGAGCGGGTTGAGCGCCGGAGTGGAGCTAAACGATTGCCCAGATCGACTTTATACTTGGATAATTATGGGCTTATCGAGGTAAATATCTTGTCCTCTATTGTAATTGGAAATTACATGTTGTTAGAATATATAGTTAAAGTATACTATATATAGAATCAACGTGGTTAGTTGGCAATGTCTTTTGACTTAAGCTCAAGAATCGAATCGAATCAGACATGAGACTTGTGTAGTAATCGTGAGTAGAATTGTA
Source organism: Przewalskia tangutica (assembly GCA_029844215.1). NCBI lineage: Eukaryota > Viridiplantae > Streptophyta > Magnoliopsida > Solanales > Solanaceae > Przewalskia > Przewalskia tangutica. The sequence goes on along the minus strand of CM056728.1, from coordinate 27,156,013 downwards.
CCCGTTCGGGTTAGATGTATAACCCCGCGGTTGGCTTGGTAGCCGCCCCGCAGAGAGGAGATTTACGCTGCCATGTGTGGGGAGGTGTCGCCGAATTTTCTCGTAGAATGTTCTACGATAAGATCTTAATGTTAATAAAGCGCTGTGGCCTTATAGGTTGAAGTACTACGTGTGGCGCGTTCTACTTGGCTTTAGGAGTAGCCAAATGGGAGTACTGAAGCGTTTGCTATTAGTCGATACTCGTCGCGAGGTATGTGAACCTCTTCCTATCTCTTCTAGCATGATATGTGTGAACTATGTAGTACGGTAGACGCATATGTACTAAATGTATTTGATTGGTGTAAACATAAAGTGTTATAACGGCTTTATGGGAAGTTGGTTATAACGGCTTTATGTTGGTAAGAAAATACATGTGGTTTTTAAAAGGTAATCGATTTGAACTATAACTGGCTTGTTATGTGTTAATAAAGAACTTGAAGTATTTCAAAAGAGTTTTGAATCATTTTGAGAGAAGAAGTAATACTTGATTTGTTTTGAAAACTTAAGAGTTATACTAGCTTTATGGAAAGGTAGGTATAACGTCTTAAGAATGTTTTACTGATTTTGGAAATCAGAATGTGTATCGACCAACCACTGCAGCGTTAAGAAAAGGAAATGTCTTGACAGATTAAGTATTATTAAAACCAAGAGAAACTTCCATCCGCATGCTAAGATGAGAAAAAATGATATTTCCTAGATCATGGCTGTTGTAATAAGATTGTTGTAAACAAGAATATCCTACTCACATATAAGACTTATGTTTCTCAGATAGTTTAAAAGAGAATTATATTCTTAAATGAATAAGACTATGAACTACGAAACCTTTCTAAATAAGAAACATGAACATTTGAAATTAGGCAAACTTGGACGTTTGGAAAATAATGTTGTTACTTGAGTTTTACAAAGAGAAGTGTTTTGATTTACTTCAAAAGATAATCACTATATTTTCATATACTACGGGTATTGTGTGACTTTTGTGAAAGTAACGTATCTTTTAAAGAGTTAATGTATGAAGTACTTTGGGGATAAAACCCCGAACTTGTTAGCATATAGTAGAAAGTACCTGGTGTGTATAACTTGATTGTGTTGGTTTGTGATAGCCTTGTAATACCTTCTTGTTGATTTGATAAGTAAACATGCTAGGATGCTACGTGTGTTAGTATCTTGTGATGTTTGTGTAAAGGGGTTTTTCCCTTGTTGTGCTTATGTTGTTCAACGATAAGCTGTTATGATAGTATTATACATCACTCATCTCTTGAGATGATTCCGGGGGTTAAGCTGCCCTCCGATGCGGGGTAGACTCAGGCGGGTCGATGGACCTATGATTCGAGACTACCTCATGCGGGTCCAGGGTGCCTATCGCGAATCGCGGAGTTCCGAGTTAGACGCGCCTTGTGGTCATGCGGTCCTGTGGCTACGCGACGGCGAGTCCGTGACGCCGCCGGGAGTAGCTACCCTCGATGCGGGTTATACCTCATGCGGCCGATCTGATTGGCCTATGCGGAGTCGCGAAAGTTCCGTGGCTAGACGCGCACATTAGATATCGCGGGCAAGTGGTCGCCTTTGATCATGTGGCCAGTGCAGACAGATCTTATGATACGATTCATGACCTTGTTGGTGCTGTAGGTGTTAGTAGTCGGCTATGCCTTCGCACTTACCCATGCGTGTTATTATGGCACAGTGGGACACAGTGTTCATGTGTTCCTTGGTGCTTTTATATCATAAACCGCCGGCATGAGGAAGGTATTCCACGCATGATTGATGTTGGGCGTGAGACCCATTGTTATATTTGAGTGATGACTTGAGGCGAGTCCACGACTTGATACGATCGCTATTATTGTGAATCGTAGTTTGGTTATCATACATGTCTCCGCTTTATAGACTATTATGATTTCATTTACTGATTTTTAGTTCATACTCCACTTGCAGATCGACCTCCTTCGGGGCCGCGTTCATGCCGCAGTAAAGGTACACCGCCATCGATCCTCGCTCTAGGTCACGATTCATGGGAAAGCTCCGTTTCTCCGAGGCTTATCAGTGGTATAGTCCCCGTTGTTGTAGGTGTTTACATTCGTGGTATGGCGGGCCCCGTCCCGCCATTGTTGTCGTATCATTTCTTAGAGGTCCTGTAGATCTTAAGTGTGGGCGGGTTTGTAAAAAGGATTAAAACTGTTCATGTTGGAAAAAAGTTGTTATTTATATATATGCCTCAGGCAAGTTTTTCTCAGATTATTGTTTCATATTTCATAATATGTCTTGTATTGTTTTATGTTCCGATTACTGATGTTGTATCACTAGGGTGCCCGGTAAAGCACTACCACGCCCGAATCGGTCGTGACAAAAGTGGTATCAGAGCGATTAATCCTCGGAAAGTGTCTACGCACCGTATCCGATGAGTCTTGATTATCGGTGTTGTGCACCACACCAATAATCGTGAGGCTATAGGATATTTAGGATTGGTTTCTATTCTTCTCACTCTGAGATCGTGCCTTAGAGCCGTGTTGTAAGTCGACCCTCCGACGAAATTCATTCCTTATCGTTATGCTCCGCGTAGGCAACCCGCCCGGGAGGCGAGGCGCCGGCGGAGCCGCGAGTTGAGTTCGGCGTTGCGAGGCACATGCCCAATCATTACCTAGGTAGTGCCATTCGGGATTTCGCGGCGTCACTAGCCCCAACAGAGTTTAGCACGGCGCGCAGCTCCTACTGCGTCCATGATATTTGAACCTCCGCCCACGACCGAACAGTGAATATAGATTGCAAAGAGGCGACCGCATTAGCTATGGATTTGGCTACCAGAGATTATACCGATGTACCACGAGTCTTGATGACTACCTAAGAGAGGTGTGCAAGAGTAATTCTTGATTGGCTGAGCATGGCCTCGTATGCGGGCTTATGTACAGCAGAAAAACGTAGAGATCGACGTTAACCAAGGGCGAGAAGAGGCGAGCAGCAAGGTCCTTCGGTAACTTTCAAGGTGAGTATACCTTAAGTGCTATGTTCGATAGCGATGTGTTAGTTGTGATTAGAAATCATGGTGGTTAACCGAGTAAGATTTTGGGGATAGAAGGTGTGAGCCTTAGAGTGTTATACGTAGAGACCTTAGAGGTAAAGCCATCTCGAGTAAAAGACGATATTATGTTTGACCCTTATAGGAGTGCATGGTGCACATGAGCTATGTTCGTGGGATAAGTCCCCGAGTAGTGTGGAAGGAAAGAGGTAGTTGAGCTAAGAAGACCGCTAGGTTTTCGTAACGTGTTTTGAGAGATTGTTCCTTCGGGAGATGGTATTTTGCGCCGCTGCCTGTCGGGTTGAGGCCACGTTGCGTCAACCCGCGGCATGTTTGGTGGTGGGTCCGCCGCGTGGTCCCGCCTGTGGTAGGTCACGAGGTGTTAGGCTCGAGTTTAGTTAACTAGCGTCGAGTTCGTGGACGCGTTCGACCGATGGTCGGTCGATGGGGCAGCCCATCGTGTTCTTCTGGGACCGCTCACTCGGCGATGTTGATTTATCGTAAAGGTTGTAAGGCTGCACGGTGCCTACCTTCACCTTATGGCAGCGCTGGAGCCCGTGTTACTACGCTGTTTTGTTTCCGGAAGTTTTACCAGCAGGTTGGAGGACTCAGTGAGTCTCGACCGCATTCGCCGCCGCGCTGGATTTCGGGGTTGTTGCGAGGATTGTTGTCTCCTCGTGGAGGAGCGTTTAAGCTACCATTTCGGTGTTCGGATGTCGCCTTACGAAGCCTTGTAGGGCGTAAGTGTAAGTTGCCGGCCGATTGGTTCGATGTTGGCGGTTCAGATAGTTGGATCGCTTGTTCCAATGAGATCGCGATGGTAAAGCTCGTCTGAAAGAAGTTCCGCACTCGGAGGAATCGTGCGGATGATCGGCGACGACGCCAGAGTTCAGTGCCGACGGTCTTCTTGAAAGTACCACCCGGACAGGTGTGACGAGTTTTGGAAATGAAGGAACTTAGCCCGAGTTACTTGGGCCTTTAAGAGTTCATATGAAGAATAGGCCAGTTGCCTATATGTTAGCTTTTGCCGTCCGACTTAGGAGGCGGGGCGTCCGGTCTTCGTATTGTTATGTTCGAAAGTATCAAGATCCATCCGAATGTTCCCGATTAATGATGCCCACGTAAAGAGATAGTAACCCCGAGTTTTGGAAACTAAAGCGAGATCGTAAATGTGGTAAGGTTCGGTTGCGCATTTACGCCTTCGATCGTGACGCACCGGCACCATTTGTTGGGTCGCCGAGCTAGGCTCGCGCAAAGTGACAAAAGTGGTATTATTTGTGGTGATGTTAGAGGTGTTTCCGTAGACTTGGATATAAGTATGTTGCGCAGTATTTTCGCGGGCCGGTATGGCGGGATTGTTTCGTAAGTATAGAAGTGAAGACTATACTGGCGCACGGATGTTTTGAGGCTTAGAATGAACATTCGGACGAATGTTTCTAAGGGAAGAATGTAATACCCGTAGTTCCCGGTATGTATGCGAGGACGACGCGTGCGAGAATACACGTAAAGATCGAAAGGAAGAAAGAGTGATTTCTCCACGGAAAAGTTTCCGGTTTTGTGAAGAAAAAGGTTCGTTAATGGGAATGGATTCCCGATTTGGTATTCGGACTTCTGGAATATTAGAGAATTATGGAATTTTATTTTTGAAATGGTCACGTGGGCCCACGGAGAAATTTACTGCTTGTGGGCCCACTTTGTTTTCTAGATTTTGGCCATTGTGGATATTTTCGAAGATGTTTTATTTTGGGCGATAGGAGGGTGACACGTGTCACCCCGCCAGTGGCTTCGCCGAATGGCATTTGTGCACAACACCCGGTTAGAGTCGTTTTCGACGAAACGTTCTACCTAACTCATGGGCGGTAAATTACGCTATGTCATTTAGTATTTTTGCGGATTTTTCCGAGAGACGAAACGTTTTGGACCAACGAGAGGGCAACACTTGGCACCCTCTCGTTGGTGGACTGAAAGGCGTTAGGGCCGATTGGATGAGCAAGTCTTGGTTGATATTTGTGTAGATATTTTGTGAGGGTTTTAGGAGTAGGGACTAGGGGCACTGGGCATATCTTGGCCTTACACTTGCTATACACTTGGCTAGATCTTGGCCATTGGTTGGCCTTGGCTTGTGCTATAAATACCTCTCCTTTGATGAACTTCTTCATCCTAAATATTTCCTAAGTGTTAGAATCCTCCTCCTTACTTATTGTTCTCGTCCTCCCCAGGTCGAGAGCACCCCTCTCTGTGGGTGCTAGCCGAGAGTGTACCCCTAGCCTAGTTGCTTTCGTATAATACCCCTCATGGTGTAGAAATACTCTCTAAAGTATTGTTATAATGCCCAAATTACCTTAGCCAGTATACCTTGTAGTATTCTAAGGTTATACCTATACGAAAAGCCCTAAATACTATTATACTTCCGTCTGTCACAAAACCGAAACCCTAGGAAAATCTCCATAGTCCGTTGAGTATTGTGTAGAAGTTGGTTAGAACTTCTGGGTGGTTTAGAGCGGGTTGAGCGCTGAGTCGAGCTAAACGATTGCCGGGATCGACTTTATACTTGGATAATTATGGGCTTATCGAGGTAAATATCTTGTCCTCTATTGTAATTGGAAATTACATGTTGTTAGAATATATAGTTAAAGTATACTATATATAGAATCAACGTGGTTAGTTGGCAATGTCTTTTGACTTAAGCCCAAGAATCGAATCAATCAGACATGAGACTTGTGTAGTAATCTTGTGGAGTAGAATTGTACCTGCGTCGTTAGATGTATAACCCCGTTGGCTTCGTAGCCGCCCGTTAGAGAGGAGATTTACGCCATGTGGGAGGTGTCGCCAATTTTCTCAGAGAATGTTCTACGATAAGATCTTAATGTTAATAAGCGCTGTGGCCTTATAGGTTGAAGTACTACGTGTGGCGCGTTCTACTTGGCTTTAGGAGTAGCCGATTGGGAGTACTGAGCGTTTTGCTATTAGTCGATACTGCCGCGAGGTATGTGAACCTCTTCCTATCTCTTCTAGCATGATATGTGTGAACTATGTAGTACCAGAGACGATACGTACTAAATGTATTTGATTGGTGTAAAACATAAAGTGTTATAACGGCTTTATGGGAAGTTGGTTATAACGGCTTTATGTTGGTAAGAAAATACATGTGTTTTTAAAAGGTAATCGATTTGAACTATAAGCGCTTGTTATGTGTTAATAAAGAACTTGAAGTATTTCAAAAGAGTTTTGAATCATTTTGAGAGAAGAAGTAATACTTGATTTGTTTTGAAAACTTAAGAGTTATACTAGCTTTATGGAAAGGTAGGTATAACGTCTTAAGAATGTTTTACTGATTTTGGAAATCAGAATGTGTATCGACAAACCACTGCAGCGTTAATAAAAGGAAATGTTTTGACAGATTAAGTATTATTAAAACCAGTAGAAACTTCCATCTGCATGTAAGCTAAGATGAGACAAAATGATATTTCCTAGATCATGGTCATTGTAATAAGATTTTGTAAACAAGAATATCCTACTCACATATAAGACTTATGTTTCTCAGATAGTTTAAAAGAGAATTATATTCTTAAATGAATAAGACTATGAACTACGAAACCTTTCTAAATAAGAAACATGAACATTTGAAATTAGGCAAACTTGGACGCTTGGAAAATAATGTTGTTACTTGAGTTTTACAAAGAGAAGTGTTTTGATTTACTTCAAAAGATAATCACTATATTTTCATATACTACGTATTGTGTGACTTTTGTGAAAGTAACGATCTTTAAAGAGTTAATGTATGAAGTACTTGGGGATAAAACCCGAACTTGTTAGCATATAGTAGAAAGTACCTGGTGTGTATAACTTGATTGTGTTGGTTTGTGATAGCCTTGTAATACCTTCGTTGATTTGATAAGTAAACATGCTAGGATGCTACGTGTGTTAGTATCTTGTGATGTTTGTGTAAAGGGGTTTTTCCTTGTTGTGCTTATGTTGTTCAACGATAAGTCGTTATGATAGTATTATACATCACTCATCTCGAGATGATTCCGGTTAAGCCGCCTCCGACGCGGGTAGACTCAGCGGGTCGATGGACCTATGATTCGAGACTACCTCACGCGGGTCCGAGGGCCTATGCGGAATCGCGGAGTTCCGTGAGACGCGGCCTTGTGGTCACGCGTCCTTGCGCTACGCGGACGGCGAGTCCGTGACGCCGCCGGGAGTAGCTACCTCGATGCGGGTTATACCTCATGCGGGCCGATCTGATTGGCCTATGCGAGTCGCGAAAGTTCCGTGGCTAGACGCGCACATTAGATATGCGCGCAAGTGGTCGGCTTTGATCATGTGACGGCCTAGACAGATCTTATGATACGATTCATGACCTTGGTACCGCTGGTGTTAGTAGTCGGCTATGCCTTCGCATTTACCCAGACGTGTTATTATGGCACAGTGGGACCCGTGTTCATGTGTGTTCCTTGGTGCTTTTATATCATAAATCGCCGCAGCCGGCGGAAGGTATTCCACGCATGATTGATGTTGTGGGCGTGAGACCCATTGTTATATTTGAGTGATGACTGAGGCGTGAGTCCCCGACTTGACACGATCGCTATTATTGTGAATCGTAGTTTGGTTATCATACATGTCTCCCGCTTTATAGACTATTATGATTTCATTTACGATTTTTAGTTTCACATACTCGGCACTGCCAGATCGACCTCCTTCGGGGCCGCGTCATGCCGCAGTAAAGGTACACCGCCATTGATCCTCGCCTTAGGGTCACAATTCACATGGGAAAGCTCCGCTTTCCGAGGCTTATCACGTATAGTCCTGTTGTTGTAGGTGTTTACATTCAGGTATGGCGGCGGCCCCGCCCCGCCATTGTTGTCGTATCATTTCTTAGGTCCAGTAGTAATCTTTGTGGCGTGGTTTGTAAAAAGGATTAAAACTGTTCATGTTGGAAAAAGTTGTTATTTATATATATGCCGAAAGGCAAGTTTTTCTCAGATTATTGTTTCATATTTCATAATATGTCTTGTATTGTTTTATGTTCCGCTGATTACTCTGATGTTGTATCACTAGGGTGCCCGGGGTAAAGCACCAGTCACGGGCCCGGAATCGGGTCGTGACAAAAGACCCCTTTCCATTCCGTTGAAGGAATAGCGAAAGAAGCACCGCTCCTCTATAACATAGTCACGCCTACGTGGGTGATTTGACGCTCGTAAAAATGGAGGGGGAGACAAAAACCTTGTGATCTTCACCGAAGATGGTACAACGTATTGATTCCTTTATTTGTGGAAAAGCAAAGATGGAACTGTTGAAGCCGGGTTGGCTACTAGAATTCAGGTACCGCGACGCCTCCCAGGCAGGGCCGCAGCGCTTTAGAAGCAAAAGTTGAAAACCTACGAATTGAGGAATTCGTAGGGATAGAGGGGGAGAATGTGAAGAATCATTTGTCAAATGAATGCTCCTTAATCACCTCAGACCAACGGTGTTTGCCAAGCGCAGATCCGTATGCCTAAAATATTTGGGGCAAGGCGATCCTTACTGCTAATGCGAGTCTCAACAGAACTAGAATAATTCTTCATGTGAAACATAGAAAGAATCCCATATACAAATCTTGTGATATGGGGTAGTGTGGCAAGGGTTGAAGTACCTAATCCAAAACAGGTCAAGTTGGACCTAAGACTGTAGAAACATATCCGCTAGATCTGCAAATAACGGTAGTGCGTTTCACATCTTGGTATCAAAGAATGATGGATTCTTTGAAGATAACTTTTCTTGAAAAGGAAAAAGAAGTAATTGCACAAGGTTAACAAGAACCCGCTAGTGCCTGATTGTACGGAACTAGGCTTTCCAGATCTATAGGACTCAAAAATTGCTAACTATCCGGAACCTAATGTTCCAGATCTACAGAACTCAGAGATTCTAGATGTTGCACCGAGATAGAGCAAAAAAATGGGACAAAGACTTGTTCCAGACCTTCTATCTTATATGGTTGAGAAAGAACCATGGACAATTAAGAAAGAATTATCATCTCCAGAATCGTTGCTTTGGAAAGAAGCTAAAAGAGATAAATTGATTCCATCAGATAGAACCACACTTGTGTGATGGTTGATCTTCCTCCGAGAAAAGAACCTCTGGGTTGTAAACGTGGATACTCAAAGTGAGTATAAAGTAGATGGATCTACTGACGACTCTAAGGCCTCGACTACTTGGACATGTGCTTCTATGTGAATCTCTTAACCTCCAGGGTCACCGCAGTTAAGCGTGACATGGATGTTGAGATAGCCTTCCTAACCGGAGAGTTTGGGTTTTGTGGACTGTTGGGCTTCTTTTTGAACTTCCTTGTTGGTCCCTGAAATGTTTACATTTTGGTCCTGGAAGTTTCAGATAAAACAGAAACAATGAATCTGACTACATAAACATTGACTCTGAAGCTAGAAAACCAACAGTTGGAAAAACAAAAAGTCTGAAAGTGGAAGAAGAAAGTGATACGGACAACCCGAGGGGTGTGTGGTTTCGGGGAAGAGAAGAAAGTTTGTCGACCTGTTAAATCTCAGTGCTGGCTGAAATAGGCCCCGAAGCATTGGCACGAATCATTTGATATTACTTCACTATCGAAAGGTTTCTCCACATGCGAGTGTGACAAATGTGTCTACATGAAAGATAATTCTGACTCGGTCATGATATGCCTTTACGTAGATGACATGTTAATCACAAATGAATGATATGGGTATTATAGATGCCATCTTAGGAATTGGGAATTCCAAGACATCTAACGGGCTGGTCTAACCCCAACTCATACATGAGGTATTTTGACAGTCTCATTAAAGTCACCAAAGGATATGAATTATAGAATTGGTTGGCATCATAGTGCACCCATATATCAGGAGTGATAGATGTATGTCACATATAGTTCGATGTATCTTACACACTGCTACTGACCTGGTATCGGCTCATAAAGATCAGTTAAACTAAGGTTCACTGGTAATGATCGATAGAAGGCGTTAAATGAGATGTGACGATATCAGAATTATTCGTTTATCTATGGTTTATGGTATTCTGGATGTCCAGCGGTTATGTGAGAACATAGGGATACAACTGGACATCCGACTTGAAGAACACCAAAGCCATAAGAGGATGTGCATGGTGTGTCTTTGGAAAATCCTCTAAGAAAATTTGCATCGGCCGATTCATGATGGAGTCAAAGTCTATCTCTTTATACAAAGCATGATGAGAAGTTGAGTAACTTCATGACCTCTTAGAGGATGTCCCTTATTGGGAGTAACTTGTGCCTTCGTCAGTTATACACTGTAAGGGCGCGGATGATGGCGTCTGGACATATCTGTCACAGACAAAAGACCGTAGGGCAATTGATCAGGGACACATCCTTGATTACTAAATCCAAGAATATAACGAACCCTTTAATTAAGGGTCTACTCGAAGATCAAGACTTCTTTCTGTCTAGGGGAATGAGCCTAAAACCCAATCACTACAAACTGATACCACAGACACCTAATCTTACTGACTGGAGATCCCATGAATTAGGTTCAATGGGAAAATTAAGTTGTAAAAGTTCAGTGGAGCGCTTTGGTGGAAGCAAGAGTACTTCGGATAATGATTTCTACATATAAACATGAAACCAAGGTTGTTCCCGTGATATACATTAAGTGCTACCTGCAACGTGGGTAAAGGTTAAGTTTCCGAAACCTTTAATGATCCTCAACGGTTGAGGTTAGGTTTGGGAAAACTTTTAATGGTGCCTAACACTTGTGAAGTGGGGTATAGCAGGATACCACCTATTTAAGTGCGAGGACTGGCCTCCTCAACTGAACGCACTTAAGAATTCAAGTGTGTCCACGACCATAACGAACAAAACATTAAGAAGAACATAGTAAAGAAAGTTGTTGTGTTGGTACCATTGTCTTGACATACACTAAACACTGACGGTTCAAGACATCACATTTACCGCATAGTATATCTGATGGTATTCTACTATGGAAGGTTCAAAGCCAAGACTACCTATCCAAATGCAAGATCGATCCGCCGAAAGATTGTTAGAAAGGCACCATGTGGGTACGCTAAAATCTCTTCCAAGAGGGGATCATTGGAAATTTTACTAATGTGGAAATAAGTTTAACCCATTATTTATGACTCGAACAATTGAGGCCTCGCACGTCAGGAATGCCATTTCCACACACTTGCACACGTAGTGCCAAGTATCATAAATTTCATTAAGTGAAAGAGATATTGGTACGTAAGTGAAACGTTTGAGACATAGAATGATGGATGGTTATTGGCCAAATGATGCGTGTTTCACGTTGGTAAATGAAGGAAGAAATGTACAATTGCCGCGGAGCCGTGAGCCGCGACGCCTCGACCATGAGCTGCGACGCTAATTCCATGTTTGTTCACTGGAGCTCAGGCACCGCGGTGCCTCCCTGAGGCGCCGCGGAGCTTCGGAGCCAGTGTGACCGTTGGAGACGAAAAATAACTGACTCTTGGGCTGAATTTGGATCATTAATTCTACATTATTTGGCTCATGAATTCAGTCGTTATTTGGCTGAATTGTAACCCCAAATTAAGTGTCATTACATGGCACTGAAGGCCATTACTTGGCTAGTTGAGAAGACATCTTACACAACACTATAAATTGAGGCACTTGGCTCAATTATAGAACAAAAAAACTCCATATTTGTATGATTTCAGATTTTCTGAAAACTCTTCATCTCTAGCATATTTTCATACACTCAAAATGTTCTTCTTGAGAAACACTTGAGTTTCTTTTGCTCATTTATTAGTTGTTGTTTTATCTTGGAAGGCAGTTTTCCATCACCGTAAAAGGATATATACGGGGCAATAATGTCTTAAGGACCAAGTGAATATCACTGAACTCATCAACACAACGATAACATTATCATATTTAGTTTCTATTGATTTTAGGTTATAGAGATCAAGGGGCTTGCTGCAGTTCCAACCTCAAGATCCAAGACACCAAGACAGATTTACAACTGAATATCAAGATCTTCAACACTCATTGTTGTTGTAGCAACTCATGTTAGGCTTCAAACCTATTGTATTTTAATTGTTTGTTCTTTCTAAGCAATAGTAGTAGTTATATACTATTCTCGTACATCCATTGTATAACCAACAACCTAAGACATTATCGTACTAGTGCTAGAAAGATGTATACCAGTAGATATGGTCAACAAATCTAGTTCTAGTTTTGGATCTCTCTTTGACGATGGTTACCGATCCGTTTTCGTCAAAGAGGAGATCTCTGTTGCTGAACTTGAAGATGCTGGTAGTCATGCTAGAAAGGATAAGCATCAAGGAAGAGTTGTTGTCACCCCTCCCGAGAGTGGTGGAAACAAGCACCCACGAGAGGTGGATGATGTCAACCGGAACAAGAGGAGAAGGCTGAAGATGTTGTTCCATCTTATAGAAGAAACCTCCATCTTATGATAAGGAGGATTTGGACACGTGACGTGTGCCAGATTCCAAAGGTATGAGTTAATTAGTCTTCCTTGTCCATAATATGTTTAGAGAATTTTTGAATAAAGGGAATAAAATCAAGGCTAGGAATATGAAGTGTTTTCATTAAAAACTTATATTCCCTAGCATGTCAGCTATCAACATGACGTACTCGTCTTTAGGAGTGGCTATATTTAGGCTCATATAATCAATAAATACCCGCACCTTGCCATTTTTCTTCTTGACCGGTATGATGTTCGCCAACCATTCCACATACTTAGCCATTCTGATAAATCCGACTTTCAGCAGTCGTTCGATCTCAGCTTTGATTTGAGGCATAAGCTGAGGGTGGTACTTTCTGGGCGGCTGTTTATGGGGTTTGAAACCTCTTTGATTGGCAATTTATGCTCTACCAAACTACGTTCCAGCCCGGGCATCTCATGATAGTCTCATGCGAAGCAGTATTTATACTTCATTAGAAGGGCCGTCATGCCTTATTTGACTTCTTCCTTTAGCAATACACTAATATATGTTAGCTAAGGGACTCTTTTGGTTCCTAGGTTTATATCTTCCAAAGGATCCTGAGACTCAAAACTAGGCATAGCCCTTCTTATGAGCGATTTAAATTCCATTGGTGGCTCGACTTCATCGGTTGTCAGAGTTGTTTCATCGTCGTAGTTTCCCATCTGTGATGCCTCAGCTGGCCTTGCCTCAGAACTCAAGGCGGTCAGCCTATGCCACAAGTCACGTATGATTTTGATTTCCTCAAACATTTAAATCCTCTAAGGTAAGTCATGGTTCGGCTAATTGTTTTATTTCAAACCCTCGAGAGGTAAGACTATATGATTCCCAAGACCCTTCTTCATATTGCTCTGTTACGGCTATGGGAGCCACATAGGGTGAGTAGAGGACAACCTCTATGCTCTGAACCCCTGGTTTGAATGGGTTATCATCCGCTAGGACGATTTTTATTTTGTCTCATTCTCAAAAGATGAGCTTTTGATGCATGATAGAAGGAAGGTATCAGCTGGTGTGAATCCATTCCCTGCCCAACAGAATGGTATAGGACGACTTGCCATCTATCACAAAGAAGGCATACCTGACCGTCTTAAGGCCCACAATGATTTATGCTACTAGGATCCCCAATGCTTCAGAGACTTCTCCCATAAAGCTAACAATTTTCATGTTAGTTGGGATGAGGTCCTTCTTTGTTTTGTTAAGATCCTTCAAGGCGAGCAGTTGCATCTCATTCAGCACAACCCCATTATCGACAAACACCCGACTGATCATCTTGTCGTTAATGTAAGCCTTGACGTAAAGGGGTTTGAGGTATTTAAACATATCTTCTGTAAGCGCACCAAACATAGTGCTTAAAGTGTACCTAGCTAGGGTATCGACTATTGTTGCCCATTCTGCGTGATCCACACAATCATCGTCTTCTAGGCTATCCTGCAAAGAGCGACTGGCCCAGAACTCACATGGGATTAGGCTGACCATTTTAATGTCTTCCCACATCTCAGCAACCAGGTCATGGTCGAATAAATCAAGGATGGAATCTCCTCCTTCATTCAATTCGGCAGGCTAGAAGCTCACATCTTCCATTTCATGGAGACAAATGGGGATCAGCCGAGGATCCTCTGACTGAACCCCCTACATGATCTGTGGGATTAATTTGGTTAGAGGTCCATCCGGGCCACATTATTTTGCTGGGGTTCCTCCGTCGGGTTGTCGGTAGGTTGTTCATCCATTTTTTGTTGACCTGACATTTCTTATTCATGTGTAATTTCCCTTGAAGCAACTGAGCTAAATGCTCGCTCGATAGCCTCGGCTACGACAGACTCAAGAATCTCTTGATTTTCTGCCACATTGGTATTGGAGATTAGATTCAATGTCTGTTGCATCTTACACAAGGATTTGACACGTTGCATCTTTCGTTTCTGAGTTCTGGATGCGACTTTCAGTGGCGCTTCTTTCTTTCTAGGAGTCTGATTGATAAACCACTCCCCCTCTTCTTTGTTAGCGGTTGGTTTAATCATTCTCTGGGGTCTCGCTTGGTTATCATCTCTCGATGTGATGCTTAAGGACGAAACACCCTGGTTTACATTAAACTTGACGACCCTTTGTTAGATTTTAAGGAGTGGTTCTTCATCTATTCGAGGCATGCTCGGTTGCTAGTTGGTTAGCATCTGTACTTGCCCCTCAGGCCTACGCCTAGCGTCAATAGGGACCCTTCTGAACCTCATTGTCTGTTCCTGAAGTTCTCATTCGAAGTCCATCGGGTATTTAGGACAGCCATGCAAATTGTTTCTAGCTGGCTGCCTGTCATCATGAATGTCATGTAGGCTGCCTAACCGGTTGAACACAGAGGTCTTTATGGCTTTCTCCCTTTCGTTAGGTTTCTTTGGAACTCATACCCTTCTCATCAATTATTTCTCTTTAGTGTCCCTTGACTTATCGGGCTTAGCAAAAGATACCATAGATATTGGTACCGCGGGAAAGGGGTCGATATAAATAGATATTTCAGCCATGCTTTTGTCGGCTAACTTAAACCTCTACTCCCTGATGCCATTTTGGATCGCCTTCCTGAAGACTACACAGTTAAAAGTAGAGTGACTGTATGAATTATGCCACTTACAGTACTTTTTATCTTTGAGTTCCTCGGCAGGCGGGATCCTATGACTATCAATCATCCAAGTTTGCTTATCTTTGAGCATATAATCAAAGATCTGATATGCCTTTGTGATATCAAACAAGTAACTGACCATGTCATCGAATGATCTTGCTTTTTTTCCTTTGATGGCTTCAAGGCTGGGCAAGAGTAAACCTTACCCCTAATAATCTCGACCACCATTATGTCTACCGTGCAGTTGGCTGACTCTGAGTCAGACTTATCTGCTTCAATAATGGATACTAAGTGGGAGCCTCGATTTTGGCTGGCTCTTCTTCGCTCCTTTTCCTGGATGTACTACTCTATTTGGCTAGCCTTTTCAGCTAACTGGCTCAGGTTAGAGCAGGATTGTCCTACCAACTTCCCATTTAACTGAGGTTGCATATTGGTTATTATCATATGGGCACACTCAGATTCGGGGAAATGTACAATGCATTTCCTAACCTTCTTCCTGAATCTTTCGATAAAATCGGTAGCCGATTCATCGACCTGCTGCTTCAGATTTGTTAGATTAGTTATGGTAACCTGAGGTTGGGGCCAATAGAACCTATCATGGAAGCAACCCTTAATGTCAGCCCAGTTATGCACGGAATCAAGAGCCAAAGAGGAGTACATGCAAAGGTTATTCCCGTTAGATAGAGAGAGAATCACTTCAACTTATGATACTCATTCTGGCCAGCTTCGCCCCATTGGGCGGTGAATCTACCGATGTGCTCGATGGTGGATTTACCGTCATCTCTAGAGAAGATGGCAAACTCCAGTATTTTAAAGCCTCTTATGATACTGTTCCCGTTAGATAGAGAGGGAATAACTTCAACTTATGATACTCATTCTGGCCAGCCTCGCCACATTGGGCGGTGAATCTACCGATGTGCTCGATAGTGGATTTACCGTCATCTCTAGAGAAGATGGCAAACTCCAGTATTTTGAAGCCTCTTGGCAAATACGCTATCCGATCTACCCAGTCAGGGTAAGGCTTCTTATAGACAGGTCTGTCCAAAGGTTTCAGTTGGATGCTAAAGTACCTCTATATGGTGTTAGCAATAATTACTGGGTTTATCAGTTGCGACGTCCCCTACCGTTTCTCGACTGGATTCTACTGGTAGGCATTCTGCACTGGCAGCATCTATTCAGTACTTTGTTGGACAGGGTTGTGAAGGTTGTAGGTGGTCGGCTGGCCATTACCAATAGGTGGGGTAATGCTCCATTGTTGTTGTTGGGTTTGGCCACCAAAGCCTGCAACCTGAGCTCCTGGAATGGCTAACGGAGCCTGAGGATAAGGTGGAACAGTATTCCACGGCTACTCTCCTCGGATGTCGGTCGTTCTTAGAAATTTTACGCTTCCTAGAATGTATAGATTGGGTATCAGCAATGGCTGCTGGAATGGTAACCCACTGTAAACATAGTCACCTGATAGCCTATCTAAGTCATAGCCTGGGGTTATGGGCTGTCAATTCGGCTGGCCAACATTGTTCGCATGCATCGTAGGATCGTTCGTAGAAACATATGGAATAACATACGGCAAACCAAAGTGTCATGGAGCCTGAACTGATCTCTGAGCCATGTTGATATGCCTATACTACAGATTTGCTTGGTCAGGCGACATATTTTGCCCCCCACGGTTTGGCGGTGACTATGCAATGCGCTGGTTGCCAGACGATTGGGCTTGTGTTCCTAGGTGTGCTATCTACTGCACATTAGTAGGCACTGACTGATGCACATACGGCTGAGGAATAACATAGTCTGTCACAGCCTCATGCTGAACAACACCGCTCATCAGAGGGATGGCAGAACTAACCGAGCATTATCCTAGGTGCATTCGATTGGTTTCCATCTCCCTCACTTGCTGAACCTCATTATGTACCATCAGCCTCACAATGTTAGCCAATTGTTTAGAAACTTGGTACATAATGTCGTGGATGCCCAAGTCAATCTGTTGTCTAATAAAAGATGCGGTCATTATGGTTGGACCTTTAGATTGGCTAAATTCTTCCACAGCTTAGGTTAATGAAGGAAGTGGAGGGGTATCAACCGATGTAGGCATACCCGAGGAGGATGCTGGTTCATTGTTCTTTATGGAAGGATTTTGTTTATGATGTGGAGTTGAATCAGGGTTCATTTTCTTACCGGACCTTAGGAGCATACACCAAGAATGATCCTGACCTGGAGAATCAAACTTCACTATTAATTCACCTATGGTCCCACTGGGCGTGCCAAATTTGTTCTCGCCCCGAATTATGTCTTCTGCCGTTGTATCGGCTGATCGAATCGGAAGACAAATTGATTCCTTAACTCAAGCACTTTGGGCTGGAAACAAAACTCTAATTTCCAGCAATGAGTTCCCCAACTACTCCAGAAAGTTTTAGGACAGTGATATTAGTTAACTAGGAGGTAAGAAACATGAATGCAGTTCAGTACAGTAAATGATAAAGTAAAGATAGATAAAAGATTTGATTTATGTTGGAAATTTATTAACGTGAAATAAAGTTTATCCTATTATTTATGACTCGAACAATTGGGGCTTGCATGTCAGAAATGTCGTTTCCACACACGTGCACACGTTGTACCAAGGATCGTAAATTTTCTTAGTGAAAGAGATATTGGTACGTAAATAAAATATTTGAGACATGAAATGATAGACAGTTGTTGGCCAAATGATGAGTGTTTCACGTTGGTAAATGAAGAAAGAAGTGTACGACGTGTAAAAGATGAAACGAGTCAGAAATCGTCGCGGAGCCACGAATGGCCGCGACGCCTCCACCAAGAGCTGCAACGCTAAATGCCTGGTCATCTACTGGAGCTCAGGCGCCACGGCGCCTCCCTGGCAGAGCCGTGATGCTTCACTGACAGTGAGGTCGACGGGAGACAAAAAGTTTATGACTTTTGGGTTGATTTTGGAGCATTGATCCTCCATTAATTGGATCTTGAATTCAATCATTATTTGGATGAATTATAACCCCCTCAATAAGCGACATTACATGGCTATTGAAATCCATTACTTGAATAGTTAGGAGGTCATCTTCATTAAACTATAAATTGAGGCATTTGGCTCAATTGGAAGGTCACACAAAATTCAGATTTCTAATCTTCCTCTCTAAGCTTTCTTTCACACACTCAAGGATTCTTCTTATAGTAAACACTTGAGTATCCTTTGCTCACTTGTTTATTGCTATTTTATCTTGGGAGACAAGTTGTCAATCACCGTAAAAGGATATATACGGGGTAATAGTCTTAAGGACAGAGTGAATATTACTCTACTCAGCAAACTTCTTGTTCTTTGTTATCATTTCTAGATTGTAATCTTTGTAATAGTTACTTAGATTCCCGTTCATCCCATTGTTGTTTTCATAATTTTACTCACAATCTTAAGACAATATTCGTTGCAAGTGACAACAAAGATGACTGGAGGTGAACAATTTGCTGCTCAACCTTCCGCCGCTGCTCAAGGCATATCTAGTGCCTTCCCCACTGTTGCACAAGGCTCAACCAACACTTTTGCCACTGCTCAAGGGAACGCTACCGTTCCTCCCAGATGGATTCCACCATGAGCGCCTAGAGAAGTTCATGGGCACCAATTTCAAGAGATGACAATAGAAGATGTTCTTTTTTATTGTTATGGGAATGTCTCATTTCCTAACAGAAGATCCTCCACAAGCAGGAGATGAAACAGACCCTCAGCCAAATGAAACGACTGGAGGGGGCCAAGGTATCCATGTCGTTAATGACGTGAAGATGGTTCATGATGCATGAAGTCATAGTGACTTCATCTGCAAGAACTATATTTTGAATTGTTTGTCCGACCCTCTCTACACGGTGTATTGCACCGTTGGCACTGCCAAAGAGTTGTGGGATAAACTGCAGAAAAAGTACAACACACAAAATGTGGGTACTAAGAAGTTCATCGTTGGAAAATTTATGAAATTTCAAATGGTGGATGGAAAAACAGTGATGGAATTTCAAATGATTCTACATCACCTAGATTTGGAATGAATGAAACCAAATGAGCAATTTCTGGTTGCCTCATTAAGTGAGAAGTTACCTCCTTCGTGTAACGAGTTTATGAGTTACTTAAAACTCAAGAAAAGTGAGATGACCTTTGAGGAATTTATTATCAAACTCCAGATTCAGGAGGATAATAAGAAGGCCATGAAGCAACCCGCTGAGGCTAAGACAAATCTGGCGGAGGCTAAAGGGAACACAAGCAAAAAGTGCAAGTTCCAGAAGGATGGTAAGGCCCCAACAACAGAGAAGTTTAAGGGGAACTGACATCACTGTGGGAAACCTGGTCACATGATCAAAGATTGTCGCAAACTCAAGAATGAAAATAAAGAGAAGGCCAAAGGTAAGGCTAAAGCTAACATCATCGAAGACACACTTCTTGATGATATGATTGAGAAGTTCTCAGCGGTGGTACTTGAAGCAAACCTCATTGAGAATCATATGCAGTGGTGGATGGACACGGGTGCTGCCTGTCATATCTGTTCCAATAGAGAAGTCTTCTCCACATATACACCAATCACGGATAAGAAGTTGTTCATGGGCAACAATGCTTCTTCGGATGTGCTGGAGGTAGGAAATGTGGTCCTGAAGATGACTTTCGGAAAGGAACTTACTCTGAAGGAAGTGATACATGTACGTGAGATTCGAAGAAATTTAATTTCAGGACCTTTATTGGTGAATGTTGATTTTAGGCTAGTGTTTGAGTCCAATAAAATTGTAATCACTAAGAATGAAACTTTTGTAGGAAGGGGCTTCGTCTGTAAGGCCTCTTCAAAGTTAATGTCTTCTATTAATAAAATTGTGTCTTCTTCTTATTTTCTTGAGTCGTCTAATTTATGGCATCATAGATTAGGACATGTAAACTATCAGTTTATGCAAAGGTTGGTAAATTTAGAGTTGTTGACGTCTATCGACATAAACCCTCAACGTAAGTATGAGGTATGCGTAGAGGCAAAACTTTCAAAGAGTCTCTTTAGATCCATCGAAAGGGAAACCTCTTCTCTAGAACTCATTCACACTGATATATATGACTTGAAGTTTGCACAAACTATATGGGGG
Source organism: Przewalskia tangutica (assembly GCA_029844215.1). Taxonomy (NCBI): domain Eukaryota; kingdom Viridiplantae; phylum Streptophyta; class Magnoliopsida; order Solanales; family Solanaceae; genus Przewalskia; species Przewalskia tangutica. Next base: position 27,135,785 of record CM056728.1, on the reverse strand, counting down.
AACAAGTATTTTGTGACTTTCATAGATGATAGTATTGTTACCTTTACTTATTAAAAAGTAAGGATGAAGCCTTTGAAGCATTCACATACTACAAAGCAGAAGTTGAGAACCAACTAAGCGGATAGATTAAATTAATCTGTAGCGATAGAGTGGGAGAATACGTAGAGCCTTTTAAAGAATAGTGTGCCCAATCGGGCATTGTTCATTAAATGACGGCTCCTTACTCACCTCAATTAAATGGTGTCGTTGAATGCAAGAACCGTACGTTAAAGGAAATAATGAATGCCTTGCTCATCAATTCCAGTCTTCCCCAAAATATGTGGGGAGAAGTTGTCCTTATCGCTAATAAAATTCTTAATAGAGTCCCACATAAGGGTAAGGACCAGACTCCGTACGAGCTATGGAAATGAAAGAAATCCACTTATAAATACTTGAAGGTGTGGGGTTGTCTGGCAAATGTTGAAGTACCTAAGCCAAAGCAGGTCAATATTGGGCCTAAGACTGTAGATTGCATATTCATCGGATATGCAAATAACATTTGTTCTTATCGCTTCTTAGTGCATAAGTCGGATATACCAGACATTCATGTGGGTACAATCATGGAATCAAGGAACAGCAGTTTTTTGAGGACTCGTTTACTAGAAGGAAAGAGACATAACCTCTCGCAAACGAAGTTATGAACAAAGCTCTCAGGATCCAGGAGTCATTAACTGCCCGGATCTAGGCGGTTCAGATCTAGTGGACTCCGAAGTGGCTGATTATCAGGAATCTAGTGTTGTAGATTCTCAGGACTTTGATGTTCCAGAGATGGAACCAAGGCGAAGCAAAAGGGCCAGGAAAGATAAGTCCTTCGGTCCGAACTTTGTAGCTTATATGGTTCATGATGAACCACGAATAATTGCTGAAGCATTGTTAACTCCAGAAGCACCGCTCTGGAAAGAAGCTATAGAGAGTGAGATAGACTCCATTTTGCACAACCATAGTTGGAAGTCGGTTGATCGTCCTTGGGGAAACAAGCCATTGGGTTTGTCAATGGATACTCAAATGGAAGTTAAAAATAGATGGATCTACAGACAAGTACAAGGCCATGTTGGTAGTCAAGGGCTATCGACAAATGGATGACGTCCATATGAGTATTCATTGCTATCGCCGCGTTACGGGATCTTAAAATACATCAAATGGATGTCAAGACAACCTTCCTAAATTGTCATTTGGAAGAAGAAATCTATATAGACCAACCCGAGGGGTAGGCGGTTCCAAGACAAGAGAAAAAAGTTTGTTGGCTCATCAAATCTCTGTATGGGTTGAAACAGGCCCCGAGCAATGACACGAGATAGTACTCTACTATCGAAAGGGTTCGTCATTAATGAGTGTGACAAATGTGTCTACACGAAAGGAAATTCCGACTCGTTCGTCATGATATACCGATATGTTGATCACAAGGAGCAGTCCTAGGTTGATCTTAGAGACTAAGAACATGTTAAAACAATGTTTTGACATGAAAGATATGAGTATTGCAGATGTCATCTTAGGAATCAAGATCTCTAAGACATCTGGCGGACTGGTCTTATCTCAGTCTCATTACATCGAGGATGTGTTGAGAAAATTTGAGATGTTCGACAGTTCGCTGATAACATCACCACTGGATATAAATCAAAAGATTGATAAAAATCATGGTGCGCCCGTATGTCAGGAGCGATATGCAAAGGTAATTGATAGTTTGATGTACATCACAAACTGCACTCGACCTGATATCGCTTATCCAGTCAACAAGTTAGCTAGGTTCACCCGTAATCTAAGTGATGATCACTAGAAAGCATTGAGTCGGGTACTACGATACCTAAAATACATGTAAAATTATTGGTTGTATTATTCGAGATATCTAGTTGTACTAGAGGGATACAGTTATGCAAACTGGAAGTCCACCAGTGGGTATATATTTACAATTAGTGGTTGGGATGTATCTTGGAAATCCTCTAAGAAAACTTGCATCACCCGATCCACGATGGAATCAGAGTTCATTATTTTAGACAAAGCAGGAGAATAAGTTGAGTTGCCTCACGACTTCTTAGAGGATATTACTTACTAGGATAAACTTGTACCTTCTGTAATGATCCAATACGATAGTTGGTCGGCTCTAGTAGGGCACATAGTTCTATGTACAATGACAAATCTCGTCACATTCGACAGAGACATAAGACCGTTCGGCAGCTGATCACCACGTGTATTATTTCTATTGATTATGTAAAATCAAAGGAAAACATATCAGATCCTTTGACTAAAGGAATAACCAGAGAACATATGTTCTGCCTGTCTAGAGGAATGGGATTAAAACCCAATCAATAACAATCGATATGGTGGATACCCAACCTTACTGACTGAAGATCCCAAGAATTAGGTTCAATGGGAAAACTAAATCGTAAAGGTTTAGTTCAGCGCTTCGGTGGAAGCAAGAGCACTTTGAATAATGATTTCTACAAAGAAACATGAATCCAAGGTCGTTACCATGATAGACATTAAGTTCTATCTGCAGTGTGGGTAAAAGTTAAGTTTCCAAAATCTTTAATGATCCTCAACGGCTGAAGTTATGTTTGGGAAAACTTTTAATGGTTCCTAACACTTGTGAAGTGGGCTATAGTAGGATACCTTGTAGGAGACCACCTATTTAAGTGTGAGGACAGGCCGCCTCAAATTAATGCACTTAAGAATCTAAGACGTGTCCACGGCCACAACAGACAAAATATTAAAGAAGAACAGAGTAAGAAAAGTTGTTGTGTTGGTACCGTTGTCTTGGCTTATAATAAACACTAATGATTCAAGACATCACGTTCACCGTGTTGTAAGTAAGTCCGATGGTATTCAACTATGGAAGGTTCAAAGCCACGATTACCTATCCAGATGCAACATCGATCCGCTGAAAGAATGCTAGAAAGACACCTTCTGAGTGCACCAAAATCTATTTCAAGAGGGGATTGTTGAAAATTTATTAACGTGAAATAAAGTTTATCCTATTATTTATGACTCGAAAATTGGGGCCCCGCACGTCGGAAACGCCTTTTCCACACACGTGCACACGATGTACCAAAGATCGTAAATTTTCTTAGCCAAAGAGATATTGGTACGTAAACAAAATATTTGAGACATGAAATGATAGACGGTTGTTGGTCAAATGACGAGTGTTTTACGTTGGTAAATGAAGGAAGAAGTGTACGACGTGTAAAAGATGAGACGATTCGGAAATTGCCGCGAAGGGCCACGACGCTAAATTCCTGGTCAGTTACTGGAGCTCAGGCACCGTGGCGCCTCCCTGGCAGAGTCGCGGTACTTCACTGGCAGTGAGGTCGACGGGAGACAAAAAGTTTCTGATTTTTGGGCTGATTTTGGAGTATTGATCCTCTATTACTTGGAACTTGAATTCAACAGTTATTTGACTAAATTATAACTCCTAAATAAGTGTCATTACATGGCTATTGAAAGCCATTACTTGGCTAGTTTGGAGGTCATCTTCATTACACTATAAATTGTGGCCTTTGGCTCAATTAGAAGGACACACCAAAACTCAGATTTCTGATCTTCCTTTCTAAGTTTTCTTTCACACACTCAAATGTTCTTCTTTTAGTAAACACTTGAGTATCATTTGCTCACTTGTTTGTTGTTGTTTTATCTTGGGAGATAAGTTTCCAATCATCGTAAAAGGATATATACGGGGCAATATTGTCTTAAGGATAGAGTGAATATCACTCGACTCAACAAACTTCTTATTTTTTGTTCTCATTTTCAAATTGTAATCTTTGTAATAGTTACTTATAATTCCGTTCATCCCATTATTGAAATTCTTGTGTTCATCATTTTACTCACAATTTATTTGATTGATTGTGTATGTATATTATGGCTGTCCAATGGGGCGGGGCTACCCGACCCCGCCCCGACCCCACCCCTATCCTACCCTGACCCCGCCTGACCCTGTAATGGGATCGAATATCGATACTCGATATCAATTTTGGTACGGGGTCGAGAAAATTCCCCGACCCCGACCCGACCCCACCCTGACCCCTTTCCCACCTGTTGCACAACGGCTATACCCAATATAGTCGTTGTGCAACAGCCAAATTCCCCTCTCTCACACCCCAAACCCCCTACCCCCTTAATATTTATTTCTAACCCTTAAGTTATTATATTTACACTTTAACCCAATTTTTCAACTATAAATACCTCATTTTCTTTTCATTCTTTCTCACAAATTTTCCTACAATCTCTCAATCAATCTCTCTACATTGTCTACTAAATATTCAATTTTATTTATTCATTTGGGAGTGAAGTTGACAACTAGCTTGAGGATCATCCATCGAGCAAAGTTTCAATTTTCAACCTCTCGATTACACGTCGACGTTATGTCGGTGTTTGGTACATTCGTTCCTTCATTAAATTATTATTGTTTCTTTATTTTAATAGTGTACTTAATTTCATTATCTTTAACTATTTATTAGCATAATTAAAATGAAAGAATTAAGAGGTATGTTGGGTAAGGGTAAGGGTATTGCTTCTTCTAGTAGGGTCAATAAGGGTAAAAATACTTCTTCTAGTCATCCTATTCCTCCTAGACATGACGATTTTGTTGATACTGAATTATTTCCTGAAGTACCATTAGATTTAGACGAGGAGTTATTTTCTGGAACTCAACAATACTTTAATTTAGAAGATAATCTAGATGACACGCCCACTAATCTAGATGACACGCCCACTAATGCACCTCAAACTGGAACTCCTCATATTCCCCCTAGTATGAGACGAGGTCTACCATAACGAAAATTAACATCACTTGTATGTGTTTTTTTATAGAGACGTACAAAATCAAGCTTCTAGATGCACAATTTGTAAAATTATTTATAAATTTAAAATGGGAAAAGGTCAGAGTGGGACAGGAGGTTTAACTACGCATTTGGATAACAAACACAAAGCTAGGTGGGATGAATATAAGGCTAAAATGAAGGCTGAGTCAATGCCCTCTCAGTCGAGACAAGGTTCACATAATGTCCCGCACCAGGTACAGGGTCAAATTGACCCTATGACGGGGGAAATTGTAGGCCCTAAATACGATAAAAATAAAGATAGGGAAACATTATCAAAATTAGTTGCAGTTGAGGGTTTGCCCTTTTTATTTCATGATTATCCTGGTTTTATTCATTATATAAGAGAAATGTACAATCATGCTTATAATGGTATTCCTAGATCAACTGTTTGGAGAGACGTTTTTAAATTTGCACACGAATATCAACAATATTTACGTTATTCATTATCATTTTCCTGGCAAAGTATTTATACATCTGATATAGGCCATAGTATTAACGGTCATGATTATTTAACTGTAATATGTCATTGGATAGTTCTCATGAGATTGGGGAAGGTAGTAGTTCTTTATATACATCGTCTTGATTGATTCCCAACTATAAATTTCAATGCAAAAACGTATTTTAGCATATAGATATATTGATAGTAGGCACTGGTCTTTCTATTTCAGAAAATATTTTTCCAGTTTGCGATTATTATGGCATAACTGATAAAATTATGAGTATTACATTAGATAATGCATCTTCTAATAATTCTGCTGTTAGATTATTAAAAAATGTATTAATTCCATCTTTTTCAGATCATTTTCATATAAAATGTGCATGCCATATTTATAACTTAGTTGTAAACTATGGTCTATCACTTTATGAAGACATTCTTGTAAAAATACAATTTGCTATAAACTTTATTTTTAAAAGTAATAGAATACAAAGAATAAAAAAATAAAAAAAAACTTATCACGATTGTGAACCACCTTACAGAAAAATTCCCGAAGAAGTATGCACTAGATGGAGTTCTTTATACAACCAACTACGTGTTGCTTATCAGTATAGAAGACATGTAACCCAATTTGTTAACGCCCGTAATCGAAATTCTACTGATATAATTATTGATTCCGATTGGGATACAATTTTAGAACTAAATACATTTTTAAAGAAATTTTATCTAGCTACTAAAGAATTTTTCCGGTATTTATTATCCTACTATTTCATTAATGTTATTTTATATAGCTCTAATATTTATATTACTTAGTGAATATATGGAAAACCCACGTTATAAGACACCTATTAAAAAATGTTTCTAAAAATGAAAAAATATTTTATTCATATTCCCCCAATTTATATTATTAGTGTTGTATTAAATTCATCTATTAAAATAGACGGTTGTAAAGCACTTGTTGAAATTATTTATGATTGCATAGATAAACTTCCACCTCCATCTCCCAAAAATCCAAATGACCCACCACCTATTGAAAAAACTAGAGAAGAAGTATTGTCTAGCATACATGATGAATGTAAAAAGGTTTATACGCATTACCAACAAGAAAGTGCTAGCAACCAACCGGCTTCCATGTCATCTTCTTCTTCTACAACACAACCTCAAAAATGACATGTTACGACTAGTATTGAAAGCCTCAGACATAGAATGTTTAGTGGTACCATTTCTAACCAAGTTAGCGAGTTTGATGTTTTTGTTTTGCAGGGTGTTGTACCGTACGAATCAATTGAAAATGAAGAGGGACGTGAAGACTTGCTAAAATACTAGAGGGAGAATGAGAAGATTTTTCCAACACTATCTAAGATGGCCCGAGATGTGTTGAACATTCAAGCGTCATCAACAACGTCTGAAAGCGAGTTTTCCGCGGGAAGATTTTAAATAGGGGAGCACAAACATTCATTGGCAGGAGACTCATTAGAGATTGCAGTTCTATTCAGAGACTGGATTTGTGTGGAGCGTAGGAGGTGCGGCCAACCGGAGATCAGCAAAGTAGAATACTACAACTACAACGAAATCTTATCCGATGGATGTGCAAGCGACGTCGACCAATTTGACCAAGAAATATTAATTCCAACCGAAAAACCACAAGAAATTATAAAGAAACTAGAAAACGTGTTTCTGTAATTCTTTTAATTGTTATTTTACTATGTTATTTGTTTGCAACTTTCAATATCACGAAGTTGCAATTTTGAAATTGTATCACAAAAAAAAGTCATACTTCTGTCAAATAATATAAGAGGCACAAAAACAGTCTTGTGATGTTTTTATTAAACTATCTTGTTGTGTTTATGTGTTATTTATTTAATTTAAGGGAAAATAAAAATATGACCCACCCCGACCCCAACACTGACACATCGGTATCGGGACGGGGCAGCGGCAGACCCCGCCAGCCCCGCCAAACTCCAACCCCGCCCTACCCCCAGCCCCGCCGTACCCCGACCCCCAACCCCGCACCACCCCGCCCCGTTGGTCAGCCATAATGTATATACAAAAAATGTTCCTATTTATAATACAAAAAGGAAGAAAAACTGTACAAATGTGCCCCCATGTCAGTCATCAAGTAACCCGCTAAGTTCAATGGTCGACCATGGGGGAGGTGGTGCCGATTTTCTCGCCCTCTACTCCTCTTACTCGAGTATTGACCCTTGTTTTCAAATGTTGCTGGCCGTTACTGTTTTTAGAGGTCTAGAAACTCTTTTGACTTGAGGCGTCTGCATCTGAGTGAGTCTCAGTCGTTCCTCTAACTAACGACTTCGGCTAAGATGCCTTAGTAGCTAGGAGTAAATTCGACTCCATAATAGTTAAGCTGTCATTAAATTTTGACTAAACACTTAAATTATTTTGGGTGTTAACAATGCTACAAATATTCAACCCGAAAAACTCGATTCCGTAAGAGATATTGACTTGAATTAGGATGCAAGTCTAGTAAATAATCCTATAATTCGGTCTCTGATTTGGGTTCAACATAATGAGTTTTGGGAGGCGCATTTTTATTTTTTATTTTTCGACAAGAAATGGCAAAGGAGTTTAATGGCTGAAATTTTGTCGTATGGGGAAAGACGTCATTTCCTATTTTCTTTGTGTAAAAAAATGGATCAATTAGTGTCAAGGCCACGTGGCCTCTTTTTGTTGTTTTACTTTTACCATGTCACACGCGTGGAATTCACACTATTTATCTGTTTCCTGATTTGTGTTTTTGTGTTTAATTGAAAGACTTTTAATTATGTTAAGTCTTAGTTCTGGTGTAAAAATGAAACTTTAGGTCAAATTAGGGGCCCCTAATTTTTAGGTCCTTTTTTGCATTTTTATTAAATATTATTAGTCAGAATTTACTGTAAAGACTCATATTTCACAGGTCTTAGTCCAATCAAAGTGATCGATTAACTTGAAATTGTATTGGGTTGTTATTTACAATTTAAAATAATTTTTAATTATTAAAATCATATATTTACTTATATTAAAAATCCACTTTTACGAATTAGAACAGGACCTCTAAATTATTTGAGACGACTATGCGTATTAGGACTTAAATTTTAGTAGGAGTTGCAATTGGTTGTTATCAAGGGTAGTCAATATCCACTCTCTATCAAACAAGTCACGTGTAAGTTGTAACTGATGGAAGTTTCACTTTGTTAAACTAGTTGACTCTTAATAGTAACACAAGTTTAAAGAATATAGTCAATTAAATTTTGAAATGCGTGAAAGTATACGTATGTCCTAAAGATAATTTATATTAGGATAAAATGTACTTTATATACATTCGTATTTATATTGATGATGATTAATATTGTGACATTTGCATTTATTGAATTATTAGTTGATTGTTTATAATATTCTATAAATGCATCCCTGGAATTTACGTGGTCATTAATGGTGTGAGAATTAATATTATAACGTAACTCTTAAATAGCCTCGACTAATGATCATCGAGATTGGATATCGATGATATGCGATACGTCGACATGTGGTATGCATCATATCCTTAGGGGATGTAGTATGTCTCACTTGCTACGAGTTATGGCAACTCGTGATGGACGCATGAATACTTGTTGAAGTATTGTTATACCCTGCTGATGCTCGATTTTCTTATATGTCTATAATGTCATCGGCATGTGGGAGATAGAAGTCTTTAGAATTGAGGTCGATACCACCTTGTTTACGGAGTAATGTACTTTGATCTTATCCTAAGCTCAAATGCCTTATAGGTTGAGATACGGCTTGTTTTGGGTACATTACGAAGTTGATTAAATGTCACGACCCGAACCCGGGCCCGTGACTGGTGTCTTACCCCGGACACCCTAGTGATACAACATCAGAGTAATCAGCGGAATATAAAACAATAACATGAAATAACATGAAGTATGAAACAATAATCTGAGAAAAGCTGCCTTTCGCCATGTATATATGAACACTTAAATCCGAACAGTTACATCTCATTTACAACTCTGCCCACAACAGTACTACAGACCTCTAAGAATGATATGACAACAATGGGCGACGGGGCCGCCATACCCGAATGTAAGCACTTACAACGACAGGACTATACCATCGACAAGCCTCCGAGAAACGAGCTTCCCAAACGCCGAATCGCGACTCCTAAGAGCGAGGATCAACACCGGTGTACCTCACTGCAGATTGAACGCACTCGGGCGAGGTCGATAACAGTACCAAGTATGAAATCAAAATATCGTAAATGAAATCATAGTAGTCTATATAAAGCAGAGACATGTATGATAACCAAACTACGATTCGAAATAAATAAGCGATCATGTCAAGTCGTGACTCACGCCTCAAAGTCATCACTCAAATACAACTATGGGTCTCACGCCACAACATCAATCATGCCTGGAATACTTTCCTCACCGTCAGCCTATGATATAAAAGCACCAAGGAATACACATGAACACCGTGTCCCACTGTGTCATAAATAAACCGTGACGGTAAGTACGAAGGCATAGCCGACTACTAACACCCCAGCACTAACAAGGTCATAAATCAGACATGAGATCTGTCTGCACCGTCACATGATCAAAGCCGTCACTCGCCTCGCGAGATCAAATGCGCGCGTCTAGCCCCGAACTTCCCGCACTCCGCGTAGGCCAACCTCATAGCCCGCATGAGGTATTCCCGCATCGGCGGTAGCTACTCCCGGCATCGCCCCGACTCGCACCGCATGGCCACATGCATCGCATGACCATAAAGGCCGACACTAACTCGAACTCGTAGCTCGCATAGTCCCCGGACCCGCATGAGGTATTCTCGAATCATGGTCCTGCATCACCGAAGTCTACCCCGCACGGAGGCGCTTAACCTCCGGATCATGTCAAGGTGAGTGGTACAATACCAACATATCGGCGGTACCGATAGTTAAACAACTTAAGCGCAATCGAGGGGAAACCCCTTTACACAAACATCACAAGATACTAACACACGTAGCATCCTAGCATGTTTACTTATCAAATCAACAAGAAAGTATTACAAGGCTATCACAAACCAACACAATCAAGTTATACACACAAGGTACTTTCTACTATATGTCAACAAGTTCGGGTTTTTATCCCCAAAGTACTTCATACATTAACTCTTTAAGAGATCTGTTTCTTTCACAAAAGTCACACAATACCCGTAGTATAAAAATAGAGTGACTATCTTTTGAAGTAAATCAAATACTTCTCTTTGTAGAATCAAGTAACAACATTCTTTTCCAAACGTTCAAGTTTGCCTAATTTCAAATACTCAAGTTTCTCATTTTTCGAAAGGTTTCGTAGTTCATAGTTTTAATCACTTAATGATATAATTCACTTTTAAAACCATTTGAGAAACATATGCCTTATATGTGAGTAGGTTATTTTTGTTTATAACAATCTTATAACAAAGAAATATGATCTAGAAATGTAATATCATTTTGTCTCATCTTAGCTTCTATGCGGATGGAGGTTTCTACTGGTTTTAATAATACTTATTAGTCAATACATTTCCTTTATTAGCGCTTTGTGGTTTGTTCGACACTTATTCTCGATTTCCAAATCCAGAAACATCATTCCTTTTGAAAACCAAAGTACTCATTACTCACGAATGAGGTTTCACACTTTTTAACAAATTCAGATTAATTCAATTAAGTCAAGTCTCTTATCATTTAAGATCAAGTCTCTTAACTTCTAAAATCAGTAAACCATTCTTTTTACTTCTCTTAAGCCGTTATACCTAACTTCCCATAAAGCTAGTATAACTCTTAAGCTTTTAAAACCAAGCATTACTCTTCTTAAAAAGGTTTCTTAACTCTTTTGAATTACTTCAAGATTCTTATTATTCAGGCTTAAGTCAAAAGACATTGCCGTAAAACTACGTTCAGTTACACACGACGCTCACCGTACTATATATATATTCTTTTAAAATATCATGCTCAAGAGGATAGGAAGAATCACATACCTCGCGACGATTATCGACTAATAGCAAATAGCTCCAAAGTACTGTAGTCCAGCTAGTCTTTTCCACCCTCCGAGTAGAATACGCTACTCGCAGTACTTCAACCTATAACGGTTATACAAGTCTATCAATGACTAGACTACTCGGTAGAATAAATCTAGATATAAGATTCTACGGAAAAATTGGGCAGACTTCCCACCACAAACTTCACAAGTCATCAGAATACACCCTATGTAAGTACAGTTCAATTCCCTTCTTATATACCTTCCTGGTATATAACTTATACTTAATTCTTATACTTAATTCTTATACTTAATAGTATGTAAACTCAATTACAATAGGGAGACAAGATATTTACCTCGATAAGCCCATAATTATCCAAGTTTAAATGTCGATCCTGAGCAACGTTTAGCTCCTACTCTGGGTGCTCCAACCCGCTCCAAACAACCCTTAGAAGTTCTACGCAACTTCTACTTAATACTTCAACCCATTATGAAGATTTTCCTGTGGTTTCGGTTTGAGACAAAGGACAAAAGTAGTATTTCCTGCTCTACGATAGAGGTAACTTTGAATACTACAAGGTATAAGGCTAAGGTATTTTGGTATAGTAACTATACTGGAGAGTATTTTCTACCAAGAGGGGGTGTTCTACGAGAACCACTAGGCAAGTGGGTACCCCTGGCTTAGCACTACTAGAGTGGGGTGTGTCTCGCCACACCACAAGGAGGGAGGTGACAACTCTCGCCAAGGGCCTCACAAAAAGGGAGGGTTTTCAAGACTTAAGGAAGTGAGGAGTGGATGAAGAAAGCTTCACAGCCGGGGAGGTATTTATAGGGAGTTCAATGGCCAAGATCAAGCCATGTGGGGGGCAAGTGGAGGGCCAAGATTTGCCCAAGTGCCCCCTACCCCTACTCCACCAAACAAGGCACAAAACAAGCCACAATTTCATGCCCATCGTCCAAGGGGGGACGCCCACTTTTACCGTCCACTTGAGGGTGACAAGTGTCACCCTCTCGTTGGTCCAAAATATTACGTCTCTCGGAAAAATCCACAAAAATTAAAAATGATATAGCCGGAATTTTCCCTTCGCAAGTTTTGTAAAACGTTTCGTCGAAAAACGATTCTAATCGGGTGTTGTGCACAAACTATTTTCGTCCATGCCTACTTAAAGTTCAAACTTTTCTACGTACGTCCCCACGTACATACTCTGAAAAAACGGGGTATAACATTCTCCCCTCCTTAGAAACATTCGTCCCGAATGTTCCTTCTAAGTCTCAAAACAAACATGCGCCAGTATAGTCTTCACTGCTATATTTACGAAAACAATCACGCCACGCCTGGCCATCAAATAACACATGCGCAAATACTTAATCCAAGTCCACGAGGAATCATTTTTAGTATAACAAAAGCTCCCACCCCAAGGTCTAAAATATACACCCTTCACACCTTCTCTTTACAAACGAAATGATCACATCTGTGTTCTCAACACATGCTCGCCTCTCCCCTTACTCGTCATACCCTTCTCGCATATCTGCACTCTTTCTCATGACTTACCACATTTTCGCTACTGCTTCAGTTTCCAAAATCTCGGGTTTACTATCTCCAACTTGGTCATCATTAACTGGGAACACTCTGGATGGATCTCCAATACTTTCCCGAACATAACAACACGAAAGACTGGACGTACTGCCTCCTAAGTCGGACGGCAATGCTAACTATAGGCAACCCGCCTATTCTTCACATGATCCAAAAGGCCCAAAGTAACTCGGGCTAAGTTTCCTCTGCTTTCCAAAACTCGTCACACCCTAACCACATTCTCACAAACAGGTATGAACCAACAATCTGAACCTTGCCAACATCGAACCAATCGACCGGCAACTTACACTTCCGCCCCTAAGGCTTCATAAGGAGACATCCGAAAAACTGAAATGGTAGTTATAAAAACACTCCCTCAACAGGAGACAACAATCCTCACAACTACCCCTGAAAACCAAACACTGGCCCGGGGGCGAATGCGATACGGAGACTCACCTGAGTTCCTAACCCTGCCTGGTAAAACTTCCAGAAAACGAAAATAGCCAGAACTGGCTCCATCGCTCGACATAAGGTGAAAGCAGGCACCTCGTGCAGCCTTACAACCTTCCTGATACAATCATCACGCATAATCCTCTGCCGAGTAAACGGTCCTGACTTAAAGACAAGATGGGCTGACCTCATCGGCCCGACTACTGGTCGAACGCATCCACGAACTCGTACGTTGGTTAACTAAACTTGGGCCTAACACCCACGTGACCTACTACGGAGGACCACCACAACCGACCCCACCATAAACAGTCGCGGTTGACGCGCATGGCCTCAACCCGACTAATTCTCGCGTAAAACACTTGCTCCCCGATCCGGAACAATCTCACTATCAAGTTACGAAAACCTAGCGGTCTTCTTAGCTCAACTACCCTCTTTCGTTTCACACAACTCAGGGACTTATCCCACAACCATAGCTCACGTGTACTATGCACTCCGATAAGGGTCAAACACAAATGTAATCTTTTACTCAAGATTGCCTTGCCTCCAAGGTCTCCACGTATAAAGCTCTAAGGCTCACACTTTTCCTATCCCCCAATCTTTTCCGGTTACTAACCATGATTTCAAATCACAATTTACACAATGCTATCAGAATATAACACTTAAGGTATACTCATCTTACATACTAATCTCTAGAGGGTTAAGGATATACCAGATCTCCGCTTCACTCCCTTAGTCGTTTAATCAAACTCGCCTGTAGGCGCATAGCTAGGGAAGATGATGAACTACCCACCGATCCTGAAGGCTGAGTCCTCCTACTTGCATCCCTCCTACTAGGACATCCTTTCGACACATGGCCCTGACGGCCGCAGGTAAGACAAGTACCAACAAAAGACGACATTCCCCGGGATGATGCCTGTCATATTGTGAACACTGGGAAAAACTGAATCCGGCTGGCCGAACCTACGCAGAGTCGGAACCTAAGCTCGAGCTCGACCAACTCCTCAGATACCCGAACGCCCCGAACCTCGCGAGGACCTCTTTGCACCGTGGATGTGCATATCTAAACCGGCCGCGAGGTGATTCGCCAAAGTTACCAAAGGACTTTGTTGTTCTCGTCCTCTTCGCCCTCGTTAACCCGTCGATCTCTACGCTTGGCTCGCTGCGCATAAGCCCGCATACGTGCCATGCTCAAGCCTAACTGAAGAATTACTCTTGCACAACCCTCTCTTAGATAGTCGTCAAGACCCGTGATAAATCGATACATCATACTCTCAGGTAGCTACATCCTTAGCTAGTAACAGGGTCGTCTCTTTGCAATCTATACTTTCTGTTACCGGTCGTGGAACTGAAGGTTCAACTAACTTGGCCGCAGTAGGAACTGCTGCCGCTGTGCTAAACTCTGCTGGGGCTGGCGACGTCGCAGAACTCCCCAAATGAAGCACCACCCCAGGTGATGATTGGGCCTGTGCCCACGTAACCCTCTGTACTCTACTCAGCCTCGCCGCTTTCTTGCCCTTCAGGCGGGTTGCCCTACGCGGAGGCATAACGGTAAGGGAAAGAAATACGTTAGAGGGGTCCAACTTATAACACAGTTCTAAGGCACGATCTCAGAGTGAGAAGAATGGAAACCAATCCTAAATATCCTATAGCCTCCTGATTATTGGTGTGGTGCACAACACACCGATAATCAAGACTCTACTAGATACGGTCTGTAGACACTTTCCGAGGATTAACTGCTCTGATACCACTTTTGTCACGACCCGAACCCGGGCCCGTGACTGGTGCCTTACCCCGGACACCCTAGTGATACAACATCAGAGTAATCAGCGAAATATAAAACAATAACATGAAATAACATGAAGTATGAAACAATAATCTGAGAAAAGCTGCCTTTTGGCATGTATATATGAACACTTAAATCCGAACGCTACATCCCATTTACAACTCGCCCACAACAAGCATTACTGCACTTCTAAGAATGATATGACAACAATGGCGGACAGGCCCGCCATACCCCGAATGTAAGCACTTACAACGACAGGACTATACCATCGACAAGCCTCCGAGAAACGAGCTTCCCAAACGCTGAATCGTGACCCTAAGAGCGAGGATCAACATCGGTGTACCTCACCGCGGCATGAACTCACCCGAAGGAGGTCAAGACAACAGTACCAAGTATGTGAAATCAAAATATCAGAATGAAATCATAGTAGTCTATATAAAGCAGGAGACATGTATGATAACCAAACTACAGTTCGAAATAAATAAGCAGTCATGTCAAGTCAGGGACTCACGCCCTCAAAGTCATCACTCAAATACAACTATGGGTCTCACGCCCACAACATCAATCATGCCCGTGGAATACCTTCCTCACTGCCGGCAGTCTATGATATAAAAGCATCAAGGAATACACATGAACACCAGGTCCCACCTGTGTCATAAATAAATCGTACGGGGTAAGTACGAAGGCATAGCCGACTACTAACACCCCCAGTACCAACAAGGTCATAAACTGTATCATGAGATCTGCACTGGCCACATGATCAAAGTTGGTCACTCGCTCGCAGATCAAATGCGCGTCTAGCCTCGAACTTCCCGCAAGATAGGCCAACCTCATAGCCCGCATGAGGTATTCCCCGCATCGAGGGTAGCTACTCCCGACATCGTCCCCGACTCGCACCGCGTGGCCACATGCATCGCGTGACCATAAAGGCCGCACACTAACCGAACTCTCGTAGCTCGCGTAGTCCCGGGACCCGCATGAGGTATTCTCGAATCATGGTCCTGCATCGCTCGAAGTCTACCCCGACGGAGGCGGCTTAACCTCCGGATCATGCAAGCGTGAGTGGTACAATACCAACATAGCGCAGATAGTTAAACAACTTAAGCGCAATCGGCGGAAACCCCTTTACACAAACATCACAAGATACTAACACACGTAGCATCCTAGCATGTTTACTTATCAAATCAACAAGAAAGTATTACAAGGCTATCACAAACCAACACAATCAAGTTATACACACAAGGTACTTTCTACTATATGTCAACAAGTTCGAGTTTTTATCCCCAAAGTACTTCATACATTAACTCTTTAAGAGATCTGTTTCTTTCACAAAAGTCACACAATACCCGTAGTATAAAAATAGAGTGACTATCTTTTGAAGTAAATCAAATACTTCTCTTTGTAGAATCAAGTAACAACATTCTTTTCCAAACGTTCAAGTTTGCCTAATTTCAAATACTCAAGTTTCTCATTTTTCGAAAGGTTTCGTAGTTCATAGTTTTAATCACTTAATGATATAATTCACTTTTAAAACCATTTGAGAAACATATGTCTTATATGTGAGTAGGTTATTTTTGTTTATAACAATCTTATAACAGCAGCCATGATCTAGGAAATGTAATATCATTTTGTCTCATCTTAGCTTATATGCAGATGGAGGTTTCTACTGGTTTTAATAATACTTATTAGTCAATACATTTCCCTTTATTAGCGCTGCTGTGGTTTGTTCGACACTTATTCTGATTTCCGAAATCGGTAAAACATCATTCCTTTTGAAAACCAAAGTACTCATTACTCACGAATGAGGTTTCACACTTTTTAACAAATTCAGATTAATTCAATTAAGTCAAGTCTCTTATCTTTTAAGATCAAGTCTCTTAACTTCTAAAATCAGTAAACCATTCTTTTTTACTTCTCTTAAGCCGTTATACCTAACTTCCCATAAAGCTAGTATAACTCTTAAGCTTTTAAAACCAAGCATTACTCTTCTTAAAAAGGTTTCTTAACTCTTTTGAATTACTTCAAGATTCTTATTATTCAGGCTTAAGTCAAAAGACATTGCCAGAAACTACGTTCGATTACACGCACGCCTACCGTACTATATATATATTCTTTTAAAATATCATGCTCAAGAGGATAGGAAGAATCACATACCTCGCGACGATTATCAACTAATAGCAAATAGCTCCAAAGTACTGTAGTCCAGCTAGTCTTTTCCACCCTCCGAGTAGAATACGCTACTCGCAGTACTTCAACCTATAACGGTTATACAAGTCTATCAATGACTAGACTACTCGGTAGAATAAATCTAGATACAAGATTCTACGGAAAAATTGGGCAGCACTTCCCTACCCGTCAAACTTCACAAGTCTACTGTAAATACAGTCCTATGTAAGTACAGTTCAATTCCCTTCTTATATACCTTCCTGGTATATAACTTATACTTAATTCTTATACTTAATTCTTATACTTAATAGTATGTAAACTCAATTACAATAGGGAGACAAGATATTTACCTCGATAAGCCCATAATTATCCAAGTTTAAATGTCGATCCTGAGCAACGTTTAGCTCCTACTCTGGGTGCTCCAACCCGCTCCAAACAACCCTTAGAAGTTCTACGCAACTTCTACTTAATACTTCAACCGGCTATGAAGATTTTCCTTAGGGTTTCGGTTTGAGACAAAAAGGACAAAAGGTAGTATTTCCGGGCTCTACGTATAGAGGTAACTTTTGGAATACTACAAGGTATAAGGCTAAGGTATTTTGGTATAGTAACTATACTTGGAGAGTATTTTCTACCAAGAGGGGGGGTGTTCTACGAGAACCACTAGGCAAGGGGGGGTACCCCTCGGCTTAGCACTACTAGGAGGGGGGGTGTGTCTCGGCCACACCACAAGGAGGGGGAGGTGACAACTCTCGGCCAAGGGGGCCTCACGAAAAGGGGGAGGGGTTTTCAAGACTTAAGGAAGTGAGGAGTGGATGAAGAAAGCTTCACAAAGGGGGGGGGGGGTATTTATAGGGAGTTCAATGGCCAAGATCAAGTCATGTGGGGGGCAAGTGGAGGGCCAAGATTTGCCCAAGTGCCCCTACCCCTACTCCACCAAACAAGGCACAAAACAAGGCACAAAACAAGCCACAATTTCATGCCCATCGTCCAAGGGGGGACGCCCACTTTTACCGTCCACTTGAGGGTGACAAGTGTCACCCTCTCGTTGGTCCAAAATATTACGTCTCTCGGAAAAATCCGCAAAAATTAAAAATGATATAGCCGGAATTTTCCCTTCGCAAGTTTTGTAAAACGTTTCGTCGAAAAACGATTCTAATCGGGTGTTGTGCACAAAATATTTTCGTCCATGCCTACTTAAAGTTCAAACTTTTCTACGTACGTCCCCACGTACATACTCTGGAAAAACGGGGTATAACATTAAAGGTGATAGTTGAGCCAAGATTAGGATTCATTCCTCGAATGTATCTTCGAGAGAGTACTCAGATTCTCATATGGTTTTAGGTTTCCTAAGTCGTTGGCCAATGCAATGGACATATCTTTGATATGGTCCTGTTCTCAACTAATATAGATGAGATATAATGATCAAGCCATTTGGATAGACACTTGACAAATTCTAAGCTTGATTGAGTGTGTCATGAATGAAAGGATTTTATCTTGCCACGTAGAGGTTCAGTTCACATGTTACGTGTAACTATACTTTACATATTTAGTTAGTCTTCCGGAGCAGTCTAGGAGTTTCGTGTAGACCCTAATGTTATTAGTGTCGATATTTAAAGGTCTGAAGGGTAACACTAAGTCAAATGTTATGTCGATTCAAGGATGTAATTAGAGAATACATATATGTTCGGTTAATGATTGAGACATTAGAAAGAAATGGAAAACAAGGCAGAAAATGGGACAGAGTCGCGACACCATTAATTCAGGGCTGAGGCGCCAAACGCGCGTCAAGCGCCGCGGGGCCACTTATGCAGACGCGTCCAGTGGGTCCGACTGCTGGCCCAGTCTGCTGAGGTTTTAATGGGCTGGCCCATTTGGGGGACCCTAGTTGTCCTCTTCAGCTATAAATAAAAGGGTTCCCCTTCCCATTTCTTCATTCCAAAATCAAGAGAGTATTATCTTCTAAAGCTCTGCAGGAATTTTTAGCATTCCAAGAGTTAGAATTACATCAAAATTTTCAAAACTTGCAAATCGAGGAATATTTGCGTGCACACTCTCGGCATACACAAAAGCTTAAAGATTTCGAGATTGCTACAAAATGTAAGTCTTCGTTCGAAGAATTACATTTTATTATGTTCTTTACATTATATAATCATACTACAGTTTGACCGCCATGTCGGATTTGAAACATAAATTTTCAAATTTCGCTGTGTGTACGAACCCGACAAAACGCCTACAGTGGTATGATAGTGTGTTCTGCCATTGGAGGTTCTCAATGTATAGCAGGTCTAATCATGTCTTGAAAAAGATTCTCAGTATTCATTTTATCGAGAGAAAAAGAATAGAATTTGATACTCCCTCCATCCCAATTTGTGTGATATAGTTTGAATGGACACAAAATTTAAGAAATACAGAAAGATTTTTAATTTTTGTGGTCTAAAATAAGACAAAAATATTTGTGTGGTTATAGATATCTCATTACGCGTAAAAAATAAAGTTTAAAGTTAAATTATTATCAAATAAAAAAATGTGTCATTATTTTTTAAACCGACTAAAAAGGAAAGTGTTTCATATAAATTGAAATGATGGAGTAATTAATTAATATGTTTCAAACATGAATGGAGTTATTTCAGAGGGGCGATTACAACGCTTGTTCGTGATTCGAAGTTTTGGATTGATTATTTATACATATTAAATGAATTTTTAAATACAAATATAGATTTCGAGCCAAGTTTTCTGGGTCTACCAAATCCATAACTATAATAGGGGAAAAGTGCATTTGGGGCCGCCATTTAATTTATATGAAGTTAAAAAAAAATTACAAGTTTATCCGCTTTGAGAACAACGTAAGATGTACGTGACTAAGAGTCGAAAATCTGCAATTCTGTCATGTTTGTCTGAAATATGGTTTTGTGAACGCAAACAACGTCAAGGCCAAGTTCGGGTGTCAACTGAAGTTGTGGGTCTAACATGGCTAAATTTTGGACATTTTTATTTAAATTTCATGGCCTTGGCAAGACTTCAAAAAAATATATAATGACTTGCCAAAACCAACTTCATATAAATTCCGGCTAAAGTTATAACCTTAGCAACTCCTAACTTCAAATATTTTACTCTCTTCCTAATAAGTTTGACACTTTTCGGTTTCAGAGAGTGAAACGAGTTATTCTTTGACCGTAATTTTTTCAAATGTCTTTTAAATATTTTTAATTATTAATTATGGTGACTTATGATACTTTTTATGTAGTTTCCAAATATGTAAATTTTATTTTATTTTAAAAAAAAATCTATGTTCTAACACACAATCAAAATTAGAAAACTTGACTCTCGAAAAGCGAAACGTGTCAATCTTCTTGGGATGGAGGGGGTAATTATTTGAAAAACTCACGAACTAGAGTTTTTGTTCGTTTCTCTGTGTTAAAGTGTATATGGGACCCTTTGGGTTTACTTTGTATATTTGGTGAATATTAGATTTAGGTTTATACCTTAATTAGTAGTGTAATATTACCATAATTGTAGAATTAGTATTCTTACAGAATAGGGATTCCTAGGTAGAATAGGAAAAGGATCTTCCTTGTAACTTGTATATATATGTCTTTCATTAATAAGAATAATCAAGAGATTATTTCTTTTATGGTATCAAGAGTCTAGGTTCACTTTACCCTGCTTCCGCTCCTCAAAATTTCTTCTTCTTTTCTCAAAATTTTGCTATATATTCTCGATTTTTTTGTGTTCTTCCTCTTTCACAAAAACCGAGTATCTTCTCTTCCAAAAACCTTTCTCACAAATTTCCTTCTCTGAATCTTGTTGTTCTATTCATTATGGCTGATAAGAACACTTTTCACCTTGTCCTCACAGTTTCTAATATCAAGAGCGTTCTTTCTATCGTTCTTGACCTAGAAAACGTTCAATATGGGACGTGAGCGGAATTATTTAAGATTCATTCTTTGGCACATAAAGTCCTTCACCATATCATTCCTCCAGCTCCTCCAAAGGGGGTGATACGTCATTTACTTCTACGACGATTGTGCCCACTAAAGAGGCAGATCCAGAATTATGATTCATGCTTGATGCCAAGGTTCTTCAGTGGATTTGTGTCACTATCTCCTTGGAACTTTTACAGAAGATTATGGAACCAAATTCCACAGCTATGGCGGCATAGGATCAATTGCGCGACATATTCCAAGATAACAGTCATTCTCGAATTGTTATCCTTGAGCAGGAATTCTCCCAGGTGGCTATGGTGAGTTTTCCCAACGTTTCTTCTTATTGAAAACGCCTCAAGGACTTGGCAGACCAACTCAGCAACATGGGTTCTCCGGTTTCTCAAAATCGTCTAGTTCTTCAGATGGTTGCAGGCCTATCAGAGGCCTATAGCGGTGCTTCTTCGGTGATTCGTCAGAGTAACCTCCTGCCAGGGTTTTATCAAGTCCGTTATATGCTTACTTTGGAGGAAGCCGGATTGACTAAGAAAGTGGCGATTGGGGCCAGCCCTGTCGTCATGATGACTGCTTCCAATTTTACTCCTTCCAATCCAGAAAACATGACTCAAAATCACAACAACGGGGGTGGTAAGAAGGGCCAGAATCGAAAGAATAATGGAAAGAATTGTGGCAGCAACAACGGAGGCAACCGTCAGCAGCAGCAGTCCTGGTGTTACACCCCGTATTTCTAAGGAAATGATATGAGAACGTACGTAAGGAAATAAGTCTTGAACGTTGGAAAGAAAAGTATAATTACATTTACTTAAGGAAAATTTCGGAAAATTTGTGAAGGAAAAACTTAATTACTTGGAATTAGAGTCTCAAATTTGGTTTAAGGGATTAGTATATGATTATGAAGGATTTTATTTTTAAGTCTTGAATTTGATCACGTGGGGTCCATCGAAAATTTTACGGATTTGTGGGGCCCACAAGATTTTGAGATATTTTGGCCAATATGGAATTATTTTGGGAAGAATTAATTTTTGGACCAATAGGAGGGCGACACGTGACACCCCTCCACTTGGCTTGCAAGATGACAAGTCTCTAAGATATTTTGAGGACAAGTGGGCATGTGGGACCCACTCCACTTGGCAATTACACTTGTATATATCCAAGTCTTGCAAGACTTGGATTCATATTCTAGACTTCATCCAAAATAGCTCCCATCTCCTCTCCTTTTAGCCCTTTGGCCGAGAGCTCCCTAGCCAAGAACAAAAGTGTTGATTAAGTTTCTTATCTCCAAGATTAAGCCCCTAAACCAAGTTCTAAGCCTAGATTAATATCCCAACTTTAGAAAGCATTGTTGGCCGAGAATGGTGTTGCCAAAACCCTAAGTTTTATCAACTTTTTGGAAATGAAATATAAAGAGAAGTTGGTTATAATCTTGTGGTAGATACATATATGTGATTGTAACTTGAAGAAGTGGAGCGAAACGAAAACTGCGGGCCAATCTTACCCGGGCTGTTTTAGCATTTTTGGGCTAAATAAAAAGGTAATAATTCTTCTTCATTTAAAGTAATTGGATATTACTTATTGTGTATATGTAGGGATGAAATTGTGTTAAGGAATAAATAGAAAATAAGAAGTGTAGGTATAGATATTGTTGTTGGCCGAGAGTTGTCAATCTTGGTGTTGTTGGATTCGTTGGATTATAATGTTGTTATCTACACTTGTCGCATGTTAAAATGAAGTAATATGGTTGTTGATATGTGATATGGAATATATATAAGTGTTGAAATGGGAATTGAATTATATAGAATCATGGAAAAGGACTTTGGATTGTTGTAGTTGTTGTTGGCCGAAAACTGCCCAAAACTGTTAGACGTCGTCGTGTCGTTTTATGGACTGTTTTGGGGTGTTATTATTCTGGAAAATAAGCCCCTAATATGCATGATTAATGTGGTAAAATGGATAATGAAAGTCCTAAGGAATAAGGGTGTTAAAGACTTTATATTGTACCCTTAATGTTGGTTAATTATGGACTATTTTATAGACTGCTTTTATATCGTTGTGGGGCAGAATTTTACACTTTAAGTTGGCGTGTAATCCCCTTTGGTTGTTGCTTTGGTTGTGAACTGTTTATTTAAGTTAAGGGGCTAAATTTTGCACGTAAGGTATGCGTGTGATCCCCTTTGGTTAACTGCTGGTTGTGCCCTTAATTGTGGCTTGGTTGTTGTTGAATTTGGGCCTTGGAAAAGGTGGAAAAGTACGTAGAAACAAAGGAAGTGCTGCCCAAATTCCCGTAGAATAAGATGGACATTATTTGGTATAAGTCTTACACTTGGAAGCTTGAAGTTGATAGAAGTGTTACTGTCATTTTAGGTTGAAGTACTACGTGTGACATATTCTACTTGGCATGTGGAATAGCAGACAAGGTTGAAGTATATTGGGGCGTATTCTACTTGTCGTGTTGGTTAGTCGTCAACGAGGTATGTGAACTTCTTCCTTTTATCGGCATGATTGATTATTAGAGTATACATGACTTGTTTCTTGAAGTATACTTGCCTCGTTATTAGAGTATTCATGTTATTGATTCTATGCTAAAGGCATGTCTAAATTATTCCTAAGTCCTTACCAAGTCTTATGGAAGATGTTGGTAAGAGTGTTTAGTAAGCATTGGAGTCGTGTTGATCTTGCTAAGTTACAACACTAATGAGACTTGATTTATTTGAAAGTAATGAGACTTGATTTATTTGAAAGTCATGAGACTAGATTTATTTGAAAGTAATGAGACTAGATTTATTTGAAAGTTATGAGACTTGATTTATTTGAAAGTCATGAGACTAGATTTATTTGAAAGTTATGAGACTTAGTTGAAAGTATATGAGATTTGATTAGATGAATTATAAGAGACTTGATTTATATGAAGTATAAATGACTTGATTTTGGGAAAGAAGAAGTAACTTGATTTAAAGGTATAGGTCACTTGATTTGAAAAGAATAAGTTACTTGAATTTAAAAGTGTAAGTAACTTATTTTTAATAGTGAAAGTGCCTTGATGCTACAAGTGCTAGTATCTTAGAGTTTTATAAAGGAACGAATAGATGTACATAGTATTTTTGGGTTCATTTCCCTAATGTTACATCACATGATAATGCCTTGGTTTTATTAAAAGGAAAGAGGTGATAGTGCCTTGGTTTGTTTAAAAAGAAAGATGTGGTAGTGCTTTAGTTTCTAAAATGAAAGTTTGTTATAATGGCTTTATGAGAAGTTTGTTATAACGGCTTTATGGAAAGTCAAAAGATGGTTTAAAATGTTATATGGTTGAATTGATATACCGAGTCCCATGGTGGGCCGGGACATGCTGCATGTACACATATGAGGGGTATATGGATAGTCATGATTACACCGAGTCCACTAAAGGGTCGGGACACGTTATAGGTACATATGTGAGGATGATGAACACACTGAGTCCCATAATGGGCCGGGACATGTTATACGACTTATATGACTTTACACCGAGACCCAGAAAGGGTCGGGACATGTTATACCTTATATGAATTTACACCGAGACCCAGAAAGGGTCGGGACATGTTATACCTTATATGACTTTACACCGAGACCCAGAAAGGGTCGGGACATGTTATACCTTATATGACTTTACACCGAGACCCAGAATGGGTCGGGACATGTTATACCTTACATGACTTATATGACTTTACACCGAGACCCAGAATGGGTCCGGACATATTATACCTTACATGACTTATATGACTTTACACCGAGACCCAGAAAGGGCCGGGACATGTTATACCTTATATGACTTCACACTGAGTCCCAGAATGGGCCGGGACATGTTATACCTTATACGATCTTACACTGAGTCCCAATATGGGCCGAGACATGTTAGATACAGAGTATGAGGACCGAGTCCCAAGATGGGTCGGGACAGGTTATAGGTACGGAGTATGATACGTTATCTATACGTGTATGCACATGATGATTCTATGAGTAGGCATCCATGAGGTGAGTACAGTAGTACAGTGGTACAATGATACAGGGGTACAGTGATACAAGGTACAATTGACTCTTATTTTATATGACACGGTTGGATATGGTATTTGATTATTTTACTTGCCCCTGTCATTTCTTGGCCAGCCATGATTTTAATATTGTACTTTATTTTCTGTCACGACCCGATTCCGGGCCCGTGACTGGTGCCTTACCCCGGGCACCCTAGTGATACAACATCAGAGTAATCAGCGGAACATAAAACGATACAAGACATATTATGAAATATGAAACAATAATCTGAGAAAACTTGCTTTCTAAGATATATGTAAATAACAACTTTTTCAACATGAACGCTTTAATCCTTTTTACAAACCCCGCCACAACAAGCATTACTGCACTTCTAAGAATGATATGACAACAATGGCGGACAGGGCCCGCCAAACCCCCGAATGTAAACACTTACTACGACAGGACTATACCACCGATAAGCCTCCGAGAAACGGAGCTTCCCAAACGCTAAATGCGACTCGAGAGCTAGAATCAACGATCGGTGTACCTCAACTCGCGGCATTTAACGCAGCCTCAAGGAGGTCAAGACAACAGTGCAGAGTATGTGAAACTAAAAATATCAGAAATGAAATCATAATAGTCTATAAAGCAGAGACATGTATGATAAGCAAACTACGATTCACAACAAATAAGCAAATATGTCAAGTCGTGACTCACGCCTCAAAGTTATCACAATAAAACCGTGACGGCAAGTGCGAAGGCATAGCCGACTACTAAGACCCACGCACCAAAAATACCACAAATCGTATCCCGAGGTCTTTCTAGACCGCACCACATGATCGGCCGCCACTCGCCCGCAATATCAATGCGCGTCTATCCTCGAACTCTCGCAGCCCGCATAGGTCACACACGACCCGCATGAGGTATTCCTCGAATCATGGTCCTGCATCGCCTTAGGTATACCCCGTGATCGGGCGCTAACCTCGGTATCCGCCTAGGCTCCCGCAACCCGCATAGTCTCAAAAGACCGCATAGTCTCAACAGACCGCATAGAATCCCCGCGTCGTGCTAAACACCCGAATGATCAATCCCGAGCTACCGCGACTCGCATAGTCACGAGGACCGCATAGCCGTAAAGACCCGTGATCGGGTGGCAAGCCCTGTATAATAAGTCAAAGGGTATGTGATACAATAATAGTACAACGCTTAACGCTTAACAACGTAAGCACAACAAGAATGACCCTTTACATCACGATAACACAAGATACTAACACACGTAGCATCCTAACATTTTCACTTATCACATCAACAAGAAAGTATTTACAAGGCTATCTCAAACCAACACAATCAAGTTATTCACACAAGGTACTTTAAGCTAACAAGTTCGTATCTACCCCTAAAGTACTTCATACATTAAATCTTTTAAAAGATCCGTTGCTTTCACATAAGTCACACAATACCCGTAGTATAAAATAGAGATCGTCTTTTTAAATAAACTAAAACACTTACCTTTGTAAAATCAAGTAACAACATTATTTTCCAAACGCCCAAGTTTGCCTAATTTCAAATGTTCACGTTTCTTATTTTAGAAAGGTTTCGTAGTTCATAGTCTTATTCATTTAAGAATATAATTCTCTTTAAACAACTGAGAAACATAAGTCTTATATGTGAGTAGGATATTCTTGTTTATAACAATCTTATTACAAAGAACCGTGATCTAGGAAATATCATTTTGTCTCATCTTAGCTTCTATGCAGATGGAAGTTTCTCTGGTTTTAATAATACTTAATTAGTCAAAACATTTCCTTTTATTAACGCCGCAGTGGTTTGTCGATACACATTCTCGATTCAAATCAAGAAACATTCTTAAGCCGTTATACCTAACTTCTCATAAAGCTAGTATAACCCTTAAGTTTTTCAAAACCAAGTATTACTTCTTCTTTCAAAATGATTCAAAATCTTTTGAAATACTTCAAGTTCTTTATTAACACATAACAAGCCGCTTATAGTTCAAATCGCTTACCTTTTAAAGACCACAAGTATTTTCTTACCAACATAAGGTCATATAACCAACTTCCCATAAAGCCGTTATAACACTTTATGTTTTAAATCAATCAAATACGCTTAGCACACGACGCTTCACCGTACTACATAGTTCACACATATCATGCTAGAAGAGATAGGAAGAGGTTCACATACCTCGCGACGAGTATCGACTAATAGCAAAACGCCCAAGTACTTCCAATCGCCGCTACTCCTTAAGCCAAGTAGATCGCGCCACACGTAGTACTTCAACCTATAAGGCCACAAGGCTCTTATTAACATTTAGATCTCATCGTAGAACATTCTACCGAAAATTCGCAGACCTTCCCGCAACAAGCAAATCTCCTCCTCTATCGAGGCCGCTACCAAGCCAACCGTGGGTTATACGCCTAACCCTAACGTACAATTCTACTCCACTGCACTACTACACAAGTCTCATCGTAATACAGCCTATGTAATTACAGTTCAACATTCTTCTTTAAATTCGTGCTTAAGTCGCAAGACATCAGTAAGTATTATTCAGCTTAAGTCAAAAGACATCCGATAACTACGTTCAGTTCTATATATAGTATACTTCAACTATATATTCTAACAATATGTAATTTCCAATCACAATAGAGGGACAAGATAATTACCTCGATAAGCCCATAATTATCCTAGTTTAAATGTCGATCCTGAGCAAGGTTTAGCTCCTACTCCGTGCGCTCCGACCCGCTCCAAACAACCCTTAGAAGTTCTAACCAACTTCTACTTATGACTTCAACTACGGTGAAGATTTTCCTTAGGGTTTCGGTTTTTGATTGATCGACTAAGTATAATAGTATTTTCTGGCTTTTCAGATAGGTATAACCTTAGAATACAACAAGGTATACGGCTAAGGTAATTGGGCATTATAACAATACTTTTGAGAGTATTTCTACCAAGAGGGGTATATTATACGAGAACAACACCACACAAGGAGTGGTGAAGTCTCGCCACAAGGCCACACATGGGAGGGCTCTCGGCCAAGGGGGAGGGACGAGAACAACAACAAGAGAGGGGAGGATTTTAACACTTAGAGATTTGTGGAAAGGATGAAGAATTCATCAAAGGGAGAGGGGTATTTATAGGTCAAGGGATGGCCAACCAAAGGCCAAGATTAAACCAAGTGTTAGGCAAGTGTAGGGCTAGGATTTACTACACACAAATATCCTACCAACCATTGACTTTAGCCAAGGCACAAAAAACGTGCCTTACATAGCCTATTTCGTCCAATTGGACGATTTCAAGCCACCAATTGGAGGGTGCCAAGTGTCGCCCTCCCGTTGGTCCAAAATGTTTCGTCTCTCGGAAAAATCCGCAAAAATACTAAATGACATAGCCGGAAATTCCCCTACGAAAGCTGTGGAAACGTTTCGCCGAAAAATGACTCTAATCGGGTGTTGTGAACAAATTTAATTCGGCCAAGCCACTTTGCCTACTCAAGGCTTTAAACTTTTATACGTACGCCCTCACGTACATACTCTGGAAATACGGGGTATAACATTTTCGTTCCATACTTAGTACTTGTTGTACTGACCCCCTTCGGGGGGCTGCGTTCATGCCCGCAGGTTTAGGTTCGCAGTTGGGTGATCTATGTGTGTGGGATCTTGTTCAGCTGTTAAGGTAGCTTCCTTGTTCCGGAGCTTACCATTGGTACGGTTGGTTTAGACTGTTGTGTATTTCAGGGTACGACGGGGCCTTGTCCCGTCATAGTTGTTGTCAAAACTCTTAGAGGTCTGTATTCATATGTGGGCTGGACTGGTGTGAGTTGTATTTATATTGTTGTACAATTATAGTCTCATTCGAGTGTTATATATTATGGCAGCCTTGCCGGTTTTGCCTTTGTTTAAAGAAAAAAAGAGTGTTATTTAGCTTCCGCAGGTTACTTGTGTTGTATGAATAGAAGGGTGCCCAGGTAGGGCACCAGCCGCGGGCCTGGGTTTCGGGTCGTGACACCTGGAGCCCACAGGGACCCCCTAGACAGTGGCAGTAGGTCCCAGCCACCACGGCCGCTGCCCACCCATACTGGCCGCGGCCACCCTTTACAAAGACCACGACGCTCGCCGCGCCCAACTTCTTCCCGCCTGATCGGCAGGTTCGACCACTTATGGACAGTCCCAAGATCCAAAGATACTTAGGCCTCGCCCCCATCAGGCCCACCACGCAGTACGGCCCATCCAGACCGATATTGAAGCAGTGATGCATACGCTTGGCTTGACTCAACCGGATCCAAATTGGTACATAGACACCGACGCCACTACCCACATGACATCCGATCAAGGTACTCTCTCGTCTTATTCCAATTTGAGCACTAATCATGGTATAACTGTTGGTAATGACAATTTTATTCCAATTAAGGGTTATGGTCATAAAACTTTATCCCCTCCTCATCCACCCTTTGTCCTGAAACATACCCTTCATGCCCAAAAATTGATTAAGAATTTGGTGTCTGTCCGTAAATTCACCACTGATAATTGAGTTTCTATTAATTTTGATCCGTTTGGGTTTTTTGTGAAGAATTTTAAAACGGGGAGTCATCTCATGAGATGTAACAGTAGGGGTGATCTTTATCCAATCACTCCAAGTCTCAGCATCTCGCGTCAAGCTATGTCATCCACTTATGAAGCTCCTGCTCCTTCCTTGTGGCATGCTCGTCTTGGTCATTCGGGGTCGTCTATTTTATCTTCTTTAGATAAACATAAGTTTATTTCTTGTAAGGGTACGCGTATTACTCCACTTTGTCAATCCTGCGCTTTGGAAAAAATTATTAAGTTGTCATTTGTAGCGTTCTACTACTTCAATGCCATTTGATATTATTCATAGTGATTTGTGGACATCTCCGGTTCTCAGTTCTATGAGTCATCGTTATTATGTTTTATTCTTAGATGACTATTCTAAATATTTATGGACGTTTTCAATTGCGAAAAATCTCAAGTTTTTTCCATTTTCATAAAATTTAGAGCTTTCATAAGAACACAATTTGAACGGAAAATCAAAAACATTCAACGTGATAATGGCAAAGAGTATGACAATGGGGAATTTAGGGAGTTTTGTGCTCAAAATGGGATAAATTTTCATTTTTCTTGTCCTTATACATCTTCACAAAATGGGAAAGCTGAGCGAAAAATTCGTACCATTAATAATAGTGTCCGCACTTTATTGGTTCATTCTTCCGTTCTTCCATTATTTGGCATCATACGCTACAAATGGCTACCGATCTACTCAATATTCTTTCTTCTAAAGGTTTGACATATTCATCCCCTCTCAAAGTCTTATATAATAAGTCTCCGTCATATTTTCATCTTAGGGTCTTCGGATGCTTATGTTATCCACTGTTTCCATCCACTACAATCAACAAACTTCAGGTACGTTCTACTCCTTGTGTGTTTTTGGGTTTTCCATCAAATCACCATGGTTATAAATGCTTTGATTTGTCCTCTAAACGAATCATCATTAGTCGTCATGTTCTCTTTGATGAATCTCAATTTCCCTTTTCTAAAGTAGAAAAACCCGTGCTTAGTTCTTATGATTTTTTGGATGAGGATATCTCCCCCTATGTTCTACGTTATTTTTCAGATTTGCCGAAAAAATGCATTCGACGGTAATTCCAAAAATTCCCGAAAATTCCCAAAATTCACCCAATCCAGCCTAGAGTCTTGGTCCAGTCACTCGCAGTCAATGGGGTATTTTTAAACCAAAAAGACATTTAAATTTGAATTCTAATGTTCTGAAATCCCCCTTACCCCGTAATCATGTGTCTGCCTTAAATGACCCTAATTGAAAAATTATCATGACCGAGGAATATAATGTTCTTATTGATAATAAGACGTAGGAGTTGGTACCCCGTCCATCTGATGTTAATATTATTCGGTCTATGTGGATTTTTGTTCATAAGGAAAATTCTGATGGTTCATTTGCAAGACATAAGACTGGACTTGTAGGTGATGGTAAGACTCAACAAGTTGGTGTAGATTGTAGTGAGACATTTAGCCCGGTGGTCAAGCCGACTACCATTCGCACTGTGCTCAGCTTGACTCTTTCAAAATCATGGCTCATTCATCAGCTAGATGTGAAGAATGCTTTTCTACATGGTGATCTTCAGCAGACAGTGTATACGCATCAGCCGTTGGGGTTCAGGGATACTAGAATTTTCATGGAATGGCTTAACTTACTCCCCATACGAGATCGGAAAGGAAGCTAGCGAACCTAGGGTCAACACCAAGGTAGGGGCAAAATAGAAAAGAATATCCTAATCATGTTTGTCTATTGAAGAAGTCATTGTATGAATTTAAGCAGTCTCCACGGACTTGGTATAAGAGGTTTGCTGATTTTGTTTCAACTATGGGTTTTTCTCACAGCAGGTCTGATAATTTATTGTTCATATATCGTCGGGGTTCTTCCATGACTTATACATTGTTACATGTTGATCATATTATCTTGACTGTCTCTTCTGATGCTTTGAGAAAGTCTATTATGACAATGCTCAATTCTGAGTTTGCCATGAAAGACTTGGGACCCTTGAGCTATTTTTTGGGAATTGCAGTCACTCGTCATGCAGACGGATTGTTCTTAACACAGAGGAAGTATGCAGCAGAGATCATTGAGAGGGCTGGGATGTCATCCTGTAAGTCCACTTCTAATCCAGTTGATACTAAACCCAAGTTGGGTGCTGCAGCTGGCTCTCCGTATGAGGATCCGACCGGTTATCGTAGTCTTGCAGGCGCCCTTCAGTATCTTACGTTCACAAGACCAGACATTACATATGCAGTCCAACATGTGTGTTTGTTTATGCATGATCCCAGAGTTGAACATGAATGCGCTCAAACGCATCCTTAGGTACATTCAGGGAACACTTGATTATATTTTGCATTTGTACCCTTCATCGACGTCTACACTTGTCTCATATACAAATGCTGATTGGGGTGGTTGTCCTGACACCAGACGGTCTACGTCTGGCTATTGTATGTTTTTGGGTAATAACTTGGTCTCATGGTCTGTCAAGCGTCAATCTACGCTTTCACGTTCAAGTGCAGAGGCCGAGTATCGAGGGGTAGCCAATGTGGTTTCCGAGTCATGTTGGTTACAAAATCTACTTTTAGAGCTTCATTGTCCTATTGAGAAAGCTACCTTGGTGTATTGTGATAATATAAGTGTCATCTACCTTTCTGGTAATCCAGTTCAGCACCAGCGCACTAAACACATAGAGATGGATATTCACTTTGTTCGAGAGAAGGTAGCTAAAGGACAAGTACACGTCTGCCATGTCCCTTCCAGATATCAGATTGCAGACATATTTACAAAGAGTCTTTCCTCGGTCATTTTTGAAGATTTTAGAGACAGTCTCAGCGTACGAAGACCGTCCGCTATGACTGCGGGGGTGTGTTAAAGTGTATATGGGACCCTTTGGGTTTCCTTTGTATATTTGGTGAATATTTGAATTAGGTTTGTACATTAATTAGTAGTGTAATATTACCATAATTGTAGAGTTAGTATTCTTACAGAATAGAGACTCTTATGTAGAATAGAGAGAGGATCTTCCTTGTAACTTGTATATATATGTCTTTCATTAATAAAAATAATCAAGAGATTATTTCTTTCACTCTGTTTTTATCCCTCTTTTTTCTTCTTTTGTCTCTCTCCTCATAGACATGAACTATAGTTCTATCAAGTACAAAATCAAGAAACTGGCATTTGGGTTCATGTATTTAGGCTTTTCATATGGAAATACAAAAATGAGCACACATCTGCATGAAACAGATGTGGTTTGACAAAGTCTAACTTACGGTATTCTTTATTGAAGTTGTAGTCTTGGTAAGGCTAAACTTTAAACATGTTTGCATGAGCTCAGGTCATTTTTTGGGTAAACTTTAGGCATTTTCGCATGAAGTTCAGATGAATACATTTTTACCCAAATCAATAATTGATTCTTCGAATTTCAACAATCAAATACACGATTCAATATTCAAATTTATCTCCAATAAGCTTAAATTTGAAACATAAATTTATATATCATAAAGAACAAACGCCGATCATCAATTTGTCAAAATAATAACAAATCTAAGAAACTCATTTTATGTTTGGGGTAAAATCGAAGTGTGGGCAAATCAGGAGGTGACACATGTCCAACATTAGCGCAGTAGGGCATGACTCAACAGCCGCAACCCCGATTTTGATACGTAAGTAGGTCCGGGGTGTGAGAATCTTATCCGTCGAGAGTCCGAGACCTGGGTATAAGCTCGTCTAGCTCCGAAGATGCACTGGCAGGGATCGATCGAGGTCGGTCAAGATAAGTCCATTTCGCAGCCGTTTCCGAGGAAATCAAGATTGACTCTTGAAGAATCTCAACCGTTGTGTAACAGTTGAAATGTGCAGATAATGATTATTATGAGAGGCGTAAAAAGTGGAAAAACATTACGTAGATTAGGTTATAATAGCACCCCTCTCCCTCACTTGTACCCCAGCTGATTTTTCATCACTGTAACTATTGTTTCATCATATGAGTCTGACGCCTAAATGACACTTTTTGAGGCTTTTTTACCAAAATGGTATGTCAATTATTTACATAGCAAATTGAGTTGTTAGTTGGATAATCCATGACATGTGTGTTTATTTGACAGTAGACATTAAACGTCATTGGACAAAAAAATAAATTTAAATACAATTCGTTCAATAACTCACAAACTGTATTTAATTTTGAAAAAAAAAATTAATTTCAATTCGCACACTGCCCAACAAACTGCAATTAGATTAATTGTTTTTATTTTTTTATAGTTCACTCATCGCTGAGAGATGGGCGAACTGCATTTTTTTACATTTCATTTATATATTGTCTTAAAATAAAAAATAATCATTGAATCTCGTGATTTAAAGAAAATAAAATTACATATTTAAATGTCAGACGAACATTATTTGATCACATCAAAATAATATTATTTTTTATAGTTTGTGAATCAAATTGAGACCTATTTTACTTTTTTCCAATCAATAAATCCCGCTTTACCAATTTTATATCATTCATCTTTTAAGTTTCTCTCATCCATTTCATGTCTTTCATCTTTCACTTTCTCTCACCCATTTCATATCTTTCATCTTTCATTTATCTCTTATGTGTTTCAAATCCTTCATCTTTCATTTTTTTTTCTCTCATGCATTTCATACAAAAATGATGAACATGTAAAAGTTTATTTATTTTGGGGTGGTGCAGTTGTGTATGAAGCAGGTTCGATTAGATACAATTGACATCTGAAATAGGATAATGATTTCTAATTTTACTCAAATACAATCGTCTGAAACACGTCTTAAAGAGTAAAATATTCGTAAGTGATCCCAAAATTTTGATAGTTATCACCAGACAATGTCCAATGTCATTTACAACTGATGATTTACCAATTTATGGTAAGATTCTGACTAGGGATGATGAATCTTTATCGTTATTGGTAAGATTTTTCTTAGGGACGATGAATCTTTATTGTTATTTTTTCGTAGTCCTGATATTTTTAGAAATCACATAAGCATGATGACTCTTGACATGTATGCAACGGTTGAACGATGTACCCAGGTTTAAGTACCTACCGACAATGCGTTCGATCTTGGAGGTACTATCTATCTCCTAAGTTTGAATAATAGTTTTCCAATGAGTGTAATTCAAAAACAAGCAATGGTAAGAATTGGTAGTCAGTCAAACGATGAGACTAATTTTGATACACAATATGATAGTGTGGCTTCAGCGCACTATCATAACTATAATTGAAGTGCGCAAAATTGTGAGACGCGAGGGGGGGGGGGGGGATATAGTAATGATACTATGCAGTAGCAAAAATTGGACTATAATGTCCTACATCCTTCAAATGCAGATCCAAGTGAATTAGACGGTGGTAGTATCGTTCGTCAACGCCCTGCTCGCGTGGAGTTAATTGATAGGTAAATATAACGATATTTTGTTCACTACATTCATGGATCTTATAATTGTGTTTGACTTTAAAATACTACGAATTTTTCTTATTTTAAAGGTGTAATGATTTTGACGATAACACCACATTGACTCATCTCACACAAATTGTGAACAACAACGATTTAGCTAATGATCGAGTAAATGAGTTGGATAGAGATAGTCCATTAGATCATGAAGGGACGGATGATGATCAATCATCTGCTAATGATGACGATTACAATGAAGACGTTGCACCCCTTATGATTTTAGTGTTAATTATCATGCAAATATGATTTTATATTTGGATAATATAGAAGAAAAAAGATCAGAAGATTTTGCATGCATGAGAGATAACAGGCCTGCTCGAGATGCACTTCAAAATTTCAAAAATCCTAAAGTTCTCAAATAAGGTTAGTTTGATGCCAATGAATTTTAAATAATATATTATTTTTTGATTTTTTTTAATTTTAATCGGTGTCATTTTAAGTTGATATTTTTTTTGTACATGCAATTAGATATGTTATTTCACAAAAAGAAGCAAATGAAAGGTGCAGTGAGACTACAATATATCACACAAAAAAGAATTTAAAACGGATCAAGCCAAAGGTACATTTTGGAAGGTTATTTGAACGCGGCATAAGTTAGGTTGCAGTTGGATGATCCGTTTTACGACAATCAAAAGTGGTATGTGGAAAGCAGGAAAATTGGTTGAGCCACACTCATGTGAGACAGATGAATATACTGAGGATCATTACTTAAATAGAAATACGATTGCTACTTTGTTGATCGACGCACAAACCAATATTAAGGCCGTTAAGGAAGTTATAAAAGGGATCCACAAGTATACTCCTAGTTATAGGAAACCCTAAGTGGTCATCCCTTCATTATATTGATTGAGCATGTATTGGCATGTGTTATGTTTTGGTTGCATGTGCGTGAATTGTTAATGATCTTGAGTTCATGATTGAAAAGACATAACGTGATGAATGGTATAATAAATTGAAATTGATATATTTCTATGTTATTGGCTCTTACCGGTGATTTTATTAAGGTTACAGACTTACTATATTTTTGGCAATTTTGAACTATTTTTGAAAGGACTTAAGGTAACGAGAATGACTTAAGAATGCAAATTGATTATTTCTTTATCATTGACTTATAATGGATATTCATGAGATGTTATCATTTGTTTTGAATTGTTCCTCAATATTGTTTGTTTTCAATGTCACTTATTACTTATATATTTTGTTATTAACTTTGTGCCAGAGACACTAACTAAGTATCCAGTACTCAGGCATACCATTGTTGTTTTGATGGTATGTTAGGTAATGAAGAAGAGTAGGTTTGTGGTACACGTATGGAGTAGGAGAACTTGATGCTTTCTAGACTTATTGGTGAACCCACAACTAGTAAGAGTTATCCATTCCACGCACTTGACAGCTTCACGTATATTCCCCTCTATAGTACCTCATGAGTCGGTTCAATATGTATGTTAGTAGCTTCGTGTCCCTATTCAGAAAGTAGCTACGAGTTAAAGTAGTTCTCTTATGGAAACTTCTATATTGTGACAACTTAGAGTCGGGCACTTGAGAGTTTTACTTGTTGACGATTGCTAGTGATAATGAGATGAGACTTCTACTTGTTTGATGTTGTTGTTGTTGATGTTATGGATAAAACAGTAAACAGGTCCAGAAACCTGGTAGTACAGGTGTGCTAGATTGGCAGAAACGTGCATGATAGCGTAGTAGATGACGGATATGTTAGTCCGGAAGTATTGACTCATTAGTCATGAAAGAAAGAAAGATAGTACTGGTACGTTGGCCAAGAATGTACTCACCAAAGTCTAGAAGTGTTACAGTTGACGAGGGCATAAAAGCTAATTCATAACTCGTACTCTTGGATTTATTTTAATTTATTAGAGTCACCGCCTAATTTATAAGAAAATCAAGCAGGAAAGTGTTTTTAAAAACAAAAGAAAAATTCTTAGAAAATCAGAGTTCGGGTAAGAGTTCAAGTGATTTCCTGGAGAAAGTGTTAGGCACACCGGTATCAAAAATCCACGTAATGCAATTGACCTTCGGGTTTTAAAATAACAATTTGTTTTTTATTTGTCTAAAGTGTTTAAAATATTGTAAATAAACTCATATCATTTAAAATCATTTTTTGCGAGATAAAATCTTTTACTCACACTTTTTTTCTTTTGTAAAGTAAGAAAGATAATCTTTTTGAAACTTTTCCCTTGGTTATAAGTCCTTTATTTTTTTATCAAAAGAGAATAACACAACTATTTTTGAATTTTTTGTAAATATTTAACTTTATATTAAAAGGGGTTTAAAATGGGTCAAACACATTCTTTCCCTTTCTCAAACTCCAATTTATAAAGAACTTTATTTAGGAAATCCAATTTTAAGAAGATAATTAAAACTTGTTCCAAATTTCGATAAAATCATTTTTAACAAAGGCTTTATTTAATCCTAAACCATTTTCCATTTTTAAGCCAAGTTAAAACCACTTTTCTATTATTTTTTGCAAAGATAATTTAATCAAATTCTTAAATAATCAAACTGTTTCTCAATTTTTATTTTAAAATATGTATGATAAAACGGTGCAACAGCCATAAATAAAGCAAGTTTTATTAATTAATCAATAATGGTATCCTATTCGTTCTAACGTCATATGTGTCGTATCTAAAACTAAGTTTCTAACCAATAATATTAAAACTTAAGGAAGAAAAATACATAATAAATTAAAAAAAAAAGTCTACTCAGGCCACCAGTTATTTCTTTTGCCATTTTCACCCATAATTGAGCCTTCAGCAGCTGGTCAGATCATTTGCGCAAAGAGGAAGAGGGGGCACACCAGGTCCAAAGACATGCAGAGGGAGTTAGAAAATATCCCAAACTTATCAACAATGTTAATAAGACAAGTACAGATACATATTTAAACAAAATGTAATAATGTTACACACAAGTCTAAAGAATAACAACACACCCACACAAAGAGTCCAACCATATTAAATAAGTGATGGGCCTTGCGACGCCAGCAGTGCGCAGAAACGTTTTAATA
The DNA here is from genome assembly GCA_029844215.1 of Przewalskia tangutica. Classification (NCBI taxonomy): domain Eukaryota; kingdom Viridiplantae; phylum Streptophyta; class Magnoliopsida; order Solanales; family Solanaceae; genus Przewalskia; species Przewalskia tangutica. Next base: position 27,097,534 of record CM056728.1, on the reverse strand, counting down.
TATGCATGCATACATAACATACTGTACAAAAGTTTTAATATATGTATTTAATTTTTGAGTAAAATTATAACTTTAGTGATTGGTGAAACTATTATGAGAAAATCAATCACTAATCTGATGTCGAGATATATAAAAATTATTTTGCTAGAATTTTAATTATAAAACATAATACACAATATTTTAAAATTATGCGGTATTTAGTAAAAATATTAAAACTTAGCTTTTTTGGAAAATTTTCAAAATTGAATAGTGAAATTAATCAAAGATAAAGGACGACCTGAACGAATAGTCGGTAAAGAGGGGACAAAATTGGGTGTCAACAGCTTGTCCCTCTTTGACTGAAGACGATGAAAGAGTTTTCAGACAAAGACGTTTACTTGTAGCCAATTTTGTCTTGATCGTCATCAGGAAATGCATGGGCAAGAGAAATTTTTAAGAAGATTTTAAAGCAAAGCTGATGCAGATTTAAAATTTGTCCTAGTGTCGAGTTATGAGGATACTGAGTTGCTGTGATGCTAGAAAACTAAAGGCAAGGCGAATTGCAGATTCAAAATTTGTCCCAGTGTCAAATTATGATGACACTGGGTTGTTGCGATGCTAGAAAATCAATAACGGGTTGACGCTGATTCAAAATTTGTCCCAGTGTCGAATTATAATGACACTGGGTTCCTATGATGTTAGAAAATTGTTACACCCCATATCTTCAGGGCATATAAGTGAGAACGTAAGTAAGGAAATAAGATTTGAAGGTTGGAAGGAAAGTATATTTACATTTTCTTATATGAATTTTTTTTGGATACAACAAATGTGACGACGAAAATTTATTAACTAGCAGTTAAATTCTTTCCAATGTATTTATGGACTTAGTATTGTATTATGAAGTCTTGACATTGATAATATGGGGCCCACCAAAAATTTCACAATTTGGTGGGCACATCGAAATTTTAAGAATTTTGGCTAAGTGTGGGAGATATTTTGTGAAGAGAAATATATGACCAATAAGAGGGTGACACGTGTCCCTCCCCACTTGTCTTACAAGTTGCAAACTATATAGATATGTATTGCAAGACTTAGGCTCATAATATCTTCATCATCCAAACCTCTCTTATATCTTCCTTCTCCTTCAAGATTTCGAACCATCGCAAAGTGAAGAACAATCTTTACTTATTTTCCAAGATTAAGCACTTTAACCAAGTTCTAAGCCAAGTTAAATACTTGAAGCAATGGTCACGGTTTTTGGGCCAAAAACTGTCTTGAAACCCTAAGCTTGTTTATGAACTTTTTGGAAGAAAAACAAGAAAGTAAGATGGTTACAAGCTTGTAGAGAATACATGTATTTTGTTGTAACTTGAAGAAGTGGAGCAAAAATAAAACTGTGAGTCGAAACTTGTGGACTGTTTTGGGCTAAAAATAAGGTAAGATTTATTCTTCCTCTTGAAGTAATTGGAAATTACATGTTGTTATAGTTAAGGGATGAACTTGTGTTAAGAGAAATGGAGAATAATAAGTGCATGTGACAGTTTTGGGTGTTAGCCGATTTTGAGGCAGTTTTTAGTATCTTGGATTCGTTGGTTGTTATTGTTATTATCATCACTTATTGCATGTTATAAATTGAAGGAAAACTTGTTATTGAAAGTTGAAATGGTTTATATTAAAGTGTTGAGACTTGAATTGGATTATAAGGAATTATGAAAAGGGAAATGGTATTAGGTCTTGTTGGCCGAGATTGTATAAAACTGTTGGATATTGTGGTGCTGTTTTAGGGACTGTTATGTGGTGTTATAATGCTGATAATTCAGTTACCATTATGCATGTTAAAATGTGGTAATTGCTAATGTAAGTCCTAAAGGAATAAGGGTATAGAAAGGTGTAGAAAGACTTCACATTCTACCCTCGTTGTTGTTGGAATATGGACTATTTTTGTGGACTGTTTTAATGTGGATTAAGAGGCTGAAGTTACATGAGAAGTGGGTGTGTAAATCCCCTTTGTTGTTGTTTGGTTGTGCCCTTAATTGGTGTTTGGTTATTGATGTTATTGGCCTTATTTGTAAGGTGGAAATGTATGTATAAATAGGGGAAGTGCTGCCCAAATTTTTATATGAAAGAAGAACCATTACTTGGTATATGACCTACACTAGTAAGCATGAAGTTGATAGATGTGTTATCGTTATTATAGGTTGAAGTACTACTTGAGGCGTATTCAACTTGTCGTGTTGGTATAGCCGATAAGTTATGTGAAACTATCATTTCTTCTTTTGGCATGATTTATATGAAGTGAGTGTACGACAGACGTACATAGTTCTATTGGATCTTAATCCTTAATGATACATGGTATGATAGTGCCTCGGTTTTTCTAAAATGAAAGTTCATTTTAATGATTTATACATGATATGATAGTGCCTTGATTTTTCTAAAATGAAAGTCCATTTTAATGATTTATACATGACATGATAGTGTCTTGAGTTTTCTAAATGAAAATTATTCTATTTATTCCATTGAGAGTCAAAAATGATTTTACCGTGTCCTAAAAAGGGTCGGGCAACATATGATCTTATTGAGAGTCAAAAGATGATTTAAATTGCACATGGTTGCTCATGATAGCTATTCGTGCAAGTGTTATTATTCCATTTCACCGAGTCCCATAATGGGCCAGGTATGTTCGTGCGCAGATTTATTCCATTTCACCGAGTCCCATAATGGGCCGGGTATGTTCGTGCGCAGATTGATTCCATGGACATGTATCCATGATGCGGGTATAGATACCCATGATTCGCCTAGACACTCACTAGGGGGCCGGGTACGTTATATGTATATGATTCCATGGACTTGCAACCCATGATGCGAGTATAGATACTCATGACAGTATATGATTCCATGGATATGTATCCATGATGCGGGTATAGATATCCATGAACACCGAGACCCTCACTAGGGGGCCGGGTACGGTATGTATATGATTCCATGGATATGTATCCATGATGCGGGTATAGATACCCATGACAGTATATGATTACATGCACGGGCATTCATGATCTTAATATGACTCTCAGTTTTAAAAAGGAACAGTTGACTCTCATTTTTATAAGGCACAATTGACTCTCTATTTTTAGAAGGTACAGTTGACTCTTATTTTATATGGCACGGTTGGATCTGATATTTGATTTTCATACTTGTCTCTGTCATCTTTTGGCCAATTATGATCTTATTTACAGTACTTTATGTTTACATACTTAGTACATTGTTGCATCGACTTCTCCTGGCTGCGTTTATGCCCGCAGGTATAGGTACTCAGTTGGGTGATCCGCGAGCTTAGGATCTTTGCTCAGATTTTGGGATAGCTCCATTGTTCCGGGGCTTGTCATTTGGTATAGATCAGCTGTTATAGACTTGCGTATATTCAGGGGTACGGCGCGGCCTTGTCCCGTCACATTTCATTATCATATTCTTAGAGGTCTGTAGACAGGTGTGGGTGATAAATGTGTATTTGAATACATGTGGGTTGTATACGTTGTAACTCGTTTTGGAAAATTCAGTATATAGTGGCAGCCTTATCTGCTTGCCTGTTTTTATTATACAAGTTTTCTATTACAGTTCAGGGGACATGATCCCTTTGTTATGTGATTATGAGTTTTTCTTAGCTTCCGTTGATTATATGTGATGTGTGGGTATAAGGGTGCCCAGGTAGGGCACCAGTCGCGACCCGTCGGTTCGGGTCGTGACAAAAGTGGTATCAGAGGCGTTAGTCCTCGGAATATCTACAGACCGTGTGCAGTAGAGTCTTGGTTATCTATGTGTTGTGCACCACACCCTTAAATAGGAGGCTACAATACATTTAGGATTGATTTCTATTCTTTTTTCTCTAAGATCGTGCGATAAAGCTATGTTGTTAGAATAGTCCCTCCCTAACAAATTATTGTGGTTGCAACTATGCCTCCAAAGAAAGCGACAGCGGCCCAGAAGAGAATATATGGGCTTATATACAGGTTGGTAAAATTATTGTATAGTTGATGTGATGATGATTTACATCTATACTATCACGACCCGAGCCGACGGGCCGCGACTAGTGCCCTACCTTGCCACCCTTATACCCATACCTCACATATACTCTATTGAGACTCGGAAGAAAAATAGGGAAATCTGAAATCATACAAATACTGGCAAGCCGGAAAGGCTGCCACTATATACAGAATATCCAAAATGAGTACAACTCACACATGTCCAAATACATATACAACCCACACATGTGTACAAGACCTCTAAGAGTTTGATAATGACATGTGACGGGACAAGGTCCTGTCGTACCCCTGAATATACATAAGTCTAAAATCAAAGATTGTACCAAAATGACAAGCTCCGGAACAGTGGAACTATCTCAAAAGCTGGGCAAGGATCCTAAGCTCGAGGATCACCAAACTGAGTACCTATACCTGCGGGCATGAACGCAGCCCCCGGAGAAGGGGGTCAGTACAATAATGTACTAAGTATGAAAACAAAAAGTACAGAAATTAAGATCATAACTGGCCAAAAGATGACAGGGACAAGTATGAAAATCAAATACCAGATACAACCGTGCTATATAAAATAATAGCCAATTGTACCTTTTTAAAAATGTGAGAGTCCTATCAAGATCATGAATGTCTGTCTCTATAATCATATAATGTCGTGGGTACCAATACCCGTATCATGGATACATGTGCTCTCATGAGAATCTACACCCGCATCATGGATGTAAATCCACGGAATAATATGCCCTCATGGAAATCTATACCCGCATCATGGATACAAGTCCAAAGAATAATACACTCTCATGAGAATCTATACCCGCATCATGGATACAAGTCCATGAAATAATACACTCTCATGGGAATCTATATCCGCATCATGGATACAAGTCCACAGAATAATACACTCTCATGAGAATCTATACCCGCATCATGGATACAAGTCCACGGAATAATATGCCCTCATGGGAATCTATACCCGCATCATAGATGTAAGTCCATGGAATAATAGAACAACTTTCATTTAGAAAACTCAAGGCACTATCATGTCATGTATCATTAAGGACTAAGATCCAATAATACTATGTACGTCCGCCGTACACTTACTTTATAAAAATTAACTTTTATTTTAGAAAAACCAAGACACTTTCATATCATTAAGGATTAAGACTCAATGGAATTACGTACGTCCTCCGTACACCCATGACATATAAATATCGTGCCAAAAGAAGAAAGAATAGTTTCACATACCTTATCGGCTATACCAACACGACAAGTAGAATACGCATCAATTAGTACTTCAACCTATAATAACAATAACACGTATATCAACTACATGCTTGCTAGTGTCGTCATATACCAAGTAATGGTTCTTCTTTCATATAAAAATTTGGGCAGCGCTTCCCCTATTTATACATACGTTTCCACCTTACAATTAAGGCCAATAACATCAATAACCAAGCACCAATTAAAGGCATAACCAAAACAGCAACCAAGGTGAATTACACACCTACTTCATATGTTAATCCGACCTCTTAATCCATATAAAAATAGTAAACAATCCATATTCTATCAACAATGAGGGTAAAATGTGAAGCTTTCTACACCTTTTTATACCCTTATTCCTTTAGGACATACGTTAACAATTTACCACCTTAAACATAGATAATTGTAACCAAATTTTCAGCATTATAACTTCTCTAAACTGTCCCTAAAATAGCATAACAATATCCGACAGTTTCACGCAGTTTCGGCCAACAATCCCAATACTAAAGCCCTTTCCATAATTCCTTCTAATCCAATTCATATTCCAACAATTCGGCTAACATGCCAAAACTGTGACATGCTCTTCTTATTCTCTATTTCACTTAACACAATTCATCCTTAACTATAACATTATTTAACTTCCAAATGTTTTAAGAGGAAGAAGAAATCTTACCTTCACTTTAGCCAAAACTGTCCCCAAGTTCTCGGCACACTACTTCACTTTAGCACCACTTCTACACGTTTCAATAACACACACGTAACCTCTACAAGCTTGTAACCATCTTACTTTCTTGTTTCTCTTCCAAAAAGTTCATTCCAAGCTTAGGGTTTAAAAGAAGTTTCTTGGCCAAAACCGCGACCACTTGTTATGGAGTGTTAACCTTGGCTTAGAACTTGGTTAAGGAGCTTAATCTTGGAAAATAATTTAACTCTTGTTCTCACTTTGGCTATGGTTTTTCGAGACTTGGAGGAGAAAGTAGAGAGAAAAGGGTTTGGAAGATGAAGATATTTGTGAGCTTAAGTCTTGCAAGATTTGACTTTAATTGGAGCTTGTAGGACAAGTGGATGGGGGACCCATGAAACCAACTTGTCCACTTGTCTCTCTTCACCAAATATCTTCCACACTTAGTCAATTATCTGAAATTCCTGCCTCGGCACCGCGGTACTGCAGTCGGGCATCGCGGTGCCTAAAGTCCTGCGACTCTCAGTAGTTATGGCACCGCGGTTCTGCACTCCGGCACCGCGGTGCCGCAATCTTACGTCCTGATCTGCCAACTTTCATCCCTTTTTACTTCGGGAGTTTCTTTTCCGCCTTTTCTGCCCTCACTCTATTGAAAAGAATTCAAAAACTAGTACTACTTCTCGTCGTCACATTCATTGAACCCAATATTATACTATGTAAGTATACTTTCCTTACAACGTTCAAATCTTATTTCCCTTACTTACATTCTGTCTTATATACCCTGGAATTACGGGGTGTAACATATACAAACATATTTACTAGGGCCATGTGTGTGTTGTCTAAAGTGATTTGGGGTTATCATGAGTTGGTTAAGCTTTAATAATTGCTTGGAAGGTATGAAGCAATTTAATGAATCCACATCAAGGCATACTGGGTGTGCTAATTTGGAATATTTAGGAGGTGATGAGCTGTCTGAGATGGTGATGAACTCTTAGAAGATCATGTTTAATTGACTTAATGGCATACCATGTTGTTAGATTAAGTTGTGTTGTATGCTTAAGTGATATGTACGAATAATATTTGTATGGAGTAAATAGGTTTGTTATGGTTAAGATGACATGATGTTGAGATTATGAGAAACTATCTTACCCGTATGCGGGGAGAAACGATGTAAGCTTTGTTTGAGAATCTTAGAATATTGGATAATCGTTGAGACCTTAGATATACAAGGCCTTCTTGAGTAAAATATTTTATGTGTGATCTTGGTTAAAGTACATAGTATATATGAAGTATATTAGTGTGATGATTCTTTGGGTTGAGTATAAACCACTTGTGTGGTTAAAAGTTGGAGATAATATTGAAACTGGAAATAAGATCTTTGAAGGATTTTATGTTAAGCATCCTTTGGAGGTACTTGGAGTTGGTTTAGTGTGACAACCATGGCCACGACATTACGAAGTGTCTCAAGTGGATGCGCAAAGTAAGAATAAGATGAGTATAAGTGATACATATGAAAAATAGAAGACATCATTGGAAGGTTTAGTAGGTTATAAAGATCCACACGTTTTACGGTGATTCTTGTCGATTAGAAATCTAGAGGGAACTGCAATAGGACCTTATGAATGTGACTTTGTTGACAAAGGAAGTACAATGTGCTAAGGACTATCAGAGGTGGAATGAGACAAAGAGTAGTGGTAAGTGAGGAACAGAGAACAATGCTAGAAGGGAAAATTATGAAATGGAGATAAGGCCTCTTCCTCGCGTAAAGAGCGATATTGCGTATTATTAAGAATTACATGTATCAAAGTTAGTAAGCTAATGTATGCTATAAATATTGGACTGGTAAGGTCCTCGGCTTCGGCTACGTGGTGCAACCGGTTACAATTCTACATAACCTATGGATAACAATAGTGTGTTGGGGTTAATTGAGGACGACACTATGGAACAATCGAAGAAGTGTTGTAAGAATATGAAAACAATTAATAACTATGAATGAAACTGTATGATCGAGTATCAAGGTAGAAATATTTTCCATTTAATGAGGAGTAGAATGAAGGATTACGACAAGAATGATAAAGGTGAATGAAATTATAGTTATGCATATTTCATAAGGTATAATTACTCCAGAACAGTGTAAGGACCAATGGTAGCGCAGGGACAGTAAGAACACTTCGGCCAAAGGTGATGAACCTCTGATGTTCAGGAAGGTAGTATGAGAAATACTTAAGATAAGAGACCCCCACGGCAACTTGAAATGGAAATGTAAAGGTAAGATGAATGGGCACTTGGTCGATGAGAGATCTAATGATGAAAAGATAAGAAATCTTGACAAGTCATTGGATCATGTAACACCATGAATTGGATCTTAACATATAAAGCATCGGTTTCACGACATATGCGATCATACCTTTCAGAAAGTATGTAAACGGAAGAAACAATGAGTAAAGCTCGATATTAGCACCTAAACAGTTGAAAAGAGGCCAATGACGCCTATGGATATAAGTATAAGGTAGACATTGAAGATATATGTCAAGAGATAATGACATTATAAAACAGATAAGTTGTCAGACAAATGCAGATGTCTATTAGTATTTTGAAACTGACCAAAAGTTCTACGAGATAGGTAAAGTAATGGGTTTACAGCTTATCGAGATTAAGGAAATCTTTTCTAAAACACCATGGACAGACAGTTTTAGCTACGAGTTAAGTGAGGAAATTTGAATCTAAGTATAATGACCAAGTTTGGATATAGTAAGCCAACATCATATGATGCGATTCTTGAAAGTCTTCTACGTACTGAATAATGGAATAAATTATCAATCCATCCCTTAAGGGGTAGTAACGCCAAGGATTAGAATTAGGAGCAATGTTGAGATTACGTATGTATATTAGAATACTTTGGAATTATGAAGAGTACGACAAGGAAGAAAATGAGTGAACAAGTGTCAAAAGAGAGAAGTTGACATGAAGGAACACATCAGTTAGCTAGTTTAGGAGTCCGACTAATGGATTCGGAAGATGGTGGTTTTATGTTCCAAATGTATAAGGATTATGGATTAGAATTGTGACAGAGATTCATTGTTCGCTGTATTCTATTCACCCAGGATCAACTAAATTGTATCATGACCTTAGGTGCGTATACTGGTGGGATAACATGAAAAGGGACATAGCAGAGTTTGTCTCGCAGTGTCCGAATTGTCAGTGAATTAAGGTTGAGCACCAGAAGCCTGGTGGATTATTGCAAGAGATAGAGATCCCAACTTGGAAGTGAGAAGTGATTAATATGGGTTATTGTTCTGTGTGGTAAAATATATCATAGAAATATAGAAGATTTCTGCATAAGGTTGAGTTTTTATATGTCCTAATTGGAATATAAGACAGATTAGTTAACCTGCTATCTTAATAAGAAGAAGAATCATTAACATTGCATTAACTATATGAAAGAGTTTCAAGCGATTCGACGAAAAACCCTAATAAAGTAATTAGCTCCTAGACATTGTCATGCTAAGAACTAATACAAAATTCAACATAAACTGAAATTAAAAGAGAAAAGAAAGAACTTGAACAAGAGTAGTCTACAATCTTGTAGATTTTTGGCTCCTTTCTAGCCTCTAAAGTATGATATCAATAATGTGAGGGTTTTAGGGTTTTATATCTGAGAAAAAACTGTGTTTCGGACCCTTTTACCCTTCTGAAATTCGGCCCAGTTTCTGAAAATCCCTCGTCGGCGTCGTGGCCCTGCATTCTGGTGCCACGGTGCCAAAACAACAACAACTCTCTAGAAATCTGGCGCCGTGGCCCTGCATTTTGGCGCCACGGCTGTCACACCCCGAACCGACAAGCCCGCGACTGGTGCCCTACCTGGGCACCCTTCTACCCATACATCACATAAAAACAGCGGAAGCTTAAGAAACTCATAATCTCATAAAAATAAAAACAGGCAAGCCGACAAGGCCTCCACTTTACATAGAACCAAAACGAGCTACAACTGTACATGTCCAACCCACACATGACTACAGACCTCTAAGAGTATACAATGAACTATGACGGGACAAGGCCCCGCCGTACCCCTGAATATACATAAGCCATAATAGAAGACCTGTATCAAAATGACAAGCTTTGAAACAATGGAGCTATCCCAAAACGCTAAGCAAGGATCCTAAGCTCGTGGATCACCCAACTGAGTACCTATACCTGCGGGCATGTATGCAGCCCCCCGAAGGGGGTCAGTACCACAAGTACTAAGTATGTAAACATGAAGTACAGTAAATACGATCATAACTGTAAGAAAAATGACAGGGATAAGTATGAAAATCCAAATACCAGATCCAACCGTGCCATATACAATAGAGCCAACTGTATCTTTCAAAAGAGAGTTATTTCAAAATCATGTATGTATGTTCATATAATCATATACTCTCATGGGAATCTATACCCGCATCGTGGATACAAGTCCACGGATAATACACATCTCATGGGAATCTATACCTTTATCGTGAATACAAGTTCACGGACAATACACATCTCATGAGAATCTATACCCGCATCGTGAATACAAGTTCACGGATAATACACATCTCATGGGAATCTATACCCGCATCGTGAATACAAGTTCACAGACAATACACATCTCATGGGAATCTATACCCGCATCGTGTATACAAGTTCACGGATAATACACATCTCATGGGAATCTATACCCTCATCGTGAATACAAGTTCACGGACAATACACATCTCATGGGAATCTATACCCGCATCGTGAATACAAATTCATGGACAATACACATCTCATGAGAATCTATACCCGCATCGTGAATACAAGTTTACGGACAATACCCATCTCATGAGAATCTATACCCGCATCGTGAATATAAGTTCACGGACAATACACATTCATGGGAATCTATACCCGCATCGTGAATTCAAGTTCACAGACATACTCATTCACAAATATCTACATGAGCAACCATGTGCAATTTAAATCATCTTTTGACTCTTAATAAAATCTTTAAAACGAACTTTCATTTTTGAAACACCAAGGCACTATCATATCATGTATCACTTTGAAATCATTCTTTTGAAAACTCAAAGTGCTATCACATCTTTCATTTTAGAAAACCAAGGTACCACCATATCACATACCAATCATTAAAAAGAACCTTCATTTTAGGAAAACCAAAGTACTATCATACCTTTCTTTTTAGAAAACCCAAGGCACTATCATGCATTTCCTTTTTAAAACACCAAGGCAATACCATGCCTTTTTTTTTAGAAAAACCAAGGCAATACCATGCCTTCATTTTTAGAATAACCAAGGCAATACCATGCCTTCCATTTTTAGAAAAACCAAGCCAATACAATGTCTTCCTTTTTAGAATAACCAAGGCAATACCATTCCTTCCATTTTCGGATTAAGATCCAATAAAACCATGTACGTCCGCCGTACAATTACTTCATATAAACATGCCAAAAGAAGAAAGGGTAGTTCACATACCGTTTGACGTCTTGTACCAACTCGATAATATAAATTCGTCTTGCTCCTCTGGCTAACATTATGGAAATATTTGCAAGGTGATAACCGATCCGAATTGCCAAATTAATTCATTTTATGAGCCGTTAGTAGGTTATATCTTATAATGATCTTATCTAATCAGCTGTGAACTAGAAAGTGTAAAATGAACAGGTTATATCTTAGTTTCTATGCAGATGGAAGTCTAATCATTTCAATATAATTGATTGTCGATACATTTTTCATTTAACGCTGCAATGGATTATTTTAATACGATGTAATGGCTTGTTTTAACACGTTTACCAAAATCAGTCTCAACTCTTAATACTTATTAGTGATGTAACTTAACAGATCAACTCAACTCCAATGCTTACTAAAAACTCTTACCAACATTTCCCATAAGACTTGGTAAGGACTTAGGGATAATTTAGACATGTTTTCAGAATAGAATCAATAACATGAATACTCCTTAACTTCTAAGAGTAGAATAACTTTTAAAATAATATCACAGTTATGGTTCATACGTAGAACATGCCAAAGAGGAAGGAAAAGGTTCACATACCTTATTGACGACTAACCAACATGATAAGTAGAATACGTCCCAAATAGGTACTTCAACCTATAATGACAACAACACGTCTATCAACTTCATGAATACTAGTATAAGACATATACCAAGTAATGACTCTCTTTTCCTATAAAAATCTTAGCAGCACTTCCCCTATTTGTACGTACTTTTCCACCTTTCAATAAGGCCAATTTCATCAATAACCAAGCACCAATTAAGGACACAACCAAACAACAACCAAGGTGATTCACACACCTACTTCTTATGTTAATCCGACCTCTTAATCCATATACAACAGTCCACTAAAAACAGTCCATAATCCAACACAACGAGGGTAAGATGTGAAGCCTTTCTACATCATTCTACACCCTTAAACCTTTAGGACTTACATTAGCAATTACCACATTTAAACATGCATAATAGCCGCTGAATTTCCAGCATTATAATGCCACAAAATATTCCCTAAAACATCCAACAGTTTTATACAAGTCTCGGCCAAACAACCACAACCAAAGTCCTTTTTAATATTCCTTATAATCCAATTCAAGTTTCAATACTTTTATATAAACCATATCGACTTATCAATAACAAGATTCCTTCATTTTAACGTGCAACAAGTGACGATAATAACAATAATAACCAACGAATCCAATTATAACAAAACTGTCCAAGATTCGGCCAACACCCAAAAATAGTCTTATGCATTTCTTATTCTCCATTTCAATTAACACAAGTTCATCTATTAACTATTAACAACATGTAATATTCAATTACTTCAAGAGGAAGAAGACTCTTACCTTAAAGTTTGCTCAAAACAGTCCACTAACTTTCGGCCACTATTTTCATTTTAGCTCCACTTCTTCAAGTTCCAATCACACCCATGTATTCTCTACAAACTTGTAACCATCTTCCCTTCTTGTTTTACTTCCAAAAAGTTCATCTCCAAGTTTAGGAGTTTCCAAGGCAGAATCGGCCAACCACCACCTCCCACTATTTTGAAGAGTTAACTTGGCTTAGAACTTGGTTAAGGTGCTTAATCTTGGAAAATAACTTAATCTTGTTCTTCACTTTGGCTAGGATTTCGATAACTTGGAGCTTAAGGAAGAGAGAAGAGAGGTTAAAGAGAGTTTGGATGAAGATATTTTGTGATACACAAAGTCTTCCAAGACTTGTGCATATAAGGTGTATGTAGCACAAGTGGAGGGGGACCCACTTGTCCACTTGTCTTCACTATAATATCTCCCACACTTAGCCAATCCTGCAATACATATACATATATATAATTAGAGCTTTGTTACACAAGTGGGGAGAGACACGTGTCACCCTCTTATTCGCCCATAATTCTCTTAACAAAAATAATTTCATACTAAGCCAAAATACTTCAAATTTCGATGGACACCCCCCCTCCCCCAAAATTGTGAAATTTTCAATTAGCTCATATTATTAATTCCAAGATTTAATAATACAATCCTAAGTCCATAACTGTCACGACCCGATCCCGGGCCCGCGACTGGTGCCCTACCTGGGCACCCTTACAGGTAACCATCAGAGAAAGTCAGCGGAACATACATAAAACACACAACTTAAATCAGTAAGAAGTAAACAACATGCTAGCCGATAAGGCTGCCTTCCTAGTTATAGATTTGCATAAACAGTCAAAAGCAGTTACATCATTTTTCTTTACAAACCGACCCACATACATGACTAAAGACCTCTAAGAATTTTTATATAATAACTATGACGGGACAGGGCCCCGCCATACCCCTGAATGTACAATAACCGACAATACCAGGGATCTGAACCATAGATAAGCCTCCGGAGTAATGAAGCTTATCAACAGCTGAACAGTGATCCTAAGAGGGAGGATCAACAAGTTATGTACCTCAACCTGCGGCATGAACGCAGCTCCCCGAAGGAGGTCAGTACAACAGGTACCAAGTATGTAAAACTGGAAGTACTGTAATTTAAATCATAAAGACTAGATATGTAAAGCTGGAGACAAGTATGATAATCAAATCAACAGTACAACCGTGCCTTGCTACTAATGACAGTATAACCAGGGGCTATCCGCCCGTAGTACCATGATGTAATCCTACCTGCGGAATTTAACCTCACGTGGAATCGAACCCGCATAGGTCATGTGGACCCGCAATGAGTATATATGGATACCCGCATCGTGGAGAGCTAACCCACAGAATAGTCATGGGAATTTAACCCGCATAGGAATTTAACCCGCATAGGTCATGTGGACCCGCAATGAGTATATATGGATACCCGCATCATGGGGAGCTAATCCCACGGAATCGAATAATGTCAAGGGAATTGAACATGTAGTATAACACTTGCACGAATGTCTATCATGAGTAACATACGCAAGTTAAATCATTTAGGGCTCTCATTAGAACAAGATAAATCACTTATCATTTATAACATTCAAGGCACTATCATGTCACGTCAAATCCGGGAATTTAACCCAAAGTACTACGTACTTCAATTCTTTTAAAAGAACCCCCTTTACATAAAGACCACGAGATACTAACACCCGTAGTATCAATGCATGTCTAATTTTCAAATCAAGTTACTACATCTTTAGAATTCATTTCAAAACCTTAAAATCAAGTAACTTCATTCTCAAAATCCAAATAACTTGTATCTCTAAATCAAGTTATCATTCCTTAAATCAAGTCATTTACCCCCCTTTAAATTTATCAAGTAAACCATCCTTTTAAACTTCATAAAGCCGTTGTAACTAACTTCCCATAAAGCCATTACAACACTTTATGTTTTCAAGCAAAACCAAGACAATTACATTCTTGTTTTTAAACCAAGAGACTTACACTTTTAAACCAAGTATCATATGCATTTAACTATAGTTTCACAATTTTCAGAATACTTCAAGTCTCTTAACTTTACAATTCAAGTCTTTTAACTTTAGAAAGTTCAAGTCACCAATACTTTTCCAAATCAAGTATTCTATACTTTTCAAGTCAAGTAACATATACTTTTTTGAAAACAAGTTACTACACTTTCGAAAAATCCAAACAAGGATACCAAAATGAAACCGAGTTCATTTAAAACACGTACGTCTACCGTACTATACATTTCATAAGATTCATACTCAAGAGGATATGAAGAGTTCACATACCTCTCCGACTTAATCCACATGCCAAGTTGAATATGCCGCACGTAGAATGTCAACCTATAATGACCATAATACGTCTATCAACTTCTAGCTTTCCAACGTAGAATATTGCTAAGTATAAGGACTCTTATTCTACGAAAAATCGGGCAGCACTTCCTTTGTTTCTACGTACTTTTTCACCTTTTTCAAGGCCCGAAAATCAATAACCAAATGCTACATTTAAGGCTCAACAAATTATCTAACCAAAGGGGATTACACGCCTTACAATACATGTAAAATTATTCCCCACAATTTATACAAAACAGTCCAATAGTGTCACGACCCGACCTCGGGCCCGTGACTGGTGCCTTACCCCGGGCACCCTTGTCACGACCCAACCTGCTCGTGGATCGTGCCTTACCCTGTGCACCCTGGTGATACAACATCGTAGAAAATCATGAAATAAAAACTTTAAACAAGAAACAAGATATATGATAAGAACAAAGCAACCAAAACGGTCACCTTCCAATAAAATATATATACAAATCTTTCAAACCGAATGGCTTTAATCCTTTTACAAACCCCGCCCACAACAAAGACTACAAACCTCTAAGAGTTTTTATACAACATGACGGGACAGGGCCCCGCCATACCCCTGAATGTATAAGAACCTACAACTCAGGGAAACATACCAAAAGATAAGCCTCCGGAGAAACGGAGCTTCCCAATACGCTGAACGGTGATCCTAAGAGCGAGGATCAACAACCGATGTACCTACTGCGCAGATGAACGCAGCCTCGGGCGAGGTCGATAACAGGTACCAAGTATGTGAAACTGAAAATACTGTAAATGAAATCATAGTAGTCTATATAAAGCAGGAGACATATATGATAACCAAACTACAGTTCACAATAAATAAGCAGTCATGTCAAGTCAGAGACTCACGCCCTCAAGTCATCACTCAAATATAACTATGGGTCTCACGCCCACAACATCAATCATGCCCGTGGAATACCTTCCTCATCGGCATCCATGATATAAAAGCACCAAGGAATACACGAACACCAAGTTCCACGAGTCATAAACCGCATGCGGGGCAAGTACAAAGGCTAACTACTGCACACCAAAGCCGTACTAACAATACTATACAATCAAACCACGGAGTCGAGCACGGCAAGTACGAAGCCAACTACCGGATACCGCGCCGTGTCACGTAGTGACCGGGCAAGTACGAGGGCTAACTACCAGATACCAAGCGTCAGACACGAGACTCCGCCACGGTTCGACACGGCAAGTACGAAGCCAACTACCGGATACCAAGGCCATGTCACGTAGCCGATCGGCAAGTACGAGGGCTAACTACCGATACTGCGTCAGATCACGAGACTTCGCCACTACACCGAACGGGGCAAGTCAAGGCTAACTACCAGTACCAAGGCCGAATCACCACGAGACGGCAAGTACGAAAGCCAACCACCGGATACCAAGGCCGAATCAAGAAACCTCGCGGAGAGCTAGTCCATGGAATAACACTATCAACCGCGAGCGCACTGCGGAATTCTCCGTCACCGCCGGTGACGCCCAAGTAATATCATAACAACTTAGCCTACCCATTGAGAGACGCGGTGGTATAGAAATACAAATACTAGCACGACAAGGCTATCACACGCAAACATAGGCAAGTTACACACAACTCAAGGTACTTTCATTTTATGCCAAGTCCAGGTTTTAACCCCAAAGTACTACGTACGTTAAATTCTTTTTAAAAGATCCATTTCTTTTACCAAGGTCACCCGATGCCCGTATTATAAAAATAGAGTGACTAACATTTTTAAGTAAACCAAAACAACTTCCATACTTTCCTTTTTAAACCAAAACACTTCTCCTTTTAAAATCAAGTTACAACATTCTTTTCCAAAGTTCAAGTTTGCCCAATTTCAAATATTCACGTCTCTTATTTTCGAAAGATTTCATAGTTCATAGTCTTAATCATTTAATAACGTAATTCTCTTTTAAAACAATTTGAGCAACATATGCCTTATGTGTGAGTAGGTTATTCTTGTTTATAACAATCTTATTAAAGCAGCCATGATCTAGGAAATGTAATACAATTGTGTCTTATCTTAGCTTCTATGCAGATGGAGGTTTCTACTGGTTTTAATATAATTACTTATTTGTCAATACATTTTCCTTTATTAACGCTGCAGTGGTTCGATACTTATTCTCATTTCCGAAATCAGTAAAACATTATTCTTTAAAAACCAAGTACTCACTACTCACGAATGAGGTTTCATACTTTTTAACAAAATTCATATCAATTAAGTCAAGTCTCTTATCTTTTAAGATCAAGTCTCTTAACTTCAATAAACCATTCTTTTTATCTCTCTTAAGTCGTTATACCTAACTTCCCATAAAGCTAGTATAACTCTTAAGCTTTTAAAACCAAGTATTACTCTTCTTTCAAAAATGATTCTTAATCCTTTTGAAATACTTCAAGATTCTTTATTATTCAGGCTTAAGTCAAAAGACATTGCCGTAAAACATTCAGTTAACACACGTACGTCTACCGTACTATATATATATTCTTTTAAAATATCATGCTCAAGAGGATAGGAAGAATCACATACCTCGCGACGATTATCGACTATTAGCAAATAGCTCCAAAGTACTGTAATCCGGCTAGCCTTTTCCACCCTTCTAGTAGAATACGCTACTTGCAGTACTTCAACCTATAACGGTCATACAAGTCTATCAATGTCTAGACTACTCTGTAGAATAATTCTAGATACAGATTCCTTTATTCTACGGAAAATTGGGCAGCACTTCCCTACCCGCCAATCTACACAAGTCTCATCAGAATACAAATTCTGTAAGTACTGATTCAATCTTCTTTCTTTAATATTCTTCTGATGTGATTTCAATTCAATTCTCTACTCTTATACCATCCTTCTATACGTCTTATACTTATTTCTATACTACTACAGTATGTAATTTCCAATTACAATAGAAGGACAAGAGTATTTACCTCGATAAGCCCAAAATTATCCAAGTTTATATGTCGATCCTGAGCAACGTTTAGCTCCTATTCTGAACACTCCAACTCGCTCCAAACAACCCTTAGAAGTTCTACGCAACTTCTTCTTAATACTTCAACCCGCTATGAAGATTTTCTTTAGGGTTTCATTTTTGTGACTGAAGGGAAGTATAATAGTATTTCTGGGCTTTTAGTATAGGTGTAACCTTGGAATATTATAAGGTATTTGGGCCAAGGTATTTTGGTATAGTAACAATACTTGGAGACAACTTTTCTACAAGGGGGGGGGGGTACTTTACGAAAACAACTAGGCAAGGGGGGGGAAGATGTCTCGGCCAAGGCCTCTCAAAGGGGGAGGGGTGGCTTGGACGAAACTACACTAAGGGGGAGAGAGTTTTGAGACTTGGAATTTCAAGTGAGGATGGAGAAATAGTCTTGCATTAGAGGGGTATTTATAGGACATTCAATGGCCAAGATCAAGCCAAGTGGTGGGCAAGTGGAGGGTCAAGATTTGGACATGTGTTTGTGGGTCCCACTTGCTCATCAACTACACAAAATATCCTACCAACTACTTGACAAAAATTAAAGGCAAAAAACGTGCCATAGAAGTCCCTTTTGCCGTCCACTTTGAGGGTGACACATGTCACCCTCCCGTTGGTCCAAAATATTTCGTCTCTCGGAAAAATCCGCAAAAATAATAAATGACATAGTCGTAATTTTCCCTTCGCATGTTTTGGAAAACGTTTCGTCGGAAAACGATTCTTTTCGGGGGTTGTGCACAAAATTTCGTCCCTTAGTCTACTTTAAGACTTAAACTTTTGTACGTACGCCCTTACGTACATACTCTGGAAATACGGGGTATAACATTCTCCCCTCCTTAGAAATATTCGTCCCGAATGTTCCTTCTCAAGACGGATAACGATAAAGTTCCTCTAACATGTTGCCAACGCCACACCTGGCCATAAAAATAACATACGCAAAAAATACTTAACCCAAGTCCACGAGAAATCATTCCTACATCACAAAAGCTTCCACCCTGGTCTAAAGGATACTCCCTTCGCATCTTCACTTCATAACAAAATGATCTCTGTTATTCTGCTAACACACGTTCTCTTCTTTCCTCACTCGTCGTACTCTTCTCGAACACTGGAACTCTTTCTAGTATACGTACCATACTTGATCATCGCCTGGGTTTCCAAAATCTCTGGAGTCGCTACCTCCAAACTTGGTCATCTTACTAGCCTCGATCTTCTTTAAGGCCATTCCCGGCCTTCACGATCCGCTTCTGGTCAAATAAATCCACGAACTCATACGATGGTCATATAAACTTGGGCCTAGCACCCTCGTGACCCTACCACCTGGCGGGACCACCTCGAACTGACCCCACCACAATACAGGCCGCGGGTTGACCCGCGATTGGTCCTCAACCCGACCCGCTATCGCGGTAAACACTTGTTCCCCCGATTCGGAAAAATCTTACCTATACAAGTCCAGAAAGCTACCACTTTCATCTTACACAACCCACAGAATTATCCCACAATACATTTATACGCATACCAAGTATTTTGACAAGGACTAACCGTAAAATCTTTTATTCAAGACGGCCTTACATCTAAGGTCTCAACGTGTAATATTCTAAGGTTCATACCTTCCCTGTCCCCATACTTATTCTTTCAACTAACCATGTCTCTAAACCACAATATACACAATGCTATCTGTACATAGTACTCAACATATAATCATCATAACACACATGCTGATCTCTAGAGGGTTAAGGATATACCTGAAAAGATAGGCGGTTCAAAGGACCGCTAAAACTGGGAACTTCTACCGCGACCTCTGCCGTGGCCTGCCGGTGTATGAGCATCCTGCCTAGCTATGGAAGGTGAAGAACCCGCAACTGATCTCGTAGTCTGTGCTATCCCACCAGCTATACCCTCGGTGGACAGCTCGCCGATGGCCCCGCTGGCCGCAAGAATAACAATCTCCCAAATTAGTACGACACTCTCCTTATGAAGTTTTCCACAACGCCACACCGAGACAAGTGGCGACCTCATCCGCGAGCACTCCTACTCCCGAAAATCTGAAACACGGGAGCCATGACCGCTCCCGAATATCCCGGCGTCCCGGCTGTGGAGGACCACTCTGTACTAGCGGAGGTACATAACTAGTCTGCTGCTGAGGTGGTCCGCCTCGAAAGTTACCAAAGGATCCTGCTGCTCGCCTCTTCGCGATCTTGGTCATTCCGCCGACCTCTCCGCCTCACACCTAAGTGCATAGGCTGCATGCGCGATGTCCATGCTCGGTGAAGAGCTACACCAACAAGCTCGCCAAGTAGTCATCGAGCCCGCGACGGACGTGGCGGTGCACTCGCCCTCCATATCGCTACTAACGCTGGGACATACCGAGCCAATGAGTCGAACTCACATTGTACTCCCAACCGCACGCCCGCTCGCCAACACCAAAAATCTGTACCGAGCCTCTCATCCGCGAGGTAAGAAATGTGCAAGAAATGCCTCTGAGAACTCGTTCCATACAGCTGGAAGTGCATGCTCTCCCCGGGACAGCTCCCACAAATCAAACCAGTCGACTGCAGTATCACGCAGCCGATGTGAACCCAAGACCACTGACTCGGTCTCCGAAGCCTTGATCACTCATGATCCGTCAGAATCGCTTGATGAACTCCTGCGGATCATCCTCAGGCCTCGATCCATAAAACACTGGCGGGCTGCAACTCAGAAAGTCCCGCAGTCTCAAACTATCTGCTCTCGGGTGAATTACGGGTACTACCGGTACCGGAATCGCTGCATCCAGTTTATCCTCATGCCTTGCCACTATCCTGGCCAATAACTGGGCCATCTCTTTGTACCCCAACTCCTATGCTCCAGCCGCGGACCGAGTCTCGTGCATCAGGTCTCGCAGCCACCGCTGCGCTCTAAACTCGCTTTGGGGTTGGCGGCGTCGCAAAACTCGCCGTCAAGTACTATCTCGTGTAATGACCGCTCGCGCCTCGCATTCTCCTCAGATCATGCTAGCAGCCCTACTGTCTTGCCCACTGCCCGGGTTGCGCGGAGGCATAATCGTAAAACAAAATGTGTCGGAGGGTCCAACTTATAACACATTTCTAAGGCACGATCTCGTAATGAGAAGAATGGAAACCAATCCTAAATGTCTCAGACCTCACGATTATAGATGTGGTGCACAACACATCGATAATCAAGACTCTACTAGACACGGTCTGTAGATACTTTCCGAGGATTAACTGCTCTGATACCACTTTTGTCACGACCAACCGGCCCGTGATCGTGCCTTACCCGGCACCCTAGTGATACAACATCGAGAAAATCAGCGAAATAAAAACTTTAAACAAGAAACAAGATATATGATAAGAACAAAGCAACCAAAACGGTCACCTTCCAATAAAATATATATACAAATCTTTCAAACCGAATGCTTTAATCCTTTTTACAAACCCCGCCACAACAAGATTACATGCACTTAAGAGTTTTTATACAACATGACGACAGTGGCCGCCATACCCCTGAATGTATAAGAACCTACAACTCAGGGAACATACCAAGAGATAAGCCTCCGGAGAAACGGAGCTTCCCAATATGCTGAACGGTGATCCTAAGAGCGAGGATCAACAACCGATGTACCTCTACCTGCGGCATGAACGCACTCGGGCGAGGTCGATAACAGTACCAAGTATGTGAAATCAAAATATCAGAAATGAAATCATAGTAGTCTATATAAAGCAGAGACATATATGATAACCAAGCTACCACAATAAATAAGCGAATATGTCAAGTCGTGGACTCACGCCCTCAAGTCATCACTCAAATATAACTATGGGTCTCACGCCCACAACATCAATCATGCCCGTGGAATACCTTCCTCACTGCCGGCAGTCCATGATATAAAAGCACCAAGGAATACACATGAACACCAAGTTCCACCTGAGTCATAAAACCGTACGGGGCAAGTACAAAGGCTAACTACCAGACACCAAAGCCGTACTAACAATACTATACAATCAAACCACGGAGCTGATACGGGGCAAGTACGAAAGCCAACTACCAGATACCAAGGCCGTGTCACGTAGCTGACCGGGGCAAGTACGAGGGCTAACTACGGATACCAAGGTCAGATCACGACTCCGCCACGGTCGATACGGCAAGTACGAAGCCAACTACCAGATACCAAGGCCGTGTCACGAGTCGACCGGCAAGTACGAGGCTAACTACCGATACCGCGTCAGATCACGAGACTTCGCCACTACACTGAACGGGGCAAGTGCGAAGCCTAACTACCAGGTACCAAGGCCGAATCAGCCACGAGACGGGGCAAGTACGAAAGCCAACCACCAGATATCAAGGACGAATCAGTAAAACCTCATGGAGAGCTAGTCCATGGAATAACACTATCAACAGGAGCGTACCCGTGGAATTCTCCGTCACTGCCGGTACGTCCAAGTAATATCATAACAACTTAGCCGGCCCTCCATTGAGAGACGCGGTGGTATAGAAATACAAATACTAGCACGACAAGGCTATCACACGCAAACATAGGCAAGTTACACACAACTCAAGGTACTTTCATTTTATGCCAAGTCCAGGTTTTAACCCCAAAGTACTACGTACGTTAAATTCTTTTTAAAAGATCCATTTCTTTTACCAAGGTCACCCGATGCCCGTATTATAAAAATAGAGTGACTAACATTTTTAAGTAAACCAAAACAACTTCCATACTTTCCTTTTTAAACCAAAACACTTCTCCTTTTAAAATCAAGTTACAACATTCTTTTCCAAAGTTCAAGTTTGCCTAATTTCAAATATTCACGTCTCTTATTTTTGAAAGATTTCATAGTTCATAGTCTTAATCATTTAATAATGTAAT
Organism: Przewalskia tangutica; assembly: GCA_029844215.1. Classification (NCBI taxonomy): domain Eukaryota; kingdom Viridiplantae; phylum Streptophyta; class Magnoliopsida; order Solanales; family Solanaceae; genus Przewalskia; species Przewalskia tangutica. Next base: position 27,074,452 of record CM056728.1, on the reverse strand, counting down.
TCTCTTTTAAAACAATTTGAGCAACATATGCCTTATGTGTGAGTAGGTTATTCTTGTTTATAACAATCTTATTAAAGCAGCCATGATCTAGGAAATGTAATACAATTGTGTCTTATCTTAGCTTCTATGCAGATGGAGGTTTCTACTGGTTTTAATATAATTACTTATTTGTCAATACATTTTCCTTTATTAACGCTGCAGTGGTTCGATACTTATTCTCATTTCCGAAATCAGTAAAACATTATTCTTTAAAAACCAAGTACTCACTACTCACGAATGAGGTTTCATACTTTTTAACAAAATTCATATCAATTAAGTCAAGTCTCTTATCTTTTAAGATCAAGTCTCTTAACTTCAATAAACCATTCTTTTTATCTCTCTTAAGTCGTTATACCTAACTTCCCATAAAGCTAGTATAACTCTTAAGCTTTTAAAACCAAGTATTACTCTTCTTTCAAAAATGATTCTTAATTCTTTTGAAATACTTCAAGATTCTTTATTATTCAGGCTTAAGTCAAAAGACATTGCCGTAAAACTACATTCAGTTAACACACGTCCGTCTACCGTACTATATATATATTCTTTTAAAATATCATGCTCAAGAGGATAGGAAGAATCACATACCTCGCGACGATTATCGACTATTAGCAAATAGCTCCAAAGTATCAGAATCCATAGCCTTTTCCACCCTTCTAGTAGAATACGCTACTTGCAGTACTTCAACCTATAACGGTCATACAAGTCTATCAACGTCTAGACTACTCTGTAGAATAATTCTAGATACAGATTCCTTTATTCTACGGAAAATTGGGCAGCACTTCCCTACCCGCCAATCTACACAAGTCTACTGTAAATACAGTCCTATGTAAGTACAGTTCAATCTTCTTTCTTTAATATTCTTCTGATGTGATTTCAATTCAATTCTCTACTCTTATACCATCCTTTTATACGTCTTATACTTATTTCTATACTACTACAGTATGTAATTTCCAATTACAATAGAAGGACAAGAGTATTTACCTCGATAAGCCCAAAATTATCCAAGTTTATACGTCGATCCTGAGCAACGTTTAGCTCCTATTCTGAACGATCCAACTCGCTCCAAACAACCCTTAGAAGTTCTACGCAACTTCTTCTTAATACTTCAACCCGCTATGAAGATTTTCTTTAGGGTTTCGTTTTTGTGACTGAAGGGAAGTATAATAGTATTTCTGGGCTTTTAGTATAGGTGTAACCTTGGAATACTATAAGGTATTTGGGCCAAGGTGTTTTGGTATAGTAACAATACTTGGAGAAAACTTTTCTACAAGGGGGGGGGGGGGGGGGTACTTTACGAAAACAACTAGGCAAGGGGGGGGAAGATGTCTCGGCCAAGGCCTCTCAAAGGGGGAGGGGTGGCTTGGACGAAACTACACTAAGGGGGAGAGAGTTTTGAGACTTGGAATTTCAAGTGAGGATGAAGAAATAGTCTTGCATTAGAGGGGTATTTATAGGACATTCAATGGCCAAGATCAAGCCAAGTGGTGGGCAAGTGGAGGGTCAAGATTTGGACATGTGTTTGTGGGTCCCACTTGCTCATCAACTACACAAAATATCCTACCAACTACTTGACAAAAATTAAAGGCAAAAAACGTGCCATAGAAGTCCCTTTTGCCGTCCACTGTGTCACCCTCCCGTTGGTCCAAAATATTTCGTCTCTCGGAAAAATCCGCAAAAATAATAAATGACATAGCCGTAATTTTCCCTTCGCAAGTTTTGGAAAACGCTTTTAAAACGATTCTTTTCGGGGGTTGTGCACAAAATTTCGTCCCTTAGTCTACTTTAAGACTTAAACTTTTGTACGTACGCCCTTACGTACATACTCTGGAAATACGGGGTATAACAACCCTAGTGATACAACATCAGATAAAAACCAGCGGAAGTAAACTCATAAACATGAAGCAATATAAAATAAGAAACAGGCTAACCAAAATGGTTACCTTCCGGTAAATATATATAACAAAAACTGAACAGTTACATCCTTTACAAAACCCAAATTACAATAGGACTACAGACCTCTAAGAGTTTGTATCAACTATGACGGTACAGGGCCCCGTCATACCCCTGAATGTACATGAATCTACAATGACAGGGAATCATACCAAAAGATAAGTCTCCGGAGAAACGGGGCTTCCCAAAAGCAGAACGGTGATCCTAGGAGCGAGGATCAACAACCGATGTACCTCGACCTGCGGCATGAACGCACTTCCAAGGAGGTCGATAACAGGTACCAAGTATGTGAAACTGAAAATACTGTAATGAAATCATAACATTTCCAAACCAAGTCCACAAATATGTATGAACAACCAATTAGCCGCACATAATGCCACAGCATAAACAAGAGCAAATAGGTGAAACGTAACCGGTCTCTTCTAGGCCGCTAATGATCGAAGCAGGGCCACTCGCCCATAGTATCATTATACGAGCCTAATCCTGGACTCCCGTAGTCCGCATAGGCCACCTGGGCCCGCATGAGGTACTCCTCGCATCGGGGGTAGCTAACCCGCGGCATTTCCCTGGACTACCGTAGTCCGCATGGCCACTTGGACCGCATGAGGTATTCCTCGCATCGGCGTAACACACCCGGAGTGATTCCTGGACTACCGTAGTCCGCATAGGTCATGTGGACCCGCATGAGGTACTCCTCGCATCGGGGGTAGCTAACCCGCGACAACATAACAAGTCAGGGGGGTAAGTGATATACACAATGTTATACCCCGTATTTCCAGAGTATGTACGTGGGGGACGTACGTAGAAATTTTCGAACTTCTTTAGGCTTGGCCGAATTCTTTTTGTGCACAACACCCGGTTAGAGTCGTTTTTCGACGAAACGTTTTCACAGCTTTCGTAGGGGAATTTCCGGCTATGTCATTTATAATTTTTGCGGATTTTTCCGAGTGACGTAACATTTTGGACCAACAAGAGGGCGACACTTGTCACCCTCTAATTGGTGAAGGTTGGCGGACGAGAATGGGGAGTGTGGCACGTTTTTTGTGTTGAATTGGTGGTCAAGGAGTTGGTAGGATATTTTGGGTAGATGGATAAGGTTGCACATGGCTTAATCTTGGCCTTACACTTGCTATGCACTTGTCTTCATCTTGGCCATTGGTTGGCCTTCACTTGACCTATAAATACCCCTCTAAGTGATGAACTTTCTTCATCCAAAAATCTTTTTCTAAGTGTTAAAAATCCCTCCCCCTTTAGTGTTGAGTTCGTCCAACTCTCCCCCCCCCTCCTTTGAGAGTCTTGGCCGAGGGCCTCCTCCCCTGTGGTGCACTAGCCTATGGTACCCCTAGCCTTGTTGTCTCGTATAAATACCCCCTTTTTGGTATAGAAATACTCTCCTAGTAGTGTTATAATGTCCAAATACCTCGCCCAAATACCTTGTAGTATTCCCAAAGTTACACTTGTACAAAAGCCCGAAAATACTATTATACTTCCTCACCACAAAAACGAAACCCTAAGTAAATCTTCACCCGTAGTTGAAGTTATAAGTAGAAGTTGGTTAGAACTTCTAAGGGTTGGTTGAGCGGGCCTGAGCGCACGAGTAGGAGCTAAACCTTGCTCAGATCGACATATAAACTCGGATAATTTTGGGCTTATCGAGGTAAACACTCTTGACCTTCTATTGTAATTGGAAATTACATGTTGTAGGAATATATAGTTGAAGTATACTATATATAGAACTGAACATTATAATTGTGCGGCAATGTCTTTTGACTTAAGCTCGAATAATACTTACGGCAATGTCTTGCGACTTAAGCCCAATTTAAAGAAGAGAATCGAATCAGAATTACATAGGACTATATTACGAGACTTGTGTAGCATTACCGTGTAGTAGAATTGTACACGCCCGGTTAGGCGTGTTAACCCCCGGTTGGCTTGGTAGCACTCGATAGAGGAGGAGATTTACGCTGTGCGGAGTGAGGTCTTTGAATTTTACGTAGAATATTCTACATTGAGATCTAAAGATATTAATAGCGCTTTGTGGCCTCTATAGGTTGTAGTACTACGTGTGGAGTGATCCGCTTGACCGAGAGTGTGAGCGGTTTGAGGTACTTGGAGCGTTTGCTATTAGTCGATACTGCCGCGAGGTATGTGAACCTCTTCCTATCTGTTCTAGCATGATATGTGTATAACTATGTAGTACGGTGGCGACGTGTGTTAAATGTATTTGATTGTCTTTAAACATAAAGTGTTATAACGGCTTTATGGGAAGTTGTTATAACGACTCTATGTAAATGAGAAATGCTTTGTGGTTTTTAAAAGATAATCGATTTGACTTATAACCGATGGATGTAAAAGAACCTTGAGTATTCTAAAAGATTAAGAAACCTTTTGAAAGAAGTGTGTACTTGGTTTGAAAACATAAGAGTTATACCACTTTATGAGAAGTTAGGTGTAACGCCAAGAGAGATAAAAAGAATGGTTTAATGGGTTAAAAGTTAAGAGACTTATTCTTAAAGGATAAGAGACTTGACTTAATATGGATGTTTGTGTGAAACCTCATTCGTGAGTAATGAGTACTTGGTTTTGGAAGGAATAATGTTTCTTGATTTGGAAATCGAATGTGTATCGACAAACCATCAGCGTTAATAAAGGAAAATGTATTGAATAATTAAGTATTATTAAAACCAGAGAAACCTCCATCCGCATAGAAGCTAAGATGAGACAAAATGATATTACATTTCTAGATCATGGCTGCTAATAAGATTGATTATGAACAAGAATAACCTACTCGCCTAAGGCATATGTTACTCAATTGTTTTAAAAGAGATTAAGACATTGAACTATGAACTTTTCAAAAAAGAGACTTGTGTATTTGAAATTAGGCAACCTGGAACCTTAGGGAAAAGAAAGGCATTGTGTTGTCTTAAAATGGTTTAAAGCATAAGGTGTTATAATGACTTTATGGGAAGTTGGTTATAACGACCTTATGAAAACAAAAGAAAGGTTTTATCATTGGTTTTAATGTGGTAACTTGACTTTAAAAAAGAAAGTATGGAAGTTGTTTTGGTTTACTTAAAAGATATAAGTCACTCTATTTTTATACTACGTATCGGTGACTTTTATAAAAGGAATAAATCTCTTTAAAAGGAATTTAACGACGTAGTACTTTAGGTTAAAGACCGAACTTGGGCATACAATGGAAGTACTTTGAGTTGTGTATAAACTTGCCTATGCTTGTTGTTGTGAAACTTGCTTATGCTTGTTGTGATAGCCTTTGTTGTGCAAGAATTGTGTTTCTATACTACCGCGTCTCTCGATGGAGGATCGGTTGACTTGTTGAGAACTTACTTGGACGTGGACCCAGCTGACGGATAAATTCCACGCACGCCTCGTTGATAGTGTTACTTTTGTTAATCGCTTTGGACATATCGACACGACGCGTAGCGCACGGGTATGCTTCCACTTTGATTACCGCTTGTTGTCTTATTGTTTCCTTTGGACATACCGACACGACGCGTAGCGCACGTATGCTTCCATTTGGAATCTTTGTCTTATTGTTTCCCTTTGGACATCGCCCACGATCGCGCTGCGGGTATGCTTCCATTTGGAATGCTGTCTTATTGTTTCCTTTGGACATGCTGACACGATGCGTAGCGCACGGGTATGCTTCCATTTGGAATGTTGTCTTATTGTTTCCCTTTGGACATGCTGACACGATGCGTAGCGCACGGGTATGCTCCCATTTGGATTGCTGTCTTGTTGTTATCATATCATGATCGCCAGTGAGGAAGGTACTCCACGCGGGATTGATGTTGTGGGTACGACCGAATTGATATAATCATATGTGTAATCGTAGTTTGGTTATCATACCGTCTCTCGCTTTTATAGACTATTATGATTTCATTTACGATTTTACGCTTTCACATACTTGGTACTGATCGACCTCCTTCGGGGGGCTGCGTTCATGCCGCAGGTAGAAGTACATCGGCTGTCGATCCCCGCGTTTAGGATCTCATTTCAGCGTTTGGGAAGCTCCGTTTCTCCGGAGGCTTATCTGCTGGTATGTTACCACAGTCAGCAGGTTCTTGTACATTCGGGGTATGGCGGGCCCCGTCCGTCATAGTTGTTGTATAAACTCTTAGAGGTCTGTATTTGGGCAAGGTGGTTTTGTAAAAGGATTAAACTGCTCGCTTTAAAAAAGAGTTGTTTATATATATTTTTATTGGAAGGTAACCGTTCGGTTGGCCTGTTTCATTATCTTGTCTCATGTTTATGTTTAAGTTTTTATTTCCGCTGGTTTTCTCTGATGTTGTATCACTAGGGTGCCCGGGGTAAGGCACCAGTCACGGGCCCGGGATCGGGTCGTGACACACAAGAACAACCAGCTTATCGTAAACGACATAAGCACAACGAGAGGACCCCCTTACCACAACAAAACTCAAGGCGCTAACACCCATAGTAACATAACATGTTTATTTTTCAAACCAACTTACCACACATTCATACATCATTACAAGGCTTCTACAAACAAGTAAGTAAACCATTCTTTTTATCTTCCTTAAGCTACTATAACTAACTTCCCATAAAGTTAGTATAACACTTAAACTTTGTAATAAATCAAAACATTCACATTTGTTTGGAAAACCAAAAGAACTTGTTCTTTTAAAACCAAGTATTACTTTCCTTCCGAATAATGATTCATAACTCTTTTTGAAATATTTCAAGATTCTTAAAATTTAGAACTCAAGTCAAAAGACATCAAAGTAAAACCAAATTCAGTTAATACACGTACGTCTACCGTACTATATATTTACAAATATCATGCTCAAGAGGATAGGAAGAATCACATACCTCCTTGGCTAAATCCACTTGCCAAGTCGAATATGCCGCGCGTAGAGTATCAACCTATAATAATCAAATACGTCTATTAACGTCTAGACTTCTTCGTCGAATATTCTAAGCATAAAGTTCCTTATTCTACGGGAAATTGGACAGCACTTCCTTTGTTTCTACATACTTTCCACCTTTTCAAGGCTCGAATTCAACTACTAAACGCCACATTTAAGACCCAACAATTCAACAATACAAGGGGATTACACGCCTAACTTGGACGTGTAAAATTCTGCCCCACAATACAAATTAATAATCCAATAAGTTTAAGATAGTATCTTGGCTATAACATGCTCACATATCATCCTTATCCCATCCTTTCAAATCCAAATCGTTATTCCTACATGCAATATACCTAAAAGCAATATTGACAACTACAAGTTCTTTCTTCCTCACATGCAACACAATTTACTTAAAAAGGAGAATGGATTGTTACCTTAGAGTTTACCCAAATTAGTCCAACAAATTTCACTTGCCTTCTTTCCACAATCTCCTCCACAAACCTCCTACAAGCTTGTCAACATGTTTCCTTCTTGCCACCCTTCCGAAATTTCTCTAGGCCTTGGTTTCCCCTTGAATTTTTAGAGAGAAGGGAGAGGCAATTTTTAGAGAGAAGGAAGAGGAATTTAGAGAGAAGGAAGAGGAATTTAGAGAGAAGGTTTTTTTTTTGAAGAATGACCAAGTCTTCAAGACTTGGTCAATAAATAGCACTTCCACACAATCAGATGGGAGGAACACTTGTCACCCTCCCATGGCCTTTTTAAAAAAATATCTTCTGATTTTTCCCCCAGATTTCGCAAAAATCCCGCCTCGGCGCCGCGGCCCTGCAGTCGGCGCCGCGGCGCTGAAACCTCCGAGAATTTCAGTACTTCCGGCGCCGCGGCCCTGCATTCCGGCGCCGCGGCGCTGCAACTTCAGAGGACTCCCAGTAAATCCGGCGCCGCGGCGCTGTGGCTCCTGACCGAAAATACTTTTCTGCTCGACTGCGCACTGAACTTGTAACTTCCATAACTTTCTACTCCGATGTCCTATCGACGAACGGTTTATTGCGTTGGGAACTAGACTCAACGAACTACATACCAGGCCTTTGAAACACTTAGGAACTCCTAATGCAACTGGACATAAACCGCCTCAAAGTTGACTAAAACCCGTCCAAAACATTCTGTCAACCTATCTTTCTAAAATTTAAATCTTAATTCCTTTCGTACGTTCTCATAAGCATGACCTGAATTACGGGGTGTAACAAATAGTCAATGCCATTCTCGGCTAATATGAGCAACAATGCAAAGTCTTTTCTAATTCTTTTTCAATCCATATTGTCGTTCTCACATGTTATATAGTCGCAACCAACTTTACCAATTATAATCTCCTCTTTATATAACATGCGACGACTAAAACTAATAACTAAATTGAATTACAATCTTAAAGGCTAATCATGCTAGTTTCAGATTTTGCTTCCAAATATTCCATAACACTTATCAATCTTCATAATGTAATTCACATAATCAATTACCAATCTACTACAACATGTAGTCTTTAATTACAAAGGTAAGATGATGATTTACCTTGATATGCCCAAATATAACTCGAAGATTCAAAGTCGCTCCTTAGCAACTTAGCTCCTTTCCTCACGCTCCAATACGCTATTTGAAGCCCTTAGAAGTTCATAAACAACTTCCTTTCAATTTCCAAACAAAACTTATGAAAACAACTTAGGTTTTCATCTTGCGACTAACGTGAAAACGTAGTTTTTCCGGGATCTTCCAATTGAGATAACCTTATACTCTTAGGAACCTTGGGTTTAAGTATTGTGAATTATGGACAACAAACGAATTTTTTTTGTGAGGGTTAGGGCTCAATGCCGAGAGCCTCTATGAACAAGAACAAGATTTGAAATTTTTCTAAGTGTCCAATTAGTCTTGCACTAGTAATGGATATATAAAGAGATCAATGGCCAAGATTAAAACACTTGTGTGGCTTGGATTTGGATGACTTAAATATCAAGAGTCAACTTGTCCACTTGTCTTGGTCTTTCTCGCCCAACATGGGCATGTGGAGGGTGACACGTGTCGCCCTCCGGTTGGTCCAAAAGATTTCATTTCCCGAAATTCTGATAAATTCTATAAGTCTCAAATATCAAATTCGGGAACTCAATTCTCATTAATAAACATTTTTCCTTCCTGAGGTTCGGAAGAGTTCTTAGAAGGAGCAAATCTTTCTTTCGTTCAAATTTAAGTCGTAACTTCCCACGTACGTTCTCTTACACGTGTCTTGGAATTACGGGGTGTAACATTCTCCCCTCCTTAGAACATTCGTCCCCGAATGTTCCTTCGAGGTTCCATCTAAATGGATATTGGCATAGTCCCTTGACTACACCCAACATAATCACACTTGCCACATATGGCCACATAACAATACTTATACTAAAATGTCAACCTGAACACCAAGTGTCGACGTCGGTTATCTGCATAAAGCTTCTGCTGACTCTGAGCTTACTAATAATCTTTCCTGGATAAACTTCGCCTTATTCACAGCCCGCTGAATCAAGTCTGGGCCAATTATCTGATCCTCGCCTACGTGGAACCAACCAATCGACGATTCTACACTCTCTTTCATACAAGACCTCATACAGGGCCATCTGAATAATTGAATGGTAACGGGTATTATACGCAACTCAACGAGAGGCAAAAGATCCTCCTAGCTACCCCCTGAAATCAATAACACAGGGCCGCAACCTATCCTCAAGTGTCTGGATAACATGCCCTGCCTGCCATCGGCCTGAGGGTGAAATGCAACACTGAGACTCACCTGTGTCCCTAACCCCTTCTGGAAAACCTCCCGAAGTTAGCCGTAAACTACGCTCATCTGTCTTACATCATAATGTAGGAACTCCGTGCAGTCTCACAATCTTCCTGCTATATAATCTAGCATAATCCTAAGCCGAGTAAGTGGTCCTAACCGGAAGAAAACAAAATGGGCTGACCTCGTCGGCCTGTCTACTATGACCCACAAGGAGTCACACTACCTCTGAGTACGATACAACCCTATAACAAAATCCATATTAATCGCCTCCCACTACCAAGTCGGGATCTCAATCGTCGATAAAGGCCTACTGGGCTTCTGGTGCTCAACATTGACCTGCTACTAATTCGGACACTAAGCAACAAACTCCGTTACGTCCCTCTTCAGGCCGTCTTACCAATACATACATCTGAGGTCATGATACATCTTAGTCGACCCCAAACAAATATAGCTATAAGCACTGCGTGCCTCCTCTAAAACCTGCTGACAAGTCCTGCAGCATCGGGCACACACAATCTATCCTCATAACACAACACCCTATCCGGTGCTACCCAAACAGGTCCTTCTCCTCTTGGAGAGTCGTATCTCAAATTCGCCCTAGAACTGGATCCTTATACTGTCGCATTTTCACCTCATCAACGAGGGAAGACTCGGCAACCTCTCGAATCTGAGCTCAACTATCATGCTCCCGTAGCTGCCGGGAAATATAGGTTGTTACCTTATTGTTTTGCATCCGCACACAACCCAGCCAAACACTCAAAGTGTTACCATAATAACCTAACCCTCTAGTCCCCCAGGTCTCAGGAGGGGTTAGAACTGTAGTCGTAGCCAGCTTATCTTCCCATAAATGGAAGCCTTTCTCAACTTCCGAAATAGTCGGGGATAATCTCAATTATGATTCCTATTTCCATTTCTATGTTGCAACCAAACTTGGTCACTATACTTAGATTCGATTCATTTGCTTGTCTCATGGCTAAGACTCTCTGCCAATCGCAATTTAGGGGGAGATTTTCTTGATCTCGTCAAGTAGTAATCCTATTATTCTCTCCCAGCTCATAGAGTTTATAGTCAGGTGTTCAACCTCAATTCATGATATTACATAATCCAATGGCTTGCCAAGAGTTCTTATCGTTCGAGTGTTTACTCGTCTTACCTTTATTTTTTTATTTCAAGTTACCCTGGGGTCTCATACTTCCCCGTATTTTCCTACTATCTTTCTCGTCAGTACAAATTTTGCCACCTTTTATCGAGGTGTTCTTACTGCCCATCATTCACTAATGGTCTTTACACTAGTCTGGGGTAATCATATCTCGTGCAACTTACATAACCATAGTTGCATTCTCTTTTATCATTCTGGTCATAACCCTTCCTTATGCTCATTATTAGCAGGAAAAAAAATTCTATCTTGATTCTTGATCATACAGTTTCATTCATGCGTACTACCTGCATTTATATCCTTGCGACACTTCTTCAACCATTTCCTAGTGTCGTCCTCAATTACCCCAACTCAATACCCTTTTTCCAAGGTTATTTAAAAATGTAACCTATTGCATAACGACGCTGGGGACTTTACCAGTCCCATATCTATGGCTTAAATAAATGGGTACGCATAACCCTCAATAATACATAAAACTATCATGTTACATGGGGGAGAGGTCTTATCTCCCTTTAATTAATCTTAATCATCAAGCGCCACCTTATAATCGTATAGATTTTTAAGACCTGCCAATGACATCTTCTGTTTTCCGCAGGCAGCACTCGTACTTATCTTATTCTTGCCTTGCTCATTTTCCTGAAATCATTCGGGAAGTCGTGGCCCTGACCGCCACACTAAACAACTCCAAGCACCTCCAAGGACGCTTAACATAAATTTTTTCAATGATCGTACGTTCTTATCTCCGTCTCTTAGCTTTCAAATTTACGTACTACATCTTATACCCCGTATTTCCAGAGTATGTACGTAAGGACGTACGTAGAAAATTTGAGCCTTAGATAGGCATTGGATCGATTTTTGTGCACAACTACCGAAAGGAGTCGTTTTTCGACGAAACGTTTCCACAGCTTTCGTAGGGAAAATTCCGGCTATGTCATTTATATTTTTTGCGGATTTTTCCGAGAGACGAAACATTTTTGGACCAACGGGAGGGTGACACTTGTCACCCTCATTGGACGGTTTAGAGGGGCGGTCAAGGGTTGGTTGGCCTTGGCCGATTGGTCCCTTATTTTTGGCCTTGTTTTGTGGCTTGTTTTGTGCCATGTTTGGTGGAGTAGGGGCTAGGGTGCACTTGGCTTGATCAAGGCCTTACACTTGCCTTGCACATGGCTTGATCTTGGCCATTGGTTGGCTTTTGGTTTTGCTATAAATACCCCCCCTAAGCTTGAAGACTTCATTCATCCAAAACTTCCAAGTCTTGAAACCCTCTCCTCCCCCTTTGTGAGCTCTTAGCCGAGAGCCTTCCCCTCCCCCTTTTCGTGTGGCCTTTGGCGAGAGGTTCCCTCCCTCCTAGTGGTGTGGCCGAGAGGTACCCCCCCCCTTGGTAGAAAGTTGTCTTCCAAGTATTGTTATAATGCCCAAAATACCTTAGCCTTATACCTTGTAGTATTCCAAGTTACCTCTATACGTAGAGCAGGAAATACTACCTTTTGTCCTTTAAGTCTCAAACCAAACCCTAAGGAAATCTTCTTTGTTGGTTGAAGTATTTAAGTAGAAGTTGGTTAGAACTTCTAAGGGTTGTTTAGACACGGAGTAGGAGCTAAACCTTGCTCAGGATCGACTTTTATCTCGGATAATTTTGGGCTTATCGAGGTAAATAATCTTGTCCCTCTTTTGTAATTGGAAATTACATGTTGTTGTATTATATAGTTGAAGTATACTATATATAGAACTAAGCTTAATCTTTGACAATGTCTTTTGACTTAAGCCTGAATTTAAAGAAAAGAACTGAACTGTAACTACATAGGACTGTATTACAGTAGACTTGTGTAGCTTGTTGTATAGTAGAATTGTACACGTCCGGTTAGACGTATAAACCCCCCCTGGTTGGCTTGGTAGCCGGCCTCGTTAGAGGAGGAGATTTACGCTGTTGCGGGGAGGTCTTTGCAATTTTTACGTAGAAATGGAACCTTGTGTTGTGAGGTTAATAGACGTTGTGGCCTATATAGGTGGAAGTGCTACGAGTAGCGTATTCTACTTGAGGAGTGGAAAGGGCTAGCAAGGTTGTAGTACTTGGAGCATTTTGCTTATTGTCGATACTCGTCGCGAGGTATGTGAACCTCTTCCTACCTGTTCTAGCATGATATGTGTGAACTATGTAGTACGGTAGACGTACATGTGCTAAATGTATTTGATTGGTTTAAAACATAAAGTGCTATAACGGCTTTATGGGAAGTTGGTTATAACAGCTTTATGTAGGTAAGAAAATACTTCGTGGTCTTAAAAGGTAACTGATGTGAATTATAACTGGCTTGTTATGTGATAATAAAGAACTTGATGTATTTCAAAAGATTTATGAATCGTTTTGAAAGAAGAGTAATACTTGGTTTTTGAAAACTTAAGAGTTATACTAGCTTTATGGGAAGTTAGGTATAACGGCTTAAGAATGTTTTACTGATTTCGGAAATCAGAATGTGTATCGACAAACCACTGCAGCGTTAATAAAGGAAAATGTACTGACTAATGAGTTGTATTATTAAAACCAGTAGAAACCTCCATGCATAGAAACTAAGATGAGACAAAATGATATTACATTTTCTAGATCATGGCTGCTGTAGCAAGATTGTTATAAACAAGAATAACCTATTCACACATAAGACATATGTTACCCAAATGTTTTAAAAGAGATTAAGACTATGAGTTATGAAACCTTTCTAAAATAAGTGACTTGAGCATTTGAATTTAGGCAAACTTGAACGTTTGGAAAATAATGTTGTTACTTGATTTTACAAAAGGGGAAGCATTTTGTTTACTTAAAGAGATAGTCACTATTCTTATACTACGGGTATTGTGTGACTTATGTGAAAGAAACGGATCTTTTAAAAAGAGTTAATATATGTAACACTTTAAGGTTAAAACCTGGTTTTTGGCATAAAATGAAAGTACTTTGAGTTGTGTGTAACTTGACCATGTTGCGTGTAATAGACTTGTTGTGCAAGGAATGTATTTCACTCGACTACCGGTTCATCCGGGAATGTATTTCACTCGACTACCGGTTCATCCGGGAATGTATTTCACTCGACTACCGGTTCATCCGGGAATGTATTTCACTCGACTACCGGTTCATCCGGGAATGTATTTCACTCGACTACCGGTTCATCCGGAAATGTATTTCACTCGACTACCGGTTCATCCGAATGTATTTCACTCGACTCTGGGTTCATCCGAATGTATTTCACTCGACTACCGGTTCATCCGGGAATGTATTTCACTCGACTACCGGTTCATGGGATGAACCGGGAATGTATTCCACATGTTTCTATACTTGGTCCATAAGATGGGCCGAGACATATTGTACGTATCACCTGATTTGTACCTAGACTGCCGGCTGTGAGGAAGGAGTTCCACGGGCATGAGGGATGACTAGAGGGCGTGAGTCCCTGGCTTGACATGACTGCTATTATGTTGTGAACTGTAGTTTGGTTATCATACATGTCTCCTGCTTTATCTAGACTATTATGATTTCATTTACAGTATTTTTCTGATTTCACATACTTGGTACTGTTATCGACCTCCTTGAAGTGCGTTCATGCCACAGGTAGAGGTACATCGGTCGTGGATCCTCGCTCATAGGATCACAGTTCAGCGTATTGGGAAGCTCCGTTTCTCCGGAGGCTTATCTTTTGGTATGTGTTCCCTGAGTTGTAGGTTCTTGTACATTCAGGGGTATGGTGGGGCCCTGTCCCGTCATAGTCTTTGTAAATCTTAGAGGTCTGTAGTACTGTTGTGGGCAGGGTTGTAAAAGGATTAAACTGTTCGGGTTTTGTGTATATACTGAAGGCAACTGTTTTAGTTGGCATGTTTATTATTATATCTCTTGTTTCATGACTCATGTTTTATTTTTTTCCGCTGATTTTCTCTGATGTATGTATCACTAGGGTGCCCGGGGTAAGGCACCAGTCATGGGCCCGGGATCGGGGCGTGACAGAGTGGTATCAGAGCAGTTAATCCTCGGAAAGTGTCTACAGACCGTGTCTAGTAGAGTCTTGATTATCGGTGTGTTGTGCACCACATCTATAATCAGGAGGCTATAGGACATTTAGGATTGGTTTCCGTTCTTCTCATTCTGAGATCGTGCCTTAGAGCTGTGTTATAAGTTGGACCCCTCTGACGTACCTCGTTTGTACCAGTTATGCCTCCGCGCAAGGCAACAGCCGCCCAGAAGGGCAAAGGAGTAGCAGGAGCTACTAGTCAGACTCAGAGAGTTGTTAGGGCTTGTGCCCAGGGTATACCAGATGATGTACCACAGTCGGCGGGTTCTTCTGCGCCAGGTTTTGAGACCACAGCACCAGAGCCTACAGTTTCTCAGTTAGGGGAAGACTTTAGGGTCATGAAGGAAGCCATTATGTTATTGACCAAGATAGCAGTACTACAGTTTCCTCAGCAGGAGGTTATTCGGCCAGTACAGACAAGTGTACAGAGGGTAGAGGGCCAACGCGGAGATCTGCGTAAGAGGGCTAGACCGGTTGGTTATCCCGGTGAGTTTTTGGACGAGTCGCCTCAAGCAAGTGAGATATTCGTCCCGATACCCAAGTACATACCCCGCACTCACGGTGGGAGGTTTGATCCCACAAGGTATTTAGGAGCCGGTCCGAGCTCCAGGGGTCGAGGTTCTCATAGGAGCAGGGGATTTTCTCAGTCGAGGCCACTTATTCCTCAGTGTTTCCATTGTTGTAAGCGTCATTTGGGGAAATGTCGTCTTGGCACAGGTGTTTGTTATTATTGTGGCCGTCCGGGCCATATACTGAGGGTATGTCCTTTTAGAAGGGGCACCAGTGAGGTGGCTCAGCCTATGAGGCCGATGGTTGGTTCCCTTTCCTCCACAGTTGTACGTCCCCCAGGGCAGGGTGTTCAGATGTTAGCCAGCCGTGGTAGAGGTCAGGGTGGAGTTTATAGTTCTGGCGGTCCTTCGAACCGCATAGATGACGCAACTACTGGGCAGGATCAGGAGGCGACATCGCACAGGATTACATGTATATTCTTTTGAGTCATACGTGCATTATTAGATTCAGATTTTACCCTAGCGTATATGTTTTCCCTTTATTGCTAGAGTTGTAAAGTGATAGTACCCCAGAGGTAGGGATACCTTGAATAGTAAAGTGAGAAGTTTAGTGTTATGTTCGGTTAGCGTTGTGCTAAAATGTGATTTAGAAACCTGGTTAGAAAATGATGAACCTTAGAATATGACAGTTGAGACCTTAGAGGTAAGGTCGTCTTGGGTAAAAGATTTATTTTATGTTTGACCTTTATCAGAGTGCGTAGTATACGTGGAGTTGTTGTGGGAAATTCATTGGGTTGTGTAAAATGGAAGTGGTAGCTTTCATGACTTGAAATGGGTAAGATTGTTCCGTATCGAGGAGCAAGTGTTGGCGCGGTTGGGGGTCAGGTTGAGGGCCGCTCGCGGGTCGACCCGCAGCCCGGTTTTGGGTGGGGTCAGTTCTGGGTGGTCCCGCCAGGTGTTAGGGTCACGAGGGTGCTAGGCCCAAGTTTGGGCGACCATCGTATGAGTTCGTGGATATGTTCGACCAGAAGCGGATCGTGAAGGCCGGGAATGGCCTTAAAGGAAGTGAAGCTAGTTAGATGACCAAGTTTGGAGGTGGTGACTCCAAAGCTTTGGGAAAAGAAGCGTTGACGGAAGTGCGGTACGGATATTAGAACGAGTCCGAGTGTTCGAGAAGAGTACTACGAGAAAAGGGAGAAGTGAACGTGTGTTTTTGTGGCCAGGTGTGGCATGGTTGTTTTCGTAAGTATAGCAGTGAAGACTATACGGCGCGTGTGTGTTTTGAGGCTTAGAAGGAACATTCGGGACGAATGTTTCTAAGGGGGGGAGAATGTTATACCGTATTTCAGTATATGCGTGGGGCGTGCATAGAAAATTTGAGCCTTAGATAGGCATTGGATCGATTTTTGTGCACAACTACCGAAAGGAGTCGTTTTTCGACGAAACGTTTCCACAGCTTTCGTTGGGAAAATTCCGGCTATGTCATTTATATTTTTTGCGGATTTTTCCGAGAGACGAAACATTTTTGGACCAACGGGAGGGTGACACTTGTCACCCTCATTGGACGGTTTAGAGGGGCGGTCAAGGGTTGGTTGGCCTTGGCCGATTGGTCCCTTATTTTGGCCTTGTTTTGTGGCTTGTTTTGTGCCATGTTTGGTGGAGTAGGGGCTAGGGTGCACTTGGCTTGATCAAGGCCTTACACTTGCCTTGCACATGGCTTGATCTTGGCCATTGGTTGGCTTTTGGTTTTGCTATAAATACCCCCCCTAAGCTTGAAGACTTCATTCATCCAAAACTTCCAAGTCTTGAAACCCTCTCCTCCCCCTTTGTGAGCTCTAAGCCGAGAGCCTTCCCCCTCCCCCTTTTCGTGTGGCCTTTGGCCGAGAGGTTCCCCTCCCCCTCCTAGTGGTGTGGCCGAGAGGTACCCCCCCCCCCTTGGTAGAAAGTTGTCTTCCAAGTATTGTTATAATGCCCAAAATACCTTAGCCTTATACCTTGTAGTATTCCAAGTTACCTCTATACGTAGAGCCCGGAAATACTACCTTTTGTCCTTTAAGTCTCAAACCGAAACCCTAAGGAAATCTTCTTTGTTGGTTGAAGTATTTAAGTAGAAGTTGGTTAGAACTTCTAAGGGTTGTTTGGAGCACACGGAGTAGGAGCTAAACCTTGCTCAGGATCGACTTTTATCTCGGATAATTTTGGGCTTATCGAGGTAAATAATCTTGTCCCTCTTTTGTAATTGGAAATTACATGTTGTTGTATTATATAGTTGAAGTATACTATATATAGAACTAAGCTTAATCTTTGCGCAATGTCTTTTGACTTAAGCACGAATTTAAAGAAAAGAAGCTGACAGAATTACATGGATCAGACATGAGACTTGTGTAGCTTGTTGTATAGTAGAATTGTACACGTCCGGTTAGACGTATAAACCCCCACTGGTTGGCTTAGTGGTAGGCCTCGTTAGAGGAGGAGATTTCTGTTGTTGCGGGAAAGTCTTTGCGAATTTTACGTAGAAATGGAACCTTGTGTTGTGAGGTTAATAGACGTTGTGGCCTATATAGGTGGAAGTGCTACGAGTAGCGTATTCTACTTGAGGAGTGGAAAGGGCTAGCAAGGTTGTAGTACTTGGAGCATTTTGCTTATTGTCGATACTCGTCGCGAGGTATGTGAACCTCTTCCTATCTGTTCTAGCATGATATGTGTGAACTATGTAGTACGGTAGACGTACATGTGCTAAATGTATTTGATTGGTTTAAAACATAAAGTGCTATAACGGCTTTATGGGAAGTTGGTTATAACAGCTTTATGTAGGTAAGAAAATACTTCGTGGTCTTAAAAGGTAACTGATGTGAATTATAACTGGCTTGTTATGTGATAATAAAGAACTTGATGTATTTCAAAAGATTTATGAATCATTTTGAAAGAAGAGTAATACTTGGTTTTTGAAAACTTAAGAGTTATACTAGCTTTATGGGAAGTTAGGTATAACGGCTTAAGAATGTTTTACTGATTTCGGAAATCAGAATGTGTATCGACAAACCACTGCAGCGTTAATAAAGGAAAATGTACTGACTAATGAGTTGTATTATTAAAACCAGTAGAAACCTCCATCTGCATAGAAACTAAGATGAGACAAAATGATATTACATTTTCTAGATCATGGCTGCTGTAGCAAGATTGTTATAAACAAGAATAACCTATTCACACATAAGACATATGTTACCCAAATGTTTTAAAAGAGATTAAGACTATGAGTTATGAAACCTTTCTAAAATAAGTGACTTGAGCATTTGAATTTAGGCAAACTTGAACGTTTGGAAAATAATGTTGTTACTTGATTTTACAAAAGGGGAAGCATTTTGTTTACTTAAAGAGATAGTCACTATTCTTATACTACGGGTATTGTGTGACTTATGTGAAAGAAACGGATCTTTTAAAAAGAGTTAATGTATGTAACACTTTAAGGTTAAAACCTGGTTTTTGGCATAAAATGAAAGTACTTTGAGTTGTGTGTAACTTGACCATGTTGCGTGTAATAGACTTGTTGTGCAAGGAATGTATTTCACTCGACTCTGGTTCATCCGAATGTATTTCACTCGACCTAGGTTCATCCGAATGTATTTCACTCGACTAGGTTCATCCGAATGTATTTCACTCGACTACGGTTCATCCGGAATGTATTTCACTCGACTAGGTTCATCAGGAATGTATTTCACTCGACTAGGTTCATCCGAATGTATTTCACTCGACTACCGGTTCATCCGGGAATGTATTTCACTCGACTACCGGTTCATCCGGGAATGTATTTCACTCGACTACCGGTTCATCCGGGAATGTATTTCACTCGACTACCGGTTCATGGGATGAACCGGGAATGTATTCCACATGTTTCTATACTTGGTCCATAAGATGGGCCGAGACATATTGTACGTATCACCTGATTGTACCTAGACTGCCGGCAGTGAGGAAGGAGTTCCACGGGCATGAGGGATGACTAGAGGGCGTGAGTCTCGGCTTGACATGATCGCTATTATGTTGTGATCGTAGTTTGGTTATCATACATGTCTCTGCTTTATCTAGACTATTATGATTTCATTTACGATATTTTCTGATTTCACATACTTGGTACTGTTGTCTTGACCTCGCCCAGCTGCGTTCATGCCGCAGGTAGAGGTACATCGGTCGTGGATCCTCGCTCATAGGATCACAGTTCAGCGTATTGGGAAGCTCCGTTTCTCCGGAGGCTTATCTTTTGGTATGTGTTCCCTGAGTTGTAGGTTCTTGTACATTCAGGGGTATGGCGGGGCCCTGTCCCGTCATAGTCGTTGTAAATCTTAAGTGCAGTAATCTTGTTGTGGGCAGGGTTGTAAAAGGATTAAACTGTTCGGGTTTTGTGTATATACTGAAGGCAACTGTTTTGGTTGGCCTGTTTATTATTATATCTCTTGTTTCATGACTCATGTTTTATTTTTTTCCGCTGATTTTCTCTGATGTATGTATCACTAGGGTGCCCGGGGTAAGGCACCAGTCACGGGCTCGGGATCGGGGCGTGACACTACATATGTTATACCCCGTATTTCCAGAGTATGTACGTAAGGACGTACGTAGAAAATTTGAAACTTTTAAATAGGCTTGGCCGATTTTATTTGTGCACAACACCCGGTTAGAGTCGTTTTTCGACGAAACGTTTTCACAGCTTTCGTAGGGAAAATTCCGGCTATGTCATTTTTAATTTTTGCGGATTTTTCCGAGAGACGAAACATTTTGGACCAACAAGAGGGCGACACTTGTCACCCTCTCATTGGAAGACGTATTGGGCGGTGGAGTGGACGAATTGCTTGGCTATTTTGTCAAGTAGTTGGTAGGATATTTTGTGTGCAAGTTGGCTAGGTACACTTGCCCTAATCTTGACCCTACACTTGCCTTGCACTTGGCACCATCTTGGCCCTTGGTTGGCCATCCCTTGACCTATAAATACCCCTCCCCTTTGATGAACTTCTTCATCCAAAAAAATCTCTAAGTCTTGAAAGCTTCTTCCTCCCCCCTTAGTGTAGTGTCTTGGCCGAGAGCCTCCCCCTCCCCCTTGGCCGAGAGCCCTCCCCCTCACAGTAGTGTGGCCGTGGGTAACCCCATAGCCTAGTTGTCTCGTATAATACACCCCCCTCTTGGTAGAAATACTCTCAAAAGTATTGTTATAATGCCCAAATTACCTTAGCCGTATACCTTGTTGTATTCTAAAGTTATACCTATACGAAAAGCCCAGAAATACTAGTATACTTCCCGTCAGTCACAAAACCGAAACCCTTAGGAAAATCTCCATAGTCCGTTGGAGTATTGTTGTTATACCCCGTATTTCCAGAGTATGTACGTAAGGACGTACGTAGAGAATTTGAGCCTTAAGTTAGGCAAAGAACCGAATTTTGGGCACAAGTGCCGATTGGAGTCATTTTTTCGACGAAACGTTTCCCACGACTACGTTGGGAAAATTCCGGCTATGTCATTTATATTTTTTGCGGATTTTTCCGAGAGACGAAACATTTTGGACCAACGGGAGGGTGACATATGTCACCCTCACATTGGAAGCTAGGGGCGGCAACCCTTGGACGATTTGGTCACGTTTTCAAGGCCAATTGGCTCCTTGTTTTGGCCTTGTTTTGTGGCTTGTTTGGTGCCATGTTTTGTGCCTTGTTTTGTGGTGTAGGGGTTAGGGTGCACTTGGCTTGATCAAGGCCTTACACTTGCCTTGCACTTGGCTTGATCAAGGCCATTGGTTTCCTATAAATACCCTCCCTTGTGAAGACTTATTCATTCACTCCTCACTTTGTCTAAGTCTTGAAATCCCTCCTCTCCCTTGTTGTTGCTCTCGCCCAACTCCCCTCTCCCCCAGAAAGGCCCTTGGCGAGAACACCCCTCACTGCCTAGTTGTGCTAGCCGAGCCTACCCCCGGTTGGCTTGGTGGCGGCCTCGATAGAGGAGGAGATTTACGCCTGTTGTGCGGGAGAGTCTTCCGAATTTTACGTAGAGAAATGGAACCGTATGTTTAAAAGTTAATAGACGTTTGTGACCCTTTTTAGGTGAAAGTACTAAGAGTTGCGTATTCTACTTGAGAGTGGAAAGGGCTAGCAAGGTTGTAGTACTTGGAGCATTTTGCTTATTGTCGATACTCGTCGCGAGGTATGTGAACCTTTTCCTATCTGTTCTAGCATGATATGTGTGTAACTATGTAGAATGCGGTGGACGTCACAGTGCTAAGTGTATTTGTTTGGTTTAAACATAAAGTGTTATAACGGCTTTATGGGAAGTTGGTTATATGACTTTATGTAGGTAAGAAAATGGTTTATCGATGTTAGAAGTTAAGAGACTTAACTTATTTGTTTTAATGTGGATGTTTGTGTAAAACCTCATTCGTGAGTAATGAGTACTTGGTTTTAAAGGGATAATGTTTTACTGATTTCGGAAATCAGAATGTGTATCGACAGACCACTGCAGCGTTAATAAAGGAAAATGTATTGAATAATGATGTGTTGTATTAAAACCAGTAGAAACCTCCATGCATAGAAGCTAAGATGAGACAAAATGATATTACATTTTCTAGATCATGGTCTTTGTAATAAGATCGTTATAAACAAGAATAAACGCTCACATAAGAAATATGTTACTCAATTGTTTTAAAAGGGATTAAGACTATGAGTTATAAAACCTTTCTAAAATGAGAAACTTGAGCATTTGAAATTAGGCCAACTTGAATGTTTGGAAATAATGTGGTTACTTGATTTTTGCAAAGGGAAGTATTTTGGTTTACTTAAAAAGATAGTCACTCTATTTTTATATACTACGTATTGTGTGACTTATGGGAAAGTACTTTGAGTTGTGTGAAACTTGCCTATGCTTGTGATGATAGCCTTTGTTGTACAAGTGTTGTATTTACGTATTCTGCGTCTCGATAGAGGCGGTTGACTTGTTGAGAACTTACTTGGGCGTCTTTGGCGGTGACGAGAATTCCACGGGTATGTTTCCATTTTGATTCTCGTCTTGTTGTTGATGTCACATGGGCATGTCTACAGAGGTAGAATTAGGGGCATGTGGCCGGCGGGGTTGATTACCCGATATATTGTTATTGTGGTTACATGGACATGTCTACACCGAGGTAGAATCGGGGCATGTGGCGTGCGGCGAGTTGATCACCCAAGATATTATTGTTGATGTCACATGGGCGTGTCTACCGATCTGAATTCGGGCATGTGGCCATGGGGCATTGGTATTATTGTTGCATCATGGACATGTCTACACCGTCTGAATTCGGGGCATGCGGCCGTGATGCGAACATGATTGATGTTGTGGGCGTGAGACCCATAGTTATATTTGAGTGATGACTTGAGGCGTGAGTCCCGATCGACATGATCGCTTTTATGTTGTGATCGTAGTTTGGTTATCATACATGTCTCCCGCTTTATATAGACTAGTATGATTTCATTTCTGATATTTCTGATTTCACATACTTGGTACACTGTTGTCTTGACCTCGCCCGGGGCTGCGTTCATCGCCGCGGTAGAGTACATCGGCCGTGGATCCTCGCTCTTAGGATCTCGATTCAGCGTTTTGGGAAGCTCCGTTTTCCGAGGCTTATCTTTTGGTATGTGTTCCACTGAGTTGTAGGTTCTTGTACATTCGGGGTATGGCGGAGCCCCGTCCGTCATAGTTGTTGTAAATCTTAAGTGCAGTAATCTTGTTGTGGGCGGGGTTTGTAAAAAGGATTAAAGCTCGTTTTGAAAGAGTTGTATTTATATATGTTATTGGAAGGTAACCGTTGGGTTGCTTTGTTTATGATCATATATCTTGTTTCTTGTTTAAAGTTTTATTTTCCGCTGGTTTTCTCGATGTTGTGTCACTAGGGTGCCGGATAAGGCACGATGCTTGAACGGGCAGTCGTTACAAAAGTGGTATCGAGCGATTAATCCTCGGAAAGTGTCTGCACCGTGTCTAGTAGAGTCTTGATTATCGATGTGTTGTGCACCACATCTATAATCAGGCTGCAGGACATTTAGGATTGGGTTCCATTCTTCTCATTCTGAGATCGTGCCTTAGAGCTGTGTTGTAAGTTGGACCCCTCTGACGTATTTCGTTTTTACCAGTTATGCCTCCGCGCAAGGCAACCAGAGCCACGAAGGCAAGGCGGCCGAGGAACCGCTAGTGAGATCTGAGAGAGTGCAGCGCGAGCGAGCGATGCACGAGTTGTGCTTGACGGCGGGTTTTGTGACGCCGCCACGGCCAAGAGGTTAGAGCGCGGCAATAGGCTGCGAGACCGCGATACACGAGCCTCCAGTCCACGATGCAGGCGAGAGGAGATGGGTTACAAGGAGATGGCCCGATTCTGGCGGTCGTGGCGATATGAGGATAAGTGGATCACGGATTCAGTTCGATAGCACCGATGGTTCACCCCGAGCGAATAGTTTGAGGCTACGGGACTTTACGAGTTGTAGCCCGCGAGTTTTATGGGTCGAGGCACGAGGATGATCGCAGGAGTTCATCCGGCGATTCTGACCGGATCACGCGGGTGATCAAGGCTTCGAGACCGAGTGCGTGACCTTTGGTTCGCATCATTGCGTGATACCGCGATCGATTGGTTTGATTCATAGAGCTTTCGGGAGAGCATGCACCTCAGCAGTATGGGATGAGTTTTGGGGCTTTCTCACTCACTTCTTGCCTCCGCAGATGAGAGAACGCAGGCGACAAATTTTTGATGCTTAGACGAGCGGGCGTGCGGTTCGGGAGTACAATGTGAGTTCGACTCATTGGCGATGCGTCGGCGTTGGTAGCTAGTATGGAGGATCGAGTGCACGATATGTTACTGGCTCGATGATTACATGTCGAGGCATGTTCGGGAGTAGCTCTTGGTAGGCATGGACATTGCGCACGCAGCTCATCTGGCGGGATGTGAGGCACGGAGAGGTCGACGGAATGACCAAGATCGGCGAAGAGGCGAGAACAACGAGGTCCTTTGGTGACTTTCGGCGGACCGCCTCGGAAGATACTAGTTTTGTACCTCCGCCCGGTCAGAGTGGTCCTCCACAACCTTGAGTATTCGGGGCGGTCGTGGCTCGAGGTTGAGTTTCGGGGAAGTAAGTGTTGGCGGATCGGTCACCCCTACCTCGGTGTGGTCGATGTGGTAGACCGCATTTCGGGAAGTGTCGTGGTGTCGAGGAGCTTGTTATTTTTGCGGCGGCGGGCCATTTGCGAACTGTCCGACCAAGGTAGCACGGATGTTCTGACTCGACCTACGGATCGATGGCTGGTTCATCGCTTCTACGGTTATGCGCCTGCGGTGCCTATGATTAGAGTGGGCGGTAGCTTCGGTATATCCTTAACCCTCTAGAGTTTTGGTATGCTTGTTATGATGGTCTCATTATTATGTGCTATGCGAATAGCGTTGTGTTAATTGTGAGTTAGAAAACATGCTTAGTTGGGAGGATAAGTATGGGGGCATGGTAAGTGTGAACCACTAGTATCACGATTGAGACCTTAGAGGTAAGGTCGTCTTGAGTAAAAGATTCGTTTTATGTTTGACCTTTATCGAGTGCGTAGTATACGTGGGTTTTATGTGAGTGATCGATCCATGGGTAATGTGAGATGGAAGTGGTAGCTTTCATGATGTGATTTAGCGAGATTGTTCCGTGTCGGGAACAAGGCGTGACGCGATTGTGGGTCGGGTTGAGGACGTGATACGGTCAACCCGTAACCGGATTAAGGTAAGTCGGTTAGGTGGTCGCCCGGTGGTAGGTCACGAGGATGCTAGGCCCAGTTTGTATGACCATCGTATGAGTTGGTGGATATGTTCGACGAGCGGATCGTGGAGGCGGGAACGGCCTTAGAAGATCGAGGTTAGCAAGATGACCAAGTTTGGAGGTAGTGACTCGAGGTTGGTATGAAGCGTTGACGGAAGTGTGGTACGGATACTAGAAAGAGTTTGAGTGTTCGGAAAGTACAACAAGATGGGGAAAAGTGAACGTGTGTGATCGTTTCTTTTGTGAAATGAAGGTGTGAAGGGGGTATATTTTAGACCTCTGGTAAGGGGTTTTTGTGATGATTAGAGGTGTTTCCTCGTTGACTTGGGTTTAAGTATTGGTGCGTTTGTTATTTTATGGCCAGGTGTGGCATGATTGTTTTCGTGCGTATAGCAGTGAAGGCTATACTAGCGCATGTTTGTGTTGAGACTTGAGAAGGAACATTCGGGACGAATGTTTCTAAGGAGGGGAGAATGTTATACCCCGTATTTCCAGTATGTGCGTGGGGCGTGCGTGAGAATTTGAGCCTTAAGTTAGGCAAAGAACCGAATTTTGGGCACAAGTGCCGATTGGAGTCATTTTTTCGACGAAACGTTTCCACAGCTTACGTTGGGAAAATTCCGGCTATGTCATTTATATTTTTTGCGGATTTTTCCGAGAGACGAAACATTTTGGACCAACGGGAGGGTGACATGTGTCACCCTCACATTGGAAGCTAGGGGCGGCAACCCTTGGACGATTTGGTCACGTTTTCAAGGCCAATTGGCTCCTTGTTTTGGCCTTGTTTTGTGGCTTGTTTGGTGCCATGTTTTGTGCCTTGTTTTGTGGTGTAGGGGTTAGGGTGCACTTGGCTTGATCAAGGCCTTACACTTGCCTTGCACTTGGCTTGATCAAGGCCATTGGTTTCCCTATAAATACCCCTCCCTTGTGAAGACTTATTCATTCACTCCTCACTTTGTCTAAGTCTTGAAATCCCTCCCTCTCCCTTGTTGTTGCTCTCGTCCAACTCCCCTCTCCCCCTTAGAGAAAGGCCCTTGGCCGAGAACACCCCCTCCCCCTAGCCTAGTTGTGCTAGCCGAGCCTACCCCCCCCCCCCTGGTTGGCTTGGTGGCCGGCCTCGATAGAGGAGGAGATTTACGCTGTTGTTGCGGGAGAGTCTTGAATTTTCTGTAGAGAAATGGAACCGTATGTTTAAAAGTTAATAGACGTTTGTGACCCTTTTTAGGTGAAAGTACTAAGAGTAGCGTATTCTACTTGAGGAGTGGAAAGGGCTAGCAAGGTTGTAGTACTTGGAGCATTTTGCTTATTGTCGATACTCGTCGCGAGGTATGTGAACCTTTTCCTATCTGTTCTAGCATGATATGTGTGTAACTATGTAGTACGGTGGACGTACAGGTGCTAAGTGTATTTGTTTGGTTTAAACATAAAGTGTTATAACGGCTTTATGGGAAGTTGGTTATAACAGCTTTATGTAGGTAAGAAAATGGTTTCTCGATGTTAGAAGTTAAGAGACTTAACTTATTTGTTTTAATGTGGATGTTTGTGTAAAACCTCATTCGTGAGTAATGAGTACTTGGTTTTAAAGGGATAATGTTTTACTGATTTCGGAAATCAGAATGTGTATCGACAGACCACTGCAGCGTTAATAAAGGAAAATGTATTGAATAATGATGTGTTGTATTAAAACCAGTAGAAACCTCCATCCGCATAGAAGCTAAGATGAGACAAAATGATATTACATTTTCTAGATCATGCGCTTTGTAATAAGATCGTTATAAACAAGAATAAACGCTCACACATAAGAAATATGTTACTCAATTGTTTTAAAAGGGATTAAGACTATGAGTTATAAAACCTTTCTAAAATGAGAAACTTGAGCATTTGAAATTAGGCCAACTTGAATGTTTGGAAATAATGTGGTTACTTGATTTTTGCAAAGGAAGTATTTTGGTTTACTTAAAAGATAGTCACTCTATTTTTATATACTACGTATTGTGTGACTTATGGGAAAGTACTTTGAGTTGTGTGAAACTTGCCTATGCTTGTGATGATAGCCTTTGTTGTACAAGTGTTGTATTTACGTATTCTGCGTCTCTCGATAGAGGTAGGTTGACTTGTTGAGAACTTACTTGGACGTCTTTGGCGATGTGGAGAATTCCACGGTATGTTTCCATTTTGATTCTTGTCTTGTTGTTGATGTCACACGGGCATGTCTACACCGAGGTAGAATTCGGGCATGTGGCCACGCGGCGGGGTTGATTACCCGATATATTGTTATTGTGGTTACATGGACATGTCTACACCGAGGTAATTCGGGGCATGTGGCCGTGCGGCGGGGTTGATCACCCAAGATATTATTGTTGATGTCACATGGACGTGTCTACCGTCTGCAGTCGGGGCATGTGGCCATGGGGCATTGGTATTATTGTTGCATCATGGACATGTCTACACCGTCTGAGTCGGGCATGCGGCCGTGATCGAACATGATTGATGTTGTGGGCGTGAGACCCAGTTATATTTGAGTGATGACTTGAGGCGTGAGTCACGATCGACATGATCGCTTTTATGTTGTGAATCGTAGTTTGGTTATCATACATGTCTCTGCTTTATATAGACTAGTATGATTTCATTTCTGATATTTCTGATTTCACATACTTGGTACTGTTGTCTTGACCTCGCCCGGAGGCTGCGTTCATCTGCGCAGTAGAGTACATCGGCCGTGGATCCTCGCTCTTAGGATCTCGGTTCAGCGTTTTAGGAAGCTCGTTTTCCGAGGCTTATCTTTTGGTATGTGTTCCACGAGTTGTAGGTTCTTGTACATTCGGGGTATGGCGAAGGCCCGTCCGTCATAGTTGTTGTAAATCTTAGAGGTGCATGTAATCTTGTTGTGGGCGGGGTTTGTAAAAGGATTAAACTGCTCGTTTTGAAAGAGTTGTATTTATATATGTTATTGGAAGGTAACCGCTGGGTTGGCCTGCTTATGATCATATATCTTGTTTCTTGTTTAAAGTTTTATTTTCATTGGTTTTCTCGATGTTGTGTCACTAGGGTGCCCGGATAAGGCACCGATGCGCCCCGGGCAGTCGTTACAATTGTGTAGAAGTTGGTTAGAACTTAAGGGTGGTTTAGAGCGGGTTGGGCGCTCAGAGTTGGAGCTAAACATTGCTAAGGATCGACATCTCTACTTGGATAATTATGGGCTTATCGAGGTAATTATCTTGTCCCCCTATTGTAATTGGAAATTACATGTTGTTAGAATATATAGTTGAAGTATACTATATATAGAACTGAACTTAGTGTTGTGGAAATGTCCTTGGACTTAAGCTCAAGAATCGAATCAGTAATTACGTGGGGATTCAGATGGACTTGTGTAGTTTGACGGTGGGAAGGGCTGCCCAATTTCCCGTAGGATCTTGTATCTAGATTTATTCTACCGAGTAGTCTAGACTTTGATAGACTTGTGTAACCTGTATAGGTTGAATGTTCTGCGAGTAGCATGGGCTACTTGAGAAGGTGGACCAGGCTAGCCGGGTTATAGCCGTGGAGCGATTTGCTAATAGTCGATAATCGTCGCGAGGTATGTGAACCTCTTCCTATCTCTTCTAGCATGATATGTGTATAACTATATAGTACGGTAGACGTACGTGTGTTAATTGAACATAGTTGTACGGCAATGTCTTTTGACTTAAGCCCGAATAATAATAATCTTGAAGTAGTTCAAGAGAATTAGAACTGCTTTTAAAAGGAGAGTAATACTTGGTTTTAAAAGCTTAAGAGTTATACTAGCTTTATGGGAAGTTAGGTATAACGGCTTAAGAAAGATAAAACGAATGTTTTAATTATTTTAGAAGTTAAGAGACTTGATCTTGTAAGATAAGAGACTTAACTTAAATGAATTATATGAATTTTGTGCGAAACCTCATTCGTGAGTAATGAGTACTTGATTTTTTAAAAGGGATAATGTTTTACTGATTTCGGAAATCAGAATGTGTATCGACAAACCAACTGCGGCGTTAATAAAGGGAAATGTTTTGATTAATGAAGTATTAATAAAACCGGAGAAACTTCCATCCGCATAGAAGCTAAGATGAGACAAAATGATATTTCCTAGATCATGCGTAGTAGTAAGATTGTTATAAACAAGAATATCCTACTCACATATAAGGCTTATGTTTCTTAGATGGTTTAAAAGAGAATTATATTCTTAAATGAATAAAACTGTGAACTACGAAACCTTTCTAAATAAGAAACATGAACATTTGAAATTAGGCAAACTTGGACGTTTGGAAAATAATGTTGTTACTTGAGTTTTACAAAGAGAAGTGTTTTGATTTACTTCAAAAGATAATCACTCTATTTTCATATACTACGGGTATTGTGTGACTTTTGTGAAAGTAACGTATCTTTGAAAAGAGTTAATGTACGAAGTATTTTGGGGATAAAAACCCGATCTTGTTAATCATATAGTAGAAAGTGCCTTGTGTGAATAACTTGATTGTATTGGTTTGTGATAGCATTGTAATACTTTCTTATTGATTTGATAAGTAAACATGCTAGGATGCTACGTGTGTTAGTATCTTGTGATGTTTGTGTAAAGGGGTTTTTCCTTTGTTGTGCTTATGTTGTTTAACGATAAGCTGTTATGATAGTATTATACATCACTCATCTCTTGAGATGATTAGGGTTGGCGCCTCCGTGCGGGGTAGACTTCGCGGGTCGATGGACCTATGATTCGAGACTACCTCATGCGGGTCCAGGGGGCCTATGCGGAACTGCGGGAGTTCCAGGTTAGGATGCGGCCCTTGTGGTCATGCGGTCCTTGTGGCCATGCGGACGGCGAGTCCAGGACGCTGCCGGGGAGTAGCTACCCTCGATGCGGGGTTATACCTCATGCGGGCCGATCTGATTGGCCTATGCGGAGCTGCGGGAAGTTCCAGGACTAGATGCGCACATTAGATACTGCGGGCGAGTGGCCAGCTTTGATCATGTGACGGTCTAGACAGATCTCATGATACAGTTTATGACCTTGTTGGTACTGTGGGTTTTAGTAGTCGGCTAAGCCGTACTTACCGTCTGATTGTATTATAACACAGGTGGGACCTGGTGTTCATGTGTGTTCCTTGGTGCTTTCATATCATAGACTGCCGGCAGTGAGGAATGTGCTCCACGGGCACGATTGATGTTGTGGGCGTGAGACCCATTGTTAAATTTGAGTGATGACTTGAGGGCGTGAGTCCCTGACTTGACATATTTGTTTATTTATTGTGAATCGTAGTTTGGTTATCATACATGTCTCCGCTTTGTATAGACTACTATGATTTCATTCTGATATTTATTTTGATTTCACATACTTGGTACTGTTGTGCCCGACCTCGCCCGGGGCTGCGTTCATGCCGCAGTAAAAGGTACACTATCGTTGATCCTCGGATCACGATTCAGCGTTTGAAAGCTCCGTTTCTCGGAGGCTTATCGATGGTATAGTCCTGTTGTTGTAGGTGTTTACATTCGTGGTATGGCGGGCCCGCCCCGCCATTGTTGTCGTATCATTTCTTAGAGGTGCAGTAATGCTTGTTGTGGCGGGGTTTGTAAAAAAGGATTAAAGCGTTCATGTTGAAAAAGTTGTTATTTATATATATCTTGAAGGCAAGTTTTTCTCAGATTATTGTTTCATATTTCATAATATGTCTTGTATCGTTTTATGTTCTGCTGATTACTCTGATGTTGTATCACTAGGGTGCCCGGGGTAAGGCACCAGTCACGGGCCCGGAATCGGGTCGTGACAACATACTTCCAACATCAATTTACCTCAAATGAACAAGTCACACAGACTTACTAAAATCAAGTCACATAGACTTTTCAATTAACCATGTCAGAGAAGGAAGGATAATTTACTTGTTACAATCACTTCCCTTCCTTTCCACTTGATAACCGGCTCGCCGGGAAATTAGAATCGAACCAATCTCTCTCTGTAGTCAACGTTGGCACAACAAGAAGCCAACTAGTCCATACCCCTAATGACCTCAAAGTGCATCGTATCCAAATCTACCCAGTCTACTAGGGTCCGACGATCAGACATCATGTAACGACTGCTAGGGGCGTTCATCGTGCCTTACCAGGCACCCTAGTGATACATACATCAGAGAAAATCAGCGGAACACAAAACAAGAGTCATTTAACAAGAGATAAATGAATAAGCAACCAACAAGCAGTTGCCTTCAGTATATACATAAAACCTGAACAGTTTAATCCTTTTACAACCCTGCCCACCACAGTACTACGCACTCTAAGATATCTGACGACTATGACGGACAGGGGCCGCCATACCCCGAATGTACAAGAACCTACAACTCGAGGAACACCTACAAAGATAAGCCTCCGAGAAACGGAGCTTCAAATGCGCTGAATCATGATCCTATGAGCGAGGAACCACGACCGATGTACCTCTACTGCGGCGTGAGCGCGGCCGAAGAGTCGGTCAACAGTACCAAGTATGTGGCTGTAAAATCGTAAATGAAATCATACTAGTCTATATAAAGCAGGAGACATGTATGATAACCAAACTACAGTTCACAACATAAAACAGTCATCACTCCAATATAACTATGGGTCTTACGCCCACAACATCAATCAGGTTCGCATTATGGCCGTATGCCCCCGGAATACTGCATCGGTGTAGACATGTCCATGATGCAACAATAATACCAATGTCCCATGGCCACATGCCCCCGGAATTCTGCATCGGTGTAGACATGTCCATGTGACCTCAACAACAAGACAGCAATCCAAAATGGAAGCATACCCGTGCGCTACGCATCGTGTCAGTATGTCCAAAGGGAAACAATAAGACAACATTCCAAATGGACGCATACCCGTGCGCTACGCATCGTGTCAGTATGTCCAAAGGAAATCACAAGGCGATAATCAAAATGGAAACATACCCGTGCGCTACGCATCGTGTCAGTATATCCAAAGCGATTAACCACAAGACCTTAACCAAAATGGAAGCATACCCGTGCGCTACGATCGTGTCGGTATGTCCAAAGCGATTAACAACAATAATACTATCAGCGAACGTGCTGCGGAATTTCTCCACACGCAAGACGTCCAAGTAAGTTCTCAACTACCAACCGACTCTATCGAGAGACGCGGTAATACGTAAACACAACGATTGTACAATAAAGGCTATCATCACAAGCATAGGCAAGTTTCACAACAACAAGCATAGGCAAGTTTCACACAACTCAAAGTACTTTCATTTTATGCGAGTCCGGTTTTTAACCCCAAAGTACTACATACGTTAAGTTCTTTTAAAAGAGATCCATTACTTTTATAAAAGTCACCCGATACCTGTAGTATTAGAATGACCAACCCACCTTCCTTTTCAAAATCAAGCAACAACATTCTTTTCCTAAGTTCCGGTTGCCTAGTTTCAATTACTCAAGCTTCTCATTTTCAAATGGTTTCATAGTTCCCAAACTTAATCACTTGATTCCTTTTAGAACAATTGAGTAACATATGTCATATACGTGAGTAGTTTATTCTTGTTTATAACGATCTTATTACAAAGACCATGATCTAGAAAATGTAATATCATTGTGTCTCAACTAAGCTTCTATGCAGATGGAGGTTTCTACTGGTTTTCATACAACACATCATTATTCAATAAATTTTCCTATATTAACGCTGCAGAGGTCTGTCGATACACATTCTGCTTCCCAAATCGGTAAACATTATCCCTTTAAAACCAAGTACTCATTACTCACGAATGAGGTTTCACACAAACATCCATATTACAACTAATTAGTTAAGTCTCTTATCTTATAAGATCAAGTCTCTTTACTTCTAACATCATTAAACCATTTTCACTTACATAAGGTCGTTATAACTAACTGCCCATAAAGCTATTATAACACCCTATGTTTTAAACCAACCAAATCACTTAGCACGTATGACGTCTGCACTACATAGTTCACAACAATCATGCTAGAAAAGATAGGAAGAGGTTCACATACCTCGCGACGATTTATCGACAATAAGCAAAATGCTCCAAGTACTACAACCACTAGCCCTTTCCACTCCTTGAGTAGAATACGCTACTCTTAGTACTTTCACCTATAAAGGTCACAAACGCCTATTAACCCCAAAACACAAGTTTCTATCTTTCTATAGAAAATTTGGCGACTCCCCACGCCAACAGTAAATCTCCTCTCTATCGAGGCTACCAAGCCAACCGGGGTTTACACGCCTAACCTGACGTGTACAATTCTACACAAGTCTCTTCGCTGATACTATGTAAATACAGATTGATTCGATTCTTTATTCTTCAGGCTTAAGTCAAAAGACATTGCCGAATACTAAGTATAGTTCCATATATAGTATACTTCAACTATATATTCTACAAACATGTAATTTCCAATTACAATAGAGGGACAAGATAAATACCTCGACAAGCCCAAAATTATCCAAGTTATAATGTCGATCCTGAGCAAGGGTTAGCTCCTCGTGCGCTCCAAACCACTCCGAACAACCCTTAGAAGTTCTAACCAACTTCTACTCAAATACTTCAACCAACTATGAAGATTTCCTTAGGGTTTCGGTTTGAGACTAAAAGGACAAAAGGTAGTATTTCCGGACTCTACGTAAAGAGGTATCTTTGGAATACTACAAGGTACAAGGCTAAGGTATTTTGGGCATTATAACAATACTAGGGGAGTATTTCTATACCACAACAAGGGGTATTATACGAAAACAACTAGGCTAGGGGGGGGGGTACCCCACGGCTAGCACCACAAAGGGGGGGGAGGGGAACCCCTCGGCCAAAGGCCACACGAAAAGGGGGAGGGGGGAGGCTCTCGGCTAAGAGCTCACAAAGGGGGAGGAGAGGGTTTCAAGACTTGGAAGTTTTTGGAATGGATGAAGTCTTCACACTTAGGGGGGTATTTATAGCCAAACCAAAGGCCAACCAAGGGCCAAGATCCTTCCAAGTGTATAGCAAGTGTAAGGGCAAGATTAAGCCAAGTGCACCCTAACCCCTACTCCACCAAACATGCCACAAAACATTGCACAAAACAATGCCACAACAAGGCACCAATCGGCCAAGGCCAAACCGACCCTAAGGCGTCCACTTGAGGGTGACAAGTGTCACCCTCTTGTTGGCCCAAAATGTTCCGCCGCTCGGAAAAATCCGCAAAAATACAAAACGACATAGCCGGAATTTTCCCTTCGCAAGTTACGCAAAACGTTTCGTCGAAAAACGACTCTAACCGGGTGTTGTGCACAAAGGTAACTTCGGCCAAGCCACCTAGGCGGGGGTGACACGTGTCACCCTCCTATTGGCCCTCATAAAACGTCTTTCGAAAAAATATCCACAATACCGGAAATCTCAAAAACAAAGCGGGCCCCACAAAACCGTAAATTTCTCCCGTGGGCCCCACGTGACCATTTCCGAAAATAAAATCTCAAAATTCTAATATAATCTATGAAGTCCAAATACCAAATCTGGGAATCCAATTCCCATTAACGAACCTTTTTCTTCACAAATAACCGGAAACTTTTCCGTCGAAAACTCACATCTTTCTTTCTTTTCAAAATTTTCTGCCGTACTCTCGTACGTACGTCCTCACATACATACCCTGCAACTACGGGGTATAACATTCTCCCCTCCTTAGAAACATTCGTCCCGAATGTTCCTTCTCAAGACGGATATCGATGAAGTTCCTCTAACAAGTTGTCAACGCCACAGCTTGGCCACGAAATAACACACGTCCTCTTCTTTCCTTACTCGTCGTGCCCTTCTCGAACACTTGAACTCTCCCAGTACGTACCATACTTCAGTCATTACTTCCGTTCCCGAAAATCTCTGGAGTCACTACCTCCAAACTTGGTCATCTTACCAACCTCAAACTTCCTTAAGGCCATTCCCGGCCTTTACGAACCGCTTCTGGTCGAACGCGTCCACGAACTCATACGATGGTCACACAAACTTGGGCCTAGCATCCTCGTGACCCTACCACTGGCGGGACCACCAGAACTGACCCACCCCAAACCGGGTTCTGGTTGACCGCAAATGGTCCTCAACCCGACCCCAACGCGCTAAACTCTTGTTCCCGATCCTAACAATCTTACTAATTCACATCATGAAAGCTACCACTTCCATCTCACACTACCCACGGACTTATCACACAAATAAATCCCACGTATACTACTACTCTGATAAGGGTCAAACATAAAACGAATCTTTAATCTCAAGACGACCTTACCCCTAAGGTCTCAGTCGTGACATAGTCTAAGGTTCACACTTACCATGCCCCCATACGTATCCTCCCAACTAAGCATGTTTTCTAACTCATAATTAACACAACGCTATTCGTACATAGCACATAATAATGAGACCATCATAACAAGCATACCAAAACTCTAGAGGGTTAAGGATATACCTGAAGCTACCGCTCCACTCTAATCATAGGCCTGCCCTGCAGGGCGCATAACTGTAGAAGGCGATGAACCAGCCACTGATCCGGTAGGCTGAGTCGTAACATCCGCGCTTCCCTTGGTCGGACAGTTCCTCGCAAAATGGCCCTGCTGGCCGCATGCAAAACAAACTCCCAACCTAGCACGACACTCTCCAAAATGGAGTCTACCACAATGGTCACAACGAGGTAGGGGTGGCTTCAGCTGGTTAACACCCCTGCTCTGCCGAAAATCTGAACCCTTGGAGCCCTGACCTGCTCCTGAAGACGGTGGAGGACCACTCTGCATGCGGTGGGGTATATAACTAGCTCTTCTTGAGGCGGTCCGCCTCGAAAGCCACCAGGACCCTGGTCCCCGCCCTCTTCGCGATCCAGTCATTCCGTCGACCTCTCCGTGCCTCACATCCTGGTCGTGAGCTGCATGCGGGCAATGTCCATGCGGTGAAGAGCTACTCCCGAACATGCCTCGACATGTAATCATCGAGCCAGAACATATCGGTGCACTCGATCCTCCATACTAGCTACCAACGCTGACGGGGCGCCAATGAGTCGAACTCCACATTGTACTCCCGAACCGTGCCCGCTCTGTCTAAGCATCAAAAATCTGTTACGGCGTGCCCTCCTCATCTGCGGAGGCAAGAAGTGCGTGAGAAAGCCCCGAAAACTCATCCCATACTGCTGGAGTGCATGCTCTCCCGAAAGCTCCATGAATCAAACCAATCGATCGCGGTATCACGCGGCCGATGCGAACTAAAGGTCACAGACTCGGTCTCTGAAGCCTTGATCACCGCGTGATCTGGCCAGAATCGCCGGATGAACTCCTGCGATCATCCTCGTGCCTCGACCCATAAAACTCGCGGGCTATAACTCGTAAAGTCCGTAGCCTCAAACTATCTGCTCGGGGTGAACCATCGTGCTCGAACTGGAACTGCAGATCCACCTATCCTCATATCTGCCACGACCACGGCGCCAAAGAATCCATCTCCTTGTAACCCATCTCCTCCGCCCCGGTGTGGGATGGAGGCTCAGTGCAGTAGTCTCACGCCCACGCCGCGCTCTAACTCGCTGGGGTGGCGGCGCCACAAAACCCGCCGTCAAGCCTGACCTCGTCTTGTCGGGCTGCGCCTCGTTCTCTCAGATCTCACTAGCGGCACCCTCGGCGCCTTGCCCTCCGGGCTCTGGTTGCCTTGCGAGGAGGCATAACTGGTAAAAACGAGATACGTCAGAGGGGTCCAACTTACAACACAGCTCTAAGGCACGATCTCAGAATGAGAAGAATGGAAACCAATCCTAAATGTCCTGCAGCCTCCTGATTATAGATGTGGTGCACAACACATCGATAATCAAGACTCTACTAGACACGGTCTGTAGACACTTTCCGAGGATTAACTGCTCTGATACCACTTTTGTAACGACCCGTTCGGGGCCAAGCATCGTGCCTTACCCTGGGCACCCTAGTGATACATACATCAGAGAAAATCAGCGGAACACAAAACAAGAGTCATTTAACAAGAGATAAATGAATAAACAGGCCAACCAAAACAGTTGCCTTCAGTATATACATAAAACCTGAACAGTTTAATCCTTTTACAACCCTGCCCACAACAGTACTACAGACCTCTAAGATATACAATGACTATGACGGGACAGGGCCCCGCCATACCCCTGAATGTACAAGAACCTACAACTCAGGGAACACCTACCAAAAGATAAGCCTCCGGAGAAACGGAGCTTCAAATCTGTTGGCGTGATCCTATGAGCGAGGAACCACGACCGATGTACCTCTACCTGCGGCATGACGCGGCCCGAAGAGGTCGATAACAGTACCAAGTATGTGAAACTGCATAAAATCAGAAATGAAATCATACTAGTCTATATAAAGCAGGAGACATGTATGATAACCAAACTACAGTTCACAACATAAAACAGTCATCACTCCAATATAACTATGGGTCTCACGCCCACAACATCAATCAGGTTCGCATTATGGCCGCATGCCCCCGGAATACTGCATCGGTGTAGACATGTCCATGATGCAACAATAATACCAATGTCCCATGGCCACATGCCCCCGGAATTCTGCATCGGTGTAGACATGTCCATGTGACCTCAACAACAAGACAGCAATCCAAATGGAAGCATACCCGTGCGCTACGCATCGTGTCAGTATGTCCAAAGGGAAAAAATAAGACAACATTCCAAATGGACGCATACCCGTGCGATACGCATCGTGTCAGTATGTCCAAACGGAAATCACAAGGCGATAATCAAAATGGAAACATACCCGTGCGCTACGCATCGTGTCAGTATATCCAAAGCGATTAACCACAAGACCTTAACCAAAATGGAAGCATACCCGCGCCACGATCGTGTCGGTATGTCCAAAGCGATTAACAACAATAATACTATCAGCGACGCGTGCGGTGGAATTTCTCCGTCGCCGCACGCCCAAGTAAGTTCTCAACTACCAACCGACCCTCTATCGAGACGCGTAACACGTAAACACAACGATTGTACAATAAAGGCTATCATCACAAGCATAGGCAAGTTTCACAACAACAAGCATAGCAAGTTTCACACAACTCAAAGTACTTTCATTTTATGCGAGTCCGGGTTTTTAACCCCAAAGTACTACATACGTTAAGTTCTTTTAAAAGAGATCCATTACTTTTATAAAAGTCACCCGATACGTAGTATTAGAATGACCAACCCACCTTCCTTTTCAAAATCAAGCAACAACATTCTTTTCCTAAGTTCCGGTTGCCTAGTTTCAATTACTCAAGCTTCTCATTTTCAAATGGTTTCATAGTTCCCAAACTTAATCACTTGATTCCTTTTAGAACAATTGAGTAACATATGTCATATACGTGAGTAGTTTATTCTTTTTTATAACGATATTATTACAGCAGCAATGATCTAGAAAATGTAATATCATTTTGTATCATCTTAACGTCTTTGCAGATGGAGGTTTCTTATGGTTTTAATACAACACATCATTATTCAATACATTTTCCTTTATTAACGCTGCAGTGGTCTGTCGATACACATTCCGATTCCCAAATCAAGAAACATTATCCCTTTAAAACCAATTACTCATTACTCACGAATGATGTTTCACACAAACATCCACATTAAAACAAATAATTTAAGTATCTTATCTTATAAGATCAAGTCTCTTAACTTCTAACATCAGTAAACCATTTTCACTTAAATAAGGTCGTTATAACTAACTTCCCATAAAGCTATTATAACACCCTATGTTTTAAACCAACCAAATCACTTAGCACATGTACGCTCACCGCACTACATAGTTCACAACAATCATGCTAGAAAAGATAGGAAGAGGTTCACATACCTCGCGACGATTTATCGACAATAAGCAAAATGCTCCAAGTACTACAACCTTGCTAGCCCTTTCCACTCCTCGAGTAGAATACGCTACTCTCAGTACTTTCACCTATAAAGGTCACAAACGTCTATTAACCCCAAAACACAAGTTTCTATCTTTCTATAGAAAATTTGGCGACTCCCCACAACAGAAATCTCCTCTATCGAGGCCGCTACCAAGCCAACCAGGGGGTTTACACGCCTAACCTGACGTGTACAATTCTACACAAGTCTCTCGCAATACTGATCATGTAAATACTGATTCGATTCGGTTCTTTATTCTTCAGGCTTAAGTCAAAAGACATTGCCGAATACTAAGTATAGTTCCATATATAGTATACTTCAACTATATATTCTACAAACATGTAATTTCCAATTACAATAGAGGGACAAGATAAATACCTCGACAAGCCCAAAATTATCCAAGTTATAATGTCGATCCCGAGCAAGGTTTAGCTCACCGTGCGCTCCAAACCACTCCAACAACCCTTAGAAGTTCTAACTAACTTCTACTCAAATACTTCAACCAACTGAAGATTTCCTTGGGGTTTTGGTTTGAGACTAAAAGGACAAAAGGTAGTATTTCCGACTCTACGTAAAGAGGTATCTTTGGAATACTACAAGGTACAAGGCTAAGGTATTTTGGGCATTATAACAATACTAGGGAGTATTTCTATACCACAACAAGGGTATTATACGAAAACAACTAGGCAGGGGTACCCTTGGCTAGCACCACAAAAGTGGGAGGGAACCCTGCCAAAGGCCACACGAAAAGGGGGAGGAGGCTCTGCCAAGAGCTCACAAAGGGGAGGAGAGGGTTTCAAGACTTGGAAGTTTTGGAATGGATGAAGTCTTCAC
This sequence comes from Przewalskia tangutica, assembly GCA_029844215.1. Classification (NCBI taxonomy): domain Eukaryota; kingdom Viridiplantae; phylum Streptophyta; class Magnoliopsida; order Solanales; family Solanaceae; genus Przewalskia; species Przewalskia tangutica. Next base: position 27,034,558 of record CM056728.1, on the reverse strand, counting down.
ACTTGAGTGGTATATATAGCAAAACCAAAGGCCAACCAAGGGCCAAGATCCTTCCAAGTGTATAGCAAGTGTAAGGGCAAGATTAAGCCAAGTGCACCCTAACCCCTACTCCACCAAACATGCCACAAAACATTGCACAAAACAATGCCACAACAAGGCACCAATCGGCCAAGGCCAAACCGACCCTAAGGCGTCCTGAGGGTGACAAGTGTCACCTCTTGTGGGCCAAAAATGTTCCGCCGCTCGTAAAAATCCGCAAAAATACAAAACCACATCGCCGGATTTTTCCATTCGCAAGTTACGAAAAAGTTTTCGTCGAAAAACGACTCTAACCGGGTGTTGTGCACAAAGGTAACTTCGGCCAAGCCACCTAGGCGGGGGTGACACGTGTCACCCTCCTATTGGCCCTCATAAAACGTCTTTCGAAAAAATATCCACAATACCGGAAATCTCAAAAACAAAGCGGGCCTACAAAACAGAATTTCTCCGTGGGCCCACGTGACCATTTCCGAAAATAAAATCTCAAAATTCTAATATAATCTATGAAGTCCAAATACCAAATCTGGGAATCCAATTCCCATTAACGAACCTTTTTCTTCACAAATAACCGGAAACTTTTCCGTCGAAAACTCACATCTTTCTTTCTTTTCAAAATTTTCTGCCGTACTCTCGTACGTACGTCCTCACATACATACCCTGCAACTACGGGGTATAACACATCACCGGGCAATTCTTATATACCCGCCCAGCTACCACCCAATCACTCACGGGTGTAGCTACCTCGAAAGATTCTTATGGATTCAGGCTCTATTCTTACTGATCGTACTCTTTCCGTACTCCCAAACATATTCTTGCAAACGTACATAACCTCCATACTGATTCTGGCCTCCAATCTTTGGAGTTACTAAATCAAACAATATAAGGCCATTTCTGGCCCTTACGACCCGGTTCCGGTGGAACGCATCCACGAACCCGTAAAATGATTAACTAGTCTTCGGCCTTGCATCCTCGTGACCCTGTCACGTAGAGGGACTACTACCAACTAATCCCACTCCATATCAGGCTATGGGGCGACCCGTAATAGGTCCTCAACCCGACCCACCGTCGCACTTAACTCTTACCCTTAGTCTGAATTAAGTTTTATTGCCTGAGAAGGCCTTATATACCTAAGGTCTCGGCGGTTATCAATATTCTTAGGCTCGCAATTTCCATGCTCCACGCTTACCTTAACAGTCCCCCTGTAAACGGGTAAAATAGCTTCTCATTAGCTCTCAATCGTGTTGACTTGGTCACAACAACCACACTTACTCTATACGGATCTCATCCGTACAATTCTCTTAAGCATACTACGTAGTTTAATCTATTAACATAGTCTTTCATTAAGTCCCTTAATCATAACTTCTTAAGGGCTCATTTCCTTCTCAGACAGCTCATCATCTCCTAATTTCTCACATTAGCACGTAAAACTTTGATGAGAATTCATTAAACTGTTTTATACCTTTCCGGTATCTATTTAGTCCTTACCAATTCTTGGTAATCTAAAATCATTCTAGGCAACACGCGCCTGACCCTCATACATAAATCCGTATAGCTGTATGTCAATACCAACTACACCACAATTTATACCAACCTGGATACGCAATCCACGTAATCCTTCCTGGGTCACTGCTGCCTTTCTCATAGCTGCAATCAACATAACTCGTTAGGGAGAGACGACCCTAACAACACAGCTCTATCGCACGATCTCGGAGTGAGAAGAATGGAAACAAATCCTAAATGTCCTGCACCCTCCTGGTTATAGATGTGGTGTACAACACACCGATAACCAAGACTCTACTAGACACGGTCTGTAGACACTTTTCGAGGACTAACTGCTCTGATACCACTTTTGTCACGACCCGACCCCGGGCCCGCGATTGGTGCCCTACCTGGGCACCCATACAGGTAACCATCAGAGAAAGTCAGCGGAACATACATAAAACACACAACTTAAATCAGTAAGAAGTAAACAACAGGCTAGCCGATAAGGCTGCCTTCCTGGTTATAGATGTGCATAAATAATCAAAAGCAGTTACATCCTTTTTCTTTACAAACCGACCCACATACATGACTACAGACCTCTAAGAATTTTTATATAATAACTATGACGGGACAGGGCCCCGCCATACCCCTGAATGTACAACAACCGACAATACCAGGGATCTGAACCAAAGATAAGCCTCCGGAGTAATGGAGCTTCTCAACAGCTGAACAGTGATCCTAAGATGGAGGATCAGCAAGCTATGTACCTCAACCTGTGACATGAATGCAACCCCCCGAAGGAGGTCAGTACAACATGTACCAACTACATACCAGGCCTTTGAAACACTTAGGAACTCCTAATGCAACTGGACATAAACCGCCTCAAAGTTGACTAAAACCCGTCCGAAACATTCTGTCAACCTATCTTTCTAAAATTTAAATCTTAATTCCTTTCGTACGTTCTCATAAGCATGACCTGAATTACGGGGTGTAACAAATAGTCAATGCCATTCTCGGCTAATATGAGCAACAATGCAAAGTCTTTTCTAATTCTTTTTCAATCCATATTGTCGTTCTCACATGTTATATAGTCGCAACCAACTTTACTAATTATAATCTCCTCTTTATATAACATGCGACGACTAAAACTAATAACTAAATTGAATTACAATCTTAAAGGCTAATCATGCTAGTTTCAGATTTTGCTTCCAAATATTCCATAACACTTATCAATCTTCATAATGTAATTCACATAATCAATTACCAATCTACTACAACATGTAGTCTTTAATTACAAAGGTAAGATTATGATTTACCTTGATATGCCCAAATATAACTCCAAGATTCAAAGTCGCTCCTTAGCAACTTAGCTCCTTTCCTCACACTCCAATCCGCTATTTGAAGCCCTTAGAAGTTCATAAACAACTTCCCTTCAATTTCCAAACAAAACTTATGAAAACAACTTAGGTTTTCATCTTGCGACTAACGTGAAAACGTAGTTTTTCCGGGATCTTCCAATTGAGATAACCTTATACTCTTAGGAACCTTGGGTTTAAGTATTGTGAATTATGGACAACAAACAAATTTTTTTTGTGAGGGTTAGGGCTCAATGCCGAGAGCCTCTATGAACAAGAACAAGATTTGAAATTTTTCTAAGTGTCCAATTAGTCTTGCACTAGTAATGGATATATAAAGAGATCAATGGCCAAGATTAAAACACTTGTGTGGCTTGGATTTGGATGACTTAAATATCAAGAGTCAACTTGTCCACTTGTCTTGGTCTTTCTCGCCCAACATGGGCATGTGGAGGGTGACACGTGTCGCCCTCCGGTTGGTCCAAAAGATTTCATTTCCCGAAATTCCGATAAATTCTATAAGTCTCAAATATCAAATTCGGGAACTCAATTCTCATTAATAAACATTTTTCCTTCCTGAGGTTCGGAAGAGTTCTTAGAAGGAGCAAATCTTTCTTTCGTTCAAATTTAAGTCGTAACTTTCCACGTACGTTCTCTTACACGTGTCTTGGAATTACGGGGTGTAACATTCTGTTATACCCCGTAGTTGCAGGGTATGTATGTGAGGACGTACGTACGAGAGTACGGCAGAAATTTTGAAAAGAAAGAAAGATGTGAGTTTTCGACGGAAAAGTTTCCGGTTATTTGTGAAGAAAAAGGTTCGTTAATGGGAATTGGATTCCCAGATTTGGTATTTGGACTTCATAGATTATATTAGAATTTTGAGATTTTATTTTCGGAAATGGTCACGTGGGCCCACGAGAAATTCTGTTTTGTGGGCCCGCTTTGTTTTGAGATTTCGGTATTTTGGATATTTTCTAAGACGAAATATTAGGCGAATCGGGCGACACGTGTCACCCCACGTGGCACCCTTGGCGAATTTACCTTTGTGCACAACACCCGATTAAGTCGCTTTTTAAACGTTTTGCATAACTTGCGAGGGGAAAATTCCGACTATGTCGTTTTGTATTTTTGCGGATTTTTCCGAGCGACGGAACATCTTTGGGCCAACGAGAGGGTGACACTTGTCACCCTCAAGTGACGGTTTGGGTAGGCAAGGGGGGGACGTCTTCCTCCCTTGTTTTGTGCCTTGTTTTGGCCTTGTTTGGTGCATTGTTTTGTGGAGTAGGGTTTAGGGTGCACTTGGCTTGATCTTGGCCTTACACTTGCCTTGCACATGGCTTGATCTTGGCCATTGGTTGGCCTTTGGTTTTGCTATAAATACCCCCCTTATGTTGATGAACTCTTCATCCACAAATGAAACCTTCCAAGCCTAAAATCCCTCCCTCCTCTAGTGTTGAGTTCGTCCAACTCATCCCCCCCCTCTTTTGAGAGTCTTGGCCGAGGGCCTCCTCCCTCCCCCTTTGTGGTGCCTTGGCCGTGGGGTACCCCCCCCCCCCTAGCCTAGTTGTTTTCGTATAATACCCCTTGTTGTGGTATAGAAATACTCCCCTAGTATTGTTATAATGCCCAAAATACCTTAGCCTTGTACCTTGTAGTATTCCAAAGATACCTCTATACGTAGAGCCCGGAAATACTACCTTTTGTCCTTTTTAGTCTCAAACCGAAACCCTAAGGAAATCTTCATAGTTGGTTGAAGTATTTGAGTAAGTTAGTTAGAACTTCTAAGGGTTGTTTGGAGCGCACTGAGGTGAGCTAAACCTTGCTCGGGATCGACATTTAACTTGGATAATTATGGGATTATCGAGGTAATTATCTTGTCCCTCTATTGTAATTGGAAATTACATGTTTGTTAGAATATATAGTTGAAGTATACTATATATGGAACTATACTTAGTATTTGGCAATGTCTTTTGACTTAAGCTGAAGAATAAAGAATCGAATCGAATCAGTATTTACATGGGGTGTATTGCGGTAGACTTGTGTAGTATTCTTGAGTAGAATTGTACACGCCCTGTTAGGCGTGTAAACCCCCTGGTTGGCTTGGTAGCGGCCTCGATAGAGGAGGAGATTTCTGTTGTTGCGGGAGGAGTCGCCGAATTTTTCTGTAGAAAGATAGAAACTTGTGTTTTGGGGTTAATAGACGTTTGTGACCTTTATAGGTGAAAGTACTAAGAGTAGCGTATTCTACTCGAGGAGTGGAAAGGGCTAGCAAGGTTGTAGTACTTGGAGCATCTTGCTTATTGTCGATAAATCGTCGCGAGGTATGTGAACCTCTTCCTATCTTTTCTAGCATGATTGTTGTGAACTATGTAGTACGGTAGACGTACATGTGCTAAGTGATTTGGTTGGTTTAAAACATAGGGTGTTATAATAGCTTTATGGGAAGTTAGTTATAACGACCTTATGTAGGTGAAAATGGTTTACCGATGTTAGAAGTTAAGAGACTTGATCTTATAAGATAAGAGACTTAACTTATTTGTTTTAATGTGGATGTTTGTGTGAAACCTCATTCGTGAGTAATGAGTACTTGGTTTTTAAAGGGATAATGTTTCTTGATTTGGAAATCGTAATGTGTATCGACAGCACCGCTGCAGCGTTAATAAAGGAAAATGTATTGAATAATGATGTGTTGTATTAAAACCAGTAGAAACCTCCATCTGCATAGAAGCTAAGATGAGACAAAATGATATTACATTTTCTAGATCATGGCTGCTGTAATAAGATCGTTATAAACAAGAATAAACTACTCACATATATGACATATGTTACTCAATTGTTTTAAAAGAGATTAAGACTATGAGTTATGAAACCTTTCTAAAATAAGTGACTTGAGCATTTGAAAATGAGAAGCTTGAGTAATCGAACTAGGCAACCGGAACTTAGGAAAGAATGTTGTTACTTGATTTTGAAAAGGAATGTGGGTTGGTCATTCTAATACTACGGGTATCGGGTGACTTTATAAAAGTAATGGATCTCTTTTAAAAAAACTTAACGTATGTAGTACTTTGGGGTTAAAAACCCGGACTTTGGCATAAAATGAAAGTACTTTGAGTTGTGTGAAACTTGCCTATGCTTGTTGTGGAGAAACTTGCCTATGCGTGTTGTTGTGAAACTTGCCTATGCTTGTGATGATAGCCTTTGTTGTGCAAGTGTGGTATTTACGTATACCGCTCTCTCGATAGAGGCGGTCGACTTGTCGAGAACTTACTTGGGCGTCTTTGGCGGTGATGGAGAATTCCACGGGTATGTTTCCATTTTGATTACTGTCTTGTTGTTGATGTCACATGGACATGTCTACACCGAGGTAGAATTCCGGGGGCATGCGGCCATGCGGTCGGGTTGATTACCCGATGTATTGTTATTGTGGTTACATGGACATGTCTACACCGAGGTAGAATTCCGGGGGCATGTGGCCATGCGGCAGGGTTGATCACCCAGTATATTATTGTTGATGTCACATGGACGTGTCTACACCGAGGTAGAATTTCGGGGCATGTGGCCGTAGGGCATTGGTATTATTGTTGCATCATGGACATGTCTACACCGATGCAGAATTCGGGCATGCGCCGTGATGCGAACATGATTGATGTTGTGGGCGTGAGACCCATAGTTATATTTGAGTGATGACTTGAGGCGTGAGTCCTCGATCGACATGATCGCTTTTATGTTGTGATCGTAGTTTGGTTATCATACATGTCTCCGCTTTATAGACTAGTATGATTTCATTCTGATTTTCTGATTTCACATACTTGGTACCTGTTGTACTGACCTCCTTCGGGGGGCTGCGTTCATGCCGCAGGTAGAGGTACATCGGTCGTGGATCCTCGCTCTTAGGATCTCAGTTCAGCGTTTTGGGAAGCTCCGTTTCTCCGGAGGCTTATCTTTTGGTATGTGTTCCCTGAGTTGTAGGTTCTTGTACATTCAGGGGTATGGCGGGGCCCTGTCCCGTCATAGTTGTTGTAAATCTTAAGTGCAGTAATCGTTGTAAGCGTGGTTTGTAAAAAAAGGATTAAACTGTTCGTTTTGAAAGAGTTGTATTTATATATGTTATTGGAAGGTAACCGTTGGGTTGGCCTGTTTTATGATCATATATCTTGTTTCTTGTTTAAAGTTTTATTTTCCGCTGGTTTTCTCTGATGTTGTGTCACTAGGGTGCCCGGGATAAGGCACCAGTAACGGGCCCCGGAACGGGTCGTTACAAAAGTGGTATCAGAGCAGTTAATCCTCGGAAAGTGTCTACAGACCGTGTCTAGTAGAGTCTTGATTATCGATGTGTTGTGCACCACATCTATAATCGTGAGGTCCGCAGACATTTAGGATTAGTTTCCATTCTTCTCATTCCGAGATCGTGCCTTAGAAAGTGTTGTAAGTTGGACCCTCGACGTATCTCGTTTTTACGATTATGCCTCGCGCAGTGCAACGAGCCCGAAGGGCAAGGCGGCCGAGTCGCTAGTGAGATACTGAGAGTACGAGGCGCAGTCCGGACAGACTGAGTTGTGCTTGACGGCGGGTTTTGTAGCCGCCCGGCCCAGCGAAGTTTAGAGCGCAGCGGTGGGCTGCTGAGACCACAAGATTCGAGCCTCCGGTCCCACGATGCAGGCGAGAGGAGATGGGTTACAAGGAGATGGCCCGATTCTTGGCGGTCGTGGCGAATATGAGGATAGGTGAATCTGGCCGATTCGATTCAGCCTGGCACCATGGTTCACCCCAGAAGATAGTTTGAGGCTACGGGACTTTACGAGTTGTAGCCCGCGAGTTTTATGGGTCGAGGCTCGAGGATGATCCGCAAGAGTTCATCCGGCGATTCTGGCGGATCTTGCGGGTGATCAAGGCTTGAGACCGAGTGCGTGACCTTTGGTTCGCATCACGCGTGATACCGCAATCGATTGGTTTGATTCATGGGAGCTTTCCGGGAGAGCATGCACCTCCAGCAGTATGGGATGAGTTTTCGGGCTTTCTCACGCACTTCTTGCCTCCGCAGATGAGGAGGCACGGCGACAGATTTTTGATGCTTAGACAGGCGGCGTGCGGTTGGAGTACAATGTGAGTTCGACTCATTGGCGACGTCCCGGCGTTGTAGCTAGTATGGAGGATCGAGTGCACCGATATGTTACGTGGCTCGATGATTACATGTCGAGGCATGTTCGGGAGTAGCTCTTCACCGCATGGACATTGCCCGCACGCAGCTCATGCCGGGATGTGAGGCACGGAGGTCGACGAATGACGAAGATCAGCGAGAAGAGGCCGAACAACAGGTCCTTTGGTGACTTTCGAGGCGGACCGCCTCGAAAGATACTAGTTTTGTTCCTCCGCCCGGTCAGAGTGGTCCTCCACAACCTTCAGAGTATTCGGGGCAGTCGGGGCTCGAGGTTGTGTTTCGAGGAAGTAAGGGTGTTGGCGGATGCGGTCACCCTACCTGGTGTGGTCGATGTGGTAGACCGCATTTTGAAGTGTCGTGGTGCGGGGAGCTTGTTATTTTTGCGGCCAGCGGGGCCATTTGCGAGGAACTGTCCGACCAAGGGTAGCACGGATGTTACGACTCACCTACGGATCGATGGCTGGTTCATCGCGCCCTACGATTATCGCCTGCAGTGTGCCTATGATTAGAGTGGAGCGGTAGCTTGGTATATCCTTAACCTCTAGAGTTTTGGTATGCTTGTTATGATGGTCTCAGTAGTATGTGCTATGTACGACTAGCGTGGTGTTATTTGTGAGTTAGACACCTTGGTTAGTTGGGAGGATACGTGGGGGGGCATGGTAAGTGTGAACCTTAGTCGATGGCACGACTGAGACCTTAGGGTAAGGTCGTCTTGAGTTAAAGATTTATTTTTGACCCTTATCGAGTAGTAGTATACGTGGGATTTATTTGTGTGATAAGTCGTGGGTAGTGTGAGATGGAAGTGGTAGCTTTCATGATGTGAATTAGTAAGATTGTTCGGATCGGGAACAAGAGTTTTCGCGGTTGGGGGTAGGGTTGATGACCATTTGAGGGTCAAAACGTAACCCGGTTTGGGGTGGGGTCAGTTATGGGTGGTCCCGCCAGGTTGTAGGGTCACGAGGTTGCTAGGCCCAAGTTTGTATGATCATCGTATGAGTTCGTGGACGCGTTCGACCCGAGCGGTTCGTAAAGGCGGAATGGCCTTAAGGAAGTTTGAGGTTAGTAAGATGACCAAGTTTGGAGGTAGTGACTCGAGATTTTCGAAGCGGAAGTAATGGTGAAGTATGGTACGTCTTGGGAGAGTTCAAGTGTTCGAGAAGCGGCACGACGAGTAAGGAAAGAAGAGGGCGTGTGTTATTTCGTGGCGGTGTGGCGTTGGCAACTTGTTAGAGGAACTTTATCGTTATTCGACTTGAGAAGGAACATTCGGACGAATGTTTCTAAGGAGGAGAATGTTATACCCCGTAGTTGCAGGGTATGTATGTGAGGACGTACGTACGAGAGTACGACAGAAATTTTGAAAAGAAAGAAAGATGTGAGTTTTCGGCGGAAAAGTTTCCGGTTTTTGTGAAGAAAAAGGTTCGTTAATGGGAATTGGATTCCCCGATTTGGTATTTGGACTTCATAGATTATATTAGAATTTTGAGATTTTATTTTTGGAAATGGTCACGTGGGGCCACGAGAAATTCTGATTTTGTGGGGCCCGCTTTGTTTTTGAGATTTCGGTATTTTGGATATTTTCTAAGACGAAATATTCAGGCGAATCGGGCGACACGTGTCACCCCATGGCACCCTTGGCCGAATTTACCTTTGTGCACAACACGATTAAGTCGTTTTTCGAAACGTTTTGCATAACTTGCGAGGGGAAAATTCCGACTATGTTGTTTTGTATTTTTGCGGATTTTTCCGAGCGACGGAACATCTTTGGGCCAACGAGAGGGTGACACTTGTCACCCTCAAGTGACGGTTTGGGTAGGCAAAGGGGGGACGTCTTCCTCCCTTGTTTTGTGCCTTGTTTTGGCCTTGTTTGGTGCATTGTTTTGTGGAGTGTTTTGTGGAGTAGGGTTTAGGGTGCACTTGGCTTGATCTTGGCCTTACACTTGCCTTGCACATGGCTTGATCTTGGCCATTGGTTGACCTTTGGTTTTGCTATAAATACCCCCCTTATGTTGATGAACTCTTCATCCACAAATGAAACCTTCCAAGCCTAAAATCCCTCCCTCCTCTAGTGTTGAGTTCGTCCAACTCATCCCCCTCTTTTGAGAGTCTTGGCCGAGGCCTCCTCCTCCCCTTTGTGGTGCCTTGTAGTAGGGTACCCCACTGCTAGTTGTTTTCGTATAATACCCTTGTTGTGGTATAGAAATACTCCTAGTATTGTTATAATGCCCAAAATACCTTAGCCTTGTACCTTGTAGTATTCCAAAGATACCTCTATACGTAGAGCAGGAAATACTACCTTTGTCCTTTTAGTCTCAAACCGAAACCACAGGAAATCTTCATAGTTGGTTGAAGTATTTGAGTAGAAGTTAGTTAGAACTTCTAAGGGTTGTTTGGAGCGCACGGAGTAGGAGCTAAACCTTGCTCGGGATCGACATTATAACTTGGATAATTATGGGCTTATCGAGGTAATTATCTTGTCCTCTATTGTAATTGGAAATTACATGTTTGTTAGAATATATAGTTGAAGTATACTATATATGGAACTATACTTAGTATTCGCAATGTCTTTTGACTTAAGCTGAAGAATAAAGAATCGAATCAGCTGTATTTACATGGGGCGTATTGCGATAGACTTGTGTAGTATTCGAGTAGAATTGTACACGTCAGGTTAGGCGTGTAAACCACTGGTTGGCTTGGTAGCCGCCTCGATAGAGGAGGAGATTTACGCTGTTGTTGCGGGGAGTCTTGCGAATTTTACGTAGAAAGATAGAAACTTGTGTTTTGGGGTTAATAGACGTTTGTGACCTTTATAGGTGAAAGTACTAAGAGTAGCGTATTCTACTCGAGGAGTGGAAAGGGCTAGCAAGGTTGTAGTACTTGGAGCATCTTGCTTATTGTCGATAAATCGTCGCGAGGTATGTGAACCTCTTCCTATCTTTTCTAGCATGATTGTTGTGAACTATGTAGTACGGTGAGCGTACATGTGCTAAGTGATTTGGTTGGTTTAAAACATAGGGTGTTATAATAGCTTTATGGGAAGTTAGTTATAACGACCTTATGTAGGTGAAAATGGTTTACTGATGTTAGAAGTTAAGAGACTTGATCTTATAAGATAAGAGACTTAACTTATTTGTTTTAATGTGGATGTTTGTGTGAAACCTCATTCGTGAGTAATGAGTACTTGGTTTTTAAAGGGATAATGTTTCTTGATTTCGAAATCGAATGTGTATCGGCAGCACCACTGCGGCGTTAATAAAGGAAAATGTATTGAATAATGATGTGTTGTATTAAAACCCGGTAGAAACCTCCATCCGCATAGAAGCTAAGATGAGACAAAATGATATTACATTTTCTAGATCATGGTCTTTGTAATAAGATCGTTATAAACAAGAATAAACTACTCACATATATGACATATGTTACTCAATTGTTTTAAAAGAGATTAAGACTATGAGTTATGAAACCTTTCTAAAATAAGTGACTTGAGCATTTGAAAATGAGAAGCTTGAGTAATTGGAACTAGGCAAGCGGAACTTAGGAAAAGAATGTTGTTACTTGATTTTGAAAAGGAATGTGGGTTGGCCATTCTAATACTACGGGTATCGGGTGACTTTATAAAAGTAATGGATCTCTTTTAAAAAAACTTAACGTATGTAGTACTTTGGGGTTAAAAACCCGGACTTTGGCATAAAATGAAAGTACTTTGAGTTGTGTGAAACTTGCCTATGCTTGTTGTGGAGAAACTTGCCTATGCGTGTTGTTGTGAAACTTGCCTATGCTTGTGATGATAGCCTTTGTTGTGCAAGTGTGGTATTTACGTTACCGCTCTCTCGATAAGTAGGTCGACTTGTTGAACTTACTTGGGCGTCTTTGGCGGTGATGGAGAATTCCACGGGTATGTTTCCATTTTGATTCTTGTCTTGTTGTTGATGTCACATGGACATGTCTACACCGAGGTAGAATTCCGGGGGCATGCGGCCATGCGGTCGGGTTGATTACCCGATGTATTGTTATTGTGGTTACATGGACATGTCTACACCGAGGTAGAATTCCGGGGGCATGTGGCCATGCGGCAGGGTTGATCACCCAAGATATTATTGTTGATGTCACGTGGGCGTGTCTACACCGAGGTAGAATTAGGGGCATGTGGCCATGGGGCATTGGTATTATTGTTGCATCATGGACATGTCTACACCCGATCTGCAGTCCGGCATGCGGCCATGATGCGAACATGATTGATGTTGTGGGCGTGAGACCCATAGTTATATTTGAGTGATGACTTGAGGCGTGAGTCACATTTCGACATATCGCTTTTATGTTGTGATCGTAGTTTGGTTATCATACATGTCTCTGCTTTATATAGACTAGTATGATTTCATTCTGATATTTCTGATTTCACATACTTGGTACTGTTGTCTTGACCTCCTTGAGCTGCGTTCATGCCGCAGTAGAGGTACATCGGCCGTGGATCCTCGCCTTAGGATCTCGGTTCGGCGTTTTGGGAAGCTCCGTTTCTCCGAGGCTTATCTTTTGGTATGTGTTCCACTGAGTTGTAGGTTCTTGTACATTCGTGGTATGGCGAGCCACTGTCCGTCATAGTTGTTGTAAATCTTAAGTGCATAATCTTGTTGTGGCGTGGTTTGAAAAAAAAAGGATTAAAGCGCTCGTTTTGAAAGAGTTGTATTTATATATGTTATTGGAAGGTAACCGTTGGGTTGGCTTTGTTTATGATCATATATCTTGTTTCTTGTTTAAAGTTTTATTTTCCGCTGGTTTTCTCGATGTTGTGTCACTAGGGTGCGGGATAAGGCACGATGCGAACCCGGGGCGGAGTCGTTACACATTCTCCCCTCGCTTAGAACATTCGTCCCGAATGTTCGCCGAGGTTCCATCTAAATGGATATTGGCATAGTCCCTTGACTACACCCAACATAATCACACTTGCCACATATGGCCACATAACAATACTTATACTAAAACGTCAACCTGAACTCCAAGTGTCGACGTCGGTTATCTGCATAAAGCTTCTGCTGACTCTGAGCTTACTAATAATCTTTCCTGGATAAACTTCGCCTTATTCACAGCCCGCTGAATCAAGTCTGGGCCAATTATCTGATCCTCGCCTACGTGGAACCAACCAATCGACGATTCTACACTCTCTTTCATACAAGACCTCATACAGGGCCATCTGAATAATTGAATGGTAACGGGTATTATACGCAACTCAACGAGAGGCAAAAGATCCTCCTAGCTACCCCCTGAAATCAATAACACAGGGCCGCAACCTATCCTCAAGTGTCTGGATAACATGCCCTGCCTGCCGTCGGCCTGAGGGTGAAATGCAACACTGAGACTCACCTGTGTCCCTAACCCCTTCTGGAAAACCTCCCGAAGTTAGCCGTAAACTACGCTCATCTGTCTGACATCATAATGTAGGAACTCCGTGCAGTCTCACAATCTTCCTGCTATATAATCTAGCATAATCCTAAGCCGAGTAAGTGGTCCTAACCGGAAGAAAAAAAAATGGGCTGACCTCGTCGGCCTGTCTACTATGACCCACAAGGAGTCGCACTACCTCTGAGTACGATGCAACCCTATAACAAAATCCATATTAATCGCCTCCCACTACCAAGTCGGGATCTCAATCGTCGATAAAGGCCTACTGGGCTTCTGGTGCTCAACATTGACCTGCTACTAATTCGGACACTAAGCAACAAACTCTGTTACGTCCCTCTTCAGGCCGTCTTACCAATACATACATCTGAGGTCATGATACATCTTAGTCGACCCCAAACAAATATAGCTATAAGCACTGCGTGCCTCCTCTAAAACCTGCTGACAAGTCCTGCAGCATCGGGCACACACAATCTATCCTCATAACACAGCACCCTATCCGGTGCTACCTAAACAGGTCCTTCTCCTCTTGGAGAGTCGTATCTCAAATTCGCCCTAGAACTGGATCCTTATACTGTCGCATTTTCACCTCATCAACGAGGGAAGACTCGGCAACCTCTCGAATCTGAGCTCAACTATCATGCTCCCGTAGCTGCCGGGAAATATAGGTTGTTACCTTATTGTTTTGCATCCGCACACAACCCAGCCAAACACTCAAAGTGTTACCATAATAACCTAACCCTCTAGTCCCCCAGGTCTCAGGAGGGGTTAGAACTGTAGTCGTAGCCAGCTTATCTTCCCATAAATGGAAGCCTTTCTCAACTTCCGAAATAGTCGGGGATAATCTCAATTATGATTCCTGTTTCCATTTCTCTGTTGCAACCAAACTTGGTCACTATACTTAGATTCGATTCATTTGTTTGTCTCATGGCTAAGACTCTCTGCCAATCGCAATTTAGGGGGAGATTTTCTTGATCTCGTCAAGTAGTAATCCTATTATTCTCTCCCAGCTCATAGAGCTTATAGTCAGGTGTTCAACCTCAATTCATGATATTACATAATCCAATGGCTTGCCAAGAGTTCTTATCGTTCGAGTGTTTACTCGTCTTACCTTTATTTTTTATTTCAAGTTGCCCTGGGGTCTCATACTTCCCCGTATTTTCCTACTATCTTTCTCGTCAGTACAAATTTTGCCACCTTTTATCGAGGTGTTCTTACTGCCCATCATTCACTAATGGTCTTTACACTAGTCTGGGGTAATCATATCTCGTGCAACTTACATAACCATAGTTGCATTCTCTTTTATCATTCTGGTCATAACCCTTCCTTATGCTCATTATTAGCAGGAAAAAAAATTCTATCTTGATTCTTGATCATACAGTTTCATTCATGCGTACTACCTGCATTTATATCCTTGCGACACTTCTTCAACCATTTCCTAGTGTCGTCCTCAATACCCTTTTTCCAAGGTTATTTAAAAATGTAACCTATTGCATAACGACGCTGGGGACTTTACCAGTCCCATATCTATGGCTTAAATAAATGGGTACGCATAACCCTCAATAATACATAAAACTATCATGTTACGTGGGGGAGAGGTCTTATCTCCCTTTAATTAATCTTAATCATCAAGCGCCACCTTATAATCGTATAGATTTTTAAGACACAATGACATCTTACGTTTCGCATGAGCGACTCGTACTTATCTTATTCTTGCCTTGCTCATTTTCCTGAAATCATTCGGGAAGTCGTGGCCCTGACCGCCACACTAAACAACTCCAAGCACCTCCAAGGACACTTAACATAAAATCTTTCAATGATCGTACGTTCTTATCTCCGTCTCTTAGCTTTCAAATTTACGTACTACATACTTCCAACATCAATTTACCTCAAATGAACAAGTCACACAGACTTACTAAAATCAAGTCACATAGACTTTTCAATTAACCATGTCAGAGAAGGAAGGATAATTTACTTGTTACAATCACTTCCCTTCCTTTCCACTTGATAACCGGCTCGCCGGGAAATTAGAATCGAACCAATCTCTCTCTGTAGTCAACGTTGGCACAACAAGAAGCCAACTAGTCCATACCCCTAATGACCTCAAAGTCTGTCATATCCAGCTCTACCAGGTCTACTAGGGTCTGACGACTGTATCATCACCGGGCAATTCTTATATACCCGCCCAGCTACCACCCAATCACTCACGGGTGTAGCTACCTCGAAAGATTCTTATGGATTCAGGCTCTATTCTTACTGATCGTACTCTTTCCGTACTCCCAAACTTATTCTTGCAAACGTACATAACCTCATGCGATTCTCGCCTCCAATCTTTGGAGTTACTAAATCAAACAATATAAGGCCATTTCGCCCTTACGACCGATTCGGTGGAACGATCCACGAACCCGTAAAATGATTAACTAGTCTTGACCTTGCATCCTCGTGACCACACGCGTGAGGACTACTACCAACTAATCCCACTCCATATCAGGCTATGGGGCGACCCGTAATAGGTCCTCAACCCGACCCACCGTCGCACTTAACTCTTACCCTTAGTCTGAATTAAGTTTTATTGCCTGAGAAGGCCTTATATACCTAAGGTCTCGGCGGTTATCAATATTCTTAGGCTCGCAATTTCCATGCTCCACGCTTACCTTAACAGTCCCCCTGTAAACGGGTAAAATAGCTTCTCATTAGCTCTCAATCGTGTTGACTTGGTCACAACAACCACACTTACTCTATACGGATCTCATCCGTACAATTCTCTTAAGCATACTACGTAGTTTAATCTATTAACATAGTCTTTCATTAAGTCCCTTAATCATAACTTCTTAAGGGCTCATTTCCTTCTCAGACAACTCATCATCTCCTAATTTCTCACATTAGCACGTAAAACTTTGATGAGAATTCATTAAACTGTTTTATACCTTTCCGGTATCTATTTAGTCCTTACCAATTCTTGGTAATCTAAAATCATTCTAGGCAACACGCGCCTGACCCTCATACATAAATCCGTATAGCTGTATGTCAATACCAACTACACCACAATTTATACCAACCTGGATACGCAATCCACGTAATCCTTCCTGGGTCACTGCTGCCTTTCTCATAGCTGCAATCAACATAACTCGTTAGGGAGAGACGACCCTAACAACACAGCTCTATCGCACGATCTCGGAGTGAGAAGAATGGAAACAAATCCTAAATGTCCTGCACCCTCCTGGTTATAGATGTGGTGTACAACACACCGATAACCAAGACCCTACTAGACACGGTCTGTAGACACTTTTCGAGGACTAACTGCTCTGATACCACTTTTGTCACGACCCGACCCCGGGCCCGCGATTGGTGCCCTACCTGGGCACCCATACAGGTAACCATCAGAGAAAGTCAGCGGAACATACATAAAACACACAACTTAAATCAGTAAGAAGTAAACAACAGGCTAGCCGATAAGGCTGCCTTCCTGGTTATAGATGTGCATAAATAATCAAAAGCAGTTACATCCTTTTTCTTTACAAACCGACCCACATACATGACTACAGACCTCTAAGAATTTTTATATAATAACTATGACGGGACAGGGCCCCGCCATACCCCTGAATGTACAACAACCGACAATACCAGGGATCTGAACCAAAGATAAGCCTCCGGAGTAATGGAGCTTCTCAACAGCTGAACAGTGATCCTAAGATGGAGGATCAGCAAGCTATGTACCTCAACCTGTGACATGAATGCAACCCCCCGAAGGAGGTCAGTACAACATGTACCAAGTATGTAAAACTGGAAGTACTTTAATTTAAATCATAAAGTCTAGATATGTAAAGCTGGAGACAAGTATGATAATCAAATCAACAGTACAACCGTGCCTTGCTACTAATGAGAGTATAACCAGGGGCTATCCGCCCGTAGTGCCATGATGTAATCCTACTCAAGGGAATTTAACCCTCATGGGAATTTAACCCTCATGAGAATCGAACCCGCATAGGTCATGTGGACCCGCAATGTGTATATATGGATACCCGCATCGTGGAGAGCTAACCCACAAAATAATCATGGGAATTTAACCCGCATAGGTCATGTGGACCCGCAATGAGTATATATGGATACCCGCATCATGGGGAGCTAATCCCACGGAATCGAATAATGTCAAGGGAATTGAACCCGTAGTATAACACTTGCACGAATGTCTATCATGAGTAACATACGCAAGTTAAATCATTTAGGACTCTCATTAGAACAAGATAAATCACTTATCATTTTATAACATTCAAGACACTATCATGTCACGTCAAATTCGGGAATTTAACCCCAAAGTACTACGTACTTCAATTCTTTTAAAAGAACCCTTTTTACATAAAGACCACGAGATACTAACACCCGTAGTATCAAGACATGTCTAATTTTCAAATCAAGTTACTACATCTTTAGAACTCATTTCAAAACCTTAAACTCAAGTAACTTCATTCTCAAAATCCAAATAACTTGTATCTCTAAATCAAGTTATCATTCCTTAAACCAAGTCATTTATCCCCCTTTAAATTTATCAAGTAAACCATCCTTTTAAACTTCATAAAGCCATTACAACACTTTATGTTTTCAAGCAAAACCAAGACAATTACATTCTTGTTTTTAAACCAAGAGACTTACACTTTTAAACCAAGTATCATATGCATTTAACTACAGTTTCACAATTTTCAGAATACTTCAAGTCTCTTAACTATAAAAGTCAAGTCTCTTAACTTTACAATTCAAGTCTCTTAACTTTAGAAAGTTCAAGTCACCAATACTTTTCCAAATCAAGTATTATATACTTTTCAAGTCAAGTAACATATACTTCTTTGAAAACAAGTTACTACATTTTCGAAAAATCCAAACAAGGATACCAAAATGAAACCGAGTTCATTTAAAATACGTACGTCTACCGTACTATACATTTCATAAGATTCATGCTCAAGAGGATAGGAAGAGTTCACATACCTCTCCGACTTAATCCACATGCCAATTTGAATATGCCGCACGTAGAATGTCAACCTATAATGACCATAATACGTCTATCAACTTCTAGTTTTCCAACGTAGAATATTGCTAAGTATAAGGACTCTTATTCTACAGAAAATCGGGCAGCACTTCCTTTGTTTCTACGTACTTTTCCACCTTTTTCAAGGCCCGAAAATCAATAACCAAATGCCACATTTAAGGCTCAACAATTTAGCTAACCAAAGGGGATTACACGCCTTACAATACGTGTAAAATTATGCCCCACAATTTATACAAAACAATCCAATAGTCAATGCCATTCTCGGCTAATATGAGCAATAATGCAAAGTCTTTTCCAATTCTTTTTCAATCCATATTGTCGTTCTCACATGTTATATAATCGCAACCAACTTTAACAACTATAATCTCCTCTTTATATAACATGCGACGACTAAAACTAATAACTAAATTGAATTACAATCTTAAAGGCTAATCATGCTAGTTTCGGATTTTGCTCCCAAATATTCCATAACACTTATCAATCTTCATAATGTAATTCACGTGATCAATTACCAATCTACTACAACATGTAGTCTTTAATTACAAAGGTAAGATGAAGATTTACCTTGATATGCCCAAATATAACTCCAAGATTCAAAGTCGCTCCTTAGCAACTTAGCTCCTTTCCTTCACGCTCCAATTCGCTATTTGAAACCCTTAGAAGTTCATAAACAACTTCCCTTCAATTTCCAAACAAAACTTATGAAAACAACTTAGGTTTTCATCTTGCGACTAACGTGAAAACGGAGTTTTTCCAGGATCTTCCTATTGAGATAACCTTATAATACTCTTAGGAACATTGGGTTTAAGTATTGTGAATTATGGACAACAAACGAATTTTTTTTGTGAGGGTTAGGGCTCAATGCCGAGAGCCTCTATGAACAAGATTAGAAATATTTCTAAGTGTCCAATTAGTCTTGCACTAGTAATGGATATATAAAGAGATCAATAGCCAAGATTAATACACTTGTGTGGCTTGGATTTGGATGACTTAAATATCAAAAGTCAACTTGTCCACTTGTCTTGGTCTTTCTCGCCCAACATGGGCATGTGGAGAGTGACACGTGTCGCCCTCCGGTTGGTCCAAAATATTTCATCTCCCGAAATTCCGATAAATTCTATAAGTCTCAAATATCAAATTCGGGAACTCAATTCTCATTAATAAACATTTTTCCTTCCCGAGGTTCGGAAGATTTCTCTTAGAAGGAACAAATCTTTCTTTCGTTCAAATTTAAAGTCGTAACTTCCCACGTACGTTCTCTTACACGTGTCCTGGAATTACGGGGTGTAATAATAACTTCATTTGGAAAGAATTCAACCACTAATATAAATTCTCGTCGTCACATTTTTTTATCCAAAATTTTTCCATATCATAAAATGTAAATATACTTTCCTTCCAACCTTCACATCTTATTTCCTTACTTACGTTCTCACTTATATGCCCTGAAACTATGGGGTGTAACAACGACGTTGTGCCTGTAGACCCCCTGCGGTTGACAGTGTATTGTTTTGTCCGAATTTCATCTGATTTCTTCTATTCTTCCCGGGACTTCTTATGCTTCATTTCTTTGGGATTTTCTTTATGCAATTCCATCCTCAAAAGTAGTATTCTCTCCTTTATGACCGCTGTGACACAAAAGAAATAAAAACACACCTAACACTATACTAAACACAAAAGAAAAGAGTAAAATACTAACTAAAAATGACTCAAAAGTGTGTATAAAATATACTCAACATATATATTATGTATTCACTATCCCTTTCTGAATCTTTTGTCTTACAAAAATGTAGATCAATCTCTATATGTTTAGTTCTTTCATGAAAAACAAGATTTTATGCAATTTGTATTGCTGATTTGCTGTCTATAAATACTGTTATTGTATGGTTGATGTTAATGACAATATCTTTCAATAAATCAAGTATCCAAGTTAGTTCAGCCACTGTACCTACTAAGCTCCTACATTCAGACTCAGCTGAGCTCCTAGAAACTGTACTTTGTTTCATTGACTTCTAGGAAATAAGAGAATCTCCAAATTTTATTACATAACCTGTAATTAATTTCCTTGTATGAGGGCAGGTAGCCCAGTTTGCATCACAATAGACTGTTAAAATTTCTTGTTTATTACTGGATATGAGAATACCTTGCCCAGACTGATTCTTTATATATTTCACTATCCTTAGTGATGCATTAAGATGAGACCTCTTTGGTTGTTGTAAGAATTGGTCAAGTGTTTGAACACTGTAGGCTATGTCTGGCCTTGTAATTGTGAGATATAGTAAGTTACCTATTAATCTTTGCTATGAATGTATGTCATCTATTGACTCCTCTTCTAATGTTGATTTATCTTTTTCCTGTTTTCTGTTGTTTCTGTATATAGTCATTATACTCTTTTGTAGTTAATTTTACATTACAGTCTATAGGTGTATTAACAGGTTTTGCTGCAGCTAGTCCTAGTTCAGAGATGAGTTCTAATGTATATTTCCTTTGATGCATTAGAATTCTTTTATTAGATCTTGCAAACTCTATCCCTAGAAAATATTTTGGTTCTCCTAAAGCCTTCATCTATTGTTTCTGTTATTAGCTCTAAATTATCTCCTGTAATTAGCATGTCATCCACATATACTAGAACTACAGTTAAACCTTGTTCAATATGATTTATAAATAATGAATGATCATATTGAGATTGTCTAAACTTCATTGTATTAAGGCTTCTGTAAGTTTAAAGTTCCATTGCCTAGGTGCTTGTTTAAGTTCATATAAGGATTTAACCAGTCTACATGTCTGTCTGTCCCCATGGCTGGTGAATCCTTGTGGTAACTCCATATATATCTCATCATGAATATCTCCTTGAATAAATGTTTTATATACATCCATCTAATGTATGTGCCACTTCCTAGAGGCTGTTATTGATATAATAGTTCTCACAGTAACCATCTTCGCATATGGAGAGAAAGTTTCATGATAATCTATACCTTCTTTCTGACTATAATCCTTTGCCACAAGTCTATCTTTGAGTCTCACAATCTTACCTGTGCCCTTATACTTTATTTTGTATACACATTTACATCCTATTGGAACCTTATCTTTTGGTAAAGTAACAATATCCCATGTGTGACTATCTTGAAAGGCTTGTATTTCTGTTTTCATAGCTTCTATCCACCTAGGATCTTTAGAAGCCTCATTGTATGTTTTTTGTTCAACCACCTCTGAAAATGATGTAATAAATGCTTTATATGTAGGATTAAGTTGTTCATAGGTTATATAGTTAGCTATAGGATATACAGTGTTGTCATATTTCTTTGTGACAAAGTCTTTGAGCCATATGGGAGGTTGCTTTGTCCTTGTGGATTTTCTTACATTTATTAAACTCTGCTGGTTTATATCTTCATTCTGATTTGAAACCACATCCTGAGATTAGTTGTTATATCATTTGAGTTAGTATGAGCAATGTTTTTTGAAGTTTATGATGAATCATGACAGTTGTTATTATTTGGATTTGAGCTAGTTGGTGGCATATGTATTTCAGTTAGCTGAAAGTTACCTGATTTATCTTAAAATACTTATTTTTCTGGTGTGGAAACTGTGAATGGAAATTCAGTTTCCCTAAACACTACATCTCTATTTACACAAAATGACCTTCTGTCTATATCATAGAGAACATATCTTTTCTGACTTTCAGAATACCCCATAAACACATATTTTCTAGCTCTAGGTTGCAATTTATCAGTTACTGACAGATCATTAGCAACGCACAAATAACCTAAGACTCTCAAATGACTGATAGATGGTTTTTTCTTATAAAGTAAGTCATAAGGAGTCTTTCCAGTTATAGAGGATGGAAGTCTATTTATTAAATACACGACAGTTTGAACACATAGTCCCCAGAACGTAATAGGTATATGACCCTGAAATCTTAAGGCTCTAGTCACTTCAAGTATGTGTCTGTGTTTTCTCTCTGCCACCCCATTTTGCTATGGTGTATAGGTACAAGATTTATGATGTATGATTCCTAGTTTAAGGCATATGCTAGTACAAGCTTCATTAACAAATTCAGTACCATTGTCAGTCCTGAGTACCTTCACTGTTTTACTGAACTGAGTGTGCACAAAATTAAGAAACTGTTGTAAGACAGTACAGACATCTGATTTAAGCTGAAGCAAGTATATCTAAGTCATTATAGTATAGTCATCTTCTATTGTAAGAAAATACTCATTTCCATTATGTGTTGGTAATTTGTAAGGACCCCATATATCCATATGAACAGGATCAAATTCTTTAGTACTTGTACTAGTACTTAAAGGAAAAGGTCATCTACATTGTTTTGCATATGTACATACATTACACTTGTTAATTGTTCTAGTTATTGATTTAGATCTTGCTCTAACTACTCTACTCAAGACACTACTGGAAGATGTCCAAAACTCATGTGTCACACCTCTATCTCTTCTTCTGTAACTGCTTCATGCTCAGTGTTACACCCCGTAGTTCCAGGACATATGTTTACGAGAATAGACGTGAGAGCACAAGACTTATAAATTTGAACGAAGGAAGGATTTGTTATTCTTAATCTTAAGGAATATGATTTCGAGCCTCGGGAAGGAAAATTGTTCGTTAATGAGAATTGGGTTCCCGAATTTGATATTTGAGACTTATAGAATTTATCGGAATTTTGGGAGATGAAATATTTTAGACCAACCGGAGGGTGACACGTGTCACCCTCCAAGTGCCATGTGGGGCAGAAATTTAAGAGAAGTCAAGGAGCCACTTGGCTTGATTTTATTGACCACATCTCATCCACACAAGTGTTTTAATCTAGGCCCTTGGTTGTAGTATATATCCTATACTAGTGCAAGACATTCTACACTTAGAAAATTTTCAAGACCTTGTCTTGCTCAAGAAAGAGCTCTCGGCATCATGCCATTTTGCACACAAAAGATTTTCAATTTTTGTCCATAATTCACAATACTTTAACCCAAGGTTCCTAAGGGTATTACAAGGTTATCTCAATAGAAAGATCCCGGAAAAACGACGTTTTCACGTTAGTCGCAAGGCGAAAACCTAAGGTGTTCTTCAACTTTGAAGATGGAACTTGAAGAGGAGTTCTTCATGAGATTCTAAGGAGTGCTTGGAGCGTATTGGAACATAAGAAGAGGAGCTAAAAATTGCTAAGGACCGACTTTTACGCTTGGACATTATTAGGGCTTATTGAAGTAAAATCTTCATCTTCTTAATGTAATTGAAGATTACATGTTATAGTAGTTAAGAAATGAGCATGTGGTAGATAGAATGAAGTCTGAAAAAATTTGGATCATGTCGACATGTTAAAACCGAAAATGGACAAGTTAGCCATTAATGTTGTAATCAATTTGGTCGATAGTTACAATCGTCGCTTGTTAAGGAAGAAAGGATTTATAGTTGTTGTAATTGTTATTATGTATATAACATGTTGGAATAACAACTTGGGTTGAAAAAGGAATTGAAAGGAAATTGATAATTGTTGTGACAATGGTAGCCGATTATGGCTTGGAAATATTGGACAGTTTTATATTGATTGTGGGGCAGAATTTTACACGTCTTATTAGGCATGTAATCCCCTTTGTATTGCTGAATTGTTGGGCCTTAAATGTGGCATTTGATTATTGATTTTCGGGCCTTGAAAAAGGTGGAAAAGTACGTAGAAACAAAGGAAGTGCTGCCCGATTTTCCGTAGAAAAAAGTCCTTATACTTAGAAATATTCTACGATGAAAGCTAGGAGTTGATAGACATGTTATGGTTATTATAGGTTGAAGTACTACGTATAGCGTATTCTACTTAAAGGATGGAATAGCTATCAAGGTTGAAGTACTTTGGAGCATTTTGCTACTTGTCGATAATCGTCGCGAGGTATGTGAACCTCTTCCTTCTTCTGGCATGATTCTATGTATGTAATATACACGTGGTGTTATTTCATGATTCCTTCTACTCTTAGAAGTTAAGAGGTATGTATGTTGATTTACTCTATGTAAAAGGTATGTCTAAGTAATCCTAAGTTCTTACCAAGTCTTATGGAGGATGTTGGTAAGAGTCGTTAGGAAGTATTTGGAGTCGAGTTGACTTTGTTAATTTACTGCACAAACGAGAATAAGTATCGAACAAGTCATTGCAGCGTTAATAAAAGAAAATGTATCGACAATCAATTATATTAAAATGAGTAGAATTCTCCATCTGCATAGAAGCTAAGATAAGACAAAATTGTATTACATTTTCTAGATCATGGCTGCTTTAATAAGATCGTTATACACGAGTATAACTTATTCACAACGCATAAAAATATATGTTACTTAATTTAAAGAGTTTACGTTATGAAGTTTTAAGACTATGAACCTTGAATTCTTAAAAGGTTAAGAGACTTTATTTTTCAAGTTATGGGACTTGATTCTTAAAGGAAGGAATGGCTTGATTTAAAAGTATAGAATACTTGATTTGGAAAGTATTGAATTCTTGATATTCCAAAGATAAGAGACTTGATTTCTAAAGTTAAGAAACTTGATTTCTAAAGATAAGAGACTTGAAGTATTTTGAAAATTATGCAACTTGATTTGAAAGTATAAGTCTCTTGGTTATAAAAAGAATGAATTTGTCTAAACCATAAAGAGTTATAACGGCTTTATGGGAAGTTGGTTATAACGGCTTTATGGAAGGTTAAGAGAGTTGTCTATTTTGATTGATAGGCATGAGTTGCCTAGGTTGTGAAATTAGAAGTTACTTGGTTTCAAAGTCTTGAAATGAATTTCTAAAGGTTTAGTAACTTAATTTGAAAGATAGGCATGCCTTGATACTACGGGTGTTAGTATCTTGGGGATTTATATGAAAATGAGTCTTTTGAAAAGAATGAAAGTGTAACGACCCGTCCCGGGGCCCGTTACTGGTGCCTTATCCCGGGCACCCTAGTGACACAACATCAGAGAAAACCAGCGGAAAATAAAACTTAGACATGCAACAAGAGATATAATAATAAACAGGCCAACCAAAACAGTTGCCTTCAGTATATACATAAAACCTGAACAGTTTAATCCTTTTACAACCCTGCCCACAACAAAGATTTCCTGCACTTAAGATTTACAACGACTATGACGGGACAGGGCCCCGCCATACCCCTGAATGTACAAGAACCTACAACTCAGGGAAACACATACCAAAAGATAAGCCTCCGGAGAAACGGAGCTTCCCAATACGCTGAACTGTGGTCCTATGAGCGAGGATCCACGACCGATGTACTTACCGCAGATGAACGCAGCCTCAAGGAGGTCGATAACAGTACCAAGTATGTGAAATCAGAAAATATCAGAATGAAATCATACTAGTCTATATAAAGCAGGAGACATGTATGATAACCAAACTACAGTTCACAACATAAAAGCAGTCATGTCCAGTCAGGGACTCACGCCCTCAAGTCATCACTCAAATATAACTATGGGTCTCACGCCCACAACATCAATCATGTTCGCATCATGGCCGCATGCCCCTAATTCGTGACGGTAGACATGTCCATAATGCAACAATAATACCAATGCCCCACGGCCACATGCCCCGAATTCTACCTCTGCAGACACGCCCACGTGACATCAACAATAATATACGGGGTGATCAACCCGCCGCACGCCACATGCCCCTAATTCTACCTCGGTGTAGACATGTCCATGTAACCACAATAACAATATATCGTAATCAACCCGACCGCACGGCCGCGTGCCCCTAATATCAGACGTGTAGACACGCCCACGTGACATCAACAACAAGACAAGAATCAAAATGGAAACATACCCGTGGAATTCTCCATCACCGCCAAAGACGCTCCAAGTAAGTTCTCAATAAGTCGACCTACTATCGAGACGCCGGAATACGTAAATACCACACTTGCACAACAAAGGCTATCATCACAAGCATAGGCAAGTTTCACAACAACAAGCATAGGCAAGTTTCACAACAACAAGCATAGGCAAGTTTCACACCAACAAGCATAGACAAGTTTCACAACAACTCAAAGTACTTTCATTTTATGCCAAAGTCCGGGTTTTTTTTTAATCCCAAAGTACTACATACGTTAAGTTCTTTTAAAAGAGATCCATTACTTTTATAAAAGTCACCCGATACCCGTAGTATTAGAATGACCAACCCACATTCCTTTTCAAAATCAAGTAACAACATTCTTTTCCTAAGTTCCAGTTTGCCTAGTTTCAATTACTCAAGCTTCTCATTTTCAAATGCTCAAGTCACTTATTTTAGAAAGGTTTCATAACTCATAGTCTTAATCTCTTTTAAAACAATTGAGTAACATATGTCATATATGTGAGTAGTTTATTTTTGTTTATAACGATCTTATTACAGCAGCCATGATCTAGAAAATGTAATATCATTTTGTCTCATCTTAGCTTCTATGCAGATGGAGGTTTCTACTGGTTTTAATACAACACATCCTTATTCAATACATTTTCCTTTATTAACGCTGCAGTGGTCTGTCGATACACATTCTGATTTCCAAATCAAGAAACATTATCTCTTTAAAACCAAGTACTCATTACTCACGAATGAGGTTTCACACAACATCCACATTAAAACAAATAAGTTAAGTCTCTTATCTTATAAGATCAAGTCTCTTAACTTCTAACATCAAGAAACCATTTTCACTACATAAGGTCGTTATAACTAACTTCTCATAAAGCTATTATAACACCCTATGTTTTAAACCAACCAAATCACTTTAGCACACGACGCCTACCGTACTACATAGTTCACAACAATCATGCTAGAAAAGATAGGAAGAGGTTCACATACCTCGCGACGATTATCGACAATAAGCAAAATGCCCCACAAGATCAGAATCGCTAGCCGCTTCCACTCTTCAAGTAGAATACGCTACTCTTAGTACTTTCACCTATAAAGGTCACAAACGTCTATTAACCCCAAAACACAAGTTTCTATCTTTCTACGTAAAATTCGGCAACATTTTCTTTCCCGCAACAACAGAAATCTCCTCTCTATCGAGGCCGACTACCAAGCCAACCAGTGTGGGTTTACACGCCTAACCTGACGTGTACAATTCTACTCAAGAATACTACACAAGTCTACTGCAATACCCTATGTAAATACTGGGATTCTTTATTCTTCAGCTTAAGTCAAAAGACATCACGAATACTAAGTATAGTTCCATATATAGTATACTTCAACTATATATTCTAACAAACATGTAATTTCCAATTACAATAGAGGACAAGATAATTACCTCGATAAGCCCAAAATTATCCAAGTTATAATGTCGATCCCGAGCAAGGTTTAGCTCCTACTCCGCGCGCTCCAATCCGCCTCCAAACAACCCTGAAGTTCTAACTAACTTCTACTCAAATACTTCAACCAACTATGAAGATTTCCTTAGGGTTTCGGGCTGAGACTAAAAGGACAAAAGGTAGTATTTCCTGCTCTACGTAGAGAGGTAACTTTTGGAATACAACAAGGTAAAGGCTAAGGTATTTTGGGCATTATAACAATACTTGGAGAAGTATTTTAATACCACAAAAGTGGGTATTATACGAAACAACTAGGCTAGGGGGGGGGGGTACCCCACGGCTAGCACCACAAAGGGGGGAGGGGGAGGCTCTCGGCCACAAGGCCACACAAGCGGGGGAGGGGGAGAGGCTAGGACGAGAACAACACAAAGGGGGGGAAGAGTTTTCAAGACTTAGAATGAATTGAGGATGAAGAAAACCTTCAAGCAAGGGGTATTTATAGGGCACCAACGGACAAGATCAAGCCATGTGGGGGCAAGTGGATGGCCAAGATTGGCACAAGTGCACCCTAACCTACTCCTCAAATCCTCACAAACAAAGACCCATGAAAAGGGCCTCAAAACCTCCTACCGTGGCCCTCTTTATCGTCCAACGAGGTGACAAGTGTCACCTCCCGTTGGTCCAAAAATGTTTCGTCTCTCTAAAAATCCGCAAAAATAAGAAAAGACATAGCCGAATTTTCCTCGCAAGTTATGTAAAACGCTTCGCCAAAAACGACTTAACCGGTGTTGTGCACAAATGTCAATCGCCGAGCCACTTAAGGCGGGGTGACACGTGTCACCCTCCTATTGGCCCTCATAAAACGTCTTCCGAAAAAAATATCCACAATGGCCAAAATCTCGAAAACAAAGTGGGCCCCACACAACCGTAAATTTCTCCCGTGGGCCCCACGTGACCATTTCCGAAAATAAAATTCCATAATTCTAATATAATCTAAGAAGCCCAAATTCCAAATCTGGGAACCCAATTCCCTTCAACGAACATTTTTCTTTACAAATAACCGGAAACTTTTCCGTCCAAAACTCACATCTTTCTTTTTTTTCAAAATTTCTGCCGTACTCTCGTACGTACGTCCTCACATACATACCCTGCAACTACGGGGTATAATTCCCGGATTTTTATGTGACACGAAAGTGCCTTGAGTTTATAAAATGAAGTTCATGTTTGTATGTTAATGAAAGTCTAAAAGATTTTATGAACTTGCATATGCTTACTTGCGATAGCCTTTGAGTGCAAGTATTATATTTTTACGCTGCCGTGACTCTCAGCTGGAGGGTCGGCTGTCTTATTAGGAATTTACTTGGACGTACCGACAGTGACAGAGGATTCCACGGGTATGCTTCCATTGTCTTATTATGAATTTACTTGGACGTACCGACATTGATGGAGGATTCCACGAGTATGCTTCTATTGTCTTGTTGTGAGTTTACTTGGACGTACCGACAGTGATGGAGGATTCTACGGGTATGCTTCCATTGTGATTGATCCTTGGACATGCTTATACGATGATGGATTCCGGGGCATACGACCAGGATGCGGGTTAAATCCCCGGATACTATTATTACCCCATGGCCATGCTTATACGATGAGGGATTCCGGGGCATGCGACCATGTTATGTACTATTACTCCATGGACTAGCTCCCCATGAAGACATGTACCCGAGATGAGGGATTCCACGGGCATGTTATATACGATTATTACCCCATGAATTAGCTCTCCATGAAGTCATGTACCCGAGATGAGGGATTCCACGGGCATGAGATATATATATATATTGCATATGTGCACGCCGACAGTGATGGAGGATGCCACGGGCGTGTTACATGGATATATCTTACATTTACGGCTGTCGGCAGTGACGGAGGATTCCACGGGCACGCTTTGATGTTTGCAGGCTTGAGACCCTTACTGGATTGTGTGATGGTTTTGATGGCTTGTGTCCCTAGCCATGGTGTGACTATTGTTCATGTCTCCAGCTTTATTTTTAGACTATTATGATTTAAATTACAGTACTTTCAGTTTTACATACTTGGTACATATTTCGTACTGACCTCCTTCGGGGAGCTGCGTTCATGCCGCAGGTTGAGGTACATAGTTTGCTGATCCTCATTCTTAGGATCACTGTTCAGCTGGTTGGGAAGCTCCATTATTTCGGAGGCTTTGTATTTTGGTACAGTTCCCTGAGGTTGTAGATTTTTGTACATTCAGGGGTATGGCGGCCTCCGCCCCACAGCTTGTTATGTCAAAAATTCTTAGAGGTCTGTAGTCATATCTTGTGGGTCGCTTTGTAAAAAAAAAAAGAGCTAACTGCTTTTGGATTTATATATATCCAGGGAGGTTGCCTTATCGGCTAACCTGTTATTTATTTCTTTTGTGATGTATGTATGTTCCGCTACTATTCTCTGATGTATACCTGCAAAGGGTGCCCGGTAGGGCACCAGTCGCGGGCCCGGGATCAGGTCGTGACACTCAGTATCTCTTCTTACATTTAGTCCTAACTTCATTTGCCCATTTAGAAGTTGTTACGAAGGCTGATTTACTAGTATGTATAGCCCACTTTGTACTCTACCAATCTCCTTCACCTTCCCACTATAAAGATCCTGAAAGATGCAGAATTCAGGATAAAAAGATGCTGCACACTTTAGCTTTTTGGTTAGTTATGACACAGACATTAAGTTGAACTTAAACTGTGGTAAGAAGAAAACATTCTTAAGAGTACTTCTATCAGAAATATGACTTAAACCAGTATGTGTAATACTGACTGTATCACCATTTGGTAAATGGACATTTCTTAAATCAGACTCAATTTGACCTTTAGTTGCATCATCTATAAGATTTATATTTGACACCATATGGTTAGTAGCCCCAGTATCTATTATCCACTATTTTGTTAGACTAACTACAAGTAAGAATTTGTGAATTAAAGATTTGAGACTAGGCATACCTGCAACAACAACATTTGAAGACGAAGGCTTTAACTCATTATTATGATGAGCATCTGGTTGTATCAGATTGTTGTGACTCAACAGCTTTACAATATGATTTTACTGCTCTGTATAGAACTTAGGAGCTCCATGAATTTTTCAATTGGTTGAATTTGTATTCTCACAAGAATTTTGTCCACCCAAGTCATTTGCTTTGTTAGCTTTGTCAGTACCAGCATATTCTATGAGCAACATATTCTTTCCTCTTAGATTTGAAATTTGGAGGATTCCTACAACCCTATGACCCTTCTCTTTTGTGTGTCCTTTCATCTTGCACACATCACATAATAGATTATTGTAGTTGTTGTGACTTCTTTGTTCCACTGTGAACTAGGACCAGAACCAGTATTATAGCCAATTTTAGAATACAAGGCAGTAGGATCATGTCCAATATTATGACTAAAATTACTAGGACCAACCCCTAAGAGCCCAGTTGACATTGCAATAATGGATTTCTTTCTTTCATCACTCGTTATCATGGAATAAGCCTTGTTAACAGAAGGCAAAGGTGTCATTAACATAATTTGGCTCCTTGTCTGCATGTAGTTCTCATTAAGTCCCATCAAGAATTGATATAATTGTTGTTTTTGAAAATATTCCACAAAATCTTTAGACTTAGGACATCCACAACTAGGTGGAGGGACTAAAGATTGAAATTCTACCCAAATACTCTTCAACTTCGTATAATATTCAGAAACACTAGAACTTCCCTGAGCTAGTGTAGCTATTTCCCTATGTATATCATAGGTTCTTGAACCATCCACCTTATCAAACCTTTCTCTCAAGTCCTCTCATACTTCATACGCAGTTTCAGCATAAATGACACCACTAAGAAGACCACTGGAGACTGAGTTCATAAGTCAAGACTGGACTACAATATTCACTCTATCCCACTGGTCTCCTAATGCCTCACTGTATTGTTCCTCTTGCATTTTCCATTTACAAAACCTATCTTATTCCTTCCAAGTAGAGCTATCCTCATTGATTTGCTCCATAATGCATAGTTTTCAGATCCCAGTAGTTGGAAAGAGATTAAAGACACACCACTTACATCATAGGCTTGGAGAATTAGTGGATGATTATGATCCATTATTATAGTTGTGACTGATACAACAATGACTTCTATTCTAGTAACATTTCTGGTATATTTTCAGTAGTTTCTTGATCAGTACTCATTTTTATGTTTCTTGAATATCTCAGGAAGAATCAAGAACAAGAAGTGGAGAAATAGAAAGAATAATGAGAGATATCTATGAATATCAGATTTTGCAACTTAGATAGGCAGTTTCTGTTAACTTGCCTGTTAGAACAATGATCAACTAGTTATTCGACACAAGAAAAGAGAACTAGAAGATGAAATCAGAAAGAGAGAAAAGATTATATATCAGAACAGAAGAAGAATCAAATGCAGAATGGACATAAGAAATATCAGAGAGTAAGACAAAGAACCAGTGAGTAAGAGTTGGAGAAATGCCTTCAAGATGACTGCGGACACTACAAGAAAAATATGCTACAGTGACAGTTCACATGTAACAGAAATGCAAGTGTCACATCGTTTTACTAAATTTAGTCATTTTCTTGACATTCATGTGACAGGTTTTTTAAGTCATATAATTATGACATTTGTGTGACAGGTTTTTTAAGTGTCATATAATTATGACATTTGTGTGACGGGTTTTTAAGTGTCATATAATTATGACATTTGTGTGACGGGTTTTTTAAGTGTCATTTATTTATGACATTTGTGTGACGGGTTTGTAAAATGTCACATAAATAAGTGACTTGTGTTTTAAATTGACAAAACATGACGTGTTTGAGCGATTAAAACGACATTATTTTTATTATTTATTTAGCACTTTTTAAATTCAAATTAAGACTTACACGATTTTTATTTCTTTTAATAATTGTTTTAATAAAAACAAACTAAACGTTGTCATTTTAGCATTATAAAAATAAATGATCAAAAACTCTGTAAAAATAGTAAGTGTCTTCACGCTCACACAATTAGGTTTTACTTTCCCACTTCACTGACTCTCGCTAGTTTAATTTTTCTTATTTTATCTTACCATGTAAAAATACTAAGTGTTAAATGTTAATGGATAGTCAAAATTGGTCAAATATGACTTACTTCCTTAAAAATGAATTTCCAAACAGACCAGTTTTCTCTAATAAATTTCTAATTTTAGGATTAACACAATTTTGGGATCTTTGCTTGCTGGATAAATTTACCCTCTTCCATTTTCTTTCCAACCAAACCAGAACCCTTTACCCAAACCCACGCCAACCCGTTGACAACCCCAAAATACACTGGATAAATGCCAACACCGACGCCACTGCCACCATGTCACCTTCTCCTTCTTCTCCCCACATCTTTTTACTACTTTTTTGCAGCCGACAATGACCAGAGCTCTGCAAAGAGGAAACCTCAAAATCCTTTGGATTCGAGGTTGTTCCCGTCGAATCCAAGCGCCAAACAGCACCAACGACTCTCTCCCGTCATAATTTCTCTGCAAAAGCTGAAAACTCATCCCCTCGTCATCTTATCGATCCGAAAATCAGAGGGTTCCCCTTTTTTCTTTTGAATTCAAAGTTTGAAGTTGTTGAGCTCTGTTAATTGACCTGGAATCGTAAGGGAAGAAGAAGAATTGAATTGGGGCTCTGAATGCAGAGCTTCACTCTGTTTTGTATTTGTTATTCTTGTGTCTATCACGTTTGGAAGAAGACTAATAACAACAATGAAATGCAAACATCAAATAAGGAAATGAGTAAAAGACAATAATGCCCCTCAACGTGAAAGGACAATAATGCCCCTCAACTAATAAAGCTAATAACTACACTTAGCCACTAATAACTTCAACACCCCCCCCCCTCAAGCGAGGTGGTAAGAATAAGTTCTTCAAACCGAGCTTGCAAACAAGATGCGAATGATGTCCAGGCAGGAGAGCCTTAGTAAGGATATCGGCAGGCTGACTGTCTGACGCAATGTGTCGAGTAGAGATCAATCCTAGCTGAATCTTCTCCCGAATGAAATGACAATCAATCTCGATATGTTTAGTCCTTTCGTGAAAAACTGGATTATTGGCAATCTGAATCGCTGACTTGTCGCCGCATTTAAATCAAATCGCAACGCACAATACATCTAACTCTGAAAACAGCCCTGTAATCCAAACAATTTCAGCCACCACTGATGCGAGACTTTTATACTCGGGCCATGAGTCGCTAAATAGCTTTGTTGCTTCTTGGACTTCCAGGAGATAAGAGAAGAACCAAAGTAGACTAGGTACCCCGAGACTGACCTTCTAGTATTTGGACACGAAGCCCAATCCGCATCACAATATGCGCATAAAGGTACGCTTCTTCTCACTGAATGAAAACTCCCATACCTGGGGCTTGTTTGATGTATCGTACCACTCTTTCTCACGCCAAGAGTGAGATTGCTTTGAGCTTGCAAGAACCGCTCGTAATCGCATCGAAAAGCAATATCCGCCCGTGTTGGTTAAATAGAGTAATCTGCCAATCAGCCTCTGGTATTCCCCTGGATTCTGCAGCAAATGATCCTCTGATCCAGCCTTCTCGACCTGTGTAGGCATCATTTTCTGGAGATGTGTATCGTAAGCAGTGGAAGTAAACTTCAAGTTAGCTTCCATTGGTGAAGAGACATGTTTTGATCCTGCGAAACCCATATCTTCAATTAGCTCCAAAGAGTACTTCCTTTGATGCATTACTATCCCTTCTTTGTTCCTAGAAAACTCAAAACCCAGAAAGTATCGTAATTCTCCAAGATCTTTAATCTTGAAGTGATGCTGCAGTATGCCCTTTGTCTCATCAATAGTCTCTTGATCATTCCTAGTTAGAAGAAGGTCATCTACATAAATCAGGACCATGGCAATCTTGTCTCCATTTCTTCTGATAAGCAAAGAATAGTCGAACTTGCTTTGAACAAAACCAGATGAAACCAGAGCAGCAATCAGTTTGATGTTCCATCGCCGAGACGCCGCTGAGTCCATACAATGACTCGAGCAAATGACACACCTTGCCTTGTTTCAGGTTCAATCTCATGCAAACTCATAAACACCTCTTCATTAAGATCCCCTTGCAAGAATGCATTGAACACATCCATTTGCTGAATCATCCACCCTTTAGCTACTGCCACAGAAATGACACTCCTAACTGTTACCATCTTAACCACAGGGGAAAAGGTTTCATGGTAGTCAATGCCTTCTTTCTGACTGTATCCTTTGGCTACGAGTCTTGCTTTAAACCTTTCCACCTCCCCAGTGGCTTTATACTTGATTTTAAACACCCACTTACAACCAATGGGTCTTTTATCCTTAGGCAAATCCACAATCTCCCAAGTTTTGTTGTCTTCTAGAGCTTTAATCTCCAAATGCATGGCTTCAACCCACCTATGGTCCTTGACTGCTTCATAAAAGGACTTTGGCTCATGATCAACTGAGATCTTAGCCAGAAAGCAATTGTAAGAAGCAGCCAACCCACTGTAGCTCATCACATCTGACATTGGATATGCACACCCAGATTGGTTGTTTGGGTGGACAAAATCATTCAACCATATTGGTGTTTTCCTCTCTCTGGTAGACCTTCTTCTCACTACTGTGGTATCTTCAGCCTCAACTAAATCATTTTCTGAATCTATCAGGTTCTCAGAGTGAATGTGTTCAAGAAGCACAGAACAGGGACACAGGAGCGTAAAGGTTCAAAGAAGCACAGAGCAAAGGGACACGGGAGGAGCAAAGTGAGAAATTGCACCGCTTCTTCTCGCTGGCACAATACAAGGAAGTACCTGCTCATCATCAATATACAAGTCAGAATTACAATTTGGAGAAGTTACTGAACCCCCACTCTCTTTGTCACGCCCCAAATCCTGTGCTCGGATCGTGCTCCTACCGCACCCTTCTACCCATATCAGAACGCCCGAACCGGCCTGCATCGTGCCTTACCCTGCACCCTAGTGATACAACATCGAGAAAACCAAGGAAAATAAATCACGAGTCATGAAACAAGAGATATAATAAATAAACAAAGCAACCAAAACAAATGCTTTCAAGATATACACAAAAACCCGAACAGCTTGTCCTTTTTACAAACCCCGCCACAACAAGGCATGCACTTAAGATTTACAACAACTATGACGGACAGTGGCTCGCCATACCCCGAATGTATAAGAACCTACAACTCAGGAAACATACCAAAGATAAGCCTCAAGGAACGAGCTTTCCAACACGCCAAATGAGATCCTAAGAAATGGATCCACGATCGATGCACTTCTACCGCGGCATGAACGCAGCCCTCAAGGAGGTCGATAACAGTACCAAGTATGTGAATCACAACATCAGAATGAAATCATAATAGCCTAAAAAGGTGAGACATATATGATAACCAAAATACAAGACGCAACATAAAAGTCCAAGTCGTGACTCACGCCTCAAAGTCACCACTAAATATAACTATGGGTCTCACGCCCACAACATCCATCATGTTCGCATCACGCCGCATGCCCGAATCGCGTGACGGTAGACATGTCCATGATGCAACACAATAACAAGGCCGCACGGCCACGCCTCGGAATCGTGACGGTGTAGACATGCCCATGTAACCTCAATAACAATATATCGTGGTCAACCCCGCCGCGTGGCCACATGCCCCGACATCAGACGGTAGACACGCCCATGTTGCGTAATAACCATATATCGGTAATCAACCCGCCGCACGGCCGCATGCCCCGGACATCAGACGGCAGACATACGCCCACGTGACATCAACAACAAGACAAGAATCAAAATGGAAACATACCCGTGGAATTCTCCATCACCGCCAAAGACGCCCAAGTAAGTTCTCAATAAGTCAACCGCCTCTATCGAGAGACGCCAGAATACGTAAATACCACACTTGCACAATAAAGGCTATCATCACAAGCATAGGCAAGTTTCACAACAACAAGCATAGGCAAGTTTCACAACAACAAGCATAGGCAAGTTTCACAACAACTCAAAGTACTTTCATTTTATGCCAAAGTCCGGGTTTTTTTAACCCCAAAGTATTACATACGTTAAGTTCTTTTAAAAGAGATCCATTACTTTTATAAAAGTCACCCGATACCCGTAGTATTAGAATGACCAACCCACCTTCCTTTTCAAAATCAAGTAACAACATTCTTTTCCTAAGTTCCAGTTTGCCTAGTTTCAATTACTCAAGCTTCTCATTTTCAAATGGTTTCATAGTTCCCAAACTTAATCACTTGATTCCTTTTTAGAACAATTGAGTAATATATGTCACGAGAGTAGGCTATTCTTGTTTACAACATTCTTATTACAAAGAACCATGATCTAGAAAATGTATATCATTTTGTCTCATCTTAGTTTCTATGCAGATGGAGGTTTCTACTGGTTTTAATACAATTCATCATTATTCAATACATTTTCCTTTATTAACGCTGCAGCTGTCCTGTCGATACACATTCGATTTCCAAATCAAGAAACATTATCCCTTTAAATAAAACCAAGTACTCATTACTCACGAATGAGGTTTCACACAAACATTCACATTAAAACAAATAAGTTAAGTCTCTTATCTTATAAGATCAAGTCTCTTAACTTCTAACATCAAGAAACCATTTTCTTTACTCTTAAGACATTATACCTAACTCCCAAAAGCTAGTATAACTCTTTTTAAAACCTTTTAAAACCAAGTGTTACTCTCCTTCCAAAACGATTTATAAATCTTTTGGAATACATCAAGTTCTTTATTATAACTAGCCGCTTATAATTCACATCGCTACCTTTTAAAACCACAAAGTATTTTCTTACCTTCATAAAGTCATATAACCAACTTCCCATAAAGCCGTTATAACACTTTATGTTTTAAGAACAATCAAACACAATTAACACATGTACGCCTCACCGCACTACATAGTTCACACATATCATGCTAGAAGAGATAGGAAGAGGTTCACATACCTCGCGACGATTTATCGACAAAAGCAAAATGCTCCAAGTACTACAACCTTCTAGCCCTTTCCACTCCTCGAGTAGAATACGCTACTCTTAGTACTTTCACCTATAAAGGTCACAAACGCCTATTAACCCCAAAACACAAGTTCTATCTTTCTACGTAAAATTCTAAGATTTTCTCCCGCCACAACAGAAATCTCCTCCTCTAACGAGGCCGCTACCAAGCCAACCAGTGTGGGTTTACACGCCTAACCTGGACGCACCATCCTACTCAAGAATCCTACACAAGTCTACTCAGAATACACCCCATGTAAAAACAATCAGCTTCTTTTCTTTATTCTTCAGCTTAAGTCAAAAGACATTGCCGAATACTAAGTATAGTTCCATATATAGTATACTTCAACTATATATTCTAACAAACATGTAATTTCCAATTACAATAGGACAAGATAATTACCTCGATAAGCCCATAATTATCCAAGTTAAATGTCGATCCTTAGCAATGTTTAGCTCCAACTCCGGTGCTCCATCCCGCCCAAACAACCCTTAAGTTCTATCCAACTTCTACTTAAATCCTTCAACTAACAATGAAGATTCCTTAGGGTTTCGGTTTGAGACTAAAAAGGTAGTATTTCTGCTCTACGATAGAGGTAACTTTGAATACAACAAGGTATAAGGCCAAGGTATTTTGGGCATTATAACAATACTGGAAGACAACTTTCTACCGCTTATGGGTACCTCACGAGAACACTCCAACGCGTGGTATGCTCGCCACAAGGCCACTGTGGGGTAGTACCTCTACCACTAGGCCTCACGAAGGGAGGGAGGGGAAGCTCTCGCCAGCACAACAAGAAGAGGAGAGGGTTTCAAGACTGGAAGTTTTTGACGAATGAAGTCTTCAAGCCAGGGTATTTATAGCAAAACCAAAGCCAACCAATGGCCAAGATCAAGCCATGTGCAAGGCAAGTGTAAGGCCAAGATCAAGCCAAGTGCACCCACAAAACACTCCACAAAACACTCCACAAAACAAGCCACAAACAAGGCACAAAAGGAGGGACCAATCGCCAAGGCCAACTAATCCTCTCGACGCCCAATCGCCCAAGCCACCCTATTTGTTTCCAATGCGAGGTGACACATGTCACCCTCCCGTTGGTCCAAAATGTTTCGCCTCTAAAAATCCGCAAAATTATAAATGACATAGCCGAATTTTCCCTACGAAAGTCGTGGAAACGC
Source organism: Przewalskia tangutica (assembly GCA_029844215.1). NCBI lineage: Eukaryota > Viridiplantae > Streptophyta > Magnoliopsida > Solanales > Solanaceae > Przewalskia > Przewalskia tangutica. The sequence continues at coordinate 26,995,576 of CM056728.1, read as the reverse complement.
TTCATTTAAAAACGACTTATTCGCACTGTGCCCAAATTCGGTCCTTTGCCTAACTTAAGGCTCAAATTTTCTACGCACGCCCCACGCATATACTCCGGAAATACGGTATAACATTCTCCTCTCTTAGAAACATTCGCCCCAATGTTCCTTCTCAAGTCTCAACACAAACACGCGCTTAGTATAGCCTTCATCGCTATACGCACGAAACGATCATGCCACACCCGCCATAAAAATAACAAACGCACTAATACTTAAACCCAAGTCAACGAGGAAACACTCTAATCATCACAAAACCCCTTACCCGAGGTCTAAAATATACTCCTTCGCACCTACATTTCACAAAAGAAACGATCACACACGCTCACTTCTCCCCTATCTCGCCGCACTTTCTCGAACACTCGAGCTCTTTCTAGTATCCGCACCACACTTCCACAACGCTTCGCTTTCCAACCCTTGGAGTTACTACCTCCAAACTTGGTCATCTTACTACCCTCGATTTCTCTAAGGCCATTCTCGCCTTCACGAACCGATTCTCGTCGAACATATCTATGAACTCATACGATGGTCATCTAAACTGGCCTAGCACCCTCGTGACTCGCCACCGCGACCACCCAGCTGACCCTTCCTCGAACGGACGCGTTGGCCCGCAACATGGCCCCAACCCGACCCATCAGAGCGCCAACTTCCGCCTCGACATGGAACACACCGCCAAGCTACCACTTCCATCTCACACTAACCAGATTTTCAAATCACACTATAGCACAAAGCTATCCGAACATAACACTTAACACATCATTAACATCAATACATACAAGTGTCTACTGTGGTTAAGGATATACTCAAACTAGGCGGTTCAAGGACCGCTAAAATCGAACTTCCACCGCGACTTACCGTGGCCCGCAATCGCCTAGTAGTTCAGGCTATCCTACCGGCCACACCCGGCCTGACAAGCTTCGCCATATGGCCCCGCTGGGCCGCAAGAATAACAAGCTCCTCGTACTACGACACTCAAATGCGGTCTACTACATCGACCACACCGAGGTAGGGTGATCGTGATCCGCCAACACCCCTACTCTCAACATCTCAAACTCGAGCCCCGACCGCCCCGAATATCCTGGTGGTCCCGGCGTCGCGAGGACCACTCGCAATGGCGAGGTACATAACTAGTTCGCCGCCGAGGCGGTCCGCCGAAAGTCGCTAAAATATCCGGCCGCTCGCCTTCTTCTCACAAAGCCGTCCACCTGCCGATCTTCGCGCCTCGCACTCCAAGTGCATGAGCTCAACGCGGCAATGTCCATGCCCGGCCAAGAGAAACACCAACAACTCTCGCTAGGTAATCATCGAGCCTCAGAATATATCGGTGCACTCGATCCACCATACTAGCTACTAATGCGGAACATACCGCCAATGAGTCGAACTCACATTGTACTCCCGAATCAGACGCCGCTCGCCAACATCAAAAACTTTACCGAGCCCTCTCATTTGGCGAGGCAAGAAATGCGTGAAGGCGCCCCAAAACTCGCCCCAAACGGCCGAAGTGCATGCTCTCCCGAGAGCTCCCACGAAGTCAAACCAATCGATCGCGTATCACGCAGCTGACGCGAACTAAATGTCACGCATCTATCAAGCCTCGATCACCCGTGACGATCTCTCAGAATCGACGGATGAACTCCTCGCGATCATCCTCCGCCTCGACCAGAAACTCAAAGTGGCTACAACTAAGGAAATCCCGTAGCCTCAAATCGTCGCCGCGCACTACATGCGTGCTGAATCGAATCGCCGCTGGCCCACTTATCTCATATCTCGCCACAACCTCGCCAATAATCGCCATCTCTCAGGACCCATCTCCCGCCCCCATCGTGGACCGAGGCTCGTATCAGAGTCTCAGCAGCCCATCGCCGCGCTTAAACTCGCTGGGCCGGGCGGCGTCGCAAAACTCGCCGTCAAGCACTACTCGTGTATCGATCGCTCGCGCTCGCATTCTCAATCCCACTAGCAGCTCCTCGGCCGCTTTGCCCTTCTTCGCCCCGGTTGCCTTCGCAGGCATAACTGTAAAACGAAACACGCCGAGGGTCCAACTTACAATACATTTCTCTAAGGCACGATCTCGTAATGAGAAGAATGGAAACCAATCCTAAATGTCCTATAGCCTCGACATAGATGTGGTGCACAACACACCGATAATCAAGACTCTACTAGACACTGTCAGACACTTTCCGAGGACTAATCGCTCGATACCACTTTGTAACGCCCAACTCGCCCGCATCGTGCCTTACCCCGCACCCTAGTGATACAACATCGAGAAAACCAAATGAAAATAAAACACGAGTCATGAAACAAGAGATATAATAAATAAACAAAGCAACCAAAACAAGCTTTCAGATATACACAAAAACCCAACAGCTTGTCCTTTACAAACCCCGCCACAACAAAGCATGCACTTAAGATTTACAATAACTATGACGGACAGTGGCTCTCGCCATACCTCGAATGTATAAGAACCTACAACTCAGTGGAAACATACCAAAGATAAGCCTCAAGGAACGAGCTTTCCAACACGCTGAAATGAGATCCTAAGAGCGGGATCCACGATCGATGTACTTACCGCAGATTTAACGCACCCCGGCGAGGTCGCATAACAGTACTAAGTATGTGAATCACAACATCAGAATGAAATCATAATAGCCTAAAAAGCAGTGAGACATGATGATAACCAAAATACAAGACGCAACATAAAAGCAGCCAAGTCGTGGACTCACGCCAAAGTCACCACTAAATATAACTACGGGTCTCACGCCCACAACATCCATCATGTTCGCATCATGGCCGCATGCCCCTAATATCAGACGGTAGATACGTCCACGATGCAACACACAATAAGTGCCGCACGCCACACGCCCCGACATCGTGACGGTAGATACGCCCATGTAACCTCAATAACAATATATCGGGTGGTCAACCCCGCCGCACGCCACATGCCCCGGACATCGTGACGGCAGACACGCCCATGTTGCAAGAATAACCATATATCGTAATCAACCCGCCGCACGCCGACGCCTCTAATATCAGACGGCAGATACGCTCCACGTGACATCAACAACAAGACAAGAATCAAAATGGAAACATACCCGCGGAATTCTCCATCACCGCCAAAGACGCCCAAGTAAGTTCTCAATAAGTCAACCGACTTCTATCGAGAGACGCAGAATACGTAAATACCACACTTGCACAACAAAGGCTATCATCACAAGCATAGGCAAGTTTCACAACAACAAGCATAGGCAAGTTTCACAACAACAAGCATAGGCAAGTTTCACAACAACTCAAAGTACTTTCATTTTATGCCAAAGTCCGGTTTTTAACCTCAAAGTACTACATACGTTAAGTTCTTTAAAAGAGATCCATTACTTTTATAAAAGTCACCCGACAATTCGTAGTATTAGAATGACCAACCCACATTCCCTTTTCAAAATCAAGTAACAACATTCTTTCCTAAGTTCCGCTTTGCCTAGTTTCAATTACTCAAGCTTCTCATTTTCAAATGGTTTCATAGTTCCCAAACTTAATCACTTGATTCCTTTTAGAACAATTGAGTAATATATGTCTCACGCAGAGTAGGCTATTCTTGTTTACAACATTCTTATTACAAAGCCATGATCTAGAAAATGTATATCATTTTGTCTCATCTTAGTTTCTATGCAGATGGAGGTTTCATCGGTTTTAATACAATTCATCATTATTCAATACATTTTCCTTTATTAACGCCGCAGTTGGTCCTGTCGATACACATTCGATTTCAAATCAAGAAACATTATCCCTTTAAATAAAACCAAGTACTCATTACTCACGAATGAGGTTTCACACAAACATTCACATTAAAACAAATAAGTTAAGTCTCTTATCTTATAAGATCAAGTCTCTTAACTTCTAACATCAAGAAACCATTTTCTTTACCACTCTTAAGACATTATACCTAACTCCCAAAAAGCTAGTATAACTCTTTTTAAAACCTTTAAAACCAAGTGTTACTCTCCTTCCAAAACGATTTATAAATCTTTGAATACATCAAGTTCTTTATTATAACTAGCCGCTATAATTCACATCGCTTACCTTTAAAACCACAAAGTATTTTCTTACCTTCATAAAGTCGTTATAACCAACTTCCCATAAAGCCGTTATAACACTTTATGTTTTAAGAACAATCAAACACAAGCTAACACACGTACGCCTCACCGCACTACATAGTTCACACATATCATGCTAGAAGAGATAGGAAGAGGTTCACATACCTCGCGACGATTTATCGACAAAAGCAAAATGCTCCAAGTACTACAACCTTGCTAGCCCTTTCCACTCTCGAGTAGAATACGCTACTCTTAGTACTTTCACCTATAAAGGTCACAAACGCCTATTAACCCCAAAACACAAGTTCTATCTTTCTACGTAAAATTCGAAGACCTCTCCCCGCCACAACAGAAATCTCCTCCTCTAACGAGGCCGCCACCAAGCCAACTGTGGGTTTACACGCCTAACCTGACGCGGCACCATCCTACTCAAGAACTCTACACAAGTCTCATCTGATACACCTATGTAAAACAATAGCTTCTTTTCTTTATTCTTCAGCTTAAGTCAAAAGACATCCGAATACTAAGTATAGTTCCATATATAGTATACTTCAACTATATATTCTAACAAACATGTAATTTCCAATTACAATAGAGGACAAGATAATTACCTCGATAAGCCCATAATTATCCAAGTTAAATGTCGATCCTTAGCAATGTTTAGCTCCAACTCCGGTGCTCCATCCCGCCCAAACAACCCTGTGTTCTATCCAACTTCTACTTAAATCCTTCAACTAACAATGAAGATTCCTTGTGGTTTCGGTTTGAGACTAAAAAGGTAGTATTTCTGCTCTACGATAGAGGTAACTTTGAATACAACAAGGTATAAGGCCAAGGTATTTTGGGCATTATAACAATACTAGGAAGACAACTTTCTACCAAGCTGGTACCTCACGAGAACACTCCAACGCGTGGGTATGCCTCGCCACAAGGCCACTAGTGGGGTAGTACCCTCTCGCCACTAGGCCTCACGAAAGGGGGAGGAGGGGAAGCTCTGGCCAGCACAACAAGAAGGAGGAGAGGGTTTCAAGACTGGAAGTTTTGACGAATGAAGTCTTCAAGCTTGAGTGGTATTTATAGCAAAACCAAAGCCAACCAACGGCCAAGATCAAGCCATGTGCAAGGCAAGTGTAAGGCCAAGATCAAGCCAAGTGCACCCACAAAACACTCCACAAAACACTCCACAAAACAAGCCACAAAACAAGGCACAAAAGGAGGACCAATCGCCAAGGCCAACTAATCCTCTCGACGCCCAATCGCCCAAGCCACCCTATTTGTTTCAATGCGAGGTGACACATGTCACCCTCCCGCTGGTCCAAAATGTTTCGCCTCTCGAAAAATCCGCAAAATTATAAATGACATAGCCGAATTTTCCCTACGAAAGTCGTGGAAACGCTTCATTTAAAAACGACTTATTCGCACTTGTGCCCAAATTCGGTCCTTTGCCTAACTTAAGGCTCAAATTTTCTACGCACGCCCCACGCATATACTGAAATACGGTATAACACATACAACATAAATAAACCGGAAGATAAATAGCACTCATTTTTTTAAACAAAGGCAAAGCCTGAAAGGCTTCCGTATAAATATAAATCACCCGAAGTGGTCTACTGCACAACAATGTAAATACAACTTACACCACCGCCCACATATGAATACACACTCTAAGAAGGTGACAATAACTATGACGGACAAGGCCCGCCGCACTTCAATATACCTAGCCATAATGACAAACTCCAAACTTGGAGCCATCTCAAATGTCGAACAAGGATCCTAAGCTCGCGGATCCACAATCGTGTACTCTAGACTGCCCTGGCCCGCCATCGTGCCTTACCCTGCACCCTAGTGATACAACATCGGAGAAAATCACGGAAATAAAACACGAACATGAAATAAGAGATAAGATAATAGAACAGTCAACCAAACGGTTACCTTCCAATGATATATATATAAACAACTTTTTCAAACGAGCTTTAATCCCTTTTTACAAAACCCCGCCCACACAAAAATGCACTTAAGATTTACAACAACTATGACGGGGGGCCCCGCCATACCACATGTACAAGAACCTAACTCAGGAACACATACCAAAAGATAAGCCTCCGAGAAACGGAGCTTCCAACACGCCGAATGTGATCTATGCGGATCGACAATCGATGTACCTTTACTCGCGGCATGAACGCAACCGGTCAAGGCCGCATAACAGTACCAAGTATGTGAAATCAGAAAATCAGAATCGAAATCATAATAGTCTATATAAAGCGAGACATGTATGATAACCAAACTACATTCACAACATAAAAGCAATCATGCCAAGTCGAGTGGAATACATTCTAATGAACCTAGTCAAGTGAAATACATTCCCGGATGCACGGCCGTCAAGTGAAATACATTCCTGTGAACTTGAATCAAGTGAGATACATTCTGATAAACCGGCCGTCATGAAATACATTCGGGTGAACCGTGTCAAGTGAGATACATTCTGATTAACCGGCCGTCAGTGAAATACATTCGGGTGAACCTGATCAAGTGAACATGCATTGCACCACAAGGCTATCACACGTAACATGGTCAAGTTTCACAACAACAAGCATAGGCAAGTTTCACAACAACAAGCATAGGCAAGTTTCACAACAACAAGATAGGCAAGTTTCACAACAACAAGCACTTTCATTTTCACACAACTCAAAGTACGGGTTTTTAACCCCAAAGTACTACATACGTTAAGTCCTTTTAAAGAGATACATTCATTTTATAAATGTCACGATACGTGGTATGAAACTAGAGTGATTCACATTATTAAGTAAACTGTAACACTTTCTTTTAAACTCAAGTACCAACATTCTTTTCCTAAAGTTCCGCTTGCCTAATTACAAAGGCTCAAGTTCTCATTTTAGAAAAGGTTTCGTAGTTCATAGTTTTAATCCTTTAAACATAATTCTCCTTTAAACGTTTGAGAAACATATGTCTTATATGTGAGTAGGTTATTCTTATTTATGATCAATATTATTAAGCAACCATGATCTAGAAATGTAATATCATTTTGTCTCATCTTAGCTTTCATGCAGATGGAGGTTTCACGGTTTTAATACGATACATCATTATTCAATACATTTTCCTTTATTAACGCCGCAGTTGGTTTGTCGATACACATTCGATTTCCAAATCAGAAACATTATCCCTTTAAATAAAACCAAGTACTCATTACTCACGAACGAGGTTTCACATAAACATCCACATTAAAACAAATAAGTTAAGTCTCTTATCTTATAAGATCAAGTCTCTTAACTTCTAACATCAAGAAACCATTTTCTTTACCTCTCTTAAGACATTATACCTAACTCCCATAAAGCTAGTATAACTCTTTTTAAAACCTTTAAAACTAAGTGTTACTCTTTCTTTCAAAACGATTCACAAATCTTTTGAAATACTTCAACTTCTTCATTAACACATAACAAGTATAACCAAATCAATACCTTTTGAAAACCACAACCCATTTTCTAACCTACATAAAGTTTATAACCAACTTCCCATAAAGCGTTATAACACTTTATGTTTTAAAACAATCAAACACGCTTAACACGTATGCGCCTACCGCATTACATAGTTCACACATATCATGCTAGAAGAGATAGGAAGAGGTTCACATACCTCGCGACGCAGTATCGACTATTAGCAAAATGCTCCAAGTACTTCAAACCGCTTCTGGCCACTCCTTAAGCCACGTAGATCGCGCTACGCATAGTACTTCCACCTATAAGGCCACAAGGCGCTTATTAACAATTAGGTCTCTTCGCAGAACATTCTACGTAAAATTCAAGAAGACTCTCCCCGCAACAAAATGTTAATCTCTCTCTATCGAGGCCGCCATCAAGCCAACCAGTGGTTATACATCTAACCCTAACTGTACAATTCTACTCCACACTACTACACAAGTCTACCGACCCATGTAATTACTGATTCATTTTCTTAAATTCAGCTTAAGTCGCAAGACATCGCTGTAAGTATTATTCAGCTTAAGTCAAAAGACATTGCGATAACTACGCTCAGTTCTATATATAGTATACTACAACTATATATTCAACACTTATGTAATTTCCAATTACAATAGGGACAAGATATTTACCTCGATAAGCCCAAAATTATCCGAGTTTAATGTCGCTCCCGAGCAAGGTTTAGCTCTCCTCCGAGTGCTCCAATCCGCTCAACCAACCCTTAGAAGTTCTAACCAACTTCTCTTAAGTACTTCAAACAACAATGAAGATTTCCTTAGGGTTTCGTTTAGTGGCTAAAGGAAAGTATAATGGTATTTTCTGGCTTTTATAAGTGTAACCTGGGAATACTACAAGGTATTTGGGCTGTATTTGGACATTATAACAATACTGTGAGAGTATTTCTACACCACAGGGGGTATTATACAAAGCAACTAGGCTAGGGGTACCCCTGGCTTAGGGCACCACAAAGGGGAGGGTTTCGCCAAGGCCTTCTCGTGGGGAGGGCTTTTGGACGATTTCAAGACAAGAGGAGGAGTATTTGAGACTTAGATAGATTGCTCAATTTGGATGAAGAAAGTTCATCAACTAGAGGGGTATTTATAGGTCAAGGATGGCCAACCAAAGGCCAAGATCAATCCATGTGTTAGGCAAGTGTAGGGCTAGGATTTACTACACACAAATATCCTACCAACTCGACTTTAGCCAAGGCACCAAAACGTGCTTCACGCCCATTTCGCCCATTTGGACGATTTCGCCACCAATTGGAGGGTGCCAAGTGTCGCCCTCCGCTGGTCCAAAATGTTTCGCCTCTCGGAAAAATCCGCAAAAATATAAAGGCCATAGCCGGAAATGCCCCTACGAAGTCGAAACGTTTAGTCAAAAACGACTCTAAACGTGTTGTGAACAAATAATTTTCGCTTCACTTTAAAGCACAAACTTTCTACGCACGCCCCGCGTCGCACATACTGGAAATACGGGTATAACATTCTCCCCTTAGAAACATTCGTCGAATGTTCCTTCTCGAAATAGATAACGAAGTTCCTTCAACAAGTTGTCAAAGCCACGCCACGTAATAACACACGTTCTCTCCCTCCTTACTCGTCGTGCCGCTTCTCGAACATTTGAACTCTTCTAGTATACGTATCACACTTCATCGTCGCTTGCTTCCAACCTCGAGTTACCACTCCAAACTTGGTCATCTTACTACCTCGATTTCTCTAAGGCCATTCTCGGCCTTCACGAACCGATTCTGGTCGAACATATCTATGAACTCATACGATGGTCATCGAACTTGGGCCTAGCACCCTCGTGACCTGCCACTGGCGGGACCACTGACCGACCTTAAACACGCTTAATCACAAGGGTTGATCCGTATCACGCCCTCAACCCGACCCACAATCGCGTCAAGCCCTTGTTCCCCGACTTAACAATCTCGCTAAATCATATCATGAAAGCTACCACTTCCATTTCACACTACCGGACTTATCACACAATACATTCTAGGCATAAAATGCACTCGACAAGGATCACTGCAAAATCTTGTACCCAAGACGGCCTTACATCTACGGTCTCAATCGTAATATTCTAAGGCTCATCATTCCTCACCCCGAGCTTACCGCTTTTTCCCCAACCAAGTTCTTAAATCACATTTTAGCACAAAGCTATCCGAACGTAACACCTAACACATTAACATAACATCAAAACATACAAGCCTCTAGAGGTTAAGGATATACTGGCTACCGCTCACTCTAATCGTAAGTCCGCCTGCGCGCATAATCGTAGAAGGCGATGAACCCGCCATCGATCCGTTGAGTCCGCGCAGTCGCGGCACCTCTCCTATAAGCACCTCGCCACATGGCCCCGACGGCGCAGTGAAGCAAGCACCCGAAAGACGACATTCCGGGATGATGTTTGCCACATCGCGCACAATTTGCGGGACGTGAATCGCGCTGGCTAGAACCCGTATATCTGTGAACAAGCCTGGAGCTCGACCACTCGAATACCTGAACGCCCCGACGATCGGGGACCACTCTGTCTTGGTGGAGTGCATAACTAGATCACGAGGCGGTCGCCTCGAAGTTACCAAAGGACCTCGCTCGCCTCTTCTCACGATCTCGCCATTCCGCCGATCTCTCCGTGCCTCACATCTAGTGCATGAGCTGCGTGCGGGCAATGTCCATGCGGTGAAGAGCTACACCGAACAAGCCTCGCCAGTACTCATCCAGCCGGTGGCGTAGCGGTGTACTGGCCCCATCGCTCGGCTGAACATACCGAGCTAATGAGTCGAACTCACATTGTACTCTCTAACCGTCGCGCCCCGCCTCAACGTCAAAAACACATCGGCCGAGCCTCTCATCTGTGGCGGCAAGAAATGTGCAAGAAAAGCCTTGAGAACTCGTCCCATACGGCTGAGGTGCATGTTTCCGGGACAGCTCCACGAATCAAACTATCAGCTGCAGATCACGCGGTGATGTGAACCAATACCACCGACCGCCTCGAGGCTCGATCACTTCATGATCCGTAGGCTTGATAAACTCCCGAGGTCGCCTCGGCTCGATCCATGAACATCGGAGGCTACAACTCGTAAAGTCACGAGCCTCAAACCGTCGCTCGGGGTGAAATACGGGTGCTCTTGGGTGGGCTGCTGCGTCGGCCGATCCTCATATCGGCCACGACCGCCGCGATCGGGCCATCTCCTTGTACCCGTCTCATCCGCTCCGGTGTGGGACCGAGGCTCGTGTAGTCTCGGCAGCCACCGCCGCGGCTCTAAATTTCCCGCTCGCTCGTGGGCGTTCTTAAACCCGCCGTCGGGCTTGTCTCAGTCTTGGCCGCTGCGCCTCGTACTCCTCAGTATCCCACTAGCGCCTCCTCGCTGCCTTGCCGTCTGGTGCAGGTTGCCTTACGCGGAGGCATAATCGTAAAAATGAAATACGCCGTAGGGTCCAACTTATCACCGCCTCTAAGGCACGATCTCGTAATGAGAAGAATGGAAACCAATCCTAAATGTCCTATAGCCTCTCGATTATAGATGTGGTGCACAACACATCGATAATCAAGACTCTACTAGACACGGTGTGTAGACACTTTCCGAGGATTAACTGCTCTGATACCACTTTTGTAACGACCCGCTCGGGTTCGCCATCGTGCCTTACCCCGCACCCTAGTGATACAACATCGAGAAAATCAGCGGAAATAAAACATGAACATGAAATAAGAGATAAGATAATAGAGCAGTCAACCAAACGGTTACCTTCCAATGATATATATATAAACAACTTTTTCAAAACGAGCAGTTTAATCCTTTTACAAAACCCGCCACACAAAGGCTCTGCACCTCTAAGATTTACAACAACTATGACGGACGGGGCCGCCATACCCCGAATGTACAAGAACCTACAACTCGGGAACACATACCAAAAGATAAGCCTCCGAGAAACGGAGCTTCCCAACGCCGAATGTGATCCTATAAGCGGGGATCGGCGATGATGTACCTTTACTGCGGCGTGAACGCAGCCAAGGAGGTCGATAACAGTACAAGTATGTGAAATCAGTAAAATCAGAATCAAATCATAATAGTCTATATAAAGCGAGACATGTATGATAACCAAACTACGCTTCACAACATAAGCGATCATGCAAGTCGAGTGGAATACATTCGAATGAACCAGAGTCAAGTGAAATACATTCCGGATGTACGGCCGTCAAGTGAAATACATTCGGGTGAACCGTAATCGTGAGATACATTCGGATAAACCGGTCGTCAAGTGAAATACATTCGGTGAACCGTGTCAAGTGAGATACATTCGGATGAACCGGCCGTCAGTGAAATACATTCCGGTGAACCGTGATCAAGTGAACACAAGATTTGCACCACAAGGCTATCACACGTAACATGGTCAAGTTTCACAACAACAAGCATAGGCAAGTTTCACAACAACAAGATAGGCAAGTTTCACAACAACAAGCATAGGCAAGTTTCACACAACTCAAAGTACTTTCATTTTATGCCAAAGTCGGGTTTTAACCCCAAAGTACTACATACGTTAAGTCTTTTAAAAGAGATACATTCATTTTATAAATGTCACCCGATACGTGGTATGAAACTAGAGTGATTCACATTATTAAGTAAACTAACACTTTCTTTTTAAACTCAAGTACCAACATTCTTTTCCTAAAGTTCCGGTTTGCCTAATTACAAAGGCTCAAGTTCCTCATTTTAGAAAAGGTTTCGTAGTTCATAGTTTTAATCCTTTAAAACATAATTCTCCTTTAAACGCTTTGAGAAACATATGTCTTATATGTGAGTAGGTTATTCTTATTTATGATCAATATTATTAAGCGACCATGATCTAGGAAATGTAATATCATTTTGTCTCATCTTAGCTTTCATGCGGATGGAGGTTTCTTGGTTTTAATACGATACATCATTATTCAATACATTTTCCTTTATTAACGCCGCAGTTGGTTTGTCGATACACATTCCGATTTCCAAATCGGAAACATTATCCCTTTAAATAAAACCAAGTACTCATTACTCACGAATGAGGTTTCACATAAACATCCACATTAAAACAAATAAGTTAAGTCTCTTATCTTATAAGATCAAGTCTCTTAACTTCTAACATCAAGAAACCATTTTCTTTACCTCTCTTAAGACATTATACCTAACTCCCATAAAGCTAGTATAACTCTTTTTAAAACCTTTAAAACCAAGTGTTACTCTTTCTTTCAAAACGATTCACAAATCTTTTGAAATACTTCAACTTCTTCATTAACACATAACAAGCGGTTATAACCAAATCGCTTACCTTTTGAAAACCACAACCCGTTTCTAACCTACATAAAGTCGTTATAACAACTTCCCATAAAGCCGTTATAACACTTTATGTTTTAAAACAATCAAACACAATTAACACGTATGCGTCTGCCGTACTACATAGTTCACACATATCATGCTAGAAGAGATAGAAGAGGTTCACATACCTCGCGACGAGTATCGACTATTAGCAAAATGCTCAAGTACTTCAAACCGTCGGCTACTCTTAAGCCACGTGATCGCGCCACGCATAGTACTTCCACCTATAAGGCCACGCGACTTATTAACAATTAGGTCTCTTCGTAGAACATTACGTAAAATTCGAAGACCTCCCCGCAACGTTAATCTCTCTCTATCGGTAGCCGCCATCAAGCCAACCGGGGGTTATCATCTAACCCTAACGGGTACAATTCTACTCCACGGTACTACTACACAAGTCTCTATGTAATTACGATTCGATTACTCTTCTTAAATTCAGGGCTTAAGTCGCAAGACATCGCGTAAGTATTATTCGTGCTTAAGTCAAAAGACATTGCCGATAACTACGTTCATTCTATATATAGTATACTACAACTATATATTCAACACTTATGTAATTTCCAATTACAATAGGGGACAAGATATTTACCTCGATAAGCCCAAAATTATCCGAGTTTAACGTCGCTCCCGAGCAAGGTTTAGCTCCTCCTAAAGTGCTCGATCCGCCCAACCAACCCTTAGAAGTTCTAACCAACTTCTCTTAAGTACTTCAAACAACAATGAAGATTTCCTTAGGGTTTCGTTTAGTGGCTAAAGGAAAGTATAATGGTATTTTCTGGGCTTTTATAAGTGTAACCTTGGGAATACTACAAGGTATTTGGGCAAGGTATTTGGACATTATAACAATACTAGGAGAGTATTTCTACACCTGATGGGTATTATACGAAAGCAACTAGGCTAGGGGGTACCCACCGGCAGGCACCAAAGGGGAGGGTTTCGGCAAGGCCTTCCAAAGGAGGGCTTTTGGACGATTTCAAGACAAGAGGAGGGAGTATTTGAGACTTAGATAGATTGCTCAATTTGGATGAAGAAAGTTCATCAACTAGAGGGTATTTATAGGTCGAGGATGGCCAACCAAAGGCCAAGATCAATCCACGTGTTAGGCAAGTGTAGTGGCTAGGATTTACTACACAAATATCCTACCAACTCTCGACTTTAGCAAGGCACCAAAACGTGCTTCACTTGCCCATTTCGTCCATTTGGGCGATTTGCCACCAATTGGAGGGTGCCAAGTGTCGCCCTCCGTTGGTCCAAAATGTTTCGCCTCTAAAAATCCGCAAAAATATAAATGGCATAGCGGAAATTCCCTACGAAGTCGTGGAAACGTTTAGTCGAAAAACGACTCTAAACGGGTGTTGTGAACAAATAATTTTCGCCCTTCACTTTAAAGCACAAACTTTTCTACGTCGTCCTTGCGTATATACTGAAATACGGTATAACACTGCGGACATGAACCCCACTAAGTCGGTCTAACAAGTACTAAGTATGGAACGGAAATAAAGTACATTAAACAAGATCATAATCGTACAAAAGAATGGCGAGCAAGTATAAAAATTAAAATACGCATCCTACTGCCATTTTAACTCATGAAATCAATCGTACATTAATCATTCTTTTCCTTCTTTCAATAAGAATTAACATCATATTCTTACATACATACTTAAGAATTCGATCAAGTTTTTCCACATAACTTACATATCTTACATAATATAATTCGGCCCTTTATGGAGGGACTTCTTATTTGGGAGCTTACTTTGATTACCCATACGTGATAACGTAACCCGGCCCATTTGCGGGACACGGCGAAGTCATATAAAAGTCTTCCCACAAAAGTATACTGCCCGGCCCATTCTGGGACGCGATAAGGTCATATAGTCTGCCCATAAAGGTATCGCCCGCCCATTCTCGACGCGATAATGTCATATAGTCTGCCCATAAAGGTATACTGCCCGGCCCATTCCTGGGACGCGATAATGTCATATAGTCTGCCCATAAAGGTATACTGCCCGGCCCATTCCTGGGACGCGATAATGTCTCTTTACATAACATTTTTAATCATCTTTTCACTTATTCTTTAGTCGTTATAACAACTCCCCATAAAGCTATTATAACAACCTTTCACTTTAGAGAACTTAAGACACTTTTATTTCTTTTTACATTAAGGAAAATTAAACCCAAAAGTACTACGTACATACATACTTAAAAAGAATCATAAAACTCCTTCTCTTCTTAAATCCATAAACCTCTTCTTTTAAAAGCTCAAGTTACATAGCTTTCAAAAAAAAATACTTCAAGTCTCTTAACTTTTAAGAAATCAAGTTTCTTAACTTTAGAAATCAAGTCTCTTATCTTTAGAATATCAAGAAATCAATACTTTCCAAATCAAGTATTCTATACTTTTAAATCAAGTCATTCCTTCCTTTAAGAATCAAGTTCCATAACTTGAAAAATAAAGTCTCTTAACCTTTTAAGAATTTAAGGTTCATAGTCTTAAAAATTCATAACGTAAACTCTTTAAATTAAGTAACATATACTTTTGTGCGTTGTGACTAGGTTATACTTGTATATAACGATCTTATTAAAGCAGCCATGATCTAGAAAATGTAATACAATTTTGTCTTATCTTAGCTTCTATGCAGATGGAGAATTCTACTCATTTTAATTTAATTGATTGTCGATACATTTTCTTTTATTAACGTTGCAATGGCTTGTTCGATACTTATTCTTATTCGTGCAGTAACTTAGCAAAGTCAACTCGACTCCAAATACTTCCTAACGACTCTTACCAACATCCCCCATAAGACTTGGTAAGAACTTAGGATAACTTAGACGTAGATTTTACATAAAGTAAATCAACATACATACCTCTTAACTTCTAAGAGTAGAAGGGGTCATGAAATAACACCACATGTATATTTCATACATAGAATCATGCCAAAAGAAGGAAGAGGTTCACATACCTCGCGACGATTATCGACAAGTAGCAAAATGCTCCAATGTACCTTAACTTTGATAGCTATTCCATCCTTTAAGTAGAATACGCTATACGTAGTACTTAAACCTAAAATGACAATAGCACTTCTATCAACTACAAGCTATCAAGTGTAGGACTTATACCAAATAATGGCCCTCTAATTCTACGGAAAATTGGCAAGACTTCCTTTGTTTCTACGCATTTTTCCACCTTTTCCAAGGCCTGTATTCATCAACCAACAAGCCACATTTAAGGCACAACCAACAGTTAGCCAAAGGGATTACACCTCTAATCGACGTGTAAAATTCTGCCCCACAGTTATACAAAATAGTCCACAAATCAGCCCATAAAAACAGTCCGCAATCCAACCATAACGAGGGTAAAATGTGAGGCCTTTTAACGCCTTTCCACACCCTTATTCCCTTAGGACTTTCATTAGCAACAACTACACTTAAACATGCATAACAACAACTAAATTTCCAGAATTTAATACCTCAAAACAGTCCACTAAACGACACAACAACGTCTAACAGTTTTGGGTAGTTTCTCGGCCACAACAACTACAACCCGATAACTCGTTCCTTAATCCATTTTATTCCAATTCGAGTTCCAAAACTTCTACATAAGTTATAACAACTTATTAAAACAATATTAATCCATTATAACATGCAATAGGTGAAGATAACAACGACAATAACCAACGAATTCCATTTGCACCAAATCTGTCCCAAATCGGTTTTAGCCCCAAAAATGGCTCAAACACTTTTTATTATTCATTCTTTTCTAACACAAGTTCATCCATACATAATAACAATAAGTAATATCCAATTACTTTAAAAGAAGATGGACTTTTACCTCATTTTTTGCCCAAAAACGCCCCAAAACAGTCCGGTCTTTATTGGTGCGCAGTTTTCGTTTCGCTCCACTTCTTCAAGTTCCAATCACATATATGTACCCCCTACAACCTTAGGAGCAACTTCTCTTTGAATCTCACTTCCAAAAAGTCGACGGAACCCCTAGGGTTTTGACATCAACTTTCGGCCAAGACAAGTAAAAAGCGTAGAATATTAATCTAGGCTTAGCACTTGGTTTAAGGGCATAATCTTGGAGAAATAAATTGATCAACAATGGTTGTTATTAGCCAAGGGCTCTCGAAATTATGGAGCTAAAGGAGAAGATGAGAGCTTATTTTTGGTCTAAGTGTAAAGTGATCCAAGTATTGCAAGACTTGGATATGTATAGCCAAGTGGAGTGGGACCCATGTCCACTTGTCCCCTCTCAAAATATCTAATTTGTTGTCATCTTAGCAAGACAAGTGGAGGGGTGCCAAGTGTCACCCTCCGATTGGTCCAAAATATTATAATTTTTCGAAGGTCCCCGTGAAATTGTGAAATTCTCACGGACCCATATTATCAATTCCAACACCTTATAATCCAATACTAAGTCCATAAATCCAATTAGAAGTATTATACTCAAAGTTAATAATTTTTTCCCTAAATATTCCTTAAGAAAATGTAATTATTCTTTCCTACCAAAATTCAAATCTTAAATCCTTAATCACGTTCTCAATTAGTAGCCACGGTATCACTGGTGTAACATTCTTCCCCCCTTAGAAACATTCGTCCTCGAATGTTCATCTAAGGTCTCAATAGTTAGCTAGTATTCCACGATTCTCGATTATTCCATGTCCCAATCTTACATTATCCCTCCCCTCATACGGGTAAGATAGTTTCTCATAATCTCAATATCATAGTTTCTCATAATCTCAATATCATGTTGTCCTAATCACAACAACCATATTTACTCCATAAAAATATTATTCGTGCATCTCACTTAAGCATACAACACAGCTTAATCTAATAACATAGTATGTCCATAAGTCAATTAAACCTGATCTTTCAAGAGCCTATCACAATATTAGTCAGTTCATTACCTCTTGACTATTCCAAATAAGTACATATATAAAGCCTAGGTGTGGATTCAATAAATTGTTTCACACCTTCCAAGTAATTATTAAGGCTTAACCAACTCATGGTCACTCATAATCATTCTAGGCAACGCACATATGACCCCAAATAAATACGCTGCATGCATACACATCATCATTATACCAACTGTACAATAGTTTTACCAACTTGGATACGAAGTCCATATAATCCTTTCTGGGTCACTGTTGTCTTTCTCATATCTGCAATCAAAATAACACGTTAGAGAGAGACTACCCTAACAACACAGCTCTATCGCACGATCTCAGAGTGAGAAGAAGGGAAACCAATCCTGAATGTACTATAGCCTCATGTTTATAGATGTGGTGCACAACACATCGATAAACAAGACTCTACTATACACGGTCTGTCGACATGCCGAGGACTAATTGCTCTGATACCACTATGTCACGCCCCAACTCCCGGGCGTGGATCGTTCCCTACCAGGCACCCTTCTACCCATACAACATAAATAAACCGCGGAAGATAAATAACACTCATTTTTTTAAACAAAGGCAAAGCGGAAAGGCTTCGTATAAATATAAATCACGAAAGTCTACGCTGCATAACAATGTAAATACAACTTACACCACCCATTACATATGAATACACCTCTAAGAAGGTGACAATAACTATGACGGGACAAGGCCCCGTACCTCTGAATATACCTAGCCATAATGACAAACTCAAACTTGGAGCCATCTCAAAATCTTTGAACAAGGATCCTAAGCTCGCGGATCCACAACTGTGTACCTAGACCTGCGGACATGAACCCAGCCCCCCTAAGGGGGTCAGTACAACAAGTACTAAGTATGGAACGGAAATAAAGTACATTAAACAAGATCATAATCAGACAAAAAGAATGACAGGCAAGTATAAAAATTAAAATACCGGATCTCTACTGCCATTTTAACTCATGAAATCAATCGTACATTAATCATTCTTTTCCTTCTTTCAATAAGAATTAACATCATATTCTTACATACATACTTAAGAATTCGATCAAGTTTTTCCACATAACTTACATATCTTACATAATATAATTCGGCCCTTTATGGAGGGACTTCTTATTTGGGAGCTTACTTTGATTACCCATACGTGATAACGTAACCCGGCCCATTTGCGGGACACGGCGAAGTCATATAAAAGTCTTCCCACAAAAGTATACTGCCCGGCCCATTCTGGGACGCGATAAGGTCATATAGTTCGCCCGTAAAGGTATCTTGCCGACCCATTCTCGACGCGATAATGTCATATAGTCGCCCATAAAGGTATCTTGCCGGCCCATTCCGGGACGCGATAATGTCATATAGTCGCCCATAAAGGTATCTTGCCCGGCCCATTCTCGACGCGATAATGTCATATAGTCTGCCCATAAAGGTATCGCCCGGCCCGTTCTGACGCGATAATGTTATATAGTCGCCCATAAAGGTATATTGCGCCCCATTCTCGACGCGATAATATCATATAGTCTCCCCATAAAGGTATATTGCCGGCCCGTTCCTCGACGCGATAATGTCATATAGTCGCCCGTAAAGGTATCTTGCCGGCCCATTCTGGGGCGATAATGTCTCTTTACATAACATTTTTAATCATCTTTTCACTTATTCTTTAGTCGTTATAACAACTCCCATAAAGCTATTATAACAACCTTTCACTTTAGAGAACTTAAGACACTTTTATTTCTTTTTACATTAAGGAAAATTAAACCCAAAAGTACTACGTATACATACTTAAAAAGAATCATAAAACTCCTTCTTCTTAAATCCATAAACCTCTTCTTTTAAAAGCTCAAGTTACATAGCTTTCAAAAAAAAATACTTCAAGTCTCTTAACTTTTAAGAAATCAAGTTTCTTAACTTTAGAAATCAAGTCTCTTATCTTTAGAATATCAAGAAATCAATACTTTCCAAATCAAGTATTCTATACTTTTAAATCAAGTCATTCCTTCCTTTAAGAATCAAGTTCCATAACTTGAAAAATAAAGTCTCTTAACCTTTTAAGAATTTAAGGTTCATAGTCTTAAAAATTCATAACGTAAACTCTTTAAATTAAGTAACATATACTTTTGTGCGTTGTGACTAGGTTATACTTGTTTATAACGATCTTATTAAAGCAGCCGTGATCTAGAAAATGTAATACAATTTTGTCTTATCTTAGCTTCTATGCAGATGGAGAATTCTACTCATTTTAATTTAATTGATTGTCGATACATTTTCTTTTATTAACGTTGCAATGGCTTGTTCGATACTTATTCTTATTAGATGCAAGAACTTAGCAAAGTCAACTCGACTCCAAATACTTCCTAACGACTCTTACCAACATCCCCCATAAGACTTGGTAAGAACTTAGGATAACTTAGACGTAGATTTTACATAAAGTAAATCAACATACATACCTCTTAACTTCTAAGAGTAGAAGGGGTCATGAAATAACACCACATGTATATTTCATACATAGAATCATGCCAAAAGAAGGAAGAGGTTCACATACCTCGCGACGATTATCGACAGTAGCAAAATGCTACAATGTACCTTAACTTTGATAGCTATTCCATCCTTTAAGTAGAATACGCTATACGTAGTACTTAAACCTAAAATGACAATAGCACTTCTATCAACTACAAGCTATCAAGTGTAGGACTTATACCAAATAATGGCCCTCTAATTCTACGGAAAATTGGGCAGCACTTCCTTTGT
The DNA here is from genome assembly GCA_029844215.1 of Przewalskia tangutica. Classification (NCBI taxonomy): domain Eukaryota; kingdom Viridiplantae; phylum Streptophyta; class Magnoliopsida; order Solanales; family Solanaceae; genus Przewalskia; species Przewalskia tangutica. The sequence goes on along the minus strand of CM056728.1, from coordinate 26,974,944 downwards.
TTCTACGTACTTTTCCACCTTTTCCAAGGCCTGTATTCATCAACCAACAAGCCACATTTAAGGCACAACCAACAGTTAGCCAAAGGGGATTACACCTCTAACTGGACGTGTAAAATTCTGCCCCACAGTTATACAAAATAGTCCACAAATCAGCCCATAAAAACAGTCCGCAATCCAACCATAACGAGGGTAAAATGTGAGGCCTTTTAACGCCTTTCCACACCCTTATTCCCTTAGGACTTTCATTAGCAACAACTACACTTAAACATGCATAACAACAACTAAATTTCCAGAATTTAATACCTCAAAACAGTCCACTAAACGACACAACAACGTCTAACAGTTTTGGGTAGTTTCTCGGCCACAACAACTACAACCCGATAACTCGTTCCTTAATCCATTTTATTCCAATTCGAGTTCCAAAACTTCTACATAAGTTATAACAACTTATTAAAACAATATTAATCCATTATAACATGCAATAGGTGAAGATAACAACGACAATAACCAACGAATTCCATTTGCACCAAATCTGTCCCAAATCGGTTTTAGCCCCAAAATGGCTCAAACACTTTTATTATTCATTCTTTTCTAACACAAGTTCATCCATACATAATAACAATAAGTAATATCCAATTACTTTAAAAGAAGATGGACTTTTACCTCATTTTTTGCCCAAAAACGCCCCAAAACAGTCCGGTCTTTATTGGTGCGCAGTTTTCGTTTCGCTCCACTTCTTCAAGTTCCAATCACATATATGTACCCCCTACAACCTTAGGAGCAACTTCTCTTTGAATCTCACTTCCAAAAAGTCGACGGAACCCCTAGGGTTTTGACATCAACTTTCGGCCAAGACAAGTAAAAACGTGTAGAATATTAATCTAGGCTTAGCACTTGGTTTAAGGGCATAATCTTGGAGAAATAAATTGATCAACAATGGTTGTTATTAGCCAAGGGGCTCTCGAAATTATGGAGCTAAAGGGGAGAAGATGAGAGCTTATTTTTTGGTCTAAGTGTAAAGTGATCCAAGTATTGCAAGACTTGGATATGTATAGCCAAGTGGAGTGGGACCCATGTCCACTTGTCCCCTCTCAAAATATCTAATTTGTTGTCATCTTAGCAAGACAAGTGGAGGGGTGCCAAGTGTCACCCTCCGATTGGTCCAAAATATTATAATTTTTCGAAGGTCCCCGTGAAATTGTGAAATTCTCGGCGGACCCCATATTATCAATTCCAACACCTTATAATCCAATACTAAGTCCATAAATCCAATTAGAAGTATTATACTCCAAGTTAATAATTTTTCCGTCGTCACATTTTTTCCGAAATTTTCCTTAAGAAAATGTAATTATTCTTTCCTTCCAAAATTCAAATCTTAAATCCTTAATCACGTTCTCAATTAGTAGCCCTGGTATCACGGGGTGTAACATTCTTCCCCCCTTAGAAACATTCGTCCTCGAATGTTCATCTAAGGTCTCAATAGTTAGCTAGTATTCCACGATTCTCGATTATTCCATGTCCCAATCTTACATTATCCCTCCCCTCATACGGGTAAGATAGTTTCTCATAATCTCAATATCATAGTTTCTCATAATCTCAATATCATGTTGTCCTAATCACAACAACCATATTTACTCCATAAAAATATTATTCGTGCATCTCACTTAAGCATACAACACAGCTTAATCTAATAACATAGTATGTCCATAAGTCAATTAAACCTGATCTTTCAAGAGCCTATCACAATATTAGTCAGTTCATTACCTCTTGACTATTCCAAATAAGTACATATATAAAGCCTAGGTGTGGATTCAATAAATTGTTTCACACCTTCCAAGTAATTATTAAGGCTTAACCAACTCATGGTCACTCATAATCATTCTAGGCAACGCATATGACCCCAAATAAATACGCTCAAATGCGGATACACATCATCATTATACCAATCTGCAATAGTTTTACCAACTTGGATACGAAGTCCATATAATCCTTTCTGGGTCACTGTTGTCTTTCTCATATCTGCAATCAAAATAACACGTTAGAGAGAGACTACCCTAACAACACAGCTCTATCGCACGATCTCAGAGTGAGAAGAAGAAACCAATCTGAATGTACTATAGCCTCATGTTTATAGATGTGGTGCGCAACACATCGATAAACAAGACTTACTATACACGGTGCGTCGACGCCGAGGACTAATTGCTCGATACCACTATGTCACGCCCCAAATCCGGGCGTGGTGGTTCCCCTACCGCACCCTTCTACCCATACAACATAAATAAACCGCGGAAGATAAATAACACTCATTTTTTTAAACAAAGGCAAAGCGGAAAGGCTTCGTATAAATATAAATCACCGAAGTCTACGCTGCATAACAATGTAAATACAACTTACACCAGCCCAAAGGCATATGAATACAGACCTCAGAAGGTGTGACAACTATGACGACAAGGCCCACTTGAATATACCTAGCCATAATGACAAACTCAAACTTGGAGCCATCTCAAAATCTTTGAACAAGGATCCTAAGCTCGCGGATCCTGGCTGTACACCTAGACTGCGGACATGAACTCCAAATTCTAAGTCGGTCGCAACAAGTACTAAGTATGGAGCGGAAATAAAGTACATTAAACAAGATCATAAGCGTACAAAAGAATGGCGAGGGCAAGTATAAAAATTAAAATACCAGATCCTACCGTGCCATTTTAACTCATGAAATCAATCGTACATTAATCATTCTTTTCCTTCTTTCAATAAGAATTAACATCATATTCTTACATACATACTTAAGAATTCGATCAAGTTTTTCCACATAACTTACATATCTTACATAATATAATTCGCCCTTTATGGAGGACTTTATTGGGAGCTTACTTTGATTACCCATACGTGATAACGTAACCCGGCCCATTTGCGGGACACGGCGAAGTCATATAAAAGTCTTCCCACAAAAGTATACTGCCCGGCCCATTCTGGGACGCGATAAGGTCATATAGTCTGCCCATAAAGGTATACTGCCCGGCCCATTCCTGGGACGCGATAATGTCATATAGTCTGCCCATAAAGGTATCTTGCCGGCCCATTCTGGGACGCGATAATGTCATATAGTCGCCCATAAAGGTATCTTGCCGGCCCATTCTGGACGCGATAATGTCATATAGTCTGCCCGTAAAGGTATCGCCCGGCGTTCACGGGACGCGATAATGTTATATAGTCGCCCATAAAGGTATCTTGCCCGGCGTTCCTGGGACGCGATAATATCATATAGTCTGCCCATAAAGGTATACTGCCCGGCCCATTCCTGGGACGCGATAATGTCATATAGTCTGCCCATAAAGGTATACTGCCCGGCCCATTCCTGGGACGCGATAATGTCTCTTTACATAACATTTTAAATCATCTTTTCACTTCTTCTTTAGTCGTTATAACAACTCCCCATAAAGCTATTATAACAACCTTTCACTTTAGAGAACTTAAGACACTTTTATTTCTTTTTACATTAAGGAAAATTAAACCCAAAAGTACTACGTACATACATACTTAAAAAGAATCATAAAACTCCTTCTCTTCTTAAATCCATAAACCTCTTCTTTTAAAAGCTCAAGTTACATAGCTTTCAAAAAAATACTTCAAGTCTCTTAACTTTTAAGAAATCAAGTTTCTTAACTTTAGAAATCAAGTCTCTTATCTTTAGAATATCAAGAAATCAATACTTTCCAAATCAAGTATTCTATACTTTTAAATCAAGTCATTCCTTCCTTTAAGAATCAAGTTTCATAACTTGAAAAATAAAGTCTCTTAACCTTTTAAGAATTTAAGGTTCATAGTCTTAAAAATTCATAACGTAAACTCTTTAAATTAAGTAACATATACTTTTGTGCGTTGTGACTAGGTTATACTTGTATATAACGATCTTATTAAAGCAGCCATGATCTAGAAAATGTAATACAATTTTGTCTTATCTTAGCTTCTATGCAGATGGAGAATTCTACTCATTTTAATTTAATTGATTGTCGATACATTTTCTTTTATTAACGTTGCAATGGCTTGTTCGATACTTATTCTTATTCGTGCAGTAACTTAGCAAAGTCAACTCGACTCCAAATACTTCCTAACGACTCTTACCAACATCCCCCATAAGACTTGGTAAGAACTTAGGATAACTTAGACGTAGATTTTACATAAAGTAAATCAACATACATACCTCTTAACTTCTAAGAGTAGAAGGGGTCATGAAATAACACCACATGTATATTTCATACATAGAATCATGCCAAAAGAAGGAAGAGGTTCACATACCTCGCGACGATTATCGACAAGTAGCAAAATGCTCCAATGTACCTTAACTTTGATAGCTATTCCATCCTTTAAGTAGAATACGCTATACGTAGTACTTAAACCTAAAATGACAATAGCACTTCTATCAACTACAAGCTATCAAGTGTAGGACTTATACCAAATAATGGCCCTCTAATTCTACGGAAAATTGGGCAGCACTTCCTTTGTTTCTACGTACTTTTCCACCTTTTCCAAGGCCTGTATTCATCAACCAACAAGCCACATTTAAGGCACAACCAACAGTTAGCCAAAGGGGATTACACCTCTAACTGGACGTGTAAAATTCTGCCCCACAGTTATACAAAATAGTCCACAAATCAGCCCATAAAAACAGTCCGCAATCCAACCATAACGAGGGTAAAATGTGAGGCCTTTTAACGCCTTTCCACACCCTTATTCCCTTAGGACTTTCATTAGCAACAACTACACTTAAACATGCATAACAACAACTAAATTTCCAGAATTTAATACCTCAAAACAGTCCACTAAACGACACAACAACGTCTAACAGTTTTGGGTAGTTTCTCGGCCACAACAACTACAACCCGATAACTCGTTCCTTAATCCATTTTATTCCAATTCGAGTTCCAAAACTTCTACATAAGTTATAACAACTTATTAAAACAATATTAATCCATTATAACATGCAATAGGTGAAGATAACAACGACAATAACCAACGAATTCCATTTGCACCAAATCTGTCCCAAATCGGTTTTAGCCCCAAAAATGGCTCAAACACTTTTTATTATTCATTCTTTTCTAACACAAGTTCATCCATACATAATAACAATAAGTAATATCCAATTACTTTAAAAGAAGATGGACTTTTACCTCATTTTTTGCCCAAAAACGCCCCAAAACAGTCCGGTCTTTATTGGTGCGCGATTTCGTTCGCTCCACTTCTTCAAGTTCCAATCACATATATGTACCCCCTACAACCTTAGGAGCAACTTCTCTTTGAATCTCACTTCCAAAAAGTCGACGGAACCCCTAGGGTTTTGACATCAACTTTCGGCCAAGACAAGTAAAAACGTGTAGAATATTAATCTAGGCTTAGCACTTGGTTTAAGGGCATAATCTTGGAGAAATAAATTGATCAACAATGGTTGTTATTAGCCAAGGGGCTCTCGAAATTATGGAGCTAAAGGGGAGAAGATGAGAGCTTATTTTTTGGTCTAAGTGTAAAGTGATCCAAGTATTGCAAGACTTGGATATGTATAGCCAAGTGGAGTGGGACCCATGTCCACTTGTCCCCTCTCAAAATATCTAATTTGTTGTCATCTTAGCAAGACAAGTGGAGGGGTGCCAAGTGTCACCCTCCGATTGGTCCAAAATATTATAATTTTTCGAAGGTCCCCGTGAAATTGTGAAATTCTCGGCGGACCCCATATTATCAATTCCAACACCTTATAATCCAATACTAAGTCCATAAATCCAATTAGAAGTATTATACTCAAGTTAATAATTTTTTAAATCGTCACATTTTTTCCAAATTTTCCTTAAGAAAATGTAATTATTCTTTCCTTCCAAAATTCAAATCTTAAATCCTTAATCACGTTCTCAATTAGTAGCCACGGTATCACTGGTGTAACATTCTTCCCCTTAGAAACATTCGCCCTCGAATGTTCATCTAAGGTCTCAATAGTTAGCTAGTATTCCACGATTCTCGATTATTCCATGTCCCGATCTTACATTATCCCTCCTCATGCGGGTAAGATAGTTTCTCATAATCTCGATATCATAGTTTCTCATAATCTCGATATCATGTTGTCTAATCACAACAACCATATTTACTCCATAAAAATATTATTCGTGCATCTCACTTAAGCATACAACACGACAATCTAATAACATAGTATGTCCATAAGTCAATTAAACCTGATCTTTCAAGAGCCTATCACAATATTAGTCAGTTCATTACCTCTTGACTATTCCAAATAAGTACATATATAAAGCCTAGGTATGGATTCAATAAATTGTTTCACACTTTCCAAGTAATTATTAAGGCTTAACCAACTCATGGTCACTCATAATCATTCTAGGCAACGCACATATGACCCCAAATAAATACGCTCGTACAGATACACATCATCATTATACCAACTGTACAATAGTTTTACCAACTTGGATACGAAGTCCATATAATCCTTTCTGGGTCACTGTTGTCTTTCTCATATCTGCAATCAAAATAACACGTTAGAGAGAGACTACCCTAACAACACAGCTCTATCGCACGATCTCAGAGTGAGAAGAAGGGAAACCAATCCTGAATGTACTATAGCCTCATGTTTATAGATGTGGTGCACAACACATCGATAAACAAGACTCTACTATACACGGTCTGTCGACATGCCGAGGACTAATTGCTCTGATACCACTATGTCACGCCCCAAATCCCGGGCCCGTGACTGGTTCCCCTACCTGGGCACCCTTCTACCCATACAACATAAATAAACCGCGGAAGATAAATAACACTCATTTTTTTTAAACAAAGGCAAAGCCGGAAAGGCTTCCGTATAAATATAAATCACCTGAAAAGTGCATTTGTCTGATGTAAATACAACTTACACCATCCATTACATATGAATACAGACCTCTAAGAAGGTGACAATAACTATGACGGGACAAGGCCCCGCCGTACCCCTGAATATACCTAGCCATAATGACAAACTCCGAAACTTGGAGCCATCTCAAAATGCTGAACAAGGATCCTAAGCTCGCGGATCCACAACTGTGTACCTAGACCTGCGGACATGAACCCAGCCCACAAGAAGTCGATTACAACAAGTACTAAGTATGGAACGGAAATAAAGTACATTAAACAAGATCATAAGCTGTACAAAAGAATGACGGGGCAAGTATAAAAATTAAAATACCGGATCCTACTGCCATTTTAACTCATGAAATCAATCGTACATTAATCATTCTTTTCCTTCTTTCAATAAGAATTAACATCATATTCTTACATACATACTTAAGAATTCGATCAAGTTTTTCCACATAACTTACATATCTTACATAATATAATTCGGCCCTTTATGGAGGACTTATTGGGAGCTTACTTTGATTACCCATACGTGATAACGTAACGCCCATTTGCGGGACACGCGGCGAAGTCATATAAAAGTCTTCCCACAAAGTATCTTGCCGGCCCGTTCGCACGCGATAAGGTCATATAGTCGCCCGTAAAGGTATCTTGCGCCCGTTCACTCGACGCGATAATGTCATATAGTCGCCCATAAAGGTATCTTGCGGCCCATTCTGACGCGATAATGTCATATAGTCTGCCCGTAAAGGTATCTTGCCCGGCCCGTTCACGACGCGATAATGTCATATAGTGCGCCCGTAAGGTATCTTGCCCGGCGTTCGGGGCGATAATGTTATATAGTCGCCCGTAAAGGTATCTTGCCGGCCCATTCTGACGCGATAATATCATATAGTCGCCCGTAAAGGTATCTTGCCGGCCCATTCCGGGACGCGATAATGTCATATAGTCCGCCCATAAGGTATCTTTGCGGCCCGTTCTCACGCGATAATGTCTCTTTACATAACATTTTTAATCATCTTTTCACTTATTCTTTAGTCGTTATAACAACTCCCATAAAGCTATTATAACAACCTTTCACTTTAGAGAACTTAAGACACTTTTATTTCTTTTACATTAAGGAAAATTAAACCCAAAAGTACTACGTACATACATACTTAAAAAGAATCATAAAACTCCTTCTCTTCTTAAATCCATAAACCTCTTCTTTTAAAAGCTCAAGTTACATAGCTTTCAAAAAAATACTTCAAGTCTCTTAACTTTTAAGAAATCAAGTTTCTTAACTTTAGAAATCAAGTCTCTTATCTTTAGAATATCAAGAAATCAATACTTTCCAAATCAAGTATTCTATACTTTTAAATCAAGTCATTCCTTCCTTTAAGAATCAAGTTCCATAACTTGAAAAATAAAGTCTCTTAACCTTTTAAGAATTTAAGGTTCATAGTCTTAAAATTCATAACGTAAACTCTTTAAATTAAGTAACATATACTTTTGTGCGTTGTGACTAGGTTATACTTGTATATAACGATCTTATTAAAGCGACCATGATCTAGAAAATGTAATACAATTTTGTCTTATCTTAGCTTCATGCGGATGGAGAATTCTACTCATTTTAATTTAATTGATTGTCGATACATTTTCTTTTATTAACGTTGCAATGGCTTGTTCGATACTTATTCTTATTCGTGCGAGAACTTAGCAAAGTCAACTCGACTCGAATACTTCCTAACGACTCTTACCAACATCCCCCATAAGACTTGGTAAGAACTTAGGATAACTTAGACGTAGATTTTACATAAAGTAAATCAACATACATACCTCTTAACTTCTAAGAGTAGAAGGGGTCATGAAATAACACCACATGTATATTTCATACATAGAATCATGCCAAAAGAAGGAAGAGGTTCACATACCTCGCGACGATTATCGACAAGTAGCAAAATGCTCCAATGTACCTTAACTTTGATAGCTATTCCATCCTTTAAGTAGAATACGCTATACGTAGTACTTAAACCTAAAATGACAATAGCACTTCTATCAACTACAAGCTATCAAGTGTAGGACTTATACCAAATAATGTCCCTCTAATTCTACGGACAATTGGCGTGACTTCCTTTGTTTACGCACTTTTCCACCTTTTCCAAGGCCTGTATTCATCAACCAACAAGCCACATTTAAGGCACAACCAACAGTTAGCCAAAGGGGATTACACCTCTAACTGGACGTGTAAAATTCTGCCCCACAGTTATACAAAACAATCCACAAATCAGCCCATAAAAACAGTCCGTAATCCAACCATAACGAGGGTAAAATGTGAGGCCTTTTAACGTCTTTCCACACCCTTATTCCCTTAGGACTTTCATTAGCAACAACTACACTTAAACATGCATAACAACAACTAAATTTCCAGAATTTAATACCTCAAAACAGTCCACTAAACGACACAACAACGTCTAACAGTTTTGGGCAGTTTCTCGGCCACAACAACTACAACCCGATAACTCGTTCCTTAATTCATTTTATTCCAATTCGAGTTCCAAAACTTCTACATAAGTTATAACAACTTATTAAAACAATATTAATCCATTATAACATGCAATAGGTGAAGATAACAACGACAATAACCAACGAATTCCATTTGCACCAAATCTGTCCCAAATCGGTTTTAGCCCCAAAAATGGCTCAAACACTTTTTATTCTTCATTCTTTTCTAACACAAGTTCATCCATACATAATAACAATAATTAATATCCAATTACTTTAAAAGAAGATGGACTTTTACCTCATTTTTTGCCCAAAAACGCCCCAAAACAGTCCGGTCTTTATTGGTGCGCAGTTTTCGTTTCGCTCCACTTCTTCAAATTCCAATCACATATATGTACCCCTACAACCTTAGGAGTAACTTCTCTTTGAATCTCACTTCCAAAAAGTCGACGGAACCCCTAGGGTTTTGACATCAACTTTCGGCCAAGACAAGTAAAAACGTGTAGAATATTAATCTAGGCTTAGCACTTGGTTTAAGGGCATAATCTTGGAGAAATAAATTGATCAACAATGGTTGTTCTTAGCCAAGGGGCTCTCGAAATTATGGAGCTAAAGGGGAGAAGATGAGAGCTTATTTTTTGGTCTAAGTGTAAAGTGATCCAAGTATTGCAAGACTTGGATATGTATAGCCAAGTGGAGTGGGACCCATGTCCACTTGTCCCCTCTCAAAATATCTAATTTGTTGTCATCTTAGCAAGACAAGTGGAGGGGTGCCAAGTTTCACCCTCCGATTGGTCCAAAATATTATAATTTTTCGAAGGTCCCCGTGAAATTGTGAAATTCTCGGCGGACCCCATATTATCAATTCCAACACCTTATAATCCAATACTAAGTCCATAAATCCAATTAGAAGTATTATACTCCAAGTTAATAATTTTTAAATCCGTCACATTTTTTCCGAAATTTTCCTTAAGAAAATGTAATTATTCTTTCCTTCCAAAATTCAAATCTTAAATCCTTAATCATGTTCTCAATTAGTAGCCCTGGTATCACGGGGTGTAACACTCTTGAGGCTGCTTATATGGGAATATGGCTTCATGAAATGTCACATCCCTGCTGATGAACACAACTCCAGTAGTCAAGTCCAGCAACTTGTACCCCTTTCTATGAACTGCATACCCAAGTAAAACAGCCTTGATGGCTCTTGGTTCAAACTTGTCTTTCCTCACCAAGTTGGAAGCATAGCAAAGGCACCCTATCACCTTTAATTGGGACAGTGATGGTACCTTCCCAAACAACTTCTCATATGGTGAAATACCTTTTAGTGTAACAGTAAGTACTCTATTTATCACATAAACAACAGACTCAATACAATCACCCCAGAATTCAGCTGGTAATTGGCTTTGTATCTTAATAGCCCTAGCTATTTCCAATATGTGCCTATGTTTCCTTTCAACTACCCCATTTTGTTGTGGAGAATATGGACAAGACTTTTGATGTATAATTCTCAACTGATCAAACAACTCAGAACAAGCAGAATTCAGAAATTATGTTCTATTGTCTGTTCTAACTCCCTTAACAGTGAGACCAAACTGATTTCTTATCATTACAAACAATTTCTTAAGCATAGTAACTACATCAGACTTAACATGCATCAAAAAAACCCATGTCCATTTAGTGTAGTCATCCACCACAGTGAGAAAATACCTCATATTGTTATAAGATGACACTTTATATGGTCCCCATACATCTAAGTGTAAAAGCTGGAAAGCAAAATCAGTACTACTATTACTATCAGGGAATACCTTTCTTGTTTGTCTAGCCAAAGGACACACTTCACAATGACTTATTGAAAATTCTGATTTATTCTTAAAGACAGCTAACTTTCTAAGCATACTCAGTGGTACATGGCCCATTCTTCTATGCCATAACTCTGCTTCTAACTCATTTTTGGTCACCACAGTTGATCTGAAGACATGTGCTCTAACTGATTCTCCATAACTCCTTCCAGACTCCAATATGTATAGGCCATCAACCTCTCTACCAGTCTCCTTGACCTTCCCAGTAAATAGATCCTGCAGCACAAAGAAATCAGGGAAAAAAATTGCACAACAGTTCAATTCCCTGGTTAGCTTCGAAACTGACAGTAGGTTAAACTTGAAAGTGGGAACACATAACACATGTTCAATAACATCACCATTCTTAAGCCTACAGTTTCCTGTTTGTGTGATCTCAGCAACACCACCTGTTGGCAATTGTACCTGACCTAAGCTTCTTTTATCTTCCTTTTCAATCATGGTTTTGCTACTGACCATGTGGTCAGTAGCCCCTGAGTCAACTATCCAGTGTGCAGGCTTAGGAATTGCAAGGTTACCTGCCATATGAACCTTGGCAGCAACTGCTGTCCTGCTGTCCTCTTCCACCTGTGACTCAGGTACTTGTCGACACTGAAGATGAGCCTGTTGTTCTTTGGATAATTCGTCAGCATGAATCCCTGTTACTGCCACATTTACCTTCTTCCTTTCTTTATTATCTGCAGAATATCCAACCAATCTGTAGCATTTCTCTGCAATATGCCCTTGTTTCTTGCAATATTCACAGAACAACAACAATTTGCGACAATTTTCTCTAGTGTGCCCCTTCATTTGACAGTAGTCACAGAAACTGATATAATTTTGCTTCCTTTGTTTGTGATAAGTCGATTTGCCATACATCACCATAGAATCTGTCGAGTCATTGCCTCCAAATCTTCCAGTAATGAATTTTTGACTCTCATCTTGCGCAATCATAGCATATGTTTGATTGACGTTAGGTGTGGGTGTTAGCAATAGAATGTGACTTCGTGCTTGATTGTAGCAATCATTTAGCCCCATCAAAAACTCTAGTAACCTCTGACTGGCCAGATGTTCAATGTAAGCTCTAGGACTGTCACATTCACATGCCGGTGGAGGTATTATTGAATCAATCTCATCCCACAGATCTTTCATCTTAGAATAATAGCTGGCTACAGGCGATACTCCTTGTTGGAGCATAGCAAGCTCCTTCTTCAATTGATACACCCTCGACAAGTTAATCTTATCGAATCGCTCCTTTAAATCTCGCCAAACTGCAAGAGCAGTGGATCTGTACAGTATTCCACTCAACAGATCTCTACTCACATTCTTCATAATCCACGAAATCACCATTGCGTTGCAACGATCCCATTGCTTCATCATATTTCCTTCATACATGTCTTTTCTCACTGTTCCATCAATGAAACCAATTTTGTTCTTAGTTAGCAGACTCAACTGCATCGCACGACTCCATAACGTATAATTCTCCATTCCTGTAAGCTGTATTTCGACATGTACAGCTCCAGGCGTATCTGATGAACTCAAATATAACGGATGATTGTGGTCCATTACATTTAAACTCACATTTGAAGCTTCATTTGTAATAAATTGTACATTCGGCGAAATGTTCTCCATGAATAGATCGATTTGCAGCAGATTAGTTGTAATTGAATCGAACAACAACAGCGACGACACCGTGCGCTCGATTTCAATGAGCGTAACAAAATTGTATTGCATGAACTGGATTTACCTCGATCTGTAACAGATTTGTATTGCATGAGCTAGAATCACCTCAATTTGAACCCGATTAAATCGAAAACTTGGATCTCTGACTGAATCGGTTTGTTTCTGCGCTTTCTGCGCTGTTCTCCCTGTAATATGACTTCAGATCTTCCCTATGGCTTTGATACCATGTTAATTGACCTGGAATCGTAAGGGAAGAAGAAGAATTGAATTGGGGCTCTGAATGCAGAGCTTCACTCTGTTTTGTATTTGTTATTCTTGTGTCTATCACGTTTGGAAGAAGACTAATAACAACAATGAAATGCAAACAGCAAATAAGGAATGAGTAAAAGACAATAATGCCCCTCAACGTGAAAGGACAATAATGCCCCTCAACTAACAAAGCTAATAACTACACTTAGCCACTAATAACTTCAACAAGCTCAACTCTCAGCTGTAAATATGGCCTCTTCAGGCTATTTTGAGGGGGTTCGAAAAATCAGAGAAAACCCCCCTCTTTCGCAGGGTTGGAAATTAGAGAAGAAAAGCCCTTTGAATACAAGCTTTGAACCAATCTAAAAACCCTTTTTCTACTTTCAATTCTGGCTTGAAAAAGCCGCAAAATACTTTAAGCTTTTATTCCTCTTAAATCGCACATACATATCTCCGAGAGAAGTCGACTAGTCGAGACGACGCCTCGATTCGCTGCCCGGAGAAGGTCCGTAAATACATCTCCTCAGAGTTTTATTTTTCTGCATTTATGTTTTATTGTTAATTATGTGATAGAGTAGTCACTTCAGGTTGTTGTGTTGATTAATATCTAAGTGTGTGGGTTTGTTTAGCATGTGTAGTTAATTGTTAATGTATAGATATGCTTTATTTGTATGATTAGGTTCGTGTTTAGTGTAATGTGATGTTTACTTTACTGTTTAGTTTCACGATTAATGGAAATTGAATAGTTTGTTTGCTAGCCTGTGTATATGATTGAGATTACATGAATAGTAGTAGCATAGTTTTAGATTTGAGGATTTATATATATATATATATATATATATATATATATATATATATATATATATATTACTAAATGACCCTCCTAACTTTGTTGTGCCATTCTCTGAAGTGTTATTGTTAGGGATAGCAATGGATCGGATCTGAACCGGATCCTACTAGATCCAGAGTCAAATCCATTTTTCATATATGGATTCAGATCTATTGGGTCCATAAAAATCAGATCCAAATCCAGATCCATCTGTATCCACATGTAAAAAAAATTGCCTTGAATAATATTCCACTCGTTGATTTTTTTTTGACAAAATGAAACTCAATCTTATTGAAAAAAATGTTTGAGTTCATTCAATCAACCTACACAAATATGACACTTGTGTATTCAACCACAAGTTTATACTATCACACAAAAATATTATTCAAGTTTTAAACTGGAGGTAGTAATGTAGCAAAATTGTGTTTTTTAACAAGCTGGCGTGAACGTGGTGCTCTAATTAGTAAAGACCTCTTAATAAAGCTTCTGACCTCATACTACTATCCTGAACAGATAAAAGAGCAATTACATGCGTTGATCATATCACTAAAGGAGAATCGTCAATCTTTCTCAAAATATTTAGGACAGATTAGACGAAAATTCCCCCAACCCCAGATATGAGGAATATAAAGACACATCAGCAGCGAAAACAAGACCGGTACTTGGGAGACAGAAATTCTGAAGCACCGAAGGCCATGGTCAAGGAGATAATTATACAAATCTAATGTAAAATACATAAATTATGAAAAAAATTAAGAAAATACTTATAAAATTACATTTTAGATTATGAATATATTTAATAAAAACGGATTCACGGGCCGGTCTGGACCGGATACGGATTTTAAATATAAGATACAGATCCTATCCGTCAGAAACGGATTCGGGTCCGATCCGGATCGGATGAATTCAAATTTTGAAGATTCATATCTTATAAAACGGATCTGAATCCACCGGATCCGGACCGGGTCTAGGATCCACTGACATCTCTAGTTATTGTGCTAGATGAAAAGAATGATGTGATTCATGTAGTAAGACATAGGGAATAATTTAGTATTGAAATTATCTAATTGTAAATGGAGAAATCTAGCAAATGGCCCGAGTAGGTCACACTCAAGAATAAAATGCGTTGGTCCGTTGGTAGTTGTGCATACATGCTTAACTTTTCTACTGGATTATTGTCTATGTTCCTATGGCTTTATGAATCTGCCTATGTAAGAATGCCTAGTATTTCATATAAAATAAATTTTTAAACATTGAGATATGTTGGAAATGATCCAAGATTTGTTGTGTCACTATTGTCTAGTCTCCTTGATATGTGTTAAGGTGCTATAATTGTCTTGGATTAATCCTCTTCCGTATAGCTTTCTGTGAAATCTGGAAAATATTGAGACTTCCCTTTTCTTTTTTTTTACCTTTGATTGAAAGCATGAGCCCTCTGTGTTGGTTTAAGAAGGTTGTCCGCAGTCATCTTTCCATTTTATTTTCATTCCTTGTCTTGTCAACTATTCATCCTGTATCAAATCTGTGTTTGTATCTTTGTATGTCTATATATGATACATTACCTTTTGCACTTTAGAATATACATCAGCCGGTCAGGTTGACCGACCGGCCAGTTGACCGGTGGTTTAACCGGGCCGGCCGGGCCGTAAGCATCTGGGTTGGGGTCGGATTGTCCTCAACCCCAACCCACGAGTTATTAAAAAACGTCTGGCCGGGCCGGTTAGGCGTAACGGAAAACCGGTTCCATTCTGGGTTAACGGGCCGGACGGTCGGTAACAAAAAAATAAAAATTTTGCCCAATGTCGAAATGGCCAGTTGGGCATGGGAAGAAATTTGGGGCGGGGCGTAGCCAGTCATTCGGCCAGATTGGCCCTTTTTTATTATTATTTTTTTTTGTTTTTTGTTTTGTTTATTTATTTATTTTAATTCCATTTTTACCCTTTTAAAAATCTATAAATTCTCTACATTTTCTTCATTTTTATCACACAACATTTCTCTCAATTCTCTTATTCTCATACTCTCTTAATCATCTTTATTATCAATTTTCAAGTTATTTTAATTATTAGTTTTCAAATTCAAAGTAGCAAGAGCCTTGAGACTTGAGCTTGAGTTTATTGAATTCTGAATCCCGAAGTTTGGTACACTCGTTTCATTCTCTAATTATTTTATTAAATTGTCATATTTATTTGTTGATTATTTAAATATTTTATAATGTCTTTACTAAGGGGAATTGCGTCGGGACTGCGCCGTAAATCTAGTTCAAGGGATAAAAATCAGAGGTTCTTCATCATCTAATCAAAATATAGATTATGATCAAATGCAAGAAGATTTTGGAATGAAGATAATGAATGTGATAACGTTCAATTAGATAATATTGTTGAACTTGAAGAACAAGAACCTTCTACACTCTTAGTGTTCCTTACATCAATGTTGGTGCTGCTAGTGGTAGTCAAGGTCGTAGACCTCCTTTACCGTAACCGATAGCAAGAAGAAAAAGAGTAAAGTGTGGCTCTTTTATGATAAAGTTGTAGTGCTTGATAGAGTTAAATGTAATATTTGTGGGAGAACTTATAAACATAAGGCGGGGGTGGTGACGGGGGCGGGCACTATAGCTAGACATATAAAATTCGATCATACGGCACAATGGAATCATGTCCCTAATTTAGAACCGGTCAACAACAACTTAATCCATTAAGCGGGGTTGGCTAAATGCGATCCAAAAAAGATCGCGTTGAATTAGCAAAAATGATTGTCGGAGGTTGTTTGCCTTTTTCTTTTGCTTCTTCATATTTAATTACATATATTCAAAGAGTATATAATCCTTTTTTAAAGGTGTTCCTCGTAGTACTACTAGAGCCGATATTTTTAGACTTCATAATGATTATGTTATTTTCTTGCAATATTTGTTTGCTAACCTTCCATGCCATGTTAGTTTTACTTGGACATTGGACATGCATTGAGCGGTTATGATTATTTAACAATTACTTGTCATTGGATTGATGAAAATTTTAAAATGGAAAAAGCGTATTATTGCTTTTGCGTATGGCGGATCAAAGTCATCTTGGAAAATATATAAGCGAAACTATTTGTTTTATGCCCAAAAATATAATCTTTATAATAAAATACTTTGTGTATCATTTGATAATGCATCTAATAATCTGCTTCTTTGTAGATCTTTTAAAGCGGAAGTACAACCACCACTTCGATATATTTCATGTTCGTTGTGCTTGTCATATTTATAATTTAATTGTTAAAAGTGGTCTTGATTTATTTTCACTGAAATAAAACTTGTCAAAAGAGTTATTGGAGTTATTCAGTAATAATAGGAAAAATAGAATTATAGAATTTAAAGAAAAATGTAAACAATTTAATTTGAGACCTAAATTCATGTCGGAAGAGATTATTACGGTGGAATTATACTTATTTATTTTTAAAGAATGTTATAAGTATAAAGACCCATAACACATGTTGCAAATGCGCATTGTAACGTGATGTATATGT
The DNA here is from genome assembly GCA_029844215.1 of Przewalskia tangutica. Taxonomy (NCBI): domain Eukaryota; kingdom Viridiplantae; phylum Streptophyta; class Magnoliopsida; order Solanales; family Solanaceae; genus Przewalskia; species Przewalskia tangutica. Next base: position 26,957,478 of record CM056728.1, on the reverse strand, counting down.
TAGCAAGCGAACATTGGAAATCAATTGGTGAACTTTTAAAATTTTTACGTAAATTTTACATCGCAATTGAATTTTCGGATCTTATTACCAATGATTTGTAATGCTTTAGCTCATATAGAAATTTCCTATTTACTTTATGGTTTAAAATCAAATGTGAAATATCTGAATCACGATTCTGATTATGTTTGAAAAGTTTAAAAATATTTTTTCCTATTCACGATGTTTATTGTATTAGTGCGATCTTAAATCCTTCTATTAAAAAGTAGATTGTCATAATCTAATATTTAGTTTATATACTTATATGGAAATAGGTGGAGCAAACTCCATCTTCATTTGATTGCATAAATAAACTTGATACTAATTTAACTACATTATATGAATATTATGCTACATTACATGATAACACCAACTCTGCTACTAATATTCCTTCTAGTTACAGTTACGTGTCTACACGCAGGATTGATGATGATGGCGATGAAGAAGAATCTTTAGACATATGGAGCACTTTTACAACCTGAACCAACCACTGGCCGATCTTGCGATGAGATGCAATTTTATTTGCAAAAGCGGTGAGAAGAAAATTTTGACCGCTTTACGGTGGTGGCGGGATAACAAAAGGCAATTCCGGTACTTGCGATGGCGGGATGTTCTTAATGTGTCGATCTCAACGGTGGCTTCGAAAGTGCATTTAGCGACACGAGATCAAATAGAGAACCTGCGTCACTCGTTGGGTGGAAGCACATTAGAAGTGTTAGTGCCGCAGGGATTGGATCGGATCGGAGAGAAGAAATCAAGGATGTGAGACGTTAATTCTCGGAAGATGAAGAAATAGGCAATATTTTGGAAGGCGGGAGCGAAGGCGGGCGGAATTAATACTCGGATTTAGAGGCTATGGAGCATAACCAATTCAATCAACCTATAGATTCTGAAGAACTTGCAAAAGGATGCATAATATGTAAATAAAATTATTATTACTTCATTATGTACTCTTATTAACGTTATGAAAGTTCAAAAGTTTACATCTTATCATTAATTTTAATTTTACTATCTATTTAGTTGTTAATCTGTTATTACTTATAAGTTATATGACTTATATCTACTAATCTAATAAATTAATAAAAGTATAATTACAAATTTACAATATAAAGTTATAAACTATAAAGTATAAAGTTATAAACTATCACGTATAAAGTTATAATCTATAAAATAAAAGTTAACTTTAAAGTTTCAATTTTAATATATACAAATAAATTATATATTATATTATTATATTACATATTTAAATTGAATTTAATTTATATTATAGAAAATAAATACTAGAAATAAAAAAAAAAAAAATAAGCGGACCGATTGGATGGTTCGACGAAACCGCACGCCAACCTCGAATCCGAACGAACCGGACGGTTGGCCGTAGTCCGTGAACTTGACCGGTAATCGTCCGAACCGGAACCCGGTGAGGGCTACGGTCGGACGGTCAGCGTTAGCCACCTTTACTTTAGAACCACATATATAGTCATGTTAAAGTTCATGACTGACCTTTCTTTACCTCTTTTTTGCTTTAAACTGCAGGTTGGTTATTCAAAAGATTCAGATGATCCATTTGGTAGACTAATGCGTATTACTCGAGGTGTGGGCAAATTTATCGACAGAAGTTATAGTCCAAGGTAAGATGCAAAAATGGAAGTCAAAGCTGCTAGTTGTTTTTGTTTTTTGATGAACTCAGTTGGTTATTTCAGATAGTTGGTCAAAGCCTCTCCTGGAACTCCACTGTTTGAGATGAAGTAGATCTTACAGAGGCAGAACCTTTTCGTTTTATTTTTTACAGAAAAGTTTTTATTTTTGTAATTCCCTGACACTAACTAAGTTCCAGATTTCTGATTTTAATAGAATCACTACTAACCATTTATTTTTTTAAAAAAGAGATACATTTTCATAAAGCTACTGTCTCAAAAGCTCTGTGTGGCTGAAATACATTTCTTCATTGATCGTTCTAGGAGAACCTCAAGGAATAGAAGTTTTGACGGATTACATGGTTATTAATCCGTTGAGTGGCATATAAAACCACATATCCAAGCACCAGAAGTTGTGATGCAGGGTTTCCACATCTTGTTTTATTGCAGGGTCTTCTTCGTACAGGTATGTTGCTACATCCCAAATTCATTTGTGTGTGTATTTTCGTTGTTAGTTGTCTCCATAGCCTCCTTGTTAGATATATCCAATGTTGGTTGTGATGAACAATTTATCTTCTTTAAACTGTTTGTTTTTGTCCTCAAATAGAAAAAATATCTCCATCCAGTTTAACAATTGACAATGTAGTAAATCTCTGAAACAATTTAACCAAAATATTATGAAATATGGTGATTTGTTTCAGCTTCATATGTTTAGTTAAAGGAATTATTTGAACATAAAGATAAGCAGCATCCTGGAATGATGTAATAGTAAAAACTATTTTCATAAACATGAGCATAATTTCCATCTTGGGAGTGCCCTGTGATACGAACTCTTTTAATTCTAAAGTTCTTACAATGATAGAGAGAATCATAAAGTTGTTGTATTTAGGGTAAATTGGACAGTGAAGGATGACTTAGAACTGATTAGATAGATTTCTTAGAAAAAGTAACTACTCAATTTTTTTTTTGACTTAGTCTAGTTAGTTACTTTCAGTTTTTCGCTCTTCTGCTGAACAAAGTCAGGTCTTATAAGATAATTAATCTTTTGCTTCATGCTCCACTTGCGTTTACCACCTTCACCTGCCTCGGTAACTTTTGAAGACATTTGCTTGTTTCCTTTCTTTAGCAAATTGCATTAAAATACTTTTGAGTGGAGAGAGCGAATTCTTTATGGTATATTAATAAGACAAATATTATGTCTAACTGGTTATGCAAGGGCTTATTGATCTGGGAGCACTTCAGCCTACAGGAGACATGTCAGGTGTATGTTACCTAGCCTGACCCCTAACCCCTGCAAAGAAAAAGGTAGAAAATCACGAATGAATTTAAGGGCTTTTCTTGGGAGCAAAAGGCGAAATCCCTCGCCCACAGGGCCCCCACCCCTCCGACCCGACAGAGATTGGTGGAGGAGGTAAATCATGGTACTCAGCGGCCCACTAGGTGGGAGGCACAGTACCTGGTGCCCACAAGGAGTCATCCCTCACAAACGAGAAAATGAACTCCCACACTGCGGCTGGCAGGGCTCGAACCTGCCTTCTTGGAAGCAATCTGTCACCCTGGAACCAACTGAGCTACACCCATGCGGGTTATTTTAAGGGCTTTTCTAATACTAGCTATCTATGAAACTCCTTAAAACTTTTTGTTCTTCTTAGGTGAGGAGATCTATTCAGTTTTTCTTGGATAACTTGCTGAATCAAAGACCAGATCAGCAGCAGACTTTGGCTGCAATTGGTGAGGTATGCAGAATTTGCAATTTTTCTTCTTAAAAATAGCTAAGTTTATTAGTAATTTTGGCATCTTTTAGGATATTGAAGAGAACAATATATGGTGGACTTTATTTTATTCACATATTTGTATGATCCACTCCTTTAAGAGGTGTTTATGAAGATTGGACATAGTTTCTCATGGCATCCCTGTTTGCTTGCAACTCACTTTGTCAAGATCTTAAATTGTCTTTTGGAAAGTCTATATTTGAAAGTTGATTTATGAAACTAGACTGATATGTTTCATTATTTTTATTAGATGTGTAGGTATTTTCTTTTCAATAGCTTCTTTGCTTACTTCTATGGAACTAAAAGTTATATCTTCATGGCTGAAGAAATTCCTAATCTCATGCCCCATGCATGCTTGCATTTTTCGTCGTCCTCCTTAAATAGTTAGTACAACAGTGTATTACATATAAAGAACTTGAGAGGTTGTTAAAATTGAATCTAGTTTACTAACTGTTAGCAGCAAACAAACTAAACAAAGCAATGAATAAGCAAAAGAATTATCGGATGTGGGCATTAATTTTAATGGTTTTCTAAATAATTAGCTGTTCTCTGTAGTTTCTTGGGCTTGAATAATGTTATGAACTATTCCAATAAGTAACTTGTACTCAAACTAGCTACAATTCTGAAATTTCAAGTAGACCTTTGCGTGTTTCACAATGTAATAAGAGGAAAATAATGCAGGATTTGTTTGAACCAATTGAGGCATATTATGAAGCTTTTTGAATGAGTTTCTCTTATCTTTGTGATGGCCAATGCTATTTTTGGCCTTGCTCTAAGCTAAAACATGCGTGTCCGTCTATTGTTTCTTTTATTTGCATTTCTAAACATTGGTGATATGTTTTAGCTGTGAAGCACTCCTTTGACGGTATTTTATTCCTGATTATATGAAATAGGTAAGAATGGATGAAGGGTGGAGCTTTCACATCATTCTTGAGAAGGAAGTCGTGGGGGTCGAGGTCGCTCTGGACGCTCTGATTTGAAGTGCTACGAGTGCGGTGAGTCTGGTCATTTTGCTCGTGAGTGCAGAATATGTGGAGGCTCTGGAAGACGTGGAAGTCGGAGTCCTCCTAGATATTAAAGGAGCCCAAGTTATGGTCGTAGATAATAATGTTTTAGTCTTTAATTAAACACTTTAATAACAGTTTGAATGATTATCCATTTTGGGAAGACTTTGTACAATTGATTCTAGCTACTCAATGTATATTTTTTATGTTATTTAAATTTTTAGTTCATTTCACCGGTGCACTCAATTTGCAATATTGAAATTAAATTGCCAAAAAACAAATCCCGCCAAATTTAATTTTTTCGTCAAATTTAATTTCCCCCGCCAAAATTAAATTAATAATTTAATAGAAATTTAAAAATAAATCGAATATTATGTGACATTTGTGTGGCGGGTTTTAGCCGTCACATGTATGTGACACTTGTGTGACGGGTTTGAACCTTCATCTGTTTGTGATATTTGTGTGATGGGTAAAAATCGTCATTGACATAACACTAGAGTCCTATGAGATCGAACTCTAGGAGATTCGATCTCATAGAGTTCAATTCCCGTTCCCAACCCATGACCAATATGAGCTCGAAGCTTCCTTCGTAACTCCCGGAATTTCTTCGTAGTGGCTCTCTTACATGCCTCATTTCAGAGGGAACCTCAAAGTGGCTCCATTTCATTATATTTCATCCATATCCCAATTCCATTCATTTAATATCCCTTTGGTGTCATTGACATAACATATGTCGTTTCTAGTCTATCTCTTTCTATTTCTTTTCTATACATGGAAAGTTCAAAAATCATCATATAATAATCCAGAAATTGCAATATAAAAGAAATAAAGGAGGTTTGTGATGATTTTTCAATCTTTTCTACTAGGTAATCTAGTATCCTTATGCATGAAGATAATCAATTCGGTCGTTGTGGTCAGACTCTATTATGGATTTCTGACCACATTCTCCATAGGACCCTCTTATCTCTTCCTTCTCCGAGCTCTGGTTATGGAAGAATGAGGCAGAAGAAGGTATCGAATCGCTTATTACGGGACGGGCGTGTGACGGATACATAACCGCTAAATCATTTGTGATGATGGCAAAGATGACACTTACAGGAACCGTCATCTTAGGGGTTAGATGACGGTTTTTACCTGTCACCGTAGCCTGTTTTTCTTGTAGTGGGAAAAGATCAAATATCGAACAGTAAACACCTGCTCTGATACCATGTAGAAACAATGAGGCAAGCATCCATCTCTACCTATCGATATACAATCAGTATACACTTATATACAAAACCAGAAACCAGAAAATATCTAAAGCAATAGATGAAGAAGATGAAGTTTAAATGTAGTAGTTCTTAATCATTATAATTAGATGTGTTGATTACAATGGAATACAAGATTCCTTTATATAGGATGATAGTAAATTAGAAAGTGATAACTTCTGTAACAATGTTTAGGCTACTATTTACTAACTAACTTCTAACTTCTTGAATAACTAACTAACTTCTTTCTTTAACTATTCCTAAACTAACTTTGTTTCCTCAACAATTGTGTTTCAACTTTCAAGTTTCAACTGTGTATGTATGAATGTGCTCTAACATAGTGAAATGGTACAAGTTCTCAAACTTTTGAATTTCGAATATTAAATACTTCAAGAAAAAACAAAGACATGTCGATTGTTGGCAGCTCCATAAGTCAGCTTTGCACTATGCTACAGATAATTATGACTCATCCTCCTCGTCCACTCTCCACTCCCACATTACCAATTTTTTAGAGCACATATTTCACGTTCTCCTTCACGTCCTTTTCAATATGTAACACCACCCAATCTGCCCACTCTAGCTAGATACCCACCCTACTTCAAGCCTTATCTTTAAAATTATATAACATTTGCAAACTCCCCAATCGTATCTTTCTTGCCTTTCTTTTTTCTTTTTAAATATGATATATGTCCTCAAAACGACGTTTTCTTGCCTTCCTGTGTAGTATTTTTCTTAGTATTACTAAATTAAAGTATTGTCTCAACATCATCATTATCATCATCATCGTCGTACTTTGCTTTAAATTATAGCTCGAGGATAATCAACACCTTACTGGGAAAAAAATAAGTCTAAAAGAAAATAGATAAAGAGAAAAATAGAATGAATTACCCAAGAGATTGGCCAGAACCCATAGTCCGAGTGCAATCTTTATCAGATAGTGGCATCTCCGAAATTCCAAAAAGATATGTGAAGCCGCCAACGGACATGCCAATATCATCAAGTAGTTCCCGCCAAAGTGATGTTAACATCCCAATCATCGATCTTAAGGGATTATTCAATGATGAAAACAACAGCTTTAGTGGCCTTAAATCATCGATATATGAGCAAATTTCAGAGGCATTCCGGAACTGGGGTTTCTTCTAGGTGGTGAACCATGGGGTTCCTCCTGAGCTTATGGACCAGGCAAGAGAAGTATGGCGAGAATTCTTTCACCAGTCCATGGAAATGAAGCAGCGTTACGCCAATTCACCAAAGACTTACGAGGGCTATGGAAGCCGCCTTGGTGTTGAGAAAGGTGTCATTCTTGATTGGAGTGACTATTATTTTCTTCACTATCTTCCTTGTTCCTTGAAGGACCACAAAAAGTGGCCTGCTCTTCCTGTTTATTTAAGGCAAGTCGTACTAGTCTGCCACCCTTTTTCTTTGAATTACTTTGTTTACTGTTACTCATCGGCTCCATATTTAATTTTTTTATTGTGTTTCAAAATAAGTGATGTTTAGGATTTTAAAAATAAATTGATTTTATTATTTCAAAATTATCTTTATTTACATAATCAAGAATCATTAAATTTTTTTCTATGCATTAATTAGAGCAAGTTAGTAAAAATACTCGTAATTTTCTAGGATTAAACAATTTTTTAAAGGATGTGAATAAGCTAAAAACACCACTTATTATGAAACAGAGGGAATACATTATGATTTGGCTATTTGGCTTGGTTTCAAGATGTCCTGTGTTTCAATTATTTGTGTATAGGAGAAATATGAATTCGAATAATTTAGATTGGTGTCTGGAAAAAGTGGTGAATGAACTATCTTTATTAAAAATATCAATAGTGATCTAGCAGATTATGGAATTCTAAGTTGGTAGTGAGAACAAGGACATTTGGCTCATTTAAAGCAGAGCTCTCTTTTGTAATTTTTTATTCATAAGGCTCGAATTCTAAATTTTTAATTAAGGGTGAACATTTTTTCATTCTATATAATATTTTTTATTTTATTTATTACATTCTAATCTTTTCAGACCTGACGTTGTGAGATTTCACTGAATATATATATATATTTTCTTTTCTTCCATTTTTTGAAGATTATTGGGTCCTCCTTGTAGAAATATAGCATTACACTGTAAATGAGTTGTAATTAACCATAGTTGGGAGGTTATAACTAACTATGGTTATGTAGTAGTTAATGTAGATATTTTACATAGCAGTTATTTGTCATTACATTTTGTATATAGGCAGTGTACAAAAGAGTCAGAAAACAATTAATAAAAGTTACTTCTCCTTTTCTCTTTCTACACGCCATTACTCTCTCTTCTTCACATTTCTCTGCTTCCAGATCCTTCTTCTTCTCCCTTCTTCTTATCCCTTCTTCTTCTCCTCTTCTTCTTTACTTACATCTGAATCATGTAGTTCTGGATCATGTAGTTCTCAACATGGTATCAAAGCCTTGCAACACAGAAGATCCAATCGAAACAGGAAATTACAGATCTAGATGAAATCGGACGAAAATAAAGACATACAACACATTTTCTGAAGAAACTCAGACATCGGAAGGCTATTCAATGACAGTGGAAGACAAATGATTCGATGATTATAGATCGAAGGTAATATTGATTACGATTGACAAGAATCAGGAGGATTTTGTCGAGATTAAAGGTAATCAAGTTACATGCAACTAAGATCTAGGAGTGTATTTTCTTTCTGTTAAGTTTTGGAGAAGTTCGCATCAGAACTCGTATGTGTCTGAATCGATTAAGATCAAAATAGAGGTAATCGATTAAGAAATTATTAATATGACTATATCTGAAACTGTTGGGGATGGTGGAACGGATGTGATAGGAGAGACATCAAATTTGAGGAACAATGTCGATCACAATCATCCTTTATATTTGTTTCCATCGAACGCACCTGGATCCTTGTCGATTGGGATAACTCTGAGTGGGATAGACAATTACACTTTGTGGAGTAGGGCCATGAAGTTAGCATTGTTAGGGAAGAACAAGATAGGGTTCATAGATGGAATTGTCAAAAGAGAACATTATAATGAAGATTTGGCAAGGGTGTGAGACAGGTGCAATGTTATTGTGATATCTTGGTTAATGGGGAGTGTTAGCAAGAGTTTACTAACATGAATGTTGTATAATGCCGACTCGCACAACATATGAGAGGAATTAAAAGAGAGATTTGACAAAGTAAATAGTTCAAGAGCTTTTCAACTCCACAAAGAGATTTTCACCTTGCGACAAGGAACAATGCCGGTCTCAGGGTATTATTCGAAGCTGAAGGACCTCTGGGATGAATACGATTCCATCATACCTCTACCATCGTGTTGTCCCAGATCAAAAAAGTTCACTAGTCACCTGCAATATCAGAGACTTCTGCAGTTTTTAATGGGGCTAAATGAGAGTTATAATGCTACAAGAAGCCAAGTCCTCATGATGTAGCAGGTTCCCAATCTAAACCAGGCTTATGCATTGGTTTATCAGGAGGAGAGTCAAAGATTCTTGGCAGGAGGGAGTAGAGCAGTGAATGACCATGTTGAATCTGCAATGTTTACAGCAAGAAGTGGAAACAATAGGGGTGGACATGGAGGAAATCACAAACAGAGAAAGCCTTTTAATCCTAATGCTACATGCGATTTTTGTCACATGAAGGGACACTACAAACTTTACTGCTTTAAACTAATGAAGTGTAATCATTGTGGAAAGACAGGACATTTGGAGGAGGGATGCTATCAACTGATTGGATATCCAGATGATTTCAAGCCAAAGCAGAAAAAGGCCTATGCAGTAACAGGTGGTTTTGAGAATGCAGGACAAGACTTTGGTGGTGTATCACAATCTGGAGTGAAGCAGCATCAGCATGAGTTTTTTTACTCCCAGTCAGAGGCAGCAAATTCTTAATATGTTGGATGAGAAGGATAGGAGCAGAAACCATAGTGCAAACTTGGCAGGTATACACACTACTGAAGAGTTATTGCAGTGGATTGTTGACTCAGGTGCAACTAATCACATGATAAGTGACCCTAAACACATGTTTAAGAATTTGATAACAGAAGGAACTGGGAAAGTTCAATTGCCAACAGGAGATTCAGCAAAAATCTCACATGGTGGTGATTATAAACTGGGAAAAGGTGATGTCCTCAGAAATGTTCTTTGTGTGCCAGATTTCAAATTTAATTTGATGTCTGTGTCAAAAGTGACTAAGGAATTAAATTGTAGTGTCAATTTTTTCCATCATGTTGTATATTTCAGGATATGTTATCTAGGAAGGTGAGGGGGATTGGTAGTGAGAAATATGGACTCTACATTCTATGTTTGGATGATCAGGCTCAGAAGGAGGATGTTGGAAGATGTATGGCTGCTGCTCAGCATATAGATGCAGTGACATGGCATAAGAGGCTATGTCATGTACCTATGGAAATCTTGAGAAAAATTCCTGATTTCAAAAACAGTTCTGATTTTATTTTGAATAACTGTGATATATGCCCTTTAGCAAGACAGACTAGGTCTCCTTTCCCTGTCAGTAGTACTAGAACAACAAAGCCCTTTCAATTGATACATTTAGATGTTTGGGAACCATATAGAGTTGAAACACATAATGGAATGAAGTATTTCTTGACAATTGTGGATGATTTTTCTAGATGGACTTGGATTTTCTTAATAAGATTGAAATCTGATGTCTATACTGTTATAAAGAATTTCTTGACTGAAGTAAACACAGTTTAATTCTAAAGTTCAGAAAATAAGATCAGATAATGGTGAAGAATTCTTTAATCATAACTGTAGAGAGTTGTTTCTAACACTTGGTGTTATACATGAGAGTTCTTGTCCATATACACCACAACAGAATGGTGTAGTTGAAAGAAAACATAGACACATTCTTGAGACAGCTAGAGCCATCAAACTGCAAGGTAGTTTACCAGATAAGTTTTGGGGCATGTGTGTGGAAGCTGCTGTATATGTTATCAACAGAATCCCCTCAACAATTCTACAAAACAAAACCCCATATCGCATACTGTATAACAAATCTCCACATCTCAGTCACTTGAGAGTCATAGGATGTTTATGTTTTGCCACCATACTATATACACATGACAAGTGTCACGACCCGACCCGGCGGGACGCGACTAAACGTCCTAATTGGACGACATTACCGACCTGTCACTCTTAATCTATTTAATACCGAGATCTATAGAAATTTCGGCAGCACACGCTGCTTTTACAACAACTCCCCAAAATGGGCGAGCCGTCAAGGCTGCCTTATATAAGGGTGTACCTGCCTCCTGGGTAGTCAAAACTAACCAACACAATATAACAGGCTAGCCGACAAGGCTGCCACTAAATAAGGAAACATCCTAATAATACAAATATAAGAGTACTGCTGAACAAAACATGATTATCATCTTCGTCAACCAGCCCAAGCATATATGTCACGACCCGACCCTGGGCTCGCGACTGGTGCCCTACCTGGGCACCCTTACAGGTAACCATCAGAGAAAAACCAGCGGAACATACATAAAACACACAACTTAAATCAGTAAGAATTAAACAACTGGCTAGCCGATAAGGCTGCCTTCCTGGATATATACATAACTAGTCAAAAGCAGTTACATCATTTTTCCTTACAAACCGACCCACATACATGACTACAGACCTCTAAGAATTTTGACATAGCAACTGTGACGGGACAGGGCCCCGCTATACCCCTGAATGTACAACAACCGACAATACCAGTGAACTAAACCAATGAAAAGCCTCCAGAGTAATGGAGCTTCTCAACAGCTGAACAGTGATCCTAAGAGTGAGGATCAACAACCTGTATAACTCTACCTGCGGCATGAACGCAGCCCCCCGAAGGAGGTCAGTACAAAATATGTACCAAGTATGTGAAACTGAAAGTACTGTAATGAAATCATAATAGTCTAAAATAAAGCTGGAGAAATGTATGATAAACACATTAACAGTACACTGTGCCTTACTAACAATGAGAGTCAACAAGAATAAACTTTGCCAGTTTTAAAACAGGAAGCTCATGATTAACCTAGGGCCATCCGCCCGTAGTATCATTCTGCAATCCTACTCCTGGTACTGTTTCACCCGCATAGGCCGTATGGACCCGCATGAGGTAATTTCCTCGCATGGTATCGCCCGCGTAGGTCGTATGGACCCACGTGAGGTAATCTCCTCGCATAGACTGATCGCCCGCCTAGGACTATTTCACCCGCATGAGCCCTACAGACTCGCATGAGGTATTCCTCGCATCATGGGTAGCAAATCCACGGAATATGCAAATGCCACAAACCCGGGGAATGACCCCGTAATGAACAATATATCACTAGCACAACCGGCATAACATAAGCACTACCAGCTTATCATACATAACATAAGCACTACCGGCTTATCATACATAACATAAGCACAGCCGGTTTATCATAATTATCATAAGCAAGTTAAGAAATCCACTAACTTCTTATTAGCTTTGATCATATACACTCTCATTTTTGTTTACTTAAGGCACTAACATGTCATTATAAAATCCGGAAATTTAACCCAAAGTACTATGTACTTCTATTCTTTTAAAATGACTCTTTTTCATATAAAACTTCCAAGATACTAATAACCGTAGTATCAAGTCATATCTACTTTTCAAAACAAGTCACAATACCTTTTAGAACTACATTTAAAGACTTCTAAATCAAGTGACTTTTTACTTTAAAACTTTAAGCAATTGATGCCTTCAAATCAATTTGCCATTCTTCCTTTCAAGTCATTTTATCTTAATTTACATTGCTAGAGTAAACCATCCTTTTAACTTTCCATAAAGCTATTATAACCAATTTCCCATAAAGCCGTTATACTAACTTTATGCTTTAGACACTTACATTCTTCTTTATAACCAAGAGACTTAAACTTTCCAAAAAAAAAACCAAGTATCATATACTTTCAACAATACTTCACGTCTCTTATCTTTAGAAACTAAGATATCCTTAATCTTTAAAACAAGTGAGTTAATTCCCTAACTCAACCAACTTGGACATTCTTAAAACAAGTCAAGGATATCAAATGAAACTAGATTCATCAAAATCTCGTACGTCTACCGTACTATATATTTACAACTACTCATGCTCAAGAGATAAGAAAGTTCCACATACCTCTTCGGTTCAATCCACTTGCTAAGTCCAATATGCCGTACGTCGTATGTCAACCTAAAATGACCACAATACGTCTATTAACTTCTAACTTCAAACGTAGAATATCCCAAGTGTAAAGTCACTTAATTCTACGGAAAATTGGACAACACTTCCTTTATTTCTACATACTTTTCCACCTTTTTCAAGGTCCAAAATCAATAACCAAGCGCCACATTTAAGGCTCAACAATTTAGCCAACTAAAGGGGATTACACGCCTTAACAGGACGTGTAAAATTCTTCCCCACAATTTACATAAAACTGTTCATTATTAAATGTCATCCTTGGCTACAATGTACAACCACATACAATCTTTTCCAATTCCTTTTCAATCCATATTGTCGTTCCAACATGTTATATATTCGCAACCAATTTCAACAACTAAAATCCCTTATTTAGATAACATGCGACGATTATAGCTATCGACCAATTTGTATTGTACTTTCAATGGCTAATAAACTCATGCTCGGATTTAGGATCCCAATATTCTATAACACTTATCAATCTTCAATGCATAATTCACATGATCAATTATCAACTACTAAAATCACTTCAATAAACCCCACATAAAAGTGAAGACAACAGCCATATAAATCCAACAAACTAGAGGCTCGAAAACTGCCCTTTTGTTACACCCCGTAATTCAAGGACATGTTTAAGAGAATGTAAGTAAGGAACACAAGACTTGAAAAGGGTACGAAAGGAAGAATTGTTTTTCCGACGGAAAATCTTCCGAACGTCGGAAAGGAAAAATGTTCGTTAGTGAGAATTAGATTCTCAAAATGCATTAATTGAAGAGTATGGAACTTATTATCATTATGGAAATTTAATTTTACGGATTTGGTCACGTGGGGCCCACCCGAGGAATTTTACGTTTGTGGGACCCACGAGGGTTACATAATTTTATGGACGAATGGGAGGGCGACACGTGGCACCCCCCCCCCCCCACATGGTGTTGGACGAAATTTGCAAAGTTAAAATGGTCATTGACCATTGAAGATGATAAGTCTTGCTAGCTTGATAATATTGACCAAGTCAACTTGTCCACTTGACTATTTAATTAATGTTCTTCATCCTAGCCATACATTAGTTATAATATTGACCCTTCATTGTGTTTTATATACACACTAGTGCAAGACCAAGTCTTTAACACTTAGAAATTTTTAGAGAACTAGAGCTTGAGACTTAAGAGCTCTCGGCTTTGTGCTTCACCTCACAAGAAATTTTTGTAATTTTGATCCATTATTCACAAGACTTAAACCCAAGGTCCCTAAGGGTATTGTAAGGATATCTCAATAGAAAGATTTCGAAAAAACGGCGTTTTCACGTTAGTCGCAAGGCGAAAACCTAAGGCATTTTCATAGGTTTAGATTGAAAATGGAAGAGAAGTTGGTTGTGAGCTTCTAAAGGCTTCAAATAGCGGATTGGAGCGTAAAGGAAAGGAGCTAAGAATTGCTAAGGAGCGACTTTGAATCTTGGAAATTTTAAGGGCTTGTAAAGGTATAATTCTTGTCGTTTTAGTAATTAAGATTACTTATTGTTGTAGCTATGGATATTAGCAAGAATGAGATGTTTATATTATGAAGTTTGATAAGTATATTGGCTATTGAAACCCTAATCCGAAACTAGTATGTTTAGCCTTAAGATTACAATTCAAGTTGATTATAAGTATAAGTCGTCACATGTTATATAATGAAGGAAATTGTAGTTGTTGAAGTTGTTTATGACTATATAACATGTTAGACCTAAGAACTTGGATTGAAAAGGAATTGGAAAGGTTGATAAGTTGTTGCACCTTTTGGCCGAAATTGGCATTTGTATTGTGGACTAGTTTGATATAAATTGTGGGGCGGAATTTTACACGTCTTGTAGGCGTGTAATCCCCTATTGTTAATTACATTGTTGAGCCTTAAATGTGGCGTGTTTGGTTATTGAATTCGGCCTTGAAAAAGGTGGCAAAGTGTCACGACCCATTCCGGGGCCCGTAACTGGTGCCTTACCGGGGCACCCAAGTAGTCATACATCAGAGTAATCAGCGGAAATATAAAACAAGACATGAAACAGTTTATAAAATAAGACACAGTTTATGTGAACAAACGTCGCCTTTCGGCATATATGTAAACAAGGTTTAGCAGTTACATCCGACAATCGCATAACATGACTACAGACCTAGGAAAAATACAACTATGGCGGGACAGGGCCCGCCATACCTGTATACAAAACTATCTACAACAAGGAGATCATACCCAAAGTAGAGCCTCGGAAAAGATGGAGCTCCGACACCAACGTAGAGATCCTAAGAATGTGGATCTAGCACTGCCGCCTTACTGCGGCATGAACGCGGCCCGAAGGAGTCGATCAATGTACTAAGTATATGAAAGCGTAAAATACTTAAATGAAACATATCATTTTAAAAACCGTTTTGCAAGTATGTATGAAACAACGAGGAACCGCATAGTGCACATCACAAACAAGAGCAACAATAGGTAAAGCGTAATAGGTCTTTTCTAGGTGCGAATGATTGAAGGGGCCACTCGCGTATTATCACTCTGCAAGCCTAATCACGACTCCGAGTCCGCATGACCACTCACGTGGGCGCGTGAGGTATAACCCGCATCGAGGTAGCTACTCCTCGGCGTATCACCGACTCGTTGTCCGCATGGCCACATAGACCGCGTGAGGCATAACCCGCATACTAACACGGAACTCTCGTAGCTCGCATAGGCCCCTGGACCGCGTAGGTATTCTCGAATCATGGTCCCAGACCGCCTGAGTCTACCCCGCATCGGAGGGCAGCTTAACCCCCGGTATCATCTCAAGAGGTGAGTGATGGTACACTAACATAACAACTTATCTTTAAACAACATAAGCACAACAAGGATACTCTCTTTTACAAACGTTACAAGATACTAACACACATAGCATCATATCATGTCTACTTATCAAACCATCTTATTATTCTTTTCACAATTCAACATAAGTCTGTTATAAACACATAGGCAAACTTGTTTCTTTTATTAATCTTATGTGGTTATACTTAACTTCCCATAAAGCTAGTATAACTCTTAAGCTTCTGTTTTTAAAAACCAGTTAGTTCTCTTCTGTTAAAAATGATTCAGTATTCTTATGAAATGTTTTCAGATTTTTATTATTCAATCTTAAGCCGTGAGGCATTGCCGTAAGTGTTATTCAGGCTTAAGCCGTGAGGCATTGCCGTAAGTATTATTCAGGCTTAAGTCAAAGACATTGCCGTAGTTATATTTTAGTTAACACGTATCGTCTCCGTACTATATATATTGTAAATTATCATGCTTTAGGAAGAATCACATACCTTCTCGTGAAAACCACCGAGTTGAATATGTCGCAAGCAGAGTCACCTATAATAGTCACGGACATCTATCAAAGACTACTCTAGAGGTCATTCTAAGCGAGAGGGTTCACAATTCTATGGAAAGTTGGGCGCACTTCCCTACCCGGTGAGCTATATAAGTCTCTTGTGAAACAATCACATGTAATCTGATTTGATTATTCTTCTTTTAAACCGCCCTACTGTGGTAATTCAATTCTATTCGTGATATTCTTCTAAGTATTTAATACTTATTCTAATACTACAACAGTAAGTATTCTCTAATTCAAAAGAGGGTTAGGATTAGTTACCTCGGTAAGCCCAATAATATCCTAGAAAAGTCGCTGAGCAAGGTTTTGCTCTAAGTTGTATGCTCCAGAAACCTTAGAAGTTCTTCACAACTTCTACTAAGTACTAAGGTATTTGGGCTAGGGTATTTTGGGCATTATAACAATACAAGAAGGCAACTTTTCTACCAAGGGAGGGGGGGTAAGTTTTGGCTAGGCTAGGGGGGGGGCCTCGGCCAAACTACTAGGCTAGAGGGGTGTATTCGGCCAAGGGCCTTCAAGGAGGAGGGAGGTGTTGGGCGAAAGGCTACAAGGAGAGGAGAGGATTTTCAAGACTTGGAAAGATTTGTGGATGAAGAATTCTTCATCTAAAGGGGGGTATTTATAGCTCAAGCCTTGGCCAACCAATGGCCAAGATGAAGACAAGTGCAAGGCAAGTGTAGGGTGAGGATTAACTAAACACAAATATCCTACCAACTCCTTGACTTTGTGCGAGGCACAAAAAGCGTGCCCAACCTCTCCATTTTTCGTCGATGGGCGATTCAAGTCCATCAATGGGAGGGTGCAAGTGTCGCCCTCCGTTGGTCCAAAATGTTTCGTCTCTCGGAAAATCCGCAAAATTAGTAATGGCATAGCGGAATTTTCCTACGAAAGTGTGGAAGCGTTTCGTCGAAAGCGATTCTTTAAGCGAGTTGTGCACAATTTGAACTTGGCCTAATCTTTAAGGCTAAACTTTTGTCGTATTCCCTTACGTACATACTGCGAAATACGGTATAACATTCTCCACTTAGAAACATTCGTCCGAATGTTCCTTCCCAACGATTAACGATAAGATTCTTCATAACTTAAGCGATTGTAAATGCCACACACGGCCCACGAGCAACACTTAGGTAGAAAGCGATAACGAAAATTTACAAGTAAGAAAGTGCATTACACGGAGGTGGGGAATAGGTGAGATACTTCGCCTCATGTCCTCGCCGGCTTCCCACGTCATCTCCTCCACGAGCTCGTTCGCCACAAGACTTTGTGGAAGCCACGTCGCCGTCAGACGCTAACTGACGATCGACTATCGCTATGGGAATCTCCTCATACGATAACCCCTCGGTCACTGGACATCGTCAATCGGGTGTACCACTAGATGGATCCGATACATCTCGCCGGCGTAAACATGAAACACCGGATGCTGCCTCCGGATCGGACGGCAGATCCAACTCATAGCAACCTTACCACAGTGGACAATGCGAAGCGGCCCAATGTACCTAGGGTTGAGTTTCCCCTTCTTCCGAATCTCATCACACCGCCATGGGTGGCACCTTAGGAAAACCCAATCATGAACCTCGAACTCAAGATCCGACGACGATGATCTGCGTCGACACATCGACTACGAGTATCGATAGCCGCTCTCGGATAAGCTTCACCTTATCCACTGCTTTGTACCAAATCTGGTCCCACTAGCGCACCTCGCCCACATTGAACCAACCTATAGGCGATCGCACTTCCTCATACAAGGCCTCATGGAGCCATCCGAATCTTGGAATGGTAGCTATTATTATCGCGAACTCAACTAGAGGCAAATGATCCTCCCAACTACCATGAAGTCAATAACACGGGCTCGCAGCATATCCTCGAAGTGCGGATAGTGCGCTCTGCTGTCGTCTGTGCGTGGATGAAATGCGATTACTCGGGCTCACTGCGTCCCTAAACCCCTCGGAAGGACCTCCGAAGTTAGCGTAACCGGGCTCCACATGCGATATGATCGAAGTAGGGACTCCATGCGATCGGCGATCTCTCGGATGTAAAGTCGGCATAATCCTCGGTAGAAAAAGTCGTCTGACGGGAAGAAAGTGGGCTGATTTAAATCGACTGTCGGCGATAACCCGTATAGAATCATGTCTCCTCCGAGTGCGAGGTAATCCCGTAATGAAGTCCATGTTGATTACCTCCCACTTCCGGTCGGGATCTCAATGCGTAACAAACCACGGGCCTGCGGTGCTCTACCTTCACTGCGACAACACGGGCGAGCTACGAACTCGCAGCGTCCTCTTCAAGCCATCCCACCAATACGGATCTAAGGTCGTGGTACATCTTGAGTCGACCGGATGGATGAGTAACGCTTGTGTGTGCTTCCCCAAGAACCTGCTGCCAAGTCACGAAACATCTGGAACACACATGCGCCCTCAAACCTTAGCACCCATCAGTGCTACCTCAAAAGGACCGCCCTCACGAAGAGTTGTATCGCGATATCGAATCAAAGTGGATCCTCGAACTGTTGCCTCTTCACCTCGCCGACGATGGAAGACTCGGCAACCTCACGAACTCTAACCCCATCGCTATCGAATTGTTATACCCGTAGTTCCGTGGTATGTATGCGAGGGCGTGCGTGCGAGAATCGGCTGAAAGATTGGAAAGGAAGAAAGAAGCGATTTTCCACGGAAAAGTTTCCGGTTTTGTGAAGGAAAAAGGTTCGTTAATGGGAATTGGATTCCCAGTTTGGTATTCGGACTTCTGGAATATTAGAGAATTATGGAATTTTATTTTGAAAATGGTCACGTGGGGCCACGGAGAAATTTCTGGTTTTGTAGGGCCACTTTGTTTTGAGATTTTGGCCATTATGGATATTTTGAAGATGTTTTATTTTGGGCCAATAGGAGGGTGACACGTGTCACCGCCTAGTGGCTTAGTCAATGGCATTTGTGCCTGACACCGGTTAAGTCGTTTTTAAAAAGCGTTTTACATAACTTGCGAAGGAAAATTCGGCTATGTCTTTTCTTATTTTTGCGGATTTTTAGAGAGAACATTTTGGACCGAGAGGCGACACTTGGCACCTCGTTGGTGGGCAAGGTGGCGCGACTTGGATGATTTGGGAAGGCAAGTGGGAGATATTTTTGGTAGATATTTTGTGTGCAAGTTGGCTAGGTACACGTGGGTGAATCTTGGCCCTACACTTGCCTAACACTTGGTGTAATCTTGGCCATTGGTTGGCTTTCACTTGACTATAAATACCCACTTTGAAGACTAATTCATTCACAAAATTGCCTAAGTCTTGAAAGCTTCTTCCTTCCCCTTAGTGTAGTGTCTTGGCCGAGCCCTCTCTCCCCTTGGCGAGAGTCCCCACAGTGGGGTAGGTAGAGGGTAGACACCCCACTCCTAGAGTTGCTAGTAGTAGGTACCCACTGCCTAGGTTGTTTCGTATAATACCCCTTGTTGTGGTATAGAAATACTCTCCTAGTATTGTTATTATGTCCAAATACCTTGGCCCAAATACCTTGTAGTATTCCCAAGGTTACACTTATACAAAAGCCCAGAAAATACTATTATACTTCCCGTCAGTCACAAAACCGAAACCCTAGGAAAATCTCCATAGCCCGTTGGAGTATTGTGTAGAAGTTGGTTAGAACTTCTAAGGGTGGTTTAGAGCGGGTTGGAGCGCTCGGAGTTGGAGCTAAAACTTTGCTAAGGATCGACATTAAACTCGGATAATTATGGGCTTATCGAGGTTGAAGTACTACGTGTGGCGCGTTCTACTTGGCTTAAGGAGTAGCCGACGGCTTGAGGTACTCGGAGCATTTTGCTATTAGTCGATAATCGTCGCGAGGTATGTGAACCTCTTCCTATCTCTTCTAGCATGATATGTGTGAACTATGTAGTACGGTAGACGTACATGTGCTAAATGTATTTGATTGGTTTAAAACATAAAGTGTTATAACGGCTTTATGGGAAGTTGGTTATAACAGCTTTATGAAGATAAGAAAACACTTTGTGGTTTTTAAAAGGTAAATGATTTGTTTATAACTGGCTTGATGTGTGATTATAAAGAACTTGAAGTATTTCAAAAGATTTCTGAAATCGTTTTGAAAGAGAAGTAATACTTGGTTTTTGAGAACTTAAGAGTTATACTAGCTTTATGGGAAGTTAGGTATAAGCGGCTTAAACGTTTTCTTGATTTTGGAAATCGGGATGTGTATCGACAAACCAACTGCGGCGTTAATAAAGGAAATGTTTTGAATAATTAAGTATTATTAAAACCGGTAGAAACTTCCATCCTGCATAGAAGCTAAGATGAGACAAAATGATATTTCCTAGATCATGGTCATTGTAATAAGATTGTAATAAACAAGAATATCCTACTCACATATAAGGCTTGTGTTTCTCAGTTGTTTAAAGAGAATTATATTCTTAAATGAATAAGACTATGAACTCTGAAACCTTTCTAAAATAAGAAACGTGAACATTTGAAATTAGGCAAACTTGGGCGTTTGGAAAATAATGTTGTTACTTGATTTTACAAAGGTAAGAGTTTTAGTTTTCTTAAAAGGGAATGATCACTCTATTTTATACTACGGGTATTGTGTGACTTATGTGAAAAAGCAGATCTTTTTTAAGATTTTAATGTGTGAAGTACTTTGGGGATAGATACGAACTTGTTAGTAGAAAGTACCTTGTGTGAATAACTTGATTGTATTGGTTTGTGATAGCCTTGTAATACTTTCTTGTTGCTTTGATAAGTAAACGTGTTAGGATGCTACGTGTGTTAGTAACTTGTGATGTTTGTGTAAGGGGTTTCCGCGATTGTGCTTATTAACTATCGGTCGTTATGATAGTATTGTGGCATTCATCTCTTGAGATGATTAGGGGTTAAAGCCCTCCGATGCGGGGTAGACTCAAGGTGATGCAGGACCGTGATTCGAGAATACCTCATGCGGGTCTGAGGGCTATGCGGGCTACGAGAGTTCGGGTTAGTGTCGTCCTTTATGGGCATGCGGTCGCGTGGCCGTGCGGACTCGAAAGTCGGGGCGATCGGGAGTAGCTACCCTCGATGCGGGGAATACCTCATGCGGGCCGATGAGATTGGCCTATGCGGAGCTGCGGGAAGTTCCAGGACTAGACGCGCATTAGATCTGCGGGCAAGTGGCGGCTTTGATCATGTAATGATGCAGACAGATCTTATAATCTGATTTATGACCTTGTTGATGCGTAGGTGTTAGTAGTCGGCTATGCCTTCGTGCCTTACCTGTTGATTTTATTAGGACACAGTGGGACACGGTGTTCATGTGTATTCCTTGGTGCTTGTATATCATAAACTGCCGGCAGTGAGGAAGGTATTCCACGGGCACGATTGATGTTGTGGGCGTGAGACCCATTGTTAAATTGAGTGATGACTTGAGGGTGTGAGTCCATGACTTGACATGACTGCTTATTTATGGTGATCGTAGTTTGGTTATCATACATGTCTCTGCTTTGTATAGACTACTATGATTTCATTTCTGATTTATTTTTAGTTTCACATACTCGGTACTGTTATCTTGACCTCGCCCGGAAGTGCGTTCATCCGCGAGTTGAGGTACATCGATCGTTGATCCTAGCTCTCGAGTCCGCATTCGGCGTTTGGGAAGCTCCGTTTCTCGGAGGCTTATCGATGGTATAGCCCACGTCGTAGTAAGTGTTTACATTCGGGGTTTGGCGGGGCCCTGTCCGCCATTGTGGTCGTATCATTCTTAAGTGCAGTAATCTTGTTGTGGCGGGGTTGGTAAAAAGTTAAAATTTGTTCATTTGTAAAAGAGTTGATGGTTATATATATGCGAAAGGCAAGTTTTCCTGATTATTGTTTTATATTTCGTTATCTCGTATTTGTTGTTTTATGTTCGTGATTACTCGATGTTGTGTCACTAGGGTGCGGTAAGGCACGATCCACGCCCGATTTGGTCGTGACAAAAGTGGTATCGAGCGATTAATCCTCGGAAAGTGTCTCTGAACCGTATCGATGAAGTGTCTTGATTATCGAGGTGTTGTGCACACCAATAATCGTGAGGCTATAGGATATTTAGGATTGGTTTCTATTCTTCTCACTCGAGATCGTGCCTTAGAGTGTGTTGTAAGTTGGACCCTACGACGAAATTATTTCCCTTATCGTTATGCCTCGCGTGAGGCAACCGGGCCCGGGAGGGCAAAGCGTAGGAGGCTGAGTAGAGTTCGAGAGGTGGCGAGGGCACAGCCAAATCATTACCTAGGGTAGTGCTTCATTCGGGATTTCTGCGGCGTCACTAGCCCCGCAGAGTTTAGCACGATGGCGGCGGTTCCTCTGCGTCCACGATATTTGAACGCCGGTTCCACGGCCAGAGCAGTGAATATAGATTGCAAAGGCGACCACATTACTAGCTATAGATTTGGCTACGGAAGATTATACGATGTACCACGAGTCTTGATGACTACCTAAGAGAAGGTTGTGCGAGTAATCCTTGATTAGGCTTGAGCATGGCACGTATGCGGGCTTATGCGCAGACGAAAGCGTAGAGATCGGCGGGTTAACGAGGGCGAGAAGAGGGCGGGCGTGAGTCCTTGGTAACTTTCAAGGTGAGTATACCTTAAGTGCTATGTTCGATAGCGGTGTGTTAGTTGTGATTAGAAATCATGGTGGGTTAACCGAGTGAGATTTTGGAGGATAGAGAAAGTGTGAGCCTTAGAGCTTTATCGCAAAGACCTTAGAGGTAAGGCCATCTCGGGTAGAGGCGTATGTTTATGTTTGACCCTTATAGGAGTGCATAGTGCACGTGGTGTGTTTGGGATAAGTCCTATGTAGTATGAAATGAAAGAGGGTAGTTGAGCTAAGAAGACCGCTAGGTTTTCGTAACGTGTTTAGTAAGATTGTTCCTTCGGGGAGATGGTATTTTGAGCCTTGCCGGGTCGGGTTGAGGCTACGTGAGGGTCAACCAGCGGTAGGTTTGGTGGTGGGGTCGGTTGTGGTGGTCCCTCTTTGTGGTAGGGTCACGAGGTGTTAGGCCCGGAGTTTAGTTAACCAGCGTATGAGTTCGTGGATGCGTTAGACCGGTGGTGGGCGATGGGCAGCCCATCGTGTTCTTGATCGGTCGCTCCTCGGCGGTGTTGATGTTATCGAAAAGGTTGTGAGGTTGCAGGTGCCTACCTTCACCTTATGTGAGACGATGGAGCCAGTGCAGTGTTTCTCTTCTGGGAGTTTGTACGGCGGGGCTAGGAACTCGGGTGAGTCTCCGTGTCGCGTTCGCCCTCGGGCGGTGTTTTGATTTCGAGTGTTGTGAGGATCGTTGTCTCGGTTGAAGTGTTTAAGCTACCATTTGGTGTTCGGATGTCGTCTTGTGGCGCCTTGTAGAAGGCAGAAATGCAAGTTGCGGTCGATTGGTTCGATGTTGGCGGGTTGAGATAGTTGGATCGAGCTTGTTCCGGATCGTGGATAGGGTAAAGCTCGTCTAGAAGAAGTTACGGCGGCTCGGAGGAATCGTGCGGATGATCGGCGGCGACGCAGAGTTCGAGTTGGGTCGGTCTTCTTGAAAGTACCACCCGGTCGGTGTGGCGAGTTTTGGAAAGCGAAGGAACTTAGCGAGTTACTTTTGGGCCGCAGAGTTCATGTGAAGAATAGGCGGGTTGCCTATATGTTAGCTTTGCCGTCCGACTTAGGAGGCGGGGCGTCCGATCTTTCGTATTGCTATGTTAGGAAAGTATCGAAGATCCATCCGAATGTTCCCGATTAATGATGCCCACGTAAAGAGATAGTAACCGAGTTTTGGAAACTAAAGCGATGTCGAAATGTGGTAAGGGTTCAGTGTCACGGCGACGGTGATCGCATGCCCGGTACCATTTGTTGGGTCGTCGAGCAAGGCTCGCGACAAAGTGACAAAAGTGGTATTATTTGTGGTGATGTTAGAGGTGTTTCCTCGTAGACTTGGATATAAGTATGTTGCGCAGTATTTACGTGGCGGTATGGCGAGATTGTTTCGTAAGTATAGTAGTGAAGACTATCTTTGGCGCACGTTTGTTTGAGACTTAGAAGGAACATTCGGACGAATGTTTCTAAGGAAGAATGTTATACCCGTAGTTCCGGGGTATGTATGCGAGGGCGTGCGTGCGAGAATACGTGAGAAAGATTGGAAAGGAAGAAAGAGGCGATTTTCCACGGAAAAGTTTCCGGTTTTGTGAAGGAAAAAGGTTCGTTAATGGGAATTGGATTCCCAGTTTGGTTCGGACTTCTGGAATATTAGAGAATTATGGAATTTTATTTTCGAAAATGGTCACGTGGGGCCCAGGAGAAATTCTGATTTTGTGGGCCCACTTTGTTTTGAGATTTTGGCCATTATGGATATTTTCGAAGATGTTTTATTTTGGGCCAATAAGAGGGTGACACGTGTCACCCCTTTAAATGGCTTAGTAGAATGGCATTTGTGCACAACACCTGGTTAAGTCGTTTTTAAATGAAGCGTTTTACATAACTTGCGAGGGGAAAATTCCGGCTATGTCTTTTCTTATTTTTGCGGATTTTTCCGAGAGACGGAACATTTTGGACCAACGAGAGGGCGACACTTGGCACCCTCTCATTGGTGGGCAAGGTGGGCGGCACTTGGGCGATTTGAAGGCAAGTGGGAGATATTTTTGGTAGATATTTTGTGTGCAAGTTGGCTAGGTACACATGGGTGAATCTTGGCCCTACACTTGCCTAACACTTGGTGTAATCTTGGCCATTGGTTGGCTTTCACTTGACTATAAATACCCCCTTTGAAGACTAATTCATTCACAAAATTGCCTAAGTCTTGAAAGCTTCTTCCTTCCCTTAGTGTAGTGTCTTGGCGAGCCCTCTCTCCCCCTTGGCGAGTCCCCACAGTGGGGGTAGGCGAGGGTAGACACCCCTCCTAGAGTTGCTAGTAGTGGGTACCACTGCTAGGTTGTTTTCGTATAATACCCTTGTTGTGGTATAGAAATACTCTCTAGTATTGTTATTATGTCCAAATACCTTGGCCCAAATACCTTGTAGTATTCCCAAGTTACACTTATACAAAAGCCGGAAAATACTATTATACTTCCGTCGATCCAAAACCGAAACCACAGGAAAATCTCCATGGCTTGGAGTATTGTGTAGAAGTTGGTTAGAACTTCTAAGGGTGGTTTAGAGCGGGTTGGAGCGCTCGGAGTTGGAGCTAAAACTTTGCTAAGGATCGACATTAAACTCGGATAATTATGGGCTTATCGAGGTTGAAGTACTACGTGTGGCGCGTTCTACTTGGCTTAAGGAGTAGCCAGGCGGCGAGGTACTGGAGCATTTTGCTATTAGTCGATAATCGTCGCGAGGTATGTGAACCTCTTCCTATCTCTTCTAGCATGATATGTGTGAACTATGTAGTGCGGTGAGCGTACGTGTGCTAAATGTATTTGATTGGTTTAAAACATAAAGTGTTATAACGGCTTTATGGGAAGTTGGTTATACGACTTTATGAAGATAAGAAAACACTTTGTGGTTTTAAAAGGTAAATGATTTGTTTATAAGCGGCTTGATGTGTGATTATAAAGAACTTGAAGTATTTCAAAAGATTTACGAAATCGTTTTGAAGAGAAGTAATACTTGGTTTTGAGAACTTAAGAGTTATACTAGCTTTATGGGAAGTTAGGTATAACGGCTTAAACGTTTCTTGATTTTGGAAATCGGGATGTGTATCGACAAACCATCGCGGCGTTAATAAAAGGAAATGTTTTGAATAATTAAGTATTATTAAAACCGGTAGAAACTTCCATCTGCATAGAAGCTAAGATGAGACAAAATGATATTTCTAGATCATGGTCTTTGTAATAAGATTGTAATAAACAAGAATATCCTACTCACATATAAGGCTTGTGTTTCTCAGTTGTTTAAAAGAGAATTATATTCTTAAATGAATAAGACTATGAACTACGAAACCTTTCTAAAATAAGAAGCGTGAACATTTGAAATTAGGCAAACTTGGGCGTTTGGAAAATAATGTTGTTACTTGATTTTACAAAGGTAAGAGTTTTAGTTTTCTTAAAAGGGCAGTCACTCTATTTTATACTACGGGTATTGTGTGACTTATGTGAAAAGCAGATCTTTTTAAGATTTTAATGTGTGAAGTACTTTGGGGATAGATACGAACTTGTTAGTAGAAAGTACCTTGTGTGAATAACTTGATTGTATTGGTTTGTGATAGCCTTGTAATACTTTCTTGTTGCTTTGATAAGTAAGCGTGTTAGGATGCTACGTGTGTTAGTATCTTGTGATGTTTGTGTAAGGGGTTTCCCTTGATTGTGCTTATTAACTATCGGTCGTTATGATAGTATTGTGGCATTCATCTCTTGAGATGATTAGGGAGTTAAGCGCCCTCCGATGCGGGGTAGACTCGGTGATGCAGGACCGTGATTCGAGAATACCTCATGCGGGTCTGAGGGCCTATGCGGGCTACGAGAGTTCGAGTTAGTGTGCGTCCTTTATGGGCATGCGGTCGCGTGGCGTGCGGACTCGAAAGTCGGGGCGATGCGGAGTAGCTACCCTCGATGCGAGGAATACCTGCATGCGGGCGATGAGATTGGCCTATCGCGGGGCTGCGGGAAGTTCGGGACTAGACGCGCATTAGATACTGCGGGCAAGTGGCGGCTTTGATCATGTGACGATGCAGGCAGATCTTATAATCTGATTTATGACCTTGTTGATGCTGTAGGTGTTAGTAGTCGGCTATGCCTTCGTACTTACCTGTTCGCTTTATTAGGACACAGTGGGACACGGTGTTCATGTATTCCTTGGTGCTTGTATATCATAAAGCTAGGCGGTGAGGAAGGTATTCCACGGCACGATTGATGTTGTGGGCGTGAGACCCGTTGTTAAATTGAGTGATGACTTGAGGTGTGAGTCCACGACTTGACATGGCCTTATTTATGGTGATCGTAGTTTGGTTATCATACATGTCTCTGCTTTGTATAGACTACTATGATTTCATTTCTGATTTATTTTTAGTTTCACATACTTGTACTGTTATCGACCTCCTTGAAGCTGCGTTCATGCCGCGAGTTGAGGTACATCGATCGTTGATCCTAGCTCTCGGTCCAGTTCGGCGTTGGGAAGCTCCGTTTCTCGGAGGCTTATCGGTGGTATAGCCGCATGCGTAGTAAGTGTTTACATTCGGGGGTTTGGCGGGGCCACTGTCCGCCATTGTGGTCGATCATTCTTAGAAGTGCATGAATCTTGTTGTGGGCGGGGTTGGTAAAAAGTTAAAAGCTGTTCATTTGTAAAAGAGTTGATGGTTATATATATGCCGAAAGGCAAGTTTCCTGATTATTGTTTTATATTTACATTATCTCATGTTGTTGTTTTATGTTCGATTACTCGATGTTGTGTCACTAGGGTGCGGGGTAAGGCACGATCCACGGCCAGATTTGGTCGTGACAAGAATCAATCAAGCGGACACAAGGCTCGCTAAGCGATGCAAATCACGAACCATGTCCTCCTCTACAGCTGCGTCGATAGGCTCCCCGACTACGACTAAGAGCATACGCCCAACATTGGCCTTCCG
This sequence comes from Przewalskia tangutica, assembly GCA_029844215.1. Lineage (NCBI taxonomy): Eukaryota > Viridiplantae > Streptophyta > Magnoliopsida > Solanales > Solanaceae > Przewalskia > Przewalskia tangutica. Next base: position 26,929,648 of record CM056728.1, on the reverse strand, counting down.
GGTGGTACAGGATATCAACATCGTAATCCTTAAGCAACTCTAACCACCGTCTGCCGTAAGTTCGGCTCCTGCGGCTGAAGATATCTTGGAGGCTCTTGTGGTGCGTATAAATATCCACGTGAACCCATACAAATAGTGCCTCGGATCTTCAAAGCGTGAATCACGGTACGACTCCAAATCATGGGTGGGGTAGTTCCTCTGCGTGTTTCTTGGTGTCGGGATCGTATGCTATAACCTGCCATCTTTGCATCAACACACATCCCAACCGATGCTGGCGCGTCACAATACCGCGACATAACCATCTGGACCTGCGGAAGTAAGAAGCGAGGCGGTCGTCGGTCTCTCTTCGAATCGAAACCACGCTCCAAGCATCAGTCCGCTGAAACTTGCGCTACGAGTCGGCCTAGTCAATGGTGCATAGATAAAGCAAACTTCTCTGACGCCCGGATAATATCTGCGAGGCCCGAGCTATGCGAACATCCGCTTGAGTAGTAGGTCTAGGCCAAGTCATTTGCCTCGATCTTGGCGTATCCACTCGAATGCCATCGGCCGACAATATGCCCAAGAAACGCCATCGAAGTCAGCAAAACTCACATTTGGAAAACTTGGCGTACAGCTGAGTCTGGAAGCTGTCGAACAACCTCCAAATGCTCGCGTGCTCCTGCTCTGGCGAGAATAAACCAAGATATCATCAATGAACACTATCACAAGCGTGTCCAAAAATGGTTTGAACACTCGGTTCATCAAATCCATGAATACGCCGGAGCATTGGTCAACCAAAGACATGACCACACGAACTCATAATGCGTCTGCAGGGTCTGAATGCGATCCTAGGGACATCCGCTCTCGACTCGCACTTTGATGATAGCCCGATCGCGGATCAATCTTGGAGAAACATCTCGCACCACTGGTCGAACAAATCATCAATCACAGGAAGGGTATCTGTTCTTAATGGTCACCTTGTTGTTGCACCGTAATCAACACGTGCGCGGCGTCGTCCTTCTTCTTCACGAACAATCTGGCGCTCCCGAGAGAGAAACACTAGGCTGATGAAGCCCTTCTCGGCCAAATCTCTAAGGCGATCCTTGACTCTCTCAACTCGGCGGTGCCATTACGTATGGCGGAATGGAAATAGTAGAGTGTCCGCAATATGTCAATACAAAACTCAATCTCCTCTCGGGAGGACACGAGGTCATGCAGGAAACACGTGCGGGAACTCGTGACTCTGGGCGATGAAAATCTGGTACGCGGACGATTATCAAACACGAGCGAGATGGTAGATATACCGCCTGCGCACCATCTTCCTAGCCTTGAGGTAGGAAATAAACCTACCACCGGCGTCTGGTGCTCCTCGCTCAACAACCGGCTCATGCAGGCTGGAACCGTACTACTCTCTCTGCGGTCTACATTGGCGTAGCAGAAGCTAGCCAATCCATCCCCATAATCACGTCGAAGTCAATCATCTCCAACTCTATCAAGTCGGCTGGGGTCGACGATGTAAATAGTCACAGACAAGCTCTATATACGCCGAGCTACCATGAATCACCATTTGGCGTAGCTACCTCGAAAGGATCTATGGACTCATGCTCTATCCCTATCCTACTAACAAGGGAGATATATGGGGCCAGTAGAACCGGATCTATCAAGGCATAAACATCAAACCCGTAAGCGATAAGGTACTGTGGCGACATCGGTGAGGCCTCACGATCTGTCGGTGGACAAAGCATAAATGCGGTTCGAGGACCGCTAGAATCGGGACGAGCCACGACCTCTGCGCGACCTGCGACCCGAGCACCGCGCCTCGGGCGAGTAAGCGTAGGAGATGATGAGCGGCAACGAACTCGAAGGTGAGCCTACCACGAGCTGCCCCGGTCGGACGGTCCTCGCCAAAGTGACCTGCGGCCTGGCGTAACAAGCTCAAAAGTAGTACCACACTTCCGTAATGGGATCTCTACGACGGCCACACCAGGGGTGGTCCCGTCGGCGATACCTCTGCTACTGCGGCGTCCGAAGCCACAGGGCCACAGTGCGCCCTCGCAAACTCTGGCTGTGCTGAGGACGGTGCAGGAGTGCTCTGAGCTGGCTGTGGTGCGAATCTAGACTGCTGCTGAGGCCGCCCACCACGATAACCACCAGAAGACCCTCCCGTCTGGCCTTCTGCTGCTTGTCTGTCGTCGACCTCTGCGCTCGCCGCATCCAGGCGTGAGCTGCGTGCGGGTAATGTCCATACGGTGGAGAGAAACCCGCACATGACTTCGGCCATATAGTCGTCTAGCCGGTGACATGGCGGTGCACCCTATCCTCCATATCTGCTACCAATCTTTGGGACATATCGAGCAATGAATCAAACTCGACATTGTACTCACGGCGGTCGTCCTCTGCCTCGATGGTAAAAATCTATCGGCCGCGCCCTCGCCATCTGTGGAGGCAAGAAGTGAGTGAGAAAGCCTCGAGAACTCATCCCAGTAGTAGGCGGGGGCGTGCTCTCCCGGGATAACTCCGTGAATCAAACCAATCGACTGCGGTATCACTCAGCCGATGCGAACCGAAGGTCACATACTCTTTCTCTGAGGCCTTGATCACCCTCATGATACTCTGAAGCTGACGGATGAACTCCTGCGGATCATCCTCCGGCCTCGACCCGTAAAACTACGGCGGGCTACTGACTCGAAATCTCGTAGCCTCAAACTATACGCCTCGGGTGTACCACGGTGCGGCCGTGGGCTGGGCCCAGGCTGCGCGCATCCGGCCTCTCGCCGTGTCGGGCCTGACTTTGTGATAGTGGGCCGTCTCCTTGTACCCTAACTCCTCCGCCCCAGGCTGTGGGACAGGAGGTGTGGGTACTGTGGTCTCTGCTGGGGCTGGCGGCGTCATAGAACTCGCCGTCTCTGGTATAGACTGGGCCTGAGCCCTCGTGACTCTGGGTGTCCTGCTAGCAGCTCCCTCGGCTGCCTTGCCCTTCTGGGCCCGGGTTGCCTTACGTGGAGGCATAACTGTACAGGAAAGGAATACGTTAGAGGGGTCCAACCTATAACACAGCTCTAAAGCACGATCTCAGAATGAGAAGAATGGAAACCAATCCTAAATATCCTATAGCCTCACGATTATTGGTGTGGTGCACAACACAGATAATCGAACTACTAGATCTGATGCGTAGACACTTTCCGAGGATTAAGCGCTCGATACCACTTTTGTCACGACCCATTCGGGGCGTGGCGGTGCCTGCAGGGCACCCAAGTAGTCATACATCGAGTCGTGAAATATAAAACAAGACATGAAACGATTTATAAAATAAGACAAAGTTTATGTGAACAAGCGTCGCCTTTCGGCATATATGTAAACAAGGTTTAGCGATTACATCCGACAACATGTACATGACTCTGGACCTCTGAGGAAAAATACAACTATGGCGGGACGGGGCCCGCCATACCTGTACAAAACTATCTACAACGGGAGATCATACCCAAAGTAGAGCCTCGGAAAAGATGGAGCTCAGCGCAACGTAGAGATCCTAAGAATGTGGATCTAGCACTGCCGCTTCTGCGGCATGAGCGCAGCCCCAAGGAGAGTCGATAACAGTACTAAGTATATGAAAGCGTAAAATACTTAAATGAAACATATCATTTTAAAAGCAGTTTTGCAAGTATGTATGAAACAACGAGGAACATGCGTAGTGCCACATCACAAACAAAGAGCAACAATAGGTAAGCGTAATAGGTCTTTTCTAGTGCGAATGATTGAAGCAGGCCACTCGCCCGTATTATCACTCTGCAAGCCTAATCACGGACTCGAGTCCGCATAGGCCACTCACGTGGGCGCGTAAGGTATAACCGCATCGAGGGTAGCTACTCCTCGGCGTCGATCTGGACTCGTTATGCGCATGGCCACATAGGCCGCGTGAGGCATAACCCGCATACTAACACGGAACTCTCGTAGCTCGCGCAGGCCCCTGGACCCGCGTGAGGTATTCTCGAATCATGGTCCCTGGACCGCTGAGTCTACCTCGCGTGGAGGCGACAACCCCGGTATCATCTCAAGAGGTGAGTGATGGTACACTAACATAACAACTTATCTTTAAACAACATAATCACAACAAGGACACTCTCTTATACAAACGTTACAAGATACTAACACACATAGCATCATATCATGTCTACTTATCAAACCATCTTATTATTCTTTTCACAATTCAACATAAGTCTCATTATAAACACATGAGCAAACTTGTTTCTTTTATTAATCTTAAGTGGTTATACTTAACTTCCCATAAAGCTAGTATAACTCTTAAGCACATTTTAAAAACCAGTTAGTTCTCTTACATTAAAAATGATTGATATTCTTATGAAATGTTTTGATTTTTATTATTCGGGCTTAAGCGTGAGGCATTCTTAGTAAGTGTTATTCGGGCTTAAGCGTGAGGCATTCAGTAAGTATTATTCGGGCTTAAGTCAAAGACATTGCGTAGTTATATTTTAGTTAACACGTATGCGTCTCACGTACTATATATATTGTAAAATATCATGCTTTAGGAAGAATCACATACCTTCTCGTGAAAACCACCGCCAAGTTGAATATGTCGCAAGCAGAGTCGACTATAATAGTCACAGACATCTATCAAAGACTACTGCGGAGGTCATTCTAAGCGGAGGGTTCACAATTCTATGGAAAGTTGGGCGACACTTCCTGCGGTGAGCTATATAAGTCTCTTTGTGAAACGATCGCATGTAAGTACAGTTTGATTATTCTTCTTTTAAACCCTTCTACTGTGTAACAGTTCAATTCTATTCTGTGATATTCTTCTAAGTATTTAATACTTATTCTAATACTACAACAGTAAGTATTCTATAATTCAAAAGAGGTTAGGATTAGTTACCTCGGTAAGCCCAATAATATCCTAGAAAAGTCGCGCTGAGCAAGGTTTTGCTCTAAGTTGTATGCTCCATGAAACCTTAGAAGTTCTTCACAACTTCTACTAAGTACTAAGGTATTTGGGCTAGGGTATTTTGGGCATTATAACAATACAAGAAGGCAACTTTTCTACCAAGGGAGGGGTAGGTTTTGGCTAGGCTAGGGGGCCTCGGCCAAACTACTAGGCTAGAGGGGTGTATTCGGCCAAGGGCCTTCACAAGGAGGGGAGGTGTTGGGCGAAAAGGCTACAAGGGAGAGGAGAGGATTTTCAAGACTTGGAAAGATTTGTGGATGAAGAATTCTTCATCTAAAGGGGGGTATTTATAGCTCAAGCCTTGGCCAACCAATGGCCAAGATGAAGACAAGTGCAAGGCAAGTGTAGGGTGAGGATTAACTAAACACAAATATCCTACCAACTCCTTGACTTTGTGCAAGGCACAAAAAACGTGCCCAACCTCTCCATTTTCGTCCAATGGACGATTCAAGTCCATCAATGGGAGGGTGCCAAGTGTCGCCCTCCCGTTGGTCCAAAATGTTTCGTCTCTCGGAAAAATCCGCAAAAATTAGTAATGGCATAGCCGGAATTTTCCCTACGAAAGCTGTGGAAACGTTTCGTCGGAAAACGATTCTTTAAGCGAGTTGTGCACAATTTCGAACTTGGCCTAATCTTTAAGGTTAAACTTTTGTACGTATTCCCTTACGTACATACTCTGGAAATACGGGGTATAACACAAAGTATGTAGAAACAAAGGAAGTGCTGTCCGATTTTCCGTAGAATTTAGTGACTTTGCACTTAGAATATTCTACGTTTAAAGCTAGTGGTTTAATGGACGTATTATGACCATTATAGGTTGAAGTACTAAGAATAGTGTATTCTACTTGAAGGATGGAATAGCTGTACAAAAGCCTGTACTGGAGGATCTATACCAAAATGATAAACTCCTGAACAGATGGAGCTATCCAAAAACTACGGCGGTCCTACACTGCAGATCACTGCTGCGTACCTAAACTGCGGCATGACGCGGCCGAAGGAGGTCGATGCGAAGAATGTACCAAGTATGTGAAGCGATAAATCGTAATGTAATCATAACAGTCAAAACACAACAGGAGACATGTATGATATCCAACCTACAATACACAATACATAAGCAGTCATATCAAGTCAGGAACGCATGCCCTCAAAGTCATTACTCAAATATAACCATGGGTCTCACGCCCATAATATCAATCATGCCCGTGGAATCCTTCCTCACTGCCGGCAGTCCATCATATAATATAACTTCAGTGAGCACACTGAACCTTGCAATCATGAGAGTAATGCAATCATTTTTACCTTTTTAAGTTATGCCTTTAACAATGAGAATTACTGTTCCACTTTAAGTCATACACACACTTCACCCTTTCATTAATGAAATCACTACCGTTTCAAAACATGAAGGCCGTGCCAGTGCTAGGGTCAACCACCCTCTGTGTTATAATGCAACCTATCATAGGACTATTTCACCCGCTTAGGTCATGTGGACCCGCAATACCATGCCTTTCCTTTTTACATAAACCAAGAGAAATCCTTATTTAAGCAAGCCAAAGTACTTATCAAGGCACACATAGAATAATTTTCATTTAAACAAGCCAAAGTACTATCAAGGCACAAATGGAAAAATTCTCATTTAAACAATCCAAAGTACTACGTACGTACATTCTTTTCAAAAGACTCCTTTTTATGTAAAACCCCAAGATACTAACACCCGTAGTATCAAGGCATGTCTATTTTTCAAAATAAGTTACTACACCTTTAGAAATTCATTTCAAGGCTTTGAAACTAAGTAACTTTAAATTTCACAATCTAGGCAACTTATGCGCATCAATCAAAAATAGACAACTCTTTTAACCTTCCATAAAGCCGTTATAACCAACTTCCCATAAAGCCGTTATAACCCTTTATGGTTTTAGACAAATTCATTCTTTTTATAATCAAGAGACTTATACTTTTAAAACCAATTATCATATACTTTCAAATCAAGTTTTCTTAACTCTCAAAATACTGCAAGTCTCTTAATCTTTAGAAATCAAGTTTCTTAACTTTCAAAATACTTCAAGTCTCTTAATCTTTAGAAATCAAGTAGCTTATACTTTTAAATCCCAAGTAACTCACACCTTTAGAACAAGTTACTTCTCTTTATATCATGTCATTTCTCCTCTTTTAAATCAATTAAGTAAATCACTCATTTGACTCCCATAAAGTCATTATAACAACCTTTAGGTTTTGGAACTAAGGCACTAGCCAAAAAATTTGGAAACCACTTCCTTTTCAAGACTCTATGTACTTCAAGTAAAATACTTTTACTTTTGAAAATCCAAACTTCATTAAGGTAATGGATTATAACAACTTCCAATTTAAACATCCAAAGTACAATCAAGAAAGTATATAGAACAACTTCTATAATAGGCAATCCAAGTACAACCAAGGAGTGGATCATTTAAGGAGTAGGACTTACTTACTTTACCATAAGGAATCATGCTAGAAGAAGAGGAGATGGTTCACATACCTTTTCGGCTTAATCCACAAGCTAAGTCGAATACGCCGCACGTAGAAGTGTCAACCTATAATGGCCACAACACGACTATCAACTTCTAGTTTCTAACGTAGAATAATACTAAGTATACAGTCTCTTATTCTACGGAAAATCGGGCAGCACTTCCTTTGTTTCTACATAATTTTCCACCTTTTTCAAGGCCCGATAATCAATAACCAACATGCCACATTTAAGGCTCAATACATCAACCAACAAAGGGGATTACACGCCTTACAATACGTGTAAAATTCTGCCCCACAATTCATACTAAGTAGTTCAATACTCAAAAGCCATTCTCGGCTAACAATATAACCAAACCTAAGTCCTTTCCAATTCTTTTTCAATCCAAGTTCTTAGGTCTAACATGTTATATAGTCATAAACAACTTTAACAACTATAAATCCTTCTTTATATAACATGTGACGACTTATACTAATAATCAAATTGAATTGTAATCTCAAGGGCTAAACATACTAGTTTTCGGATTAGGGTTCCAATAGTCAATACACTTATCAAACTTCATACTATATACCTCATGCTTGCTAATATCCATAGCTACAACAATAAGTAATCTTAATTACTAAAACGACAAGAATTGTTAACTTTATAAGCCCTTATAATTTCCAAGATTCAAAGTCGCTCTTTAGCAATTCTTAGCTCCTTTCCTTTACGCTCCAATCCGATATTTGAAGCATTTAGAAGTTTACAACCAATTTCTCTTCCATTTCCAATCAAAAACTAGGAAAACGACTTAGGTTTTCGCCTTGCGACTAACGTGAAAACGTCGTTTTTCCGAAATCTTTCTATTGAGATATCCTTACAATACCCTTAGGGACATTGAGTTAAAGTCTTGTGAATAAAGATTCACAAACTAAATATTTTTGTGTGGAAGCATAGCCAAAACCGAGAGCTCCTATAATGTAGCTCAAAGTTCCCTCAATTATTTTCTAAGTGTTGAAGACTAGTCTTGCACTAGTGTAGTATATATAACACAATGAAGGGTCAAGATAACAACATATGGGTGGCTAGGATGAAGAGCACTTTGATAACTACACAAGTGGCAAGTTGACTTGGTCAATATTCTCAAGCTTGAAGACTTATTCATCTACAATGGTCAATGACCATATTACCCTTGTATAATTTCATCCAAGACCATGTGGGGGGGGGGGGTGCCACGTGTCGCCCTTCCATTCGACCATAAAATTTCGGAACCCTCGTGGGCCCCACACAACGTAAAATTCCTCGGGTGGGCCCCACATGACCAAATCCGTAAAAAAATAAATTTCCATACTGTTAATAAGTTCCATACTCTTCAAATAATGCATTTTTGAGAATCTAATTCTCCTCAACGAATATTTTCCTTTCCGACGTTCGGAAGATTTTCCGTCGGAAAAACAATTTTTCCTTTCGTACCAATTTCTCAAGTCTTGTGTTCCTTACGTACATTATCTTATACATGTCCTGGACTTACGGGGTGTAACATTTTTCCCCCCTTAGAAACATTCGTCCCCAAATGTTCTTAGTCGGTTGTCAAGCTATACAAATTCCGGCACAGTCTCTATACTATGCCTATCAATCAATACTCCACAAAACTAACGATGCCACACATGGACATCATATAACATACGTAAACATATCAATGGACCTTCCATCCGCGGTCCCTTATCACAAAACTCAAAGGTTACAGTTCTTCAAAAACGGGATCCTCAGAGGTTACTTTCTTTTTCCCGTACTAGGGATGGCCCTGTCGTATTCTAAGTCATGGGACTAACACTACCTGAATCCTTCAGTCGGGCTCCCACTCATCTAACTGATGTGTTCCGTCGTGTTACTTCCATACTCTGTCTCACTTAGTCATAATGCTAGTTGGGACATAAATCTATAATCTGCCTAGCTTAGTTTACCAACCGGTGTAAACTCTAATACTTGTAGCACCTCAATCACGAGCACCTATGGACAGTGTCACTGAACCTAATGCGTGTGTATCATCATAATTAATCTCCACTCATGGCCTAAAAATGATTTTCTCTACGCACCTTTATTACTTATAACTAAAATCACTATAGTTCTTTTAACCCTTGTTCCTTCATTTTCTTACTTGTCATAATTTCTCGTACTTCCAAACTTATTTAGTATATGTACAAAATTTCAAATATTGTTTCTGTTCTCCAATCCTTGGAGTTACTATCCAAACTTGTCCATTTAGCTACTTGAATTTCCGCTAAGGCTCTTCTCGGCCCTTATGACCTGATTACGGTGGAACGCGTCCACAAACTCGTACAACGATTAACCCAACTTGGGCCTGGCATCCTCGTGACCCTATCACATAGCGGGACCATATCCAACTGACATCACCCCATTTCATACTATCGGCTGACCTGAAATGAGTCCATAACCCGACCCATCATCACACTTAACTTCTCATTCTTAGTCTGAAATAAATCTCTCTCTTATCTCAAGGTACTTCTTACCCTATCCCCTTATTCACTAGAGGTTCGTCACATAGGCCGAAGTATTTCTACTGTACATTCTTCCCTATCGGTCTTACACTTATTATGGGGTAATTACAACTTGTGAACCCTACACAACTATAGTCTCAGTTCACTTTATCATTCTTGTCAACATTCTTAACTCTTTCACTTTACTAATCAAAGTATCCCTACCTCTGGGGGTACTATCACTTTACAACTGCTAGCAACAAAGGGAAAACATATACGCTAGGGCGAAATCTGAATCTATCAATGCACATATGATTCAAAAGAATCGAAATATACCTGTAACCCCATGCGATGTTGCCTCCTGATCCTGCCCAGTAGCCACGTCATCTATGCGGTTCGAAGGACCGCCAGAACTGTAAACTCCACCCTGACCTCTACCATGGTGGTGGCGTCCCGAACACCCTGCCAGGGACACGGTGTGGAGGAAAGAGAATCAACCATCGGCCTCATAGGCTGAGCCACCTCACCGGTGCTCTTTCTAAAAGGACATACCCTCAGTATATTGCCCGGACGGCCACAATAAAAACAAACACCAGTGCCATAACGGCATTTCCCCATATGACGCTTACTACATCGGAAACACTGAGAAATAAGTGGCCTCGACTGAGAAAATCCTCTGCTCCTCTGAGAACCTCGACCCCTGGAGCTTGGACTGACTCCTAAATACCTTGTGGGGTCCAATCTCCCACCTGTGATCTGCGGGGGTATGTACTGGGTAGGCTGGGATGAATATCTCACTCATTCTTGAAATTTGCTCGTCCAAAAACTCAGGATAACCAACCGGTCCTAGCCTCTTCTGCCGATCTCAGAGTTGGCCCTCTACCTCTGTACACATGCATGCTGGCGAATAACTTCTGTGGTGAAAGCTTAGCCGCTATCTTGGTCAATAACATAATTGCTTCCCTTATGACCCTATAGTCTTCCCCTAACTGAGAAACTGGAGGCTCTGGTGCTGGGGCCTCAAAACCTGGCGCAGAAGAACTCGTCGACTGTGGCACAATATCCGGTATACCCTGGGCATAAGCCCTATCAACTCTCTGAGTGCACTGGTAGCTCACTGCTCTTTGTTTTGCCATACAGGCGTGTTGCCCTCCGGAGGCATAGTCAGAACACAAAAATACGTCGAGAGGAATTATCTTACTAACACGGCTCATGACACGATCTCGAGTGAGAAGAATAGAAACCAACTCCTAAATATCCTATAGCCTCACTGTTTATGGGTGTGGCGCAACACACCGATAATCAAGACTCTACTAGACACGGTCTGTAGACATTCAGAGGCGGCTCTCGATACAACTCTGTCACGCCCGAACCCGGGCGTGGTGGTGCCTACACGGGCACCTCCTGCATAACAACCCAATTAAGCGCGGAATTTAAATAACACCCTTTTTTAAAAAAAACAACGTCATGCGAGCAAAGCCGACAAGGTGCCATATAACATACATAATAAAAATCACTACACGCATACGAGTCGATCCACATATGAATACTGGACCTAAGAGTTTCTTGAACTATGACGGGACAAGGCCACGCCGTACCCATAATCGTACAAAAGCACATCTTGGAGGATCTATACCGAAATGATAAACTCCTGAACAGATGGAGCTATCCAAAAACTCTGAGAAGGGTCCTACACCTGCAGATCACCAAACTGCGTACCTAAACCTGCGGCATGAACGCAGCCCCCCGAAGGAGGTCAGTATGAAGAATGTACCAAGTATGTGAAACAGTAAATACTGTAATGATGTCATAACAGTCAAAACACAACAGGAGACATGTATGATAGCCAACCTACAATACACAATACATAAGCAGTCATATCAAGTCAGAGACGCATGCCCTCAAAGTTATTACTCAAATATAACCATGGGTCTCACGCCCATAATATCAATCATGCCCGTGGAATCCTTCCTCACTGCCGGCAGTCCATGATATAATATAACTTCAGTAAGCACACTGAACCTTGCAATCATGAGAGTAGTTCAATCATTTTTACCTTTTTAAGTTATGCCTTTAACAATGAGAATTACTGTTCCACTTTAAGTCATACACACACTGCACCTTTCATTAATGAAATCACTACCGTTTCAAAACATGAAGGCCGTGCCAGTGCCAGGGTCAACCACCCTCTGTGTTATAATGCAACCTATCATAGGACTATTTCACTCGCTTAGGTCATGTGGACCCGCAATGGGTCATCGGTACACGATACTCGCATCACAGATAGCTAATCCATGGCTTATATATATATCCCAGGAATTTAACCCGCCCGAGTCAAATACCGACCCGCCGTGAGTGTGTACCACTCACCCCCATGGGGAGCTAACCCATGGTATCCTTGAAACAAGTTGCCGGCCCTTTATGGAGGGACGCGGAGATGTGGAAATATGACACTTGCACGAATGTCTATATGAGCAACCCATATGCAAGCAAACCAAGACAATACCATGCCTTTCACACCAAGACAATACCATGCCTTTCCTTTTTACATAAACCAAGACAATACCATGCCTTTACAAACCAAGACAATTACCATGTCTTCTTTTTACATAAACCAAGACAATACCATGTCTTTCCTTTTTACATAAACCAAGACAATTACCATGCCTTTCTTTTTACATAAACCAAGAGAAATCCTTATTTAAGCAAGCCAAAGTACTTATCAAAGCACACATAGAATAATTCTCATTTAAACAAGCCAAAGTACTATCAAGGCACAAATGGAAAAATTCTCATTTAAACAAGCCAAAGTACTACGTACGTACATTCTTTTCAAAAGACTCCTTTTTATGTAAAACCCCAAGATACTAACACCCGTAGTATCAAGACATGTCTATTTATCAAAATAAGTTACTACACCTTTAGAAATTCATTTCAAGGCTTTGAAACTAAGTAACTTTAAATTTCACAATCTAGGCAACTTATGCCCATCAATAAAAAATAGACAACCCTCTTAACCTTCCATAAAGCCGTTATAACCAACTTCCCATAAAGCCATTATAATCCTTTATGGTTTTAGACAAATTCATTCTTTTTATAACCAAGAGACTTATACTTTTAAAACCAATTATCATATACTTTCAAATCAAGTTTTCTTAACTCTCAAAATACTGCAAGTCTCTTAATCTTTAGAAATCAAGTTTCTTAACTTTCAAAATACTTCAAGTCTCTTAATCTTTAGAAATCAAGTAGTCTATACTTTTAAATCCCAAGTAACTCACACCTTTAGAACAAGTTACTTCTCTTTAAATCATGTCATTTCTCCTCTTTTAAATCAATTAAGTAAATCACTCCTTTGACTCCCCTAAAGTCATTATAACAACCTTTAGGTTTTGGAACTAAGGCACTAGCCAAAAGATTTGGAAACCATTTCCTTTTCAAGACTCTATGTACTTCAAGTAAAATACTTTTACTTTTGAAAATCCAAACTTCATTAAGGTAATGGATTATAACAACTTCCAATTTAAACATCCAAAGTACAATCAAGAAAGTATATAGAACAACTTCTATAATAGGCAATCCAAGTACAACCAATGAGTGGATCATTTAAGGAGTAGGACTTACTTACTTTACCATAATGAATCATGCTAGAAGAAGAGGAGATGGCTCACATACCTTTTCGGCTTAATCCACAAGCTAAGTCGAATACGCCGCACGTAGAAGTGTCAACCTATAATGGCCACAACACGACTATCAACTTCTAGTTTCTAACGTAGAATAATACTAAGTATACAGTCTCTTATTCTACGGAAAATCGGGCAGCACTTCCTTTGTTTCTACATACTTTTCCACCTTTTTCAAGGCCCGATAATCAATAACCAACATGCCACATTTAAGGCTCAATACATCAACCAACAAAGGGGATTACACGCCTTACCATACGTGTAAAATTCTGCCCCACAATTCATACTAAGTAGTTCAATACTCAAAACCCATTCCCGGCTAACAATATAACCAAACCTAAGTTCTTTCCAATTCTTTTTCAATCCAAGTTCTTAGGTCTAACATGTTATATAGTCATAAACAACTTTAAAAACTATAAATCCTTCTTTATATAACATGTGACGACTTATACTAATAATCAAATTGAATAGTAATCTCAAGGGCTAAAAATACTAGTTTTCGGATTAGGGTTCCAATAGTCAATACACTTATCAAACTTCATACTATATACCTCATGCTTGCTAATATCCATAGCTACAACAATAAGTAATCTTAATTACTAAAACGACAAGAATTGTTACCTTTATAAGCCCTTATAATTTCCAAGATTCAAAGTCGCACCTTAGCAATTCTTAGCTCCTTTCCTTTACGCTCCAATCCGCTATTTGAAGCCTTTAGAAGTTCAAAACCAACTTCTCTTCCATTTCCAATCCAAAACTAGGAAAACGACTTAGGTTTTCGCCTTGCGACTAACGTGAAAACGTCGTTTTTCCGAAATCTTTCTATTGATATATCCTTACAATACCCTTAGGGACCTTGGGTTAGAGTCTTGTGAATAAAGAATCACAAACTAAAATTTTTTGTGTGGAAGCATAGCCAAACCCGAGAGCTCCTATAATGTAGCTCAAAGTTCCCTCAATTTTTTCTAAATGTTGAAGACTAGTCTTCCACTAGTGTAGTATATATAACACAATGGAGGGTCAATATAACAACATATGGGTGGCTAGGCTGAAGAGCACTTGGATAACTACACAAGTGACAGGTTGACTTGGTCAATATTCTCAAGCTTGAAGACTTATTCATCTACAATGGTCAATGACCATATTACCCTTGTATAATTTCGTCCAAGACCATGTGGGGGGTGCCACGTGTCGCCCTCCCATTCGTCCATAAAATTTCGTAACCCTCGTGGGCCCCACACAACGTAAAATTCCTCGGGTGGGCCCCACATGACCAAATCCATTAAAAAATAAATTTCCATAATGTTAATAAGTTTCATACTCTTCTAATAATGCATTTTTGAGAATCTAATTCTCCTCAACGAACATTTTTCCTTTCCAACGTTCGGAAGATTTTCCGTCGGAAAAACAATTCTTCCTTTCGTACCAATTTCTCAAGTCTTGTGTTCCTTACGTACATTCTTATACATGTGTTACACCCCTTAATTCAAGGACATGTTTAAGAGAATGCGTGAGAACTCAGACGAAAAGAATGCGAAAGGAAGAATTTTTCCGACGAAAATCTTCCGAGCGTCGAAAGAGAAATGTTCGTTGGTGAATTAAAATCTCAAAATGCATTAATTGAAGTATGGAACTTATTATCATTATGAAAATTTAATTTTATGGATTTGGTCGCGTGCCCACCCGAGGAATGTTACGTTGTGGGGCCAGCAGTCTGAAATTTTATGGGCGAATGGAAGAAACGTGGCACCCACATGATCTTGGACAAAATAGCAAGGGTAAAATGGTCATTGACCATCAAGGAAAGATAAGTCTTGAAGCTTGAGTTTATTGATTAGTCAACTGTCCACTTGGCCAATTAATTAATTACTCTCATCCTAGCCACTCAAGTGTTGAAATCTAAGCCATCCATTGTATTATATATACACAACTAGTGCAAGACTAGCTCTTTTAACACTTAGAAAAAATTACACATTCTTGTGCTTCACTAGAGCTCGGCTGACAACATTCCCACACAAATTTTTTGTAGTTTTGATCCATTATTCACAAGACTTTAACCCAAGGTCCCTAAGGGTATTGTAAGGATATCTCAATAGAAAGATTTCGGAAAAACGGCGTTTTCACGTTACTCGCAAGGCGAAAACGTAAGGCATTTTCATAGGTTTTGTTTGGAAATGGAAGAGAAGTTGGTTGTGAGCTTCTAAAGGCTTTAAATAGCGGATTGGAGCGTAAAGGAAAGGAGCTAAGAATTTCTAAGGAGCGACATTGAATCTTGGAAATTATAAGGGCTTGTAAAGGTAAAATTCTTGTCGTTTTAGTAATTAAGATTACTTATTGTTGTAGCTATGGATATTAGCAAGTATGAGATATATATTATGAAGTTGATAAGTTGTATGGATATTGGAACCCTAATCCGAAAACTAGTATATTTAGCCCCTAAGATTGGATTATTAGTATAAGTCGTCACATGTTATATAATGAAGGAAATTGTAGTTTTTGAAGTTGTTTATGACTATATAACATGGTAGACCTAAGAACTTGGATTGAAAAGGAATTGGAAAAGGACTTTGTGTTGTTGTATATGATTAGCCAAGAATGACTTTAAATATGGAACTAGTTTCGTATTAATTTGTGGGGCGGAATTTTACACGTCCTGTTAAGGCGTGTAATCCCCTTTGGTTAGCTGAATTGTTGGGCCTTAAATGTGGCGTGTTTGGTTATTGAATTCGGCCTTGAAAAAGGTGGCAAAGTATGTAGAAACAAAGGAAGTCTTTGTCGATTTTCCGTAGAATTTAGTGACTTTGCACTTAGAATATTCTACGTTCGAAGCTAAAGGTTAATGGACGTATTATGGCCATTATAGGTTGAAGTACTAAGTATAGCGTATTCTACTTGAAGGATGGAATAGCTATCAAGGTTGAAGTACTTTGGAGCATTTTGCTATTTGTCGATAATCGTCGCGAGGTATGTGAACCTCTTCCTTCTTTTGACATGATTCTATGTATGGAATATACATGTAGTACTATTTCATGATTCCTTCTACTCTTAGAAGTTAAGAGGTATGTATGTTGATTTACTCTACGTAAAGGTTATGTCTAAGTTATCCTAAGTTCTTACCAAGTCTTATGGGGGATGTTGGTAAGAGTCGTTAGGAGGTATTTGGAGCAGTTGACTTGGCTAAGTTCTGACACAAATGAGAATAAGAATCGAACAAGCTTTGCGGCGTTAATAAAGGAAAATGTAATGACAATCAATTAAGTTAAAATGAGTAGAATTCTCCATCTGCATAGAAGCTAAGATAAGACAAAATTGTATTACATTTTCTAGATCATGGCTACTCGATTAAGATCGTTATAAATAAGTATAACTTATTCACAACACACCAAAGTATATGTTACTTAATTTATAAGAATTTACGTATGAAGTTTTAAGACTATGAACCTCAAATTTTTAAAAGGTTAAGGGACTTTATTTTTCAAGTTATGGGACTTGATTCTTAAAGGAAGAAATGAATTGATTTAAAAGTATAGAATACTTGATTTGGAAAGTATTGATTACTTGCCATTCTAAAGTTAAGAAACTTGTTTTCTTAAAAGTTAAGAGACTTGAAGTATTTTGAAAGCTGTGTGATTTGAATTGAAAGTATAAGTTTCTTGGTCATAAAAGGAATGAATTTGTCTAAGACATAAAGAGTTATAACGGCTTTATGGGAAGTTGGTTATAACAACTTTATGGAAGATTAAAAGAATGGTTTTCTTCAGTAATGTAAGCAAAGAAATGATTTGAAATAAAGAAGGGCAAATTGTTTTAAAGGTACCAATTGCTTAAGGTTTTAAAGAAAGAAGTCACTTGATTTAGAAGCCTATAAATGTATTTCTAAAAGGTATTGTGACTTGTCTTGAAAAGTAGATATGACTTGATACTACGGTTATTAGTATCTTGGAAGTTTTATTTGAAAGAGAATCATTTTAAAGGAGTAGAGGCACGTAGTACGTTGGGTTAAATTCCCGGATTTTATAATGACATGTTAGTGCCTTAAGTAAACAAAAATGAGAGTGTATATGAACAAGCTAATAAGAAGTTAGGGGATTTCTTAACTTGCTTATGTTATGTATGGTAAGCCGGTGGTGCTTATGTTATGTATGGTAAGCCGGTGGTGCTTATGTTATGTATGATAAGTCGGTAGTGCTTATGTTATGTATGATAAGCCGGTAGGGCTTATGTTATGTATGATGGCCGGTTGAGTTAGGGTAAGAGTATAAATGAGGGGTAAACCCCCAAGACGTTATACCACCTTCTCCAGGGTAAGAGTATAAATGAGGGGTAAACCCCAAGACGTTATACCACCTGCTTCAGGGTAAGAGTATAAATGAGGGGTAAACCCCCAAGACGTTATACCACCTGTCCCGTGGATTTGCTACCCATGATGCGAGGAATACCTCATGCGAGTCCTTATGGGCTTATGCGGGTGAAATAGTCCCATGCGGTAGTCTGACCTATGCGAGGAATATCTCATGCGGGTCCACATGACCTATGCGGGTGAAATAGTCCCAGGAGTAGGATTGCTTAATGATACTGCGGGCGGGTGGCCCTGCTTTGATCATGAGCCTCCTATTTTTATGCAGTATACCTTTATGGGCAGACTTATGTGATTTTATCGCGTCCCAGATTGGGCCGGGAAGTATACCTTTATGGGCAGACTTATGTGACTCTATCGCGTCCCAGATTGGGCCGACAGTATAGGCGTTCCTCCATAAAGGGGCGGATTAGGTTATGCAAGATACGTAAGTTATATGTTTATGAACTTGATGAGTTTTCTTAAGTATGTACGTAAGAATTTGACTATACTCTTATGGAAAAATGGGAAAAGATAATAAGGTACGATTAAGTTCACGAGATGGAAATGACACGGTAGGATCTGGTATTTACCCTTTTTATACTTGCCCTCTATCTTTCTTTTGTCTGATTATGATTTGTTTCTCGTACCTTATTTTCCGTTTCATATTAAATTTTTGTTATGCGACCCGCCGGAGCTGCGTTCATGTCTGCGAGTTTAGGTACGATTGTGGATCCGCGAGCTTAGGATCCTGGTTCAGCATTTTGAGATGGCTCCAATGTTCCAGAGCTTATCGTCATGGTTACGTATATTCAGGGGTACGGCGGGGCCTTGTACCGTCATAGCATTGGTCCAAATCTTAGAGGTCTGTATTCATCTGTGGGCTGGACTGGCTAGAGTTGTTTTTACATTGTTAAACAGTGTAGACCCTTTCGGGTAATTTTTATGTTATGGCAGCCTTATCGGCTTGGCCTTAGTTTTAAAAAATAAAAAGAGTGTTATTTATCTTCCGCAGTTTATTATGTTGTATGAATAGAAGGGTGCCCATGTAGGGCACCAGTCGCGGCCCGGGGCCGGGTCGTGACAAAAGTGGTATCAGAGCACTTAGTCCTCGGAAAGTGTCTACAGACCGTGTCTAGTAGAGTCTTGATTATCGGTGTGTTGTGCACCACATCTATAATCAGGAGGCTGCAGGACATTTATGATTGGTTTCCATTCTACTCACTCTAAGATCGTGCGATAGAGCTGTGTGGTTAGGGTCGTCTCTCCCTAACGAGTTATGTTGATTGCAGCTACGAGAAAGGCAGCAGTGACCCAGGAAGGACTATGTGGATTGCGTATCCAGGTTGGTAATGATTATAGTATAGTTGGTATTGTGACATACATCTATACGGAGTTATGTATGAGGGTCAGACGCGTGTTGCCTAGAATGATTTTAGATTACCAGGAGTTGGTAAAGACTAACTAGATCTAGGAAGGTATGGAGCGATTAATGAATTCTCGCCAAGGTCTTATGTTTTATTTTGGGATAATTGGGAAAGGATGAACTGTCTGATAAGGAAGTGGACCCTTAAGAAGTCATGTTAAGAAACTTAATGGAATGCCGTGTTAATAGATTAAGCTACGTGGTATGCGTAAGAGGATTGTACGGATGAGATCCGTATATAGTAAGTAAGGGTTGTGGTGATCAAGACGACACAATTATGGTATTGTGAGAAGTTATTGTACCCGTTTACGGGGGGACTGGTAAGGTAGGCTTGGAGCATGGGAATTGTGAGCCTAAGAATATTGATAACTGCCGAGACCTTAGATATATAAGGCTTTCTCTGGCAATAAGATTTTAAGTCAGACCAAGGATAAGAGTTAAGTGCGACGAGTGGTTGAGGACCTGTTGCGGGTCGCCTCGCGCCTAAAATAGAGTGGGATCAGTTGGTAGTAGTTCCTCACGTGGCGAGTCCACGAGTGCAAGGCCCAAGTCTAGTTAATTGTTTTACGGGTTCGTGGACGCGTTCCACCGGAACCAGGTCGTGAGAGCCGGAAATGGCCTTATGTTGTTTAATAGAGTGACTCCAAAAGATTGGAGGCCAGAATCGGTATAGGGGTTATGTATGTATTCTAGTATGAGTTGGAAGTACGGAAAGAGTACGACTAGTAAGAAAGATAACAACCAAGTGTAAAGGAATAGAGCCTGAATCCATAAGAACCTTTCGAGGTAACTACACCCGTGAGAGTGTGGGGTGGTAGCTGAGCGGGAATATGAGATTTTCCCGGTGATGATCTGATCGTCGGACCACTAGTAGACCTAGTACAGAGGATTATGACAGACTTTGAGGTCATTATGAGTATGGGCTAGTTGGCTTCGTGAGTGCCAAGGTTGACATTTTAGTATAAGTATTGTTATGTGGCCATGGGTGGCATATGTTGTATGAAGGGTGTAGTAAAGGGAGACTATGTCGCTATCTAATTAAATTGGACTCCGAAAGAACATTCGGGGATGAATGTTTCTAAGGGGGGAAGAATGTTACACCCCGTAATTCAAGGACATGTTTAAGAGAATGTACGTAGGGAACTCAAGACTTGAAAAGGGTACGAAAGGAAGAATTGTTTTTCCGACGGAAAATCTTCCGAACGTCGGAAAGGAGAAATGTTCGTTGGTGAGAATTAGATTCTCAAAATGCATTAATTGAAGAGTATGGAACTTATTATCATTATGGAAATTTAATTTTACGGTTTTGGTCACGTGGGGCCCACCCGAGGAATGTTAGGTTTTGTGGGGCCCACGAGGGTTACGGAATTTTATGGACGAATGGGAGGGCGAAACGTGGCACCCCCCCACATTGGTCTTGGACGAAATTGAAGCAAGGGTAAAATGGTCATTGACCATCAAGGAAGATAAGTCTTCAAAGCTTGAGTTTATTGACTAGTCAACTTGTCCACTTGGCCAATTAATTAATTACTCTCATCCTAACCACTCAAGTGTTGAAATCTAAGCCATCCATTGTATTATATATACACAACTAGTGCAATACTAGCTCTTTTAACACTTAGAAAAAATTACACATTCTTGTGCTTCACTTAGAGCTCTCGGCTTTGACAACATTCCCACACAAAATTTTTGTAGTTTTGATCCATTATTCACAAGACTTTAACCCAAGGTCCCTAAGGGTATTGTAAGGATATCTCAATAGAAAGATTTCGGAAAAATGGCATTTTCACGTTAGTCGCAAGGCGAAAACCTAAGGCATTTTCATAGGTTTTGTTTGGAAATGGAAGAGAAGTTGGTTGTGAGCTTCTAAAGGCTTCAAATAGCGGATTGGAGCGTAAAGGAAAGGAGCTAAGAATTTCTAAGGAGCTACATTGAATCTTGGAAATTATAAGGGTTTGTAAAGGTAAAATTCTTGTCGTTTTAGTAATTAAGATTACTTATTTGTCACGACCCGTTCCCGGGCCCGTGACTGGTGCCTTACCCGGGCACCCAAGTAGACATACATCAGAGTAACCAGCGGAATATAAACTTGCAAACATGAAACAGTTTAAAACAAGAACCGTCTATCCAAAGAAAAGTCGCCTTTCGGCATGTATATACATACCAAAACTTGAACAGTTACATCCTTTACAACCCTGCCCACAACAATACTACAGACCTCTAAGAATTTCTATAACAACTATGACGGGACAGGGCCCGTACCCACTGAATGTACAAGTACCTACAATCTCGAGAATCATACAAAAGATAAGCCTCGGAGAAACGAAGCTTCCCAAACGCTGATCGTGATCCTACGGCGAGGATCAACGATCGATGTACCTCTACTGCGGCATGAGCGGCCCGAAGGAGGTCGATCTGATAGGTACCAAGTATGTGGCGAAAATCAGTAAATGAAATCATAATAGTCTATATAAAACAGAGACATATATGATAACCAATTTCGATATACAATATGTGATCATGTCAAGTCGTGACTCACGCCTCAAAGTCATCACTCAAATATAACCATGGGTCTCATGCCCACAATATCAATCATGCGGTGGAATTCCTTCCTCATCGCCGTGATCCATGATATAAAACACCAAGGAATACACATGAACACTAGGTCTCACTGTGTCATAATAAAACCGTCTGGGGTAAATGCGAAGGCATAGCCGACTACTAGAACCCACCGTACCAACAATGCTATAAAGCGTATCACGAGGTATTTCTACACCGCCAAATGATCGGCCGAGCCACTCGCGCAATATCATTGTCGCGTCAAATCTGGAACTCCCGCGATTCGCATAGGCCACATAGGCGCGTGAGGTATTCCTCGCATCGCGAGCGGCTAACCCTCGGCATCATCACGGACTCCGCGTCCGCGTAGCGCATAGACGCGTGGTATTCCTCGCATCACATTCTGGAACTCCCGCGGACTCGCATAGGTCCCATGGACCCGCATGAGGTATTCCTCGCATCGGGGGGCAGCTTAACCCCCGGCATCATAACAAGTCAGGGGGGTAAGTGATATAATACCAGCACAATGGGCTTATCGTTAAACAACATAAGCACAACAAGAAAAAACCCCTTACACAACGTCACAAGACACTAACACACGTAGCGTCATAACATGTTCACTTTATCAAGCCAACAAGAAAGTATTACAAGGCTATCACAAAACATAGGCAAGTTACTCACACAAGGTACTTTCATTTCATGTCAACAAATCCAGGTTTTAACCCTAAGGTACTACATACTTTAACTCTTTAAAAAGATCCATTTCTTTCACAAGAAGTCACACGATACCCGTAGTATCAAAATAGAGTAACTATCTTTTTAAGTAAACCAAAACAATTTCCATACCTTCTTTTTAAACCATCTTAAGACAAAACCATGCCTTTCTTTTAAACCAAAACACTTCAAATTCTAAAGTCTCTTTTCTTTTAGAAAACAAGTTCCTTACTTTGTAATTTAAGAAAAATCAATACTTGTTATTAATGACCTTATTAAAGCAACCATGATCTAGGAAATGTAATACAATTTTGTCTTATCTTAGCTTCTATGCAGATGGAGGTTTCTACTTGTTTTAATAATATTAATTATTTGTCAATATATTTTCCTTTATTAACGCTGCAGTGGTTTGTTCGATACTTATTCTCATTTCCGAAATCAATATAACATTATTATTCAAAACTAAGTACTCATTACTCACGAATGAGGTTTCACAACTTTCCACACAATTCAAGTTCTTCACATATCAAATCAAGTCAAATATAAGTCAAGTCTCTTACCTTTTAAAAAGTCAGTAAACCATTCTTTTACCTACATAAAGTTGTCATAGTTAAATTCCCATAAAGCCATTATAACACTTTATGTTTTAAACCATCCAAATTCGTTTAGCACACGTACGTCTACCGTACTACATAGTTTACAATAATCATGCTAGAAAGGATAGAAAGAGGTTCACATACCTCACGACGATTATCGACAATTAGCAAAACGCTCCAAAGTACTATAACCTTGCTAGCCTTTTCCACCCTTCAAGTAGAATACGCTACTCGTAGTACTTCCACCTATAATGGCCATGAAACGTCCATTAACCTCTAGATCTCTTCGTAGGATATTTCTAAAAACAAGGTTCCATATCCTATGGAAAATTCGGCAGCACCTCCCCCGTTTCTACTCAATTTTCCACCTTTTTTAAGGCCCGATAACCGTAATTAACATACTATAATTAAGGTGCAATAATACCGAAATTTAAAGAAGGGGATAACACGCCCAAACGGAACGCGATTAACAATCTCTCCTTCATAACAACAATAACTAAAGAAGGGGATAACACTCCCAAACGGAACGCGATTAACAATCTCTCCTTCATAACAATAATAACTAAAGAAGGGGATAACACGCCCAAACGGAACGCGATTAACAATCTCTCCTTCATAACAATAATGTAAATACAGTCCAAAGTAAATACGGTCCAAAGTAAATACGGTCCAAAGTAGATACGGTCCAAAGTAGATACGGTCCTTAAGTTGGGGTCCTTGGCCAACTTTTACAATTTATTTATCCACTTACTTCATTAGTCCTTCAACTTATATTCCAATCTTATTACAAGTGATAGTTCCTTTGTTGTTAACCTCTTAGTAAGTAATGGATACATTTTTACCATTTTAATGGATAATATGCCAAGTCTCCTTTTAACATCTTAACAAGATCCAAATATTTCTTTATAACTTATAGTCCATAATATACTTCCAATATATGTATAATATCCATATATACATAATAATCAACTTCACAAAGAGGTTAAGGTTCATTACCTCAAAATAGCCCAAAAAACGCGACTGTCCAGATTTTTAGCCACTGCTTCGTCAGCTGAACTTGTAACGTCGATAAATCTCTACTACAGTGTCCTATCGACGAGCGGTTTGTTGCGTTGGAAACTAGACTCGACGAAATTCATTTTAGGCTTTTAAAACACCCGAAAACTCCTAATATGCTAGGCGATATTCCCTTCCAAATTTGACTAAAAATCTGTCCAAAACAGTCCCGAAAATCTGCCCACTCTCGGCCAAGGGTTTTTTTTTTGAGGCTAGGGGTGTGAAATCTTGTCTAAATCTTGGTTACAAATCTTCCTAATACATTAAGGAAGAACACTTAAAAGTTTAAGAATTTTTGGACAACATTTGCTCAAGAAAGGGGGGGGGGGGGGTTGGACGAGAACTATAGGAAAGGGGAGAGAAAATATTTCAAGTCTTGAAATGTTCTAAGTGTGGAAGATTTTCATCAACTAAAGGGGTTTATATAGCACAACCAAGGGTTAGGATTGAAACATGTGTATGGTATAGATTGTTTGTGTAGGTTTCCTTCTCCACTTGTCCCACAAATGCCATGCAAGACCTTGACCATTTGACTTGCCCACAAACTTGCAAAAACCGTCCAAGGTGCCATGCAATACCATGCAAGACTTTTGGCCACTTGTCTTGCCCACTAACTCTTGAAAAATCGTCCAACATGGCATCTTGGGGTGACACATGTCGCCCTCCTATTGGTCCAAAATATTTTATCTCTCGGAAAAATTCCATAATCGTAAAAATATTGAAAACGTAAAATTTCCTTCACAAGGTTCGGAATATTTTCCGTCGGCAAACAATTCTTTCATTCTTACCCTAATTAGGGCGTACACATTCGTACGTACGTCCTTACATACATATTCCGGAACTACGGGGTATAACATTATTGTTGTAGTTATGGATATTAGCAAGTATGAGATATATATTATGAAGTTGATAAGTGTTATGGATATTGGAACCCTAATTCGAAAACTAGTATGTTTAGCCCCTAAGATTGTATTCAATTGGATTATTAGTTGAAGTCGTCACATGTTATATAAAGAAGGAATTATAATTGTGTCATGACCCGTTCCCGGGCCCGTGACTGGTGCCTTACCCGGGCACCCAAGTAGACATAAATCAGAGTAACCAGCGAAATATAAACTTGCAAACATGAAACAGTGTAAAATAAGAACAGTATATCCAAAGAAAAGTTGCCTTTCGGCATGTATATAAATACCAAAAGTGAACAGTTACATCCCAACTTAACAACAGGACTACAGACCTCTAAGAAGGTCTAAACACTATGACGGGACAGGGCCCCATCATACCCCTGAATGTACAAAACATCTACAACACCAGGGAGAACCGTACCAAAAGTTGAGCCTCCGGAGAAATGGAGCTCGACACACAGTAAAGATCCTAAGAATGAGGATCCACCACCTGCTTTCCCTTACCTGCGGCATGAATGCAGCCCCCCGAAGGAGGTCGATCTGACAGTACCAAGTATGTGAAAGCGTAAAAATCGATATATATATAATTATAACATTTTAAAACCAATTCACAAATATGTACGAAACAACCAAGTTAACAGCACATAGTGCCACATCATAAACAAGAGCAAAAATAGATATAATGTAGCTGGTCTTTTCTAGGCCGCTAATGATCGAAGCAAGGCCAATCGCCCATAGTATCATTATGTGAGCCTAATCCTGGAACTCCCGCAGTCCGCATAGGCCCCTTAGGCCCGCATGAGGTATTCCTCGCATCGGGGGTAGCTAACCCGCAGATCGCCCCGACTCCCGCACCGCACGCCACATAGACCGCATGAGGTATTCCTCACATTGGCGTAACACACCCGGAGTGATCATCCTGGAACTCCCGCAGCTCCGCATAGGTCCCATGGACCCGCATGAGGTATTCCTCGCATCGGGGGCGGCTAACCCACGACATCGTAACAAGTCAGGAGGGTGAGTGATATATGTTATACCCCGTATTTCCAGAGTATGTACGTAAGGGCGTACGTAGAGAAGTTTAAGCCTTAAGTAGGCAAAGGACGAAATTTTTGTGCACAACCCCGTAAAGAATCGTTTTTCGACGAAAGGTTTTACAGAACTTGCGAAGGGAAAATTCCGGCTATGTCATTTATAATTTTTGCGGATTTTTTCGAGAGACGGAATATTTTGGACCAACGAGAGGGCGACACTTGTCACCCTCAAGTTGGCGGTTTGCTTGGCCGAAAGTGGGACGTTTTTGGCCTTGTTTTGTGCCTTATTTTGTGCCATGTTTGGTGCCTTGTTTTGTGCCTTGTTTTGTGGAGTAGGGTTAGGGTGCACTTGGCTTGATCTTAGCCTTACACTTGCCTTGCACATGGCTTGATCTTGTCCATTGGTTTCCTTATAAATACCCCTCCCTTGTTGAAGACTTCTTCATCCTAAAATCTTTATATTTCTTGAAATCCCAAGCCCCCCCCCCCCCCCCCCTTAGTGTAGTGTTCTCGTCCAAGAACACACCCCTCCCCCTTGTGAGGCCTCAGGCCGAGAATTCCTCCCTAGTAAAGGCCCTTGGCCGAGAATATACCCCCCCCTCTTGAGTATTGTTCTCGTAAAATACCCCCTCTTGGTAGAAATACTCTCCAAGTATTGTTACTATACCCAAAATACCTTAGCCTTATACCTAGTAGTATTCCAAAAGTTACCTCTATACGTAGAGCCCGGAAATACTACCTTATGTCCTTTTTGTCTCAAACCGAAACCCTAAGGAAAATCTTCATAGTCGGTTGAAGTGTTGAGTAGAAGTTGCATGGAACTTCTAAGGGTTTTTTGGAGCGGGTTGGAGCACCCGGAGTAGGAGCTAAACGTTGCTCAGGATCGACATTTATACTTGGATAATTATGGGCTTATCGAGGTAAATATCTTGTCTCCCTATTGTAATTGAGTTTACATACTATTGAAGTATAAGAATTAAGTATAAGTTATATACAAGGAAGGTATATAAGATGGGAATTGAACTGTACTTACATAGGACTGTATTTACAGTAGACTTGTGAAGTTTGACGGGTAGGGAAGTGCTGCCCAATTTTCCGTAGAATCTTGTATCTAGATTTATTCTACCGAGTAGTCTAGACGTTGATAGACTTGTATAACCTTTATAGGTTGAAAGTTCTGCAAGTAGCATGTTCTACTTGAAAGGTGGACAAGGCTAGCCGGGTTATAGCCGTGAAGCGTTTTGCTAATAGTCGATAATCGTCGCGAGGTATGCGATTCTTCCTATACTCTTGAGCATGATATTTTAATATATATATAGTACGGTAGACGTACGTGTGTTAACTGAATAATAATTACGGCAATGTCTTTTGACTTAAGCCTGAATAATAATTACGGCAATGTCTTTTTACTTAAGCCTGAATAATCTTGAACTATTTCAAAAGAATACTGAATCATTTTTAACAGAAGAGTAATACTTGGTTTTAAAAGCTTAAGAGTTATACTAGCTTTATGGGAAGTTAGGTATAACAGCTTAAGAGAGATAAAAAGAATGATTTATTGATTTAAGAAGTTAAGAGACTTGATCTTAAAAGATAAGAGACTTGACTTAATTGAATTTTGTTAAAAAGTGTGAAACCTCATTCGTGAGTAATGAGTACTTAGTTTTTTTAAAAGGAATAATGTTTTACTGATTTCGGAAATCAGAATAAGTATCGAATGCACTACGTAGCGCTAATAAAGGGAAATGTATTGACTAATCAAGTATTATTAAAACCAAGAGAAACCTCCATCCGCATGAAGCTAAGATGAGACAAAATGATATTACATTTCCTAGATCATGATCATTGTTATAAGATTGTTATAAACAAGAATAACCTACTCACATATAAGGTATATGTTTCTCAAATTGTTTTAAAGGAGAATTACATCATTAAGTGATTAAAACTATGAACTACGAAACCTTTCAAAATGAGAAACTTGAGCATTTGAAATTAGGCAAACTTGAACGCGTTTGGAAAATAATGTGGTTACTTGATTTTACAAAAGGAAGTGTTTGGGTTTACTTAAAAGATAGTCACTCTATTTTTATACTACGTATTGTGTGACTTTTGTGAAAGAAACGGATCTTTTAAAAGAGTTAATGTATGAAGTACTTTGGGGATAAAACCCGATCTTGTTAATCATATAGTAGAAAGTACCTTGTGTGAATAAATTGATTTTGGTGGTTTGTGATAGTCTTGTAATACTTTCTTGTTGATTTGATAAGTAATCAAGCTAGGATGCTACTTGTGTTAGTATCTTGTGATGATTGTGTAAAGGGGTTTCTCGATTGCGCTTAAGTTGTTTAACGATCACCGTTATGTTGGTATTGTACCACTCACCTTGACTTGATCCCGAGGTTAAGCCGCCTCCGACGCGGGTAATACTCAGCGATGCGTGACTATGATTCGAGGATACCTCACGGGTCCCGGACCTATGCAGAGCTACGAGTTCCGAGTTAGTGCGCGGCCTTTATGGTCATGCGGTCCATGTGGGCTACGCGGATCGCGAGTCCAGCGGACGCCGGAGTAGCTACCCTCGATGCGGGAATACCTCACGCGGCCTACGAGGTTGGCCTACGCGAGTCGCGAATTTCGGGGCTAGACGCGCACATTTGATACTGCGGGCGTGTGGCCAGCTTCGATCATGTGGCGGTCTAGAAAGATCTTATGATACAGTTTATGACCTTGTTAGTATTGTGGGTGTTAGTAGTCGGCTCGCTTCGCACTTACCCCAGACGGTTTTATTATGACACAGTGGGACACGGTGTTCATGTGTATTCCTTGGTGCTTTGATATCATAGACTGCCGGCAGTGAGGAAGGTATTCCACGGGCATGATTGATGTTATGGGCGTGAGACCCATAGTGATATTGAGTGATGACTTTGAGGGCATGAGTCCCTGACTTGACATGACTGCTTATTTATTGTGAAATGTAGTTTGGTTATCATACATGTCTCCTGTTTTATATAGACTACTATGATTTCATTTACAATTTTTCGATCCACATACTTGGTACTGTTATCGACCTCCTTCGGGGCTGCGTTCATGCCGCAGTTGAGGTACACCGTTGATCCTAGCTCGTGGTCACAGCCGTTGGGAAGCTCCGTTTCTCGGAGGCTTATCGGTGGTATAGTCCCCGTCGTAGTAGGTGCCACATTCGTGGTATGGCGGGGCCCTGTCCCGCCATTGTTGTCATGTCACTCTTAGAGGTCTGTAGTACTGTTGTGGGCAGAACGGAATTGTAAAAAAAAAAAAAGGGATGTAACTGTTCTAGTTGATATTTATATATGCCAAAGGGCAAGTTTTCTCAGACATCGCTTTACACTTCGATATTCCATGTCTTGTTTTATGTTCACGATTACTCGATGTATGTCTACTGGGTGCCCGGTAGGCACACCACGCCCGGTTCGGTCGTGACAAAAGTGGTATCGAGCCGAGTTAATCCTCGGAAAGTGTCTACGCATCGTATCTAGTAGAGTCTTGATTATCGGTGTGTTGTGCACCATACCAATAATCGTGAGGCTATAGGATATTTAGGATTGGTTTCCATTCTTCTCACTCGAGATCGTGCCTTAGAGCTGTTAAAAGTTGGACCCTCTAACGTATTTCTTTCCTTACCGCTATGCCTCCGCGTAAGGCAACCCGCCGGCGGCAAGGCAGCGGGCGGAGCCGCGAGTTGAGCACGCAGGTTACGAGGCACAGCCCAATCATCACCGGGTGGTGCTTCGGGAGTTCTCGCGACGTCGCCAATTTCAGCAGAGTTTAGCACGGCAGAAGCGTTTACTACAACCATGATATATGAACCTTCGCCCACGGCGAACAGAGAATATAGATTGCAAAGAGGCGACCCTGTTACTAGCTAAGGATGTAGCCACCAGAGAGTATATGATGTATCGATTTATCGCGGGTCTTGATGAATATCTAAGAAAGGGTTGTGCAAGAGTAGCTCTTCAGTTAGGCTTGAGCATGGCCTGTGTACGGGCTTATGCGCAGCAGGCCGAGAAACGTAGAGATCGACAGATTAATCAAGGCGATCGAAGAGGCCCGACGGCAGGTCCTTTGGTAACTTTCGAGGCGAACCGCCTCGGCAGACAGATATGCACATCCACCGCGCAGAGTGGCCTCCGCGCACTTCGTGACATTCGGAGTATGCAGGAGTTGGTCAGAACTCCAGGGCTTCTGGTTCGCAGCTATACGTAGGTTCCAGCCAGCCGGATTCAGTTTTCCCCAGCGTTCACAATGTGACAGACGTCATCCCGGGGAATGTCGTCTTTTTAGTTGGTACTTGTTGTACCTACGGCCGTCAGGGCCAGGTGTCGAAAGAGTGTCCTAGTAGGAGGACTCAGCCTTCAGGATCGGTGGGTAGTTCGTCACCTTCCCTAGTTATGCGCCCAACCGGGCAGGATTGATTAGGACGACAGAGGGGAGTGAAGCAGTAGATACATGTATATCCTTAACCCTCTAGAGATTTGTATGTGTGATAGGATGAGTATCCCTTAAGTGTTATGTCCAGATAGCATTGTGTTAGTTGTGATTAGAAATCATGGTTAGTTAAAGTGTAAGATTGGGGATAAGGTAAGTGTAAGCCTTAGAGTTTTATACGTAGAGACCTTAGAGGCAAGGCCATCTCTAGTAAAAGATTTAGTTTATGTTTGACCCTTATCGGAGTGCATAGTGCACGTGAGGTATATTATGTGATAAGTCCCTGAGTAGTGTGAAATGAAAGAGGGTAGTTGAGCTAAGAAGACCGCTAGGTTTTCGTCACTTGATTAGTAAGATTGTTCCGGTTCGGGGAGCAAGAGTTTTGCGCGTTAGCGGGTCGGGTTGGGGACCGATTGCGGGTCAACCCGCGGCCTGTATGGTGGTGGGGTCAGTTTGTGGTGGTCCCGCTTTGTGTTAGGGTCATGAGGGTGTTAGGCCCAAGTTTAGTTAACCATCGTGCGAGTTCGCGGATGCGTGCGACCAGTAGTCGGGCCGATGAGGTCAGCCCATCCTGTCCTTCAGTCAGGACTGTTTACTCGGCAGAGGGTTATGCGAGATGTTATATCTGGAAAGTTGTGAGGCTGCACGAGGTGCCTACTTTCACCTTATGACAGACAGTGAAGCCCAGGTTATGGCTATTTCTTTTTCTGGGAGTTTTACCAGGCAGAGTAGGAAACTCAGGTGAGTCTCAGAATCGCATTCGCCCTCGGGCCAGTGTTTGGTTTTCAGGGGTACTTGTGAGGATTGTTGTCTCCTGTTGAGGGAGTGTTTTATATCTACCATTTCAGTTTTTGGATATCGCCTTACGAAGCCTTAGGGGCGGAAGTGTAAGTTGTCGGTCGATTGGTTCGATGTTGGCAAGGTTCAGATTGTTGGTTCATACCGGTTTCAGCAGAATGTGGCTAGGGTGTGACGAGTTTTGGAAGGCAGAGGAAACTTAGCCTGAGGTACTTGGAGCCTTTTCAGATCCTTTGGAGGATAGGCCAGGTTGCCTATAGTTGGCATTGCCGTCCAACGTGGGAGGCAGTGCGTCCAGTCTTTCGTGTTGTTATGTTCGGGAAAGTATCGGAGATCCATCCAGAGTGTTCCCAGTTAATGATGACCAAGTTGGAGATAGTAACCCCGAGATTTTGGAAACTGAAGCAGTAGCAGAAATTTGATAAGTTATGAGAAAGAGTTCGAGTGTACGAGCAGGGTACGACGAGTAAGGGAAGAAGCGAGCATGTGTTAAGAACATAGATGTGATCATTGCTTTTGTAAAGAGAAGGTGCGAAGGGAGTATCTTTTAGCCCTTGGGTGGGAGTTTTTGTAGATGATGGAGGTGACTCCTCGTGGAATTGGATGTAAGTACTTGCGCGTGTTGTATTGCGGCCAGGTGGCATGATTGTTTTCGTAAGTATAGTAGTGAAGACTATACTGGCGCATGTTTGTTTTGAGACTAAGAAGGAACATTCGGGACGAATGTTTCTAAGGAGGGGAGAATGTTATACCCCGTATTTCCAGAGTATGTACGTAAGGGCGTACGTAGAGAAGTTTAAGCCTTAAGTAGGCAAAGGACGAAATTTTTGTGCACAACCCCCGTAAAGAATCGTTTTTCGACGAAACGTTTTACAGAACTTGCGAAGGGAAAATTCTGGCTATGTCATTTATAATTTTTGCGAATTTTTCCGAGAGACGGAATATTTTGGACCAACGAGAGGGCGACACTTGTCACCCTCAAGTTGGCGGTTTGCTTGGCCGAAAGTGGGACGTTTTTGGCCTTGTTTTGTGCCTTATTTTGTGCCATGTTTGGTGCCTTGTTTTGTGCCTTGTTTTGTGGAGTAGGGTTAGGTTGCACTTGGCTTGATCTTGGCCTTACACTTGCCTTGCACATGGCTTGATCTTGTCCATTGGTTTCCCTATAAATACCCCTCCCTTGTTGAAGACTTCTTCATCCTAAAATCTTTCTAAGTCTTGAAAGCCCTCTCCCCCCCCCCCTTAGTGTAGTGTTCTCGTCCAAGAACACACCCCTCCCCCTTTGTGAGGCCTTGGGGCCGAGAGTTCCCCCCTCCCTAGTAAAGGCCCTTGGCCGAGAATATACCCCCCCCCCTCTCTTGAGTATTGTTCTCGTAAAATACCCCCTCTTGGTAGAAATACTCTCCAAGTATTGTTACTATACCCAAAATACCTTAGCCTTATACCTAGTAGTATTCCAAAAGTTACCTCTATACGTAGAGCCCGGAAATACTACCTTATGTCCTTTTTGTCTCAAACCGAAACCCTAAGGAAAATCTTCATAGTCGGTTGAAGTGTTGAGTAGAAGTTGCATGGAACTTCTAAGGGTTGTTTGGAGCGGGTTGGAGCACCCGGAGTAGGAGCTAAACGTTGCTCAGGATCGACATTTATACTTGGATAATTATGGGCTTATCGAGGTAAATATCTTGTCTCCCTATTGTAATTGAGTTTACATACTATTGAAGTATAAGAATTAAGTATAAGTTATATACAAGGAAGGTATATAAGATGGGAATTGAATCAGACTTACATAGAGTATTCTGATGAGACTTGTGAAGTTTGACTGCAGGGAAGTCTTTGCCAATTTTCCGTAGAATCTTGTATCTAGATTTATTCTACCGAGTAGTCTAGACGTTGATAGACTTGTATAACCTTTATAGGTTGAAAGTTCTGCAAGTAGCATGTTCTACTTGAAAGGTGGACAAGGCTAGCCGGGTTATAGCCGTGGAGCGTTTTGCTAATAGTCGATAATCGTCGCGAGGTATGCGATTCTTCCTATACTCTTGAGCATGATATTTTAATATATATATAGTACGGTAGACGTACGTGTGTTAACTGAATAATAATTACGATAATGTCTTTTGACTTAAGCCTGAATAATAATTACGGCAATGTCTTTTGACTTAAGCCTGAATAATCTTGAACTATTTCAAAAGAATACTGAATCATTTTTAACAGAAGAGTA
This sequence comes from Przewalskia tangutica, assembly GCA_029844215.1. NCBI lineage: Eukaryota > Viridiplantae > Streptophyta > Magnoliopsida > Solanales > Solanaceae > Przewalskia > Przewalskia tangutica. The sequence goes on along the minus strand of CM056728.1, from coordinate 26,895,937 downwards.
ATACTTGGTTTTAAAAGCTTAAGAGTTATACTAGCTTTATGGGAAGTTAGGTATAACGGCTTAAGAGAGATAAAAAGAATGATTTATTGATTTAAGAAGTTAAGAGACTTGATCTTAAAAGATAAGAGACTTGACTTAATTGAATTTTGTTAAAAAGTGTGAAACCTCATTCGTGAGTAATGAGTACTTAGTTTTTTTAAAAGGAATAATGTTTTCATCGATTTCGAAATCGTAATAAGTATCGAATGCACTACAAGCCGCTAATAAAGGGAAATGTATTGACTAATCAAGTATTATTAAAACCGAGAAACCTCCATCCGCATAAGCTAAGATGAGACAAAATGATATTACATTTCCTAGATCATGGTCTGTTATAAGATTGTTATAAACAAGAATAACCTACTCACATATAAGGTATATGTTTCTAATATTGATTTAAATGAGAATTAAATCATTAAGTGATTAAAACTATGAACTACTAAACCTTTCGAAAATGAGAAACTTGAGCATTTGAAATTAGGCAAACTTGAAAGTTAGGAAAATAATGGTTACTTGATTTTACAAAAGGAAGTGTTTGGGTTTACTTAAAAGATAGTCACTCTATTTTTATACTACGTATCAGGTGACTTTTGTGAAAGAAACGGATTTTTAAAAGAGTTAATGTATGAAGTACTTTGGGGATAAAAACCCGATCTTGTTAATCATATAGTAGAAAGTACCTTGTGTGAATAACTTGATTGTGTTGGTTTGTGATAGTCTTGTAATACTTTCTTGTTGATTTGATAAGTAATCATGCTAGGATGCTACGTGTGTTAGTATCTTGTGATGATTGTGTAAAGGGGTTTCTCGATTGCGCTTAAGTTGTTTAACGATCAGCCGTTATGTTGGTATTGTACCACTCACCTTGACTTGATCCCGAGGTTGCCGCCTCCGATGCGGGTAATACTCGAGCATGCGTGACTATGGTTCGAGGATACCTCACGCGGTCCCGGACCTATGCGAGCTACGAGAGTTTCGTGTTAGTGCGGCCTTTATGGTCATGCGTCCATGGCCACGCGGATCGCGAGTCGAGCGGATGCCGGAGTAGCTACCGACGCGCGGGAATACCTCACGCGCCTATGAGGTTGGCCTACGCGAGTCGCGGAAGTTCGAGGCTAGACGCGCACATTTGATATCGCGGGCGTGTGGCGGCTTCGATCATGTGGCGGTCAGACAGATCTTATGATACGATTTATGACCTTGTTAGTACGTGGTGTTAGTAGTCGGCTATGCCTTCGCATTTACCCCCGTGACGGTTTTATTATGACACAGTGGGACCGTGTTCATGTATTCCTTGGTGCTTTGATATCATAGATCGCCAAGGCGATGAAAGGTATTCCACGGGCATGATTGATGTTATGGGCGTGAGACCCATAGTGATATTGAGTGATGACTTTGAGGGCATGAGTCCCTGACTTGACATGACTGCTTATTTATTGTGAACTGTAGTTTGGTTATCATACATGTCTCCTGTTTTATATAGACTACTATGATTTCATTTACAATATTTTTCAGCCACATACTACTTGGTACTGTTATCGACTCTCGGGGCCGCTCATGCCGCAGTCGAGGTACACCATCGTTGATCCTAGCTCGTGGTCACGCCAGCGTTTGGGAAGCTCCGTTTCTCCGGAGGCTTATCAGTGGTATAGTCCCCTGTCGTAGTAGGTGCTTACATTCAGGGGTATGGCGGGGCCCTGTCCCGCCATTGTTGTCATGTCACTCTTAGAGGTCTGTAGTACTGTTGTGGGCAGAACGGAATTGTAAAAAAAAAAAAAAAAGGGATGTAACTGTTCTAGTTGATATTTATATATGCCGAAGGGCAAGTTTTCTCAGATTACTGTTTTACACTTCTTGATATTCCATGTCTTGTTTTATGTTCCGACACTCGATGTATGTCTACTGGGTGCCCGCTAAGGCACTACCACGCACGGGTTCGGGTCGTGACAATATAATACTAACACAACGGCTTATCGTTAAACAACATAAGCACAACAAGAATAACCTCCTTACACAAGCGTCACAAGATACTAACACACGTAGCATCATAACTTGTTTATCAAACCAACTTACCATACCTTCAAACATCATTTCAAGCATTTGATAAACAAATAATTAAACCGTTTTCTTATCTTTCTTAAGTCGTTATAGCTAGCTTCCCATAAAGCTAGTATAACACTTAAACTTTTTATGAATACCAAGTATTACTTTTCTTCCAAAATGATTCATAACTCTTTTTGAAATATTCAAGATTCTTAGTAATTAGAACTCAAGTCCAAAGACATCAAAGTAAAGCCAAGTTTAGTTTAACACACGTACGTCTACCGTACTATATATATTCACAAATATCATGCTCAAAGGGATAGGAAGAATCACATACCTCCTCGGCTAAATCCACTTGCCAAGTCGGATATGTCGCGCGCAGAGTTTCAACCTATAATAGTCAAAACACACCTATCAACTTCTAGTTTTACGTGGGATTCTTCTAAGTAAGATTTCTCTTAGTCTACGAAAAATTGGGCAGCACCTCCCTCGTTTCTACTCAATTCTCCACCTTTTCAAGGCCCGATAATAGTAACCAACATGCCATAAATAAGGCGCAATAATTCCGAAATTTAAAGAAGGGGAACAAACGCCCAAACGGAACGCGATTAACAATCTTCCCCTTAACAACAACAATAATTAAAGAAGGGGATCACACGCCCAAACGGAACGCGATTAACAATCTTCCCCTTAACAACAACAATAATTAAAGAAGGGGATCACACGCCCAAACGAAGCGCGATTAACAATCTTCCCCTTAACAACAACAATAATTAAAGAAGGGGATCACACGCCCAAACGGAACGCGATTAACAATCTTCCCCTTAACAATAATGTAAATACAGTCCAAAGTAAATACAGTCCAAAGTAAATACAGTCCTTAAGTTGGGGTCCTTGGCCAACTTTTACAATTTTACTTATCCAATTATTTCATTAATCCTTCAACTTATATTTCAATCTTTATATAAGTTATAGTTTCTTTGTTGTTAACTTCTTAGTAAGTAATTGATACATTTTTACCATTTTAATGGCTAATATGCCAATTCTCCTTTTAACATCTTAACAAGATCCAAATCTTTCCTTATGTCTCATACTTCATAATATACTTCCAATATATGTATAATATCCAATATACATAATAATCAACTTCACAAAGAGGTTAAGGTTCATTACCTCAATTTAGCCCAAAAATATCCAAGAACTTAAAGTCGTTCCTAAGCAAGTTTTAGCTCCAAATCTTTGTGTTCCAAACCACCACAAGTCACCCTTAGAAGTTTCTAACCAACTTCTATTCAAGAATTAACTCCAAAAAGTGAAGAACACTAAAGTTCCAAATCTGTCCACTCTCGGCTTTGTGAGGGTTTTTGAGGCTAGGGGTGTGAAATCTTGTCTAACTCTTGGTTAATAATCTTCCTAATACATTAAGGAAGAACACTTATAAGTTTAAGAATTTTTGGACAACATCTGCTCAAGAAAGAGGGGGGTGGGACGAGAGCAACTAGGGAGGAGAGGAAAATATTTTCAAGTCTTGAAATGTTCTAAGTGTGGAAGATTTCATCAACTAGAGGTGTTTATATAGGACAACCAAGGGTTAGGATTGAAACATGTGTATGGTATAGATTGTTTGTGTAGGTTCCTTTCTCCACTTGTCCCACAAATGCCATGCAAGACTTTGACCATTTGACTTGCCCACTAACTTCAAAAAAAACGTCCCATTGCCATGCAAATGCCATGCAAGACTTTTGGCCACTTGTCTTGCCCAATTATCTTGAAAAAAACGTCCAACATGGCTCTTGGGGTGACACATGTCGCCCTCCCATTGGTCCAAAATATTTTATCTCTCGGAAAAATTTCATAATTGGAAAAAAAATATTGAAAACGTAAAATTTCCTTCACAAGGTTCGGAATATTTTCCGTCGGAAAACAATTCTTTCATTCTTACCCTAGTTAGGGTTTATACATTCGTACGTACGTCCTTACATACATATTCCGGAACTACGGGGTATAACATTCCCCCCCCCCCCCTTAGAAACATTCGTCCCGAATGTTCCTTCAAGATTCAATTAACTCAGATAACGACATAGTCCCTCATAACTTGAAAAATTTGCAAAATACCACATATGGCCACAATAGAACACTTAAGTACATATGACAATTTAAATTAACCAGTAGGAAGGTGAGTTACCTGGAGGTGTGGGGAATAAGTGAGGATACTTCTGCCTCATGTCCTCCTCTGCTTCCCACGTCATCTCCTCTCTGTTCTCGTTCTGCCATAAGACCTTGACGGAAGCCACATCCTTTGTCTGCAGTCGCCTAACCTGACGATCGAGTATCGCTATGGGAATCTCCTCATACGATAACCCCTCTGTCACCTGGACATCATCAATCGGGTGCACTCTAGACGGATCTCCGATACATCTCCTCATCATAGAAACATGAAAAACTGGATGTACTGCCTCCAGATCGGACGTCAGATCCAACTCATAGGCAACCTTGCCTACCCTACGGACAATCTGATAAGGCCCAATGTACCTTGGGCTGAGCTTCCCTTTCTTCCCAAACCTCATCACACCCTTCATGGGTGACACCTTCAGAAAAACCCAATCAGCAACCTCAAACTCCAAATGTCGACGCCGATGATTTGCATACGACTTCACGACTCGAAATGTCATTAATAACCGCTCTGGATAAGCTTCACCTTATCCACCGCCACGAACCAAGTCCGGCCCGACTAACTGCACCTCACCCACATCAAACCAGCATATCGGTGACCTGCACTTCCTCCCATATAAGGCCTCATAAGGCGCCATCTGGATACTGGAGTGGTAGCTGTTGTTATACGCAAACTCTACTAGCGATAAATGATCCTCCCAGCTACCCCTGAAATCAATAACATAGGCTCGCAGCATATCTTCAAGTGTCTGCATGGTACGCTCACTCGTCCGTCGGCCGAGGATGGAATGCGATCGAGGCTCACCTGCGTCCCTAATCCCTTCTGGAAGGATCTCCAGAAGTTAGCCGTAAACTGGGCTCCTCTGTCCGATATGATAGATATAGGGACCCTATGTAGTCTCACGATCTCTCGGATGTAAAGTCTAGCGTAATCCTCGGCCGAAAAAGTCGTCCTGACGGGAAGAAAGTGGGCTGATTTCGTCAGCCTGTCGACGATAACCCAGATAGAATCATGCTTCCTTTGAGTGCGAGGTAACCCTGTAATAAAGTCCATATTGATCACCTCCCATTTCCATATCGGAATCTCTATCGTCTGCAACAACCCACCAGGCCTCTGGTGCTCTACCTTTACCTGCTGACAACTCGGGCACTGAGCAACAAACTCTGCAACGTCCCTCTTTAGGCCATCCCACCAATACACAGATCTGAGGTCGTGGTACATCTTTGTCGACCCCGGATGGATAGAGTAACGCGCTACCGTGTGCTTCCCTAGAACTCGCCGAAGTCCTGCAATATCTGGAACACACAACCTGCCCTCAAACCTTATCACCCCATCAGGTGCTACCTCAAAAGGACCCTTCCCCTCACGAAGATTTGTATCTCGATATCGTGTCATAATCGGATCCTCATACTGTCGCCTCTTCACCTCCTCGATGATGGAAGACTCGGCAACCTCTCGAACCCGAACCCCACTACTATCAGAATCAATCAATCGGACTCCAAGGCTCGCTAGCTGATGTAACTCGCGGACCATGCCCCTCCTCTCTGGCTGCACATCTGATAGACTACCCATCGACCTACGACTAAGGGCATCTGCCACTACATTGGCCTTTCCTGGGTGGTATAGGATATCGACATCATAATCCTTGAGTAGCTCTAACCACCGTCTCTGTCGCAAGTTCAGCTCCCTCTGGCTGAAGATATACTGGAGGCTCTTGTGGTCTGTGTAAATATCCACATGAACTCCATACAAATAATATCTCTAGATCTTCAAGGCGCGAATCACTGCTGCCAACTCTAAGCCATGTGTGGGGTAGTTCTTCTCATGCTTCTTGAGCTGTCGAGATGCGTAAGCTATAACCTTGCCCTACTGCATCAACATACATCCAAGCCCGATGCCCGACGCATCACAATAAACCACATAGCCGTCTGGACCCTCTGGAAGAGTAAGAACTGGGGCGGTCGTCAACCTCTCCTTCAGTAACTGGAAGCCCTCCTCGCAAGCATCCGTCCACTGAAACTTAGCTGCCTTCTGAGTCAGCTTGGTCAAAGGTGCTGAAATAGAAGCAAACTTCTCCACAAACCTCCGGTAGTAACCCGCAAGGCCCAAAAAGCTGAGCCCCATAACAGTGTAAGACCAATAGGGAAGATTGTACAGTAGAAATACTTTGGCTTATGTGACGAACCTCTAGTGAATAGGGGGATAGGGTGAGGAGTACCTTGAGATAAGAGAAAGATTTATTTCAGACTAAGGAAAGAGAGTAACCTCTAAAGATCTTGTTTGTGAAAAGACTGTAACCTTCGAGTTTTGTGAGAATGGGTCGCGGACGGAAGGTCCATTGATATGTTTACGTATGTTATGTGGTGGCCATGTGTGGCATCGTTGGTCTTGTGGAGTTTTGATTGATAGACATAGTATAGAAACTGTGCCGGAGTTTGTATAGCTTGGAAACCGATTAAGAACATTCGGGGACGAATGTTTCTAAGGGGGGAAGAATGTTACACCCCATAAGTCCAGGACATGTATAAGAGAATGTATGTAAGGAATCAAGACTTGGAAATTAGTACGAAAGGAAGAATTGTTTTTCCGACGGAAAATCTTCCGAACGTCGGAAAGGAAAAATGTTCGTTGTTGAGAATTGGATTCTCAAAATGCATTATTTGAGGAATATGGAACTTGTTAACATTATGGAAATTTATTTTTACGGATTTGGTCACGTGGGGCCCACCCGAGGAATTTTACATTTTTGTGGGGCCCACGAGGGTTACGGAATTTTATGGACGAATGAGAGGGCGACACGTGGCACCCCCACTTATGGTCTTGGTCGAATTAGAGGGAGGGTAAAATGGTCATTGACCATCTTGGAAGATAAGTCTTGCAAGCATGACATTGTTGACTTGTCAACTTGTCCACATAGGCTTAATCCAAGTGAAATTCATCCTAGCCTCACATTTGTGATAATCTAAGCCCTCCATTGTGTTTTATAAGCTTACTACTAGTGCAAGACTAGCTCTTTTACACTTAGAAAAATTAGAACACTTTGTGCCAAGAGAAGAGGCTCTCGGGTTTGGTTTTGCTCACACAAGAAATTTTGTGATTTTGATCCATTAGCCACAAGACTTAAACCCAATGTCCCTAAGGGTATTATAAGGATATCTCAATAGAAAGATTTCGAAAAAATGGTTTTTTCGTATTAGTCGCAAGGTGGAAACTAAAGGAGTTCTTCAACTTTGAAGTTGGAACTTGAAGATGGGTTCTTCATAGGCCTCTAAGGAGTGCTTGGAGCGGATTGGAACCTAAGGAAAGGAGCTAAGAATTGCTAAGGCGCGACTTTGAATCTTGGAAATTTTAAGGGCTTGGAAAGGTATAAATTTTGTCGTTTTAGTAGTTAAGACTTACTTATTGTTGTAGCTATGGATATTAGCAAGCATGTGATGTTTAGTATGAAGTTTGATAATTATATTGGCTATTGGAACCCTAATCCGAAAACTAGCATGTTTAGCCTTAAGATTACAATTCAAGTTGATTATTCGTTTAAGTCGTCGCATGTTGTATAAAGAAGGAAATTGTAGTTGTTGAAGTTGTTTATAATTATATAACATGTTAGACCTTAGAACTTGGAATTTGAATAAGGGTTGGAAAAGACTTGTGTTGTGTTATTGTTGGCCGAGAATGGCTAGTGAAGTATTAACTACTTGGTACGAATTGTGGGGCGGAATTTTACACGTATTGTAAGGCGTGTAATCCCCTTTGTTTGGTTGTTGTTTTGAGCCTTAAATGTGGCGTGTTGGTTATTGTATTCGGCCTTGAAAAAGGTGGCAAAGTGAGTAGAAACAAAGGAAGTGCTGCCCGATTTTCCGTAGAATTAGAGACCAAATACTTAGTATTATTCTACGTTAGAGACTAGAAGTTGATAGTCTTGTTGTGACCATTATAGGTTGACACTTCTACGTACGGTGTATTCGGCTTAACTTGTGGATATTAGCCGAAAAGGTATGTGAGCTATCTCCTCTTCTAGCATGATTCCTTAAGATAAAGAAAGTATTTCCTACTCCTTAAATGATCCATTCATTGGTTGTATTTGGATTTCTTAAAATAGAATTTGTTCTATGTACTTCCTTGATTGTACTTTGATGTTTAATTTAGAAGTTGTATAATCCATTGCCTTAGTGAAGTTGGATTCTTAAAAGTGAAAGTATTTTACTTAAAGTACATAGAGTCTTGAAAAGGAAGTGGGTTCCAAACCTTTTGGCTAGTGCCTTAGTTCCAAAACCTAAGGGTTGTTGTAATGACTTTAGGGGAGTTAAAGGAGTGATTTACTTAATTGTTTTAAGAGAGGAGAAATGACATGATTTAAGAGAAGTAACTTGTTTTAAAGGTGTGAGTTACTTGAGGTTTAAAAGTAGAAGAAACTTGTTTTCTAAAGATTTAGAGACTTGAAGTATTTTGAAAGTTAAGAAACTTGATTTGAAAGTTTGTGATACTTTGTTTTAATTAGTATAAGTCTCTTGGTTATAAAAAAGAATGAATATGTCTAAAACCATAAAGGGTTATAACGGCTTTATGGGAAGTTGGTTATAACGGCTTTATGGAAGGTTAAGAAAGTTGTCTATTTTGATTATTGGGCATAAGTTGCCTAGATTATGAAAATTTGAAGTTACTTGATTTCAAGCTTTGAAATGAGTTTTCTAAAAGTGTAGTAACTTACTTTGAAAAATAGACACACCTTGATACTACGGGTGTTAGTATCTTGGGATTTTACATAAAAAGGAGTCTTTTGAAAAGAATGTACGTACGTAGTACTTTGGCTTGTTAAATGAGAATTATTCTATTTGTGCCTTGATAAGTACTTTGGCTTGTTAAATGAGAATTATTCTATTTGTGCCTTGATAAGTACTTTGGCTTGTTAAATGAGAATTATTCTATTTGTGCCTTGATAAGTACTTTGGCTTGTTAAATGAGAATTATTCTATTTGCGCCTTGATAAGTACTTTGGCTTGTTAAATGAGAATTATTCTATTGGTGCCTTGATAAGTACTTTGGCTTGTTAAATGAGAATTATTTTATTGGTGCCTTGATAAGTACTTTGGCTTGTTAAATGAGAATTATTCTATTTGTGCCTTGATAAGTACTTTGGCTTGTTAAATGAGAATTATTCTATTTGTGCCTTGATAGGTACTTTGGCTTGTTAATTGAGAATTATTCCATGTATGCCTTGATAAGTACTTTGGCTTGATTAATTGAGAATTTCCTATGTGTGCTGGTGATAGCCTTTGAGTGCAAGTATTATGTTTTATTGCGTTCTGCGACTCTCGGAGGGCCGGCTGTCTTGTTGTAAGTTACTTGGACGTACCGACAGTGATGTGGGATTCCACAGGTATGCTTCCGTTATTTGTAGTACTTGGGTTAAATTCCCGGATTTTTATAAAAGACCTGGTAGTGCTTATGTGTTGTTTGACGGCCGGTCGAGATAGGGTAAGAGTATAAGTGAGGGGTAAACCCCCAAGACGCTATACCACCTTCTCCAGGGTAAGAGTATAAATGAGGGGTAAACCCCCAAGACATTATACCCCCTTCTTGTTTTGTTTGATGGTCGATCGAGATAGGGTAAGAGTATAAGTGAGGGTAAACCCCAAGACGCTATACCACCTTCTCCGAGGTAAGAGTATAAATGAGGTAAACCCCAAGACATTATACCCCGCTTGTTTTGTTTGATGGTTGCAGAGATAGGGTAAGAGTATAAATGAGGGTAAACCCCAAGACATTATACCACGCTTTACCACCGCCGTCTTCCTACTGCCCGCATGCTTTTAGGACACAGGTGGGACTTGGTGTTCGTGTATGCCTATTGGCGTTATACTATATCATGGATCGCGCATGAGGAAGGATTCCACGCATGATTGATATTGTGGCGTGAGACCCATGGTTATATTTTAGAAATGACTTGAGGCACGCGTCACGACTTGTTATGGCCTTATGTGTTGTATCGTAGGTTGGCTATCATACATGTCTCTGTTTTGCTTAGATCATTATGATTTCATTACAGTGCTTTCATCGTTTCACATACTTGGTACATTCTTCGTACTGACCTCCTTCGGGGGGCTGCGTTCATGCCGCAGGTTTAGGTACGCTGTTTGGTGATCGGCAGGTGTAGGACCCTGCTAAGAGTTTTTGGATAGCTCCCCCTGTTCAGGAGTTTATCTTTTTGATATAGTTCCTTCAGTACAGGCTTTTGTACGGTTATGGGTACGGCGGGGCCTTGTCCCGTCATAGTTCAGTATAACTCTTAGAGGTCTGTATTCATATGTGGGATTGGACTCATGTACGGTGTAGTGTCTTTTCATGTATATTATATGGCAGCCTTGTCGGCTTTGCCCTTGTACGTATGTTGGTTTTAAAAAAGAAAAAGAAGAGGTGTTATTTAAATTCCGCAGTTACTTAGTTGTTAAGGTAGAAGGGTGCCCAGGTAGGGCACCAGTCACGGTCCCGGGGTTCGGGGCGTGACATGAATACTATCACAAACGTATCCAAAAATGGCTTGAACACTCGGTTCATCAAATCCATAAATACTGCCGGAGCATTGGTCAAGCCGAAAGACATGACCCTGAACTCATAGTGCCGTCTGGGTCGAAATGCGATCCTAGGGACATCCGTCTCCTAACTCGTACTGATGGTAACGGATCGCAGTCTATCTTGGAGAAACACCTCGCACCTGCGGTAGTCGAGCGGATAATCAATCACAGGAAGGGTATACGTTCTTAATAGTCACCTTGTTTAGCTGCCTGTAATCGACATACATGCGCAGCGTCCCATCCTTCTTCTTCACAAACAATACCGGCGCTCCCGGGGAGAAACACTAGGCACGATAAAGCCCTTCTCCGGAAATCTCTCGGCTGGTCCTTCAACTCTCTCAACTCGGCGGTGCCATTACGTATGGCGGAATGGATATAAGTCGAGTATCGAGTGAATATCAATGAAAAACTCTATCTCCTCTCGGGAGGATACGGGAGGTCGTGCGGGAACACATCCGAAACTCTCGACTCTGGAACGATCAAGGTCCGTGTCACAACCTCGATATCAAATACCGAATGAGATGGTAGATATACCCTTCGAACCATCCTCTTGGCGCGAGGTAAGAAATAAACTTACCCGCCGGCGACACGGTGTTCCTCCCACTCGATAACCGGCTCCCCAGGGACCTGGAACCGTACCAACCGCTTCCTACAGTCTACATTGGCGTAGCAAGAAGCTAACCAATCTATACCCATGATCACCTCAAAATCGGTCATATCCAACTCTATCACGTCGGCTAGTGCAGAAGGCGCATATAGTCACTGGGCAAGCCCTATATACCCGCTCAGCTACCACCGAATCCCCCACTGGCGTAGCTACCTCAAAAGGGTCTATGGACTCAGGCTCTATCCCTATCGTACTAGTAATATGGGGAGATATATAGGACAAGGTAGAACCTGGATCTATCAAGGCATACGTCCTGACAAGCGATAAAGTACCTGTGATGACATCCGGTGACGCCTCCTGGTCCTGGTCGGACATGGCATACATGCGGTTCTGAGGACCACTGGAACTAGGACCCTTGCCACGACCTCTGCCGCGACCTGCTGGTCCATGAGCACCCTGCCCTCCGGGGCGAGTAACTGTAGGAGATGAAGACCCGGCTAAAGACCACAGTGAGGTGAACCTACCATCTGCGCGCCGCCGGTGGACGATGCCGAAAGTGACCTGCGGCGCCAAGTGTAACAAGCTCCCGCAGTCTTACCACAACTCCCGTAATGGGATCTACCACATCGAACACACTGAGAGGGAGGTGGTATCGATCGGTTAGCACCTCTGCTACCCTGGAAGTCCGAAGTCCTGGGGCCCTGACCTGCCCCCGAATACCCTGGCTGCCCTGAAGATGGTGTAGGAGTGCTCTGAGCTGGCTAAGGTGCAAATCTAGTCTGCTGCTGAGATCGTCCACCCCGAGAGCTACCAAAAGACCCTGTCTGTTACACCCCGTAGTTCCAGAGTATGTATACGAGGACGTACGTTCGAGAATACGACATTTAAATTGGAAAGGAAGAAAGATGTGATTTTTCGACGGAAAAGTTTCCGGATTTTGTGAAGGAAAAATGTTCGTTAAAGGGAATTGGATTCCCAGATTTGGTATTTGGACTTTTTGGAATATTTGAGAATTATGAAATTTTATTTCTGAAATTGGTCACGTGGGCCCACTTTGAAAATTCTGATTTTGTGGGCCCACTTTATTTTCGGATTTTTGGCATTACGGATATTTTGGAAGATGAAATATTTTGGGCGAGTAGGGGCGACACGTGTCACCCCGTGTGGCCATGTTGGCGGGTGGAGAAGGAAGTGGGGCGTTTTTAGGTGGACAAGTGGCCCATTTTTGTGGTGGCCACTTGTCCCATTTTTGTGGTGAACAAATGGTTGGCCAACTACCCACACACATGTACCCAATCTTCACCATCCACTTGCCTAGATCTTGGCCATTATTTTCCCTATAAATACCCCTTGTGTGCAAGACTTTATTTCATCCACATTAGAAAGTTTCCAAGGCAAAAATTCCCCTCCCTCCCTTAGTGAGTTCTCGTCCAAACACCCCCCCCACACCTTGAGTATAATTATTCAAGTATTGTTGTTATTCCAAATACTTTAGCCTAAATCCCTTGTGGTATTCCAAAGAAATCCCAACATAAGAGCCCGGAAATACTACTTTATTCCATAGTCGCAAAATGAAGCCCTAGAAAAATCTTCATAGCTTAGATGAAGTGTTAAGAGAAGTTATTTGGAAACTTCTAAGGGTTTCTTGGAGCGGGTTGGAGCGTCAGGAATTGGAGCTAAACATTGCTCAGGATCGACTTATATCTTGGATAATTTTGGGCTTATCGAGGTAATGATCTTTGTCCCCCTATTGTAATTGGATATTACATGTTGTAGTAATGTATAGTTGAGTATACTATATGTAGAATGAATATGGATAAGAATTGAACTGTATTTACATAAGACTGTATTCTGATGAGACTTGTAGTATTATTGTGGAGTAGAATTGTACACGTCCGGTTAGACGTGTAACCCCCCCTGGGATTGTTGGTTTGGTAGCAGGCCTCATTAGAGGAGGAGATTTATGTGGTTGCGGGGGGGGGGGAGGTGCTGCCAAATTTTCCGTAGAATAATGAATCTTGTATCTAGAATTATTCTACGAAGAGATCTAGAGGTTGATAGACGTTTTATGGCCATTATAGGTTGAAGTACTGCGAGTAGCGTATTCTACTTGAGGGGTGGAAAAAGCGAGCAAGGTTAGAGTACTTTGGAGCGTTTTGCTAATTGTCGATAATCGTCGCAAGGTATGTGAACCTCTTCCTATCCTTTCTAGCATGATATTTATGAAATATATTTAGTGCGGTAGACGCACGTGTGTTTAAAGGAATTTGATTTTCCTTTTGTGTCCTTGACTTGATTCCAAAATTAAGTGACTTGTTATGAAATATTAAGGACTTGAATTATGTTAAAAAGTTGTAAAACCTCACTCATGAGTAATGGGTGTGTGGTCTTTTAAAGAATAAAGTTATCTGGATTTCGAAAATAAGAATGGTTTTATCATTGGATTTAAAATGATAACTTGACTTATAAACAACTTGATTTTGGGAAAGGAGAAGTAACTTGATTTAAAGGTATAGGTTACTTGTTTTTAAAAGAGTGAGACACTTGGTTTAAAAAGTATATTGCTACTTGGCTTTTAAAGGAAAAAGTGCCTTGGTTTTAAAAGGAAGGCATGCTTTTGTCTTAAAAATTTGGTTTAAAAGAAGGTCTGGAAATTGTTTTGGTATTACTTTGATCTCTTTTGACTTGAGTTTTAAAAAAATAAGAATCTTGAAGTATTTCAAAAGAGTTATGAATCATTTTTGAAAGAAAAGAAATACTTGGTTTTAAAAGCTTAAGTGTTATACTAGCTTTATGGAAAGTTAGGTATAACGACTTAAGGAAGATAGAAGGAACATTTTACTTATTTGTTTATGAAAGTCTTGTATTGATTTACGGAAAGTGTAGTAAGATGGTTTGATAAGTAAACATGTTATGATGCTACGTGTGTTAGTGTCTTGTGATGTTATGTAAGGGGTTATTCTTGTTGTGCTTACGTTGTTAAGCGTTAAGCGTTATCTTGTTATTATATCACATACCCGCGACTTGTTATGATCCGAGGACTTGCCACCGATGCGAGGAATACCTCATTCGATGCGTGTGACTATGATTCGAGAATACCTCATGCGATGCGTGTGACCATGCGGGCTGCGGGAGTTCGGGATGATCACTCGGTGTGTTACCCGTCGAGGTATACCTCATGCGCGTGCGTGTGACTATGATTCGAGAATACCGCGTGCGATGTGTGACTATGCGGTGCGGGAGTCGAAGGATGCCGGGTTAGCTGCCCCGATGCGAGGAATACCACGCGTGCAGTGCGTGTGACTATGCGTCTGCGGGAGTTCCAGGATTAGGCACGCATAATGATACTATGGGCGATTGGCCTTGCTTCGATCATTAGCGGCCTAGAAAAGACCAGTTACGTTATATCTATTTTGCTCTTGTTTATGCTGTGGCACTATGTGCAGTTAAATTGGTTGTTCGTACGTATTTGTAATTGGTTTTAAAATGTTATGATTTGATTTCAGTACTTTACAGTTTCACATACTTGGTACATGTTGTCTTGACCTCTTGAGGCTGCGTTAAATCGCAGGTAGAGGTACACCAGTCGTCGATCCTCGCTCTTAGGATCACAGTTCAGCGTTTTGGGAAGCTCCGTTTCTCCGGAGGCTTATCTTTGGTATAGTCCCCTGTCGTTGTAGGTACTTACATTCAGGGGTATGGCGGGGCCCTGTCCCGTCATTGTTGTTATAACATTCGTAGAGGTCTGTAGTACTGTTGTGGGCAGAGTTTGTAAAAGGGATGTAACTGTTCGGGTTCAAGTTTTATTATATATTCAGAAAGGTAACCGTTTTGGTTAGCCTGTTTTCTTATTTCATTATTGTATATCTTGTTTCATGTGTATGTTTTTATTTCCGCTGATTTTCTCTGATGTTGTATCACTAGGGTGCCCGGGGTAAGACACCAGTCGCGGTCCCGGGGTCGGGTCGTGACAAAAGTGGTATCAGAGCAGTTAATCCTCGGAAAGTGTCTACAGACCGTATCTAGTAGAGTCTTGATTATCGTTGTGTTGTGCACCACACCTATAATCAGGAGGCTGCAGGATATTTAGGATTGGTTTCCATTCTTCTCACTCTGAGATCGTGCCTTAGAGCTGTGTTATAAGTTGGACTCCCTCTGACGTATTCTTTTCACCCGTTGTGCCTCTGCGCAAGGCAACCAGAGCCCGAAGCAAAGCGGCGAGGAGAGGCTGCGAGTAGAAACGAGAGGGTTACGAGGCACGGCCCGGTCATTATCCGGAGACAGCGCTTCATTCGGGAGTTCTGCGGCCGCTAGCCCGAGAGAGTTTAGAGCGTGCGCGAGCTCACGAGACCACGATACGTGAGCCTCTAGTCCCACGGCCGAGAGCAGAGGATAGGAGTTGCAAGGAGATGGCGATTACTAGCTAGTCGGTGGCTGGGAATGAGGACAGACGAGAGTCGGAGGTTCCGGTAGTACCAGTAGTTCACCCTAGATCCGATAGTTGAGATTTCGGGACTTCTTGAGTTGCAGTCCACCCGAGTTCTATGGATCGGGAACTGAGGAAGATCCTCAGGAGTTTATTCGACAGTTACAGCGGATCATGAGAATGATCAAGGCTTCGGAGACACAGTCGGTGGTCTTAGGTTCGCATCGGCTGCATGGTACTGCAGTCGACCGGTTTGATTCATGGGAACTATCCCGGGGGAAGCATGCGCCTCCAGCTGGTTGGGACGAGTTCTCAGAGGCATTTCTTACACACTTCTTGCCCTCGCAGATGAGGAGAGCTCGGGCAGTTAGGTTTATGATGTTGAGGTAGAACTGGCGGACGGTTCGGGAATACAGTATAGAGTTTGACTTATTGGCTCGTTATGTCCCCGCGTTAGTGGCAGACATGGAGGATAGAGTGCACTGATATGTCACAGTACATGACGATTTTCTAGCAGAGAGTGGTACAAGAGTAGCTCTTCAGTCAGACATGGACATTGCCGCGTCTGAGCTTACGCGCGTGACGAGAACGTGGAGATCGACGGATTAACCAAGATCGCGAGAAGAGGCGAACAACAGGTCCTTTGGTAACTTTCGAGGCGGACCTTCTCGGCCAGGTGGTTATGCGCCTCCACGATCGCGAGTTGGTCAAAGCTCGTGGCTTCTGGTTCACAGATTTACATAGGTTCTAGCCAGCCGGGTTCAGTTTTTCCTCAGTGTTCACGATGTGGTAGACGTCATCCCGAGGAAATGTCGTCTTTTTACTGGTGCTTGTTTTACCAGCGGCCGTCAGGGCCATGTGGGGAGAGAATGTCCTAGTAGGAGGGATACAACTCGGACGACTTAGCATACCAAGTCGATTCAATTGATGGTTCGAGAGGAAGGGGTGTTAGCAAGAGGAGGCCACCCCCACCTCGGTATGGCCATTGTGGTAGGTGTTCTTATGGGGAGTGTCGTACTACTTAGATAACTTGTTAGGCTTGCGGCCAGCAGGGCCATTTTGCGAGAAATTGTCCGACCAGAGGTGGCGCGGATGTTACGACTCAGCCTTCGGGATCAGTGGCTGGTTCATCACCTTCTGTAGTTATGCGCCCATGAGCGAGGATTTGATTAGGCGGCAAAGGGAAAGTGAGCGAAAGATTCTGAGAGATATCTTCAGCCTTAAGAGACTTGTTTAGGTCGTTATGGTAGATACATGTGGAGTGCTATGTTCGGTTAGCATTGTGTAAGTTGTGATTAGAAAACATGGGTAGTTGAAAAGGGTAAGTCTGGGGACGAGAAAATGGGGAGCCTTAGAATTTATAACAGTTGGGACCTTGGATGCAGCCGTCCGAGTGGATGTTACGGTTGGTCCTTGTCGAAGTACTTGGTATGCGTGATATATATTGTGGGATAATTCCATGGGTAGTGTGAGATGGAAGTGGTAGCTTTCATGACGTGAATCGTAAGATTGTTCGGATCGGGAACGAGTTTAGTCTGAAGTGGGTCGGGTTGAGGCCATATCGCGAGTCAACCCGCGGCCAAATGTGGTGGGTCGGTTTGAGGTAGTCCGCTAGATGATAAGGTCACGAGGTGTTAAGCCCAAGTTAGGTAACCATCGTCGAGTTCGTGGATGCGTTCGACGATGGTAGGGCGATGAGATCAGCCCATCTTGTCTTTCGATTAGGGATTTACTCGGCGGAGGTTATGCGAGATGTTATCGGGAAGGTTGTAAAGTGCAGGGTTCCTACTTTTATTTTATGGCGACGGTAGAGCCCGGTTATGGCTATTTCTTTTTGTGAGGTTTTACCAGCGGGTTAGGAACTTCAGTGAGTCTCGATGTGCATTCACCCCGGGGCAAATGACAACCACGTTTTATTCGCACATTTGAGGATAGGTTACGCGGTGTTTTGATTTCGAGGGTAGTGTAAGGATTATTTGCCTCTTGTTGAGTGAGTATTAAAATAGCTACCATTTGATATTCGGATGTCGCCTTATGAAGCCTTGTATGGCGGAAGTGTAGGTTCTTGGTCGATTGGTTCGAGGTTGGCAAGGTTCAGATAGTTGGTCCATACTTGTTTCAGCAGGATGAGGATAGGGTGAAGCTTATCCAGAAGAGGTTATTAGCAGCTCAGAGTCAACAGAATTCGTGTGGACGGTCGGCGTCAACGCTTGGAGTTCAGGTTGACGGTGGGTCTTCTTGAAGGTACCACCCCGGAAGGGTGTGACGAGATTTGGAAAGAAGGGGAAACTTAGCCCGAGGTACTTTGGGCCTTTTCAGATCGTTTGTAGAATAGGCCAGGTTGCCTATAAGTTAGCACTGCCGTCCGACTTAGGAGACAGTACGTCCGGTCTCCCAGGTTGCTATGTTTCGAAAGAGTATCGGAGATTCATCCAGAGTGTTCCCAGTTAATGATGACCAAGTTAGAGATAGTAACCCCGAGATTTTGGAAAATGAAGCAATGACAGAAATGTGGTACGTATAGTAGGAAGAGTTCGAGTGTACGAGGAAGGTACGACGAGTAAGAAAAGAGGCTAAGAAGTGAAGAAAGTATCCTTTAGACCATGGGTGGAGCTAATGGTATTGATATACGCTTTAGAGATGATTCTTCGTTGGCTTGGATGTGCGTTTTTGCGAGTATGTTGTATTATGGCCATGTGTGGCATAAATGGTTTCGTAAGCATAGTAGGGAAGACTATACCGGCACAAGTGTGCTTGGAGACTTAGAAGGAACATTCGGGACGAATGTTTCTAAGGGGGGAAGAATGTTACACCCCGTAGTTCCAGAGTATGTATACGAGGACGTACGTTCGAGAATACGACATTTAAATTGGAAAGGAAGAAAGATGTGATTTTTCGACGGAAAAGTTTCGGATTTTGTGAAGGAAAAATGTTCGTTAAAGGAATTGGATTCCCAGTTTGGTATTTGGACTTTTGGAATATTTGAGAATTATGAAATTTTATTTGAAATTGGTCACGTGGGCCCACGGAAAAATTCTGGTTTTGTGGGCCCACTTTATTTTCGGATTTTTGGCATTACGGATATTTTGGAAGATGAAATATTTTGGGCAGTAGAGGCGACACGTGTCACCCCGTGTGGCCATGTTGGCGATTGGAGAAATCTGAAGTGGGACGTTTTTTAGGTGGACAAGTGGCCCATTTTTGTGGTGGCCACTTGTCCCATTTTTGTGGTGAACAAATGGTTGGCCAACTACCCACACACATGTACCCAATCTTCACCATCCACTTGCCTAGATCTTGGCCATTGTTTTCCCTATAAATGTCACGACCCGATCCCGGGCCCGTGACTGGTGCCTTACCCCGGGCACCCTAGTGATACAACATCAGAGAAAAACCAGCGGAAATAAAACATACAGATATGAAACAAGAGATATGATAATAAAGAAGACCAACCAAAATGGTTGCCTTCTTGCATATATACAGAAATTGAACAGTTACATCCTTTACAACCCTGCCCACAACAGTACTACAGACCTCTAAGAATGTAACAACTATGACGGACGGGTTCGCCATACCACGAATGTACAAGAACCTACAACTCGTGGAAACATACAAAAGATAAGCCTCGGAGAAACGGAGCTTCCCAATACCATGAACTGTGATCCTATGAGCGAGGATCAACAACGATGTACCTCACTGCGGCGTGACGCGGCCCGAAGGAGTCGATCTGACAGTACAGTATGTGAAAGCGGAAATCATGAACGAAATCATAACGATCTAAAATAAAGCAGAGACATGTATGATAACAAAACTACGATTCACAACATAAGCGATCATGTCAAGTCGTGACTCACGCCTCAAAGTCATCGCCGTACGTGGAACTCCTTCCTCACTGCCGGCAGTCTAGGTATAAATCGTATGATACGTATAACATGTCTCGGCCCATCTCATGGACTCGGTGTCGGATCGTATGGAATACATTCCCGGCCCATCTCATGGACTCGGTGTCGGATCGTATGGAATACATTCCCGGCCCATCTCATGGACTCAGTGTCGGATCGTATGGAATACATTCCCGGCTCATCTCATGGACTCGGTATAGAATCGTGTGGAATACATTCCCGGTCCATGCCATGGACTCGGTATAGAATCGAGTGGAATACATTCCCGGTCCATCCCATGGACTCGGTATAGAATCGGGTGGAATACATTCCCGGTCCATCCCATGGACTCGGTATAGAATCGGGTGGAATACATTCCCGGTTCATCCCATGGACTCGATATAAAATCGGGTGGAATACATTCCCGGTCCATCCCATGGACTCGGTATAGAATCGGGTGGAATACATTCCCGGTCCATCCCATGGACTCGGTATAGAATCGGGTGGAATACATTCCCGGTCCATCCCATGGACTCGGTATAGAATCGGGTGGAATACATTCCCGGTCCATCCACGTGGACTCGGTATAGAATCGGGTGGAATACATTCCCGGTCCATCCCATGGACTCGGTATAGAATCGGGTGGAATACATTCCCGGTCCATCCCATGGACTCGGTATAGAATCGGCCATAACATTTAAACGCTCTTTTAAGACAGATTAAGATAATACCATGCTTTCCTTTTAAATCAAACTAAGGAAATATCATGCCCTCCTTTTTAAACCAAAACACTTTCCTTTTTAAAATCAAGTAACAACATTCTTTTCCAAAAGTTCAAGTTGCCTAATTTCAAATACTCAAGTCTTTTAGTTTCGAAAGATTTCATAGTTCATAGTCTTAATCAAATAAAGTAATCTCTTTTTAAAACAATTGAGTAACGTATGCCTTATGAGTGAGTAGGTTATTCTTGTTTATAACAATCTTATTAAAGCAGCCATGATCTAGAAAATGTAATACAATTTTGTCTTATCTTAGCTTCTATGCAGATGGAGGTTTCTACTGGTTTTAATATAATTAATTAGTCAATACATTTTCCTTTATTAACGCTGCAGTGATTTGTTCGATAATTATTCTCATTTCCGAAATCAGTAAAACATTATTCTTTAAAAACCAAGTACTCATTACTCGCGAATGAGGTTTTACAACTTTTTAACAAAATTCATATCAAATCAATTAAGTCAAGTCTCTTAACTTCTAAAATCAATAAACCATTCTTTTACCTACATAAAGTCGTTATAACTAACTTCCCATAAAGCTATTATAACACCTTATGTTTTAAACCAACCAAATTCATTTAGAACATGTACGTCTACCGTACTACATAGTTTACAAAACATCATGCTAGAAAGGATAGGAAGAGGTTCACATACCTCGCGACGATTATCGACAATTAGCAAAATGCTCCAAGTACTACAACCTTGCTAGCCTTTTCCACCCTTCAAGTAGAATACACTACTCGTAGTACTTCCACCTATAATGGCCATAAAACGTCTATCAACTCATAGATCTCTTCGTAGAATATTCTACAGAAAATTCGGCAGCACCTCCCCTCCCCCCCCTCCCGTAACCACATAAATCTCCTCCTCTACTCAGGCCCGCTACCAGGCCAACAACTCCTAGGGGATTACACGTCTAACCGGACGTGTACAATTTGTCTCACAATGCTACAAGTCTACTGTAAATACAGTCCTATGTAATTACAGTTCAATTCTCTTCTTTAATATCCTTCTAGTATCTTCTACTCAAATCTAAACTACTATTATATGTAATTTCCAATTACAATAGAAGGACAAGATTATTTACCTCGATAAGCCCAAAATTATCCAAGTTAAAATGTCGATCCTGAACAACGTTTAGCTCCAATTCCTTATGCTCCAACCCGCTCCAAGCAACCCTTAGAAGTTTCTAAACCACTTCTTTTAACACTTCAACTCCAAAAAGTGAACAACACTTAGGCTCTAAATGTGGCAACTCTCGCCCAAGGGGTAATTTAGGGGCTAGAGGTGTGAAATCTTTTCTAACTCTTGGCTACTAATCTTCCTAATACACTAAGGAAGAACACTTAAGAGGTTAAGAATTTTTGGACAAAGTTTGGTTAAGGGGGAGGGAGTATTTCAAGCTTGGAAATCTCAAGTGTGGATGAAAAATAAGTCTTGCATTCATAGGGTATTTATAGAGGAATCAAGGGCCAAGATTAAAGTAAGTGTGTGGTCAAGATTGGGCCATGTGTGTGTGGGTCCCACTTATCCATCTACTACACAAAATATCTTCAAGACTTTGACCAAATGTTTTAAGCCTTTAAAACATGAAAAACGTGCAAGGCCATTCTTGCCCACCAATTCGCCCAACATTTCCACCTAGGGGTGACACATGTCGCCCTCCTATTGGTCCAAAATATTTCATCTTCCGAAAATATCCGTAATGCCAAAAATCCGAAAATAAAGTGGGCCCCACAAAACCGTAAATTCTCCCGTGGGCCCCACGTGACCAACTCCGGAAAATAAAATTCCATAATTCTCAAATATTCCAAAAAGTCTGAATACCAAAATATGGGAATCCAATTCCCATTAACGAACCCTTTTTTTTCCACAAAAGCCGGAAACTTTTTCGTTAAAAAAAATCACATCTTTCTTCCTTTCCAATTTTTGTGTCATATTTTCGTATGTACGTCCTCACATACATACCCTGGAACTACAGGGTATAACATTCTTCCCCCCTTAGAAACATTCGTCCCGAATGTTCCTTCTAAGTCTCCAAACATACCTGTGCCGGTATAGTCTTCCCTACTATACTTACAAAACCACTTATGCCACACCTGGCCATAGTATAACAAACGCGCAACAACTCTCATCCGAGCTAACGAGGAATCACCCCTAACGTGTATAACAACACAAAAAGCTTCCACCCATGGTCTAAAGGATACTCCCTTCGCATCTTCACTTCACTACAAAATGACCTCCTTTATTCTGTTAACACACGTTCACTTCTTTCCTTACTCGTCGTACCCTTCTCGTACACCCGAACTCTCTCTAGTATACGTACCATACTCCAGCCATCGCTTCAGTTTCCAAAATCCTTGGAGTCGCTACCTCCAAACTTGGTCATCTTACTAGCCTCAAATTCCTTTAAGGCCATTCCCGGTCTTCATGGTCCGATTCTGGTCGAACATATCCACGAACTCTTACGATGGTTACCTAAACCTGGGCTTAGCACCCTCGTGACCCTACCACCTGGCGGGACCACCTCGAACTGACCCCACCTCATGTCGGGCTACGGGTTGACCCGCGAATGGTCCTCAACCCGACCCATAATCGCGCCAAACTCTTGTTCCCCGATCCGGAACAATCTTACTAATTCACATCATGAAAGCTACCACTTCCATCTCACACTTTCCATGCCCCCATACTTATCCTTTAAACTAACCATGTTTTCTAACTCACAAATAACACAACGCTATCCGTACATAGCACACAATAATAAGATCATCATATCAAGCATACTAATCTCTAGAGGGTTAAGGATATACCTGTATCTACCGCTTCAATCTAATCATAGGCCTGCCCTGCAGTGCGCATAGCTTTAGAAGGCGATGAACCAGCCATAGATCCTGAAGGCCGAGTCTCTACATCCGCGCTACCTCTGGTCGGACAATTTCTCGCAAAATGGCCCTGCTGGCCGCATGTAAAACAACCTCCCGAACCAGCACGACACTCCCCCTTATGGATTCTACCGCAACGGCCACACTGAGGTAAGGGTGGCCTCATCTGGCCAACACCACTACTCCCCCGAAAACCTGAACCCTTGGAGCCCTGACCTGCTCCGGAATACTCTGGATGCCCTGAAGACTGTGGAGGACCACTCTGTACTGGCGAAGGTGCATAACTAGTCTGCTGCTGAGGCGGTCCGCCTCGAAAGTCGCCAAAAGACCCTGCTGTTCTGGCCCTCTTCTGCTGATCTCGGTCATTCCGTCGACCTCTCCGCTCCTCACACCCAAGTGCATAAGCCTGCATGCGGGCAATGTCCATGCCCGGCTGAAGAGCTACACCCGAACAAGCCTCTGCCAAGTAGTCATCGAGCCCGGTGACGTAGCGGTGCACTCTGTCCTCCATGTCGGCTACTAACGCGGGGACGTACCGAGCTAATGAGTCAAACTCTACATTGTACTCCCGAGCCGTCGCCGGTGCCTCAACGTCAAAAATCTGTCGGCGAGCCCTTCTCATCCGCGAGGCAAGAAATGTGCAACAAATGCCCTCGAGAACTCGTCCCATACGGTGGAAGTGCATACTCTCCCGACGACTCACGAATCAAACCCGATCGGCAGATCACGCAGCCGATGCGAACCTAAGACCACCGACTCGGTCTCCAAGCCTTGATCACTCTCGCGATCCGTAGAATCGCTTGATGAACTCCTGCGGATCATCCTCGTGCCTCGACCGTAGAACTCGCGGGCTACAACTCGTAAAGTCCGTAGCCTCAAACTATCCGATCTTGGGTGAACCATGGGTACCATCGAACTGGGCTGCTGCGTCGGCCTATCCTCGTTCGCCACGATCCCGGCGATCGGGCCATCTCCTGCACCCGTCTCTGCTCCGGTACGTGGGGTGAGGCGCAGTCTTGTGGTCTCGCAGCCCACCGTTGCGGCTCTAAACTCTTTGGGGCGGTGGCGTCGCAAAACTCGCCGTCAAGCACTATCACAGTCTTGGCCAGGGCTGCGCCTCGTACTCCTCGTGTCCTACTAGCGCCTCCTGTTGCCTTGCCATACGGGCGGGTTGCACTGCGTGGGGCATAGCGGTAAAAAGGAAATACATCGTAGGGTCCAACTTATAACACGCCTCTAAGGCACGATCTCGAGTGAGAAGAATGGAAACCAAATCCTAAATATCCTGCGACCTCACGATTATAGGCGTGGTGCAACACGCCGATAATCAAGACTTACTAGATACGGTGCAGAGACACTTTCCGAGGATTAATCGCTCGATACCACTTTGTCATGACCCGATCCGGGCCCGTGGATCGTGTCTTACCGGGCACCTAGTGATACAACATCGAGAGAAAAACGGCGGAAATAAAACATACGAATATGAAACAAGAGATATGATAATAAACAAAGCAACCAAACGGTTTCCTTCTTGCATATATACGAAATTGAGCGATTACATCCTTTACAACCGCCACAACGGTACACACCTCTAAGAATGTAACAACAACTATGACGGGACGGGCCGCCATACCACGAATGTACAAGAACCTACAACTCGAAACATACAAAGATAAGCCTCGGAGAAACGGAGCTTCCAATACGCTGGCGTGATCCTATGGCGAGGATCAACAACCGATGTACCTCTACTGCGGCATGAATGCGGCCCCGAAGGAGGTCTGGCAATTACCAGTATGTGAAACGAAAATCAGAACGAAATCATAACATCTAAAATAAAGCAGAGACATGTATGATAACAAAACTACAAGACACAACATAAAAGCAATCATGTCAAGTCGTGACTCACGCCCTCAAAGTCATCACTCGTACGTGGAACTCCTTCCTCACCGCGATCTAGGTATAAATCGTGTGATACGTATAACATATCTCGGCCCATCTCATGGACTCGATGTCGGATCGTAGGGAATACATTCCCGGCCCATCTCATGGACTCGGTGTCGGATCGTATGGAATACATTCCCGGCCCATCTCATGGACTCGGTATAGAATCGTGTGGAATACATTCCCGGTCCATCCCATGGACTCGGTATAGAATCGGGTGGAATACATTCCCGGTCCATCCGTGGACTCGGTATAGAATCGGTGGAATACATTCTGGTCCATCCACGTGGACTCGGTATAGAATCGGGTGGAATACATTCCCGGTCCATCCCATGGACTCGGTATAGAATCGGGTGGAATACATTCCCGGTCCATCCCATGGACTCGGTATAGAATCGGGTGGAATACATTCCCGCTCCATCCCATGGACTCGGTATAGAATCGGGTGGAATACATTCGGTCCATCCCATGGACTCGGTATAGAATCGGGTGGAATACATTCCGGTCCATCCCATGGACTCGGTATAGAATCGGGTGGAATACATTCCCGGTCCATCCCACGGACTCGGTATAGAATCGGGTGGAATACATTCCCGGTCCATCCCATGGACTCGGTATAGAATCGGGTGGAATACATTCCCGGTCCATCCCATGGACTCGGTATAGAATCGGGTGGAATACATTCCCGGTCCATCCCATGGACTCGGTATAGAATCGGCCATAACATTTAAACGCTCTTTTAAGACAGATTAAGATAATACCATGCTTTCCTTTTAAATCAAACTAAGGAAATATCATGCCCTCCTTTTTAAACCAAAACACTTTCCTTTTTAAAATCAAGTAACAACATTCTTTTCCAAAAGTTCAAGTTGCCTAATTTCAAATACTCAAGTCTTTTAGTTTCGAAAGATTTCATAGTTCATAGTCTTAATCAAATAACGTAATCTCTTTTTAAAACAATTGAGTAACGTATGCCTTATGAGTGAGTAGGTTCTTGTTTATAACAATCTTATTAAAGCAGCCATGATCTAGAAAATGTAATACAATTTTGTCTTATCTTAGCTTCTATGAAGATGGAGGTTTCTACTGGTTTTAATATAATTAATTAGTCAATACATTTTCCTTTATTAACGCTGCAGTGATTTGTTCGATAATTATTCTCATTTCCGAAATCAGTAAAACATTATTCTTTAAAAACCAAGTACTCATTACTCGCGAATGAGGTTTTACAACTTTTTAACAAAATTCATATCAAGTCAATTAAGTCAAGTCTCTTAACTTCTAAAATCAATAAACCATTCTTTTACCTACATAAAGTCGTTATAACTAACTTCCCACAAAGCTATTATAACACCTTATGTTTTAAACCAACCAAATTCATTTAGCACATGTACGTCTACCGTACTACATAGTTTACAAAACATCATGCTAGAAAGGATAGGAAGAGGTTCACATACCTCGCGACGATTATCGACAATTAGCATAATGCTCCAAGTACTACAACCTTGCTAGCCTTTTCCACCCTTCAAGTAGAATACGCTACTCGTAGTACTTCCACCTATAATGGCCATAAAACGTCTATCAACTCATAGATCTCTTCGTAGAATATTCTACGTAAAATTCAAAGACCCCCAGTAACCTCATAAATCTCCTCCTCTACTCAGGCCCGCTACCAGGCCAACAACTCCCAGAGGATTACACGTCTAACCGGACGTGTACAATTTGTCTCACAATGGTACAAGTTTACTGTAAATACAGTCCTATGTAATTACAGTTCAATTCTCTTCTTTAATATCCTTCTAGTATTGTCACGCCCAATCGGCCTGGATCGTGCCTTACCCTGCACCCTAGTGATACAACATCGAGAAAATCAGCGGAACATACAACATGAACATGAAATAAGAGATAATATAAATAAACCGCCAACCAAAATAGCTTGCCTCAGATATACATAAAAACCCGAACAATTATCCTTTTACAAACCCCGCCACAACAAAGGCATGCACTTAAGAGAGAATAACAACCTATGACGGACAGGGCCTCGCCATACCCCGAATGTACAAGAACCTACAACTCAGTGGAAACCTACCAAAGATAAGCCTCCAAGGAACGAGCTTCCCAAAACGCCAAACGTGATCCTACAAGCGGATCGACAGCCAATGTACTTCTACCGCGGCATGAACGCACTCAAGGAGGTCAAGATAACAGTACTAAGTATGTGAAATCAGAATATCGCAGCTTAAATCATAACAGTCTATATAAAGCAGGAGACATGTATGATAACCAAAATACAGTACGCAACATAAAAGCAGTCAAGTCAGGGACTCACGCCCTCAAAGTCACCACTCAAATATAACTATGGGTCTCACGCCCACCACATCCATCATGTTCGCATCATGGCCACATGCCCCGAATCTCAGACGGTGTAGACATGTCCATGATGCAACACATAACAAGGCCGCATGGCCACATGCCCCGGACATCGTGACGGTATACATGTCCATGTTACCTCAATAACAATATACTGGGTGGTCAACTCTGCCGCATGGCCACATGCCCCCGGAATACTGCATCGGTGTAGACACGTCCATGTTGCAGTAATAACCATATATCGGGTAATCAACCCGGCCGCATGGCCGCATGCCCCTGAATCAAGGCGTTGTAGACAAGTCCATGTGACATCAAAAACAAGACAGAAATCAAAATGGAAACATACCCGAGGAATTCACCATCACTGCCAGCACGTCCAAGTAAGTTCTCAACAAGTCAACCTACTTCATCGAGACGTGGTAACACAGAAATACCACACTTGCACAACAAAGGCTATCATCACAAGCATAGGCAAGTTTCACAACAACAAGCATAGGCAAGTTTCACAACAACAAGCATAGGCAAGTTTCACACAACTCAAAGTACTTTCATTTCATGCCAAAGTCCGGGTTTTCAACCCCAAGATACTACATACGTTAAGTTCTTTTAAAAGAGATCCATTACTTTTATAAACGTCACCCGATACCCGTAGTATTAGAATGACCAACCCACATTCCTTTTCAAAATTAAGTAACAACATTCTTTTCCTAAGTTCCAGTTTGCCTAGTTTCAATTACTCAAGCTTCTCATTTTCAAATGGTTTCATAGTTCCCAAACTTAATCACTTGATTCCTTTTTAGAACAATTGAGTAATATATGTCTCACGCGTGAGTAGATTATTCTTGTTTACAACATTCTTATTACAAACCATGATCTAGAAAATGTAATATCATTTTGTCTCATCTTAGTTTCTATGCGGATGGAGGTTTCTACCGGTTTTAATACGATACATCATTATTCAATACATTTTCCTTTATTAACGCCGCAGTGTCCTGTCGATACACATTCTGATTTCCAAAATCAAGAAACATTATCCCTTTAAATAAAACCAAGTACTCATTACTCACGAATGAGGTTTCACACAAACATTCACATTAAAACAAATAAGTTAAGTCTCTTATCTCATAAGATCAAGTCTCTTAACTTCTAACATCAAGAAACCATTTTCTTTACCTTTCTTAAGACATTATACCTAACTCCCATAAAGCTAGTATAACTCTTTTAAAACCTTTAAAACCAAGTGTTACTCTCCTTCAAAACGATTTATAAATCTTTTGAAATACATCAAGTTCTTTATTATAACTAGCCAGTTATAATTCACATCAGTTACCTTTTAAAACCACAAAGTATTTTCTTACCTACATAAAGCTGTTATAACCAACTTCCCATAAAGCCGTTATAACATTTTATGTTTTACAACAATCAAATACAATTAACACATGTACGTCTACCGTACTACATAGTTCACACATATCATGCTAGAAGAGATAGGAAGAGGTTCACATACCTCGCGACGATTTAACGACAATAAGCAAAATGCTCCAAGTACTACAACCTTGCTAGCCCTTTCCACTCCTCGAGTAGAATACGCTACTCTTAGTACTTTCACCTATAAAGGTCACAAACGTCTATTAACCCCAAAACACAAGTTTCTATATTTCTACAGAAAATTCGGCAGCACCTCCCCCCCCCGCAACAGCGTAAATCTCCTCCTCTATCGAGGCCGGCTACCAAGCCAACCAGGGGGGGGGGTTTACACGTCTAACCGGACGCGTACAATTCTACTACACAGTACACAAGTCTACTGTAATACAGTCCTATGTAATTACAGTTCAGTTCAGTAATCTTCAGGCTTAAGTCAAAAGACATTGCCAACTAACTACGTTCAGTACTATATATAGTATACTTCAACTATATAATCAACAACATGCAATTTCCAATCACAATAGAAGGACAGTAGTGTTTACCTCGATAAGCCCAAAATTATCCAAGTATAAAGTCGATCCTGAGCAACGCTTAGCTCCTACTCCGAGTACTCCAATCCGCTCCAAACAACCCTTAGAAGTTCTAACCAACTTCTACTCCAAAACTTCAACCAACAATGAAGATTTCCTTAGGGTTTCGGTTTGAGACTAAAAAGGACAAAAGGTAGTATTTCCGGACTCTACGTATAGAGGTATCTTTGGAAAACTACAAGGTATAAGGCTAAGGTATTTTGGGCATTATAACAATACTTGGAGGAGTATTTCAATACCACAAAGGGGGGTACCACACGAGAACAACACCCTAAGGAGGGGGTTCTCGCCAAGGCTCTCAAAGGGAGGGTTTCGCCAAAGGCCAATTTCAAGGGGAGAGGCTCGTGGACGAGAGTCAACAAGAGGGAGGGGAGGGGTTTCTCAAGACTTAGGCAAGTGAAGAGTGGATGAAGAAGTCTTCAAAGAGAGGGGGGTATTTATAGCAAAACCAAAGGCCAACCAATGGCCAAGATCTAGCCAAGTGCAAGGCAAGTGTAAGGCCAAGATCAAGCCAAGTGCACCCACAAAACACTCCACAAAACAAGCCACAAAGCAAGGCACAAAAGAGGGAGCCAATCGGCCAAGGCCAACCAAGGCTCTTGGACGCCCAAATCGTCCAAGCCAACCTATTTGCTTCCAATGCAGGGTGACACATGTCACCCTCCCGTTGGTCCAAGATGTTTCGCCTCTCGGAAAAATCCGCAAAAATTATAAATGACATAGCCGAATTTTCCTACGAAAGCCGTGGAAACGCTTTCACGAAACGACTCTAATCGCACTGTGCCCAAATTCGAATCCAATGCCTAACTTAAGGCTCAAATTTCGTACGTACGTCCATACGTACATACTCTGGAAATACGGGGTATAACATTCTTCCCCCCTTAGAAACATTCGTCCCGAATGTTCCTTCTAGGTCTCAAAACAAACAAAGCGAGATAGTCTTCACCGCTATACTACGAAACGATCATGCCACACCGCCACAAAACACACGTTTCTACTCCCTTTCTCGTAGTACTCGCCTCGAACACTCGAACTCGCTCTAGTATCCGTATCACACTTCACAACGCTCGCTTCCAACCCTTGGAATCACCACCTCCAAACTTGGTCATCTCACTAATCTCGATTTCCCCTAAGGCCATTCCCGGCCTTCACGAACTGATTCTGGTCGAACGTACCCACGAACTCATACGATGGTCATCTAAACTTGGGCCTAGCACCCTCGTGACCCTGCCACCTGGAGGGACCACCCAGAGCTGACCCTTCCTCGAAACTGGACACGGGTTGGCCCGCAACATGGCCCCAACCCGACCCACCGTAGCGCCAACTTCCGCTCCTCGACACGGAACACATCATGGAAGCTACCACCTCCATCTCACACTAACCAGATTTTTAAATCACACTATAGCACAAAGCTATCCGAACATAACACTTAACACATCATTAACATCAATACATACAAGCATCTACAGGGTTAAGGATATACCTGAAACTAGGCGGTTCAAGGACCGCTAAAACTGGGAACTTCCACCGCGACCTCTACCGTGGCCCGCAGAATCGCTTCTAGTAGTTCAGGCTATCCTACCACGCTACCCGGTCTGACAGTCTTCGTCATATGGCCCTGCTGGCCGCAAGAATAACAAGCTCCTCGTACTACGACACTCCCGAAATGCGGTCTACCACATCGACCACACCGAGGTAGGGGTGATCGACTGACAACACCCTACTCCCGAACATTCAAACTCAGGAGCCCCGACCGCTCCCGAATATCCTGGGGTCCCGGCGTCGCGAGGACCACTGCAATGGCGAGGTACATAACTAGTCTGGCCGAGGCGGTCCGCCTCGAAGTCGCCAAAATATCCGCCTTGGCCTTCTTCTCGAAAGCCGGCCTACCTGCCGATCTTCGCGCCTCGCACCCAAGTGCATGAGCTCGAATGCGGCAATGTCCATGCCCTGAAGAGAAACACCCGCACAAGACTCGCCATATAATCATCTAGCCCGTGACGTGGCGATGCACCCTATCTTCCATATCTGCAACTAGCGCAGGACATATCGAGCCAAAGAATCGAACTCGACATTGTACTCCCGACGGGCGCCTCTGCCTCGAGAATAAAAATCTGCTACCGTGCCTCCTCATCCGCGGAGGCAAGAAGTGCGTGAGAAAAGCCCCAAAACTCATCCCATACCACGGAGGTGCATGCTCTCCCGAAAGCTCCCACGAATCAAACCAATCGATCGCGGTATCACACACCGATGCGAACCGGCGTCACAGACTCGGTCTCTGAAGCCTTGATCACCCGTGATGATCCTTCAGAATCGACGGATGAACTCGCGGATCATCCTCGTGCTCGACCCATAAAACTACGGCGGGCTACAACTAAGGAAATCCCGTAGCCTCAAACTGCTCGCCTCGCGCACTACATGTGTGCTGAATCGAATCGCCTGGCCCACTTATCTCATATCGGCCACAACCTCGCCAATAATCGCCATCTCTCGTGACCCATCTCCCGCAATGCATCGTGGACCGAGGCTCGTGTATCAGAGTCTCAGCAGCCCATCGCCGCGCTCTAAACTCGCTGGTCTTGGGCGCCGCAAAACTCGTCGTCAAGCACTACCTCGTCTTCGACGCTGCGCGCTCGCACTCCTCAATCCCACTAGCGCCTCCTCCGGCTTTGCCCTTCGGGCCCCTGGTTGCCTTTCGCAGGCATAATCGTAAAACGAAACACGCCAGAGGGTCCAACTTATAACACACTCTAAGGCACGATCTCGTAATGAGAAGAATAGAAACCAATCCTAAATGTCCTATAGCCTCGATTATAGATGTGGTGCACAACACACCGATAATCAAGACTTACTAGACACGGTGCAGACACTTTCCGAGGACTAATCGCTTCGATACCACTATGTCACGCCCGAAACCGGCCCGTGGATCGTGCCTTACCCGCACCCTAGTGATACAACATCGAGAAAATCAGCGGAACATACAACATGAACATGAAATAAGAGATAATATAAATAAACCGCCAACCAAAATGCTTGCTCGTGATATACATAAAAACCCGAACAATTATCCTTTTACAAACCCCGCCACAACAAAGGCTGCACTTCTAAGAGAGAATAACAACCTATGACGACAGTGGCCCGCCATACCCCCGAATGTACAAGAACCTACAACTCGTGGAAACCTACCAAAGATAAGCCTCCAAGGAACGGAGCTTCCCAAAACGCCAAACGTGATCCTACGTCGGATCGACATCCAATGTATTTCTACCGCGGCATGAACGCAGCCCGGGCGAGGTCGATAACAGTATCAAGTATGTGAAATCAGAATATCGCAGCTTAAATCATAATCTATATAAAGCAGAGACATGTATGATAACCAAAATACAAGACGCAACATAAAAGCCAAGTCGTGACTCACGCCTCAAAGTCACCACTCAAATATAACTATGGGTCTCACGCCACCACATCCATCATGTTCGCATCATGGCCACATGCCCTGAATCGCAGACGGTAGACATGTCCATGATGCAACACACAACAAGGCCGCGTGGCCACATGCCCCGGAATCGCGACGGTGTAGATATGTCCATGTAACCTCAATAACAATATATCGGGTGGTCAACCCCGCCGCACGCCACATGCCCGGAATCGCAGACGGTGTAGACACGCCCATGTTGCGCAATAACCATATATCGGGTAATCAACCCGCCGCACGGCCGCATGCCCCGAATCATCGGCTTGTAGACATGCCCATGTGACATCAACAACAAGACAGAAATCAAAATGGAAACATACCCGTGGAATTCTCCATCACTGCCAGCACGTCCAAGTAAGTTCTCAACAAGTCAACCGGTCCTCTATCGAGAGACGTGGTAACACAGAAATACCACACTTGCACAACAAAGGCTATCATCACAAGCATAGGCAAGTTTCACAACAACAAGCATAGGCAAGTTTCACAACAACAAGCATAGGCAAGTTTCACACAACTCAAAGTACTTTCATTTCATGCCAAAGTCCGGGTTTTCAACCCCAAGATACTACATACGTTAAGTTCTTTTAAAAGAGATCCATTACTTTTATAAACGTCACCCGATACCCGTAGTATTAGAATGACCAACCCACATTCCTTTTCAAAATTAAGTAACAACATTCTTTTCCTAAGTTCCAGTTTGCCTAGTTTCAATTACTCAAGCTTCTCATTTTCAAATGGTTTCATAGTTCCCAAACTTAATCACTTGATTCCTTTTAGAACAATTGAGTAATATATGTCTCACGCGAGTAGATTATTCTTGTTTACAACATTCTTATTACAAGCCCATGATCTAGAAAATGTAATATCATTTTGTCTCATCTTAGTTTCTATGCAGATGGAGGTTTCACTGGTTTTAATACGATACATCATTATTCAATACATTTTCCTTTATTAACGCCGCAGTTGGTCCTGTCGATACACATTCTGATTTCCAAAATCAGTAAAAACATTATCCCTTTAAATAAAACCAAGTACTCATTACTCACGAATGAGGTTTCACACAAACATTCACATTAAAACAAATAAGTTAAGTCTCTTATCTCATAAGATCAAGTCTCTTAACTTCTAACATCAGTAAACCATTTTCTTTACCTTTCTTAAGACATTATACCTAACTCCCCATAAAGCTAGTATAACTCTTTTTAAAACCTTTAAAACCAAGTGTTACTCTCCTTCAAAACGATTTATAAATCTTTTGAAATACATCAAGTTCTTTATTATAACTAGCCGCTTATAATTCACATCGATTACCTTTTAAAACCACAAAGTATTTTCTTACCTACATAAAGTCATATAACCAACTTCCCATAAAGCCGTTATAACATTTTATGTTTTACAACAATCAAATACAATTAACACATGTACGTCTACCGTACTACATAGTTCACACATATCATGCTAGAAGAGATAGGAAGAGGTTCACATACCTCGCGACGATTTAACGACAATAAGCAAAATGCTCCAAGTACTACAACCTTGCTAGCCCTTTCCACTCCTCGAGTAATACGCTACTCTTAGTACTTTCACCTATAAAGGTCACAAACGTCTATTAACCCCAAAACACAAGTTTCTATATTTCACAGAAAATTCGCAAAGACTTCGCAACAACAGAAATCTCCTCCTCTATCGAGGCCGCTACCAAGCCAACCGTGGGGTTTACACGTCTAACCGGACGCGTACAATTCTACTACACAAGACACAAGTTCATCAGAATACACCCTATGTAATTACATTCGATTCGAGAATCTTGAGCTTAAGTCAAAAGACATTGCCAACTAACTACGTTCAGTACTATATATAGTATACTTCAACTATATAATCAACAACATGCAATTTCCAATCATAATAGAAGGACAGTAGTGCTTACCTCGATAAGCCCAAAATTATCCAAGTATAAAGTCGATCCTGAGCAACGCTTAGCTCCTACTCCGAGTACTCCAATCCGCTCCAAACAACCCTTAGAAGTTCTAACCAACTTCTACTCCAAAACTACAACCAACAATGAAGATTTCCTTAGGGTTTCGGTTTGAGACTAAAAAGGACAAAAGGTAGTATTTCCGGACTCTACGTATAGAGGTATCTTTGGAAAACTACAAGGTATAAGGCTAAGGTATTTTGGGCATTATAACAATACTTGGAGGAGTATTTCAATACCACAAAGGGGGGTACCACACGAGAACAACACCCTAAGGAGTGGGGTTCTCGCCAAGGCTCTCAAAGGGGAGGGTTTCGCCAAAGGCCAATTTCTGCTGGGAGAGGGCTCTTGGCCGAGAGTCAACAAGAGGGAGGGGAGGGGTTTCTCAAGACTTAGGCAAGTGAAGAGTGGATGAAGAAGTCTTCAAAGAGAGGGGGGTATTTATAGCAAAACCAAAGGCCAACCAATGGCCAAGATCTAGCCAAGTGCAAGGCAAGTGTAAGGCCAAGATCAAGCCAAGTGCACCCACAAAACACTCCACAAAACACTCCACAAAACAAGCCACAAAGCAAGGCACAAAAGAGGGAGCCAATCGCCAAGGCCAACCAAGGCTCGACGCCCAAATCGTCCAAGCCAACCTATGTGCTTCCAATGTGAGGGTGACACATGTCACCACCCGTTGGTCCAAGATGTTTCGTCTCTCGGAAAAATCCGCAAAAATTATAAATGACATAGCCGGAATTTTCCCTACGAAAGTGGGAAACGCTTTCGTCGAAACGACTCTAATCGGCACTTGTGCCCAAATTCGAATCCAATGCCTAACTTAAGGCTCAAATTTCGTACGTACGTCCATACGTACATACTCTGGAAATACGGGGTATAACAAGTATCTTCTACTCAAATCTAAACTACTATTATATGTAATTTCCAATTACAATAGAAGGACAAGATTATTTACCTCGATAAGCCCAAAATTATCCAAGTTAAAATGTCAATCCTGAACAACGTTTAGCTCCAATTCCTTACGCTCCAACCCGCTCCAAGCAACCCTTAGAAGTTTCTAAACCACTTCTTTTAACACTTCAACTCCAAAAAGTGAAGAACACTTAGGCTCTAAATGTGGCAACTCTCGACCAAGGGGTAATTTAGGGGCTAGAGGTGTGAAATCTTTTCTAACTCTTGGCTACTAATCTTCCTAATACACTAAGGAAGAACACTTAAGAGGTTAAGAATTTTTGGACAAAGTTTGGTTAAGGGGGAGGCTCAATGGACGAGAACAATAACAAGGGGAAGGAGTATTTCAAGCTTGGAAATCTCAAGTGTGGATGAAAAATAAGTCTTGCATTCATAGGGTATTTATAGAGGAATCAAGGGCCAAGATTAAAGCAAGTGTGTGGTCAAGATTGGGCCATGTGTGTGTGGGTCCCACTTATCCATCTACTACACAAAATATCTTCAAGACTTTGACCAAATGTTTTAAGCCTTTAAAACATGAAAAATGTGCAAGGCCATTCTTGCCCACCAATT
Source organism: Przewalskia tangutica (assembly GCA_029844215.1). Taxonomy (NCBI): domain Eukaryota; kingdom Viridiplantae; phylum Streptophyta; class Magnoliopsida; order Solanales; family Solanaceae; genus Przewalskia; species Przewalskia tangutica. The sequence continues at coordinate 26,859,235 of CM056728.1, read as the reverse complement.
CGCCCAACATTGCCACCTAGGGGTGACACATGTCGCCCTCCTATTGGTCTAAAATATTTCATCTTCCAAAAATATCCGTAATGCCAAAAATCCGAAAATAAAGTGGGCCCCACAAAACCGTAAATTCTCCCGTGGCCCCACGTGACCAACTCCGGAAAATAAAATTCCATAATTCTCAAATATTCCAAAAAGTCCGAATACCAAAATATGGGAATCCAATTCCCATTAACGAACCCTTTTTTTTTTCACAAAAGCCGGAAACGTTTTCGTTAAAAAAAATCACATCTTTCTTCCTTTCCAATTTTTGTGTCGTATTTTCGTACGTACGTCCTCACATACATACCCTGGAACTACGGGGTATAACAATAAATACCCCTTGTGTGCAAGACTTTATTTCATCCACATTAGAAAGTTTCCAAGGCAAAAATTCCCCTCTCTCCCTTAGTGAGTTCTCGTCCAAACACCCCCCCCCCACCTTGAGTAGAATTCTTCAAGTATTGTTGTTATTCCAAATACTTTAGCCTAAATCCCTTGTGGTATTCCAAAGAAATCCCAACATAAGAGCCCGGAAATACTACTTTATTCCATTAGTCGCAAAAGCGAAGCCCTAGAGAAATCTTCATAGCTTAGATGAAGTGTTAAGAGAAGTTGTTTAGAAACTTCTAAGGGTTGCTTGGAGCGGGTTGGAGCGTCGAATCGAGCTAAACATTGCTCAGATCGACTTATATCTTGGATAATTTTGGGCTTATCGAGGTAATGATCTTTGTCCCCTATCAGAATTGGATATTACATGTCAGAGTAATGTATAGTTGAGTATACTATATGTAGAATGAATATGGATAAGAATTGAATCAGTATTTACATAGATCAGATTTACTGAGACTTGTAGTATTATTGTGGAGTAGAATTGTACACGTCCTGTTAGACGTGTAACCCCTGTGATTGTTGGTTTGCAGCAGCCTCGTTAGAGGAGATTTATGTGGTCATGCGTGGGAGGCCGCCAATTTTCCGTAGAATAAGGAATCTTGTATGTAGAATTATTCTACGAAGAGATCTAGAGGTTGATAGACGTTTTATGTCCATTATAGGTCAAGATCGCGAGTAGCGTATTCTACTTGAGGGTGGAAAAGCGAGCGCGTTAGAGTACTTTGGAGCGTTTTGCTAATTGTCGATAATCGTCGCGAGGTATGTGAACCTCTTCCTATCCTTTCTAGCATGATATTTGTGAAATATATTTAGTGCGGTAGACGCACGTGTGTTTAAAGGAATTTGATTTTCCTTTTGTGTCCTTGACTTGATTCCAAAGTTAAGTGACTTGTTATGAAATATTAAGGACTTGAATTATGTTAAAAGTTGTAAAACCTCACTCATGAGTAATGGGTGTGTGGTCTTTTAAAGAATAAAGTTATCTGGATTTCGAAAATAAGAATGGTTTTATCATTGGATTTAAAATGATAACTTGACTTATAAACAACTTGATTTTGGAAAAGGAGAAGTAACTTGATTTAAAGGTATAGGTTACTTGTTTTTAAAAGAGTGAGACACTTGGTTTAAAAAGTATATTGCTACTTGGCTTTTAAAGGAAAAAGTGCCTTGGTTTTAAAAAGGAAGGCATGCTTTTGTCTTAAGGCTGGTTTAAAAAGAAGGTATGGAAATTGTTTTGGTTTTACTTTGATCTCTTTTGACTTGAGTTTTAAAAAAATAAGAATCTTGAAGTATTTCAAAAGAGTTATGAATCATTTTTGAAAGAAAAGAAATACTTGGTTTTAAAAGCTTAAGTGTTATACTAGCTTTATGGGAAGTTAGGTATAACGACTTAAGGAAGATAGAAGGAACGGTTTACTTATTTGTTTATGAAAGTCTTGTATTGATTTCTGGAAAGTGTAGTAAGATGGTTTGATAAGTAAACATGTTATGATGCTACGTGTGTTAGTGTCTTGTGATGTTGTGTAAGGGGGTTATTCTTGTTGTGCTTACGTTGTTAAACGTTAAGCCCGTTGTACTGTTATTATATCACATACCCCCCTGACTTGTTATGATGCCGAGGACTTGCCACCCTCGATGCGAGGAATACCTCATGCGGTCTGTGTGACTATGATTCGAGGAATACCTCATGCGGCCGTGTGACCACGCGGAGTCGCGGAGTTCGGGATGATCACTCGGTGTGTTACCCGATTCGAGGTATACCATGCGGTCTGCGTGACTATGATTCGAGGAATACCTACGCGATCTCGTGTGACTACGCGACCGCGGAGTCGAGGAGATGCCGCGTTAGCCGCCCCGATGCGAGAATACCTCATGCGTCCGTGCGACCTATGCGGATGGGAGTTCCAAGATTAGGCGCGCATAATGATACTATGGGCGATTGGCCTTGCTTCGATCATTAGCGCCTAGAAAAGACCGATTCACGTTATATCTATTTTGCTCTTGTTTATGCTGTGGCACTATGTGCAGTTAAATTGGTTGTTCGTACGTATTTGTAATTGGTTTTAAAATGTTATGATTTGATTTCAGTACTTTACAGTTTCACTTACTTGGTACTGTTATCGACCTCTTCGGGCCGTTCATGCCGCAGTAGAGGTACACCGCCGATCCTCGCCTTAGGATCACGCAAAGATTTTGGGAAGCTCCGTTTCTCCGGAGGCTTATCTTTGGTATAGTCCCCTGTCGTTGTAGGTACTTACATTCAGGGGTATTGTTATACCCCGTATTTCCAGAGTATGTACGTAAGGACGTACGTAGAAATTTGAACTTGTGATTTAGGCTTGGCCGAATTCTTTTTGTTCACAACACCCGATTTGAGTCGTTTTTCGACGAAACGTTTCCACAGCTTTCGTAGGGGAATTTCCGGCTATGTCATTTTTAATTTTTGCGGATTTTTCCGAGAGACGAAACATTTTGGACCAACGGGAGGGTGACATGTGTCACCCTCACATTGGAAGCAAGGGGCGGCAACCCTTGGCCGAATTGGGCTACTTTATGGCCTTGATTTGTGCCTTGTTTTGTGCCTTGTTTTGTGGAGTGTTTTGTGGAGTAGGGTTAGGGTGCACATGGCTTGATCTTGGCCCTACACTTGCTATGCACTTGGCAAGATCTTGGCCATTGGTTGGCCTTGGCTTGTGCTATAAATACCCCTCTCCCTTTGATGAATTCTTCATCCTTTCCACAAATCTTCTAAGTGTTAAAATCCCTCCTCTCCCTCTTGTTGACTCTCGCCCAAGAGCCCTCTCCCCTTTGAAAGGCCCCCTGGCCGAGAGCCCTCTCCCCTCCCAGTGGTCACGAGAACCCCTAGCCTAGTTGCTTTCGTATAATACCCCTCAGGTGTTGAAATACTCTCACAAGTATTGTTATCCTGCCCCAATTCCCGTAGCCGACTACCTTGTAGTACTCTAAGGTTAAACCTATACGAAAAGCCCGAAAATACTATTATACTTCCCACCACAAAACCGAAACCCTAGGAAAATCTCCATAGTCCGTTGGAGTATTGTGTAAGTTGGTTAGAACTTCTGGGTGGTTTAGAGCGGGTTGAGCGCCTGAGTTCGAGCTAAACGATTGCCCAGATCGACTTTATACTTGGATAATTATGGGCTTATCGAGGTAAATATCTTGTCCTCTATTGTAATTGGAAATTACATGATTGTTAGACTACGTGAAGTATACTATATGTAGAATCGAACGTTGTTGCAATGTCTTTTGACTTAAGCCCAAAAATAAGAAACCTTTTCAAAGAAGAGTCGAATCGTTTTTACATAGACTGTATTACATGAGACTTGTGTAGCTTTTACGTGAGGTAGAATTGTGCACGCCCGTTAGATGTATGAACCCCTGGTTGGCTTGATAGCCCCGATAGAGAGGAGGAGATTTACGCCATTGCGGGGAGGTCTTCGAATTTTCTGTAGAATGTTCTACGGCGGATCTAAATGTTAATAAGCGCCTTGTGGCCTTATAGGTTGAAGTACTACGTATGGCGCGATCTCGGCTAAGGAGTAGCCACGGTTTGAAGTACTTGAGCGTTTTGCTATTAGTCGATACTCGTCGCGAGGTATGTGAACCTCTTCCTATCTCTTCTAGCATGATATGTGTGAACTATGTAGTACGGTAGACGTACATGTGCTAAATGTATTTGATTGGTGTAAAACATAAAGTGTTATAACGGCTTTATGGGAAGTTGTTATAATACTTTATGTTGGTAAGAAAATACATGTGGTTTTTTTAAGGTAATCGGTTTGAACTATAATCGCTTGTTATGTGTTAATAAAGAACTTGAAGTATTTCAAAAGATTTTTGAATCATTTTGAAAGAAGAAGTAATACTTGGTTTTTGAAAACTTAAGAGTTATACTAGCTTTATGGGAAGTTAGGTATAACGGCTTAAGAATGTTTTGCTGATTCGGAAATCAGAATGTGTATCGACAAACCACTGCAGCGTTAATAAAAGGAAATGTTTTGACTAATTAAGTATTAATAAAACCAAGAGAAACCTCTATCTGCATAGAAGCTAAGATGAGACAAAATGATATTTCCTAGATCATGGCTGTTGTAATAAGATTTTTATAAACAAGAATATCCTACTCACATATAAGGCTTATGTTTCTCAGATGGTTTAAAAGAGAATGATAGTCTTAAGTGATTAATACTATTAACTACTAAACCTTTCTAAAATGAGAAACTTGAACATTGAAATTAGGCAAACTTGAACATTGGAAATTAGGCAAACTTGATCATTGGAAAAGAATGATTGCTACTTGATTTTACAAAGAGAAGTAATTGATTTACTTTAAAAGGATAGTCACTCTATTTTTATACTACGGGTATTGTGTGACATTGTGAAAGTAACGATCTTTTAAAGAGTTAATGTATGAAGTACTTTGGGGATAAAACCCAACTTGTTGGCATATAGTAGAAAGTACCTTGTGTGTATAACTTGATTGTGTTGGTTTGTGATAGCCTGGTAATACTTTCTTGTTGATTGATAAGTAAACATGCTAGGATGCTACGTGTGTTAGTATCTTGTGATGTTGTGTAAAGGGGTTTCCTTTGTGGTGCTTATGTTGCTTAACGATAAGCTGTTGTGTTAGTATTTTACATCACTCATCTCTTGAGATCATTCCGGGTTAAGCCGCCTCCGACGCGGGTAGACTCAGCGGTCGATGGACCTATGATTCGAGAATACCTCATGCAGTCCTGAGGGCCTGCGCGAGCTACGAGTTCCGTGTTAGTGTCGTCCTTTATGGGCATGCGGTCCATGTGGCCATGCGATCGCGAAGTCCGTGACGATGCCGGAGTAGCTACCGATGCGCGGAATACCTCATGCGGCCGATGAGATTGGCCTATGCGAGTCGCGAAAGTTCGAGGCTAGACGCGCATTAGATATCGCGCAAGTGGCCGCCTTTGATCATGTGACGGCCTGCAGACAGATCTTATGATACGATTCATGACCTTGTTGGTACCGTAGGTGTTAGTAGTCGGCTATGCCTTCGCACTTACCCCTGTACGGTGTTATTATGGCACGGGTGGGACCTGGTGTTCATGTGTGTTCCTTGGTGCTTTTATATCATAAACTGCCGGCAGTGAGGAAGGTATTCCACGAGCATGATTGATGTTGTGGGCGTGAGACCCATAGTTATTATTGAGTGATGACTTTGAGGGCGTGAGTCCCTGGCTTGACATGACTACTTATTTATTTTAAACTGTAGTTTGGTTATCATACATGTCTCCTGCTTTGTATAGACTACTATGATTTCATTTACAGTATTTATTTTCAGTTTCACATACTTGCACTGTTAGATCGACCTCCTTCGGGCCGTTCATGCCGCAGTAAAGGTACACCGCCATTGATCCTCGCTCTTAGGGTCACGTTCAGCGTTGGGAAAGCTCCGCTTCTCCGAGGCTTATCGGGTATAGTCCCTGTTGTTGTAGGTGTTTACATTCGTGGTATGGCGGCGCGCTGTCCCGCCATTGTTGTTGTATAATTTCTTAGGTGCAGTAATCTTGTTGTGGGTGGTTTGTAAAAGGGATTAAACTGTTCATTTGTAAGAGTTGTTATTTATATATATGCCGAAAGGCAAGTGTCACGACCCGAACCCGGGCCCGTGACTGGTGCCTTACCCTGGGCACCCTAGTGATACAACATCAGAGAAAATCAGCGGAAATAAAAACATGAACATGAATTAAGAGAAAAGATAAATAAACAGTCAACCAAAATTTGCCTTCATCATATATACATAAAAATACCCGACAGTTATCCTTTTTACAAACCCCGCCACAACAATTACATGCACCTCTAAGATTTTTACAGCCTATGACGGGACAGGCCCGCCATACCCCGAATGTATAAGAATCTATGCACTCGTGGTAACATACCAAAAGATAAGCCTCCAAGGAACGGAGCTTTCCCAACACGAAATGTGATCCTATAAGCGGGATCGGCGATCGATGTACCTTTTACTGCAGATGAACGCAGCCCCAAGGAGGTCAAGATAACAGTACCAAGTATGTGAAATCAGAAATATCAGAAATGAAATCATAATAGTCTATAAAGCAGAGACATATATGATAACCAAACTACGCTCACAACATAAGAGCAAATATGTCAAGTCGTGGACTCACGCCCTAAAAGTCATCCTCATGCCCGTGGAACTCCTTCCTCACCGCCAGCCTAAGTACAAATCATGTGATACGATAATGTGTCTCGCCCATCTTATGGACCCAATATAGAAAAGGGTGGAATACATTCCCGGTTCATCCCATGAACCGGTAGTCGAGTGGAACACATTCCCGGATGAACCGGTAGTCAAGTGAAATACATTCCCGGATGAACCGGTCCTCAAGTGAAATACATTCCCGGATGAACCGGTCCTCAAGTGATATACATTCCCGGATAAACCGGTAGTCAAGTGATATACATTCCCGGATGAACCGGTCCTCAAGTGAAATACATTCCCGGATGAACCGGTAATCAAGTGATATACATTCCCGGATAAACCGGTAGTCAAGTGATATACATTCCCGGATGAACCGGTAGTCGAGTAGAACACAGTACTTACACAACAAGGCTATCACACGTAACATGATCAAGTTTCATAACAACAAGTATAAGCAAGTTACACACGACTCAAGGTACTTTCATTTTATATCAAAGTCCGGATTTTAACCTTAAAGTACTACGTCCGTTAAATTCCTTTTAAGATCCATTTCTTTTACAAAGGTCACCCGATACCTGTAGTATAAAATTTGAGTGACTAACATTGTTAAGTAAACCAAAATGCTTTCCTTTGTAAAAATCAAGTAACAACCTTATTTTCCAAACGTTCAAGTTTGCCTAATTTCGAATGCTCAAGTTTCTCATTTTAGAAAAAGGTTTCGTAGCTCATAGTTTTAGTCCTTTAAAACATAATTCTCCTTTAAACGTTTCGAGAAACATATGTCTTATATGTGAGTAGGTTATATTCTTGTTTATAATCAATCTTATTAAGCAGCCATGATCTAGGAAATGTAATATCATTTTGTCTCATCTTAGCTTCTATGCAGATGGAGGTTTCTACTGGTTTTAATAATACTTCATTAGTCAATACATTTTCCTTTTATTAACGCAGCTGCGGTGGTTTGTCGATACACATTCCGATTTCCAAATCAAGAAACATTCTTAAGCCGTTATACCTAACTTCCCATAAAGCTAGTATAACTCTTAAGCTTTCAAAACCAAGTACTATTCATTCTTTCAAAACGATTCATAAATCTTTTGAAATACTTCAAGTTCTTTATTAACACATATCAAGCCAGTTATTATTCAAATCAGCTACCTTTTAGAAACCACAAAGTATTTGCTTATCCACATAAAGCTGTTATAACCGACTTCCCATAAAGCCTTTATAACACTTTATGTTTTAAACCAATCAAATACATTTAGCACATGTGACGTCTCACCGCACTACATAGTTCACACATATCATGCTAGAAGAGATAGGAAGAGGTTCACATACCTCGCGACGATTGTCGACTAATAGCAAAACGCCCAAGTACCTCAAACCGCTACTCCTTAAGCCAAGTGGATCACTCCACACGTAGTACTACCACCTATAGAGGCCACAAAGCGCCTATTAATACCTTTAGATCCCGACGTAATATTCTACGTAAAATTCGCAAAGACTCTCCCGCAACAGCGTAAATCTCCTCCTCTATCGAGGCCGCTACCAAGCCAACCGGGGTTAACACGTCTGACCGGACGTACAATTCTACTACACAAAGAATGCTACACAAGTCTCAGAATACAATCCTATGTAATTACATTCGATTCTCTTATTTAAATTCCGGCTTAAGTCGCAAGACATTGCCGTAAGTATTATTCAGGCTTAAGTCAAAAGACATTGCCGCACAATTATAATGTTCAGTTCTATATATAGTATACTTCAACTATATATTCCTACAACATGTAATTTCCAATTACAAATGTAAGGTCAAGAATGTTTACCTCGATAAGCCCAAAATTATCCGAGTTTAATGTCGCTCCCGAGCAAGGTTTAGCTCCTACTGAGTGCTCAATCCGCTCCAAACAACCCTTAGAAGTTCTAACCAACTTCTCTTAAGTACTTCAAACAACTATGAAGATTTCCTTAGGGTTTCGTTTAGTGGCTAAAGGAAAGTATAATCGTATTTTCTGGGCTTTTATAAGTGTAACCTTGGGAATACTACAAGGTATTTGGGCCAAGGTATTTGGACATAACAACAATACTTTGAGAGTATTTCTATACCACAAAGGGGGTATTTATACGAGACAACTAGGCTAGGGGTACCCACTAAAACACCACCAAGGAGGGGGTGGCTCTCGGCCAAGGGGGGAAAGGGAGGGCTAGGACGAGAATTCTCAAGAGGGAGGGAGAGGGGTTTTCAAGACTTAGGCAATTTGTGGATGAAAGAACTCATCAACTAATGGGGTATTTATAGGTCAAGCCAAAGCCAACCAATGGCCAAGATCAATCCATGTGTTAGGCAAGTGTAGGGCTAGGATTTACCAAACACAAATATCCTACCTAACCTTGACTTTGTCAAGGCAACAAAAACGTGCCAACCTTGTTCATTTTCGTCCAAATGGACGTTCAAGTCCACCAATGGGAGGGTGCCAAGTGTCGCCCTCCCGTTGGTCCAAAATGTTTCGTCTCTCGTAAAAATCCGCAAAAATTATAAATGACATAGCCGTAATTTTCCCAACAAAAGCTGTGGAAACGTTTCGTCGAAAAACGACTCTAATCGGGTGTTGTGTACAAATTTCGAAACTTGCCTAACTTAAGGCTCAAATTTTCTACGTACGTCCTCACGTACATACTCTGAAAAAAATACGGTATAACCAAGTTTTCCTCGATTCTTATTTTGTACTTCATTTGTTTCATGTATGTGTTTTATGTTCACGATTACTCGATGTTGTATCACTAGGGTGCCCGGTAAGGCACGATCCACGCCCAGTTCGGTCGTGACAAAAGTGGTATCGAGCGATTAATCCTCGGAAAGTGTCTGACGCATCAGATCCATGGAGTCTTGATTATCGGTGTGTTGTGCACCACACCAATAATCCGGAGGCTATAGGATATTTATGATTGGTTTCTATTCTTCTCACTCTGAGATCGTGCCTTAGAGCTGTGTTGTAAGTTGGACCCTCTAACGTATTTCTTTCCCTTACCGATATGCCTCCGCGTAGGGCAAAACCCGGGCCCAGGAGGGCAAGGCAGCCGAGGGAGCTGCGAGTAGAGTTCAGAGGGTTACGTGGGCACAGGCCCAATCATTACCTAGGGTAATGCTTCATTCGGGATTTCGCGACGTCACTAGCCCCGCAGAGTTTAAGCACGCGGCGGCAGTTCCTCATCGCGCCATGATATGTGAACCTTCGCCCACGGCCGAACAGAGAATATAGATTTCAAGGAGGCGACCTGCACTAACTATGGATTTGACTACCAGAGAGTATACCGATGTACCGCGAGTCTTGATGAATATCAACGAAAAGGTTGTGCAAGTGTAAGTTCTTCAGTTAGGCTTGAGCATGGCACGTATGCGTTTTTGCGCGCAGCAGACGCAGACGTGTAGAGATCGACGGGTTAACGGGCGATGAGAGAAGAGGCCGAGCGGCAAGGTCCTTTGGTAACTTTCGGCGAGTAGTCGCCACCAGCAGATTAGATTTGCACATCCACCAGTGCAGAGTGGTCTTCCACGGATTTCAGGACGTTCGGGGTATGCAGGAGTTGGTTAGAACTCCAGGGCTTCCGGTTCACAGTTTGACAGACGTCATCCCGGGGAATGTCGTCTTTTAGTTGGTACTTGTTGTACCTATGACCGTCAGGGTCTGATGTCGAAAGAGTGTCCTGGTAGAAGGACTTAGCCTTCAGGATCGGTGGGTAGTTCGTCACCTTCCTTAGCTATGCGCCCTACGGGGCAGGTTTGATTAGAACGACTAGGGGAGTGAAGCGAGATTCGTGCATATCCTTAACCCTCTAGAGTTCAGTATGTGTGATAAGATGGGTATATCATAAGTGCTATGTTTTGATAGCAGTGTGTTAATATTGTGATTAGAAATCTTGGTTAGTTAACCAAGTAAGATTTGGGGGATAGAGAAGGTGTGAGCCTTAGAGTTTTATACGTAGAGACCTTAGAGGTGAGGCCATCTCGAGAAAAGGTGTAGTGTTATGTTTGATCCGTATCGGAAGTGCATAGTGCACGTGAGCTACGTTTGGGATAGGTCCCTAAGTAGTGTGGAATGAAAGGGGGTAGTTGAGCTAAGAAGACCGCTAGGTTTTCGTAGCATGATTAGTGAGAGTTTTCTTCGTGGAGCTAGCATTGTGCGCGTTGCCGGGTCGGGTTGAGGCCACGTTGCGGGTCAACCCGCGGCAGGTTTGGTGCGGGTCGGGTCAGGTGGTCCCGTCTTGTGTTAGGGTCACGAGGGTGTTAGGCCCAAGTTTAGTTGACCAGCGTACGAGTTCGTGGATGCGTTCGACCAGTGGTTGGGCCGATGGGGGCAGCCCATCGTGTTCTTCGGTCGGGACCGTTCACTCGGCAGTGTTGTTTTAACAGAAAGGTTGTAAGGCTGCACGGGGTGCCTACCTTCACCTTATGTCGCATGTGGAGCCAGTGCGGCTATTTTTGTTTCGGAAGTTTTACCAAACATGTGTTAAAAACTCGGTGAGTCTCGAATCGCATTCGCCTCGCCGGTGCTTGGATTTCGAGGATAGTTGTGGGATTGTTGTCTCGTGGAGGAGTGTTTAAGCTACCATTTCGGTGTTCGGATGTCACCTTTTGAAGCCTTGTAGGGCGGAAGTGTAAAGTTGCGGTCGATTGGTTCGATGTTGGCAAGGTTCGCATAGTTGGTTCAGCTTGTTCCAACAGATCGTGGATAGTGTGAAGCTTGTCTAGAAGAAGTTCCGCACTCGGAGGAATCGTGCGGATAATCGGCGGCGACGCCAGAGTTCGTGTTGGTCGGTCTTCTTGAAAGTACCACCCCACAGACGGTGTGGCGAGCTTTGGAAAACAGAGGAAACTTAGCCCGAGTTACTTTGGGCCTGTGTGAGTTCATGTGAAGAATAGGCCAGGTTGCGTATATGTTAGCATTTGCCGTCCGACTGAGGCGGCAGGACGTCCGGTCTTTCGTATTGTTATGTTCGGGAAAGTATCGAAGATCCATCCAGAATGTTCCCAGTTAATGATGCCCACGTAAAGAGATAGTAACCACGAGTTTTGGAAACTAAAGCAGTATCAGACATGTGGTAAGGGTTCGAGTGTACGGCGGCCGGTGATCGCGACGCAGCCGGTACCATTTGTTGGGTCGTCGGAGCAAGGCTCGCGACAAAGTGACAAAAGTGGTATCATTTTGGTGATGTTAGAGGTGTTTCCTCGTGGACTTGGATGTAAGTTTTTATGTGCGTGGGTGTTTCTGTGGCCAGATGTGGCAGGTTGGTTCTCGTAAGTATAGTAGTGAAGACTATACTGGCGCACGTTGTTTTGAGACTTAGAAGGAACATTCGACGAATGTTTCTAAGAGGAGAATGTTATACCCGTATTTCCAGTATGCGTAAGGGCGTGCGTAGAAATTTGAACTTGTGATTTAGGCTTGGCGAATTCTTTGTGTTCACAACACCCGATTTGAGTCGTTTTTCGACGAAACGTTTCCACAGCTTTCGTAGGGGAATTTCCGGCTATGTCATTTTTAATTTTTGCGGATTTTTCCGAGAGACGAAACATTTTGGACCAACGGGAGGGTGACATGTGTCACCCTCACATTGGAAGCAAGGGGCGGCAACCCTTGGCCGAATTGGGCTACTTTATGGCCTTGATTTGTGCCTTGTTTTGTGCCTTGTTTTGTGGAGTGTTTTGTGGAGTAGGGTTAGGGTGCACATGGCTTGATCTTGGCCCTACACTTGCTATGCACTTGGCAAGATCTTGGCCATTGGTTGGCCTTGGCTTGTGCTATAAATACCCCTCTCCCTTTGATGACTTCTTCATCCTTTCCACAAATCTTCTAAGTGTTAAAATCCCTCCCTCTCCCCTCTTGTTGACTCTCGTCCAAGAGCCCCTCTCCCTTTGAAAGGCCCCTTGGCCGAGAGCCCTCTCCCCTCCAGTGGTGTGAGAACCCCTAGCCTAGTTGCTTTCGTATAATACCCCCCTTTGTGGTGTTGAAATACTCTCAAAAGTATTGTTATAATGCCCAAATTACCTTAGCCGAATACCTTGTAGTATTCTAAGGTTATACCTATATGAAAAGCCCAGAAATACTATTATACTTCCCGTCAGTCACAAAACCGAAACCCTAGGAAAATCTCCATAGTCAGTGAGTATTGTGTGAAGTTGGTTAGAACTTCTAAGGGTGGTTTAGAGCGGTTGGAGCGCTTCGGAGTTAGAGCTAAACGATTGCCCAGGATCGACTTTATACTTGGATAATTATGGGCTTATCGAGGTAAATATCTTGTCCCTCTATTGTAATTGGAAATTACATGATTGTTAGACTACAGTTGAAGTATACTATATGTAGAACTGAACGTTGTTGTCGGCAATGTCTTTTGACTTAAGCCTGAAAAATAAGAAACCTTTTCGAAAGAAGAGTATCGAATCGCTTTTTACATAGAGTGTATCAGATGAGACTTGTGTAGTTTTCGTGAGGTAGAATTGTGCACGTCCGGTTAGATGTATGAACCCCCGGTTGGCTTGATAGCGGCCCGATAGAGGAGAGATTTACGCTGCATGTGGGGAGGTCTTTGCGAATTTTCGTAGAATGTTCTACGAAGGGATCTAAATGTTAATAAGCGCCTTGTGGCCTTATAGGTTGAAGTACTACGTATGGCGCGATCTACTGGCTAAGGAGTAGCCGACGGTTTGAAGTACTTGGAGCGTTTTGCTATTAGTCGATACTGCCGCGAGGTATGTGAACCTCTTCCTATCTCTTCTAGCATGATATGTGTGAACTATGTAGTACTGCAGACGCATACGTGCTAAATGTATTTGATTGGTGTAAAACATAAAGTGTTATAACGGCTTTATGGGAAGTTGGTTATAATACTTTATGTTGGTAAGAAAATACATGTGGTTTTTTAAGGTATCGGTTTGAACTATAATCGCTTGTTATGTGTTAATAAAGAACTTGAAGTATTTCAAAAGATTTTTGAATCATTTTGAAAGAAGAAGTAATACTTGGTTTTTGAAAACTTAAGAGTTATACTAGCTTTATGGGAAGTTAGGTATAACGGCTTAAGAATGTTTTCGATTCGAAATCAGAATGTGTATCGACAAACCACTGCAGCGTTAATAAAAGGAAATGTTTTGACTAATTAAGTATTAATAAAACCAGTAGAAACCTCTATCTGCATAGAAGCTAAGATGAGACAAAATGATATTTCCTAGATCATGGCTGCTGTAATAAGATTTTTATAAACAAGAATATCCTACTCACATATAAGGCTTATGTTTCTCAGATGGTTTAAAAGAGAATGATAGTCTTAAGTGATTAATACTATGAACTACGAAACCTTTCTAAAATGAGAAACTTGAACATTGGAAATTAGGCAAACTTGAACATTGGAAATTAGGCAAACTTGATCATTGGAAAAGAATGATTGCTACTTGATTTTACAAAGAGAAGTAATTGATTTACTTTAAAAGGATAGTCACTCTATTTTTATACTACGTATTGTGTGACATTGTGAAAGTAACGATCGTTTAAAGAGTTAATGTATGAAGTACTTTGGGGATAAAACCCGAACTTGTTGGCATATAGTAGAAAGTACCTTGTGTGTATAACTTGATTGTGTTGGTTTGTGATAGCCGCAATACTTTCTTGTTGATTGATAAGTAAACATGCTAGGATGCTACGTGTTAGTATCTTGTGATGTTGTGTAAAGGGGTTTCCTTTGTGGTGCTTATGTTGCTTAACGATAAGTCATTGTGTTAGTATTTTACATCACTCATCTCTTGAGATCATTCCGGGTTAAGCCGCCTCCGACGTGGGGTAGACTCAGCGGTCGATGGACCTATGATTCGAGAATACCTCATGCAGTCCTGTGGGCCTATGCGGAGCTACGAGTTCCGTGTTAGCGTCCTTTATGGGCATGCGTCCATGTGGCCATGCGGATCGCGAAGTCGTGGCGATGCCGGGAGTAGCTACCGACGCGGGAATACCTCATGCGGGCCGATGAGATTGGCCTATGCGGAGCTGCGGAAAGTTCCAGGGCTAGACGCGCACATTAGATACTGCGGGCAAGTGGCCAGCTTTGATCATGTGACGGTCTAGACAGATCTTATGATACAGTTCATGACCTTGTTGGTACTGTGGGTGTTAGTAGTCGGCTATGCCTTCGTACTTACCCTGTACGGTGTTATTATGGCACAGGTGGGACCTGGTGTTCATGTGTGTTCCTTGGTGCTTTTATATCATAAACTGCCGGCAGTGAGGAAGGTATTCCACGAGCATGATTGATGTTGTGGGCGTGAGACCCATAGTTATTATTGAGTGATGACTTTGAGGGCGTGAGTCCCTGGCTTGACATGACTACTTATTTATTTTAAACTGTAGTTTGGTTATCATACATGTCTCCTGCTTTGTATAGACTACTATGATTTCATTTACAGTATTTATTTTCGCCACATACTCTGACTGTTAGATCGACTTCGGGCTGCGTTCATGCCGCAGTAAAGGTACACCGCCATTGATCCTCGCTCTTAGGGTCACGTCAAATTTGGGGAAAGCTCCGCTTCTCCGAGGCTTATCAGTGGTATAGTCCCTGTTGTAGGTGTTTACATTCGTGGTATGGCGCGCGCCCCGCCATCATGTTGTTGTATAATTTCTTGAGGTCTGTAGAATCTTGGGCGTGGTTTGTAAAAGGGATTAAACTGCTCATTTGTAAGAGTTGTTATTTATATATATGCCGAAAGGCAAGTTTTCCTCGACATCGTTTTGTACTTCATTTGTTTCATGTATGTGTTTTATGTTCCGCTGACACTCGATGTTGTATCACTAGGTGCCCGGTAAGGCACCGCCACGCCCAGTTCGGTCGTGATTGTATGGCGGGCCCTGTCCGTCATTGTTGTTATAACATTCGTAGAGGTCCAGTAGTATTGCTGGCGAGTTTGTAAAAGGGATGTAATCGTCGTTCAAGTTTTATTATATATTCGCAGAGGTAACCGCTTTGGTTAGCCTGCTTTCTTATTTCATTATTGTATATCTTGTTTCATGTGTATGTTTTTATTTCGCTGATTTTCTCGATGTTGTATCACTAGGGTGCCCGGTAAGGCACGGTCGCGGCCCGGTCGGGTCGTGACACCGTCTGCCCCGCCTTCTTCTGATATCTCACAACCCGTCGGCCTCTACGCCTCACACCCGCGTGCATGAGCTGCATGCGGCAATGTCCATGCCCTGAAGAGCTACACCCGGCAAGACTCGCCAAGTAGTCATCAAGCCTCGTGACATAGCGGTGCACTCGCCCTCTATATACGCCACTAACGCGGGGACATACCGAGCCAACGAGTCGAACTCCACGTTGTACTCCCGAATCAGGCGCCCGCTCGCCTCAAAGATCAAAATCTGTCGGCGTTTCCTCATCTCGCGGAGGCAAGAAGTGAGTGAGAAATGCCTCGAGAACTCGTCCCAAACACCGGAGGCGCATGCTCCACCCGACAGCTCATGAATCAAACCGATCATCGCAGATCACACACCGATGTGAACCTAAGACCACCGACTCGGTCTCCGGCTTGATCACTCTCATGATCCAGAATCGCCGGATGAACTCCTCGGATCATTCTCGTGTCTCGACCCATAGAACTCGCGGTCGCGGCTCGAAAGTCCCAAGTCTCAAACTATCCGACTCGTGAACCATCGAATCGAATCGATGATCCAGCCTATCCTCGTGCCTCGCCACGACCTCGCTAATAATCGGGCCATCTCCTTGTAACCCATCTCTCTCGCTCCCGTTGTGGACTGAGGCTCAGTGCCGTGGCCTCGTGAGCCACCGCTGCGCTCTAAACCTCGCTGGGCGGCGTCGTGGAACTTCGCCGCTCGTATCACTCGGGTAAAGGCGTGCACGGGCCTCGTGACCTGTGTCCTACTAGCGCCTCCCGCCTTGCCTTCCGAGCCGGGTTTCCTTGCGTGGAGGCATAACTGGTAAACAAAAGAAATTCGTCAGAGGGGTCCAACTTATAACACAGCTCTAAGGCACGATCTCAGAGTGAGAAGAATAGAAAACAATCCTAAATATCCTGCAGCCTCTTGATTATTGGTGTGGTGCACAACACACCGATAATCAAGACTCTACTAGATACGGTGCGTAGACACTTTCCGAGGATTTAATCGCTTTGATACCACTTTTGTCACGACCGCCTCGGGCCGTGGATCGTGCCTTACCCGGGCACCCAAGTAGACATACATCAGAGTAACCAGCGGAATATAAACTTGCAAACATGAAACAGTGTAAAATAAGAATAGTCTATCCAAAGAAAAATTGCCTTTCGGCATGTATATAAATACCAAAAGTGAAAGCATCCCAACTTAACAACAGACTACGGACTCTAAGAAGGTGTAAACACTATGACGGGACAGGGCCCCGTCATACCTCTGAATGTACAAAACATCTACAACACCAGGGAGAACCGTACCAAAAGTTGAGCCTCCGGAGAAATGGAGCTCCTGACACCTGAGTAAAGATCCTAAGAATGAGGATCCACCACCTGCTTCCCTTACCGCGGCATGAACGCAGACTCAAGGAGTTCAAGATAACAGTACCAAGTATGTGAAATCAGAAGTCTTGATATATATATAATTATAACATTTTAAAACCAATTCACAAATATGTACGAAACAACCAAGTTAACAGCACATAGTGCCACATCATAAACAAGAGCAAAAATAGATATAATGTAACTGGTCTTTTATAGGCCGCTAATGATCGAAGCAAGGCCAATCGCCCATAGTATCATTATGCGAGCCTAATCTTGGAACTCCCGCAGTCCGCATAGGCCCCTTAGGCCCGCATGAGGTATTCCTCACATCGGGGGTAGCTAACCCGCGGCATCGCCCCGACTCCGCGATCGCATAGCCACATAGACGCGTGAGGTATTCTCGCATCGGCGTAATCGCGACCCGTTCGGGCCGTGGATCGTGCCTTACCCGGGCACCCAAGTAGACATACATCATAGTAACCAGCGGAATATAAACTTGCAAACATGAAACAGTGTAAAATAAGAACAGTCTATCCCAAGAAAAGTTGCCTTTCGGCATGTATATAAAAACCCAAAAGTGAACAGTTACATCCCAACTTTACAACAGGACTACAGACCTCTAAGAAGGTGTAAGCACTATGATGGGACAGGGCCCCGTCATACCCCTGAATGTACAAAACATCTACAACACCAGGGAGAATCATACCAAAAGTCGAGCCTCCGGAGAAATGGAGCTCCTGACACCAGAGTAAAGATCCTAAGAATGAGGATCTACCACCTGCTTTCCCTTACCTGCGGCATGAACGCAGCCCCCCGAAGGAGGTCAGTACAACAGGTACCAAGTATGTGAAACTGTAAAGTACTGATATATATATAACTATAACATTTTAAAACCAATTCACAAATATGTACGAAACAACCAAGTTAACCGCACATAGTGCCACATCATAAACAAGAGCAAAAATAGACATAATGTAACTGGTCTTTTCTAGGCCGCTAATGATCGAAGCAAGGCCAATCGCCCATAGTATCATTATGCGAGCCTAATCCTGGACTCCCGCAGTCCGCATAGGCCACCTAGGCCCGCATGAGGTATTCCTCGCATCGAGGGTAGCTAATCCTCGGCATCGCCCCGACTCCGCGATCGCGTAGCCACATAGACCGCATGAGGTATTCCTCGCATCGCATTCCTGGAACTCCCGCAGCTCCGCATAGGTCCCATGGACCCGCATGAGGTATTCCTCGCATCGGGGGCGGCTAACCCACGACATCATAACAAGTCAGGAGGGTGAGTGATATAATACTAACACAACAACTTATCGTTAAACAACATAAGCACAACAAGAATAACCTCCTTACACAAGCGTCACAAGATACTAACACACGTAGCATAACAACATGTTTATCAAACCAACTTACCATACCTTCAAACATCATTTCAAGCATTTGATAAACAAATAGTTACACCATTTTTCTTATCTTTCTTAAGTCGTTATAGTTAACTTCCCATAAAGCTAGTATAACACTTAAACCTTGTATGAAAACCAAGTATTACTTTTCTTCCAAAAATGATTCATAACTCTTGTTGAAATATTCAAGATTCTTATTATTTAGAACTCAAGTCAAAAGACATCAAAGTAAAGACAAATTTAGTTTAACACACGTACGTCTACCGTACTATATATATTTCACAAATATCATGCTCAAAGAGATAGGAAGAATCACATACCTCCTCGGCTAAATCCACTTGCCAAGTCGGATATGTCGCGCGCAGAGTGTCAACCTATAATAGTCAAAACATGCCTATCAACTTCTAGTTTTTCGTGGGATTCTTCTAAGTAAGACTTCTCTTAGTCTACGAAAAATTGGGCAGCACTTCCCCCGTTTCTACTCAATTCTCTACCTTTATCAAGGCCCGATAATAGTAACCAACATGCCATAAATAAGGCGCAATAATTCCGATAATTAAAGAAGGGGATAACACGCCCAAACGGAACGCGATTAACAATCTCTCCTTCATAACAACAATAAGTAAGGAAGGGGATAACACGCCCAAACGGAACGCGATTAACAATCTCTCCTTCATAACAACAATATGTAAGGAAGGGGATAACACGCCCAAACGGAACGCGATTAACAATCTCTCCTTCATAACAACAATGTAAATACGGTCCAAAGTAAATACAGTCCAAAGTAGATACGGTCCTTAAGTAGATACGGTCCTTAAGTTGGGGTCCTTGGCCAACTTTTACAATTTTACTTATCCACTTACTTCATTAGTCCTTCAACTTATATTCCAATCTTATTACAAGTTATAGTTCCTTTGTTGTTAACCTCTTAGTAAGTAATGGATACATTTTTACCATTTTAATGGATAATATGCCAAGTCTCCTTTTAACATCTTAACAAGATCCAAATCTTTCCTTATTATATCATACTCCATAATATACTTCCAATATATGTATAATATCCAATATACATAATAATCAACTTCACAAAGAGGTTAAGATTCATTACCTCAATAATAGCCCAACAATATCCAAGAACTTAAAGTCATTCCAAAGCAAGTCTTAGCTCCAAATCTTTGTGTTCCAAACCACCACAAGTCACCCTTAGAAGTTCCTAACTAACTTCTATTCAAGAATTAACTCCAAAAAGTGAAGAACACTAAGGTTCCAAATGTGCATGCTCTCGGCTTTTGTGAGGTTTTTGAGGCTAGGGGTGTGAAATCTTGTCTAACTCTTGGTTAATAATCTTCCTACCAAATTAAGGAAGAACACTTATAAGTTTAAGAATTTTTGGACAACATTTGGTTAGGGGAGGGGGCAATTGACGAGAGCAACTTTAGAAGGAGGGAGAGAAAATATTTTCAAGTCTTGAAATTGTCACGACCTGACCTCGGGCCCGCGACTGGTGCCTTACCCCGGGCACCCTAGTGATACAACATCAGAGAAAATCAACGGAAATAAAAACTCATAAAATGTAAACAGTGAAATAAGAAAACAGGCTAACCAAAACGGTTACCTTTCTGTATATATAAAAAGAGAACTTGAACAGTTACATCCCTTTTACAAACCCTGCCCACAACAGTACTACAGACCTCTAAGAATTTTTATAACAACAATGATGGGACAGGGCCCCGCCATACCCCTGAATGTACAAGTACCTACAATCTCAGGGAATCATACCAAAAGATAAGCCTCCGGAGAAACGGAGCTTCCCAAACGCTGAACTGTGATCCTATGAGCGAGGATCAACAATCGGTGTACCTCACTGCGGCATGAACGCAGCCCACGAAGGAGTGCACAACAGTACAGTATGTGGCGAAAATACTGTAAATGAAATCATAACAATCTATATAAAAACATGAGACATGTATGATAACCAAACTACAGTCCACAATATATAAGCAGTCATGTCAAGTCAGGGACTCACGCCCTCAAAGTCGTCACTCAATATATAACTATGAGTCTCACGCCCACAACATCAATCATGCCCGTGGAATACCTTCCTCACTGTCGGCAGTCTATGATATAATAACACCAAGAAGTACATATGAACACCAGGTCCCACCTGTGTCATAAAAACCGTACGGGGCAAGTACGAAGGAATAGCTACCAGATCCAACCTGCATCATCAACTGACCGGGGCAAGTACAAAAGTCAGCTACCAAAACCTACCGTACCAACAATACTAAACAACCATATCACGAAGCTGACACGTGGCAAGTGCGATAACCTCTACCAGATCCTCCCTGCGCCACGTGGCGACGCGGAAAGTAACGAGCTAACCACCGGATCACAACCGTAAGTCACGGCCGTCCAAACACCGACTCGCGGGCGACACGTGGCAAGTCGATAACCTCTACGGATCCTCCTGCGCCCACGTGGCGGCGGGGCAAGTAACCGAGCTAACCACGGATCACAACCGTAAGTCACGATACTTCGCGCGAAGGCGACACGTGGCAAGTCGCGATAACCTCTACAGATCCACTGCGTCACGTAGGCGACGGGCAAGTAACGAGATAACCACGGATCACAACCGTAAGTCACGAGACTTCGCCACCAAATCGAGCAGGGCAAGTAAGGCTAACTATGTTATACCCGTATTTCCGGTATGCGTGGGACGTGCGAGAAATTTGAGCCTTAAGTTAGGCAAAGAACCGAATTTTGGGCACAAGTGCCGATTGGAGTCATTTTTCGACGAAACGTTTCCACAGCTTACGTTGGGAAAATTCCGGCTATGTCATTTATATTTTTTGCGGATTTTTCCGAGAGACGAAACATTTTGGACCAACGGGAGGGTGACATGTGTCACCCTCACATTGGAAGCTAGGGGCGGCAACCCTTGGACGAATTGGTCACGTTTTCAAGGCCAATTGGCTCCTTGTTTTGGCCTTGTTTTGTGGCTTGTTTGGTGCCATGTTTTGTGCCTTGTTTTGTGGTGTAGGGGTTAGGGTGCACTTGGCTTGATCAAGGCCTTACACTTGCCTTGCACTTGGCTTGATCAAGGCCATTGGTTTCCCTATAAATACCCCTCTCTTGTGAAGACTTATTCATTCACTCCTCACTTTGTCTAAGTCTTGAAATCCCTCCCTCTCCCTTGTTGTTGCTCTCGTCCAACTCCCCTCTCCCCCTTAGAGAAAGGCCCTTGGCCGAGAACACCCCCTCCCCCTAGCCTAGTTGTGCTAGCCGAGCCTACCCCCCCTTGGTAGAAAGTTGTCTTCCAAGTATTGTTATAATGCCCAAAATACCTTAGCCTTGTACCTTGTAGTATTCCAAAGATACCTCTATACGTAGAGCCCGGAAATACTACCTTTTGTCCCTTTAGTCTCAAACCGAAACCCTAAGGAAATCTTCATTGATTGATTGAAGTATTTAAGTAGAAGTTGGTTAGAACTTCTAAGGGTTGTTTGGAGCGGGATGGAGCACCCGGAGTTGGAGCTAAACGTTGCTAAGGATCGACATTTAACTTGGATAATTATGGGCTTATCGAGGTAATTATCTTGTCCCTCTAGTTGTAATTGGAGATTACATGTTGTAGGAATATATAGTTGAAGTATACTATATATAGTACTGAACATTATTGTGCGGCAATGTCTTTTGACTTAAGCCCAATTTAAAGAAAATAATCGAATCAGTATTTACATGGGTGTATTGCGATGAACTTGTGTAGTATTACTGAGTAGAATTGTACACGTCCGGTTAGACGTGTAAAACCCCCCCCTGGTTGGCTTGGTGGCCGGCCTCGATAGAGGAGGAGATTTACGCTGTTGCGGGGGGGGGAGGTGCTGCCGAATTTTCTGTAGAGAAATGGAACCGTATGTTTAAAAGTTAATAGACGTTTGTGACCTTTTTAGGTGAAAGTACTAAGAGTAGCTTATTCTACTTGAGGAGTGGAAAGGGCTAGCAAGGTTGTAGTACTTGGAGCATTTTGCTTATTGTCGATACTCGTCGCGAGGTATGTGAACCTCTTCCTATCTGTTCTAGCATGATATGTGTGTAACTATGTAGTACGGTGGACGTACAGGTGCTAAGTGTATTTGTTTGGTTTAAACATAAAGTGTTATAACGGCTTTATGGGAAGTTGGTTATAACAGCTTTATGTAGGTAAGAAAATGGTTTACTGATGTTAGAAGTTAAGAGACTTAACTTATTTGTTTTAATGTGGATGTTTGTGTAAAACCTCATTCGTGAGTAATGAGTACTTGGTTTTAAAGGGAGAATGTTTTACTGATTTCGGAAATCAGAATGTGTATCGACAAACCACTGCAGCGTTATAAAAGGAAAATGTACTGACTAATGAATTGTATTATTAAAACCAGTAGAAACCTCCATCTGCATAGAAACTAAGATGAGACAAAATGATATTACATTTTCTAGATCACGGCTGCCGTAGTAAGATTGTTATAAACAAGAATAACCTATTCACACATAAGAAATATGTTACTCAAATGTTTTAAAAGAGATTAAGACTATGAGTTATGAAACCGTTCTAAAATAAGTGACTTGGGCATTTGAAATTAGGCAAACTTGAGCGTTTGGAAAATAATGTTGTTACTTGATTTTAAAAAAGGGGAAGTATTTTGTTTACTTAATAAGATAGTCACTATTTTAATACTACGTGTATTGTGTGACTTATGTAAAAGAAACGGATCTTTTAAAGGGTTTAACGTAAGTAGTACTTTAGGGTTAAAACCCGAACTTTGGCATAAAATGAAAGTACTTTGATTTGTGTGAAACTTGCCTATGCTTGTTGTTGTGAAACTTGCCTATGCTTGTGATGATAGAATTTGTTGTGCAAGTGTGGTGTTTTACGTATTCTGCGTCTCTCGATAGAGGGTTGACTTGTTGAGAACTTACTTGGGCGTCTTTGGCGTGTGGAGAATTCCACGGTATGTTTCCATTTTGATTCTTTGTCTTGTTGTTGATGTTACATGGACATGTCTACACCGAGGTAGAATTCGGGGCATGTGGCCACGCGCGGGGTTGATTACGATATATTGTTATTGTGGTTACATGGACATGTCTACACCGAGGTAGAATTCGGGGCATGTGGCGTGCGGCGTGGTTGATCACCCGATATTATTGTTGATGTCACATGGACGTGTCTACCGTCTGCGAATTCGGGCATGTGGCCGTGGGGCATTGGTATTATTGTTGCATCATGGACATGTCTACACCGTCTGAGAATTCCGGCACGCGCCGTAATCTGAACATGATTGATATTGTGGGCGTGAGACCCATAGTTATATTTGAGTGATGACTTGAGGCGTGAGTCCCCGATCGACATGATCGCTTATGTTGTGAATCAGAGTTTGGTTATCATACATGTCTCTGCTTTATATAGACTAGTATGATTTCATTTCTGATTTTCTGATTTCACATACTTGGTACTGTTGTCTTGACCTCCTTGGTGAGCGTATAAAGAGGCGAGCCTCTACCACGAAACGAACCGCGTGGCTCTCCGTATGGCACGCCCCGAGAAGATGGCGTGAGGCATGCCTCGAGGATCGCAAGCGGCCGGCACCATTTGTTGGGTCGTCGGAGCAAGGCTCGCGACAAAGTTACAAAAGTGGTATCGAGCGATTAATCCTCGGATGGTGTCTGAGCCGTGTCTAGTAGAGTCTTGATTATCGATGTGTTGTGCACCACATCTATAATCGTGAGGCCGCAGACATTTAGGATTGGTTTCCATTCTTCTCATTACGAGATCGTGCCTTAGAAGTGTGTTGTAAGTTGGACCCTCCGACGTATCTCGTTTTTACGCTTATGCCTCGCGAACAACCAGAGCCCGGAAGGGCAAAGCGTCGAGGAGCCGCTAGTGAGATACTGAGAGAATGCGAGCGCGAGCAGTACACTGTTGTGCTTGACGGCGGGTTTGTGACGCCGCCACGGCCCAGCGAGAGTTAGAGCGCGGCAATGGCTGCCGAGACGCGATACTGAGCCTCCACCCACGATGCAGGCGAGGAGATGGGTTACAAGGAGATGGCCCGATTGCTGGCGAGTCGTGGCCGATATGAGGATAGGCCGAATCAGCAGCCTCGATTCGATAGCACCGATGGTTCACCCCGGCGAATAGTTTGAGGCTACGGACTTTCTCGAGTTGTAGCCTTGAGTTTTATGGGTCGAGGCTCGAGGATGATCGCAGGAGTTCATCCGGCGATTCTGACGGATCATGCGGGTGATCAAGGCTTGAGACCGAGTCTGTGACCTTTGGTTCGCATCGGCCGCGTGATACCGCAATCGATTGGTTTGATTCATGGAGCTTTCGGGAGAGCATGCACTCCAGCAGATGGGATGAGTTTTGGGGCTTTCTCACGCACTTCTTGCCTCATGAGATGAGAGAACGCGGGCGACAAATTTTGATGCTTAGACGAAGCGGGCGTGCGGTTCGAGTACAATGTGGAGTTCGACTCATTGGCGACGCGTCCAGCGTTGGTAGCTAGTATGGAGGATCGAGTGCACCGATATGTTCTGTGGCTCGATGATTACATGTCGAGGCATGTTCAGAGTAGCTCTTCACGGCATGGACATTGCCCGCATGCAGCTCATCTGGGGATGTGAGGCACGGAGAGGTCGACGGAATGACCAAGATCGCGAAGAGGCGAACAACGGTCCTTTGGTGACTTTCGAGGCGGACCGCCTCGGAAAGATACTAGTTTTGTACCTCGCCCGATCAGTGGTCCTCCACAACCTTGAGCATCAGTATTCGGAGCGGTCGTGGCTCGCGGTTCGTGTTTCGAGGAAGTAAGTGTTGGCGGATGCGGTCACCCTACCGGTGTGGTCGATGTGGTAGACCGCATTTGGAGTGTCGTGGTGCCGGGAGCTTGTTATTTTTGCGGCAGCAGGCCATTTGCGAACCGTCCGACCAAGGGTAGCACGGATGTTACGACTCGACCTACCGGATCGATGGCTGGTTCATCGCGCCTACGTTATGCGCCTGCAGGCGTGCCTATGATTAGAGTGGGCGGTAGCTTCGTATATCCTTAACCTCTAGAGTTTTGGTATGCTTGTTATGATGGTCTCATTATTATGTGCTATGTACGAATAGCGTTGTGTTAATTGTGAGTTAGAAAACATGCTTAGTTGGGAGGATAAGTATGGGGGCATGGTAAGTGTGAACCCTAGACTGTCACGATTGAGACCTTAGAGGTAAGGTCGTCTTGAGTAAAAGATTCGTTTTATGTTTGACCTTTATCAGAGTGCGTAGTATACGTGGGTTTTATGTGAGTGATCAGTCCATGGGTAATGTGAGATGGAAGTGGTAGCTTTCATGATGTGATTTAGCGAGATTGTTCGTGTCGGGAACAAGGCGTGACGCGATTGTGGGTCGGGTTGAGGACGTGATCTGGGTCAACCCGTAACCGGATTAAGGTAAGTCGGTTCGTGGTCCCGCCAGGTGGTAGGGTCACGAGGATGCTAGGCCCAAGTTTGTATGACCATCGTATGTGTTGGTGGATATGTTCGACCAGAAGCGGATCGTGGAGGCCGGGAACGAACTTAGAAAAGATCGAGGTTAGCAAGATGACCAAGTTTGGAGGTAGTGACTCCAAGGGTTGGTAACAGAAGCGTTGACGGAAGTGTGGTACGGATACTAGAAAGAGTTTGAGTGTTCGAGAAGGGTACAACAAGATGGGGGAAAAGTGAACGTGTGTGATCGTTTCTTTTGTGAAATGAAGGTGTGAAGGGGGTATATTTTAGACCTCTGGTAAGGGGTTTTTGTGATGATTAGAGGTGTTTCCTCGTTGACTTGGGTTTAAGTATTGGTGCGTTTGTTATTTTTATGGCCAGGTGTGGCATGATTGTTTTCGTGCGTATAGCAGTGAAGGCTATACTAGCGCATGTTTGTGTTGAGACTTGAGAAGGAACATTCGGGACGAATGTTTCTAAGGAGGGGAGAATGTTATACCCCGTATTTCCAGAGTATGTACGTAAGGACGTACGTAGAGAATTTGAGCCTTAAGTTAGGCAAAGAACCGAATTTTGGGCACAAGTGCCGATTGGAGTCATTTTTCGACGAAACGTTTCCACAGCTTACGTTGGGAAAATTCCGGCTATGTCATTTATATTTTTTGCGGATTTTTCCGAGAGACGAAACATTTTGGACCAACGGGAGGGTGACATGTGTCACCCTCACATTGGAAGCTAGGGGCGGCAACCCTTGGACGAATTGGTCACGTTTTCAAGGCCAATTGGCTCCTTGTTTTGGCCTTGTTTTGTGGCTTGTTTGGTGCCATGTTTTGTGCCTTGTTTTGTGGTGTAGGGGTTAGGGTGCACTTGGCTTGATCAAGGCCTTACACTTGCCTTGCACTTGGCTTGATCAAGGCCATTGGTTTCCTATAAATACCCTCCTTGTGAAGACTTATTCATTCACCTCACTTTGTCTAAGTCTTGAAATCCTCCTCTCCCTTGTTGTTGCTCTCGTCCAACTCCTCTCCCTTAGAGAAAGGCCCTGGCGAGAACACCCTCCCCTAGCCTAGTTGTGCTAGCCGAGCCTACCCCCTTGGTAGAAAGTTGTCTTCCAAGTATTGTTATAATGCCCAAAATACCTTAGCCTTGTACCTTGTAGTATTCCAAAGATACCTCTATACGTAGAGCCAAATACTACCTTTTGTCCCTTTAGTCTCAAACCGAAACCCTAAGGAAATCTTCATTGATTGATTGAAGTATTTAAGTAGAAGTTGGTTAGAACTTCTAAGGGTTGTTTGGAGCGATGGAGCACCGGAGTTCGAGCTAAACGTTGCTAAGGATCGACATTTAACTTGGATAATTATGGGCTTATCGAGGTAATTATCTTGTCCTCTAGTTGTAATTGGAGATTACATGTTGTAGGAATATATAGTTGAAGTATACTATATATAGTCTCAACATTATTGTGCGGCAATGTCTTTTGACTTAAGCCCGAATTTAAAGAAAATAATCAATCAGATTTACATAGGATGTATGCGATGAGACTTGTGTAGTATTATCAGTAGAATTGTACACGCGTCAGGTTAGGCGTGTAAACCCCCCTGGTTGGCTTGGTGGCGGCCTCGATAGAGGAGGAGATTTACGCTGTTGCTTGGGAAAATCTTGCGAATTTTACGTAGAGAAATGGAACCGTATGTTTAAAAGTTAATAGACGTTTGTGACCTTTTTAGGTGAAAGTACTAAGAGTAGCTTATTCTACTTGAGGAGTGGAAAGGGCTAGCAAGGTTGTAGTACTTGGAGCATTTTGCTTATTGTCGATACTCGTCGCGAGGTATGTGAACCTCTTCCTATCTGTTCTAGCATGATATGTGTGTAACTATGTAGTACGGTGGACGACAGTGCTAAGTGTATTTGTTTGGTTTAAACATAAAGTGTTATAACGGCTTTATGGGAAGTTGGTTATAACGACTTTATGTAGGTAAGAAAATGGTTTATCGATGTTAGAAGTTAAGAGACTTAACTTATTTGTTTTAATGTGGATGTTTGTGTAAAACCTCATTCGTGAGTAATGAGTACTTGGTTTTAAAGGGAGAATGTTTTACTGATTTCGGAAATCAGAATGTGTATCGACAAACCACTGCAGCGTTATAAAAGGAAAATGTACTGACTAATGAATTGTATTATTAAAACCAGTAGAAACCTCCATCTGCATAGAAACTAAGATGAGACAAAATGATATTACATTTTCTAGATCACGGCTGCCGTAGTAAGATTGTTATAAACAAGAATAACCTATTCACACATAAGACATATGTTACTCAAATGTTTTAAAAGAGATTAAGACTATGAGTTATGAAACCGTTCTAAAATAAGTGACTTGGGCATTTGAAATTAGGCAAACTTGAGCGTTTGGAAAATAATGTTGTTACTTGATTTTAAAAAAAAAGGGGAAGTATTTTGTTTACTTAATAAGATAGTCACTATTTTAATACTACGTGTATTGTGTGACTTATGTGAAAGAAACGGATCTTTTAAAGGGTTTAACGTAAGTAGTACTTTAGGGTTAAAACCCGAACTTTGGCATAAAATGAAAGTACTTTGAGTTGTGTGAAACTTGCCTATGCTTGTTGTTGTGAAACTTGCCTATGCTTGTTGTTGTGAAACTTGCCTATGCTTGTGATGATAGCCTTTGTTGTGCAAGTGTGGTGTTTCTGTGTTACCGCGTCTCTCGATAGAGGGTCGGTTGACTTGTTGAGAACTTACTTGGACGTGCTGGCAGTGACGGAGAATTCCACGAGTATGTTTCCATTTTGATTGCTGTCTTGTTGTTGATGTTACATGGACATGTCTACACCGAGGTAGAATTCCGGGGGCATGTGGCCATGCGGCAGGGTTGATTACCTGATATATTGTTATTGTGGTTACATGGACATGTCTACACCGAGGTAGAATTCCGGGGGCATGTGGCCATGCGGCAGGGTTGATCACCCAAAGATATTATTATTGATGTCACATGGGCGGTCTACACCGGCGCAGTCCGGCACGTGGCCATGGGGCATTGGTATTATTGTTGCATCATGGACATGTCTACACCGACGCACTCCGGAATGCGCCATGATGCGAACATGATTGATGTTGTGGGCGTGAGACCCATAGTTATATTTGAGTGATGACTGAGGCGTGAGTCCCCGATCGACATGATCGCTTTTATGTTGTGATCAGAGTTTGGTTATCATACATGTCTCCGCTTTATATAGACTAGTATGATTTCATTTCTGATTTTTCGATTTCACATACTTGGTACTGTTGTCTCGACTCTCCTTCGGGCCGCGTTCATGCCGCAGGTAGAGGTACATCGGTCGTGGATCCTCGCTCTTAGGATCTCAGTTCAGCGTTTTGGGAAGCTCCGTTTCTCCGGAGGCTTATCTTTTGGTATGTGTTCCCTGAGTTGTAGGTTCTTGTACATTCAGGGGTATGGCGGGGCCCTGTCCCGTCATAGTTGTTGTAAATCTTAGAGGTCTGTAGTACTGTTGTGGGCAGGGTTTGTAAAAAGGATTAAACTGTTCGTTTTGAAAGAATTGTATATATATATTGGAAGGTAACCGTTGGGTTGGCCTGTTTTATGATCATATATCTTGTTCTTGTTTAAAGTTTTATTTTCCGCTGGTTTTCTCTGATGTTGTATCACTAGGGTGCCCGGGGTAAGGCACCAGTAACGGGCCCCGGAACGGGTCGTTACAAACTACTAGAACCAAAGTCGAATCAGCCACGACCGGGGCAAGTACGAGAGCCAACTACCAGATACCAAAGCCGAATCAGTAAAACCTCATGGAGAGCTAGTCCATGGAACAACAATCCTAATGGAACCATACCCGTGGGCCACCCAACGTGTCAGTAGGTCCAAGGATATAACAAGATAACCGGCCCTCCATCGAGAGACTCGGTAGCACAAAATCAAAACACTTGCACAACAAAGGCTAGCACAACAAGCATAGGCAAGTTCAACGTACTCATAGACTTTTATTTTATTACAACAAATTCGGATTTTAACCCCAAGGTACTACGCATTTTAACACTTTAAAAGATCCATTTCTTTCTCAAAAAGTCACACGATACTCGTAGTATCAAAATAGAGTAACTATCTTTTTTAAGTAAACCAAAACAATTTCCATACCTTCTTTTGAAATAAACCAATTTAAGACAAAAACATGCCTTCCTTTTTAGACTATTTTAAGACAAAAACATGCCTTTCTTTTAAACCAAAACACTTTAATTCCTCAAATCTCCTTTCTTTTAGAAATCAAGTTCCTTACTTTGGAATTTAAGAAAAATCAATACTTGTTATTAATGATCTTATTAAAGCAACCATGATCTAGGAAATGTAATACAATTTTGTCTTATCTTAGCTTCTATGCAGATGGAGGTTTCTACTGGTTTTAATATAATTAATTATTAGTCAATACATTTTCCTTTATTAACGCTGCAGTGGTTTGTTCGATACTTTTTCTCATTTTCGAAATCCATATAACTATTTCCTTTTAAAACCCAATTACCCATTCTCATAAAAGCGGTTTCACAACTTTTTAACACAAACCAAATCCTTACTAATTCACATCAAGTCTCTTATCTTTTTAAAAACCACAAACCATTTCTTTACCTACATAAAGTTGTTATAACAAACTTCCCATAAAGCCGTTATAACACTTTATGTTTTAAACCAACCAAATTCGTTTAGCACACGTACGTCTACCGTACTACATAGTTCACACAATCATGCTAGAAAAGATAGGAAGAGGTTCACATACCTCGCGACAATTATCGACAAAAAGCAAAAAGCTCCAAAGTACTGTAACCCTGCAAGTCCTTTCCACCCTTCAAGTAAAATACGCTACTCGCAATACTTCCACCTAAAAAGGCCACAAAACGTCTATCAACTTCTCGATCTCTTCGTAGAATATTCTAAATACAAGATTCCTTATTCTACGGAAAATTCGGCAGCACCTCCCCCCCCCCCCCCCCCGCAACCACATAAATCTCCTCCTCTATCGAGGCCTGCTACCAAGCCAACAATTCCAGGGGGGGTTACACGTCTAACCGGACGTGTACAATTCTACTCCACAATCATACTACAAGTCTCAGAATACACCCAATGTAAATCTGATTCAATTCTTATCCATATTCATTCTACATATAGTATACTCAACTATACATTACTACAACATGTAATATCCAATTACAATAGGGGGACAAATATCATTACCTCGATAAGCCTAAAATTATCCAAGATTAATAAGTCGATCCTGAGCAACGTTTAGCTCCTATTTCTTACGCTCCAAACCGCTCCAAGCAACCCTTATACGCTCCTAACCAACTCCTCTTCAAGATCTAACTCCAAAAAGTGAAGAACACCTTAGGCTCAAATTATGGCAAGTTTCGGCCAAGGTGTGATTTAGGGGCTAGGGGTGTGAAATCTTTTCCAAAACTTGGTACACAATCTTCCTAATACCCTAAGGAAGAACACTTATAAGTTTAAAGATTTTTGGACAACTTTTGGCTAAGGGAGAGGGCTTAAAACCGAGAGCTCACAACAAGGGAAGGGAAGGGAGGGAATTTTCAAGACTTGAAATATCTAAGTGTGGAATGAATGAAGTCTTGCAAGCTTAAGGGTCTATTTATAGAGAATTCAATGGCCAATATCTAGGCAAGTGTGTGGTGCAGATTAGGGACAAGTGTGTGTGAGTTCTTCCAACCAAATGTCCACCACAACTATGAGACAAGTGTCCACCACAATAATGAGACATGTGGCTAGTCACATGTCTCAACAAAAACGTCCAAGGCCCCCTAAGTTTCGGCCATAGGGCCACATGGGGTGCCATGTGTCGCCCTCCTACTCGTCCAAAATATTTCATCTACCGAAAATATCCGTAATGCCACAAATTTTGAAAAATAAAGTGGGCCCTACAACTGTAAATTCCTCCCTTGGGCCCCGCGTGACCAATTCCGGAAATAAAATTCCATAATTCTCAAATATCCCAAAAAGTCCGAATACCAAATCTGGGAATCCAATTCCCAACAACGAACCTTTTTCCTTCACAAAATCCGGAAACTTTTCCGTCGAAAAATCACATCTTTCTTCCTTTCCAACTTTTAATGCCGTATTCTCGTACGTACGTCCTCGCATACATACCCTGGAACTACGGGGTGTAACATTCTTCCCCCCTTAGAAACATTCGTCCCGAATGTTCCTTCTAAGTCTCCGAAACATACCTGTGCCGGTATAGTCTTCCCTACTATACTTACGAAACCAATTTTGCCACACATGGCCATAATACAACATACGCGCAAAAACGCACATCCGAGCCAACGAAGAATCACCTCCAACGTGTATAACAACACTAAAGCTCCACCCAAGGTCCAAAGGATACTTTCTTCCCATCTTCACTTATAAAAAGGACACTTCCATCTTCTTAACACATCTTAGCCTCTTTTCTTACTCGTCGTACCTTCCTCGTACACTCGAACTCTTCCTACTATACGTACCACATTTCTGTCAATGCTTCAGTTCCCAAAATCTCGGGGTTACTATCTCTAACTTGGTCATCATTAACTGGGAACACTCTGGATGGATCTCCGATACTCTTCCGAAACATAGCAACATGGAAGACCGGACGTATTGTCTCCTAAGTCGGACGGCAGTGCTAATTTATAGGCAACCTGGCCTATTTTACAAACGATCTGAAAATGCCCACAGTACCTCGGGCTAAGTTTCTCCTGCTTTCCAAATCTCGTCACACCCTTCCGGGGTGGTACCTTCAAGAAGACCCACCGTCAACCTGAACTCCAAGTGTCGACGCCGATTATCCGCACGACTTCTGTTGACTCTGAGCTGCTAATAACCTCTTCTGGATAAGCTTCACCCTATCCACATCCTGCTGAATCAAGTATGGACCCACAATCTGAACCTTGCCAACATCGAACCAATCGATCGGCAACCTACGCTTCCGCCCATACAAGGCTTCATAAGGCGACATACGAATACTGAAATGGTAGCTATTATAATACTCACTCAACAAGAGGCAAATAATCCTTACAGCTACCCCTGAAATCAAAACACCGACACGTAACCTATCCTCAAAGGTCTGGATAAAACGCGTTGTTGTCCGTCGGCCCGAGGGTGAATGCAATACTGAGACTCACCTGAATATAATCCACGTATCCAACGTACCCCGTCAACGATCAAACGTACAATCTTTTACTTAAGACGACCTTGCATCTAAGGTCTCCACGTGTAATATTCTAAGGCTCACACCTACCATGTCCCCATACTTACCCTTTTCAACTACCCATGTAATTATCCCACAAATACTTCGAACTTCCTAAAGTCGGTGGAAGACCACTCTGTACTGGCGGAGGCGCATAACCAGTTTGCTGCTGAGAAGGTCCGCCTCGAAAGTTACCAAAGGACCCTGCTCGCCTCTTCACGATCTTGGTCAATTCGTCGATCTCTACGTTCCTCAGTCTGTTGCGCATAAGCCTGTATGCGGGCAACGTCCATGCCCGGCTGAAGAGCTACTCCTGTACAACTCTCTACTAGATAATCGTCAAGTCCTGTGACATATCGGTGCACTCTATCCTCCATGTCTGCCACTAAAGCGGGGACATAACGAGCCAATGAGTCTAACTCCATACTATATTCCCGAACCGTCCGCCCGTTCTGCCTCAACATCATAAATCTAACTGCCCGAGCTCTCCTCATCTGCGAGGGCAAGAAGTGTGTAAGAAATGCCTCTGAGGTCTTGATCCCTTTCATGATCCACTGCAACTGTCGAATAAACTCCTGAGGATCTTCCTCAGTTCTCAATCCATAGAACTCGGGTGGACTGCAACTCAAGAAGTCCTGAAATCTCAACTATCGGATCTAGGGTGAACTACTGGTACTGCCGGAACCACCGGCTCCCGTCCGTCCTCATTCCCCAGCCACCAGACTAGCTAGTAACTGGGCCATCTCATTGTAACTCATATCCTCTGTTCCTGGTCGTGGGACTAGAGGCTCAGGTATCGTAGTCTCAGTAGCTACTGCTACTGCTCTAAACTCTCCTGGGGCTAGCGGCGTCGCAGAACTCCCCGAATGAAGCACTGTCTCAGATAATGGCGTACGTGCCTCGTAACCCTCTGTGCTCAACTCGCAGCTCCCTTTGCTGCCTTGCCCTTCTGGGCTCTGGTTGCCTTGCGTAGAGGCGTAACGGGTACATAAGAATACGCCGAGGAGTCCAACTTATAACACAGCTCTAAGGCACGATCTCAGAGTGAGAAGAATGGAAACCAATCCTAAATATCCTGTAGCCTCCTGATTATAGATGTGGTGCACAACACACCGATAATCAAGACTCTACTAGACACGGTCTGTAGACACTTTCCGAGGATTAACTGCTCTGATACCACTTTAGTCACGACCCGACCTCGGGTCAGCGACTGGTGCCTTACCCCGGGCACCCTAGTGATACAACATCAGAGAAAATCAGCGGAAATAAAAACTCATAAAATGTAAACAGTGAAATAAGAAAACAGGCTAACCAAAACGGTTACCTTTCTGTATATATAAAAAAAGAACTTGAACAGTTATATCTCTTTTACAAACCCTGCCCACAACAGTACTACAGACCTCTAAGAATTTTTATAACAACAATGACGGGACAGGGCCCCGCCATACCCCTGAATGTACAAATACCTACAATCTCAGGGAATCATACCAAAAGATAAGCCTCCGGAGAAACGGAGCTTCCCAAACGTTGAACTGTGATCCTATGAGCGAGGATCAACAACCGGTGTACCTCTACCTGCGGCATGAGCGGCCCGAAGGTCGATAACAGTACCAAGTATGTGAAGCGTCGTAAATGAAATCATAACAATCTATATAAAAACAAGAGACATGTATGATAACCAAACTACGATCCACAATATATAAGCGATATGTCAAGTCGTGACTCACGCCCTCAAAGTCGTCACTCAATATATAACTATGGGTCTCACGCCCACAACATCAATCATGCCCGTGGAATACCTTCCTCACTGTCGGCAGTCTATGATATAATAACACTAAGAAGTACATATGAACACCAGGTCCCACCTGTGTCATAAAAACCATACGGGGCAAGTACGAAGGCATAACTACCAGATCTAACCTGCATCATCAATCGAAGGCAAGTACAAAGCCGGCTACGGAACCTACCGTACCAACAATACTAAACAACCATATCACGAAGCTGACACGTGGCAAGTGCGATAGCCTCTACAGATCCTCCCGCGCCACGTGGTGGCGGCAAGTAACGGGCTAACCACGGATCACAACCGTAAGTCACGGCCGTCCAAACACCGACTCGCGAAGGCGACACGTGGCAAGTGCGATAGCTCTGCAGATCCTCCTGCGCCCACGTAGGCGACGGGGGCAAGTAACGAGCTAACCACCGATCACAACCGTAAGTCACGATACGCCGCGCGAAGGCGACACGTGGCAAGTCGATAACCTGCAGATCCACCTGCGTCACGTAGCTGACGGGGGCAAGTAACCAGGCTAACCACCAGATCACAACCGTAAGTCACGAGACTTCGCCACCAAACTGAACGGGGCAAGTACGAAGGCTAACTACCAGAACCAAAGTCGAATCAGCCACGACCGGGGCAAGTACGAGAGCCAACTACCAGATACCAAAGCCGAATCAGTAAAACCTCATGGAGAGCTAGTCCATGGAACAACAATCCTAATGGAACCATACCCGTGGGCCACCCAACGTGTCAGTAGGTCCAAGGATATAACAAGATAACCGGCCCTCCATCGAGAGACTCGGTAGCACAGAATCAAAACACTTGCACAACAAAGGCTAGCACAACAAGCATAGGCAAGTTCAACGTACTCATAGACTTTTATTTTATTACAACAAATTCGGATTTTAACCCCAAGGTACTACGCATTTTAACACTTTAAAAGATCCATTTCTTTCACAAAAAGTCACACGATACTCGTAGTATCAAAATAGAGTAACTATCTTTTTTAAGTAAACCAAAACAATTTCCATACCTTCTTTTGAAATAAACCAATTTAAGAGAAAAACATGCCTTCCTTTTTAAACTATTTTAAGACAAAAACATGCCTTTCTTTTAAACCAAAACACTTTAATTCCTCAAATCTCCTTTCTTTTAGAAATCAAGTTCCTTACTTTGGAATTTAAGAAAAATCAATACTTGTTATTAATGATCTTATTAAAACAGCCATGATCTAGGAAATGTAATACAATTTTGTCTTATCTTAGCTTCTATGCAGATGGAGGTTTCTACTTGTTTTAATATAATTAATTATTAGTCAATATATTTTCCTTTATTAACGCTGCAGTGGTTTGTTCGATACTTTTTCTCATTTTCGAAATCCATATAACTATTTCCTTTTAAAACCCAATTACCCATTCTCATAAAAGCGGTTTCACAACTTTTTAACACAAACCAAATCCTTACTAATTCACATCAAGTCTCTTATCTTTATAAAAACCACAAACCATTTCTTTACCTACATAAAGTTGTTATAACAAACTTCCCATAAAGCCGTTATAACACTTTATGTTTTAAACCAACCAAATTCGTTTAGCACACGTACGTCTACCGTACTACATAGTTCACAAAATCATGCTAGAAAAGATAGGAAGAGGTTCACATACCTCGCGACGATTATCGACAAAAAGCAAAAAGCTCCAAAGTACTGTAACCCTGCAAGTCCTTTCCACCCTTCAAGTAGAATACGCTACTCGCAATACTTCCACCTAAAAAGGCCACAAAACGTCTATCAACTTCTCGATCTCTTCGTAGAATATTCTAAATACACGATTCCTTATTCTACGGAAAATTCGACAGCACCTCCCTCCCGCAACCACATAAATCTCCTCCTCTATCGAGGCCTGCTACCAAGCCAACAATTCCGGGGGGGTTACACGTCTAACCGGCCGTGTACAATTCTACTCCACAATAATACTACAAGTCTCATCAAATACAGTCGATGTAAATCTGATTCAAATCTTATCCATATTCATTCTACATATAGTATACTCAACTATACATTACTACAACATGTAATATCCAATTACAATAGGGGGACAAAGATCATTACATCGATAAGCCCAAAATTATCCAAGATTAATAAGTCGATCCTGAGCAACGTTTAGCTCCTATTCCTTACGCTCCAAACCGCTCCAAGCAACCCTTATACGCTCCTAACCAACTCCTCTTCAAGATCTAACTCCAAAAAGTGAAGAACACCTTAGGCTCAAATTATGGCAAGTTTCGGCCAATGTGTGATTTAGGGGCTAGGGGTGTGAAATCTTTTCCAACACTTGGTACACAATCTTCCTAATACCCTAAGGAAGAACACTTATAAGTTTAAGGATTTTTGGACAACTTTTGGCTAAGGGGGAGGGCTTAAAACCGAGAGCTCACAACAAGGGAAGGGAGGGAATTTTCAAGACTTGAAATATCTAAGTGTGGAATGAATGAAGTTTTGCAAGCTTAAGGGTCTATTTATAGAGAATTCAATGGCCAAGATCTAGGCAAGTGTGTGGTGTAGATTAGGGACAAGTATGTGTGAGTTCTTCCAACCAAATGTCCACCACAACTATGAGACAAGTGTCCACCACAATAATGAGACATGTGGCTAGCCACATGTCTCAACAAAAACGTCCAAGGCCCCCTAAGTTTCGGCCATAGGGCCACATGGGGTGCCATGTGTCGCCCTCCTACTCGTCCAAAATATTTCATCTACCGAAAATATCCGTAATGCCACAAATTTCGAAAAATAAAGTGGGCCCTACAACCGTAAATTCCTCCCGTGGGCCCCACGTGACCAATTCCAGAAATAAAATTCCATAATTCTCAAATATCCCAAAAAGTCCGAATACCAAATCTGGGAATCCAATTCCCAACAACGAACCTTTTTCCTTCACAAAATCCGGAAACTTTTCCGTCGAAAAATCACATCTTTCTTCTTTTCCAACTTTTAATATCGTATTCTCGTACGTACGTCCTCGCATACATACCCTGGAACTACGGGGTGTAACAGAAATATACTAAGTGTGGAAGATTTTCATCAACTAAAGGGGTTTATATAGTACAACCAAGGGTTATGATTAAAACATGTGTATGATATAGATTGTTTGTGTAGGTTCCTTTCTACACTTGTCCCACAAATGCCATGCAAGACTTTGACAATTTGACTTGCCCACAAACTTGCCAAAAACCGTCCAACTTGCCATGCAATACCATGCAAGACTTTTGGCCACTTGTCTTGCGCACTAACTTGCTAAAAATCGTCCAACATGGCTCTTGGGGTGACACATGTCGCCCTCCTATTGGTCCAAAATATTTATCTCTCGGAAAAATTCCATAATCGTAAAAATATTGAAAACGTAAAATTTCCTTCACAAGGTTCGGAATAATTTCCGTCGGAAAACAATTCTTTCATTCTTACCCTAATTAGGGTTTATACATTTGTACGTACGTCCTCACATACATACTCCGGAACTACGGGGTATAATATTCTCCCCCCCTTAGAAACATTCGTCCCGAATGTTCCTTCAAGATTCAATTAATTCGGATAACGGCATAGTCCCTCATAACTTGAACAATTTGCAAAATGCCACATATGGCCACAATAGAACACTTAAGTACATATGACAATTTAAAAAAAATAACCAGTAGGAAAGTGAGTTACCTTGAGGTGTGGGGAATAAGTGAGGATACTTCTGCCTCATGTCATCCTCTGCTTCCCACGTCATCTCCTCTCTGTTCTCGTTCCGCCATAAAACATTGACGAAAGCCACATTCTTTGTCCGCAGTCGCCTAACCTGACGATCGAGTATCGCTATGGGAACCTCCTCATACGATAACCCCTCTGTCACCTGGACATCATCAATCGGGTGCAC
This sequence comes from Przewalskia tangutica, assembly GCA_029844215.1. Lineage (NCBI taxonomy): Eukaryota > Viridiplantae > Streptophyta > Magnoliopsida > Solanales > Solanaceae > Przewalskia > Przewalskia tangutica. The sequence goes on along the minus strand of CM056728.1, from coordinate 26,820,187 downwards.
TCTAGACGGATCTCCGATACATCTCCTCAGCATAGAAACATGAAAAACTGGATGTACTGCCTCCAGATCGGACGGCAGATCCAACTCATAGGCAACCTTGCCTACTCTACGGACAATCTGATAAGGCCCAATGTACCTCGGGCTGAGCTTCCCTTTCTTCCCAAACCTCATCACACCCTTCATGGACGACACCTTCAGAAAAACCCAATCAGCAACCTCAAACTCCAAATGTCGACGCCGATGATCGCATATACGACTTACGACTCACACATCAATAACCGCCCGATAAGCTTCACCTTATCCACCGCCCTTGAACCAAGTCCGCCCGACTAATCGCACCTCACCTACATCAAACCAAATTTATCGGTGACCTGCACTTCCTCCCATATAAGGCCTCATGGCGCCATCCGATACCGGAGTGGTAGCCGTTGTTATACGCAAACTCTACTAGCGGCAAATGATCCTCCCAACTACCTCAAATCAATAACACAGCTCGTAGCATATCCTCGTTGTCCGGATAAGACGCCCGCCTCCGCTTGGCCCGAGGATGGAATGCGATCGAGGTGTTATACCCCGTATTTCCAGAGTATGTACGTGAGGGAATACGTACAAAAGTTTAGCCTTAAAAGTTTAGGAATGGAACATTTTTTTTGGGCACAACTCACTAAAAGAATCGTTTTCCGACGAAACGTTTTACAAGACTCGTGTAGGGTAAATTCCGGCTATGCCATTTCTAATTTTTGCGGATTTTTCCGAGAGACGTAACACTTTGGACCAACGAGAGGGCGACACTTGTCACCCTCTAATTGATGGATGCGTGGGCGGTATAGGGCGGAATGGATGGACTATTTTGTCTTGGAGTTGGTAGGATATTTTGTGTGCAAGTTGGATAAGGTACACTTGCCCTAATCTTGGCCTTACACTTGCCTAGCACTTGGCTTAATCTTGGCCATTGGTTGGCCACTTCTTGACCTATAAATACCCCCCTTAAGATGAAGAGTTCTTCATCCACAAACAAGCTTTCCAAGTCTTGAAATTCCCTCCCCTCTCTTGTTGAGTTTTCGTCCAACACCCTCTCCCCCTCTAGCCTAAGTGGCCCTTGGCCGAATACCCCCCCCCCCCCCTCTAAAAGAAGCCCTAGCCGAAACCTACCCCCCTCCCTTGGTAGAAATGTTGTCTTTCAAGTGTAGTTACTATTCCTAAATACCCTAGCCCAAATCCCTTAGTACTTAGTAGAAGTTGTGAAGAACTTCTAAGGGTTCTCGCGCATCTATCGAGTGTACAAATTAGAGCTAAACCTTGCTCAGAGCGACTTTTATCTAGGATATTATTGGGCTTATCGAGGTAAATAATCCTAACCCTCTTTTGTATTAGAGAATACATACTGTAGAAGTATAGAAATAAGTATTGAATACTTAGAAAGATAGTACAGAATAGAATTGAACTGTTAACACAGTAGAAGAGTTTAAAAGAAGAATAATCAAACTGTACTTACTTAGGATTGTTTTCACAGTAGACTTGAGTAGCTCACCGGGTAGGGAAGTGCTGCCCAATTTTCCGTAGGATAGAGAACCCTCTGCTTAGAATCACATGAGTAGTCCGACGTTGATAGGCGTGTCGACTATTATAGGTTGATTCTTCGCGACATATTCGACTTGGCAGGTGGATTTCGCCGAGAAGGTATGTGATTCTTCCTAAGCATGATATTTTAAAATATATATATAGTACGGTAGACGTACATGTGTTAACTGAATAATAATTACGGCAATGTCTTTTGACTTAAGCCTGAATAATACTTACGGCAATGTCTTGCGACTTAAGCCTGAATAATAAGGATCTTAAAGCATTTCAAAAGAATACTGAATCATTTTACAGAAGAGAAATGTTTGGTTTTTAAACAAAAAGCTTAAAAGTTATACTAGCTTTATGGGAAGTTAGGTATAACAACTTAAGAAAGATAAAAAGAAACGGTTTACTTATGTGTTTATAAAAGACTTATATTCTGGAAAGTATAATAAGATGGTTTGATGAGTAGACATAATACTATGGGTGTTAGTGTCTTGTAACGTTTGTGTAAAAGGATATTCTTGTTGTGCTTATGTTGTTTAACGATAAGCTGTTATGTTAGTATTATATCACTCACCTCTTGACATGTTACCGGGGGTTAAGTCGCCTCCACGCGGTAGACTCAGCGATGCAGGACCATGATTCGAGAATACCTCATGCGGGTCCAGGGACCTATGCGAGCTACGAGAGTTCCGTGTTAGTGTGCGGGTTATACCTCACGCGTCTATGTGGCCATGCGGACTACGAGTCGGGGCGATGCCGAGGAGTAGCTACCCTCGACGCGGTGTTATACCCTACGCGGGCCTATGTGAGTGGCCTATGCGACTACGGAGTCCGTGATTAGGCTTGCATAATGATACTACGGCGATTGGCCCCGCTCGATCATTCGCACCTAGAAAAGACTGTCGCTTTACCTATTGTTGTTCTTGTTTATGACGTGGCACTATGTGCGGTTACATTGGTTGTTTCGTGCATATTTGTAAATTAGTTTTAAAATGATATGATTTCATTTAAGTATTTTACAGTTTCACATACTTAGTACTGTTGTCTCGACCTCCTTCGGGCTGCGTCATGCCGGTAAGTGGCAAGGGTGCTAGATCCACATCCTTAGAATCTTTGCTTTGGTGTCGTGAGCTCCATCTTCTCCGAGGCTCTACTTTGGGTATGATCTCCTGTATTGTAGATAGTTTTGTACATTCATGGTATGGCGGGCCCTGTCCCGCCATAGTTGTTTACTTCCTTAGAGGTCAGTAGTCCTATTATGCTGGGATGTAATCGCAAAACTGGGTTATATATATATGCCGAAAGGCAAGCTTTTATCGATAAACTGCTTTCTCTTTTCATAATGTTTCATGTCTTGTTTTTATATTCACGATTACTCGATGTATGACTACTGGGTGCCCGTAAGGCACTACCACGCCCCGAACGGGTCGTGACAAAAGTGGTATCGAGCGATTAATCCTCGGAAAGTGTCTACGCACCGTATCTAGTAGAGTCTTGATTATCGGTGTGTTGTGCACCACACCAATAATCGTGAGGCTATAGGATATTTAGGATTGGTTTCCATTCTTCTCACTCGAGATCGTGCTTGAGCCGTGTTATAGGTTGGACCTCTAACGCACTCCTTTTCTCAGAATGATTATGCCCACGCAGGCAACCCGCCCGAGCGGCAAGGCAGGCGGAGCCGCTAGTATGACACCGAGTCACGAGGCTCGTGCCCGCCTATACCCGAGACGGCGAGTTCCACGACGCCGCCGACCCTGAGGTTTAGGGCCGCGATGGGCCGAGAGACCACAAGACCAACACCTCCACCCCACACCGGAGCAGATGAGATGGGTTACGAGAGATGGCCCGCCATCGCCGTGATCGTGGGCCGCATACGAGGACAGCCGACGCGCAGCCTTCGGCCCAAAGAGTACCCGTGGTTCACCCGAGGGCAGATAGTTTGAGGCTACGAGACTTCCTGAGTTGTAGCCCGCCAGAGTTTTACGGGTCGAGGCCGGAGGATGATCCGCAGGAGTTCATCCGTCAGTTACAGAGGATCATGCGGGTGATCAAGGCTTCGGAGACCGAGTCTGTGACCTTCGGTTCGCATCGGTTGCGTGATACCGCAGTCGATTGGTTTGATTCGTGGGAGCTTTCCCGGGGAGAGCATGCGCCTCCAGCAGTATGGGACGAGTTTTCGGAGGCCTTTCTCACTCACTTCTTGCCTCCACAAATGAGGAGGGCACGGGCCGATAAATTTTTGTTGCTGAGGCAGAGAGGACGCACCGTTAGGGAGTACAACGTTGAGTTTGATTCGTTGGCTCGATATGTCCCTACGTTGGTAGCAGATATAGAGGACAGGGTGCATCGTTACGTCACCGGGCTAGATGATTATATGGCCGAGTCTTGTGCGGGTGTGGCTCTTCAGCCAGGCATGGATATTACCCGTATGCAGGCTCACGCACTGACGCGGCGAGCGTAGAGGCCGACGAGTTGACGCATGCAGCAGGCGGGCCAGACGAGGTCTTTTGGTGGCTATCGTGGTGGGCGGCCTCAGCAGCAGTCTAGATTTGCACCACAACCAGCTCAGAGCACTCGCACCGCCCTCAAGACAACCGAGTATTCGAGGGCGCACTGTGGCCCTGTGGCTTCGTGACGCCCAGAGCAAAGAGAGTATCGCCGACGGACCGCCTCGCCGGGCCGACGCGGTAGATCCCATTACGGAAGTGTGGTACATCGCCGAGCTTGTTACGATTGTGCCAGCAGGTCACTTTGCGAGGATCGTCCGACCGGGCAGCCGGTGGTAGGGCTCACCATGTGGTTCTGCACGGCTTCGCCCTACGCTACACGCCCGAGGGCGTGGTACTCATGGACCAGCAGTCGCGCAGAGGTCGTGGCGCGGTCCAGCTTCTAGCGGTCCTCGTAACCGCATTTATGCCTTGTCCACCGGCAGATCGTGAGGCCTCACCGATGTCGCCACGTACCTTATCGGTTCTGGGTTTGATGTGTATGCCTTGATAGATCCTCGGTTCTACTCGCCCTATATATCTCCTTATTGCTAGTAGGATAGGGATAGAGCTCGAGTCCATAGACCCTTTCGAGGTAGCTACGCCATGGGTGATCGGTGGTAGCTCGGCGGTATATAGGGCTTGTCCATGACCATATACACCGCCGACCTTAGGCGACTTGATAGAGTTGGACATGACCGATTTCGATGTGATCATGGGACGGATTGGCTAGCTTCTGCTACGCCAATGTAGACCGAGAGAGTAGTACGGTTCCAGCTTCGGCGAGCCATTGTTGTGTGGGAGGAACATCAGACGCCGAGGGTAAGTTTATTTCTTACCAAGGCTAGGAAGATGGTGCAGGCGGTTATATCTACCATCTCGCTCGTGTTTGATATCGAGTCCGCAGCGCGATTTTCGCCGCCAGAGTCGAGAGTTCCCGACGTGTTTCCGCACGACCTCCGTATCCTCCCGAGAGGAGATAGAGTTTTGTATCGATGTGCTGCACACTCGACCTATTTCCATTCCGCCATACGTAATGGCACCGCCGAGTTGAGAGAGTTGAAGGACCACCGAGATTTCTTTGGAGAAGCGGTTTCATCGACCTAGTGTTTCTCCTCGGGCGCCAGATTGTTCGCGGTTAAGAAGGATCGACGCCGCGCACGTGTGTTGATTACAGCAATGAACAAGGTGACCATTAAGAACAGATACCCTTCCTGTGATTGATGATTTGTTCGACCGCGCAGGGCGCGAGATGTTTCTCCAAGATTGATCTGCGTCGCTATTATCAGTGCGAGTCGAGAGGTGGATGTCCCTAGGATCGCATTCCGACCCGACGCATTATGAGTTCGTGGTCATGTCTTTGGGTTGACAAATGCTCCGCGGTATTCATGGATTTGATGAACCGATTGTTCAAACCATTTTTGGACACGTTTGTGATAGTGTTCATTGATGATATCTTGGTTTATTCGCTCGAGCGAGGAGCATGCGGAGCATTTGAGGCCGTCTTGTGATTCTCCAGACCAGCGCTTATACGCCAAGTTTTCCAAATGTGAGTTTTGGTTAACTTCGTGGCTTTTCTTGGGCATATTGTCGGGTGATGGCATTCGAGTGGATACGCCAAGATCGAGGCGATCGAGACTTGGCCTGAACCTCTTACTCGGCAGAGGTTCGCGATTTTACGGGCCTTGCGAGTTATTATCGGTTCGTAGAAGTTTGCTTCTATCTCGCACCATTGACTAGGTGACTCGTAGCGGCTAAGTTTCGATGGATCAAGCTTGTGGCGTGGTTTCGATTCTTTGAAGGAAAAGACGACCGCCCGTTCTTACTCTTCGCAGGTCGCACGGTTATGTCGTGTATTGTGATGCGTCAGGCATCGGGTTGGGATGTGTGTTGATGCAGCAGGGCAAGGTTATAGCGTATGCATGCCGACGGCTTAAGAAACACGAGAGGAACTACCCCACCCATGATTTGGAGTTGGCAGCGGTGATTCACGCTTTGAAGATCTGGAGGCACTATTTGTATGGGGTTCATGTGGATATTTATACAGACCACAAGAGCCTCAGGTATATCTTCATCCGAGAGAGTGAACTTACGGCGAGACGGTGGTTAGAGTTGCTTAAGGATTACGATGTTGATATCTTGTACCACGGGAAGGCCAATGTTGTGGCGTATGCCTTAGTCGTAGGTCGATGGGAGCCTATCGATGTGCAACTAGAGAGGAGGGCATGGTTCGTGATTTGCATCGATTAGCGAGCCTTGGTGTCCGCTTGATTGATTCGATAGCGGTGGAGTTCGAGTTCGTGAGGTTGCCGAGTCTTCCATCGCCGGAGAGGTGAAGAGGCAATTCGAGGATCGATTTTGATTCGCATCGTGATACAACTCTTCGTGAGGGCAAGGGTCCTTGAGGTAGCACTGATGGGGTGCTAAGGTTTGAGGCGTGTTGTGTGTTCGGATGTTTGAGACTTGGCAGAGTTCTAGGAAGCACACAGCGCGCGTTACTCTATCCATCCAGGGTCAACCAAGATGTACCACGACCTTAGATCTGTGTATTGGTGGGATGGCTTGAAGAGGGACGTTGCAGAGTTCGTAGCTCAGTGCCCGTGTTGTCAGCAGGTGAAGATAGAGCACTAGAGGCCCGATGGTTTGTTGCAGACGATAGAGATCCCGACCTGGAAGTGGGAGGTGATCAACATGGACTTCATCACAGGATTGCTTCGCACTCAGAGGAGACATGATTCTATATGGGTTATCGTCGACAGGCTGACGAAATCAGCCCACTTTCTGCCCGTCAGGACGACTTTTTTGGCTGAGGATTATGCCAGACTTTACATCCGAGAGATCGTCAGACTGCATGGAGTCCCTATTTCGATCATATCGCATGCAGGAGCCCGGTTCACGCTAACTTCGAGGTCCTTCCGTATGGTTTGGGGACGCAGTGAGCACGAGCATCGCATTCCATCCACGCAGACGGGACGGTGGCGCACTATCCGCACTCTTGAGGATATGCCGCGATCTGTGTTATCGACTTCGTGGTGGTAGGAGGATCATTTGCCTCTAGTTGAGTTTGCGTATAATAATAGCTACCACTCCAGTATTCAGATGACGCCTTTTGAGGCTTTGTATGGGAGGAAGTGCAGATCGCCGATAGGTTGGTTCGATGTGGGCGAGGTGCAGTTAGTGGGACCAGATTTGGTGCAGAGCGGTGGATAAGGTGAAGCTTATCCGAGAGCGGTTGCTCACACCGAAGTCGGCGAAGTCATATGCAGATCATCGTCGTCGGCATCCGAGTTCGAGGTTGATGATTGGGTTTTCTGAAGGTGTCACCCATGAAGGTGTGATGAGATTCGGGAAGAAGAAACTCACCCAGGTACATCGGGCCGTATCGATTGTCCGCAGGTAGGCAAGGTTGCCTATGAGTTGGATCTGCCGTCCGATCTGGAGGCAAATGCATCCGGTTTTTCACGTTTCTATCTTGAGGAGATGTATCGGGATCCATCTAGGGTACACCGATTGACGATGTCCAGTGGCCAGGGGTTATCGTATGAGGAGATTCCCATAGCGATAATCGATCGTCAGGTTAGGCGTCTGCGGACCAAGGACGTGGCTTCCGTCAAAGTCTTGTGGCGGAACGAGCTCAGGGAGGAGATGACGTGGGAAGCTGAGGAGGACATGAGGAAGAAGTATCCTTACCTATTCCCCACACCTCCAGGTAATTCACTTTCCTACTTGTAAATTTTCAGTATCATTTATGCCTAAGTGTTGTTTTGTGGCCGTGTGTGGCAATTGCAAACTATTTAAGTTATGAGGAACCTTATCGTTAACTGTCTTAGGAAGGAACATTCGGGACGAATGTTTCTAAGGAGGGGAGAATGTTATACCCCGTATTTCCAGAGTATGTACGTGAGGGAATACGTACAAAAGTTTAGCCTTAAAAGTTTAGGCATGGAACGTTTTTTTTGGGCACAACTCACTAAAAGAATCGTTTTCCGACGAAACGTTTTACAAGACTCGTGTAGGGTAAATTCCGGCTATGCCATTTCTAATTTTTGCGGATTTTTCCGAGAGACGTAACACTTTGGACCAACGAGAGGGCGACACTTGTCACCCTCTAATTGATGGATGTGTGGGCGGTATAGGGCCGAATGGATGGACTATTTTGTCTTGGAGTTGGTAGGATATTTTGTGTGCAAGTTGGATAAGGTACACTTGCCCTAATCTTGGCCTTACACTTGCCTAGCACTTGGCTTAATCTTGGCCATTGGTTGGCCACTTCTTGACCTATAAATACCCCCCTTAAGATGAAGAGTTCTTCATCCACAAACAAGCTTTCCAAGTCTTGAAATTCCCTCCCCTCTCTTGTTGAGTTTTCGTCCAACACCCCCTCCCCCTCTAGCCTAAGTGGCCCTTGGCCGAATACCCCCCCCCCCCCTAAAAGAAGCCCTAGCCGAAACCTACCCCCCATCCCTTGGTAGAAATGTTGTCTTCCAAGTGTAGTTACTATTCCTAAATACCCTAGCCCAAATCCCTTAGTACTTAGTAGAAGTTGTGAAGAACTTCTAAGGGTTCTTGGAGCTATCGGAGTGTACAAATTAGGAGCTAAACCTTGCTCAGGAGCGACTTTTATCTAGGATATTATTGGGCTTATCGAGGTAAATAATCCTAACCCTCTTTTGTATTAGAGAATACATACTGTAGAAGTATAGAAATAAGTATTGAATACTTAGAAAGATAGTACAGAATAGAATTGAACTGTTAACACAGTAGAAGAGTTTAAAAGAAGAATAATCAAACTGTACTTACTTAGGACTATTTTCACAGTAGACTTGAGTAGCTCACCGGGTAGGGAAGTGCTGCCCAATTTTCCGTAGGATAGAGAACCCTCTGCTTAGAACTGTTTACAGAGTAGTCTGGACGTTGATAGACGTGTCTGACTATTATAGGTTGATTCTCTGCGCGCGACATATTCGACTTGGCAGGTGGATTTCGCCGAGAAGGTATGTGATTCTTCCTAAGCATGATATTTTAAAATATATATATAGTACGGTAGACGTACATGTGTTAACTGAATAATAATTACGGCAATGTCTTTTGACTTAAGCCTGAATAATACTTACGGCAATGTCTTGCGACTTAAGCCTGAATAATAAGGATCTTAAAGCATTTCAAAAGAATACGGAATCATTTTACAGAAGAGAAATGTTTGGTTTTTAAACAAAAAGCTTAAAAGTTATACTAGCTTTATGGGAAGTTAGGTATAACAACTTAAGAAAGATAAAAAGAAACAGTTTACTTATGTGTTTATAAAAGACTTATATTCTGGAAAGTATAATAAGATGGTTTGATGAGTAGATATAATACTATGGGTGTTAGTGTCTTGTAACGTTTGTGTAAAAGGATATTCTTGTTGTGCTTATGTTGTTTAACGATAAGCTGTTATGTTAGTATTATATCACTCACCTCTTGACATGTTACCGGGGGTTAAGCGCCTCCGACGCGGTAGACTCAGCGATGCAGGACCATGATTCGAGAATACCTCATGCGGGTCCAGGACCTATGCGAGCTACGAGTTCGTGTTAGTGTGCGGGTTATACCTCATGCGGTCTATGTGGCCATGCGGACTACGAGTCGGGGCGATGCGAGTAGCTACCCTCGATGCGGGGTTATACCATGCGGGCCTATGTGAGTGGCCTATGCGGACTCTGAGAGTCGAGATTAGGCTTGCATAATGATACTACGGGCGATTGGCCCTGCTTCGATCATTCGCAGCCTAGAAAAGACCTGTCACAGTTTACCTATTGTTGTTCTTGTTTATGACGTGGCACTATGTGCGGTTACATTGGTTGTTTCGTGCATATTTGTAAATTAGTTTTAAAATGATATGATTTCATTTAAGTATTTTACAGTTTCACATACTTAGTACCTGTTGTACTGACCTCCTTCGGGGGGCTGCGTTCATGCCGCGGTAAGAGGCAGCAGTGCTAGATCCTTAGGATCTTTGCTTTGGTGTCGGGAGCTCCATCTTCTCCGAGGCTCTACTTTTGGGTATGATCTCCTGTATTGTAGATAGTTTTGTACATTCAGGTATGGCGGAACCTGTCCCGCCATAGTTGTTTACTTCCTTAAGTGCAGAGTCTATTGTACAGTTGGGATGTAACTGCAAAACTTGGGTTATATATATATGCCGAAAGGCAAGCTTTTTATCAGATAAACTGTTTCTCTTTTCATAATGTTTCATGTCTTGTTTTTATATTCCGCTTATTACTCTGATGTATGACTACTTGGGTGCCCGGGTAAGGCACCAGTCACGGGCCCCGGAACGGGTCGTGACATGAGGCTCACCTGCGTCCCTAATCCCTTCTGGAAAGACCTCCAGAAGTTAGCCGTAAACTGAGCTCCTCTGTCCGATATGATAGAAATAGGGACCCCATGTAGTCTCACGATCTCTCGGATATAAAGTCTAGCGTAATCCTCGGCCGAAAAAGTCGTCCTGACGGGAAGAAAGTGGGCTGATTTCGTCAGCCTGTCGACGATAACCCAGATAGAATCATGCTTCCTCTGAGTGCGAGGTAATCCTGTAATAAAGTCCATATTGATCACCTCCCATTTCCATGTCGGAATCTCTAGAGACTGCAACAACCCACCAGGCCTCTGGTTCTCCACCTGACTCGCGACAACTCGGGCGAGCAACAAACTCTGCAACGTCCTCTTCGTGCCAACCCGCAATACACGGTCGAGGTCGTGGTACATCTTTGTTGACCCGGATGGATAGAGTAACGCCGCGTGTGCTTCCCCTAGAACTCGGCCGAAGTCCCGCAATATCCGGAACACACAACCTGCCCTCAAACCTTAGCACCCCATCGTGCTACCTCAAATGGACCCTTCCTCACGAAGAGTCAGTATCACGATACCGTGTCAAAATCGGATCTCTCATCGCCGCCTCTTCACCTCCTCGATGATGGAAGACTCGGCAACCTCTCGAACCCGAACCCCACTACTATCAGAATCAATCAATCGGACTCCAAGGCTCGCTAGCTGATGTAACTCGTGGACCATGTCCCTCCTATCTGGCTGCACATCTGATAGACTACCCATCTGTCACGACCCGACCCCGGGCCCGCGACTGGTGCCCTACCTGGGCACCCCTTTCGGTATACATTAGAGAATAGCAGCGGAACATACACAACTGATAAAAATGCTCAAACATAAAATAACAACAGGCTAGCCGATAAGGCCACCTTCCGTAAGCTATACAAATAAAACAGTACATTTTTTTCTTTTATTTACAACCCAATCCACAATGTGACTACAGACCTCTAAGAATAACAACTCTGGCGGGACAGGGCCCCGCCATACTCCTGAATGTACAACATCCGACAATACCAGGGATAAGCCTCCGGAATAAAAGAGCTTCTCAACAGCTGAACAGTGATCCTAAGAGCGAGGATCAGCAACTTGTACTCTACCTGCGGCATGAACGCAGCCCCCCGAAGGAGGTCAGTACAACATGTACCAAATATGTGAAAGAAATGCATCAGAATGAAATCATAAGTCTATAATAAAACTGGAGACGGGTATGCTAACTCAATTAACAGTACACAGTGCCTTACTAACAATGAGAGTAATCAAAAGTATACTTACAACATAAAAATAGGAAGCTCGCGATCAAAGCAGGACCACCCGCCCGCAGTATCATTAAGCAATCCTACTCCTGGGACTATTTCACCCGCATAGGTCGTGTGTACCCGCATGAGGTATTCCTCGCATAAACTGTACCCGCCCGAATGAGACTATTTCACCCGTATAAGCCCATAAGGACTCGCATGAGGTATTCCTCGCATCATGGGTAGCAAATCCACGGAAACAGGTGGTATAACGATCTTGGGGATTTACCCCTCATTTATACTCTTACCCTGAAGCAGGTGGTATAACGATCTTGGGGATTTACCCCTCAGATATACTCTTACCCTGGAAAAGGTGGTATAACAATCTTGGGGATTTACCCCTCAGATATACTCTTACCCTATCTCAACTGGCCATCATACATAACATAAGCCCTACCGGCTTATCATACATAACATAAGCACTGCCGGCTTATCATACAATAAATAAGCAAGTTAAGAAATCCCCCTAACTTCTTATTAGCCTTATTCATATACACTCTCATTTTAGTTTACTTAAGGCACTAACATGTCATTATAAATCCGGGAGTTTAACCCAAAGTACTACGTACTTCTATTCTTTTAAAATGACTCATTTTCATATAAAACTTCCAAGATACTAATAACCGTAGTATCAAGTCATAACTACATTTTAAGACAAGTCACAATACCTTTTTAGAAAATACATTTTCGGGCTTCTAAATCAAGTGACTTCTTTCTTTTAAAACCTTAAGCAATTGATGCCTTTAAATCAATTTGCCTTTCGTTATTTCAAGTCATTTAACATACTTAAATTACTTAGAGTAAACCCCTCTTTTTAACTTTCCATAAAGCTATTATAACCAACTTCCCATAAAGCCGTTATACTAGCTTTATACATTAGCAACTTACATACTTCTTTATAACCAAGAGACTTAAACTTTCCAACAAAACAAGTATCAATAATACTTTCAACATACTTAAGTCTCTTAACTTTTGAAAACCAAGATATCCTTAATATTTAAACAAGTGAGTTAATTCCCTAACTCAATCAACTTGGACATTCTTAAAATAAGCCAAGGATATCAAATGGACCTAGATTGTCAAAATCTTGTACGTCTACCGTACTATACATTTACAACTTATTCATGCTCAAGAGATAAGAAAGTTCCACATACCTCTTCGGTTTAATCCACTTGCTAAGTCCAATTCACCGTACGTAGTATGTCAACCTATAATGACCATAGTACGTCTATTAACTTCTAGTTTCAAACGTAGAATATTCCAAGTGCAAAGCTACTAAATTCTACGGAAAATCGGACAGCACTTCCTTTGTTTCTACATACTTTGCCACCTTTTTCAAGGCCGAATTCAATAACCAAACACGCCACATTTAAGGCTCAATCAATGTAGTTATCAATAGGGGATTACACGTCTACAAGACGTGTAAAATCGGGCACACAACTTTCTCATTCTTGGTCACTAAACTTAGATTTGATTCCTTTGCTTGCCCCGTGGCTAAGACTTCATGTCAATCACAATTTAGGGGGGGGGGGATTTCCATGATCTCGTAAAGTAGTAACCCGATTTTCCTTTCCCAGTTTGTAGAGCCTATAGCTAGGTGTTACCACATTTCCTCGAAATTGTCACACCCCGAACCCCAGGCCCGTGACTGGTGCCATACCTGGGCACCCTTCTACCTAACATACACAAGTAAACTGCGGAATTTAAATAACACCTCATTTTTTTTAACCAACGTACGTGCAAGGGCAAAGCCGACAAGGCTGCCATATAATATACATAAATAAAAGACACTACATCGTACATGAGTCCAATCCCACATATGAATACGCACTTAAGAGTTAAATCAACTATGACGGACAAGGCCCGCCGCATCCATAATCGTACAAAGTCACATCTTGAAAGAACTTATACCAAAAAGATAAACTCCGAACAGAAGGAGCTATCCAAAACTCTGAGCAGGGTCCTACACCTGCCGATCACCAAACAATGTACCTAAACTCGCGACATGACGCACTCGCCCCAAGGAGGTCGACTGAAGAATGTACCAAGTATGTGAAACGAGAAATCAGTAATGAAATCATAACAGTCTAAACAAAATAGGAGACATGTATGATAGCCAACCTACAGTACACAATACATAAGCAGTCATATCAAGTCAGGGACGCATGCCCTCAAAGTCATTACTAAAATAACCATGGGTCTCACGCCCATAATATCAATCATGCCCGTGGAATCCTTCACCGGCTGATCCATGATATGATATAACACCAATAGGCATACATGAACACCAAGTCCCACCTGTGTCCTAAAAACTGTACCGGTCAAGTAGGAAAACGAACCACCAGATCCAACCTGTATCATAAAATGGACGGGGGCAAGTACGAAAGCCAACTACCAGATCCAACCTGCGTCAACAACTGACGGGGGCAAGTACGAAAGCTAACTACCAGATCCAACATGCAGAACGAGATATGACCGGGGCAAGTGTGCAAGCTATCTACCGGAGTCTACCGTTGTTATACCCCGTATTTCCAGAGTATGTACGCAAGGACGTACGTAGAAAAGTTCGTGCTTTAAAGTGAAGGGCCGAAAATTATTTGTTCACAACACCCGTTTAGAGTCGTTTTTCGACGAAACGTTTCCACAGCTTTCGTAGGGGAATTTCCGGCTATGCCATTTATATTTTTTGCGGATTTTTCCGAGAGACGAAACATTTTGGACCAACGGGAGGGCGACACTTGGCACCCTCCAATTGGTGGCTTGAAATCGTCCAAATGGACGAAGTGGACAAGTGAAGCACGTTTTTGGTGCCTTGGCTAAAGTCAAGGAGTTGGTAGGATATTTGTGTGTAGTAAATCCTAGCCCTACACTTGCCTAACACATGGATTGATCTTGGCCTTTGGTTGGCCATCCCTTGACCTATAAATACCCCTCTAGTTGATGAACTTTCTTCATCCAAAAATTGAGCAATCTATCTAAGTCTCAAATACTCCCTCCCTCTTGTCTTGAAATCGTCCAAAAGCCCTCCCCCTTTGAGAAGGCCTTGGCCGAAACCCCCTCCCCCCTTTGTGGTGCCCTAGTAGAGGTACCCCACTAGCCTAGTTGCTTTCGTATAATACCCCCCTTTGTGGTGTAGAAATACTCTCCTAGTATTGTTATTATGTCCAAATACCTTGGCCCAAATACCTTGTAGTATTCCCAAGGTTACACTTATAAAAGCCCAGAAAATACCATTATACTTTCCTTTAGCCACTAAACGAAACCCTAAGGAAATCTTCATTGTTGTTTGAAGTACTTAAGAGAAGCTGGTTAGAACTTCTAAGGGTTGGTTGGAGCGGATTGGAGCACTCGGAGGAGGAGCTAAACCTTGCTCAGGAGCGACATTAAACTCGGATAATTTTTGGGCTTATCGAGGTAAATATCTTGTCCCCCTATTGTAATTGGAAATTACATAAGTGTTGAATATATAGTTGTAGTATACTATATATAGAATCGAACGTAGTTATCAATGTCTTTTGACTTAAGCTGAATAATACTTACAGCAATGTCTTGCGACTTAAGCCTGAATTTAAGAAGAGTACTGAACTGTAATTACATAGGGCTGTATTACAGTAGACTTGTGTAGTAGTACCGTGGAGTAGAATTGTACCCGTTAGGGTTAGATGTATAACCCCCCCCCTGGTTGGCTTGATAGCCGGCCTCGATAGAGGAGGAGATTAACGTCATGTTGCGGGGAAGTCTTCTAATTTTTACGTAGAATGTTCTCTGAAGAGACCTAATTGTTAATAAGCCTTGTGGCCTTATAGGTGGAAATACTATGCGTGGCGCGATCTACGTGGCTTAAGGAGTAGCCGACGGTTTGAAGTACTTGGAGCATTTTGCTAATAGTCGATACTCGTCGCGAGGTATGTGAACCTCTTCCTATCTCTTCTAGCATGATATGTGTGAACTATGTAGTGCGGTGACGCGTACGTGTTAATCGTGTTTGATTGTTTTAAAACATAAAGTGTTATAACGGCTTTATGGGAAGTTGGTTATAACGACTTTATGTAGGTTAGAAAATGGGTTGTGGTTTTCAAAAGGTAATCGATTTGGTTATAACCGCTTGTTATGTGTTAATGAAGAAGTTGAAGTATTTCAAAAGATTTGTGAATCGTTTTGAAAGAAAGAGTAACACTTGGTTTTAAAGGTTTTAAAAAGAGTTATACTAGCTTTATGGGAGTTAGGTATAATGTCTTAAGAGAGGTAAAGAAAATGGTTTACTGATGTTAGAAGTTAAGAGACTTGATCTTATAAGATAGGAGACTTAACTTATTTGTTTTAATGTGGATGTTTATGTGAAACCTCATTCGTGAGTAATGAGTACTTGGTTTTATTTAAAGGGATAATGTTTCTTGATTTGGAAATCGAATGTGTATCGACAAACCAACTGCAAGCGTTAATAAAGGAAAATGTATTGAATAATGATGTATCGTATTAAAACCAGTAGAAACCTCCATCCGCATAGAAGCTAAGATGAGACAAAATGATATTACATTTCTAGATCATGGTCGCTTAATAATATTGATTATAAATAAGAATAACCTACTCACATATAGGACATATGTTTCTCAAAACGTTTAAAGGAGAATTATGTTTTAAAGGATTAAAACTATGAACTACGAAACCTTTTCTAAAATGAGGAACTTGAGCCTTTGTAATTAGGCAAACCGGAACTTTAGGAAAAGAATGTTGGTACTTGAGTTTAAAAAGAAAGTGTTCTGGTTTACTTAATAATGTGAATCACTCTAGTTTCATACCACGGGTATCGGGTGACATTTATAAAATGAATGTATCTCTTTTAAAAGGACTTAACGTATGTAGTACTTTGGGGTTAAAAACCCGGACTTTGGCATAAAATGAAAGTACTTTGAGTTGTGTGAAACTTGCCTATGCTTGTTGTTGTGAAACTTGCCTATGCTTGTTGTGTGAAACTTGCCTATGCTTGTTGTTGTGAAACTTGCCTATGCTTGTTGTTGTGAAACTTGCCTATGCTTGTTGTTGTGAAACTTGACCATGTTACGTGTGATAGCCTTGTGGTGCAAATCGTGTTCACTTGATCAACGGCTCACCCGAATGTATTTCACTTGACCAGGTTTATCCGAATGTATCTCACTTGATTACCGGTTCACCCGGGAATGTATTTCACTTGACGACCGGTACATCCGGGAATGTATTTCACTTGACTACCGGTTCATTCCGGGAATGTATTCCACTCGACTTGGCATGACTGCTTTTATGTTGTGAACTGTAGTTTGGTTATCATACATGTCTCCGCTTTATATAGACTATTATGATTTGATTCTGATTTTCTGATTTCACATACTTGGTACTGTTATCGACCTCGCCCGGCTGCGTTCATGCCGCAGTAAAGGTACATCGATTGTCGATCCGCTTATAGGATCACATTCGGCGTGTTGGGAAGCTCCGTTTCTCCGAGGCTTATCTTTTGGTATGTGTTCCACGAGTTGTAGGTTCTTGTACATTCGGGGTATGGCGGGGCCTGTCCGTCATAGTTGTTGTAAATCTTAGAGGTGCAGAGCCTTTGTGTGGGCGGGGTTTTGTAAAAGGGATTAAAGCTGCGTTTTGAAAAAGTTGTTTATATATATATCATTGGAAGGTAACCGCTTGGTTGACTGTTCTATTATCTTATCTCTTATTTCATGTTCATGTTTTATTTCGCTGATTTTCTCGATGTTGTATCACTAGGGTGCCCGGTAAGGCACGATGGCGAACCGGGCAGTCGTTACAAAAGTGGTATCGAGCGATTAATCCTCGGAAAGTGTCTACTGATCGTGTCTAGTAGAGTCTTGATTATCGATGTGTTGTGCACCACATCTATAATCGTGAGGCTATAGGACATTTAGGATTGGTTTCCATTCTTCTCATTCCGAGATCGTGCCTTAGAAAGTGTGATAAGTTGGACCCTCGACGTATTTCATTTTTACGCTTATGCCTCGCGTAAAACCTGCACCAGACGGCAAGGCAGCGTAGGAGGCGCTAGTGGGATACTGAGAGAGTACGAGCGCGAGCCCGATCGATACACGAGCAGTGCCGACGGCGGGTTTAACGCCGCCAAAGACCAGCGAGCTTAAGCGCAGCGGTGGCTGCTGAGACTACAATACGAGCCTCGGTCCACGGCTGGAAGCGGATGAGATAAGTACAAGGAGATGGCGATTCGCGGCGGTCGTGGCGAGATATGAGATCGGTGGATCGGCGATTCCGGCCCGAGCACCGTATTTCACCGGCGAGCGGTTTGAGGCTACGTGACTTTACGAGTTGTAGCCTCCGATGTTCTATGGATCGAGAGCCGAGGGCGACCCTCGGAGTTTATCAAGCGACTACACGGATCATGAGTGATCGAGCCTCGAGCGCAGTCGGTGGTATTGGGTTCACATCACCGCGTGATCTGCGATTGGTCGTTTGATTCGTGGGAGCTGTCGGGAAGAGCATGCACCTCGGCCGTATGGGACGAAGTTCTCAAGGGCTTTTTCTTGCACATTTCTTGCCGCGGATGAGAAGGGCTCGGGCGGCGAGTTTTTGACGTTGAGCGGGGCAGGCGGGCGGTTAGAGAGTACAATGTGAGTTCGACTCATTAGCTCGGTATGTTCCGTAGTAGGCGATATGGGGGCCAGTACACCGCTACGCCACCGGGCCGGATGAGTACTTGGCGAGCTTGTTCGGTGTAGCTCTTCACCGCATGGACATTGCCGCATGCGAGCTCATGCACTAGGATGTGAGGCACGGAGAGATCGACGGAATGGCCAGAGATCGCGAGAAGAGGCCGGGGCAGCGGGGTCCTTTGGTAACTTTCGAGGCGGACCGCCTCGGCCGATCTAGTTATGTACCTCCACGATGCAGTGGTCCCCGCGATCGTCGGGGCGTTCGGGTATTCGGAGCTGGTCGAGCTCGTGGCTTCGTTCACGGATATACATGGGTTCTAGCCAACGCGATTCACGTCCTCCGATTGTGCGCGATGTGGCAAACATCATCCGGGAATGTCGTCTTTTCGGTGCTTGCTTCACCGCGGCCGTCGAGGCCATGTGACGAGAGACGTGCTTATAGGAGAGTACCGCGGCTTGGCGCGACCTCAGGATCGATGGCGGGTTCATCGCGCCTACGGTTATGCGCCTGCAGGCGGACTTACGATTAGAGTGGAGCGGTAGCTTGTGTATATCCTTAACCTCTAGAGGCTTGTATGTTTTGATGTTATGTTAATGTGTTAGGTGTTACGTTCGGATAGCTTTGTGCTAAAATGTGATTTAAGAACTTGGTTGGGGAAAAAGGGTAAGCACAGGGTGAGGAATGATGAGCCTTAGAATATTACAATTGAGACCGTAGATGTAAAGGCCGCCTTGGGTACAAGATTTTGCGAGTGATCCTTGTCAGTGCATTTTATGCCTAGAATGTATTGTGTGATAAGTCACGGGTAGTGTGAAATGGAAGTGGTAGCTTTCATGATATGATTTAGCGATTGTTCCGTGTCGGGAACAAGGGCTTGACGCGATTGTGGGTCGGGTTGAGGACGTGATACGGATCAACGTGGCGGTTTAAGGTGGGGTCGGTTGGGTGGTCCCGCGGTGGCAGTGGTCACGAGGTGCTAGGCCCAAGTTCGGATGACCATCGTATGAGTTCATAGATATGTTCGACTGCATCAGTTCGTGAAGGCGAGAATGGCCTTAGAAATCGAGGTAGTAAGATGACCAAGTTTGGAGTGGTAACTCGAGGGTTGGGAATCAAGCGATGGCGAAGTGTGGTACGATACTAGAAGAGTTCAAATGTTCGAGAAGGCACGACGAGTAAGGAGGAAGAACGTGTGTTATTACGTGGCGGTGTGGCTTTGACAACTTGTTGAAGGAACTTCTTCGTTATCTATTTCGAGAAGGAACATTCGGACGAATGTTTCTAAGGAGGAGAATGTTATACCCGTATTTCCGCAGTATGCGCAAGGGCGTGCGTAGAAAAGTTCGTGCTTTAAAGTGAAGGGCGAAAATTATTTGTTCACAACACCCGCTTAGAGTCGTTTTTGACGAAACGTTTCCACGACTTTCGTAGGGAATTTCCGCTATGCCATTTATATTTTTGCGGATTTTCGAGGCGAAACATTTTGGACCAACGGGAGGCGACACTTGGCACCTCCAATTGGTGGCTTGAAATCGTCAAATGGACGGAAGTGGACAAGTGAAGCACGTTTTGGTGCCTTGGCTAAAGTAAGGAGTTGGTAGGATATTTGTGTGTAGTAAATCCTAGCCCTACACTTGCCTAACACATGGATTGATCTTGGCCTTTGGTTGGCCATCCCTTGACCTATAAATACCCCTCTAGTTGATGAACTTTCTTCATCAAAAATTGAGCAATCTATCTAAGTCTCAAATACTCCTCCTCTTGTCTTGAAATCGTCAAAGCCCTCCCCCTTTGAAGGCCTTGGCGAAACCCCTCCCCCTTTGTGGTGCCACTGCCGAGGGTACCCCACTGCCTAGTTGCTTTCGTATAATACCCCCCTTTGTGGTGTAGAAATACTCTCCTAGTATTGTTATTATGTCCAAATACCTTGGCCCAAATACCTTGTAGTATTCCCAAGGTTACACTTATAAAAGCCCAGAAAATACCATTATACTTTCCTTTAGCCACTAAACGAAACACTAAGGAAATCTTCATTGTTGTTTGAAGTACTTAAGAGAAGCTGGTTAGAACTTCTAAGGGTTGGTTGGAGCGGATTGGAGCACTCGGAGGAGGAGCTAAACCTTGCTCAGGAGCGACATTAAACTCGGATAATTTTTGGGCTTATCGAGGTAAATATCTTGTCCCCCTATTGTAATTGGAAATTACATAAGTGTTGAATATATAGTTGTAGTATACTATATATAGAACTGAACGTAGTTATCGGCAATGTCTTTTGACTTAAGCCTGAATAATACTTACGGCAATGTCTTGCGACTTAAGCCCAATTTAAGAAGAGTATCGAATGTAATTACATAGGGCAGTATTACGAGACTTGTGTAGTAGTACCGTGGAGTAGAATTGTACGTTAGGGTTAGATGTATAACCCCTCGGTTGGCTTGATGGCGGCCTCGATAGAGAGGAGATTAACGCCATGCGGGGAGGTCTTCAATTTTCGTAGAATGTTCTACGAAGAGACCTAATTGTTAATAAGCGCCTTGTGGCCTTATAGGTGGAAATACTATGCGTGGCGCGATCTACGTGGCTTAGGAGTAGCCGACGGTTTGAAGTACTTGGAGCATTTTGCTAATAGTCGATACTCGTCGCGAGGTATGTGAACCTCTTCCTATCTCTTCTAGCATGATATGTGTGAACTATGTAGTACGGTAGACGTACATGTGTTAACTGTGTTTGATTGTTTTAAAACATAAAGTGTTATAACGGCTTTATGGGAAGTTGGTTATAATGACTTTATGTAGGTTAGAAAATGGGTTGTGGTTTTCAAAAGGTAATCGATTTGGTTATAACGCTTGTTTTGTGTTAATGAAGAAGTTGAAGTATTTCAAAAGATTTGTGAATCGTTTTGAAAGAAAGAGTAACACTTGGTTTTAAAGGTTTTAAAAAGAGTTATACTAGCTTTATGGGGAGTTAGGTATAATGTCTTAAGAGAGGTAAAGAAAATGGTTTCATCATGTTAGAAGTTAAGAGACTTGATCTTATAAGATAGGAGACTTAACTTATTTGTTTTAATGTGGATGTTTATGTGAAACCTCATTCGTGAGTAATGAGTACTTGGTTTTATTTAAAGGGATAATGTTTCTCGATTTCGAAATCGAATGTGTATCGACAAACCAACTGCAGCGCTAATAAAGGAAAATGTATTGAATAATGATGTATCGTATTAAAACCAATGAAACCTCCATCCGCAGAAGCTAAGATGAGACAAAATGATATTACATTTCCTAGATCATGGCTTAATAATATTGATTATAAATAAGAATAACCTACTCACATATAGGACATATGTTTCTCAAAACGCTTAAAGGAGAATTATGTTTTAAAGGATTAAAACTATGAACTACTAAACCTTTTCTAAAATGAGGAACTTGAGCCTTTGTAATTAGGCAAACCGGAACTTTAGGAAAAGAATGTTGGTACTTGAGTTTAAAAGAAAGTGTTCGTTTACTTAATAATGTGAATCACTCTAGTTTCATACCACGGTATCGGGTGACATTTATAAAATGAATGTATCTCTTTTAAAAGGACTTAACGTATGTAGTACTTTGGGGTTAAAAACCCGACTTTGGCATAAAATGAAAGTACTTTGAGTTGTGTGAAACTTGCCTATGCTTGTTGTTGTGAAACTTGCCTATGCTTGTTGTTGTGAAACTTGCCTATGCTTGTTGTTGTGAAACTTGACCATGTTACGTGTGATAGCCTTGTGGTGCAAGATCGTGTTCACTTGATCACCGTTCACCGGAATGTATTTCACTTGACGACGGTTTATCCGAATGTATCTCACTTGATTACCGGTTCACCCGAATGTATTTCACTTGACGACCGGACATCCGAATGTATTTCACTTGACTACGGCTCATTCCGGAATGTATTCCACTCGACTTGGCATGATCGCCTTTTATGTTGTGAGCTGTAGTTTGGTTATCATACATGTCTCGCTTTATATAGACTATTATGATTTCGATTCTGATTTTCTGATTTCACATACTTGGTACTGTTATCGACCTCGGCCGGAGTGCGTTCATGCCGCAGTAAAGGTACATCGATCGCCGATCCCCGCTTATAGGATCACATTCGGCGTGTTGGGAAGCTCCGTTTCTCGAGGCTTATCTTTTAGTATGTGTTCCACGAGTTGTAGGTTCTTGTACATTCGGGGTATGGCGGGGCCCGTCCGTCATAGTTGTTGTAAATCTTAAGTGCAGCCTTTGTGTGGGCAGGGTTTTGTAAAAAGGGATTAAACTGTTCGTTTTGAAAAAGTTGTTTATATATATATCATTGGAAGGTAACCGTTTGGTTGACCTGTTCTATTATCTTATCTCTTATTTCATGTTCATGTTTTATTTCCGCTGATTTTCTCTGATGTTGTATCACTAGGGTGCCCGGGGTAAGGCACCAGTAGCGGGCCCCGGAACGGGTCGTTACAACCGTACCAAACTGTGCAATAGCACTGACGGGGGCAAGTACGAAAGCTATCTACCAGATCCAACCTGCGTCATCAACTGAGCGGGGCAAGTACGAGAGCTAACTACCAGATCCAACCTGCGTCACTAAATCTCATGGAGGGCCAATCCATGGAACAACAATATCCCACGTGGTCGCATGCCCCGGAATCCCACATCGTATAAGCATGACCATAGGGTAATACAAACAAATACGGGATTCTAACCCGCCTCTTGGTCACATGCCCCGGAATCCCACATCGTATAAGCATGTCCAAGGAGTAACACAAATAATGGAAGCATACCCGTGGAATCCCACATCACTGTAGGTACGTCCAAGTAACTTACAACAAGACAGCCGGCCCTCCAACCGAGAGTCGCGGCAATGTAATAAAACATAATACTTGCACTCAAAGGCTATCACCAGCACACATAGGCAAGTTCATAAATTCTTTAGACTTTCATTTTATAAACTCAAGGCACTTATAGAATAATTCTCAATTAAACAAGCCAAAGTACTTATCAAGACACACATAGAATAATTCTCAATTAATCAAGCCAAAGTACTTATCAAGGCACACATAGAATAATTCTCAATTAAACAAGCCAAAGTACTACGTACGTACATTCTTTCCAAAAGACTCATTTTTATGTAAAACCCCAAGATACTAACACCCGTAGTATCAAGGCATGTCTATTTTTCAAAGTAAGTTACTACACTTTTAGAAAACTCATTTCAAAGCTTGAAATCAAGTAACTTCAAATTTTCACAATCTAGGCAACTTATGCCCATTAATCAAAATAGACAACTTTCTTAACCTTCCATAAAGCCGTTATAACCAACTTCCCATAAAGTCGTTATAACCCTTTATGGTTTTAGACATATCCATTCCTTTTATAACCAAGAGATTTATACTTTTAAAACCAAGTATCACATACTTACAAATCAAGTTCTTAACTTTCAAAATACTTCAAGTCTCTTAATATTTAGAAAACAAGTTTCCTCTACTTTTAAACCTCAAGTAAATCACTCCTTTAACTCCCCTAAAGTCATTATAACAACCCTTAGGTTTTGGAACTAAGGAACTAGCCAAAAGGTTTGGAAACCACTTCCTTTTCAAGACTCTATGTACTTTAAGTAAAATACTTTCACTTTTAAGAATCCAAACTTCACTAAGGAAATGGATTATACGACTTACAATTTAAACATCAAAGTACAATCAAGGAAGTACATAGAACAAATTCTATTTTAGGCAATCCAAATACAACCAAGGAATGGATCATTTAAGGAGTAGGACATACTTTCTTTATCTTAAGGAATCATGCTAGAAGAGGAGATAGTTCACATACCTTTTCACTAAATCCACAAGCTGCCGAATCGCGTGCGTAGAATTGTCAACCTATAATGGTCACAACATGACTATCAATTTCTAGTCTCTAACATAGAATAATACTAAGTAAGCGGTCTCTAATTCTACGGAAAATAGGGCAGCACTTCCTTTGTTTCTACTTACTTTGCCACCTTTTTCAAGGCTGAATACAATAACCAACACGCCACATTTAAGGCTCAATACAACCAACCAATCAAAGGGGATTACACGCCTTACAATACGTGTAAAATTCCGCCCCACAATTCATACCAAGTAGTTTAATACTCACAAGCCATTCTCGGCCAACAACATAACCAACAATTCAAAGTCTTTTCCAATCCTTTTCCAATTCCAAGTTCTAAGGTCCAACATGTTATATAGTTATAAACAACTTCAACAACTACAATTTCCTTCTTTATACAACATGCGACGACTTAAACTAATAATCAACTTGAATTGTAGTCTTAAGGCTAACATGCTAGTTTTCGGATTAGTGTTCCAATAGCCAATATACTTATCAAACTTCATAATATATAACTCATGCTTGCTAATATCCATAGCTACAATGATAATAAAACCTTAACTACTAAAACGACAAGATTTATACCTTTATAAGCCCTTAAAAATTCCAAGATTCAAAGTCGCGCCTTAGCAATTCTTAGCTCCTTTCCTTATGTTCCAATCCGCTCCAAGCACTCCTTAGAAGCCTATGAAGAACCCATCTTCAAGTTCCAACTTCAAAGTTGAAGAACTCCTTAAGTTTCCGCCTTGCGACTAATACGAAAACGCCGTTTTTCCGAAATCTTTCTATTGAGATATCCTTACAATACCCTTAGGGACCTTGGGTTTAAGTCTTGTGAATAATGGATCAAAACTACAAATTTTTCTTGTGAAATGGACCTCAAACCCGAGAGCTATTTGTTGAAGAACAAAGTGTGTGATTTTTTTCTAAGTGTTGGAGACTTAGTCTTGCACTAGTAGTATGCTTATATAATACATTGGATGGCTTAGATTAATACACTTATGGGCTAGGATGAGGAGCAATTAATGTAAAGCCAAGTGGACAAGTTGACTTGGTCAACAATCTCAAGCTAGCAAGACTTATCTTCCTTAATGGTAAATGACCATTTTAACCTTACCAAAATCGTCCAAGACCATATGTGGGGGTGCCACGTGTCGCCCTCTCATTCGTCCATAAAATTCCATAACCCTCGTGGGCCCCGCAAAACGTAAAATTCCTCGGGTGGGCCCCACGTGACCAAATCCATAAAAATAAATTTCCATAATGTTAATAAGTTCCATACTCTTCAAATAATGCATTTTGAGAATCCAATTCTCAACAACGAACATTTTTCCTTTCCGACGTTCGGAAGATTTTTCCGTCGGAAAAACAATTCTTCCTTTCGTACTAATTTCCAAGTCTTGATTCCTTACATACATTCTCTTATACATGTCCTGGACTTACGGAGTGTAACATTCTTCCCCCCTTAGAAACATTCGTCCCCGAATGTTCTTAATCGGTTTCCAAGCTATACAAACTCCGGCACAGTTTCTATACTATGTCTATCAATCAAAACTCCACAAGACCAACGATGCAACACATGGCCACCACATAACATACGTAAACATATCAATGGACCTTCCGTCCGCGACCCCTTCTCACAAAACTCGAAGGTTACAATCTTTTCACAAACAAGATCTTTAGAGGTTACTCTCTTTCCTTACTTGTCATACTTTCTCGTTCTTTCAAACTTATCTAGTACACGTACAAAATCTCAAATATTGTTTCTGTTCTCCAATCCTTGGAGTTACTATCCAAACTTGGCCATATTGTTATTTACATTCCCGTTAAGGCTCTTCTCGGTCCTTATGACCTAGTTCCGGTGGAACGCATCCACGAACTCGTACAACGATTAACTAAACTTGGGCCTTGCATCCTCGGGACCCTACCACATAACGGGACCATTTCTAACTGACATCACCCCATTCCATACTACCGGTTGACTCTAAATGAGTCCATAACCCGACTCATCGTCACACTTAACTTCTCATTCTTAGTCTGAAATAGATCCCTCTCTTATCTCAAGGTACTTCTCACCCTATCCTCCCATTCACTAGAGGTTTGTCACATAAGCCAAAGTATTTCTACTATACATCCTTCCCTATTGGTCTTTACACTATTACGGGATAATTACCACTTGTGAACTTTACACAACTATAGTCTCAGTTCACTTACCATTCTTGTCAATATTCTTAACTTTTCACTTTACTAATCAAAGTATTCCTACCTCTAGGGGTACTATCACTTACAACTGCTAGCAACACAGGGAAAACATATATGCTAGGGCGAAATCTGAATCTATCAATGCACGTATGATTCAAAAGAATCGAAATATACCTGTAACCCCATGCGATGTCGCCTCCTGATCCTGCCCCATAGTCACGTCATCTCTGCGGTTCGAAGGACCGCCAGAACTATAAACTCCCCGACTCTACCACGATCGCTAACATCTGAACACCGCTCGGGGACGCATCTGTGGAGGAAAGGTAACCAACCATCGGCCTCATAGGCTGAGCCACCTCATCGGTGCTCTTTCTAAAAGGACATACCCTCCGTATATGGCCCGGACGGCCACAACAAAAACAACCACCTGTGCCATAACGGCATTTCCCCGAATGACGCTTACTACAATGGAAACACTGAGGAATAAGTGGCCTCGACTGAGAAAATCCCCTGCTCCTTTGAGAACCTCGACCCCTGGACCTCGGACCGGCTCCTAAATACCTTGTGGGATCAAATATCCCACCGTGAGTCGCGGGGTATGTACCGGGTGGGACGAATATCTCACTCATTCGAGGCTCGCCCATAAACTCACCGGATAACCAACCGGTCTAGCCTCTACGCCGATCTCCGCTGCCTCTACCCTCTGTACACCTACCATGCTCGCCGAATAACTTCTCTTGATGAAACTGTAGCACCGCTTATCTTGGTCAATAACATAATCGCTTCTCATGACCTATAGTCTTCTCCTAACCGAGAACCGAACTGGAGGCTCGTCGGGTCTCAAAACTCGCGCAGAAGAACTCACGATCGCAAGACAACATCTCAGTATACCCCGCATAAGCCCTATCAACTCTCTGAGTCCGACTAGTAGCTCTGCTACTCCTTTGCCCTTCGGGCGATCGTTGCTCTCCTCGAGGCATACCAGAACAAAAATACGTCAGAGAGGAATTATCTTACTAACACAGCTCTATGGCACGATCTTAGAGTGAGACGAATAGAAACCAACTCCTAAATGTCCTATAGCCTCTTGTTTATGGGTGTGGCGCGCAACATACCGATAATCAAGACTCTACTAGACAATGTCTGTAAACCTTCCGAGGACTGACTGCTCTGATACCACTCTGTCACACCCTGAACCCCGGGCCCGTGACTAGTGCCCTACCTGGGCACCCTTCTACCTAACAGACACAAGTAAACTGCGGAATTTAAATAACACCTCATTTTTTTTAACCAACGTACGTGCAAGGGCAAAGCCGACAAGGCTGCCATATAATATACATAAACAAAAGACACTACACCGTACATGAGTCCAATCCCACATATGAATACGCACTTCAAGAGTTAAATCAACTATGACGGACAAGGCCCCGTGCACCCATAATCGTATAAAAGCTCATCGGAAGAACTTATACCAAAAAGATAAACTCCCGAGTAAGGAGCTATCCAAAACTCCGAGTGGTCCTACACCGCTGATCACCAAACAATGCACCTAAACTCGCGACATTTAACGCACTTCAAGGAGGTCAGTACGAAGAATGTACCAAGTATGTGAAACAGTAAGTACTGTAATGAAATCATAACAGTCTAAACAAAATAGGAGACATGTATGATAGCCAACCTACAGTACACAATACATAAGCAGTCATATCAAGTCAGGGACACATGCCCTCAAAGTCATTACTAAAATAACCATGGGTCTCACGCCCATAATATCAATCATGCCCGTGGAATCCTTCCTCACTGCCGGCAGTCCATGATATGATATAACACCAATAGGCATACATGAACACCAAGTCCCACCTGTGTCCTAAAAACTGTACGGGCCAAGTAGGAAAACGAACCACCAGATCCAACCTGTATCATAAAACGGACGGGGGCAAGTACGAAAGCCAACTACCAGATCCAACCTGCGTCAACAACTGACGGGGGCAAGTACGAAAGCTAACTACCAGATCCAACCTGCAGAACGAGATATGACCGGGGCAAGTGCGCAAGCTATCTACCGGAGTCTACCGTACCAAACTGTGCAATAGCACTGACGGGGGCAAGTACGAAAGCTATCTACCAGATCCAACCTGCGTCATCAACTGAGCGGGGCAAGTACGAGAGCTAACTACCAGATCCAACCTGCGTCACTAAATCTCATGGAGGGCCAATCCATGGAACAACAATATCCCACGTGGTCGCATGCCCCGGAATCCCACATCGTATAAGCATGACCATAGGGTAATACAAACAAATCCGGGATTCTAACCCGCCTCCTGGTCACATGCCCCGGAATCCCACATCGTATGCGTCCAAGGAGTAACACAAATAATGGAAGCATACCCGTGGAATCCCACATCACTGTCGGTACGTCCAAGTAACTTACAACAAGACAGCCGGCCCTCCAACCGAGAGTCGCGGCAACGTAATAAAACATAATACTTGCACTCAAAGGCTATCACCAGCACACATAGGCAAGTTCATAAATTCTTTAGACTTTCATTTTATAAACTCAAGGCACTTATAGAATAATTCTCAATTAAACAAGCCAAAGTACTTATCAAGGCACACATAGAATAATTCTCAATTAATCAAGCCAAAGTACTTATCAAGGCACACATAGAATAATTCTCAATTAAACAAGCCAAAGTACTACGTACGTACATTCTTTCCAAAAGACTCATTTTTATGTAAAACCTCAAGATACTAACATCTGTAGTATCAAGGCATGTCTATTTTTCAAAGTAAGTTACTACACTTTTAGAAAACTCATTTCAAAGCTTGAAATCAAGTAACTTCAAATTTTCACAATCTAGGCAACTTATGCCCATTAATCAAAATAGACAACTTTCTTAACCTTCCATAAAGCCGTTATAACCAACTTCCCATAAAGTCGTTATAACCCTTTATGGTTTTAGACATATCCATTCCTTTTATAACCAAGAGACTTATACTTTTAAAACCAAGTATCACATACTTACAAATCAAGTTCTTAACTTTCAAAATACTTCAAGTCTCTTAATATTTAGAAAACAAGTTTCCTCTACTTTTAAACCTCAAGTAAATCACTCCTTTAACTCCCCTAAAGTCATTATAACAACCCTTAGGTTTTGGAACTAAGGCACTAGCCAAAAGGTTTGGAAACCACTTCCTTTTCAAGACTCTATGTACTTTAAGTAAAATACTTTCACTTTTAAGAATCCAAACTTCACTAAGGAAATGGATTATACGACTTACAATTTAAACATCAAAGTACAATCAAGGAAGTACATAGAACAAATTCTATTTTAGGCAATCCAAATACAACCAAGGAATGGATCATTTAAGGAGTAGGACATACTTTCTTTATCTTAAGGAATCATGCTAGAAGAGGAGATAGTTCACATACCTTTTCGGCTAAATCCACAAGCTAAGCCGAATACGCCGTACGTAGAATTGTCAACCTATAATGGTCACAACATGACTATCAATTTCTAGTCTCTAACATAGAATAATACTAAGTAAGCGGTCTCTAATTCTACGGAAAATAGGGCAGCACTTCCTTTGTTTCTACTTACTTTGCCACCTTTTTCAAGGCTGAATACAATAACCAACACGCCACATTTAAGGCTCAATACAACCAACCAATCAAAGGGGATTACACGCCTTACAATACGTGTAAAATTCCGCCCCACAATTCATACCAAGTAGTTTAATACTCACAAGCCATTCTCGGCCAACAACATAACCAACAATTCAAAGTCTTTTCCAATCCTTTTCCAATTCCAAGTTCTAAGGTCCAACATGTTATATAGTTATAAACAACTTCAACAACTACAATTTCCTTCTTTATACAACATGCGACGACTTAAACTAATAATCAACTTGAATTGTAGTCTTAAGGCTAACATGCAGTTTTCGGATTATGGTTCCAATAGCCAATATACTTATCAAACTTCATAATATATAACTCATTCTTGCTAATATCCATAGCTACAATGATAAGAAAACCTTAACTACTAAAACGACAAGATTTATACCTTTATAAGCCCTTAAAAATTCCAAGATTCAAAGTCGCGCCTTAGCAATTCTTAGATCCTTTCCTTATGTTCCAATCCGCTCCAAGCACTCCTTAGAAGCCTATGAAGAACCCATCTTCAAGTTCCAACTTCAAAGTTGAAGAACTCCTTAAGTTTCCGCCTTGCGACTAATACGAAACGCCCGTTTTCCGAAATCTTTCTATTGAGATATCCTTACAATACCCTTAGGGACCTTGGGTTTAAGTCTTGTGAATAATGGATCAAAACTACAAATTTTTCTTGTGAAATGGACCTCAAACCCGAGAGCTATTTGTTGAAGAACAAAGTGTGTGATTTTTTTCTAAGTGTTGGAGACTTAGTCTTGCACTAGTAGTATGCTTATATAACACATTGGATGGCTTAGATTAATACACTTGTGGGCTAGGATGAGGAGCAATTAATGTAAAGCCAAGTGGACAAGTTGACTTGGTCAACAATCTCAAGCTAGCAAGACTTATCTTCCTTGATGGTAAATGACCATTTTACCCTTACCAAAATCGTCCAAGACCATATGTGGGGGGTGCCACGTGTCGCCCTCTCATTCGTCCATAAAATTCCGTAACCCTCGTGGGCCCCGCAAAACGTAAAATTCCTCGGGTGGGCCCCACGTGACCAAATCCGTAAAAATACATTTCCATAATGTTAATAAGTTCCATACTCTTCAAATAATGCATTTTGAGAATCCAATTCTCAACAACGAACATTTTTCCTTTCCGACGTTCGGAAGATTTTTCCGTCGGAAAAACAATTCTTCCTTTCGTACTAATTTCCAAGTCTTGATTCCTTACATACATTCTCTTATACATGTACTGGACTTACGGGGTGTAACAGAAATGTTCTTACTTCCCATTATTTACTAATGGTCTTTACACTAGTCTGGGGTAGTCATATCTCGTGCAACTTACATAACCATAGTCGTATTCTCCTTTATCATTCCGGCCATATCCTTACCTTAGGCTTATTATTAGCAAAAGTATTTCTATCTTGATTCATAATCGTACAGTTTCATACATCGTACAACCTGCATTTATATCTTTATGATACTTCCTCGACCAATTCGTACGTCGTTCTTAATTACCCCAACACAACACGTTTCCCACGGTTATCCACAACTGTAACCTATGGCGTGACGATACCGAAGACCTTACCAGTCTCCTATCCTTCGTCTAACAACATGGGTACACATAACCCCATAATACGCAAAATTGTCCTTTTACGTGGGGGAGAGAACTTATCTATCTATCAAAATCTAAATCATCAAGCACCACCTTAAACTTATATATTTTTCAAAATCTACCAACGATGTCTTCTATTTTCCGCAGCCACACTCGTACTTATCTTATTCTTGCTTGCGCGCTATCCTGAACTTATCCGGAAGGTCGTGGCCCTGACCGCCACACCAAACCAACTCCAAGTACCTCCAAGGGCACTTAACATAAATCCCTTCAAATTCAATTATTACCTACTTTCTGTGTCAATTTACCTCAAGTGAACAAGTCACACAGACTTAGAAAGAAAAACAATGTCAAAGAAGGAAGGATAATTCACTGGTTACCACCACTTCTCTTCCTTTCCACTCGATAAACTACGGAACTGAATCCATCTCTCTTCTGTAGTCCACGTTGGCATAACAAGAGGCCAACTAGCCCGTACTCATAATGACCTCAATGTCTGTCATAACAGCTCTGCTAGGTCTGCTAGGGTCCCACGACTGTATTGTTACCGGCAATTATCTACCCGCTCAGCTACCACCCAACACTCACGGGTGTAGTCACCACGAAAGGTCCTCATGGATTCAGGCTCCATTTCTCTACACTTGGTTGCTCTCTTTTTCACTGGTCGTACTCTTTCTGTACTTCCAAACTTATACTAGCATACGTACATAAATTCCATACTAATTCTGGCCTCCTCTCTTTGGAGTTACTAAATTAAACAATATAAGGCCCATTCCGGCTCTCACAACCTGGTTCCGGTGGAACACGTCCACGAACCCGTAAAATGATTAACTAAACTTGGGCCTTGCACCCTCGTGACCCTGTCACGTAGCGGGACTACTACCAACTGATCCCATTTCATTCAAGCTATGGGGCGACCCTTAATAGGTCCCCAACCCGACTCGACGTCGTATTTAATTCTTTTCCTTGGTATGTCTTAACTTTTTACTACCCGAGAAGGCCTTATATACCTAAGGTCTTGGTGGTTATCACATTCTTAGGCTCGCAATTTCCAGGCTCCATTCCTACCTTATCAGTCCCCCCGTAAACGGGTACAAAACTTATCGTAATACCATAATCGTGTTGTCTTGACCACAACAACCATACTTACTCCATACGGATCTCACCCGTACCATTTCGAAATCTTACTACGTAGCTCAATCTATTAACATAGTCTTCCATTAATTCCCTTAATAATAACTTCTTAAGGGTCCATTCCCTTCTCAGACAGCTCATCATTTCCTAATTATCTCAAATTAGTACGTAAAACCTTGATGAGAATTCATTAAACTGTTTCATACCTTCCCGGTATTTATTTAGTCTTTACCAAATCCTGGTAATCTAAAATCATTCTAGGCAACACGCGTCTGACCCTCATACATAAATACATATAGTTGTATGTCACAATACCAACTATAAACATTACCAACCTGGATACGCAATCCATATAATTTTTCCTGGGTCACTGTTGCCTTTCTCGTAGCTGCAAACAATCATAACTTGTTAGGGAGAGACGACCCTAACCATACATCTGACTCTGTCATCGATCTTAGAGTGAGAAGAATGGAAACCAATCCTAAATGTCTTGCAGCCTCCTGATTATAGATGTGGTGCACAACACACCGATAATCAAGACTCTACTAGACACGGTCTGTAGACACTTTCCGAGGACTAACTGCTCTGATACCACTTTTGTCACGACCCGACCCCGGGCTCACGCGGTGCCCTACTCAGGCACCCTTTCATATACATCGTAGAATAGCAGTGAACATACACAACTGATAAAAATGCTCAAACATAAAATAACAACAGACTAGCCGATAAGGCCACCTTCCGTAAGCTATACAAATAAAACAGTACATTTTTTTCTTTTCTTTACAACCCAATCCACAATGTGACTACAGACCTCTAAGAATAACAACTATGGCGGGACAGGGGCCCGCCATACCCCTGAATGTACAACATCCGACAATACCAGGGATAAGCCTCCGGAATAAAGGAGCTTCTCAACGGTGACAGTGATCCTAAGAGCGAGGATCAAGAATCATACTCTACTGCGGCATTTAACGCAGCCCCGCGAGGTCGTTATAACATGTACCAAATATGTGGCGAAAGATCAGTAATGAAATCATAAGTCTATAATAAAACTGGAGACGGGTATGATAACTCAATTAACAGTACACAGTGCCTTACTAACAATGAGAGTAATCAAAAGTATACTTACAACATAAAAACAGGAAGCTCGCGATCAAAGCAGGACCACCCGCCCGCAGTATCATTAAGCAATCCTACTCCTGGGACTATTTCACCCGCATAGGTCGTGTGGACCCGCATGAGGTATTCCTCGCATAGTCAGACTACCGCATGGGACTATTTCACCCGCATAAGCCCATAAGGACTCGCATGAGGTATTCCTCGCATCATGGGTAGCAAATCCACGGAAACAGGTGGTATAACGATCTTGGGGATTTACCCCTCAGATATACTCTTACCCTATCTCAACTGACCATCATACATAACATAAGCCCTACCGGCTTATCATACATAACATAAGCACTACCGGCTTATCATACAATAAATAAGAAAGTTAAGAAATCCCCCTAACTTCTTATTAGCCTTATTCATATACACTCTCATTTTAGTTTACTTAAGGCACTAACATGTCATTATAAATCCGGGAGTTTAACCCAAAGTACTACGTACTTCTATTCTTTTAAAATGACTCATTTTCATATAAAACTTCCAAGATACTAATAACCGTAGTATCAAGTCATAACTACATTTTAAGACAAGTCACAATACCTTTTTAGAAAATACATTTTCGGGCTTCTAAATCAAGTGACTTCTTTCTTTTAAAACCTTAAGCAATTGATGCCTTTAAATCAATTTGCCTTTCGTTATTTCAAGTCATTTAACATACTTAAATTACTTAGAGTAAACCCCTCTTTTTAACTTTCCATAAAGCTATTATAACCAACTTTCCATAAAGCCGTTATACTAGCTTTATACATTAGCAACTTACATACTTCTTTATAACCAAGAGACTTAAATTTTCCAACAAAACAAGTATCAATAATACTTTCAACATACTTAAGTCTCTTAACTTTTGAAAACCAAGATATCCTTAATATTTAAACAAGTGAGTTAATTCCCTAACTCAATCAACTTGGACATTCTTAAAATAAGCCAAGGATATCAAATGGACCTAGATTGTCAAAATCTTGTACGTCTACCGTACTATACATTTACAACTTATTCATGCTCAAGAGATAAGAAAGTTCCACATACCTCTTCGGTTTAATCCACTTGCTAAGTCCAATTCACCGAACGTA
This sequence comes from Przewalskia tangutica, assembly GCA_029844215.1. Classification (NCBI taxonomy): domain Eukaryota; kingdom Viridiplantae; phylum Streptophyta; class Magnoliopsida; order Solanales; family Solanaceae; genus Przewalskia; species Przewalskia tangutica. Next base: position 26,785,069 of record CM056728.1, on the reverse strand, counting down.
GTATGTCAACCTATAATGACCATAGTACGTCTATTAACTTCTAGTTTCAAACGTAGAATATTCCAAGTGCAAAGCTACTAAATTCTACGGAAAATCGGACAGCACTTCCTTTGTTTCTACATACTTTGCCACCTTTTTCAAGGCCGAATTAAATAACCAAACACGCCACATTTAGGGCTCAATCAATGTAGTTATCAATAGGGGATTACACGTCTACAAGACGTGTAAAATTCCGCCCCACAATTTATAACAAACTAGTCCAACATATAATGTCATTCTCGGCCAAAGGTGTAACAACATAACAATCTTTCCAATTCCTTTTCAATTCAAGTTGTTTAGTATAACATGATATCAAGACGCAATCGATTATAGCTACTACATTCTTCAAGTAGGTAACATGCGACAATTCAATTTATCGATCAAATTGGATTTCAATTTCAAATGGCTAAACATGTCATTTTCGGATTTGAGCTTCCAAATTTCCATAACACTTATCAATCTTCATAACACATATCACATGATCATTTCTAACTTATAATAACATGGAATCTTCAATTACAAAAGTAAGACGAAGATTATACCTCATTTAGCCCAAATATGCTCCAAGATTACAAGTCGATCCTTAGCAACTTTAGCTCCTCCTTTCGACGTTCCAATCCACTCCAAGCAACCCTTAGAAGCTTATGAATAACTCATCTTCAAGTTCCAACTTCAAAGTTGAATAACTCCTTAGGTTTTCGCCTTGCGACTAATACGAAAACACCATTTTTCCGGGATCTTTCTATTGAGATAACCTTACAATACTCTTAGGAACCTTGGTTTAAAGTGGGGAGATTATTGGACAAAAATTGAATTTTTTTCTTGCCCCTTGATCCCCAAACACGAGAGCCCCTCAATGCTTTCTTCAAGATTTCTTGAAATATGACTAAGTGTGGGAACTAGTCTTGCTACTAGTATACATATATAACATAATGGAGGGTCAAGATTAGAACAAATGGGTGGCCTAGATGAGTTTCACAAGGATCCTAGCCAAGTGGCCTTGACTAAGTCAACAATATCAAGCTATTTGTCTTTGCAAGACTTGGTCATTTAAATTATGGTCAAATGATCATCCTATCCATGTATTTTTCGTCCAAGACCAAGTAAGGGGGTGACACGTGTCTCCCTCCCGTTCGTCGCAATATTTCGTTTTCCGATAATCCCATAATTCCGATAAATTTTTACTCGTCTCAAATCTTAACATTTTCGAGTTCTTACGTACGTTCTTATAAACATATCCTGGAATTTCCGGGGCGTAACACCATCGACCTACGACTAAGGGCATCTGCCACTACATTGGCCTTCCCTGGGTTGTATAGGATATCGACATCATAATCCTTGAGTAGTTCTAACCACCGTCTCTGTCGCAAGTTCAGCTCCCTCTGGCTGAAGATATACTGGAGGCTCTTGTGGTCTGTGTAAATATCCACATGAACTCCATACAAATAATGTCTCCAGATCTTCAAGGCGTGAATCACTGCTGCCAATTCTAAGTCATGTGTGGGGTAGTTCTTCTCATGCTTCTTGAGTTGTCGAGATGCGTAAGCTCTAACCTTGCCCTGCTGCATCAACACACATCCAAGACCGATGCCCGACGCATCACAATAAACCACATAGCCGTCTGGACCCTCTGGAAGAGTAAGAACTGGGGCGGTCGTCAATTTCTCTTTCGATCGAAGCCCTTCTCGCAAGCATCCGCCCGAAACTTAGCGCTTTCGAGTCAGCTTGGTCAAAGGTGCTTAAATAGAAGCAAACTTCTCCACAAACCTCCAGTAGTAACCCGAGGCCCAAAGCTGCGCGCACCTGCGGTGTAGTAGGTCTAGGCCAAGTCTTGGCGCTCGATCTTTCTTTGTATCCACCCGAATACCATCGGCCCCGACAATGTGCCCCAGAAACGCCACCGAAGCCAACCAAAACTCACACTTCGAAAACTTGGCATACAACTGCTGGTCTCGGAGAACTCTCAGCACCGTCCTCAAATGCTCCGCATGTTCCTGCTCCGATCGAGAATAAATCAAGATGTCATCAATGAATACTATCACAAACGTATCCAAAAATGGCTTGAACACTCGGTTCATCAAATCCATAAATATCGCCGAGCATTGGTCGCCGAAAGACATGACCACGAACTCATAGTGCGTCTGGTCCGAATGCGATCCTAGGGACATCCGTCTCCCTAACTCGCACCTGATGGTAGCCAGATCGCAGGTCTATCTTAGAGAAACACCTCGCGCCCTGCAACTGGTCGAACAAATCATCAATCCTGGGAAGGGGGTATCTGTTCTTAATAGTCACCTTCACCGCCTGTAATCAACACACGCAGCGGCCCCATCCTTCTTCTTCACAAACAATACCGCGCTCCCGGGGAGAAACACTAGGCCTGATAAAGCCCTTCTCCAGCAAATCTCTCAGCTGGTCCTTCAACTCTCTCAACTCGGCAGGTGCCATTCTGTATGGCGAAATGGATATAGGTCTAGTATCAGGCAGAATATCAATGCAAAACTCTATCTCCCTCTCAGGAGGGATACCCGGGAGGTCGTCTGGGAACACATCTAGAAACTCTCGACTCATCGAACTGAAGGTGCGGTGTCACGCGACCTCCGTATCAAATACCGAACGAGATGGTAGATATATCCTTCGAACCATCTTCCGGCGCCTTGAGGTAAGAAATAAACTTACCCTCGGCGACACGGTGTTCCTCCCACTCGATAACCGGCTCCCGAAATCGACCCGTACTAACCGCTTCCTGCGATCTACATTACCGTGGCAAGAAGCTAACCAATCCATACCCATGATCACATCAAAATCGGTCATATCCAACTCTATCAAGTCGGCTAGGGTCGACGATCGCGTATAGTCACCGGCAAGCCCTATATACCGCCGGCTACCACCGAATCCCCATGGTGTAGCTACCTCAAAGGGTCTATAGACTCGGGCTCTATCCTATCCTACTAGCAATAAGGGAGATATATAGGATAAGGTAGAACCTGGATCTATCAAGGCATATACGCTACAACAAGAAACCCGATAAAGTACGTGATGACATCCGTGACGCCTCACGGTCTGGCGGTGGACATGGCATAAATGCAGTTCTGAGGACCGCTGGAACTGGGACCCGTGCCACGACCTGCGCCGGCCTGCTGGCCCATGAGCACCCTGCCCTCCGGGGCGAGTAACTGTAGGAGATGAAGACCCGGCGAAAGACCCTGTAGGCTGAACCCTACCATCTGCGCTGCCTCTGGTCGGACAGTCTCTCGCAAAGTGACCCTGCTGGCCGCAAGTGTAACAAGCTCCCGCAATAGTACCACAATTCCCGTAATGGGATCTACCACATCGAACACACTGAGAGGAAGGTGGTCTCGATCGGTTAGCACCTCTGCTACCCTGGAAGTCCGAAGTCCTGGGGCCCTGACCTGCCCCCGAATACCCTGTCTGCCCTGAAGATGGTGTAGGAGTGCTCTGAGCTGGCTGAGGTGCAAATCTAGTCCGCTGCTGAGATCGTCCACCCCGAGAGCTACCAAAAGACCCTGTCCCGGCCTTCCTGCGATATCATCAACCGTCGGCCTCTCTACGCTCACCAAGTGCATGAGCCTGCATGCGGGCAATGTCCATACCCGGCTGAAGAGCTACACCCGAGCAAGACTCTGCCAAGTAGTCATCAAGCCCTGTGACGTAGCGGTGCACTCGGTCCTCCATATCTGCTACTAACGCGGGGACATACCGAGCCAACGAGTCGAACTCCACGTTGTACTCCCGAACTGTGCGCCATCTCTGCCTCAGCATTAAAAATATGTCGGCTCGTGCTATCCTCATCTGCGGAGGCAAGAAGTGTGTGAGAAACGCCTCTGAGAACTCGTCCCAAAGCATGGGCGCTGCTCCCCGACAACTCCCGAAACAAACGATCATTGCGGATCACGCGCGACTAATGTGAACCTAAGACCACTGTCTCGGTCTCCGAAGCCTTGATCACTCTCATGATCCGCTGTAACTGCCGGATGAACTCCTGCGGATCATCCTCAGGCCTCGACCCATAGAACTCTGGCGGGCCGCAACTCAGAAAGTCCCGAAGTCTCAAACTATCCGACCTTGGGTGAACCACGGGTACTACTGGAACTGGAATTGCTGCATCCAGCTTATCCTCGTGCCTCGCCACGATCCTGGCTAACAACTGGGCCATCTCCTTGTAACCCATCTCCTCTGCTCCAGGCTGTGGTACTGGAGGCTCAGGTGCCATGGCCTCAGTAGCCTCTGCTGCGGCTCTAAACTCTGCTGGGGCCGGCGACGTCGTGGAACTCACCGTCTGGGGTATCACCTCGGGTAAAGGTTGAGCCTGGGCCTTCGTGACCCTCTGTGTGCTACTAGCAGCTCCTCGATCGCTTGCCTTGCCGCCCGGGCGGGTTGCCTTGCGTGGAGGCATAACTGGTAAACAAAAGAAATTCGTCAGAGGGGTCCAACTTATAACACAGCTCTAAGTCACGATCTCAGAGTGAGAAGAATGGAAACCAATCCTAAATATCCTGCAGCCTCCTGATTATTGGTGTGGTGCACGACACACCGATAATCAAGACTCTACTAGATACGGTGCAGAGACACTTTCCGAGGATTAATCGCTCGATACCACTTTTGTCACGACCCGTTCGGACGTGGATCGGCCTTAACCGCACCCAAGTAGACATACATCGAGTAACGGCGAATATAAACTTGCAAACATGAAACGATGTAAAATAAGAACGATCTATCCTAAGAAAAGTTGCCTTTCGGCATGTATATAAAAACCAAAAGTGAACGATTACATCCCAACTTTACAATGGGACTACGGACCTCTGAAGGTGTAAGCACTATTACGGGACAGGCCGTCATACCTCGAATGTACAAAACATCTACAACACCGGGAGAATCATACCAAAAGTCGAGCCTCCGAGAAATGGAGCTCACGACACTGAGTAAAGATCCTAAGAATGAGGATCTACCACCGCTTTCCTTACCTGCGGCATGAACGCGGCCCGAGAGGTCGATACAACAGTACCAAGTATGTGAATCAGAAAAATCGATATATATATATATAACTATAACATTTTAAAACCAATTCACAAATATGTACGAAACAACCAAGTTAACCGCACATAGTGCCACATCATAAACAAGAGCAAAAATAGACATAATGTAACTGGTCTTTTCTAGGCCGCTAATGATCGAAGCAAGGCCAATCGCCCATAGTATCATTATGCGAGCCTAATCCTGGACTCCCGCAGTCCGCATAGGCCACCTAGGCCCGCATGAGGTATGTCACGCCCCGAACCCCGGGCCCGTGACTGGTGCCCTAACTGGGCACCCTTCTACCTGACTGACACAAGTAAATAGCGGAACTTAAATAACGCCTCATTTTTTTTAAAACCAACGTACGTACAAGGGCAAAGCCGACAAGGCTCCCATATAATATACATAATCAAAAGACACTACACTGTACACAAGTCCAATCCCACATATGAATACAGACCTCTAAGAGTTATACTGAACTATGACGGGACAAGGCCCATCGTACCACAATCGTACAAAAGCTCAGATTGAAGGAACTATACCAAAATGATAAACTCCTGAACAAATGGAGCTATCCAAAAACTCTGAGCAGGGTACTACACCTGCAGATCACCAAACTGCGTACCTAAACTGCGGCGTGAGCACTTCGAAGGAGGTCGATCAAGAATGTACCAAGTATGTGAAGCTGAAAATACTGTAATAAAATCATAACAGTCTATACAAAATAGGAGACATGTATGATAACCAACCTACATTACACAATACATAAGCAGTCATATCAAGTCAGGGACGCATGCCCTCAAAGTCATTCCTAAAATATAACCATGGGTCTCACGCCCATAATATCAATCATGCGTGGAATCCTTCCTCACCGCGATCCATGATATAATATAACACTAATAGGCATACATGAACACCAAGTCCCACCTGTGTCCTAAAAACTGTACGGGCCATGTAGGAAAACGAACCACCATATCCAGCCTGCATCATAAATCGGCCGGCAAGACGAAAGCCAACTACGGATCCACTTGCGTCAACAATCGACGGGGCAAAATGCAGCTAACTACCATATCCAGCCTGTCGTCATGAGATATGACCGGGGCAAGTGCGAAAGCTATCTACCGGAGCCTACCGTACCAAACTGTGTAATAGAACTGACGGGGGCAAGTACGAAAGCTATCTACGGATCGGCTGCGTCGTGTCGACGGGGCACGAAGCTAACTACCAGATCCATCCTACGTCACTAAATCTCATGGAGGGCTAATCCATGGAATAACAATATCCCGCGTGGTCGCATGCCCCGGAATTCCACATCGTATAAGCATGACCATGGGGTAATACAAACAAATCCGGGAATCTAACCCGCCTCCTGGTCACATGCCCCGGAATCCCACATTGTATAAGCATGTCCAAGGAGTAATACAAATAATGGAAGCATACGGTGGAATCCACATCACCGCCGATGCGTCCAAGTAAACTTACAACAAGACAGCCGGCCCTCCAACCGAGAGTCGCGGCAGCGTAAAAAATATAATACTTGCACTCAAAGGTTATCACCATCACACATAGGCAAGCTCATAAATGTTATACCCCGTAGTTCCAGGGTATTTATGTGAGGATGTACGTACGAGTTTACGACAGAAATTTTGGAAAGAAAGGAAGATGTGATTTTTCGACGGAAAAGTTTCCGGTTATTGTGAAGAAAAAGGTTCGTTAATGGGAATTGGGTTCCCAGATTTGGTATTTGGACTTCTTGGATTATATTAGAATTTTGAGATTTTATTTTCGGAAATGGTCACGTGGGGCCCACGGGAGAATTTACGGTTTTGCGGGGCCCGCTTTGTTTTTGAGATTTTCGGTATTTTGGATATTTTCGGAAGACGAAATATTTTGGACGTGTAGGGGGGCGACACGTGTCACCCCCATGTGGCCTAAGTGGCCGATTTGGCTTGACAAGTGGCCTTGTGGCCGTTTTAGTGTGCCAAGTGGCTAGCCACTTGTCTTGCTTAGACAAGTGGCTTGTGGCACCCACTCTTGTCCCAAGATCTCACCACACACTTGCCTTGATCATGACCCTTGATTGTTCTATAAATACCCCTTGATAGCAAGACATAATTTCATCCACACTTAAGAGTTTTTCCAAGCAAAATACTCCCTCCCTTCTACTTGTTCTCGTCCCCCTCCCACTTTGTTTAGTAAAATACTTTGTGTATTGTTGTAAAATCCCAAATACCTTGGCCTAGTATCCCTAGTAGTATTCCAAAGTTGTTTTAATACTAGGAGCCCGGAAATACTACTTTATTCCAATAGTCGCAAAACGAAACCCTAGAAAAACCTTCATAGCTTGGTTGAAGTGTTTAGAGAAGTTGTTTAGAAACTTCTATGGGTCGCTTGGAGCGGGTTGGAGCGTAAGGAATTGGAGCTAAACGTTGCTCAGGATCGACATATAATCTTGGATAATTTTGGGCTTATCGAGGTAATAATCTTGTCCCCCTATTGTAATTGGAAATTACATGTTGTAGTAATATATAGTTGAGTATACTATATATAGAATGAGTATTGAAAAGAATTGAACTGTATTTACATAGTTTGTAGATTGTTGTATTATTGTGGAGTAGAATTGTACACGTCCGGTTAGACGTGTGACCCTCTCCCCTGGGAGTTGTTGGCCTGGTAGCGGGCCTGGATAGGGGAGGATATTTGTGTGATAGCGGGGGGGGAGGTGCTGCCGAATTTTCTGTAGAATATTCTACGAAGAGATCTAGGAGTTGATAGGCGTTTTGTGGCCTTTATAGGTTGCAGTACTACGAGTAGCGTATTCTACTTGAAGAGTGGAAAGGGCTAGCAGGGTTACAGTACTGTGGAGCGTTTTGCTAATTGTCGATAACCGTCGCGAGGTATGTGAACCTCTTCCTATCTTTTCTAGCATGATTGTTGTGAACTATGTAGTACGGTAGACGTACATGTGCTAAGTGATTTGGTTGGTTTAAAACATAGGGTGTTATAATAGCTTTATGGGAAGTTAGTTATAACGACTTTATGTAGGTAAAAGAATGGTTTATTGATTGTAGAAGTTAAGAGACTTGATCTTAAAAGATAAGAGACTTGACTTATAAACGACTTGATTTTGAAAGTTAAGAGACTTCATCTTGAAAGATAAGAGACTTGACTTATAACGACTTGTTTTCGGAAAAAGAGAAGTAACTTGATTTTAAGTATAGGTTACTTGTTTTGAAAAGAGTAAGTTATTTGGGTTTTAAAAGAATACTTGTTGTTGTCTTAAAAGAAAAGAAACTTGTGGAATTAAGGAGTTTTTGGTTTAGAACATAAAGTGTTATAACATCTTTATGGGAAGTTAGTTATAACGACGTTATGAAAACAAATGAATGGTTTTTATCATTGGTTTTAAAATGGTAACTTGACTTTAAAAGGAAAAGGGTTTTGGTCTAAAAAGAAGGCATGGTATTGTATTAATTTGGTTTAAAAAGGAAAGTCTGGAAGTTGTTTTGGTTTAATTAAAATGTTAGTCACTTTATTTTGATACTACGGGTATCGGGTGACTTTTGTAAAAGAAATGGATCTTCAAAAAAGAATTTAACATACGTGGTAATTTGGGGATTAAAACCTGGACTTGTCATAAAATGAAAGTACCTTAAGTTGTGTGTAACGTGCCTATGTTTGCGTGTAATAGCCTTGATTGTGCAAGTGTTGTATTCTTATGTTACCGCATCTCTCGATGGAGGGTCGGTCGTGTTATTCTTGATCATTTTGGACATACTGACACGATGGGCGGCCCACGGGTATGCTTCCACTATGATAGTCCATGGGCATACTGACTCGATGGATGGTCCACGGGTATGCGGCCATGATGAGGCTTCGTTTCCCTGTTGATAGTGTTATTCCATGGACTAGCTCTCCATGAGGTTTCTTACTGATTCGGCCTTGGTATCTGGTGGTCGGCTTTCGTACTTGCCCCGTCTCGTGGCTGATTCGGCCTGTACCAGTAGTTAGCCTCGACTTGCCCGCTCGGTTTAGTGGCGAAGTCTCGTGATACGCCGTACTGGTAGTTAGCCTCGTACTTGCCACCGGTCGACGTGACACGCGCTTGGTATCCGTAGTCGGCCGTACTTGCCCGATGACGACGCCGCGAGTCTCGTGACGCGGTATGGTAGTTAGTTAGCCATTTACGTGACGCGGCCTTGGTACCGTAGTCGGCCAGATTGCCCGGTGTCGTGGTTTGGTTGTATAGTATTGTTAGTACGGTTGTTATGACTCGTGGGACCCGTGTTCATATGTACTTCGTGTGATTATATCATAGATCGCCGGTGAGAAGGTATTCCACGCATGATTGATGTTGTGGGCGTGAGACCCATTGTTATACTTGAGTAATGACTTTGAGGCGTGAGTCCACGACTTGACATATTTGTTTATATATTATGGTATAGTTTGGTTATCATACATGTCTCCGCTTTATATAGACAATTATGATTTCATTTACGATATTTACTGATTTCACATACTTGGTACTGTTGTCTCGACCTCCTTGGCCGCGTTCATCCGCAGTAGAGGTACATCGGTTGTGGATCCGCGCTCTTAGGATCACAGTTCAGCATTTTGGGAAGCTCCGTTTCTCCGGAGGCTTATCTTTGGTATAGTCCCCTGTCAGTGTAGATCTTGTACATTGTGGTATGGCGGGCCCGTCCGTCATAGTTATGGTTACATTCTTAGAGTGCATAATCTGTTGTGGGCAGGGTTGTAAAAGGATTTAACTGTTCAGTTGATATATATATGTATATATTCAGGAAGGTGACCGTTTTGGTTAACCTGTTTCATACTTTATGTCTTGTCTCATGTTTTAGTTTTTTTCCGCTGATTTTCTCTGATGTTGTATCACTAGGGTGCCCGGGGTAAGGCACGATCCACGCCGGATCGGTCGTGACAAAAGTGGTATCGAGCGATTAGTCTTCGGAAAGTGTCTGAGCAGTGTCTAGTAGAGTCTTGATTATCGGTGTGTTGTGCACCACATCTATAATCGTGAGGTCAGCGAGACATTTAGGATTGGTTTCCATTCTTCTCACTCTGAGTTCGTGCCTTAGAGCTGTGTTGTAAGTTGGACTCCCTCTGACGTATTCTTTTATATCAGTTATGCCTCCACGCAAGGCAACCAGAGCCCGAAGGCGAGGCGTGAGGAGGCTGCGAGTAGAGCACGGAGGGTTACCAGGGCAGAGACCCAGTTTTTACCTGAGGTGGTGCTACAGACGGAGGATTCTACGATGCCGCCAGCCCCAGCAGAGTTTAGAGCCGCAGCGATGGCTGCCGAGACCCACAATACTGAGCCTCGGTCCACGGCCAGGAGCCGAGGATATGGGTTGCAAGGAGATGGCCCAGTTACTAGTTAGGTTTATGGCGAGACTTGAGGACAGACGGGAGCCGGGGGTACCAGTAGTGCACCCCAGGGCCGATAGTTGGAGATTTCGGGACTTCTTACGTTGCAGTCCACGTTGTTCTATGGATCGAGCCGAGGATGACCCTCGTGAGTTTATCAAGCGACAGTCCGAAGGAGGTCGCATAACAAGTACCGAGTATGTGAAACTAAAAATAAATCGTAAATGAAATCATAGTAGTCTATACAAAGCGAGAGACATGTATGATAACCAAACTACGATTCACCATAAATAGCGATCATGTCAAGTCGTGGACTCACACCTCAAGTCATCACTCAATTTAACAATGGGTCTCACGCCACAACATCAATCGTGCCGTGGAATACCTTCCTCATCCGCCGGTTTATGATATACAAGCACCAAGGAATACATATGAACACGTGTCCCAGTGTCCTAATAAAACTGTGCGGGGTAAATGCGAAGGCATAGCCGACTACTAACACCACGCATTTAACAAGGTCATAAATCGTATCATAAGATCTGTCTGCCGTCACATGATCAAAGCCGCCACTTGCCGCAGATCTAATGTCGCGCGTCTAGTCCTGGAACTTCCGCACTCGCGTAGGCCAATCTCATCGGCCGCATGAGGTATTCCCGCATCGAGGGTAGCTACTCCCGGCGTCGCCCCGACTTTCGAGTCGCGTAGCCAGGACGCATGCCCATAAAGGACGACACTAACCGGAACTCTCGTAGCTCCGCATAGGCCCCGTGACCGCGTAGGTATTCTCGAATCATGGTCCCTGCACCGAGTCTACCCCGCATCGGAGCGGCTTAACCCGGAATCATCTCAAGAGATGAATGCCACAATACTATCATAACGATCGATAGTTAATAAGCATAATCAGAAACCCCTTACACAAACATCACAAGATACTAACACACGTAGCATCCTAACACGTTTACTTATCAAAGCAACAAGAAAGTATTACAAGGATATCACAAACCAATACAATCAAGTTATTCACACAAGGTACTTTCTACTAACAAGTTCGTATCTATCCCCAAAGTACTTCACACATTAAAATCTTAAAAAAGATCTGCTTCTTTCACATAAGTCACACAATACGTAGTATAAAAATAGAGTATCCTTTTAAGAAAACTAAAACTCTTACCTTTGTAAAATCAAGTAACAACATTATTTTCCAAACGCCCAAGTTTGCCTAATTTCAAATGTTCACGTTTCTTATTTTAGAAAGGTTTCGTAGTTCATAGTCTTATTCATTTAAGAATATAATTCTCTTTTAAACAACTGAGAAACATAAGCCTTATATGTGAGTAGGATATTCTTGTTTATAACAATCTTATTACAATGACCATGATCTAGAAATATCATTTTGTCTCATCTTAGCTTCTATGCAGATGGAAGTTTCTCTTGGTTTTAATAATACTTAATTATTCAAAACATTTCCTTTTATTAACGCAGTTGGTTTGTCGATACACATCCCGATTTCCAAAATCAAGAACGTTCTTAAGCCGTTATACCTAACTTCCCATAAAGCTAGTATAACTCTTAAGTTCTCAAAACCAAGTATTACTTCTCTTTCAAAACGATTTGAAATCTTTTGAAATACTTCAAGTTCTTTATAATCACACGTCAAGCGATTTATAAACAAATCATTTACCTTTTAAAACCACAAAGTGTTTTCTTATCTACATAAAGTCGTTATAACCAACTTCCCATAAAGCCGTTATAACACTTTATGTTTTAAACCCATCGAATACATTTAGCACACGTATGCGTCTGCATTACTACATAGTTCACACATATCATGCTAGAAGAGATAGGAAGAGGTTCACATACCTCGCGACGATTATCGACTAATAGCAAAATGCTCCGAGTACCTCGCCGTCGGCTACTCCTGCCAAGTAGAGCGCCACACGTAGTACTTCAACCTATAAGGCCACAAGGCGCTTTATTAACATCTAGATCTTATCGTGAACATTCTACCGAAAATTCGACAAGACCTCCCCGCAATGCGTAAATCTCCTCCTCTATCGGGGCCGCTATCAAGCCAACCGGGGGTTATACATCTAACCCGAACGGTATAATTCTACTCCACAAGATTACACAAGTCTCATCAGAATACACCTATGTAAAAAGCAGTTCGATTCTTGAGCTTAAGTCCAAGGACATTGCCACAAGCTATGTTCGATTATATATATATAGTATACTTTAACTATATTTTCCTACAACATGTAATATCCAATTACAATAGGACAAGATATTTACCTCGCTAAGCCCATAATTATCCAAATATAAAGTCGATCCCGCAATCGCTTAGCTCCAACTCCGAGCGCTCAACCGCTCTAAACCACCCTTAGAAGTTCTAACCAACTTCTTCACAATACTCCAACTGACTATGGAGATTTTCCTAGGGTTTCGGTTTGTGGACTGACGGAAGTATAATAGTATTTACGGGCTTTTCAGATAGGTATAACCTTAGAATACAACAAGGTATCTGGCTAAGGTAATTTGGGCATTATAACAATACTTTTGAGAGTATTTCTACCAAGAGGGGTATTATATGAAAACAAACTAGGCTAGTGGGGTGCCCACGCCACACCACAGGAGGGGTGGCTACCCTCGGCCTACCCCACTGGGGAACTCTCGGCCAAGGGGCCTCGCAAAGGGGAGGAAGGCTCTCAAGACTTAGGCATTTTGGATGAAGAAGTCTTGACCTTAGAGGGTATTTATAGCACTGCAAGGCCAACCAACGGCAAGATCTAGCCAAGTGCTAGGCAAGTGTAGGGCAAGATATGCCCAAGTGCCCCTAGTCCTACTCCATAAAACCCTCACAAATATCTACACAAATATCTACCCACAACTTGCCACCAATCGGCTAAGCGCCCCACTTGCTTCCAATGTGAGCGTGACACATGTCACCCTCCCGTTGGTCCAAAATGTTTCGTTTCTCGGAAAAATCCGCAAAAATAAGAAAAGACATAGCCGAATTTTCCTCGAAGTTATGTAAAACGTTTAGTCGAAAACGACTCTAGCAGGGTGTTGTGCACAAATGCCATTCGGCCCAAGCCACTAGGCGGGGTGACACGTGTCACCCTCCTATTGGCCCATAATAAAACATCTTCCAAAATATCCATAATGGCCAAAATCTCAAAACAAAGTGGGCCCTACAAAATCAGTAAATTTCTCCGTGGGCCCACGTGACCATTTTCGAAAATAAAATTCCATAATTCTCTAATATTCCAGGAAGTCCGAATACCAAATCTGGGAATCCAATTCCCATTAACGAACCTTTTTCCTTCACAAAAACCGGAAACTTTTCCGTGGAAAAATCGCCTCTTTCTTCCTTTCCAATCTTTCTGTCGTATTCTCGTACGTACGTCCTCGCATACATACCCTAGAACTACGGGGTATAACAGGTGTGAGGAGCGGAGAGGTCGACGGAATGACCGGGATCAGCAGAAGAGGGCCAGAACAGCAGGGTCTTTTGGCGACTTTCGAGGCGGACCGCCTCAGCAGCAGGCCAGTTATGCGCCTTCACCAGCTCAGAGTAGTCCTCCACAGTTGTTGGGACGTTCGGGATATTCAGGAGCAGGTCAGGGCTCCCAGGTTTCAAATTTTCAGGGGAGTAGGAGTACTCGCCGGATGAGGTCACCCTTGTCTCAGTGTGGCCGTTGTGGAAAACTTCATAAGGGAGAGTGTCGTACTAATTTGGGAGATTGTTATGCTTGCAGCCAACAGGGCCATTTGGCGAGACCGTCCACCGCAGGTAGCGCGGATGTTGAGACTCGGCCTTCGGGATCTGTTGCGGGTTCTTCGCCTTCGATAGCTAGGCAGGATGTTCATGCACCGGCAGAGGTCGCGGTGGAAGTTCCCAGTTTTAGCGGTCCTTTGAACCGCCTATTTACAGGTATATCCTTAACTCTCTAGAGACTAGTATGTATTGATGATGTGTTAAGTGTTATGATCGGATAGCGTTGTGTTATTGATGTGTTAGAAAACATGGTTAGTTGAAAGGATAAGTATGGGGACATGGAAGGTGTGAACCTTAGAATAGTACACGTTGAGACCTTAGATGTAAGGCCGTCTTGAGAAAAAGATTTTACGGTTAGTCTTTGTCGAAACACTTGGATGCGTGAAATGTATTGAGGGATATTTCCTTGGGTTGTGTAAGATGAAAGTAGTAGCTTTCAGGACTTGTATAGGTAAGGTTGTTCCGGATCGGGGAACAAGAGTCTGGTGCGATTATGGGTCGGGTTGAGGACCGTTCGCGGGTCAACCCGCAGCCCGAAAGGAGATGTGGTCAATTTGTGGTGATCCCGCTTTGTGAAAGGGTCACGAAGGTGCTAAGCCCAGGTTTAGGTAACCATCGTATGAGTTCGTGGATGTGTTCGACTAGAATCGAATCGTGAAGGCCGGGAATGGCCTTGAGGGAATTTGAGGCTTGTAAGATGACCAAGTTTGGAGGTGGTAACTCCAGGGTTGTGGAAATTGAAGCGGTGACTGAAGTGTGGTATGTGTATTAGAAAGAGTTCGGGTGTACGAGAAAGGGGCGACGAGTAAGAAGAGAAGCGAACAATGTGTTATGAGAACGGAAGTGATCATTTCTTTTGTGAAGTGAAGATGCGAAGGGAGTATCCTTTAGACCATGGGTGTGAGCTTTTTGTGATGTTAAAGGTGATTCCTCGTTGGCTTGGATATG
The DNA here is from genome assembly GCA_029844215.1 of Przewalskia tangutica. Taxonomy (NCBI): domain Eukaryota; kingdom Viridiplantae; phylum Streptophyta; class Magnoliopsida; order Solanales; family Solanaceae; genus Przewalskia; species Przewalskia tangutica. Next base: position 26,769,885 of record CM056728.1, on the reverse strand, counting down.
TATGTTATACTATGGCCATTGATGGCATGATTGGTTTCGTAAGTATAGTAGTGAAGACTATACCGGCGCACGTACGTTTGGAGACTTAGAAGGAACATTCGGGACGAATGTTTCTAAGGGGGGAAGAATGTTATACCCCGTAGTTCCAGGGTATTTATGTGAGGATGTACGTACGAGTTTACGACAGAAATTTTGGAAAGAAAGGAAGATGTGATTTTTCGACGGAAAAGTTTCCGGTTTTTGTGAAGAAAAAGGTTCGTTAATGGGAATTGGGTTCCCAGATTTGGTATTTGGACTTCTTGGATTATATTAGAATTTTGAGATTTTATTTTCGGAAATGGTCACGTGGGGCCCACGGGAGAAATTTACGGTTTTGTGGGGCCCGCTTTGTTTTTGAGATTTTCGGTATTTTGGATATTTTCGGAAGACGAAATATTTTGGACGTGTAGGGGGGCGACACGTGTCACCCCCATGTGGCCTAAGTGGCCGATTTGGCTTAAGTGGCGCGTGGCGTTTTAGTGTGCCAAGTGGCTAGCCACTTGTCTTGCTTAGACAAGTGGCTTGTGGCACCCACTCTTGTCCCAAGATCTCACCACACACTTGCCTTGATCATGACCCTTGATTGTTCTATAAATACCCCTTGATAGCAAGACATAATTTCATCCACACTTAAGAGTTTTTCCAAGCAAAATACTCCCTCCCTTCTACTTGTTCTCGTCCCCCTCCCACTTTGTTTAGTAAAATACTTTGTGTATTGTTGTAAAATCCCAAATACCTTGGCCTAGTATCCCTAGTAGTATTCCAAAGTTGTTTTAATACTAGGAGCCCGGAAATACTACTTTATTCCAATAGTCGCAAAACGAAACCCTAGAAAAACCTTCATAGCTTGGTTGAAGTGTTTAGAGAAGTTGTTTAGAAACTTCTATGGGTCGCTTGGAGCGGGTTGGAGCGTAAGGAATTGGAGCTAAACGTTGCTCAGGATCGACATATAATCTTGGATAATTTTGGGCTTATCGAGGTAATAATCTTGTCCCCCTATTGTAATTGGAAATTACATGTTGTAGTAATATATAGTTGAGTATACTATATATAGAATGAGTATTGAAAAGAATTGAACTGTATTTACATAGGGCTGTATTTACAGTAGACTGTTGTATTATTGTGGAGTAGAATTGTACACGTCCGGTTAGACGTGTGACCCTCTCCCCTGGGAGTTGTTGGCCTGGTAGCGGGCCTGGATAGGGGAGGATATTTGTGTGATAGCGGGGAGGTCTTTGCGAATTTTACAGAGAATATTCTACGAAGAGATCTAGGAGTTGATAAGCGTTTTGTGGCCTTTATAGGTTGCAGTACTACAAGTAGCGTATTCTACTTGAAGAGTGGAAACGGCTAGCAGGGTTACAGTACTGTGGAGCATTTTGCTAATTGTCGATAACCGTCGCGAGGTATGTGAACCTCTTCCTATCTTTTCTAGCATGATTGTTGTGAACTATGTAGTACGGTAGACGTACATGTGCTAAGTGATTTGGTTGGTTTAAAACATAGGGTGTTATAATAGCTTTATGGGAAGTTAGTTATAACGACTTTATGTAGGTAAAAGAATGGTTTATTGATTGTAGAAGTTAAGAGACTTGATCTTAAAAGATAAGAGACTTGACTTATAAACGACTTGATTTTGAAAGTTAAGAGACTTGATCTTGAAAGATAAGAGACTTGACTTATAACGACTTGTTTTCGGAAAAAGAGAAGTAACTTGATTTTAAGTATAGGTTACTTGTTTTGAAAAGAGTAAGTTATTTGGGTTTTAAAAGAATACTTGTTGTTGTTTTAAAAGAAAAGAAACTTGTGGATTTAAGGAGTTTTTGGTTTAGAACATAAAGTGTTATAACAGCTTTATGGGAAGTTAGTTATAACGACGTTATGAAAACAAAGGAATGGTTTTTATCATTGGTTTTAAAATGGTAACTTGACTTTAAAAGGAAAAGGGTTTTGGTCTAAAAAGAAGGCATGGTATTGTCTTAATTTGGTTTAAAAAGGAAAGTCTGGAAGTTGTTTTGGTTTAATTAAAATGTTAGTCACTTTATTTTGATACTACGGGTATCGGGTGACTTTTGTAAAAGAAATGGATCTTCAAAAAGGAATTTAACATACGTGGTAATTTGGGGATTAAAACCTGGACTTGTCATAAAATGAAAGTACCTTACGTTGTGTGTAACATGCCTATGTTTGTGTGTGATAGCCTTGATTGTGCAAGTGTTGTATTCTTATGTTACCGCATCTCTCGATGGAGGGTCGGTCGTGTTATTCTTGATCATTTTGGACATACTGACACGATGGGCGGCCCACGGGTATGCTTCCACTATGATAGTCCATGGGCATACTGACTCGATGGATGGTCCACGGGTATGCGGCCATGATGAGGGTTCATTTCCCTGTTGATAGTGTTATTCCATGGACTAGCTCTCCATGAGGTTTCTTACTGATTCGGCCTTGGTATCTGGTGGTCGGCTTTCGTACTTGCCCCGTCTCGTGGCTGATTCGGCCTTGGTACAGTAGTTAGCCCTCGCACTTGCCGCTCAGTTTAGTGGCGAAGTCTCGTGATACGGCTTGGTACAGTAGTTAGCCTCGTGCTTGCCGGTCCACCACGTGACACGGCCCCGTATCCGTAGTTGGCTTTCGTACTTGCCCCGTATCAGCTTCGTGGCGGAGTCTCGTGACACGGCCTTGGTATCTGGTAGTTAGCCTTCGTACTTGCCCCGGTCAGCTACGTGACACGACCTTGGTACCTGGTAGTCGGCTTTCGTACTTGCCCCGTGTCAGCTTCGTGGTTTGGTTGTATAGTATTGTTAGTACGGTTGTTATGACTCAGGTGGGACCTGATGTTCATATGTACTTCTGGGTGTGATTATATCATAGGCTGGCGGTGAGGAAGGTATTCCACGCATGATTGATGTTGTAGGCGTGAGACCCATTGTTATACTTGAGTAATGACTTTGAGGCGTGAGTCACGACTTGACATATTCGCTTATATATTATGGTAGTTTGGTTATCATACATGTCTCTCGCTTTATATAGACTATTATGATTTCATTTACTGATATTTCTGATTTCACATACTTGGTACTGTTATGACCTCGCCCGGGGCTGCGTTCATCTGCGGTAGGTACATCGGTTGTGGATCCGCGCTCATAGGATCATAGTTCAGCGTTTTGGGAAGCTCCGTTTCTCCTTGAGGCTTATCTTTGGTATAGTCCCCTGTCAGTGTAGATACTTGTACATTCAGGGGTATGGCGAGAACCTGTTAAGCCATAGTTATGGTTACATTCTTAGAAGTGCAGAAATCTTGTTGTGGCGGGGTTGTAAAAGGATTTAACTGTTCAGTTGATATATATATGTATATATTCAGGAAGGTGATCGTTTTGGTTAACCTGTTTCATACTTTATGTCTTGTCTCATGTTTTAGTTTTTTTCCGCTGATTTTGTCACGACCGAGCAGACGTGATCGTGCCTACCCGGCACCTAGTGATACAACATCGAGTAATCGTGAATATAAAACAATACATGAAACCAATGTAATAAGACAGTGAAATAAGAAAGCAGGCTAACCAACGGTTACCTTCGAGATATATAAATAGCAATTTGAGCGATTTACATCCCTTTCTACAACTCTGCACGATGCATTTACTGCACTCTACGAATGATATGACAACAACGACGGGACAGGGCCCCGTCATACCCCTGAATGTAAGCACCTACAACACAGGGGACTATACCAAGACAAGCCACCGGAGAAACGGAGCTTTCCCAAACGCTGAATCATGACCCCAAGAGCGAGGATTAACGGCGGTGTACCTTTACTGCGGCATGAACACGGCCGAAGGAGGTCGATAACAGTGCAGTATGTGAAATCAAAATAAATCGTAAATGAAATCATAGTAGTCTATATAAGCGAGAGACATGTATGATAACCAAACTACGATTCACAATAAATAGCGATCATGTCAAGTTAGAGACTCACGCCCGTAGTCATCACAAGAAAACGTGCGGGGTAAGTACGAAGGCATAGCCGACTACTAAGACCCTCGGCACCACAAATGCCATAAATCGTATCACGAGGTCTTTCTGCACCGCACTACATCGAAGCGGCCATTTGCGCGGTATCAATGTGCGTGTCTATCCTCGAACTCGCACTCGCATAGGTCACACACGCAGACCGCATAAGGTATTCCTCGAATCATGGTCCTAGACCGCCGAGGTACACCCGCATCGGCGGCTTAACGCCGGTATCCGCAGGCTCCGCAACCGCATAGTCTCAAAAGACCGCATAGTCTCAACAGACCGCATAGGGAATCCCCCGCATCAGGCTAAACACCCGGAATGATCAATCCTGGAGCTACCGCACTCCGCATAGTCACAAGGACTGCATAGGCCGTATAGACCCGCATCAAGGGTGGCAAGCCCTCGGTATAGTAAGTCAAAGGGGTATGTGATATAATAATAGTACAACGGGCTTAACGTTTAACAACGTAAGCACAACAAGAATGACCCCCTTACATCATGATCATACAAGATACTAACACACGTAGCATCCTAACATGTTTACTTATCACGTCAACAAGAAAGTATTTACAAGGCCATCTCAAACCAACACAATCAAGTTATTCACACAAGGTACTTTATGCTAACAAGTTCGGGTATCTATCCCTAAAGTACTTCCTACATTAAATCTTTTAAAAGATCCGTTGCTTTCACATAAGTCACACAATACCCGTAGTATAAAATAGAGTGACTGTCTTTTTCAGTAAACCAAAACACTTACCTTTGTAAAATCAAGTAACAACATTATTTTCCAAACGTTCAAGTTTGCTTAATTTCAAATGTTCACGTTTCTTATTTTAGAAGGGTTTCGTAGTTCATAGTCTTATTCATTTAAGAATATAATTCTCTTTTAAACCATCTGAGAAACATAAGCCTTATATGTGAGTAGGATATTCTTGTTTATAACAATCTTATTACAGCAGCCATGATCTAGGAAATATCATTTTGTCTCATCTTAGCTTCTATGCAGATGGAAGTTTCTACTGATTTTACTCTGTCAAAACATTTCCTTTTATTAACGCTGCAGTGGTTTGTCGATACACATTCTGATTTCCGAAATCAGTAAAACATTCTTAAGCCGTTATACCTAACTTCCCATAAAGCTAGTATAACTCTTAAGTTTTCAAAAACCAAGTATTACTCTTCTTTTAAAATGATTCAAAAATCTTTTGAAATACTTCAAGTTCTTTATTATCACATAACCAACCAGTTATAGTTCAAATAAGTTACCTTTTAAAAACCACAAGTATTTTCTTACATACATAAAGCTGTTATAACCAACTTCCCATAAAGCCGTTATAACACTTTATGTTTTAGACCAACCAAATACATTTAACACATGTACGTCTACCGTACTACATAGTTACACACATATCATGCTAGAAGAGATAGGAAGAGGTTCACATACCTCGCGACGAGTATCGACTAATAGCAAAACGCTCCAAGTACCTCAAGCCGTCAGCTACTCCTTAAGCCAAGTAGATCGCGCCACACGTAGTACTTCAACCTATAAGGCCACAAGGCGCTTATTAACATCTAGATCTTATCGTAGAACATTCTCTGAGAAAATTCGCGGCCTCCCCACCACCAGTAAAACTCCTCTATCGAGGTCGGCTATCAAGCCAACCGGGGTTATACATCTAACCGGACGTGTACAATTCTACTTCACAGTAATGCTACACAAGTCTCATGTCTGATCTATGTAATTACGATTCGATTCTTTATTCTTGTGCTTAAGTCAAAAGACATTGCCGACAGACTACGTTCAGTTCTATATATAGTATACTCCAACTATATATTCTAACAACATGTAATTTCCAATTACAATAGGGGGACAAGATAATTACCTCGATAAGCCCATAATTATCCAAGTATAAATGTCGATCCTGGGCAACGTTTAGCTCCAACTCCGAGCGGTCCAACCCGCTCTAAACCACCCTTAGAAGTTCTAACCAACTTCTACATAATACTCCAACTGACTATGGAGATTTCCCTAGGGTTTCGGTTTTGTGACTGAAGGGAAGTATAATAGTATTTCTGGGTTTTTAGTATAGGTATAACCTTAGAATACTACAAGGTATATGGCTAAGGTAATTTGGGCATTACAACAATACTTTTGAGAGTATTTCCACCAAGAGGGGGGGTATTTATACGAGACAACACCACAAGGGGGGGGGTGTATACCCCTCGGCCTACCCACTGGGGTACTCGACGAGGGGAGAAGGGCTCTCGGCCAAGGCCTCACACGGGGGAGGGGGACGAGAACTATACTACAAGGGAGGGAGGAATTTTAGACTTAGGAAATTATTTGGATGAAGAAGTCTTCAAAGGGAGAGGGTATTTATAGGACAAGCCAAGTCCAACCAATGGCCAAGATCTTGCCAAGTGCAAGGCAAGTGTAGGGCCAAGATCTTGCCACGTGTACCCTAACCAACTAACACACAAAATATCCTACCAACCCTTGCCCACAAAGGCCTCACTTTCGGCCACCTTTACCGCCCACTCCACCAATGAGAGGGTGCCAAGTGGCGCCCTCTTGTTGGTCCAACACGCTTCGTCTCTCGGAAAAATCCGCAAAAATATAAATGACATAGCGAATTTTCCTACGAACGCTGTGAAAACGTTTCGTCGAAACACGACTCTAACCGGGTTGTGCACAAAAATAAATCGGCCAAGCCAAATCTTCAAGTTCAAATTTTCTACGTACATCCTTACGTACATACTCTGAAAATACGGTATAACATTCTCCTCCTTAGAAACATTCGTCGAATGTTCCTTCTAAGTCTCAAAACTAACGTCGCCAAGATAGTCTTCACTACTATACTTAAGAAACAGTCCTGCCAAACATGTCCACAGAAACAACTTGCGAAAAACACTTAAATACAAGTCCACGAGGAATCACCTCTAACATAACCACAAACACTCTCTCTGGTCTAAAATATACTTCCTTCGCGCCTGCTTTACAAAAGAAATGATCACATCAATGCTCGCCATACATGCTTGCTTCTTCCGATACCACTTTTGTCACTTTGCCGCGAGGTTCTAGTGTCACTCCGGCGACCCAATAAATGGTACCGGACTACATGCGATCCCTGAGGATGTCGTACACTTCTTGTACACTCGAACTCTTACCACATTTCTGATACTGCTTCAGTTTCCAAAACTCGGGGTTACTATCTCTAACGTGGTCATCATTACTGGGAACTCTCTGGATGGATCTCCGATCTCCTTCTCGAACCTAACAATACGAAAGACCGGACGTACTGCCTCCTAAGTCGGACGGCAATTGCTAACATATAGGCAACCCGGCCTATTATCCACATGAACTCAAAAAGGCCCAAAGTAACACGGGCTAAGTTTCCTCTGTTTTCCGAATCTCGTCACACCCTAACCGGGGTTGTACCTTCAAGAAGACCGATCGTCAACCTGAACTCTAAGCGTCGTCGCCGATCATCCGCACGATTTCTATGAGCTGCCAGAACCTCTTCTAGACAAGCTTTACCCTATCCACAGTCTGCTGGAACAAGCCTGAACCAACTATCTGAATCTTGCCAACATCGAACCAATCGACCGGCGACTTACACATCCGCCCTTACAAGGCTTCATAAGGCGACATCCGAACACTGAAACGGTAGCTTAAACACTCCCTCCACAGGAGACAACAATCCTGCCTGGTAAAACTTTTAGAAAACGAAAATAGCCACAACCTGGGCTTCACTGTCTGTCATAAGGTGAAGGTAGGCACCCCGTGCAGCCTTACAACCTTTCAGATAAAACAACCCTGCCGAGTACACGGTCCTGACCGAAAAACACTACGGGCTGCCCCCATCGGCCCGACTACTGGTTGAACGCATCCACGAACTCGTACGCTGGTTAACTGAACTTGGGCCAAACACCCCCATAACCCAAACCCAAAGCGGGACCACCACAAACTGACCCCACCACCATACAGGCCGCGGGTTGACCCGCAACGTGGCCTCAACCCGACCCGGCAACGTGCCAAAACACTAGCTCCCCGAAGGAAAGCTCTCACTAATCACGTTACGAAAACCTAGCGGTCTTCTTAGCTCAACTACCCTCTTTCATTCCACACAACTCAGGGACTTATCCCACAAACAAGGTTCACGTGCACTATGCACTCCTATAAGGGTCAAACATAAACATACGTCTTTACTCGAGATGGCCTTACCTCTAAGGTCTCTACGTATAAAACTCTAAGGCTCACACTTTTTCTATCCCCCCCAAAACTTACTTGGTTAACTAACCAAGATTTCTAATCACAATTTACACTCATGTTATCTGAACATAACACTTAAGGTATACTCACCTTATCACATATACAAAGCTCTAGAGGGTTAAAGATATGCCTGTATCTACTGCTTCACTCCCCTTAGTTGTTCTAAACAAACCTGCCCCGTAGGGCGCATAGCTAAGGAAGATGACAAACTACCCACCGATCCTGAAGGCTAAGTCCTCCTACAAGGACACTCTTTCGACATCAGACCCTGACGGTCGTAGGTACAACAAGTACCAACTAAAAGACGACATTCCCCGGGATGACGTGCATCGCAGTGAATCTGGGGAACATCAATCCCGTTTGGAACCTACGTGTAGCTGTGAACCGGAAGCTCTGGAGCTCTGACCAACTCCTGCATACCCCGAACGTCCTGAACCCCGTGGAGGACCTCTCTGCACTGGTGGATGTGCAAATCTAATCCGCTGGTGAGGTGACTCGCCTCAAAAGTTACCAAAGGACTTTGCTGCTCTGGCCTTCTTCTGCTGTCCTTGGTTAACCCGTCGATCTCTACGTCTCTCGGCCTGCTGCGCATAAGCCCGTACACAGGCCATGCTCAAGCCTAACTGAAGAATTACTCTCGCACAACCCTCTCTTAGGTAGTCATCAAGACTCGCGGTACATCGGTATACTCTCTGGTAGCCAAATCCATAGCTAGTAACAGGGTCGCCTTCTTGCAATCTAAATTCACTGTTCCCGGTCGTGGAACTGAAGGTTCAAATATCATGGCCGCAGTAGGAACTGCCGCCGCCGTGCTTAACTCTGCTGGGGCTAGTGACGTCGCAGAACTCTCCAAATGAAGCACTACTCTAGGTAATGATTGGGCCTGTGCCCTCGCCACCCTCTGACCTCTACTCGCAGCTCCCCCGGCTGCCTTGCCCTCCTGGGCCCGGGTTGCCCTACGCGGAGGCATAACGATGAGGGAAATAATTTCGTCAGAGGGTCCAACTTACAACACAGCTCTAAGGCACGATCTCAGAGTGAGAAGAATAGAAACCAATCCTAAATACCCTATAGCCTCCTGATTATTGGTGTGGTGCACAACACACCGATAATCAAGACTCTGGATCTGATACGGTAGACACCTTCGAGGATTAATCGCTCGATACCACTTTTGTCACAACTGAACCGGGCGTGGCGTGCCTTACCGGGCACCTAGTGATACAACATCGAGTAATCAAGGAATATAAAACAATACATGAAACCAATGTAATAAGACGGTGAAATAAGAAAGACGGCTAACCAAAAGCGGTTACCTTCGGTATATATAAATAGCAATTTGAGCGATTACATCCCTTTCTACAACTCGCGCGGCGATTACTACGGACCTCTACGAATGATATGACAACAACGACGGGCGGGGCCGTCATACCACGAATGTAGCACCTACAACACGGGGACTATACGAAGACAAGCCACCGAGAAAGCGAGCTTTCCCAACGCGAGCTGTGACCCCAGAGCGAGGATCAACGATCGTGTACCTTTACTGCGGCATGAACGCAGCCCGAAGGAGGTCGATCTAACAGTGCAGAGTATGTGAAATCAAAATAAATCACGTAAATGAAATCATAGTAGTCTATATAAAGCGGGAGACATGTATGATAACCAAACTACGATTCACAATAAATAAGCGATCGTGTCAAGTTAGGGACTCACGCCTCAAAGTCATCACAAGAAACCGTGCGGGGTAAGTGCGAAGGCATAGCCGACTACTAAGACCTCGGTACCACAAATGCCATAAATCGTATCACGAGGTCTTTCTAGCCGCACCACATGATCGGCGGCCATTTGCCCGGTATCAATGTGCGTGTCTATCCTCGAACTCTCGCAGCTCCGCGTAGGTCACATGCACCGCATAAGGTATTCCTCGAATCATGGTCCTAGACCGCTGAGGTACACCCGCATCGAAGCGGCTTAACCTTCGGTATCCGCTGGGCTCCGCAACCCGCATAGTCTCAAAAGACCGCATAGTCTCAGCATCGCGCAGGAATCCCGCGTCAGGCTAAACACCGGAATGATCAATCCTGGAGCTACCGCGCTCCGCATAGTCACAAGGATCGCATAGGCGTATAGACCCGCGTCAAGGTGGCAAGCCCTCGATATAGTAAGTCAAAGGGTATGTGATATAATAATAGTACAACGCTTAACGTTTAACAACGTAAGCACAACAAGAATGACCCCTTACATCATGATCATACAAGATACTAACACGTAGCATCCTAACATGTTTACTTATCACATCAACAAGAAAGTATTTACAAGGCCATCTCAAACCAACACAATCAAGTTATTCACACAAGGTACTTTATGCTAACAAGTTCGGGTATCTATCCCTAAAGTACTTCCTACATTAAATCTTTTAAAAGATCCGTTGCTTTCACATAAGTCACACAATACCCGTAGTATAAAATAGAGTGACTGTCTTTTTCAGTAAACCAAAACACTTACCTTTGTAAAATCAAGTAACAACATTATTTTCCAAACGTTCAAGTTTGCTTAATTTCAAATGTTCACGTTTCTTATTTTAGAAGGGTTTCGTAGTTCATAGTCTTATTCATTTAAGAATATAATTCTCTTTTAAACCATCTGAGAAACATAAGCCTTATATGTGAGTAGGATATTCTTGTTTATAACAATCTTATTACAGCAGCCATGATCTAGGAAATATCATTTTGTCTCATCTTAGCTTCTATGCAGATGGAAGTTTCTACTGATTTTACTCTGTCAAAACATTTCCTTTTATTAACGCTGCAGTGGTTTGTCGATACATTCGATTTCAAATCAAGAAACATTCTTAAGCCGTTATACCTAACTTCCCATAAAGCTAGTATAACTCTTAAGTTTTCAAAAAACCAAGTATTACTCTTCTTTTAAAATGATTCAAAAATCTTTTGAAATACTTCAAGTTCTTTATTATCACATAACCAACCAGTTATAGTTCAAATAAGTTACCTTTTAAAAACCACAAGTATTTTCTTACATACATAAAGCCGTTATAACCAACTTCCCATAAAGCCGTTATAACACTTTATGTTTTAGACCAACCAAATACATTTAACACATGTACGTCTACCATACTACATAGTTACACACATATCATGCTAGAAGAGATAGGAAGAGGTTCACATACCTCGCGACGAGTATCGACTAATAGCAAAACGCTCCAAGTACCTCAAGCCGTCAGCTACTCCTTAAGCCAAGTAGATCGCGCCACACGTAGTACTTCAACCTATAAGGCCACAAGGCGCTTATTAACATCTAGATCTTATCGTAGAACATTACGTAAAATTCGGCACCTCCCGCCACAACGTAAAACTCCTCCTCTATCGAGGTGGCCATCAAGCCAACCGGGGTTATACATCTAACCGGACGTGTACAATTCTACTTCACGAAGTGCTACACAAGTCTCATGTCTGATCTATGTAATTCTGATTCGATTCTTTATTCTTGAGCTTAAGTCAAAAGACATTGCCGATGGACTACGTTGATTCTATATATAGTATACTCCAACTATATATTCTAACAACATGTAATTTCCAATTACAATAGGGGGACAAGATAATTACCTCGATAAGCCCATAATTATCCAAGTATAAATGTCGATCCTGGGCAACGTTTAGCTCGACTCGAGCGCTCAACCCGCTCTAAACCACCCTTAGAAGTTCTAACCAACTTCTACATAATACTCCAACCGACTATGGAGATTTCCCTGAGTTTCGGTTTTGTGACTGAAGGGAAGTATAATAGTATTTCTGGGTTTTTAGTATAGGTATAACCTTAGAATACTACAAGGTATATGGCTAAGGTAATTTGGGCATTACAACAATACTTTTGAGAGTATTTCCACCAAGAGGGGTATTTATACGAGACAACACCGCAAGAGGTGTATACCCTCGGCCTACCCCACTGTGGGTCCTCTCGGCGAGGGGAGAAGGGCTCTCGGCCAAGGCCTCACAAGGGGAGGGGCGAGAACTATACTACAAGGAGGAGGAGGAATTTTAGACTTAGGAAATTATTTGGATGAAGAAGTCTTCAAAGGAGAGGGTATTTATAGGACAACCCAAGTCAACAATGGCAAGATCTTGCCAAGTGCAAGGCAAGTGTAGGGCAAGATCTTGCCAAGTGCACCCTAACCAACTAACACACAAAATATCCTACCAACCCTTGACCACAAAGGCCTCACTTTCGCCACCTTTACCGCCACACTCCACCAATGAGGGTGCCAAGTGGCGCCTCTTGTTGGTCCAACACGTTCGCCTCTCGGAAAAATCCGCAAAAATATAAATGACATAGCGGAATTTTCCTACGAAAAGCGTGGAAAGCGTTCGTCGAAAAACGACTCTAACCGGGGGTTGTGCACAAAAATAAATCGGCCAAGCCAAATCTTCAAGTTCAAATTTTCTACGTACGTCCTTACGTACATACTCTGAAAATACGGGGTATAACACATTTTCTCTGATGTTGTATCACTAGGGTGCCCGAGGTAAGGCACCAGTCACGGGCCCGGGATCGGGTCGTGACAATAAAATCTTTAGACTTTCATTTTATAAACTCAAGGCACTTACGTTTTATATAAAAAATCCGGGATTTTAACCCTAAGTACTACGTACTTCCATTCTTTTCAAAAGACTCATTTTTATATAAAACCCCAAGATACTAACACCCGTAGTATCAAGACATGTCTATTTTTCAAAGTAAGTTACTACACTTTTAGAAACTCATTTCAAAGCTTGAAACCAAGTAACTTCAAATTTTCACAATCTAGGCAACTTATGCCCATTAATTAAAATAGACAACTTTCTTAACCTTCCATAAAACCGTTATAACCAACTTCCCATAAAGCCGTTATAACCCTTTATGGTTTTAGACCAATTCATTCCTTTTTATATCCAAGAGACTTACACTATTAAAACCAAGTATCACATACTTACAAATCAAGTTTCTTAACTTTCAAAATACTTCAAGTCTCTTAATCTTTAGAAATCAAGTTTCTTAACTTTCAAAATACTTCATGTCTCTTAATCTTTAGAAATCAAGTTTCTTAACTTTCAAAATACTTCAAGTCTCTTAATCTTTAGAAATCAAGTTTCTTAACTTTCAAAATACTTCAAGTCTCTTAATCTTTAAAAATCAAGTTTCTTAACTTTAGACATCAAGTAGCTTACACTTTTAAATCTCAAGTAACTCACACCTTTAAAACAAGTCACTTCTCTTAAATCATGTCATTTCTCCTCTTTTAAAAAAATTAAGTAAATCACTCCTTTAACTCCCCTAAAGTCATTATAACAACCCTTAGGTTTTGGAACTAAGGCACTAGCCAAAAGGTTTGGAAACCACTTCCTTTTCAAGACTCTATGTACTTTAAGTAGAATACTTTCACTCTTAAGAATCCAAACTTCACTAAGGCAATGGATTATACAACTTACAATTTAAACATCAAAGTACAATCAAGGAAGTACATAGAACAAATTCTATTTTAGGCAATCCAAATACAACCAAGGAATGGATCATTTAAGGAGTAGGACATACTTTCTTTATCTTAAGGAATCATGCTAGAAGAGGAGATAGTTCACATACCTTTTCGGCTAAATCCACAAGCTAAGCTGAATACGCCGCACGTAGAAGTGTCAACCTATAATGGTCACAACATGACTATCAACTTCTAGTCTCTAACGTAGATACTAAGTATACGGTCTCTTATTCTACGGAAAATCGGGCAGCACTTCCTTTGTTTCTACATACTTTGCCACCTTTTTCAAGGCCGAAATCAATAACCAACCATGCCATATTTGAGGCTCAACATACCAACCAATCAAACGGGATTACACGCCTTACAATACGTGTAAAATTCCGCCCCACAATTCATACGAAGTAGTTCCATATTTAAAGCCATTCTCGGCTATATAAACAACAATTCAAAGTCTTTTCCAATTCTTTTTCAATCCAAGTTCTAAGGTCTAACATGTTATATAGTCATAAACAACTTCAACAACTACAATTTTCTTCTTTATACAACATGCGACGACTTAAACTAATAATCAACTTGAATTGTAATCTTAAGGCTAAACATGCTAGTTTTCGGATTAGGGTTCCAATAGCCAATACTCTTATAAAACTTCATACTATATATCTCATTCTTGCTAATATCCATAGCTACAACAATAAGTAAACTTTAATTGCTAAAACGACAAAATTTATACCTTTACAAGCCCTTAAAATTTCCAAGATTCAAAGTCTCTCCTTAGCAATTCTTAGCTCCTTTCCTTTACGCTCCAATCCGCTATTTGAAGCCTTTAGAAGTTCACAACCAACTTCTCTTCCATTTCCAATCCAAAACTAGGAAAACTACTTAGGTTTTCGCCTTGCGACTAACGTGAAAACGTCGTTTTTCCGAAATATTTCTATTGAGATATCCTTACAATACCCTTAGGGACCTTGGTTTTAAGTTTTGTGAATAATGGATCAAAACTACAAAAATTTTGTGTGGAGAGTGTGGTGAACCCGAGAGCTCATCTTGCAAGAACAAGAATGTGTGATTTTTTCTAAGTGTTGGAAGACCTTGTCTTGCTACTAGTGTGTATATATAACACAATGGAGGGTCAAGATTGCAACACTTGAGTGGCTAGGATGAAGAACACTTGGATAATTGGCCAAGTGGACAAGTTGACAAGTCAACAATCTCAAGCTTGAAGACTTATCATCCACAATGGTCAAATGACCATTCTAACCTTGCATATTTTCGTCCAAGACCATGTGGGGGGGGGGGGGGGGTTCCACGTGTCGCCCTCCCATTCGTCCATAAAATTCCGTAACCCTCGTGGGCCCCACAAAACGTAAAATTCCTCGGGTGGGCCCCACATGACCAAATCCGTAAAAATAAATTTACATAATGTTAATAAGTTCCATACTCTTCAAATAATGCATTTTGAGAATCCAATTCTCATCAACGAACATTTTTCCTTTCCGGCGTTCGGAAGATTTTCCGTCGGAAAAACAATTCTTCCTTTCGTACCAATTTCCAAGTCTTGATTGCTTACGTACATTCTCTTTTACATGTCCTGGACTTACGGGGTGTAACATTCTTCCCCCGTTAGAAACATTCATCCCCGAATGTTCTTAGTCGGTTTTCAAGCTATACCCACTCCGACACAATCTCTATACTATGCCTATCAATCAATACTCCACAAGACTAACGATGCCACACATGGCCACCACATAACATACATAAACATATCAATGGACCTTCCGTCTGCGGCCCCTTTTCACAAAACTCGAAGGTTACAGTCTTCTCAACCACGGGATCCTTAGAGGTTCCTTTATTTTCTTACTTGTCATACTTTCTCGTATTTCTAAACTTATTTGAGCATACGTACAAAATCTCAATATTGTTTCTGTTCCCCAATCCTTGAAGTTACTAACCAAACTTTGCCATATACTACTTGAATTCCCGCTAAGGCTCTTCTCGACCCTTACGACCTGGTTCCGGTGGAACATCACACGACCGATCTCGGGCATGATCGTGCCTTACCCTGCACCTAGTGATAACAACATCGAGAAAATCAGCGGAAATAAAATTTAATCAGAAACAAGAGACAACATAAGAAAAGCAGGCTAACCAAGCGGTTACCTTCATGTATGTACATAAAACCGAGCCATAATCCTTTACAAACCCCCTTGCCACAAGATACAGCACCTCTAAGAATGTAATAACAACTATGACGGACAGGGGCCGCCATACCACGAATGTACAAGTATCTACAATGACAGGACTATACCAAAAGATAAGCCTCGGAGAAACGGAGCTTCCCAAAGTGACTGCGATCCTATGAGCGAGGATCAACAATCGTGTACCTCTGCGGCGTGAACGCAGCCCGAAGGAGGTCGATCTGATAGGTACCAAGTATGTGAAACTGAAAATACTGTAATGAAATCATATTTCATCATTTTATAAAACCATTCCGCAATAAGTAAACCGTTAGGTCAAGTAAGGGGACGCATATCCCCAGAATAATCACTCACACATAACTATGGGTCTCACGCCCATAATATCAATCATGCCCGTGGAACTCATTCCTCACTGCCGGCAGTACATGATGTAAAACAACATCCATATGTGAACCTGAACACTAGATCCTGCCTGCGTCATCAAACCGATCGGGCCAAGTAGAATAGCCAACTACCAGTCCGAAGGCTAGTCATATCCCTTCACGGGCAAGGTACGGAAGCCAACTACCAGTCCAAAAGCTAGCCACGCAACTGGCCGAGGCAAGTATCTTAAGCTAACGTACCCTAGCCTACCGTCTCACGAGATATGACCGTGGCAAGTATCTTAAGCTATCTACCAGAGCCTGCCGATACACGAGAAATGACCAGGACAAGTATCTAAAGTGTGCCTGTAACCACATGTACAAATCAAGCCCGTGATCGCTCGTCACCGCGGCAAGCTTCATGGATTAGCGGTCCATGGACAAATAACATAAACCTCACAATGACCGCATGCCCCGGCATCTTACCTCGGTATAAGCATGGCCATGAAACCATCCTACTGGACGCATACCCGTGGACCATCCATCGTGTCAGTATGTCCAAAGGAAATAACAAGATAATACTCAAAGTGGACGCATACTCGTGGACCATCCAACGTGTCAGTATGTCCAAAAGAAATAACCAGATAATACTCAAAGTGGACGCATACTCATGGACCATCCAACGTGTCAGTATGTCCAAACAATCAATCAGATAGCCGGCCCTCCCCGAGAGACACGGTAGCATAGAAACAAAACACTTGCACATCAAAGGCTATCACAACAAGCATAGGCAAGTCAACGTACTATCATTTTATATCAACAATCCGGTTTTCAACCCCAAAATACTACATACTTTCCTTCTTTCAAAAAGACCTCTTTTTATGTAAAAGCCACACGATACTAATACTCGTAGTATCAAAACACTTTTTCTTTTCAAACCAAATTTCTTCACCTTCGTAAAACCTTTACAAGACTTTTAACATCAAGTACTCTATACTTTTTAAACCAAGTGCTTTTCTTTTAAAACAACATCAAGTATACTTTTTGAAACCCAAATAACTTACTCTTTTCAAAACAAGTAACCTATACTTAAATCAAGTTACTTCTCTTTTTCCGAAATCAAGTCGTTTATAAGTCAAGTCTCTTATCTTTTAAAATCAAGTCGTTTAGCTTTCAAAATCAAATCTTTCTTTTATTCTCATAAAGTCGTTATAACTAACTTCCCATAAAGCCATTATAACACTTTATGTTTTAAACAAACAAAATCCATTTCACACACGTACGTCGTCTGGTACTATATAGTTCACAACAATCATGCTCAAGAGTATAGGAAGAATCACATACCTCTTCGGCTTAATCCACAAGCCAAGTTGAGTATGCCGCGCGTAGAAGATCCACCTATAATAACCACAATATATCTATCAACCTCTAATTCTCTTCGTAGCATATTCTAAATGCGGTTCCTATACGGAAAATTCGCAAAGCCTCCCCGCAATCACATAAATAACCTCCCTAACAAGGCTGCTACCAATCCAACAACTCGAGGGATTACACGTCTAATCGGACGGTACAATTCTCTAACAATAATACTACACAAGTCTCACGTAAATACGGTCAATGTAAATCTGATTCAATCATTTATAATCATCCTTCCAATATATCTTATACTCAATTCTAAACTACTACAATATGTAATATCCAATTACAATAGGGGGACACAGATCATTACCTCGATAAGCCCAAAATTATCCAAGATTATAAGTCGATCCTGAGCAACGTTTAGCTCCAAATCCTTACGCTCCAACCCTCTCCAAGCGACCCTTAGAAGTTTCTAAACAACTTCTCTTAACACTTCAACCAAGCTATGAAGATTTTTCTAGGGTTTCACTTTGCGACTATTGGAATAAAGTGGTATTTCCGGGCTCCTAGTATTGAAATAACTTTGGAATACAACTAAGGATACTAGGCTAAGGTATTTGGGATTTATACAATAATACATGAAGTATTTTCTACACAAGTGGGGGAGGGGGACGAAAACAAGGCTAAAGGGAGGGAGTATTTGCTTTGGAAAGCTTCAAGTTTGGGATGAAATTTGTCTTCAACTTAAGGGGGTATTTGTAGAGGAAACAAGGGTCAAGATCTATGCAAGTGTGTGGTCAAGATGGGCCATGTGTGTGTGGGTCCCACCACACCACATGGCCAACGAAATTTAGCTCCAAGTGTCATGGTCATTTCGGCCAAGGGGACAAGTGGCTAGCCACTTGTCCCTCCAATTCGGCCAAGGTGCCACATGGGGGTGACACGTGTCGCCCCCCGACTCGTCCAAAATATTTTGTCTTCCGAAAATATCCAAAATACCGAAAATCTCAAAAACAAAGTGGGCCCCACAAAACCGTAAATTTCTCCCGTGGGTCCCACGTGACCATTTCCGAAAATAAAATCTCATAATTCTAATATAATCCAAGAAGTACAAATACCAAATCTGGGAATCCAATTCCCATTAACGAACCTTTTTCCTTCACAAAACCCGGAAACTTTTCCGTCGAAAAATCACATCTTTCTTTCTTTCCAAAATTTCTGTCGTATTCTCGTACGTACGTCCTCACATACATACCCTGGAACTACGGGGTATAACAAACACACCCACGAACTCGTACAACGATCAACTAGACTTGGGCCTTGCACCCTCGTGACCCTATCACATAGCGAGACCATTACCAACTGACATCACCCCATTCCATACTACCGGTTGACCCGAAATGAGTCCATAACCCGACCCATCGTCATACTTAACTTCTCATTCTTAGTCTGGAATAAATTTCTCTCTTATCTCAAGGTACTTCTCACCCTATCCCCCTATTCACTAGAGGTTCGTCACATAAGCCGAAGTATTTCTACCGTACATTCTTCCCTATCGGTCTTACACTTATTATGGGGTAACTACAACTTGTGAACTCTACACAACTATAGTCTCAGTTCACTTACCATTCTTGTCAATATTCTTAACTTTTCACTTTACTAATCAAAGTATTCCTACCTCTGGGGGTACTATCACTTACAACTGCTAGCAACAAAGGGAAAACATATATGCTACGGCGAAATCTGAATCTATCAATGCACGTATGATTCAAAAGAATCGAAATATACCTGTAACCCCATGCGATGTCGCCTCGTGATCCTGTCCAGTAGTCACGTCATTTATGCGGTTCGAAGGACCGCCAGAACTATAAACTCCACCGTGACCTCTACCACGGCTGGCTGACATCTGAACACCCTACCCTGGGGGACGCACAGCTGTGGAGGAAAGGGAACCAACTACCGGCCTCATAGGCTGAGCCACCTAACCGGTGCTCTTTCTAACAGGACATTCCCACTGCTTGTGGCCCGGACGGTCACAATAATAACAAACACTTGTGCCATGACGGCATTTCCCCATATGACGCTTACTATAATGGAAACACTGAGGAATAAGTGGCCTCGACTGAGAAAATCCTCTGCTCCTCTGAGAACTTCGAACCCTGGAGCTCGGACCAGCTCCTAAATACCTTGTGGGGTCAAATCTCCCACCTGTGAGCTGCGGGGGTATATACTGGGTAGGCTGGGACGAATATCTCACTCGCTGCTTATGATGCTCGTCCAAAAACTCACCAGGATAACCAACCGGTCTAGCCCTCTTACGCTGATCTCCACGTTGGCCCTCTACCCTCTGTACACCTGTTTGTACTGGCCGAATAACCTCCTGCTGATGAAACTGTAGCACCGCTATCTTGGTCAATAACATAATTGCTTCCCTCATGACCCTATAGTCTTCCCCTAACTGAGAAACTGGAGGCTCGTGTCTTTGGGCCTCAAAACTGGGCGCAGGTTAACTCACGATCGCGGACAATATCCAGATACCACAGGTATGAGCCCTATCAACTCTCGAGTCCGATCGTAGCTCTCGCTACTCCTTTGCCCTTCTCGGCGATCTGTTCTCCTCGAGGCATAGTGAAACATAATAATACGCCGAGAGCAATTATCTTAACAATACAAATTTCTATGGCACGATCTCAGTGAGAAGAAGAAACCAACTCCTAAATGTCCCGTAGCCTCGCTTAAGGGTGTGGCGCGCGCAACACACCGATAATCAAGACTCTACTAGACACGGCTCAGACATTCCGAGGACCGATCGCTTCGATACCACTCATCACGCCCAACCACGGGCGTGGATCGTACCCTACCCAGGCACCTTCTACCGATCGACACAAGTAAATAGCGGAACTTAAATAACGCCTCATTTTTTTAAAACCAACGACGCATAAGTGGCAAAGCCGACAAGGCTCCCATATAATATACATAATCAAAAGACACTACACTGTACACGAGTCCAATCCCATATATGAATACAGACCTCTAAGAGTTATACTGAACTATTACGGGACAAGGCCCCGCCGTACCCACAATTGTACAAAAGCACATTCAGACAAGGAACTATACCAAAATGATAAACTCTGAACAAATGGAGCTATCCAAAACTCGAGCAGGTCCTACACTGCAGATCACCAAATCACAGACCTAAACTGCAGATGAACACAGCCCCCCGAAAGAGGTCAGTACAAAGAATGTACCAAGTATGTGAAGCTGAAAATACTGCAATGAAATCATAACAGTCTATACAAAACAGGAGACATGTATGATAGCCAACCTACAGTACACAATACATAAGCAGACATATCAAGTCAGGGACGCATGCCCTCAAAGTCATTCCTAAAATATAACCATGGGTCTCACGCCCATAATATCAATCATGCCCGTGGAATCCTTCCTCACTGTCGGCAGTCCATGATATAATATAACACCAATAGGCATACATGAACACCAAGTCCCACGTGTGTCCTAAAAGCATGCGGGCAGTAGGAAAACGAACCACGGATCCACTGCATCATAAACGACGGGGCAAGTATGAAAGCCAACTACGGATCCGGCTGCGTCGACAATCGCCGGCAAGTACGAAAGCTAACTACCAGATCCAGCCTGTCGTCACGAGATATGACCGGGGCAAGTGCGAAAGCTATCTACCGGAGCCTACCGTACCAAACTGTGTAATAGAACTGACGGGGGCAAGTACGAAAGTTATCTACCAGATCCACCCTGCGTCATCAACTGACGGGGGCAAGTACGAAAGCTAACTACCAGATCCATCCTACGTCACTAAATCTCATGGAGGGCTAATCCATGGAATAACAATATCCCGCGTGGTCGCATGCCCCAGAATCCCACATCGTATAAGCATGACATGGGGTAATACAAACAAATCCGGGAATCTAACCTGCCTCCTGGTCACATGCCCCGGAATCCCACATCGTATAAGCATGTCCAAGGAGTAATACAAATAATGGAAGCATACCCGTGGAATCCCACATCACTGTCAGTACGTCCAAGTAAACTTACAACAAGACAGCCGTCCCTCCAACCGAGAGTCGCGGCAGCGTAAAAAATATAATACTTGCACTCAAAGGCTATCACCATCACACATAGGCAAGCTCATAAAATCTTTAGACATTCATTTTATAAACTCAAGGCACTTACGTTTTATATAAAAAATCCGGGATTTTAACCCTAAGTACTACGTACTTCCATTCTTTTCAAAAGACTCATTTTTATATAAAACCCCAAGATACTAACACCCGTAGTATCAAGACATGTCTATTTTTCAAAGTAAGTTACTACACTTTTAGAAACTCATTTCAAAGCTTGAAACCAAGTAACTTCAAATTTTCACAATCTAGGCAACTTATGCCCATTAATTAAAATAGACAACTTTCTTAACCTTCCATAAAACCGTTATAACCAACTTCCCATAAAGCCGTTATAACCCTTTATGGTTTTAGACCAATTCATTCCTTTTTATATCCAAGAGACTTACACTATTAAAACCAAGTATCACATACTTACAAATCAAGTTTCTTAACTTTCAAAATACTTCAAGTCTCTTAATCTTTAGAAATCAAGTTTCTTAACTTTCAAAATACTTCAAGTCTCTTAATCTTTAGAAATCAAGTTTCTTAACTTTCAAAATACTTCAAGTCTCTTAATCTTTAGAAATCAAGTTTCTTAACTTTCAAAATACTTCAAGTCTCTTAATCTTTAGAAATCAAGTTTCTTAACTTTAGACATCAAGTAGCTTACACTTTTAAATCTCAAGTAACTCACACCTTTAAAACAAGTCACTTCTCTTAAATCATGTTATTTCTCCTCTTTTAAAACAATTAAGTAAATCACTCCTTTAACTCCCCTAAAGTCATTATAACAACCCTTAGGTTTTGGAACTAAGGCACTAGCCAAAAGGTTTGGAAACCACTTCCTTTTCAAGACTCTATGTACTTTAAGTAGAATACTTTCACTCTTAAGAATCCAAACTTCACTAAGGCAATGGATTATACAACTTACAATTTAAACATCAAAGTACAATCAAGGAAGTACATAGAACAAATTCTATTTTAGGCAATCCAAATACAACCAAGGAATGGATCATTTAAGGAGTAGGACATACTTTCTTTATCTTAAGGAATCATGCTAGAAGAGGAGATAGTTCACATACCTTTTCGGCTAAACCCACAAGCTAAGCCGAATACGCCGCACGTAGAAGTGTCAACCTATAATGGTCACAACATGACTATCAACTTCTAGTCTCTAACGTAGAATAATACTAAGTATACGGTCTCTTATTCTACGGAAAATCGGGCAGCACTTCCTTTGTTTCTACATACTTTGCCACCTTTTTCAAGGCCGAAATCAATAACCAACCATGCCATATTTGAGGCTCAACATACCAACCAATCAAACGGGATTACACGCCTTACAATACGTGTAAAATTCCGCCCCACAATTCATACGAAGTAGTTCCATATTTAAAGCCATTCTCGGCTATATAAACAACAATTCAAAGTCTTTTCCAATTCTTTTTCAATCCAAGTTCTAAGGTCTAACATGTTATATAGTCATAAACAACTTCAACAACTACAATTTTCTTCTTTATACATCATGCGACGACTTAAACTAATAATCAACTTGAATTGTAATCTTAAGGCTAAACATGCTAGTTTTCGGATTAGGGTTCCAATAGCCAATACTCTTATCAAACTTCATACTATATATCTCATGCTTGCTAATATCCATAGCTACAACAATAAGTAAACTTTAATTGCTAAAACGACAAAATTTATACCTTTACAAGCCCTTAAAATTTCCAAGATTCAAAGTCTCTCCTTAGCAATTCTTAGCTCCTTTCCTTTACGCTCCAATCCTCTATTTGAAGCCTTTAGAAGTTCACAACCAACTTCTCTTCCATTTCCAATCCAAAACTAGGAAAACTACTTAGGTTTTCGCCTTGCGACTAACGTGAAAACGTCGTTTTTCCGAAATATTTCTATTGAGATATCCTTACAATACCCTTAGGGACCTTGGTTTTAAGTTTTGTGAATAATGGATCAAAACTACAAAAAATTTGTGTGGAGAGTGTGGTGAACCCGAGAGCTCATCTTGCAAGAACAAGAATGTGTGATTTTTTCTAAGTGTTGGAAGACCTTGTCTTGCTACTAGTGTGTATATATAACACAATGGAGGGTCAAGATTGCAACACTTGAGTGGCTAGGATGAAGAACACTTGGATAATTGGCCAAGTAGACAAGTTGACAAGTCAACAATCTCAAGCTTGAAGACTTATCATCCACAATGGTCAAATGACCATTCTAACCTTGCATATTTTCGTCCAAGACCATGTGGGGGTTCCACGTGTCGCCTCCCATTCGTCCATAAAATTCAGAACCCATGGGCCCCACAAAACGTAAAATTCCTCGGGTGGGCCCCACATGACCAAATCCGTAAAAATAAATTTACATAATGTTAATAAGTTCCATACTCTTCAAATAATGCATTTTGAGAATCCAATTCTCATCAACGAACATTTTTCCTTTCCGGCGTTCGGAAGATTTTCCGTCGGAAAAACAATTCTTCCTTTCGTACCAATTTCCAAGTCTTGATTCCTTACGTACATTCTCTTTTACATGTACTGGACTTACGGGGTGTAACAAGGTATTCCTCGCATCGAGGGTAGCTAATCCTCGGCATCGTCCTGGACTCCCGCAGTCCGCATGGCCACATAGACCGCATGAGGTAATCCTCGCATCGCATTTCTGGAACTCCCGCAGCTCCGCATAGGTCCCATGGACCCACATGAGGTATTCCTCGCATCGGGGGCGGCTAACCCACAACATCATAACAAGTCAGGAGGGTGAGTGATATAATACTAACACAACAGCTTATCGTTAAACAACATAAGCACAACAAGAATAACCTTCTTACACAAGCGTCACAAGATACTAAAACACGTAGCATCACAACATGTTTATCAAACCAACTTACCATACCTTCAAACATCATTTCAAGCATTTGATAAACAAATAGTTACACCGTTTTTCTTATCTTTCTTAAGTCGTTATTGTTATACCCCGTATTTCCAGAGTATGTACGTGAGGGCGTACGTATAAAAATTTAAGCCTTAAGGTTGGCAAGGTTCGAAATTTGTACACAAGTACCGAAAAGAGTCGTTTTTCGACGAAACGTTTTACAAGACTTGCGAAGGGAAAAATACGGCTATGTCATTTATAATTTTTGTGGATTTTTCCGAGAGACGAAACATTTTGGACCAACGGGAGGGTGACACATGTCACCTCACATCGACGTGAGATCGGCAAGTTGGACGACTTGGGCTTGTGGTTAGGTAGGATATTTGTGATAGTTGGTGTGGTAGATGGATAAGGTACACATGGTTAAATCCTAGCCCTACACTTGCCTTACACTTGGATTGATCTTGGCCATTGGTTGGCCATTGCTTGACCTATAAATACTCCCCTAAGTTGAAGACTTTCTTCATCCAAAAATCATTTTCCAAGTCTTGAAATCCCTCCCCCTTTGTGAGTTGTATTCGTCCAAAGCCCCCCCCCCCTTTAAGAAGCCTTGGCCGAGAGGGTGCTCCCTCTAGTGGTGTGGCCGAAAGTACCCCCCCTTGCCTTGTAGTTTTCGTATAATACACACCCCCCCTCTTGGTAGAAATACTCTCCAAGTATTGTTGTTATACCAAAATACCTTGGCCCAAATACCTTATAGTTTCCAAGGTTACACCTATACTAAAAGCCCGGAAAATACTACTATACTTTCCTTTAGCCACTAAACGAAACCCTATGGAAAAATCTCCATAATTGGTTGGAGTACTAAGTAGAAGTTGTGTAGAACTTCTAAGGGTTTTCAATGAATTTGTCACGACCGACCCCCGACCGCGATCGTGCCCTACCAGGAACCTTACAGGTATACATCGAGATAATCAGCGAACATACATGAAACTAAAAAAATAAACAATGTATAAAACAACAAAGGTTAGCCGATAGGGCTACCTTCCCGACATAAATATATACAACCAAGCGGTTGCCTCATTTCTTTACAAACCGACCCACAAATATGTGACTACTGCACCTCTAAGAGTTTTTATCATAACAATCATGGCGGACAGTGGCCCCGCCATACCCCTGAATATACATGAATCTACAACCTCAGGGAAAACCGTACCAAGAGATAAGCCTCCGGAGCAAATGGAGCTTTTTCCCAAAAACTGAACCGAGATCCTAAGAGCAAGGATCACCAACCCGGGTACCTAAAACCTGCGGGCATGAACGCAGCCCCGGCGGGGGTCAGCATAACAAAAACCGAATATGGAATGTAAATAACGTCAAGAAACATATCATAATTGTACAGAAGAATGACAGGGACAAGTATAAAAATACATACCAGATCCTGCCGTGTCATTACCACTTATGAACTTAATTTCACATCAATATCTTTTCCCATTTTCAATAAAGGTTATAGCCACATTCTTACGCACATGATTAGGAAAAATCATTAAGTTCATTTCTATATAACTTACTTATCTTTCATAAGTACATCCGACCCTTTAAGGAGGGGCGCCTATACTACCCGGCCCAATCTGGGACGCGATCAAGGTCACATAGTCCGCGTAAGGTATATTGCCCGCCCATTCTCGGTCGATAATGTCATATAGTCCGCGTAAAGATATCGCCCGCCCATTCTCGGTCGATAATGTCATATAGTCCGCGTGCAGGTATACGCCCGCCCATTCCCGGTCGATAATGTCATATAGTCCGCCTGCAGAAGGTATCGCCCGCCCATTCTCGGTCGATAATGTCATATAGTCTGCGTAAGGTATCTTGCCCGCCCATTCCTGGGTCGATAATGTCATATAGTCTGCCCGTAAAGGTATACTGCCCGGCCCATTCCTGGTCGATAATGTCATATAGTCTGCCCGTAAAGGTATACTGCCCGGCCCATTTCTTTATTTCAAATCATTTCTTTTAACTTTCAAAAATACAATTAGTCTCTTAACCTTTAGAACTCAAGCGACTCCTTTTATTATAAAACCTTAGGCAATTGATGCCTTAAAATCAAGTTGCCTTTTCACTAAAATCAAGTCATTTATCTTTTCATAAAGTAAATATAACTAACTCCCCATAAAGTCGTTATATTCACTTTATGCCTTAGCCAAAATACAATTTCCTATCCAAGGGACTTATACGTTTAAAACGGAACAAGTATCACATACTTCAAAATTCTTCAAGTCCCTTAACTTTAATAATACTGGAGACATACTTTATTCTTTCAAAGAAATGAGTTAATCTCCTAACTCACCCGACTTGGCTATTCATAAAAGTAGTAAAGGATATCAAGGTGTTGTTCGTCTACCGTACTACATACGTGCAACTAGTCATGCTCAAAAGATAGGAAAGTTCTACATACAGTAAATCACCCAACTCCCTCTTAACTTCTAAGAGTAGAAGGAAACATGAAATGATACCACAGGTATATTCCATACATAGAATCATGCCAAAGGAAGGAAGAGGTTCACATACCTCGTGACGATTGCCGACAAGTAGCAAAATGCTCCAAAGTACTTCAACCTTGATAGCTATTCCATCCTTCAAGTAGGATACGCTATACTTAGTACTTCCACCTATAATGGTCACCATACGTCCATTAACCTCTTACTTCTAACGTAGAATATTCTAAGTGCTAAGTCATTAAATTCTACGGAAAATCGGACAGCACCTCCTTTGTGTTTACATACTTTGCCACCTTTTTCAAGGCCGAATACAATAACCAAACACGCCACATTTAAGGGCACACCAATGCAATCAACAATAGGGGATTACACGCCTACTAGACGTGTAAAATTCCGCCCCACAAACGATATTAATCTAATACAACATACTTGGCCAATTCGGCTACATTGAGGTACTACAACATTAATTCTTATCCAATTTCCAATTCAATCCAAGTTGTTAGCATAACATGATATCAAGTCGCAACCAATTATAACTACTATAATCTTCAAGTCAATAACATGCGACGATTCTAATAACGACCAAATTGTAATCTAACTTAACATGGCTCACATTACATTTCGGATTTCCAAGGCCACAATCAATCCATAATCCTTACAAACTTCAACACATATACTTCATGCTAGCAACAAGTATAGCTAACAACAATATAAATAATCTTGTAACACTTTCAAAGAATAAGATTATACCTCAACGAATCCTAATCCAACTCCAACCAAGTCGCTTCCTTAGCAACCTGAGCCTCTTCAAGATACTTCAATCCGCTACTTGAGACCCTTAGAACCACACCAACAACTTTCCTTCAAACTTCCAATCCAAAACCTAGAAAGCCACTAGGTTTTCACTTTGCGACTAACCCGAAAACTATCTTTTTCCGAGATTTTTCTATTGAGATATGCTTACAACACACTTAGGAACCTTGTTTTAAAGTGGGGAGCTAAAAGAACAAGGAACAAAGATTTTTCTTTTTTCTCCAAGGTGAACCCGAGAGCTTGTGCCTATGCTCATCCAATTTTTTGTGAAATTTTTTCTAAGTGTTGGCTCTCTCTTGCTACTAGTAGTAATATAAAGGGACATGGAGGGTCAAGATGCAACCATTTGGGTGGCTAGGATAAGGTCTTAGCAAATATCAAGACTTATGTGGGTCCTTTGACTTAGTCAAGATTATCAAGCTACAACTTGGAAGACTTAGTCATACAAGACTATGGTCAATGACCATCTTAGCCATGCTATTTTTCGTCCAAGGCACATTAAGGGGGGGTGACACATGTCGCCCTCCCATTCGTCACAATAATACATTTTCCGACAATTTCATAATTCCGCTAAATTTTTGCAAGTCTCAAATCTTGACGCTTATGAGTTCTTACGTACGTTCTTAAAACATGTCCTGAAAATACGGGGTGTAACATTCTTCCCTCCTTAGAAACATTCGTCCCCGAATGTTCTTTCGGAGTCATACTTATAATTAGCGACATAGTTCCCTTTCACCACCCCGACATACCAACAATGCCACACATGGCCCTACTACCTCGCACACGCATATCTGTCCATCATAAGCCCAAAAGAGATTATCTTTTCGTACTTCCAACTCCTTCTAACATATACATAGTCTCAAATATAATTTGTTCATAAAACTTAAACATACCACAACTTTATCATGCATACAAGTTTCTAAAGGGGCCAAAGACATACCTGAAATCATAAAGGCGGTTCAAAGGACCGCTAAAACTGGGAACTCCCACCACGACCTCTACCACACTACGCTCGTGCATGAACATCCTGCCTAGCTATGAAGTAAGAACCCGCAATCGATCCAAGAAGACGGTGTGGTCCCACCAGACCCTCTATAAGGACACTCTCTTAACATATGGCCCAGACGACCACAAGAAAAACAAGCACTGCATCGGCGTGACATACCCCGTAATGTAACCTACCACATCGGCGCGATTGAGGCAAAGGTGGCTCGATCGATGGAACCCCATCTCCTCGAGACTATGAAGCTCTAGAGACTGACCGCCCTGCATTCCTGTGGTTGTAAAACCTCACCGGAAATCGTGGAGGAGCACTCTGCGGCCGGCCGCATCAGACCTAGTTCGCCGAGGCTGTCCGCCTCGAAAATTGCCTGAGACCTGCCCCGGCCCTCTTGGGCTGTCCTGAGTCAATCTGATCCTCCCTCTCTCTATCCTCTATCCCCTGCGCATAGGCCTGCATCCTAACAATGTCCATACCGGGCTGAAGAGCCACCCCCAAGCATGCAGTAATCATGTGACGGTCTATCCCCATCACATAACGATGAACTCTATCCGCCATGTTAGCTACAATGGTGTGCGCATGCCTGGCCAAGGAGTCAAACTCCAGGCTATACTCCCTGATAGTCCTCCCATTCTGCCTCAAGGTCAAAAATCTATCTACGCGGGCCCTTCTCATCTCAGGAGGCAAAAAGTGATCCATAAAGGCCTCTGTGAACTCCTCCCAAACAGCTGGAAGAGCATCATCCCCTCTCGCACAAGACTCATGACTCAAACCAGTTCAACGCAATATCGCCAGAACCAGAAGAGGCTAGCATAATGCACTGTCTCAAGCCTTAAGAACCTCCATAGTCCGTAGTCGCCGAATGAACTCCTCGCGATCCTCCTCGCACTCGAACCATAAAACTCGGGCGGATGACAACCCGTAAAATCCCGATCCGCAAACCGCTTACCGTAGGTTAGCTACTCGCTCCCGCTTGCCGCTTCACCACTATGTCGGCCAATAGTCCGACCGCTTCTCCATAATCTCTCGTACTCGCCTCGCGGAATCGGGGCCCGCACGAACCTTCGAGCTACGCCGCTCGGCCTCTAATATCGCCGGCGTGGCTGAACTCGCCGCCGCCTACTACCCTGTGCATAGTTCGTGCCGAGTCCCGTAACCCTCTGCGTGCCTCTAGCAGCTCCGCCACGCTTGCCCTTCTGGGCCCCGTCGCTCCAAGAGGCATAACTGCTTTCATAAGAATAGGTCGAGAGGATTCAACCTAATAAGACAGCTCTCATCGCACGATCTGTTATACCCAGTATTTCAGAGTATGCGTAGGGAATACGTAAAAAGTTTGGCCTTAAAGTTTAGGCCTGGACGATTTTTGGGCACAACTCACAAAACGAATAGTTTTCCGACGAAACGCTTTCCACGCCTTTCGTAGGGTAAATTCCGGCTATGCCATTTCTAATTTTTGCGGATTTTTCCGAGAGACGAAACACTTTGGACCAACGAGAGGGCGACACTTGTCACCCTCTCATTGGTGGACTTGTCACGGCAATAGGGCCGAATGGATGGCCATCTTTGTCATGTAGTTGGTAGGATATTTTGTGTGCACGTTGGCCAAAGACACTTGCCATAATCTTGGCCTTACACTTGCCTAGCACTTGGCTAAATCTTGGCCCTTGGTTGGCCATGTCTTGACCTATAAATACCCCCTTAAGATGAAGAGTTCTTCATCCACAAATTCCTTTCCAAGTCTTGAAAATCCTTCCCTCTCCCTTGTAGCCTTTTTCGTCCAACACCCCCCCCCCCCCTTTGAGTGAGCTTGGCCGAGGCAACCCCTCCCCCTAGCCTAGCCGAAATCTACCCCCCTCCCTTGGTAGAAAAGTTGCTTTCTAGTATTGTTATAATGCCCAAAATACCCTAGCCCAAATCCCTTAGTCCTTTGTAGAAGTTGTGAAGAACTTCTAAGGTTTTCTTGGAGCTACCGGAGCGTACAACTTAGGAGCAAAACCTTGCTCAGGCGCGACTTTTATCTAGGATATTATTGGGCTTACCGAGGTAAATAATCCTAACCCTCTTTTGTATTAGAGAATGCATACTGTAGAAGTATAAGAATAAGTATTAAATACTTAGAAGAATATTACAGAATAGAATTGAACTGTTATCACAGTAGAAGGGTTTAAAAGAAGAATAATTGAACTATGCTTATATAGGACTGTTTTCACAGTAGACTTATATAGCTCACCTGCAGTAGGAAGTTGCCCGACTTTCCATAGAATTGTGAACCCTCTGCTTAGAATGACCTTCAGAGTAGTCTAGACTTTGATAGATGTCTGTGACTATTATAGTGATTCTCTACGCGACATATTCAACTCGCAGAGGTTTTCACGAGAAGGTATGTGATTCTTCCTAAAGCATGATATTTTAAATATATATATAGTACTAGAGACGCATACGTGTTAATCGAATAATAACTACGGCAATGTCTTTCGACTTAAGCCCGAATAATACTTACGGCAATGTCTTGCGACTTAAGCCCGAATAATAAAGATCTTAAAAGTCTTTCAAAAGAATTATAAATACGCTTTGAAAGAAGAAGAATAGTTGTTTTTAAAACAAAAAGCTTAAGGGTTATACTAGATTTATGGGAAGTTAACTATAACGGCTTAAGTTTTATAAAAAGGAACAGTTTACTTACGTGTTTTATAAAAGACTTGTATTGATTTCTGAAAAATAAGATGGTTTTGGTGAGTAGACATATTGTGATGCTATGTGTTAGTATCTTGTAACGTTTGTGTAAAGAGGTCAGTCTTACTTATGCTTATGTTGTTTGAACTATAAGCTGTTGTGTTAGTACTATATCACTCACCTCTTGAGATGATACCGGGTTAAGTTGCCTCCGATGCGGGTAGACTCAGCGATGCAGGACCATGATTCGAGAATACCTCACGCGGGTCCAGGGGCCTATGCGAGCTACGAGAGTTCCGTGTTAGTATGCGGGTTATGCCTCATGCGGTCTATGCGCCACGCGACAACGAGTCCAGACGCCGCGAGGAGTAGCTACCCGATGCGGGTTATACCCCACGCGCCTATGTGAGTGGCCTATGCGGACTCGAGTCCGTGATTAGGCTTGCGGAATGATAATATGGGCGAGTGGCCTGCTCGATCATTCGCACCTAGAAAAGACCTATTACGCTTACCTATGTTGCTCTTGTTTATGATGTGGCACTATGCGGTTACATTTGTTGTTTTCGCGAGTTATCCCGGAGAGCACGCGTCCGCCTACTGGGATGAGTTCTCGAGGCTTTCCTCACTCACTTCTTGCCTCCACGGATGAGGGCGCGGCCGATAGATTTTTACCGCCGAGGCAGAGGACGACCGCCGTGAGTACAATGTCGAGTTTGATTCATTGGCTCGATATGTCCCAAAGATTGTAGCGAGATATGGAGGATGTGGTGCACCGCTACGCCACCGGCTAGATGATTACATGGCCGAGTCATGTGCGTGTTTTCTTCACCGGGTATGGACATTACCCGCACGCAGCTCATGCCCTTCGATGCGGCGAGCGCAGAGGTCGACGAGTGGACGAGCAGCAGGTTAAGGCGCCGGGACGAGGGTCTTCGGTGGCTATCGTGGGGCGGCCTCGGCAGCGAGCCTAGATTTGCACCACAACCAGCCAGAGCACTCGCACCGCCCTCAAGACAACCGAGTATTCGAGGCGCACTGCGCCCTGTGGCTTCGGACGCCCGCAGTAGCAGAGGTATCGCCGACGGACCACCCCGGTGTGGCCGATGCGTAGATCCCATTACGGGAAGTGTGGTACTACTTTTGGAGCTTGTTACGCCAGGGCCAGCAGGTCACTTTGTGAGGATCGTCCGACCGGGGCGCAGTGGTAGGCTCACCTTTCGTTCTCGCTGCCGCTTCATCATCTCCTACGCTTACTCGCCCCGAGGCGTGGTACTCATGGGTCAGCAGGTCGCGCAGGTCGTGGCTCGGGTCCCGCTTCTAGCGGTCCTCGAACCGCATTTATGCTTTGTCCACCGACAGATCGTGAGGCCTCACCCGATGTCGCCACAGTACCTTATCGGTTCTGGGTTTGATGTGTATGCTTTGATAGATCCGGTTCTACTGGCCCCATATATCTCCCTTGTTGCTAGTAGGATAGGGATAGAGCCCGAGTCCATAGACTCTTTCGAGGTAGCTACGCCAGCGGTGATTCGGTGGTAGCTCGGCGGTATATAGAGCTTGTTCTCAGGACCATTTACGTCGGACCAGCCGACTTGATAGAGTTGGAGATGATTGACTTCGACGTGATCATGGGGATGGATTGGCTAGCTTCGCTACGCCAATGTAGACCGCAGAGAGACTAGTACGGTTCCAGCTCGGCGAGCCATTGTTGAGTGAGGAGCACCAGACGCCGGTGGTAGGTTTATTTCCTACCTCAAGGCTAGGAAGATGGTGCAAAATGGGTATATCTACCATCTCGTTCGGGTGTTTGATACTGAAGCTGCAGAACCAGATTTTCCGTCGGCCCGGTGGTCGAGAGTTCCCGCACGTGTTTCCGCACGACCTCCCGTATCCTCCCGAGAGGAGATTGAGTTTTGTATAGACATATTGCGGACACTCGCCTATTTCCATTCCGCCATACGTAATGGCACCCGCCGAGTTGAGAGAGTGAAGGATCACCTTAGGGATTTGCTAGAGAAGGGCTTCATCGTGCCTAGTGTTTCTCCCGGGAGCGCCAGATTGTTCGTGAAGAAGAAGGACGACGTTGCGCATGTGTTGATTACATGCACAACAAGGTGACCATTAAGAACGTATACCCCTTCCCGTGATTGATGATTTGTTCGTCCGGGCCTGCGTGGTGCGAGATGTTTTCCAAGATTGATCTGCGATCGCTATCATCAGTGCGAGTCGAGAGGTGGATGTCCTCAGATCGCATTCGGACCCTGCAGACGCATTATGAGTTCGTGGTCATGTCTTTGGTTGACCAATGCTCCGCCAGATTCATGGATTTGATGAACCGAGTGTTCAAACCATTTTTGGACACGCTTGTGATAGTGTTCATTGATGATATCTTGGTTTATTCTCGCCAGAGCGGAGCACGCGAGCATTTGGCGATCAGGCCGACGCTTCTCCAGACCAGCTTGTACGCCAAGTTTTCCAAATGTGAGTTTTGGTTGACT
Source organism: Przewalskia tangutica (assembly GCA_029844215.1). Lineage (NCBI taxonomy): Eukaryota > Viridiplantae > Streptophyta > Magnoliopsida > Solanales > Solanaceae > Przewalskia > Przewalskia tangutica. Next base: position 26,735,594 of record CM056728.1, on the reverse strand, counting down.
TCGTGGCTTTTCTGGGCATATTGTCGGGCTGATGGCATTCGAGTGGATACGCCAAGATCGAGGCGATCAGACTTGGCCTAGACCTACTACTCCGCCGAGGTTCGCAGCTCGGGCCTTGCGAGTTATTATCGGCGTTCGTGGAGAAGTTTGCTTTATCTTCAACCATTGACTAGGCCGACTCGTAGCGGCCAAGTTTGATGGACTAATGCTTGTGAGCGGGGTTTCGATTCGAAAGAGAGATCGACGACCGCCCTCGCTTTACTCTTCCGGAGGTCCAGACGGTTATGTTGTGTATTGCGCGTCGGGCATCGGGTTGGGATGTGTGTTGATGCAGCATGGCAAGGTTATAACGTACGCATCCCGACAGCTTAAGAAACACGAGAGGAACTACCCCACCCATGATTTGGAGTTAGCAGATGTGATTCACGCTTTGAAGATCCGAGGCACTATTTGTATGGGTTCACGTGGATATTTATACGCACCACAAGAGCCTCCAAGATATCTTCACCGTAGGAGTGAACTTACGGCGAGACGGTGGTTAGAGTTGCTTAAGGATTACGATGTTGATATCCTGTACCACCCGGGAAAGCCAATGTTGTGGCGTATGCTCTTAGTCGTAGGTCGATGGGAGCCTATCGATGTGCGGCTAGAGAGAGGACATGGTTCGTGATTTGCACCGCTTAGCGAGCCTTGGTGTCCGCTTGATTGATTCCGATAGCGATGGGTTCGAGTTCGTGAGGTTGCCGAGTCTTCCATCGTCGAGAGGTGAAGAGGCAACAGCCGAGGATCCAGCTTGACACGTTATCGTGATACGACTCTTCGTGAGGGCAAGGGTCCTTGAGGTAGCACCACGGGTGCTAAGGTTTGAGGGCGTTGTGTGTTCCGGATGTTTCGTGACTTCTGAGTTCTTGGGGAAGCACACAGCGCACGTTACTCTATCCATCCAGGGTCGACCAAGATGTACCACGACCTTAGATCTGTGTATTGGTGGGATGGCTTGAAGAGGGACGTTGCAGAGTTCGTAGCTCAGTGCCCGTGTTGTCAGCAGGTAAAGGTAGAGCACCAGAGGCCTGGTGGTTTGTTACAGACGATAGAGATCCCGACCTGGAAGTGGGAGGTGATCAACATGGACTTCATCACAGGATTACCTCGCACTCAGAGGAGACATGATTCTATATGGGTTATCGTCGACAGACTGACGAAATCAGCCCACTTTCTTCCCGTCAGGACGACTTTTTCGGCTGAGGATTATGCCAGACTTTACATCCGAGAGATCGTCAGACTGCATGGAGTCCCTATTTCGATCATATCGCATGAGGAGCCCGCTTACGCTAACTTCGGAGGTCTTTCCAGAGATGTTTAGGGACGCAGTGAGCACGAGCATCGCATTCCATCCACGCATTGCACGGACAGCAGAGCGCACTATCCGCACTCTCGAGGATATGTCGCGAGCCTGCTTTATTGACTTCGTGGTAGCCGGGAGGATCATTTGCCTCTAGTTGAGTTTGCATACAATAATAGCTACCACTCCAAGATTCGGATGGCGCCTTATGAGGCCTTGTATGGGAGGAAGTGCGATCGCCTATAGCTGGTTCGATGTGGGCGAGGTACGCTAGTGGGACCAGACTTGGCGCAGCATTGGATAAGGTGAAGCTTATCCGAGAGCTATTGATGACCGTAGTCGACAAAAGTCATATGCGGATCATCGCCGTCGCATCTTGAGTTCGAGGTTCATGATTGGGTTTTCCTAAGGTGCCACCCATGGCGGTGATGAGATTCGAAGAAGGAAACTCACCAAGGTATATTAGCCGTTTCATTGTCCGCAGGTAGGCGCGTTGCCTATGAGTTGGATCTGCCCGATCCGGAGGCGGTCATCCGATTTTTCACGTATCTATGCCGAGGAGATGTATCGGATCCATCTAGGGTACACCCGATTGACGATGTCCAGTGACCGGCGGGTTATCGTATGAGGAGATTCCCATAGCGATAGTCGATCGTCGTGTTAGGCGTCTGCGACCAAGGACGTGGCTTCCACAAAGTCTTGTGGCGAACGAGCTCGGGGAGGAGATGACGGGAAGCCGGCGAGGACATGAGGCGAAGTATCCTCACCTATTCCCCACACCTCCGGGTAATTCACTTTCCTACTTGTAAATTTCGTTATCGCTTTTGCCTAAGTGTTGTTTGTGGCCGTGTGTGGCTTTTGCAACCTGCTTAAGTTATGAAGAACCTTATCGTTATCTGTCTTGGGAAGGAACATTCGGGACGAATGTTTCTAAGGAGGGGAGAATGTTATACCCCGTATTTCCAGAGTATGTACGTAAGGGAATACGTACAAAAAGTTTGGCCTTAAAGTTTAGGCCTTGGACGATTTTTGGGCACAACTCACAAAACGAATAGTTTTCCGACGAAACGTTTCCACAGCTTTCGTAGGGTAAATTCCGGCTATGCCATTTCTATTTTTTGCGGATTTTTCCGAGAGACGAAACACTTTGGACCAACGAGAGGGCGACACTTGTCACCCTCTCATTGGTGGACTTGTCACGGCAATAGGGCCGAATGGATGGCCATCTTTGTCATGTAGTTGGTAGGATATTTTGTGTGCAAGTTGGCCAAGGACACTTGCCCTAATCTTGGCCTTACACTTGCCTAACACTTGGCTAAATCTTGGCCCTTGGTCCATGTCTTGACCTATAAATACCCTTAAGATGAAGAGTTCTTCATCCACAAATTCCTTTCCAAGTCTTGAAAATCCTTCCTCTCCTTGTAGCCTTTTTCGTCCAACACCCCCTTTGAGTGAGCTTGGCCGAGGCAACCCCTCCCCCTAGCCTAGCCGAAATCTACCCCCCTCCCTTGGTAGAAAAGTTGCTTTCTAGTATTGTTATAATGCCCAAAATACCCTAGCCCAAATCCCTTAGTCCTTTGTAGAAGTTGTGAAGAACTTCTAAGGTTTTCTTGGAGCTACCAGAGCGTACAACTTAGGAGCAAAACCTTGCTCAGGCGCGACTTTTATCTAGGATATTATTGGGCTTACCGAGGTAAATAATCCGAACCCTCTTTTGTATTAGAGAATGCATACTGTAGAAGTATAAGAATAAGTATTAAATACTTAGAAGAATATTACAGAATAGAATTGAACTGTTATCACAGTAGAAGGGTTTAAAAGAAGAATAATTGAACTATGCTTATATAGGACTGTTTTCACAGTAGACTTATATAGCTCACCGGGTAGGGAAGTGCTGCCCGACTTTCCGTAGAATTGTGAACCCTCTGTTTAGAATGACCTTCAGAGTAGTCTAGACTTTGATAGATGTCTGTGACTATTATAGGCTGATTCTCTGCGCGCGACATATTCAACTTGGCAGGAGGTTTTCGCCGAGAAGGTATGTGATTCTTCCTAAAGCATGATATTTTAAATATATATATAGTACTAGACGCATACGTGTTAATCGAATAATAACTACGGCAATATCTTTCGACTTAAGCTCGATAATACTTACGGCAATGTCTTGCGACTTAAGCCCGAATAATAAAGATCTTAAAAAGTCTTTCAAAAGAATTATAAACACGCTTTGAAAGAAGAAGAATAGTTGTTTTTAAAACAAGAAGCTTAAGGGTTATACTAGCTTTATGGGAAGTCAAGTATAACGGCTTAAGTTTTATAAAAGGAACAGTTTACGTACGTGTTTTATAAAAGACTTGTATTGATTTCTGAAAGGTAAAATAAGATGGTTTTTGTGAGTAGACATATTGTGATGCTATGTGTTAGTATCTTGTAACGGTTGTGTAAAGAGGTCACTTACTTATGCTTATGTTGTTTGAACTATAAGTCGTTGTGTTAGTACTATATCACTCACCTCTTGAGATGATACCGGGTTGTCGCCTCCGACGCAGGTAGACTCAGCGTGTCCAGGACCATGATTCGAGAATACCTCATGCGGTCCAGGGGCCTATGCGAGCTACGAGTTCCGAGTTAGTATGCGGGTTATGCCTCACGCGGTCTATGTGGCCATGCGACAACGAGTCCGTGACGTTGCCGAGGAGTAGCTACCTCGATGCGGGTTATACCTCACGGGCCTATGTGAGTGGCCTGCGGACTCCGGGAGTCCAGGATTAGGCTTGCAGAATGATAATATGGGCGAGTGGCCCTGCTTCGATCATTCGCAGCCTAGAAAAGACCTATTACAGCTACCTATTGTTGCTCTTGTTTATAATGTGGCACTATGTGCGGTTACATTTGTTGTTTCGTGCATATTTGTAAAACTGGTTTTTAAAGTGATATGATTTCATTTAAGTACTTTACGCTTTCACATACTTAGTACTTGTATCGACCTCCTTGGGCCGCGTTACATGCCGCCGTAGGCGGGCAAGCAGTGCTAGATCCACATCCTTAGGATCTCTTTGCATTGGTGTCGAGCTCCATCTTCTCCGAGGCTCTACCGCTGGGTATGCTCTCCTGTTGTAATTAGTTTTGTACAGTGGTATGGCGGGCCCCGTCCCGCCATAGCTTATTTCCTTAGAGGTGCAGAGTCATGTTGCATACTGGGATGTAATCGCAAAACTTGGTTTATGTATATATGCCGAAAGGCAAGCTTTTCATCAAAAATCGTATCATTTACAATTATTGCATGTCTTGTTTTTATATTCCGCTGATTACTCTGATGTATGACTACTTGGGTGCCCGGGTAAGCACCAGTCACGGGCCCCGGAACGGGTCGTGACACGATCTCAGAATGAGAAGAATGGAAACCAATCCTAAATGTCCTGCAGACTCCTGATTATAGATGTGGTGCACAATACACCGATAATCAAGACTTACTGTAGACACGTCAGAGACACTTTCCGAGGACTAATCGCTCGATACCACTTTTGTCACGACCGATCGCGATCGGTGCCCTACACAGGCACCCTTACGGTATACATCGAGATAATCACGAACATACATGAAACTAAAAATAAACAATGTAAAACAACAAAGTTAGCCAATGTGGCTACCTTCCGACATAAATATATACAACCGGCGCTTGCCTCATTTCTTACAAACCGACCCACAAATATGTGACTACAGCACTCTAAGAGTTTTTATCATAACAACTGGCGGGACAGGCCCCGCCATACCCCAAATATACATGAATCTACTACCTCGTGGAAAACCGTACAAGAGATAAGCCTCCGAGCAAATGGAGCTTTTTCCCAAAATCAACCGAGATCCTAAGAGCAAGGATCACCAACTGGTACCTAAAACTCGCGGCATGAACGCAGCCCGGCGGGGTCCGCATAACAGTCGAATATGGAACCGAAATAACGTCTGAAGAAATGATCATAAGCATAAAAGAATGACAGAGACCGAGTCCGTGATCTTTGGTTCACATAGGCTGCGTGATACTGCGATCGATTGGTTTGATTCGTGGAGTTATCCCGGGAGAGCACGCGTCCCAGCCTACTGGGATGAGTTCTCGCAGGCTTTCTCACTCACTTTTTGCCTCCACAGATGGCGAGGGCGCGGCCGATAGATTTTTACCGCCGAGGCGCAGAGGACGACCGCCGTGAGTACAATGTCGAGTTTGATTCATTGGCTCGATATGTCCCAAAGATTGGTAGCAGATATGGAGGATAGGGTGCACCGCCACGCCACCGGCTAGATGATTACATGGCCGAGTCATGTGCGTGTTTCTTCACCGTATGGACATTACCCGCACGCAGCTCATGCCCTTGATGCGGCGAGCGCAGAGGTCGACGAGTGGACGAAGCAGCAGGTTAAGGCGCCGTGACGGAGGGTCTTCGTGGCTATCGTGGTGGCGGCCTCGGCAGCCTAGATTTGCACCACGCCACCAGAGCACTCCCGCACCGCCTCAACACGGCAGAGTATTCGAGCGCACTGTGGCCCTGTGGCTTCGGGCGCCCGAGTAGCAGAGGTATCGCCGATCGACCACCCCAGTGTGCCGATGCGGTAGATCCCATTACGGAAGTGTGGTACTACTTTGAGCTTGTTACGCTTGTGCCAGCAGGTCACTTTGTGAGGGATCGTCCCGACCGGGCGCTACCGGTGGTAGGGCTCACCTTCAGTTCTGCTGCCGCTCATCATCTCCTACGCTACTCGCCGAGGGCGTGGTACTCATGGGTCAGCAGGTCGCGCAGAGGTCGTGGCTCGTCTCAGCCTAGCGGTCCTCGTAACCGCATTTATGCTTTGTCCACCGACAGATCGGGAGGCCTCACCGATGTCGTCACTGTACCTTATCGGTTCCTGGTTTGATGTATGCTTTGATAGATCCGGTTCTACTCATCCTATATATCTCCCTGTTGCTAGTAGGATAGGGATAGAGCCCGAGTCCATAGACTCTTTCGAGGTAGCTACGCCAGGGTGATTCGTGGTAGCTCTGGGTATATAGAGCTTGTCCTGTGACCATTTACGTCGCCGACTTAGCCGACTTGATAGAGTTGGAGATGATTGACTTCGACGTGATCATGGGGATGGATTGGCTAGCTTCTGCTACGCCAATGTAGACCGCAGAGAGACTAGTACGGTTCCAGCTCTGCGAGCCATTGTTGAGTGAGGAGCACGCAGACGCCGGTGGTAGGTTTATTTCCTACCTCAAGGCTAGGAAGATGGTGCAAAATGGGTATATCTACCATCTCGTTCGGGTGTTTGATACTGAAGCTGCAGAACCAGATTTTCCGTCAGTTCCAGTGGTCAGAGAGTTCCCAGACGTGTTTCCAGACGACCTCCCGGGTATCCCTCCTGAGAGGGAGATTGAGTTTTGTATAGACATATTGCCAGACACTCGACCTATTTCCATTCCGCCATACAGAATGACACCGGCCGAGTTGAGAGAGTTGAAGGATCACTTAGGATTTGCTAGAGAAGCGGCTTCATCAGCCTAGTGTTTCTCCCGGGAGCGCCAGTATTGTTCGTGAAGAAGACGGACGCCGCGCATGTGTGTTGATTACGGTGAACAAGGTGACCATTAAGAACGAATACCCCTTCCCGTGATTGATGATTTGTTCGTCCAGCGAGGTGCGAGATGTTTCTCCAAGATTGATCCGCGATCGGGCTATCATCAGTGCGAGTCGAGAGGTGGATGTCCCTAGATCGCATTCCGACCAGACGCATTATGAGTTCGTGGTCATGTCTTTTGGGTTGACCAATGCTCCGCCAGATTCATGGATTTGATGAACCGAGTGTTCAAACCATTTTTGGACACGCTTGTGATAGTGTTCATTGATGATATCTGGTTTATTCTCGCCAGAGCGAGAGCACGCGAGCATTTGAGGACCTTGGCCGACGCTTCTCCAGACCAGCTTATACGCCAAGTTTTCCAAATGTGAGTTTTGGTTGACTTCGTGGCTTTTCTTGGGCATATTGTCGGGCCGATGGCATTCGAGTGGATACGCCAAGATCGAGGCGATCGAGACTTGCCTGCACCTACTACTCCGCCGAGGTTCGCAGCTCGGGCCTTGCGAGTTATTATCGGTTCGTGGAGAAGTTTGCTTCTATCTACGAACCATTGACTAGCCGACTCGTAAGGCGCCAAGTTTCAGATGATCGATGCTTGGAGCGGGGTTTCTAGTTGCCGAAAGAGAGATCGACGACCGCCTCGTTCTTACTCTTCCGCAGGTCCAGACGGTTATGTTGTATTGCGCGTCGTGCATCGGGTTGGGATGTGTTGATGCAGATGGCAAGGTTATAGCGCACGCATTCAAGCGGCTTAAGAAACACGAGAGGAACTACCCCACCCATGATTTGGAGTTAGCGGTGTGATTCACGCTTTGAAGATCCTGAGGCACTATTTGTATGGGTTCACGTGGATATTTATACGCACCACAAGAGCCTCCAAGATATCTTCACCAGAGGAGCTGAACTTACGGCGAGACGGTGGTTAGAGTTGCTTAAGGATTACGATGTTGATATCCTGTACCACCCGGGAAAGCCAATGTTGTGGCGTATGCCTTAGTCGTAGGTCGATGGGAGCCTATCGATGCGCAGCAGAGAGAGGGACATGGTTCGTGATTTGCACCGATTAGCGAGCCTTGGTGTCCGCTTGATTGATTACGATAGCGATGGGGTTCGAGTTCGTGAGGTTGCCGAGTCTTCCATCGTCGGCGAGGTGAAGAGGCAACAGCCGAGGATCCGCTTTGACACGTTATCGTGATACGACTCTTCGTGAGGGCAAGGGTCCTTGAGGTAGCACCATGGGGTGCTAAGGTTTGAGGGCGAGTTGTGTGTTCCGGATGTTTCGTGACTTGGCAGAGTTCTTGGGAAGCACACAAATACGTGTTACTCTATCCAACCGGGGTCGATCAATATGTACCACGACCTTAGAACGGTGTATTGGTTGGATGGCTTGAAGAGGACGTTGCGAGTTCGTAGCTCGCACCGTGTTGTCGCAGTAAAGGTAGAGCAAAAGAGGCCTGGTGGTTTGTTACAGACGATAGAGATCCCGACCTGGAAGTGGGAGGTGATCAACATGGACTTCATCACAGGATTACCTCGCACTCAGAGGAGACATGATTCTATATGGGTTATCGTCGATAGACTGACGAAATCAGCCCACTTTCTTCCCGTCAGGACGACTTTTTCGGCTGAGGATTATGCCAGACTTTACATCCGAGAGATCGTCAGACTGCATGGAGTCCCTATTTCGATCATATCGCATGCAGGAGCCCGCCACGCTAACTTCGGAGGTCTTTCCAGAGAGGTTTAGGGACGCAGTGAGCACGAGTCGCATTCCATCCACGTAGCACGGACAGCAGAGCGCACTATCCGGACTCTCGAGGATATCCGCGAGCCCGTGTTATTGACTTCGTGGTAGGAGGATCATTTGCCTCTAGTTGAGTTTGCATACAATAATAGCTACCACTCCAAAGATTCGATGGCGCCTTATGAGGCCTTGTATGAGGAAGTGCAGATCACCTATAGGCTGGTTCGATGTGGGCGAGGTACGCTTAGTGCGACCAGACTTTGGCGCAGCGATGGATAAGGTGAAGCTTATCCGAGATCGGCTATTGACAGCTCAGAGTCGACAAAAGTCGTATGCAGATCATCGTCGGTGGCATCTTGAGTTCGAGGGTCATGATTGGGTGTTCCTAAAGGTGTCACCCCTGAAGGGTGTGATGAGATTTGGGAAGCAGGGGAAACTCCGCCCCAGGTACATTGGGCCGTGTCAGATTGTCCGCAGGGTAGGCAAGGTTGCCTATGAGATTGGATCTGCCGTCCGATCTGGAGGCGGCATCCGATTTTCATGTATCTATGCCGGAGAGATGTATCGGGATCCATCTAGGTACACCCGATTGACGATGTCCAGTGACCGAGGGGTTATCGTATGAGGAGATTCCCATAGCGATAGTCGATCGTCGTTAGGCGTCATGACCAAGGACGTGGCTTCCACAAAGTCTTGTGGCGGAACGAGCTCAGGGAGGAGATGACGTGGGAAGCCGAGGAGGACATGAGGCAGAAGTATCCTCACCTATTCCCCACACCTCCAGGTAATTCACTTTCCTACTTGTAAATTTTCGTTATCGTTTTTGCCTAAGTGTTGTTTTGTGGCCGTGTGTGGCTTTTGCAAACTGTTTAAGTTATGAAGAACCTTATCGTTATCTGTCTTGGGAAGGAACATCCGGGACGAATGTTTCTAAGGAGGGGAGAATGTTATACCCCGTATTTCCAGAGTATGTACGTAAGGGAATACGTACAAAAAGTTTGGCCTTAAAGTTTAGGCCTTGGACGATTTTTTGGGCACAACTCACAAAACGAATAGTTTTCCGACGAAACGTTTCCACAGCTTTCGTAGGGTAAATTCCGGCTATGCCATTTCTATTTTTTGCGGATTTTTCCGAGAGACGAAACACTTTGGACCAACGAGAGGGCGACACTTGTCACTCTCTCATTGGTGGACTTGTCACGGTAATAGGGCCGAATGGATGGCCATCTTTGTCATGTAGTTGGTAGGATATTTTGTGTGCAAGTTGGCCAAGGACACTTGCCCTAATCTTGGCCTTACACTTGCCTAACACTTGGCTAAATCTTGGCCCTTGGTTGGCCATGTCTTGACCTATAAATACCCCCTTAAGATGAAGAGTTCTTCATCCACAAATTCCTTTCCAAGTCTTGAAAATCCTTCCCTCCTTGTAGCCTTTTTCGTCCAACACCCCCTTTGAGTGAGCTTGGCCGAGGCAACCCTCCCCTAGCCTCGCCGAAATCTACCCCCCTCCCTTGGTACAAAAGTTGCTTTCTAGTATTGTTATAATGCCCAAAATACCCTAGCCCAAATCCCTTAGTCCTTTGTAGAAGTTGTGAAGAACTTCTAAGGTTTTCTTGGAGCTACCAGAGCGTACAACTTAGAGCAAAACCTTGCTCAGGCGCGACTTTTATCTAGGATATTATTGGGCTTACCGAGGTAAATAATCCGAACCCTCTTTTGTATTAGAGAATGCATACTGTAGAAGTATAAGAATAAGTATTAAATACTTAGAAGAATATTACAGAATAGAATTGAATCATATCACAAAGTAGGCGGTTTAAAAGAAGAATAATTGAACTATGCTTATATAGACTGCTTTCACAATGAGACTTATATAGCTCACCGTAGGAAGTCGCCCGACTTTTCCGTAGAATTGTGAACCTCTGTTTAGAATGACCTTCGAGTAGTCTAGACTTTGATAGATGTGACTATTATAGTCGATTCTCTGCGCGACATATTCAACTTGGCGGAGGTTTTCAGAAGGTATGTGATTCTTCCTAAAGCATGATATTTTAAATATATATATAGTACGGTAGACGCATACGTGTTAATCGAATAATAACTACGGCAATATCTTTCGACTTAAGCTCGAATAATACTTACGGCAATGTCTTGCGACTTAAGCCCTAATAATAAAGATCTTAAAAAGTCTTTCAAAAGAATTATAACACAGTTTGAAAGAAGAAGAATAGTTGTTTTTAAAACAAGAAGCTTAAGGGTTATACTAGCTTTATGGGAAGTTAAGTATAACGGCTTAAGTTTTATAAAAAGGAACAAGCATTTACGTGTTTTATAAAAGACTTGTATTGATTTCAAAGGTATAATAAGATGGTTTTGGTAGTAGACATATTGTGATGCTATGTGTTAGTATCTTGTAATGTTTGTGTAAAGAGGTCAGTCTTACTTATGCTTATGTTGTTTGAACTATAAGCTGTTGTGTTAGTACTATATCACTCACCTCTTGAGATGATACCGGGTTAAGTCGCCTCCGACGCGGGTAGACTCAGCGATGCAGGACCATGATTCGAGAATACCTCATGCGGTCCGAGGGCCTATGCGAGCTACGAGTTCCGTGTTAGTATGCGGGTTATGCCTCATGCGGTCTATGTGGCCATGCGCGACAACGAGTCCAGACGCCGCCGAGGAGTAGCTACCGACGCGGGTTATACCCCACGCGCCTATGAGTGGCCTATGCGGACTCGAGTCCGAGATTAGGCTTGCGTAATGATAATATGGCGAGTGGCCCCGCTTGATCATTCGCACTAGAAAAGACCTATTACGATACCTATTGTTGCTCTTGTTTATGATGTGGCACTATGCGGTTACATTTGTTGTTTCGTGCATATTTGTAAACTGGTTTTTAAAGTGATATGATTTCATTTAAGTACTTTACGCTTTCACATACTTAGTACCGTTGTCTCGACCTCCTTCGGGCTGCGTTCATGCCGCAGGTAAGGCAAGTGTGCTAGATCCACATCCTTAGGATCTCTTTGCATTGGTGTCGTGAGCTCCATCTTCTCCGAGGCTCTACTATCGGGTATGCTCTCCCGTTGTAATTAGTTTTGTGCAGTGGTATGGCGGCCCCGTCCCGCCATAGTCTTATTTCCTTAGAGGTCTGTAGTCATGTTGTACAGTTGGGATGTAACTGCAAAACTTGGTTTATGTATATATGCCGAAAGGCAAGCTTTTCATCAAAAACTGTGTATCATTTACAATTATTTCATGTCTTGTTTTATATTCCGCTGATTTTCTCTGATGTATGACTACTTGGGTGCCCGGGTAAGGCACCAGTCACGGGCCCCGGAACGGGTCGTGACACGATCTTAGAGAGAGAAGAATGGAAACCAATCCTAAATGTCCTGCCTCCTCACGATTATAGATGTGCACAACACACCGATAATCAAGACTCTACTGTAGACATGGTGCAGACACTTTCCGAGACTAATCGCTCGATACCACTTTTGTCACGACCCGATCGCGACGGTGCCCTACCCGCACCCTTACGTATACATCGAGATAATCAATGAACATACATGAAACTAAAAAAATAAACAATGTATAAAACAACAGTTAGCCAATGTGGCTACCTTCCCCGACATAAATATATACAACCGGCTTGCCTCATTTCTTTACAACCGACCCACAAATATGTGACTACAGACTCTAAGAGTTTTTATCATAACAATCGTGGATGACAGGCCCCGCCATACCCTGAATATACATGAATCTACTACCTCGTGGAAAACCGCACAAGAGATAAGCCTCGGAGCAAATGGAGCTTTTTCCCAAAATCAACCAAGATCCTAAGAGCAAGGATCACCAACACAGGTACCTAAACTCGGGCATGAACGCAGCCCCGGCGGGGCCGCATAACAGTTAATATGGAATGTAAATAACGTCTGAAATGATCATAAGCACAAAAGAATGACAGAGACCGAGTCCGTGATCTTTGGTTCACATAGGCTGCGTGATACTGCAGTCTATTGGTTTGATTCGTGGGAGTTATCCCGGGGAGAGCACGCGTCCCCAGCCTACTGGGATGAGTTCTCGAGGCTTTCCTCACTCACTTCTTGCCTCCACAGATGAGGAGGGCGCGGTGATAGATTTTTACCGCTGAGGCAGAGGACGACCGTCGTGAGTACAATGTCGAAGTTTGATTCATCGCTCGATATGTCCCAAAGATTGTAGCAGATATGGAGGATAGGTGCACCGCCACGCCACCGGCTAGATGATTACATGGCCGAGTCATGCGCGGTGTTTCTCTTCACCGGTATGGACATTACCCGCACGCAGCTCATGCCTCGATGCGGCGAACGCAGAGGTCGACGAGTGACGTATGCAGCGGCGAAGGCCAGATGGGAGGGTCTTCCGTGGCTATCGTGGGCGGCCTCAAGCAGCCTAGATTTGCACCACGCCCACCAGAGCACTCCTGCACCGCCCTCGACAGCCAGAGTATTCGAGGCGCATCAGGCCCTGTGGCTTCGACGCCCGAGTAGCAGAGGTGCGCCGACGGACCACCCCAGGTGTGGCCGATGCCAGATCCCATTACGGAAGTGTGGTACTACTTTGGAGCTTGTTACGATTGTGGCCAGCAGGTCACTTTGTGAGGGATCGTCCGACCGGGGCGCACGTGGTAGGCTCACCTTCAGTTCTCGTTGCCGCTTCATCATCTCCTACGCTACTCGCCGAGGCGTGGTACTCATGGGTCAGCGGTCGCGGCAGGTCGTGGCTCGTCCAGATTCTAGCGGTCCTCGAACCGCATTTATGCTTTGTCCAACCGACAGATCGTGAGGCCTCACCGATGTCGCCACAGTACCTTATCGCTTGGGTTTGATGTGTATGCTTGATAGATCCGGTTCTACTGTCCTATATATCTCCCTGTTGCTAGTAGGATGGGATAGAGCACGAGTCCATAGACTCTTTCGAGGTAGCTACGCTGGGTGATTCGGTGGTAGCTCGGCGGTATATAGAGCTTGTCCTGTGACCATTTACATCGTCGACCACTAGCCGACTTGATAGAGTTGGAGATGATTGACTTCGGCGTGATCATGGGGATGGATTGGCTAGCTTCTTGCTACGCCAATGTAGACCGCAGAGAGACTAGTGCGGTTCAGTTTCTCGAGGAGCGGTTGTTGAGTGGGAGGAGCACCAGACGCCGGTGAGGTTTATTTCTACCTCAAGGCTAGGAAGATGGTGCAAAAGGGTATATCTACCATCTCGTTGGGTGTTTGATATCAAGTCGCAGAACCAGATTTTCCGTCGATTCGGTGGTCGAGAGTTCCCGCACGTGTTTCAGACGACCTCGGTATCCTCCCGAGAGGGAGATTGAGTTTTGTATAGACATATTGCGCACACTTACTATTTCCATTCCGCCATACGAATGGCACCCGCCGAGTTGAGAGAGTGAAGGATCGGCAGGGATTTGCTAGAGAAGGGCTTCATCGGCCTAGTGTTTCTCCCCGGGAGCGCCAGATTGTTCGTGAAGAAGAAGGACGGACGCCGCGCATGTGTGTTGATTACGGTGAACAAGGTGACCATTAAGAACAGATACCCCTTCCCGTGATTGATGATTTGTTCGTCCATCGGTGGTGCGAGATGTTTCTCCAAGATTGATCTGCGATCGGGCTATCATCAGTGCGAGTCGAGAGGTGGATGTCCCTAGATCGCATTCCGACCAGACGCATTATGAGTTCGTGGTCATGTCTTTGTTGACCAATGCTCCGTGGTATTCATGGATTTGATGAACCGAGTGTTCAAACCATTTTTGGACACGCTTGTGATAGTGTTCATTGATGATATCTTGGTTTATTCTCGCCAGAGCAGAGCATGCGGAGCATTTGGCGACCGTGGCCGACAGCTTCTCCAGACCAGCTTATGCGCCAAGTTTTCCAAATGTGAGTTTTGGTTGACTTCGTGGCTTTTTTGGGCATATTGTCGGGTGATGGCATTCGAGTGGATACGCCAAGATCGAGGCGATCGGGACTTGGCCTAGACCTACTACTCCGCCGAGAGGTTCGCAGCTGGGCCTCGCAGTTATTATCTACGTTCGGAGAAGTTTGCTTCTATCTTCAACCATTGACTAGGGTGACTCGTAGCGGCCAAGTTTGATGGACCGATGCTTGTGGCGGGGTTTCTAGTTGCCGAAAGAGAGATCGACGACCGCCTCGTTCTTACTCTTCCGCAGGTCCAGACGGTTATGTTGTGTATTGCGACGTCCGGCATCGGGTTGGGATGTGTTGATGCAGCATGGCAAGGTTATAGCGCATTTATCCCGAAGCCTTAAGAAACACGAGGAACTACCCCACCCATGATTTGGAGTTAGCGGTGTGATTCACGCTTTGAAGATCCGAGGCACTATTTGTATAGGGTTCACGTGGATATTTATACGCACCACAAGAGCCTCCAGATATCTTCACCGCAGGAGCCGAACTTACGGCGAGACGGTGGTTAGAGTTGCTTAAGGATTACGATGTTGATATCCTGTACCACCCGGGGAAGGCCAATGTTGTGGCAGATGCTCTTAGTCGTAGGTCGATGGGGAGCCTATCAGATGTGCAGCTAGAGAGGAGGGACATGGTTCATGATTTGCACCAGTTAGCGAGCCTTGGTGTCCGTTTGATTGATTCTGATAGCAGTGGGGTTCGAGTTCGTGAGGTTGCCGAGTCTTCCATCGTCGAGGAGGTGAAGAGGCAACAGTTCGAGGATCCGCTGACACGTTATCGTGATACGCCTTCGTGAGGGCAAGGGTCCTTTGAGGTAGCACGATGGGGTGCTAAGGTTTGAGGCGCGGTTGTGTGTTCCGGATGTTTGTGACTTGGCAAAGGTTCTTGGGGAAGCACACAGCGCGCGTTACTCTATCCATCCAGGGTCGACCAAGATGTACCACGACCTTAGATCTGTGTAAAGGTAGAGCAAAAGAGGCCTGGTGGTTTGTTACAGACGATAGAGATCCCGACCTGGAAGTGGGAGGTGATCAACATGGACTTCATCAAAGGATTACCTCGCACTCAGAGGAGACATGATTCTATATGGGTTATCGTCGACAGACTGACGAAATCAGCCCACTTTCTTCCCGTCAGGACGACTTTTTCGGCTGAGGATTATGCCAGACTTTACATCCGAGAGATCGTCAGACTGCATGGAGTCCCTATTTCGATCATATCGCATGCAGGAGCCCGGTTACGCTAACTTCGGAGGTCTTTCCGAGAGGTTTAGGGACGCAGTGAGCACGAGCATCGCATTCCATCCACGCATGACGACAGCAGAGCGCACTATCCGCACTCTCGAGGATATCTCGAGCCCGTGTTATTGACTCGTGGTAGCCGAGGATCATTTGCCTCTAGTTGAGTTTGCATACAATAATAGCTACCACTCCAGTATTCAGATGGCGCCTTATGAGGCCTTGTATGGGAGGAAGTGCAGATCGCCTATAGGCTGGTTCGATGTGGGCGAGGTACAGTTAGTGGGACCAGACTTGGTGCAGCAGGCAGTGGATAAGGTGAAGCTTATCCGAGAGCGGCTATTGACAGCTCAGAGTCGACAAAAGTCATATGCAGATCATCGTCGTCGGCATCTTGAGTTCGAGGTTCATGATTGGGTTTTCCTAAAGGTGTCACCCATGAAGGGTGTGATGAGATTCGGGAAGAAGGGGAAACTCAGCCCAAGGTATATTGGGCCGTTTCAGATTGTCCGCAGGGTAGGCAAGGTTGCCTATGAGTTGGATCTGCCGTCCGATCTGGAGGCAGTGCATCCGGTTTTTCACGTATCTATGCTGAGGAGATGTATCGGGGATCCATCTAGGGTACACCCGATTGACGATGTCCAGGTGACCGAGGGGTTATCGTATGAGGAGATTCCCATAGCGATAGTCGATCGTCAGGTTAGGCGTCTGCGGACCAAGGACGTGGCTTCCGTCAAAGTCTTGTGGCGGAACGAGCTCAGGGAGGAGATGACGTGGGAAGCCGAGGAGGACATGAGGCAGAAGTATCCTCACCTATTCCCCACACCTCCAGGTAATTCACTTTCCTACTTGTAAATTTTTGTTATCGTTTTTGCCTAAGTGTTGTTTTGTGGCCGTGTGTGGCTTTTGCAAACTGTTTAATTATGAAGAACCTTATCGTTATCTGTCTTGGGAAGGAACATCCGGGACGAATGTTTCTAAGGAGGGGAGAATGTTATACCCCGTATTTCCAGAGTATGTACGTAAGGGAATACGTACAAAAAGTTTGGCCTTAAAGTTTAGGCCTTGGACGATTTTTTGGGCACAACTCACAAAACGAATAGTTTTCCGACGAAACGTTTCCACAGCTTTCGTAGGGTAAATTCCGGCTATGCCATTTCTAATTTTTGCGGATTTTTCCGAGAGACGAAACACTTTGGACCAACGAGAGGGCGACACTTGTCACCCTCTCATGGTGGACTTGTCACTAATAGGGCCGAATGGATGGCCATCTTTGTCATGTAGTTGGTAGGATATTTTGTGCAAGTTGGCCAAGGACACTTGCCCTAATCTTGGCCTTACACTTGCCTAGCACTTGGTTAAATCTTGGCCTGGTTGGCCATGTCTTGACCTATAAATACCCCCTTAAGATGAAGAGTTCTTCATCCACAAATTCCTTTCCAAGTCTTGAAAATCCTTCCCTCTCCCTTGTAGCCTTTTTCGTCCAACACCCCCTTTGAGTGAGCTTGGCCGAGGCAACCCCTCCCCCTAGCCTAGCCGAAATCTACCCCCCCTCCCTTGGTAGAAAAGTTGCTTTCTAGTATTGTTATAATGCCCAAAATACCCTAGCCCAAATCCCTTAGTCCTTTGTAGAAGTTGTGAAGAACTTCTAAGGTTTTCTTGGAGCTACCAGAGCGTCTAACTTAGAGCAAAACCTTGCTCAGCGCCGACTTTATCTAGGATATTATTGGGCTTACCGAGGTAAATAATCCTAACCCTCTTTTGTATTAGAGAATGCATACTGTAGAAGTATAAGAATAAGTATTAAATACTTAGAAGAATATTACGAATAGAATTGAATTGTTATCACAGTAGAAGGGTTTAAAAGAAGAATAATTGAACTATGCTTATATAGACTTGTTTTCACAATGAGACTTATATAGCTCACCGGTAGGAAGTGCTGCCCGACTTTCCGTAGAATTGTGAACCCTCTGTTTAGAATGACCTTGAGTAGTCTAGACTTTGATAGATGTCTGTGACTATTATAGGTCGATTCTCTCATACACATATTCAACTTGGCGGGAGGTTTTCACGGAAGGTATGTGATTCTTCCTAAAGCATGATATTTTAAATATATATATAGTACTGAGACGCATACGTGTTAACTGAATAATAACTACGGCAATGTCTTTCGACTTAAGCCCGAATAATACTTACGGCAATGTCTTGCGACTTAAGCCCTAATAATAAAGATCTTAAAAAGTCTTTCAAAAGAATTATAACACGCTTTGAAAGAAGAAGAATAGTTGTTTTTAAAACAAGAAGCTTAAGGGTTATACTAGCTTTATGGGAAGTTAAGTATAACGGCTTAAGTTTTATAAAAGGAACAGTTTACTTACGTGTTTTATAAAAGACTTGTATTGATTTAAAGGTATAATACGATGGTTTTGGTGAGTAGACATATTGTGATGCTATGTGTTAGTATCTTGTAACGTTTGTGTAAAGAGGTCAGTCTTACTTATGCTTATGTTGTTTGAACTATAAGCTGTTGTGTTAGTACTATATCACTCACCTCTTGAGATGATACCGGGTTAAGGCGCCTCCGACGCGGGTAGACTCAGTGATGCAGGACCATGATTCGAGAATACCTCATGCGGGTCCAGGGGCCTATGCGAGCTACGAGTTCCGTGTTAGTATATGGGGTTATGCCTCATGCGGTCTATGTGGCCATGCGACAACGAGTCCAGACGCGTTGAGAGTAGCTACCCTCGATGCGGGTTATACCCATGCGTGCCTATGTGAGTGGCCTATGCGGACTCCGGGAGTCCAGGATTAGGCTTGCAGAATGATAATATGGGCGAGTGGCCCTGCTTCGATCATTCGCAGCCTAGAAAAGACCTATTACAGTTACCTATTGTTGCTCTTGTTTATGATGTGGCACTATGTGCGGTTACATTTGTTGTTTCGTGCATATTTGTAAAACTGGTTTTTAAAGTGATATGATTTCATTTAAGTACTTTACAGTTTCACATACTTAGTACCTGTTGTACTGACCTCCTTCGGGGCCGTTCATGCCGCAGTAAGGCAAGGTGTGCTAGATCCACATCCTTAGGATCTCTTTTGCATTGGTGTCAGGAGCTCCATCTTCTCCGAAGGCTCTACTGTTGGGTATGCTCTCCCTGTTGTAATTAGTTTTGTATCTGATCGGTATGGCGGCCCGTCCCGCCATAGCCGTTTATTTCAGAGGTGCAGAGTCATGTTGTACAGTTGGGATGTAACTGCAAAACTTGGTTTATGTATATATGCCGAAAGGCAAGCTTTTCATCAAAAACTGTGTATCATTTACAATTATTTCATGTCTTGTTTTATATTCCGCTGATTTTCTCTGATGTATGACTACTTGGGTGCCCGGGTAAGGCACCAGTCACGGGCCCCGGAACGGGTCGTGACACGATCTTAGAGAGAGAAGAATGGAAACCAATCCTAAATGTCCTGCAGCCTCCTGATTATAGATGTGGTGCACAACACACCGATAATCAAGACTCTACTAGACACGGTCTGTAGACACTTTCCGAGGACTAACTGCTCTGATACCACTTTTGTCACGACCACCCGATCGCGATCGGTGCCCTACAGGCACCCTTACGTATACATCGAGATAATCAATGGAACATACATGAAACTAAAAAAATAAACAATGTATAAAACAACAAAGTTAGCCAATGTGGCTACCTTCCCGACATAAATATATACAACCAAGCAGCTTGCCTCATTTCTTTACAAATCGACCCACAAATATGTGACTACAGACTCTAAGAGTTTTTATCATAACAATCGTATGGACAGGCCCCGCCATACCCCTGAATATACATGAATCTACTACCTCAGGGAAAACCGTACCAAGAGATAAGCCTCCGGAGCAAATGGAGCTTTTTCCCAAAAACTGAACCGAGATCCTAAGAGCAAGGATCACCAACCTGGGTACCTAAAAACCTGCGGGCATGAACGCAGCCCCCGAAGGGGTCGATAACAACAATTTAATATGGAACGTAAATAACGTCTGATAAGAAATGATCATAATCATAAAAGAATGACAGGACAAGTATAAAAATACATACTGATCCTGCCGTGTCATTACCACTTATGAACTTAATTTCACATCAATATCTTTTCCCAATTTCAATAAAGGTTATAGCCACGTTCTTACGCACATGATTAGGAAAAATCATTAAGTTCATTTCTGTATAACATACTTATCTTTCATAAGTACATCCGCCCTTGGGAGGGGCGCTATACTACCCGGGACGCGATCAAGGTCACATAGTCCGCCCATACAGTATATCGCCCGCCCATTTCGGGGCGATAATATCATATAGTCCGCCCATAAAGTTATTCGGCCCGTTCTGGGTCGATAATGTCATATAGTCCGCCTGCGTAAGGTATCGGCCCGTTCGCCCATTTCTGGGTAGATAATGTCATATAGTCTGCCCAGAAGGTATCTTGCCCGCCCATTCTCGGTAGATAATGTCATATAGTCCGCCTGCGTAGCGAGCACGCCTACCATTCTCGGTCGATAATGTCATATAGTGCGCGTGGGTATATTGCCGCCCATTCACGGGTCGATAATGTCATGTAGTCTCGCGCAGGTATCTTCGCCGCCCATTCTCGGTCGATAATGTCATATAGTGCGCGTAAAGGTATCTTGCCGCCCATTCTCGGTCGATAATGTCATATAGTGCGCGTAAGGTATATTGCCTGCATATTCATGGGTCGATAATGTTATATAGTCTGCCCGTAAAGGTATACTGCCGCCCATTCTCGGTCGATAATGTCATATAGTGCGCGTAAATATCTTGCCCGCCCATTCTCGGTCGATAATGTCATATAGTCCGCGTGAAGGTATCTTTGCGCCCATTCCTGGGTCGATAATGTCATATAGTCTGCCCGTAAAGGTATACTGCCCGGCCCATTCCTGGGTCGATAATGTCATATAGTTTGCCCGTAAAGGTATACTGCCCGGCCCATTTCTTTATTTCAAATCATTTCTTTTAACTTTCAAAAATACAATTAGTCTCTTAACCTTTAGAACTCAAGCGACTCCTTTTATTATAAAACCTTAGGCAATTGATGCCTTAAAATCAAGTTGCCTTTTCACTAAAATCAAGTCATTTATCTTTCCATAAAGTAAATATAACTAACTCCCCATAAAGTCGTTATATTCACTTTATGCCTTAGCCAAAATACAATTTCCTATCCAAGGGACTTATACGTTTAAAACGGAACAAGTATCACATACTTCAAAATTCTTCAAGTCCTTTAACTTTAATAATACTGGAGACATCCTTTATTCTTTCAAAGAAATGAGTTAATCTCCTAACTCACCCGACTTGGCTATTCATAAAAGTAGTAAAGGATATCAAGGTGTTGTTAGCTCACCGCATTTACATACGTGCAACTAGTCATGCTCAAAAGATAGGAAAGTTCTACATACAGTAAATCACCCAACTCCCTCTTAACTTCTAAGAGTAGAAGGAAACATGAAATGATACCACAGGTATATTCCATACATAGAATCATGCCAAAGGAAGGAAGAGGTTCACATACCTCGTGACGATTGCCGACAAGTAGCAAAATGCTCCAAAGTACTTCAACCTTGATAGTTATTCCATCCTTCAAGTAGGATACGCTATACTTAGTACTTCCACCTATAATGGTCACCATACATCCATTAACCTCTTACTTCTAACGTAGAATATTCTAAGTGCTAAGTCATTAAATTCTACGGAAAATCGGACAGCACCTCCTTTGTGTTTACTTACTTTGCCACCTTTTTCAAGGCCGAATACAATAACCAAACACGCCACATTTAAGGGCACACCAATGCAATCAACAATAGGGGATTACACGCCTACTAGACGTGTAAAATTCCGCCCCACAAACGATATTAATTTAATACAACATACTTGGCCAATTCGGCTACATTGAGGTACTACAACATTAATTCTTATCCAATTTCCAATTCAATCCAAGTTGTTAGCATAACATGATATCAAGTCGCAACCAATTATAACTACTATAATCTTCAAGTCAATAACATGCGACGATTCTAATAACGACCAAATTGTAATCTAACTTAACATGGCTCACATTACATTTCGGATTTCCAAGGCCACAATCAATCCATAATCCTTACAAACTTCAACACATATACTTCATGCTAGCAACAAGTATAGCTAACAACAATATAAATAATCTTGTAACACTTTCAAAGAATAAGATTATACCTCAACGAATCCTAATCCAACTCCAAATCCGAAGTCTCTCCTTAGCAACCTAGAGCCTCTTCAAGATACTTCAATCTGCTACTTGAGACCCTTAGAACCACACCAACAACTTTCCTTCAAACTTCCAATCCAAAACCTAGAAAGCCACTAGGTTTTCACTTTGCGACTAACCCGAAAACTATCTTTTTCCGAGATTTTTCTATTGAGATATGCTTACAACACACTTAGGAACCTTGGTTTAAAGTGGGGAGCTAAAAGAACAAGGAACAAAGATTTTTCTTTTTTCTCCAAGGTGAACCCGAGAGCTTGTGCCTATGCTCATCCAATTTTTTGTGAAATTTTTTCTAAGTGTTGGCTCTCTCTTGCTACTAGTAGTAATATAAAGGGACATGGAGGGTCAAGATGCAACCATTTGGGTGGCTAGTATAAGGTCTTAGCAAATATCAAGACTTATGTGGGTCCTTTGACTTAGTCAAGATTATCAAGCTACAACTTGGAAGACTTAGTCATACAAGACTATGGTCAATGACCATCTTAGCCATGCTATTTTTCGTCCAAGGCACATTAAGGGGGGGTGACACATGTCGCCCTTCCATTCGTCACAATAATACATTTTCCGACAATTTCATAATTCCGCTAAATTTTTGCAAGTCTCAAATCTTGACGCTTATGAGTTCTTACGTACGTTCTTAAAACATGTCCTGAAAATACGGGGTGTAACAGAATTGGAGCGCACGGAGTAGGAGCTAAACCTTGCTCAGGATCGACATTAAACTTGGATAATTTTGGGGCTTACCGAGGTAAATAATCATATCCTTCTATTGTAATTGGAGATTATATACTGTAGTATTATTGAAAATGAATATAAGATTCATAGAAGAGAATTGAACTGTAATAGAAGGATATTACAGTAAAGACTTGAACTGAAATCGCGTCAGAAGAATATATAAGTAGAAGTTTAACAGAACGTAGTTGTACGGCAATGTCTTTTGACTTAAGCCTGAATAATAAGAATCTTGAAGTATTTCAAAAGAATTAAGAAACCTTTCTGAAAGAAGAGTAATACTTGGTTTTAAAAGCTTAAGAGTTATACTAGCTTTATGGGAAGTTAGGTATAACGGCTTAAGAGAGATAAAAAGAATGATTTATTGATTTAAGAAGTTAAGAGACTTGATCTTAAAAGATAAGAGACTTGATCTTAAAAGATAAGAGACTTGACTTAAATGAATTAATATGAATTTTGTGTGAAACCTCATTCGTGAGTAATGAGTACTTGGTTTTTAAAAGGGATAATGTTTTACTGATTTCGGAAATCAGAATAAGTATCGAACAACCCACTGCAGCGCTAATAAAAGGAAAGGTACTAAAAGAATGAAGTATTATTAAAACCAGTAGAAACCTCCATCTGCATAGAAGCTAAGATGAGACAAAATGATATTACATTTCCTAGATCATGGCTGCTTAATAAGATTGATTATGAACAAGAATAACCTACTCACACATAAGGCATATGTTTCTCAAATTGTTTTAAAGGATTAAGACTATGAACTACGAAACCTTTCTAAAACAAGAGACTTAAGTACTTGAAATTAGGCAAACTTGAACTTAAGGGAAAAGAATGTTGTTGAAAAGGAAAGTGTTTTGGTTTACCTATAAATGTGAGTCACTCTATTTTAATACTACGGGTATCGGGTGACCTTTATAAAAGAAATGGATCTTTAAAAGGAATTTAACGTACGTAGTACTTTAGGGTTAAAACCCGGACTTTGACATAAAATGAAAGTACCTTGAGTTGTGTATAACTTGCCTATGCTTGTTGTTGTGTAAACTTGCCTATGCTTGTTGTTGTGTAACTTGCCTATGCTTATTGTGATAGTCTTTGTTGTGCAAGAATTGTGTTTCTATACTACCGCGTCTCTCGATGGAGGGCCGATTGACTTGTTGAGAACTCTCTTGGACGTACCGGCAGTGACGGAAGATTCCACGGGTATGCTTCCATTATCATTGTTACATGGGCATGTCTACACCGATGATGGATTCTGTGGACATGTGACCATTATGGTTATTTATGGCGAAGTATCGTGACTTACGGTTGTGATCGCGCGTAGCTGCTTACTTGCCCCGCCACCACGTGGACGCAGTGGATCTGGTAGAGGTTATTGCACTTGCCACGTGTCGCCGCGCGAAGCATCGTGACTTACGGTTGTGATCGTGCTTAGCCGATTCACTTGCCCCGCCGCCTACGTGGCGCAGGAAGGAGCCGCGAGGCTAGTGCACTTGCCACGCGTCGCCTTCGCGAGTCAGTGTTTGGATGGAGCTTCGTGACTTACGGTTGTGATCTGGTGCTTAGCCGATTCACTTGCCCCCCGTCACGTGGCGCAGGAAGGAGCTGGTGGAGGCTAGTGCACTTGCCACGTGTCAGCTTCGCGAGTCAGTGTTTGGATGGAGCTTCGTGACTTACGGTTGTGATCTGGTGCGTAGCCGATTCACTTGCCCCCGTCAGCTACGTGGCGCAGGGAGGAGCCGTGGAGGCTATTGCACTTGCCACGCGTCGCCTTCATGATATGGTTGTGCAAAGATATTGGTACGGTCGGATCTGGTAGTTATACTTGCCCCGTACGGTTTTTATGACACAGGTGGGACCTGTTGTTCATGTATACTCCTTGATGTTGTTATATCATAGACTGCCGGCAGTGAGGAAGGAATCCTACGGGCACGAGTGATGATTTGGAGGGCGTGAGTCCCTGACTTGATATGACTGGTTATATGTTGTGTACTGTAGTTTGGTTATCATACATGTCTCCTGCTTTTTATAGACTATTATGATTTCATTTACAATTTTCGATTTCACATACTTGGTACCGTTGTCTCGACCTCCTTCTGCGTTCATGCCGCAGTAGAGGTACATCTACCGCCGATCCCCGCTTATAGGATCACATTTCAGCGTATTGGGAAGCTCCGTTCCTTCGGAGGCTTATCTTTGGTATGTTACCCTGAGTCTGTAGGTTCTTGTACATTCAGGGGTATGGCGGGGCCCTGTCCCGTCATAGTTGTTGTAAAACTCTTAGAGGTCTGTAGAACTGCAAGTGTGGCGGTTGTAAGGATTGTAACTGTTCAAAGGTCGATATATATATATATGCTGAAAGGCAACCGTTTTGGTTGGCCTATTTTCTTTTATCTTGATCCATATCTATTTGTATGTTTAAGTTTTTATTTCCGCTGGTTTTTCTCTGATGTTGTATCACTAGGGTGCCCGGGGTAAGGCACCAGTCACGGGCCCGGGTTCGGGTCGTGACAGTTATAGTTAACATCCCATAAAGCTAGTATAACACTTAAACCTTGTATGAAAACCAAGTATTACTTTTCTTCCAAAAATGATTCATAACTCTTGTTGAAATATTCAAGATTCTTATTATTTAGAACTCAAGTCAAAAGACATCAAAGTAAAGCCAAATTTAGTTTATGTTATACCCCGTATTTCCAGAGTATGTACGTAAGGACGTACGTGGAGAATTTGAGCCTTAAGTTAGGCTTTGGTTCGAAATTTGGGCACAAGTGCCGAATAGAGTCGTTTTCCGACGAAACGTTTCCACAGCTTACGTTGGGAAAATTCCGGCTATGTCATTTAGTATTTTTGCGAATTTTTCCGAGAGACGAAATGTTTTGGATCAACGGGAGGGTGACACTTGTCACCCTCAAGTGGGCGTTTGGGTTGGCCGATTGGGTCACGTTTCTATGGCCTATTGGCTCCTTGTTTTGGCCTTGTTTTGTGGCTTGTTTGGTGCCATGTTTTGTGCCTTGTTTTGTGGAGTAGGGTTTAGGGTGCACTTGGCTTAATCTTGTCCTTACACTTGCTATACACTTGGAAGGATCTTGGCCCTTGGTTGGCCTTTGGTTTTGCTATAAATACCCCCCTAAATGTGAAGACTTCATCCATTCCAAAAACTTCCAAGTCTTGAAACCCTCCCCCTTTGTGAGCTCTAAACCGAGAGCCTTCCCTCCCCTTTCGTGGCCTTGGCCGAGAACACCCTCCCCTAGCCTAGTGTGCTAGCCGAGCCTACCCCCTTGGTAGAAAGTTGTCTTCCAAGTATTGTTATAATGCCCAAAATACCTTAGCCTTGTACCTTGTAGTATTCCAAAGATACCTCTATACGTAGAGCAGAAAATACTACCCTTTGTCCCTTTAGTCTCAAACCGAAACCCTAAGAAAATCTTCATTGATTGATTGAAGTATTTAAGTAGAAGTTGGTTAGAACTTCTGGTTGTTTGGAGCGGGATGGAGCACCCGGAGTTGGAGCTAAACGTTGCTAAGGATCGACATTTAACTTGGATAATTATGGGCTTATCTTTTGGTATGTGTTCCCTGAGTTGTAGGTTCTTGTACATTCAGGGGTATGGCGGGGCCCTGTCCCGTCATAGTTGTTGTAAATCTTAGAGGTATGTAATCGTTGTGGCGTGGTTTGTAAAAAGGATTAAACTGTTCGTTTTGTAAGAGTTGTATTTATATATGTTATTGGAAGGTAACCGTTGGGTTGGCCTGTTTTATGATCATATATCTTGTTTCTTGTTTAAAGTTTTATTTTCCGCTGGTTTTCTCTGATGTTGTGTCACTAGGGTGCCCGGGATAAGGCACCGATGCGCCCCGGACGGTCGTTACAAAAGTGGTATCGAGCGATTAATCCTCTGAAAGTGTCTACGCATCGTGTCTAGTAGAGTCTTGATTATCGATGTGTTGTGCACCACATCTATAATCGTGAGGTCGCAGACATTTAGGATTGGTTTCCATTCTTCTCATTCTGAGATCGTGCCTTAGAGCTGGGTTGGAAGTTGGACCCCTCTGACGTATCTCGTTTTTACCAGTTCTGCCTCCGCGCAAGGCAACCAGAGCCCTGAAGGGCAAGACAGCCGAGGGAACCGCTAGTGAGATACAGAGGAGTACGAGGGCGCAGGCCCAGACAGTACCTGAGGTTGTGCTTCAGACGGCGGGTTTTGTGACGCCGCCACCAAAGAGGTTAGAGCCGCAAAGAATGGCCGCCGAGACCGCAGCACTGAGCCTCCATCCCACGATGCAGGCGAGAGAGATGGGTTACAAGGAGATGGCGATTCTTGGGCCGTGGTCGTGGCCGAGATATGAGGATAGGCCGATGCAGCAGCCTGGCCCAAAGAGCACCGATGGTTCACCCCGGCGAGATAGTTTGAGGCTACGGACTTTCTCGAGTTGTAGCCCGAGTTTTATGGGTCGAGGCACGAGGATGATCCGCAGGAGTTCATCCGGCGATTCTGCCGATCACGGGTGATCAAGGCTTGAGACCGAGTCTGTGACCTTTGGTTCGACGGCCGCGTGATACCGCAATCGATTGGTTTGATTCATGGAGCTTTCGGGAGAGCATGCACTCCAGCAGATGGGATGAGTTTTCGGGGCTTTCTCACTCACTTCTTGCCTCCGCATGAGGAGGGCACGGCCGATGATTTTTGATGCTTAGACGAGCGTGCGGTTCGGGAGTACAATGTGAGTTCGACTCATTGGCGACGCCCCGGCGTTGGTAGCTAGTATGGAGGATCGAGTGCACCGATATGTTACGTGGCTCGATGATTACATGTCGAGGCATGTTCAGAGTAGCTCTTCACCGGCATGGACATTGCCCGCACGCAGCTCATGACCGATGTGAGGCACGGAGAGGTCGACGGAATGACGAAGATCGCAGAAGAGGCCGAACAACAGGTCCTTTGGTGACTTTCGAGGCGGACCGCCTCGAAGATACTAGTTTTGTACCTCCGCCCGGCAGAGTGGTCCTCCACAACCTTCGAGTATTCGGAGCGGTCGTGGCTCCAGGTTGAGTTTCGGAAGTAAGGTGTTGGCGACGGTCACCCTACCTCGGTGGTCGATGTGGTAGACCGCATTTCGGGAGTGTCGTGGTGCCAGGAGCTTGTTATTTTTGCGGCCAGCGAGGCCATTTTGCGAACTGTCCGACCAAGGGTAGCACGGATGTTACGACTCACCTCCGGATCGATGGCTGGTTCATCGCTTTCTACGGATGCGCCTGCAGGTGGCCTATGATTAGAGTGGAGCGGTAGCTTCGTATATCCTTAACCTCTAGAGTTTTGGTATGCTTGTTATGATGGTCTCATTATTATGTGCTATGTACGAATAGCGTTGTGTCAATTGTGAGTTAGAAAACATGCTTAGTTGGGAGGATACGTATGGGGGCATGGTAAGTGTGAACCTTAGACTATGTCACGACTGAGACCTTAGGGGTAAGGTCGTCTTAAGTTAAAGATTTATTTTATGTTTGACCCTTATCAGAGTAGTAGTATACGTGGGATTTATTTGTGTGATAAGTCAGTGGGTAGTGTGAGATGGAAGTGGTAGCTTTCATGATGTGAATTAGTAAGATTGTTCGGATCGGGAACAAGAGTTTAGCGCGTTGGGGTCGGGTTGAGGACCATTTCGGTCAACCAGAACCCGGTTTGGCGGGTCGGTTCGTGGTCCTCCGTGGTAGGGTCACGAGGATGCTAGGCCCAAGTTTGTTTGACCATCGTATGAGTTGGTGGATATGTTCGACCGTGAGCGGATCGCGAGGCCGGAACGGCCTTAGAAAAGATCGAAGTTAGTAAGATGACCAAGTTTGGAGGTAGTGACTCCAAGGGTTGGAAACGAGCGTTGACGTGTGGTACAGGATACTAGAAAGAGTTTGAGTATTCGAGAAGGGTACAACAAAATAGGTAAAGTGAGCGTGTGTGATCGTTTCTTTTGTGAAATGAAGGTGTGAAGGAGTATATTTTAGACCTCGTAAGGGGTTTTGTGATGATTAGAGGTGTTTCCTCGTTGACACAGGTTTAAGTATTGTGCGTTTGTTATTTTTATGGCGGTGTGGCATGATTGTTTTCGCGTATAGCGATGAAGGCTATACTAGCGCATGTTTGTGTTGAGACTTGAGAAGGAACATTCGACGAATGTTTCTAGAGGGGAGAATGTTATACCCGTATTTCCGCAGTATGTACGTGGGGCGTGCGTGGAGAATTTGAGCCTTAAGTTAGGCTTTGGTTCGAAATTTGGGCACAAGTGCGAATAGAGTCGTTTTCACCGAAACGTTTCCACGACTACGTTGGGAAAATTCGGCTATGTCATTTAGTATTTTTGCGAATTTTTCCGAGAGACGAAATGTTTTGGACCAACGGGAGGGTGACACTTGTCACCCTCAGTGGCGTTGGGTTGGCCGATTGGGTCACGTTTCATGGCCTATTGGCTCCTTGTTTTGGCCTTGTTTGTGGCTTGTTTGGTGCCATGTAATGTGCCTTGTAATGTGGAGTAGGGATTAGGGTGCACTTGGCTTAATCTTGTACTTAAACATGCTATACACTTTGAAGGATCTTGGCCCTTGGTTGGACTTTGGTTTTGCTCTAAATACCCCTAAATGTGAAGACTTCATCCATTCCAAAACTTCCAAGTCTTGAAACCCTCTCCTCCCCTTTGTGAGCTCTAAACCGAGAGCCTTCCCCTCCCCTTTCGTGTGGCCTTTGGCCGAGAACACCCTCCCCTAGCCTAGTGTGCTAGCCGAGCCTACCCCTTGGTAGAAAGTTGTCTTCCAAGTATTGTTATAATGCCCAAAATACCTTAGCCTTGTACCTTGTAGTATTCCAAAGATACCTCTATACGTAGAGCCCGAAAATACTACCCTTTTGTCCCTTTAGTCTCAAACCGAAACCCTAAGAAAATCTTCATTGATTGATTGAAGTATTTAAGTAGAAGTTGGTTAGAACTTCTAAGGGTTGTTTGGAGCGGGATGGAGCACCCGGAGTTGGAGCTAAACGTTGCTAAGGATCGACATTTAACTTGGATAATTATGGGCTTATCTTTTGGTATGTGTTCCCTGAGTTGTAGGTTCTTGTACATTCAGGGGTATGGCGGGGCCCTGTCCCGTCATAGTTGTTGTAAATCTTAGAGGTTTGTAGTACTGTTGTGGGCAGGGTTTGTAAAAAAGGATTAAACTGTTCGTTTTGTAAGAGTTGTATTTATATATGTTATTGGAAGGTAACCGTTGGGTTGGCCTGTTTTATGATCATATATCTTGTTTCTTGTTTAAAGTTTTATTTTCCGCTGGTTTTCTCTGATGTTGTGTCACTAGGGTGCCCGGGATAAGGCACCAGTAACGGGCCCCGGGACGGGTCGTTACATTAACACACGTACGTCTACCGTACTATATATATTTCACAAATATCATGCTCAAAGAGATAGGAAGAATCACATACCTCCTCGGCTAAATCCACTTGCCAAGTCGGATATGTCGCGCGCAGAGTGTCAACCTATAATAGTCAAAACATGCCTATCAACTTCTAGTTTTTCGTGGGATTCTTCTAAGTAAGACTTCTCTTAGTCTACGAAAAATTGGGCAGCACTTCCCCCGTTTCTACTCAATTCTCTACCTTTATCAAGGCCCGATAATAGTAACCAACATGCCATAAATAAGGCGCAATAATTCCGATAATTAAAGAAGGGGATAACACGCCCAAATGGAATGCGATTAACAATCTCTCCTTCATAACAACAATAAGTAAGGAAGGGGATAACACGCCCAAACGGAACGCGATTAACAATCTCTCCTTCATAACAACAATAAGTAAGGAAGGGGATAACACGCCCAAACGGAACGCCATTAACAATCTCTCCTTCATAACAACAATGTAAATATGGTCCAAAGTAAATACAGTCCAAAGTAGATACGGTCCTTAAGTAGATACGGTCCTTAAGTTGGGGTCCTTGGCCAACTTTTACAATTTTACTTATCCAATTACTTCATTAGTCCTTCAACTTATATTCCAATCTTTATATAAGTTATAGTTTCTTTGTTGTTAACTTCTTAGTCAAGTAATGGATACATTTTTACCATTTTAATGGCTAATATGCCAATTCTTCTTTTAACACCTTAACAAGATCCAAATCTTTCCTTATTATATCATACTCCATAATATACTTCCAATATATGTATAATATCCAATATACATAATAATCAACTTCACAAAGAGGTTAAGATTCATTACCTCAATAATAGCCCAACAATATCCAAGAACTTAAAGCCGTTCCAAAGCAAGTCTTAGCTCCAAATCTTTGTGTTCCAAACCACCACAAGTCACCCTTAGAAGTTCCTAATTAACTTCTATTCAAGAATTAACTCCAAAAAGTGAAGAACACTAAGGTTCCAAATGTGCATGCTCTCGGCTTTTGTGAGGTTTTTGAGGCTAGGGGTGTGAAATCTTGTCTAACTCTTGGTTAATAATCTTCCTAACACATTAAGGAAGAACACTTATAAGTTTAAGAATTTTTGGACAACATTTGGTTAGGGGAGGGGGCAATTGACGAGAGCAACTTTAGAAGGAGGGAGATAAAATATTTTCAAGTCTTGACATATACTAAGTGTGGAAGATTTTCATCAACTAAAGGGGTTTATATAGTACAACCAAGGGTTAGGATTAAAACATGTGTATGGTATAGATTGTTTGTGTAGGTTCCTTTCTACACTTGTCCCACAAATGCCATGCAAGACTTTGACCATTTGACTTGCCCACAAACTTGCCAAAAACCGTCCAACTTGCCATGCAATACCATGCAAGACTTTTGGCCACTTGTCTTGCCCACTAACTTGATAAAAATCGTCCAACATGGCTCTTGGGGTGACATATGTCGCCCTCCTATTGGTCCAAAATATTTATCTCTCGGAAAAATTCCATAATCGTAAAAATATTGAAAACGTAAAATTCCTTCACAAGGTTCGGAATAATTTCCGTCGGAAAATAATTCTTTCATTCTTACCCTAATTAGGGTTTATACATTTGTACGTACGTCCTCACATACATACTCCGGAACTACGGGGTATAACAGTAACACACCCGGAGTGATCATCCTGGAACTCCCGCAGCTCCGCATAGGTCCCATGGACCCGCATGAGGTATTCCTCGCATCGGGGGCGGCTAACCCACGACATCGTAACAAGTCAGGAGGGTGAGTGATATAATACTAACACAACGGCTTATCGTTAAACAACATAAGCACAACAAGAATAACCTCCTTACACAAGCGTCACAAGATACTAACACACGTAGCATCATAACATGTTTATCAAACCAACTTACCATACCTTCAAACATCATTTCAAGCATTTGATAAACAAATAATTAAACCGTTTTTCTTATCTTTCTTAAGTCGTTATAGCTAGCTTCCCATAAAGCTAGTATAACACTTAAACTTTTTATGAAAACCAAGTATTACTTTTCTTCCAAAATGATTCATAACTCTTTTTGAAATATTCAAGATTCTTAGTAATTAGAACTCAAGTCCAAAGACATCAAAGTAAAGCCAAGTTTAGTTTAACACACGTACGTCTACCGTACTATATATATTCACAAATATCATGCTCAAAGGGATAGGAAGAATCACATACCTCCTCGGCTAAATCCACTTGCCAAGTCGGATATGTCGCGCGCAGAGTGTCAACCTATAATAGTCAAAACACGCCTATCAACTTCTAGTTTTACGTGGGATTCTTCTAAGTAAGATATCTCTTAGTCTACGAAAAATTGGGCAGCACCTCCCCCGTTTCTACTCAATTCTCCACCTTTTTCAAGGCCCGATAATAGTAACCAACATGCCATAAATAAGGCGCAATAATTCCGAAATTTAAAGAAGGGGATCACACGCCCAAACTTAACGCGATTAACAATCTTCCCCTTAACAACAACAATAATTAAAGAAGGGGATCACACGCCCAAACGGAACGCGATTAACAATCTTCCCCTTAACAACAACAATAATTAAAGAAGGGGATCACACGCCCAAACGGAACGCGATTAACAATCTTCCCCTTAACAACAACAATAATTAAAGAAGGGGACCACACGCCCAAACGGAACGCGATTAATAATCTTCCCCTTAACAACAATGTAAATACAGTCCAAAGTAAATACAGTCCAAAGTAAATACAGTCCTTAAGTTGGGGTCCTTGGCCAACTTTTACAATTTTACTTATCCAATTACTTCATTAATCCTTCAACTTATATTCCAATCTTTATATAAGTTATAGTTTCTTTGTTGTTAACTTCTTAGTAAGTAATGGATACATTTTTACCATTTTAATGACTAATATGCCAATTCTCCTTTTAACATCTTAACAAGATCCAAATCTTTCCTTATGTCTCATACTTCATAATATACTTCCAATATATGTATAATATCCAATATACATAATAATCAACTTCACAAAGAGGTTAAGGTTCATTACCTCAATTTAGCCCAAAAATATCCAAGAACTTAAAGTCGTTCCTAAGCAAGTTTTAGCTCCAAATCATTGTGTTCCAAACCACCACAAGTCACCCTTAGAAGTTTCTAACCAACTTCTATTCAATAATTAACTCCAAAAAGTGAAGAACACTAAAGTTCCAAATCTGTCCACTCTCGGCTTTGTGAGGGTTTTTGAGGCTACGGTTGTGAAATCTTGTCTACCTCTTGGTTAATAATCTTCCTAATATATTAAGGAAGAACACTTATAAGTTTAAGAATTTTTGGACAACATCTGCTCAAGAAAGAGGGGGGTGGGACGAGAGCAACTAGGGAGGAGAGGAAAATATTTTCAAGTCTTGAAATGTTCTAAGTGTGGAATATTTCATCAACTAGAGGTGTTTATATAGAACAACCAAGGGTTAGGATTGAAACATGTGTATGGTATAGATTGTTTGTGTAGGTTCCTTTCTCCACTTGTCCCACAAATGCCATGCAAGACTTTGACCATTTGACTTGCCCACTAACTTAAAAAAAAACGTCCCATTGCCATGCAAATGCCATGCAGGACTTTTGGCCACTTGTCTTGCCCACTTGTCTTGAAAAAAACGTCCAACATGGCTCTTGGGGTGACACATGTCGCCCTCCCATTGGTCCAAAATATTTTATCTCTCGGAAAAATTTCATAATTGGAAAAAAAATATTGAAAACGTAAAATTTCCTTCACAAGGTTCGGAATATTTTCCGTCGGAAAACAATTCTTTCATTCTTACCCTAGTTAGGGTTTATACATTCGTACGTACGTCCTTACATACATATTTCGGAACTACGGGGTATAACAAATTGTTAAGTTGTTTATGACTATATAACATGTTAGGCCTAAGAAGTTGGATTGAAAAAGAATTGGAAAAGGACTTTGTATTGTTGTATATGATTAGCCAAGAATGGCTTTAAATATGGAACTAGTTTCGTATTAATTTGTGGGGCGGAATTTTACACGTCATGTTAAGGTGTGTAATCCCCTTTGGTTAGCTGAATTGTTGGGCCTTAAATGTGGCGTGTTTGGTTATTGAATTCGGCCTTGAAAAAGGTGGCAAAGTATGTAGAAACAAACGAAGTGCTGTCCGATTTTCCGTAGAATTTAGTGACTTTGCACTTAGAATATTCTACGTTCGAAGCTAAAGGTTAATGGACGTATTATGGCCATTATAGGTTGAAGTACTAAGTATAGTGTATTCTACTTGAAGGATGGAATAGCTATCAAGGTTGAAGTACTTTGGAGCATTTTGCTATTTGTCGATAATCGTCGCGAGGTATGTGAACCTCTTCCTTCTTTTGACATGATTCTATGTATGGAATATACATGTAGTACTATTTCATGATTCCTTCTACTCTTAGAAGTTAAGAGGTATGTATGTTGATTTACTCTACGTAAAGGTTATGTCTAAGTTATCCTAAGTTCTTACCAAGTCTTATGGGGGATGTTGGTAAGAGTCGTTAGGAGGTATTTGGAGCCAAGTTGACTTGGCTAAGTTACGACACAAATGAGAATAAGAATCGAACAAGCCACTGCAGCGTTAATAAAGGAAAATGTAATGACAATCAATTAAGTTAAAATGAGTAGAATTCTCCATCTGCATAGAAGCTAAGATAAGACAAAATTGTATTACATTTTCTAGATCATGGCTACTCGATTAAGATCGTTATAAATAAGTATAACTTATTCACAACGCACCAAAGTATATGTTACTTAATTTATAAGAATTTTACGTATGAAGTTTTAAGACTATGAACCTCAAATTTTTAAAAGGTTAAGGGACTTTATTTTTCAAGTTATGGGACTTGATGTCACGACCCGTTCCGGGGCCCGTGACTGGTGCCTTACCCGGGCACCCAAGTAGTCATACATCAGAGAAATCAGCGGAATATAAAACAACCAAGATATGAAACAGTATAAATAAGACACAGTTTCTGGGAAAAGTTGCCTTTTGGCATATGTATATAAATACCCCAAAATGAGCATATCCCTACTTTACAACAGTCTGCACTTCTAAGAGTTTAAAACAACAATGGCGGACAGGGCCCCGCCATACCCTGAATGCAAATATCTACAACGACAGGAACCATACCAAAATGCTAAGCCTCCGAGAAACGGAGCTTTTTCCAATGAAACGGTGATCCTAAGAACGGATCAACGAGGAGTACCTTTACTGCGGATGAACGCAGCCCGGAAGGAGGTCAAGACGACAGTACCAAGTATGTGAAATCAAAAATGCCAGAAATGAAA
This sequence comes from Przewalskia tangutica, assembly GCA_029844215.1. NCBI lineage: Eukaryota > Viridiplantae > Streptophyta > Magnoliopsida > Solanales > Solanaceae > Przewalskia > Przewalskia tangutica. Next base: position 26,699,860 of record CM056728.1, on the reverse strand, counting down.
TCATAGTAGTCTATACAAAGCAGAGACATGTATGATAACCAAAACTACCGTTCACAATAATTAAGCAGTCACATCAAGTCAGGGACTCACGCGCTCAAAGTCATCCTAAAACCGTACGGGGTAAGTACGAAGGCATAGCCGACTACTCAAACCCACAAGATAAACAAGGTCGTAAATCAGATCATGAGATCTGTCTGCACCGTCACATGATCAAAGCCGCCACCGCTCGCAGATCTGATGTGCGCGTCTAGCCCTAGAACTTCCCGTAGCTCCGCATGGGCCACTCCAATGGCCCGCATGAGGTATTCCCCGCATCGAGGGTAGATACTCCCCGACAGCGTCCTGGACTCGCCATCCGCATGGCCACAAAGACCGCATGACCACAAGGGCCGCATACTAACACGAACTCCCGCAGCTCCGCATAGGCCATCTGACTGCATAAGGTATTCTCGAATCATAGGTCACTAGACCCGCCTGAGTCTACCCCGCATCGGAGGGCAGCTTAACCCCCGGAATCATGAGTGATATAATATTAACATAACGACTTATCGTTAAACAACCTAAGCATAAGGGAAAACCCTTTACACAAACATCACAAGATACTAACTCACGTAGCATCCTAACATGTTTACTTATCAAGTCAACAAGAAAGTATTACAAGACTATCACAAATCAATACAATCAAGTTATTCACACAAGGTACTTTCTACATTATGTTAACAAGTTCGGGTTTTTAGCCCCAAAGTACTTCATGTATTACTCTTTTAAAAGATCCGCTTTCTTCACAAAAGTCACACAATACCCGTAGTATAAAAATAGAGTGATTATCTTTTGAAGTAAATCGTAACACTTCTCTTTGTAAAATCAAGTAACAACATTCTTTCCCAACGCTCAAGTTTGCCTAATTTCAATTACTCAAGTTTCTCATTTTCGAAAGGTTTCGTAGTTCATAGTTTTAATCCTTTAAAACAATTTGAGAAACATATACCTTATGTGTGAGTAGGTTATTATTGTTCATAACAATCTTATTACAGCAGCCATGATCTAGGAAATGTAATATCATTTTGTCTCATCTTAGCTCCTATGCAGATGGAAGTTTCTACTGGTTTTAATAATACTTTATTAGTCAAAACATTTCCCTTTATTAGCGCTGCTGTGGTTTGTTCGACATTCATTCTGATCGGTAAAACATCATTCCTTTTGAAAACCAAAATACTATTTACTCACGAATGAGGTTTCACACTTTTTCACATTAGTATAATTAAGTCAAGTCTCTTATTTTCTTAAATCAATAAATCATTCTTTTTATCACTCTTAAGCCGTTATACCTAACTTCCCATAAAGCTAGTATAACTCTTAAGCTTTTAAAACCAAGTGTTACTCTTAAAAAGGTTTCTTAATTCTTTTGAACTACTTCAGATTCTTTTTATTCAGGCTTAAGTCAAAAGACATTGCCAGATTTATTATTCAGCTTAAGTCCAAGACATTGCCGTAATTATTATTCGATTAACACACGTCGCTCACCGTACTATATACATATTCTTTAACATATCATGCTCAAGAGGATAGGAAGAATCACATACCTTCTCGAAATCCACCGCCAAGTTGAATATGTCGCGCGCAGAATCGACCTATAATCAAACACGCCTATCAACGTCAGATCAGATCGCACAAAGCTCTAAGCAGAGGGTTCGCTATTCTATGGACAGTTGGGAAGCACTTCCCTACCCGGTGAGCTACTCAAGTCTACTGTTAAAACAGTCCTATGTAAGTACAGTTTGATTATCCTTCTTTTAAACCCTTCTACTGTGATAACAGTTCAATTCTATTCTTTAATATCCTTCTAAGTATTTATACTTATTCCTATACTTCTATAGTATGTATATTCTAATTACAAAAGGAGGATAAGGTTATTTACCTCGGTAAGCCCAATAATATCCTAGATAAAAGTCGCGCCTGAGCAAGGTTTAGCTCCTAAGTTGTACGCTCCGGTAGCTCCAAGAAAACCTTAGAAGTTCTTCACAACTTCTACTAAGGACTAAAGGATTTGGGCTAGGGTATTTTGGGCATTATAACAATACTAGAAGACAACTTTTCTACCAAGGAAGGGGGGGTAGATTTCGGCTAGGCTAGAGGGGGATTAGCCTCGGCTAAGCTTCTCAAAGGGGGGGGGGGAGGTGTGTTGGACGAAAAGGCTTAAGGGAGGAGAGGATTTTAGACTTGGAAAGTTTGTTTGTGGATGAAGAACTCTTCATCACAAGAGGGGTATTTATAGGTCAAGGGATGGCCAACCAATGGCCAAGATTATGCCAAGTGCAAGGCAAGTGTAAGGCCAAGATTTGGGCAAGTGTACCTAGCCAACTTGCACACAAAATATCCTACCAACTCCAAGACAAAAATGGCCAACCCAATCGGCCCTAAAGACGCCTCAAGTCCACCAATTGGAGGGTGCCAAGTGTCGCTCTCCCGTTGGTCCAAAATGTTTCGTCTCTCGGAAAAATCCGCAAAAATTAGAAATGGCATAGCCGGAATTTATCCTACGCGAGTCGTGTTAAACGTTTCGTCGGAAAACGATTCTAATCGGGTGTTGTGTACAAAGTGAAATCGTCCAAGCCAACTAGGGGGGGTGACACGTGTCGCCCTCCTACTCGTCCAAAATATTTCATCTTCCGAAAATATCAACAATGGCCAAAATCTCGAAAACAAAGTGGGCCCCACAAAACCATAAATTGCTCCCGTGGGCCCCACGTGACCATTTCCGAAAATAAAATTCCATAATTCTCTAATATTCCAAGAAGTCCGAATACCAAATCTGGGAATCCAATTCTCATTAACGAACCTTTTTCCTTCACAAAAACCGGAAACTTTTCCGTGGAAAAATCACCTCTTTCTTCCTTTCCAATTTCAATGTCGTATTCTCGTACGTACGTCCTCGCATACATACCCTGGAACTACGGGGTATAACATTCTTCCCTCCTTAGAAACATTCGTCCCGAATGTTCCTTCTAAGTCTCAAAACAAACAGGCGCCAGTATAGTCCTCACTGCTATACTTAAGAAAACAACCATGCCACACCTGGTCACAACACAACAAGTGCACATACTTATCTCCAAGTCCACGAGGAATCACCTCTATCACAAAAGCTCCTACTCGAGGTCTAAAAAGATACTCCCTTCGCACCCACTCTTTACAAACGAAATGATCACACCTATGCCTGTAATACATGCTCGCTTCTTCCCTTACTCGTCGTACCCTTCTCGTATCCTCAAACTCTTTATCAAAACTTACCATGTTTCTGGTACTGCTTCCCACTGACTCTGAGCTGCCAATAACCTCTTCTGGATAAGCTTCACCCTATTCACGCCCTGCTGAACAAGTACGAACCAATTATCTGCACCTTGCTTACATCGAATCAATCGATCGGCAATCTTACACTAGCGCTTATAAAAAGGCTCCAAACGGCGACACCCGAATACTGAAATGGTAGCTATATAATATATACACAACAGAGGCGAATAGTCCTTACAGCTACCCCTGAAATCCAAACATTGGCCCGACGGTGAATGCGACACTGAGACTCACCTGAGTTCCTAACCTTTCCTGGTAACTCTTCCAGAAAAGAAACAGCCGCAACTTGGACTCCACTGTCTGCAAAAAGGTGAAGGTAGGCACCCCGTGCAGCCTTACACCCTTCCTGAAATAATCATCTCGCAACTTACTACCGAGTACACGGTTTGACTAAAAGATAAGATGGGCTGACCTCATCGGCCCGACTACAGGTCGAACGCATCCACGAACTCGTACAATGGTTAACTAAACCTGGGCCTAACACCCTCGTGACCCTAACACAAAGCGGGACCACCACAAACTGACCCCACCACCATACAGGCCGCAGGTCGACCCGCAACAATGCCTCAACCCGACCCGGCAATGCGCAAAACAATAGCTCCCCGTTCCGGAACAATCTCACTAATCACGTTACGAAAACCTAGCGGTCTTCTTAGCTCAACTACCCTCTTTCATTTCACAACACTCAGGGACTTATCCCACAAAAATATCTCACGTAAACTATGCACTTTGATAAGGGTTAAACATGAAATAATTCTTTTTACCAAAGATGGCCTCGCCTCTAAGGTCTCTACGTATATATTCTAAGGCTCCCACTTTACCACTTTTGTCACATTGCCGCACACAGCCCAGCGACCCAACAAATGGTACCGGACTGCATGCGATCCCTGAGGCATGAACCATCTCAGGACGTGCCATACGGAGAGCCACGGTTCGGGTCTGTTCCCGTGGTAGAGGCTCTGGCCTCTTTATACGCTCAGCCCCCCGATCTTTCCCGGTTAACTAATCATGATTCTAATCACAGTTAACACAATGCTATCCAAAAATAATACTTAAGATATTCGCATTTTTTCTGTACATACAAATCTCTAGAGGGTTAAGGATATACCTGTATCTACGCTGCACTTCCCCTAGGTCGTTCTAATCACTCCCGCCCTGTTGGGCGCATAGCTGGGGAAGGTGATGAACTAGCCACTGATCCTGACGGCTGAGTCTCCACATCCGCACCACCCTTGGTCGGACAATTCCTCGCAAAATGGCCCGGCTGGCCGCAGAAATAACAAACTGCCGAAGAAGCACGACACTCCTCCGAATGACACCAACCACAACGGCCACACCGAGGTGGGGGTGGCCTCCTCTGGCTAACGCCCCTTCTTCTCCGAACCACTGAATCTACAACTGATCTGATAGGCTGAGTCCTCCTACTAGGACACCTTTTTGACATACGTGGCTCGACGCCGCAGTAAAACAAGAACAATCAAAAGACGACATCGCCGATGACGCTTGCCACATGAACACCGAGGAAAATCAACCTGTGGAGGACACTGCACTAGCGGGGCGCATGTCTAATCTGCCACGAGGCGGTTCGCCTCGAGAGTTACCAAATGATCCCGCCAATCGGGCCTCTTCGCGATCAGGTTAATCTGCCGATCTACATCTCTCGCCCACGCACATAATCTCGAACGCGAGCCCGACTCATTCTCGATCAAGAGCTACTTCTCACAACCCTTCTTTAGATAATCATCAATATCCTTGGTATACCGGTACATAAAATACTCCCTGGCTGCCAAGTCCCTTGCTAGTAACAGGGTCGTCTCCTTCCAATCCATATTTTCAGCTTCAAGCCGTGGAACTGAAGGTCCAGATGTCATGGCCGCGGTAGGAACTGCTGCCGCTGTGCCAAACTCTGCTGCTGCTGGCGACGTCTCGTAATCCCCTCGCAAGCATCACCCTGGTGATGATTGGGCCTGTGCCTTCTAACTCTCTCGAACTCCACTCGCAGCCTCCTACGCTTTGCCTTCTGGGCCCGAAAGGTTCGGCGCGAGGCATCACTTGTAAAGGAAAGGAATACGTTAGAGGGTCCAACATATAACATGACTCTAAAGCACGATCTCGAGTGAGAAGAATGGAAACCAATCCTAAATATCCTATAGCCTCGATTATTGGTGTGGTGCACAACACACCGATAATCAAGACTCTACTAGATACGGCTCAGACACCTTCCGAGGATTAATCGCTTCGATACCACTTTTGTCACGAATTACGCCTGCTGGATCGTGCCTTACCCGCACCCAAGTAGTCATACATCGAGAAATCGAATATAAAACAACCAAGATATGAAACAGATAAATAAGACACGCTGGGAAAAAGTTGCCTTTTGGCATATGTATATAAATACCCCAAAATGAATAGCTACATCCCTACTTACAACAGTCTACAGCACTCTAAGAGTTTAAAACAACAATGGCGGACAGGCCCCGCCATACCCTGAATGCAAATATCTACAACGACGTGGAACCATACCAAAATGCTAAGCCTCCGAGAAACGGAGCTTTTCCAACGTGAAACGGTGATCCTAAGAACGGATCAACGAGGAGTACCTTTACTGCAGATGAACGCGGTCCCCGAAGGAGGTCAAGACGACAGTACCAAGTATGTGAAATCAAAAACGTAAATGAAATCATAGTAGTCTATACAAAGCAGAGACATGTATGATAACCAAAACTACATTCACAATAATTAAGCGACATCAAGTCGTGACTCACGCCTCAAAGTCATCATAAAACCGCACGGTAAGTGCGAAGGCATAGCCGACTACTAAAACCCACAAGATAAACAAGGTCGTAAATCAGATCATGAGATCTGTCTAGACCGTCACATGATCAAAGCCGCCACTCGCCGCAGATCTAATGTGCGCGTCTAGCCCCGAACTTCCCGTAGCTCCGCATGGGCCACTCCAATGGCCCGCATGAGGTATTCCCCGCATCGATGGTAGCTACTCCCCGGCAGCGTCCTGGACTCGCCGTCCGCATGGCCACAAAGACCGCATGACCACAAGGGCCGCATACTAACCTGGAACTCCCGCAGCTCCGCATAGGCCATACATACCCGCATAAGGTATTCTTGAATCACAGGTCACACAGACCCGCCTGAGTCTACCCCCAGACGGAGGCGCTTAACCCCTAATCATGAGTGATATAATATTAACATAACAGCTTATCGTTAAACAACCTAAGCATAACAAGGGAAAACCCCTTTACACAAACATCACAAGATACTAACTCACGTAGCATCCTAACATGTTTACTTATCAAGTCAACAAGAAAGTATTACAAGACTATCACAAATCAATACAATCAAGTTATTCACACAAGGTACTTTCTACATTATGTTAACAAGTTCGGGTTTTTAGCCCCAAAGTACTTCATGTATTACTCTTTTAAAAGATCCGTTTCTTTCACAAAAGTCACACAATACCCGTAGTATAAAAATAGAGTGATTATCTTTTGAAGTAAATCAGAACACTTCTCTTTGTAAAATCAAGTAACAACATTTTTTTCCCAACGCTCAAGTTTGCCTAATTTCAATTACTCAAGTTTCTCATTTTCGAAAGGTTTCGTAGTTCATAGTTTTAATCCTTTAAAACAATTTGAGAAACATATACCTTATGTGTGAGTAGGTTATTATTGTTCATAACAATCTTATTACAGTAGCCATGATCTAGGAAATGTAATATCATTTATCTCATCTTAGCTCCTATGCAGATGGAAGTTTCTACTGGTTTTAATAATACTTTATTAGTCAAAACATTTCCCTTTATTAGCGCTGCTGTGGTTTGTTCGACATTCATTCTGATCGGTAAAACATCATTCCTTTTGAAAACCAAAAATATTATTTACTCACGAATGAGGTTTCACACTTTTTCACATTAGTATAATTAAGTCAAGTCTCTTATTTTCTTAAATCAATAAATCATTCTTTTTATCACTCTTAAGCCGTTATACCTAACTTCCCATAAAGCTAGTATAACTCTTAAGCTTTTAAAACCAAGTGTTACTCTTAAAAAGGTTTCTTAATTCTTTTGAACTACTCCAGATTCTTTTTATTCAGGCTTAAGTCAAAAGACATTGCCGTACTTATTATTCAGGCTTAAGTCCGAAGACATTGCCGTAATTATTATTCGATTAACACACGACGCCTACCGTACTATATACATATTCTTTAAAATATCATGCTCAAGAGGATAGGAAGAATAACATACCTTCTCTACGAAATCCACCGCCAAGTTGAATATGTCGCGCAGAGAATCGACCTATAATACCAATACGCCTATCAACGCCTAGACAGATCGCATAAAGCTCTAGCGAGGGTTCGCTATTCTATGGACGGTTGGGAAGCACTTCCTACCCGGTGAGCTACTCAAGTTCATCATTAAAACAAATTCTATGTAAGTACGCTTTGATTATCCTTCTTTAAACCCTTCTACTGTGATAACAATTCAATTCTATTCTTTAATATCCTTCTAAGTATTTATACTTATTCCTATACTTCTACAGTATGTATTTTCTAATTACAAAAGGAGGATAAGGTTATTTACCTCGGTAAGCCCAATAATATCCTAGATAAAAGTCGCGCCTGAGCAAGGTTTAGCTCCTAAGTTGTACGCTCCGGTAGCTCCAAGAAAACCTTAGAAGTTCTTCACAACTTCTACTAAGGACTAAAGGATTTGGGCTAGGGTATTTTGGGCATTATAACAATACTAGAAGACAACTTTTCTACCAAGGGAGGGGGGGTAGATTTCGGCTAGGCTAGAGGGGTATTAGCCTCGGCTAATCTTCTCAAAGGGGGGGGGGGGAGGTGTGTTGGACGAAAAAGCTTAAGGGAGAGGAGAGTATTTTAGACTTGGAAAGTTTGTTTGTGGATGAAGAACTCTTCATCACAAGAGGGGTATTTATAGGTCAAGGGATGGCCAACCAATGGCCAAGATTATGCCAAGTGCAAGGCAAGTGTAAGGCCAAGATTTGGGCAAGTGTACCTAGCCAACTTGCACACAAAATATCCTACCAACTCCAAGACAAAAATGGCCAACCCAATCGGCCCTAAAGACGCCTCAAGTCCACCAATTGGAGGGTGCCAAGTGTCGCTCTCCCGTTGGTCCAAAATGTTTCGTCTCTCGGAAAAATCCGCAAAAATTAGAAATGGCATAGCCGGAATTTATCCTACGCGAGTCGTGTTAAACGTTTCGTCGGAAAACGATTCTAATCGGGTGTTGTGTACAAAGTGAAATCGTCCAAGCCAACTAGGGGGGGTGACACGTGTCGCCCTCCTACTCGTCCAAAATATTTCATCTTCCGAAAATATCAACAATGGCCAAAATCTCGAAAACAAAGTGGGCCCCACAAAACCATAAATTTCTCCCGTGGGCCCCACGTGACCATTTCCGAAAATAAAATTCCATAATTCTCTAATATTCCAAGAAGTCCGAATACCAAATCTGGGAATCCAATTCCCATTAACGAACCTTTTTCCTTCACAAAAACCGGAAACTTTTCCGTGGAAAAATCACCTCTTTCTTCCTTTCCAATTTCAATGTCATATTCTCGTACGTACGTCCTCGCATACATACCCTGGAACTACGGGGTATAACACTTGATTCTTAAAGGAAGAAATGAATTGATTTAAAAGTATAGAATACTTGATTTGGAAAGTATTGATTACTTGCCATTCTAAAGTTAAGAAACTTGTTTTCTTAAAAGTTAAGAGACTTGAAGTATTTTGAAAGCTATGTGATTTGAATTGAAAGTATAAGTTTCTTGGTCATAAAAGGAATGAATTTGTCTAAGACATAAAGAGTTATAACGACTTTATGGGAAGTTGGTTATAACAACTTTATGGAAGATTAAAAGAATGGTTTTCTTCAGTAATGTAAGCAAAGAAATGATTTGAAATAAAGAAGGGCAAATTGTTTTAAAGGTACCAATTGCTTAAGGTTTTAAAGAAAGAAGTCACTTGATTTAGAAGCCTATAAATGTATTTCTAAAAGGTATTGTGACTTGTCTTGGAAAGTAGATATGACTTGATACTACGGTTATTAGTATCTTGGAAGTTTTATTTGAAAGAGAATCATTTTAAAGGAGTAGAGGCACGTAGTACGTTGGGTTAAATTCCCGGATTTTATAATGACATGTTAGTGCCTTAAGTAAACAAAAATGAGAGTGTATATGAACAAGCTAATAAGAAGTTAGGGAATTTCTTAACTTGCATATGTTATGTATGGTAAGCCGGTGATGCTTATGTTATGTATGGTAAGCCGGTGGTGCTTATGTTATGTATGATAAGTCGGTAGTGCTTATGTTATGTATGATAAGCCGGTAGGGCTTATGTTATGTATGATGGTCGGTTGAGTTAGGGTAAGAGTATAAATGAGGGGTAAACCCCCAAGACGTTATACCACCTTCTCCAGGGTAAGAGTATAAATGAGGGGTAAACCCCCAAGACGTTATACCACCTGCTTCAGGGTAAGAGTATAAATGAGGGGTAAACCCCCAAGACGTTATACCACATGTCCCATGGATTTGCTACCCATGATGCGAGGAATACCTCATGCGAGTCCTTATGGGCTTATGCGGGTGAAATAGTCCCATGCGGGCGGGTACAGCCTATGCGAGGAATACCTCATGCGGGTCCACAGGACCTATGCGGGTGAAATAGTCCCAGGAGTAGGATTGCTTAATGATACTGCGGGCGGGTGGCCCTGCTTTGATCATGAGCCTCCTATTTTTATGCAGTATACCTTTATGGGCAGACTTATGTGATTTTATCGCGTCCCAGATTGGGCCGGGCAGTATACCTTTATGGGCAGACTTATGTGACTCTATCGCGTCCCAGATTGGGCCGACAGTATAGGCGTTCCTCCATAAAGGGACGGATTAGGTTATGCAAGATACGTAAGTTATATGTTTATGAACTTGATGAGTTTTCTTAAGTATGTACGTAAGAATTTGACTATACTCTTATGGAAAAATGGGAAAAGATAATAAGGTACGATTAAGTTCACGAGATGGAAATGACACGGTAGGATCTGGTATTTACCCTTTTTATACTTGCCCCCTGTCTTTCTTTTGTACAGTTATGATTTGTTTATCAGACCTTATTTTCCGCTCCATATTCTGCACTGTTGTTATCGACTTCTTCGGGGGGCTGCGTTCATGTCTGCAGGTTTAGGTACACAGTTGTGGATCCGCGAGCTTAGGATCCTGGTTCAGCATTTTGAGATGGCTCCAATGTTCCGGAGCTTGTCGTCATGGTTACGTATATTCAGGGGTACGGCGGGGCCTTGTCCCGTCATAGCATTGGTCCAAATCTTAGAGGTCTGTATTCATCGTAATTTGGATGCTAGAGTTGTTTTTACATTGTTAAACAGTGTAGACCCTTTCGGGTAATTTTTATGTTATGGCAGCCTTATCGTCTTGGCCTTAGTTTTTTTTTAAAAAAAGTGTTATTTATCTTCCGCAGTTTATTATGTTGTATGAATAGAAGGGTGACCAGGTAGGGCACCAGTCGCGGCCCGGGGTCGGGTCGTGACAACATGTCCTGGACTTACGGGGTGTAAAATTCTTCCCCCCTTAGAAACATTCGTCCCCGAATGTTCTTAGTCGGTTGTCAAGCTATACAAATTCTGGCACAGTCTCTATACTATGCCTATCAATCAATACTCCACAAAACCAACGATGCCATATCTCTATACTTAGAGAGCCGTATCTCAGTTTCCGCACTAGAACTGGATCCTTATATTGTCGCCTCTTCACCTCCTCAACGTGGGAAGACTCAACAACCTGTTATACCCCGTATTTCCAGAGTATGTACGTAAGGACGTACGTAGAAAGTTTGGGCTTTAAAGTAAGGCTTGGCCGATTTTATTTGTGCACAACACCCGGTTAGAGTCGTTTTTCGACGAAACGTTTCCACAGCTTTCGTAGGGAAAATTCCGGCTATGTCATTTTTAATTTTTGCGGATTTTTCCGAGAGATGAAACATTTTGGACCAACAAGAGGGCGACACTTGTCACCCTCTCATTGGATAGGCTTGGGCGGTCAAGGGTGGACGAATTGGGTGAGTTTTTGTCAAGTAGTAGGTAGGATATTTTGGTGGTAGATGGATAAGGTGCACTTGGCATGATCTTGGCCCTACACTTGCTATGCACTTGGCATGATCTCGCCATTGGTCGCCTTTGCTAGACCTATAAATACCCCTTTGGAAGACTTCTTCATCCATTCCAAATATTTCCTAAGTGTTAAAATCCTCCTCCTCCCCTTTGTGTTGAGTTCGCCGAGAGCCCTCTTCCCCTTGGCCGAGTACCCCTAGTGGGTAGGCCGAGGGTATACACCCCCTCTCATGGTGCTAGCCGGGGTACCCCTAGCCTAGTTGTTTTCGTATAAATACCCTCCTCTTGGTAGAAATACTCTCAAAAGTATTGTTACTATACCCAAATTACCTTAGCCGTATACCTTGTAGTATTCTAAGGTTATACCTATACAAAAAGCCCCGTAATACTATTATACTTCCCGTTAGTCACAAAACCGAAACCCTAGGGAAAATCTCCATAGTTAGTTGGAGTAGTATGTAGAAGTTGGTTAGAACTTCTAAGGGTGGTTTGGAGCGGGTTGGAGCGCACGGAGTTGGAGCTAAACGTTGCCCAGGATCGACATTTCTACTTGGATAATTATGGGCTTATCGAGGTAATTATCTGTCCCCCTATTGTAATTGGAAATTACATGTTGTTAGAATATATAGTTGAAGTACTATATATAGAATCGAACATAGCTTTGTGGCAATGTCTTTGGACTTAAGCTCAATTTAAAGAAGAATCGAATCAGTAATTACATAGGGTGTATCAGACATAAGACTTGTGTAGCTTTTCTGTGAGGTAGAATTGTGCACGTCTCGATTAGACGTATAACCCCCCCCGGTTGGCTTGGTAGCCGGCCCCGATAGAGGAGGAGATTTACGCTGTTGCGGGGGGGGGGGGGAGGTGCTGCCGAATTTTTTGTAGAATGTTCTACGAAGAGACCTAAATGTTAATAAGCGCCTTGTGGCCTTATAGGTGGAAGTACTATGCGTGGCGCGATCTACTTGGCTTAAGGAGTAGCCGGCGGTTTGAGGTACTTGGAGCGTTTTGCTATTAGTCGATAATCGTCAAGAGGTATGTGAACCTCTTCCTATCTCTTCTAGCATGATATGTGTGTAACTATGTAGTGCGATAGACGCATACGTGTTAAATGTATTTGATTGGTCTAAACATAAAGTGTTATAACGGCTTTATGGGAAGTTGGTTATAACGACTTTATGTATGTAAGAAAATACTTGTGGTTTTTAAAAGGTAATCGATTTGAACTATAACCGGTGGTTATGTGATAATAAAGAACTTGAAGTATTTCAAAAGATTTTGAATCATTTTGAAAGTAGAGTAATACTTGGTTTTGAAAACTTAAGAGTTATACTAGCTTTATGAAGTTAGGTATAACGGCTTAAGAATGTTTTATTGAGTTCGAAATCGAATGTGTATCGACAAACCATCTGTGCAGTTAATAAAAGGAAATGTTTTGACAGATTAAGTATTATTAAAACCAGTAGAAACTTCCATCAGCATAGAAGCTAAGATGAGACAAAATGATATTTCCTAGATCATGGCTGCAGAAATAAGATTGTTATAAACAAGAATATCCTACTCACATATAAGGCTTATGTTTCTCAGATGGTTTAAAAGAGAATTATATTCTTAAATGAATAAGACTATGAACTACGAAACCTTTCTAAAATAAGAAACGTGAACATTTGAAATTAGGCAAACTTGGACGTTTGGAAAATAATGTTGTTACTTGATTTTACAAAGGTAAGTGTTTTGTTTTACTTCAAAAGATAATCACTCTATTGTCATATACTACGTATTGTGTGGTTTTGTGAAAGTAACGTATCTTTTAAAGAGTTAATGTATGAAGTACTTTGGGGATAAAAACCCGATCTTGTTAATCATATAGTAGAAAGTACCTTGTGTATATAACTTGATTATGTTGGTTTGTGATTGCCTTGTAATACTCTCTTGTTGATTTGTTAAGTAAACATGCTAGGATGCTACGTGTGATAGTATCTTGTGATGTTAGTGTAAAGGGGTTTCGATCGCGCTTTAAAGTTGTTTGACTCTCACCGTTATGTTGGTATTGTACCACTCACCTTGACTTGTTTCCGAGGTTAAGTCGCCTCCACGCGGGTAGACTCGGTGATGCAGGACCATGATTCGAGAATACCTACGCGGGTCCGGGGATCCATGCGGAACTACGGAGTTCCGTTAGTTCGGCGCCCTTGTGGTCATGCGGTCTTTGCGCTACGCGATCGCGAGTCGGGGCGATGCCGGGAGTAGCTACCGATGCGAGGAATACCTCATGCGGCCTATGAGGTTGGCCTATGCGAGTGCGGAGAGTTCGTGGCTAGACGCGCACATCCGAGCATCGCGAGTGACCGCCTTTGATCATGTGACGGTGCAGACAGATATCATGATACGCTTTATGACTCGTTAGTACTTTGGGTGTTAGTAGTCGGTTATGCCTTCGACTTACCTGTACTATTTTATTAGGACACGTGGGACACGGTGTTCATGTGTATTTCTTGGTGCTTTTATATCATAAATCGCCGCGGTGAGGAAGGTATTCCACGCATGATTGATGTTATGGGCTTGAGACCCATAGTTATATTTGAGTGATGACTTTGAGGCGTGAGTCCCCGACTTGACATGATCGCTTATTTATTGTAAATCGTAGTTTGGTTATCATACATGTCTCCGCTTTATAGACTATTATGATTTCATTTACTGATTTTCGGGCCACATACTTGGTACTGTTATCGACCTCTTCGGCCGCGTTCACGCCGCAGTTGAGGTACACGATCGTTGATCCTAGCTCGTGGTCACGCTCAACGTTGGGAAGCTCCGTTTCTCCGAGGCTTATCGGTGGTATAGTCCCCGTCGTAGTAGGTGTTTACATTCAGGTTTGGCGGGCCCCGCCCCGCCATTGTTGTCGTATCATTCTTAGAGTCCGTAGTATCGCTGGGCAAAGTTGTAGAAAGGGATGTAATCGCTCAAATTGTTATATATTATGAAGGTAACCGCTGGGTTAGCTTTGTCTTCTTATTTCACCGTCTTATTGCATTGGTTTCATGTTATTGTTTTATGTTCCGCCGATTACTGATGTTGTATCACTAGGGTGCCCGGTAGGCACGACCACGGCCCGGTTCGGTCGTGACAAAAGTGGTATCGAGCGATTAATCCTCGAAAAGTGTCTACGCATCAGATCCATGCAGTCTTGATTATCGGTGTGTTGTGCACCACACCAATAATCGTGAGGCTATAGGATATTTAGGATTGGTTTCTATTCTTCTCACTCGAGATCGTGCCTTAGAGCCATGTTGTAAGTTGGACCCTCTCACGTATTTCTTTCCCTACCGCTATGCCTCGCGTAGGCAAACCCGCCCAGAGGCAAGGCGTAGGGAGCTGCGAGCAGTAGAGTTAAGAGGTTACGAGGCACAGCCCAATCATCACCGTGGTATTTCATTCGGGAGTTATGCTCGTCACCACCCAAAGCAGAGTTTAGCACGCGGCAGCAGCCTTACCGCGCCATGATATTTGAACCTTCGCCCACGATCGAACAGTGAATTTAGATTGCGAAAGCGACCACATTAGCTATGGATTTGGCTACCAGAGAGTATACCGATGTACCGCGAGTCTTGATGACTATCTAAGAGAGGGTTGTACAAGAGTAATTATTCAGTTAGGCTTGAACATGGCCTGGGTACGGGCTTATGCGCGCAATGTGCCAAGAAACGTAGAGATCAACGTTAACGGCGACGTTGTAAGAGGCGAGCAGCGAAGGCCCTTTGGTAACTTTCGAGGCGAGTCACCTCACCAGCGGATTAGAATTGCACATCCACCAAGGCAGAGGTCCTCCACGGGGTTCAGGACGTTCGGGGTATGCAGGAGTTGGTCGAGCTCGAGCTTCCGGTTCACGCCTACACGTAGGTTCCACCCGGATTCGATGTTCCCGGTATTCACAATGATGCACGCCATCCCGGGAATGTCGTCTTTTAGTTGGTACTTGTTGTACCTACGACCGCCGTGGTCTGATGTCGAAAGAGTGTCCTTGTAGGAGGACTTAGCCTTCAGGATCGGTGGGTAGTTCGTCATCTTCCTTAGCTATGCGCCCTACGGGGCAGGTTTGATTAGAACGACTAAGGGGAGTGAAGCAGTAGATATAGATATATCCTTAACCCTCTAGAGAAAATGTAAGCCTTAGAGCATTATACGTGAAGACCTTAGAGGTAAGGCCATCTCGAGTAAAAGACGTATGTTTATGTTTGACCCTTATAGGAGTGCATAGTGCACGTGAGCTATGTTTGTGGGATAAGTCCCTGAGTAGTGTGGAATGAAAGAGGGTAGTTGAGCTAGGAAGACCGCTAGGTTTTCGTAACGTGATTAGTGAGAGTTTTCCGGTTCGGGGAGCTAGTATCTTGCGCGTTGCCGGGTCGGGTTGAGGCCACGTTGCGGGTCAACCCGCGGCCTGTATGGTGGTGGGGTCAGTTTGTGGTGGTCCCGCTTTGGGTTAGGGTTATGAGGGTGTTAGGCCCAAGTTTAGTAACCAGCGTACGAGTTCGTGGATCGTTCGACCGATGAGTCGGCCGAGGAGGTCACCGCCTTGTCTTCTAGCAAAGACCGTTTACTCGGCAGTGTTGATTTATCAGAAAGGTTGTAAGGCTGCACGGGGTGCCTACCTTCACCTTATGACAGACAGTGGAGCCCAGGGTACGGCTGTTTTTGTTTCTGGAAGTTTTACCAAGCAGGGTTAAGAACTCAGGTGAGTCTCAGAATCGCATTCGCCCTCGGGCCAGTGTGTGGATTTCAGGGGTAGTTGTGGGGATTGTTGTCTCATGTGGAGGGAGTGTTTAAGCTACCATTTCAGTGTTCGGATGTCGCCTTATGAAGCCTTGTAGGGGCGGATGTATGTCACGGCCGATTGGTTCGATGTTGGCAAGATTCGGATAGTTGGTTCAGCTTGTTCCAGCAGATCGTGGATAGGTAAAGCTTGTCTAGAAGAGGTTCCGCAGCGGAGAAATCGTGCGGATAATCGGCGACGACGCTTAGAGTTCAGGTTGACGGTCGGTCTTCTTGAAAGTACCACCCCGGGTTGGGTGTGACGAGTTTTGGAAAACAGAGGGAACTTAGCCCGAGTTACTTTGGGCCTTTTGAGTTCATGTGAAGAATAGGCCAGGTTGCCTATATGTTAGCATTTGCCGTCCGACTTAGGAGGCAGTATGTCCGGTCTTTCGTATTGTTATGATCAGGAAAGTATCGGAGATCCATCCAGAGTATTCCCAGTTAATGATGACCACGTTAGAGATAGTAACCCCGAGTTTTGGAAACTGAAGCAGTATCAGAAATGTGGTAAGAGTTCGAGTGTACGACAGCCTCAGGGATCGCATGCAGCCCGGTACCATTTGTTAGGTCGCCGGAGTGACACTAGAACCTCGCGGCAAAGTGACAAAAGTGGTATCACGACGAGTAAAGGGAGAAGCGAGCATGTATTGCGAGCAGAGATGTGACCATTTCTTTTGTATGGAGAAAGTGCGAAGGAATTATATTTTAGACCCTTGGATGGGAGCGTTTGTGATGTTAGAGGTGTTTCCTCGTGGACTTGGATGTAAGTATTTTGCGCAGGTGTTGTAGTGGCCAGTTGTGGCAGGATTGTTCAGGTAAGTATAGTAGTGAAGACTATACTGGCGCACGTTTGGTTTGAGACTTAGAAGGAACATTCGGGACGAATGTTTCTGCGAGGAGAATGTTATACCCGTATTTCCAGTATGTACGTGGGGCGCACGTAGAAAGTTTGGGCTTTAAAGTAAGGCTTGGCGATTTTATTTGTGCACAACACCGTTAGAGTCGTTTTTAAATGAAACGTTTCCACGACTTTCGTAGGGAAAATTCCGCTATGTCATTTTTAATTTTTGCGGATTTTTCCGAGAGACGAAACATTTTGGACCAACAAGAGGCGACACTTGTCACCCTCTCATTGGATAGGCTTAGGCGGTCAAGGGTGGACGAATTGGGTGAGTTTGTGTCAAGTAGTAGGTAGGATATTTTTGTGGTAGATGGATAAGGTGCACTTGGCATGATCTTGGCCTTACACTTGCTATGCACTTGGCATGATCTTGGCCATTGGTTGGCGTTTGCTAGACCTATAAATACCCCCTTTGGAAGACTTCTTCATCCATTCCAAATATTTCCTAAGTGTTAAAATCCTCCTCCTCCCCTTTGTGTTGAGTTCGGCCGAGAGCCCCTCTTCCCTACGAGAGTACCCTAGCAGTAGGCCGAGGGTATACACCCACTCCTTGTGGTGCTAGCCGTGGGTACCCCCTAGCCTAGTTGTTTTCGTATAAATACCCCTCCTTGGTAGAAATACTCTCAAAAGTATTGTTACTATACCCAAATTACCTTAGCCAGATACCTTGTAGTATTCTAAGGTTATACCTATCTGAAAAGCCCCGTAATACTATTATACTTCCCGTTAGTCACAAAACCGAAACCCTAGGAAAATCTCCATAGTTAGTTGGAGTAGTATGTAGAAGTTGGTTAGAACTTAAGGGTGGTTTGAGCGGGTTGAGCGCACGGAGTTGGAGCTAAACGTTGCCCAGGATCGACATTTCTACTTGGATAATTATGGGCTTATCGAGGTAATTATCTGTCCCCCTATTGTAATTGGAAATTACATGTTGTTAGAATATATAGTTGAAGTACTATATATAGAACTGAACATAGCTTTGTGGCAATGTCTTTGGACTTAAGCCTGAATTTAAAGAAAGTCTTGAATCAGTAATTACATAGGGTATCAGACATGAGACTTGTGTAGCTTTTCTGTGAGGTAGAATTGTGCACGTCCGGATTAGACGTATAACCCCCCCTGGTTGGCTTGGTAGCCGGCCCCGATAGAGGAGGAGATTTACGCTGTTGCGGGGGGGGGGAGGTGCTGCCGAATTTTCTGTAGAATGTTCTACGAAGAGACCTAAATGTTAATAAGCGCCTTGTGGCCTTATAGGTGGTGTAACGCCCCGAACCCGGGCCCGTTACTGGTGCCTTACCCCGGGCACCCTAGTGATACAACATCAGAGAAAACCAGCGGAAAATAAAACATGAATCATGAAACAAGAGATATAATAAATAAACAAAGCAACCAAAACAGCTTGCCTTGATATATCATAAAACCCGACAGTTTAATCCTTTTACAACCTCGCCACAACAGCTTCTGCACTTAAGATTTACAACAACTATGACGGACAGGCCCCGCCATACCCCGAATGTACAAGAACCTAAAACTCGTGGAACACATACCAAAAGATGAGCCTCGAGAAACGGAGCTTTCCAACACGCCGAATGTGATCCTATAAGCGGGATCGGCGATCGATGTACCTTTACTGCGGCATGAACGCAGCCCAAGGAGGTCCGATAACAGTACCAAGTATGTGAAATCAGAAACATCAAATGAAATCATAATAGTCTATATAAAGCGGGAGACATGTATGATAACCAAACTACGCTCACAACATAAAAGCGATCATGTCAAGTCGGGACTCACGCCTCAAAGTCATCCTCATGCCCGTGGAACTCTTCCTCACCGCCAGATCTAGGTATAAATCATGTGATACGTATAATGTGTCTCGCCCATCTTATGGACTCAATATAGAAACGTGTGGAATACATTCCGGATGAACCGTAGTCAAGTGAAATACATTCCCGGATGAACCGGTAGTCAAGTGAGATACATTCCCGGATGAACCGGTAATCAAGTGAAATACATTCCCGGATGAACCGGTAATCAAGTGAAATACATTCCCGGATGAACCGGTACTCAAGTGAGATACATTCCCGGATGAATCGGTAATCAAGTGAAATACATTTCGGATGAACCGTAGTCGAGTGAACACAAGATTTGCACAACAAGGCTATCACACGTAACATGGTCAAGTTTCATAACAATCAAGCATAAGCAAGTTACACACAACTCAAGGTACTTCCATTTTATGTCAAAGTCCGGGTTTTAACCCTAAAGTACTACATACGTTAAGTCCTTTTAAAAGAGATACATTCCTTTTATAAAAGTCACCCGATACCGTAGTATAAAACTAGAGTGATTCACATTATTAAGTAAAACTAACACTTTCTTTTAAACTCAAGTACCAACATTCTTTCCTAAAGTTCCGGTTTGCCTAATTACAAATGCTCAAGTTTCTCATTTTTAGAAAAGGTTTAAGTAGTTCGTAGTTTTAATCCTTTAAAACATAATTCTCCTTTAAACGTTTTGAGAAACATATGTCTTATATGAGTAGGTTATTCTTGTTTATAATCAATCTTATTAAGCGACCATGATCTAGGAAATGTAATATCATTTTGTCTCATCTTAGCTTCTATGCGGATGGAGGTTTCTCTGGTTTTAATACTTCTTTAGTCAATACATTTTCCTGTTATTAACGCCGCAGTGGTTTGTCGATACGCATTACGATTCGAAATCAAGAAACATTCTTAAGCCGTTATACCTAACTTCCCATAAAGCTAGTATAACTCTTAAGCTTTCAAAACCCAAGTAATACTCATTCTTTCAAAACGATTCATAAATCTTTTGAAATACTTCAAGTTCTTTATTAACACATGTCAAGCCAGTTATTATTCAAATCAGTTACCTTTTAAAAACCACAAAGTATTTGCTTATCCACATAAAGCTATTATAACCGACTTCCCATAAAGCCGTTATAACACTTTATGTTTTAAACCAATCAAATACATTTAGCACATGTACGTCTACCGTACTACATAGTTCACACATATCATGCTAGAAGAGATAGGAAGAGGTTCACATACCTCGCGACGATTATCGACAATAAGCAAAAAGCTCCAAGTACTACAACCTTGCTAGCCCTTTCCACCTCGAGTAGAATACGCTACTCTTAGTACTTTCACCTATAAAGGCCACAAACGTCTATTTAAATCTTAAACACAAGTTCCCATCTTTCTACAGAAAATTCGGCAGCACCTCCCCCCCCCCGCAACAGCGTAAATCTCCTCCTCTATTGAGGCCGGCTACCAAGCCAACCAGGGGGGGTTTTATACGTCTAACCGGGCGTGTACAATTTCTACTACACAACAAGCTACACAAGTCTATCTGATACACTATGTAGTTCTGATTCGATTCTTTCTTTAAATTCAGCTTAAGTCAAAAGACATTGCAAGATTAAACTTAATTCTATATATAGTATACTTCAACTATATAATACAACAACATGTAATTTCCAATTACAAAAGGGGGACAAGATTATTTACCTCGATAAGCCCAAAATTATCCGAGATAAAAGTCGATCCTGAGCAAGGTTTAGCTCCTACTCCGTGCGCTCCAAACAACCCTTAGAAGTTCTAACCAACTTCTACTTAAATACTTCAACCAACTATGAAGATTTCCTTAGGGTTTTGGTTTGAGACTTAAAGGACAAAAGGTAGTATTTCCGGGCTCTCCTGATAGAGGCTACTTTGGAATACTACTAGATAGCAGGCCAAGCTATTTTGGGCATTATAACAATACTGGAGAGTATTTCAATACCACAAGGGGTACTCACGAAAACACTCCAAGATGGGGTTCTCGCCAAAGGGCCTTGACAAGGGGGAACTCTCGGCCACTAGGCCACTCAAAGGGGGAGGAGGGGAGGCTTAGGACGAGAGCAACAAGAGGAGAGGGGAAGGATTGCAAGACTTAGAACACATTTGGATGATGAAGTCTTCAACAAAGGGAGGGTATTTATAGGAAGCTGGCCAACCAATGGACAAGATCAAGCCATGTGCAAGGCAAGTGTAAGGCCTTGATCAAGCCAAGTGCACCCTAACCCCTACTCCACAAAACATGGCACAAAACAATGCACAAAACAAGGCCAAAACAAGGCACAAAACAAGGCACCAATAAGGCACAAAAACGTGAGCCAATCGGGCCATCAACTGCTCACCACGAGGGTGACAAGTGTCACCTCCCGTTGGTCCAAAATGTTTCGTCTCTCGGAAAAATCCGCAAAATAGTAAATGACATAGCCGAATTTTCCCAACGTAAGTCGGAAACGTTTCGTTTAAAAACGACTCAAATCGCACTTGTGCCCAAAATTCGGTCCTAGCCAATTCTTAAGGCAAAAATTTAATACGTACGCCCTCACGTACATACTCTGGAAATACGGGGTATAACATTCTCCCCTCCTTAGAAACATTCGTCCCGAATGTTCCTTCTCAAGGCGGATAAAGATGAAGTTCTTTTAACAAGTTTCCACTGCCACACATGGCCACAAACATAACACACGTTCTCTTCCTTCCTTACTCGTCGTGCCCTCCTCGATCACTTGAACTCTTCTAGTATTCTCACCATACTCCAGTCATCGCTTTAGTTTCCAAAACTTTGGAGTCACCACCTCCAAACTTGGTCATCTACTAGCCTCAATCTTCCTTAAGGCCATTCCCGGCCTTCACGACCGCTCGGTCGAACATATCTACGAACTCATACGATGGTTACCAAAACTTGGGCCTAGCTCCCTCGTGACCCTACCACCTGGCGGGACCACCCAGAGCTGACCCCACCTCGAAACAGGCTGCGGGTTGGCCCGCAACATGGCCCCAACCCGACCCACTGTCGCGCCAACTCTTGCTCCTCGACACGGAACAATCTTGCTAAATCACATCATGAAAGATACCACTTTCATTTACCCAACCCAGGGACTTATCACACAATACTTTCTAGGCATAAAATGCACTCTGACAAGGATCACTCGCAAAATCTTGTACCCAAGACGGCCTTACATCTAAGGTCTCAACTGTAATATTCTAAGGTTCATCATTCCCTCACCCCCAGGCTTACCCTTTTTCCCCAACCAGGTTCCTAAATCACATTTTAGCACAAAGCTATCCGAACATAACACCTAACACATTAACATAACATCAAAACATACAAGCCTCTAGAGGGTTAAGGATATACCTGAAGCTACCGCTCCACTCTAATCGTAAGTCTGCCCTGCAGGGCGCATAACTGTAGAAGGCGATGAACCTGCCACTGATCCGGTAGGCTGCGCCAAGCTGCCGGTACCTCTCCTATAAGCACAGTCTCTTGTCACATGGCCCTGACGGCCGCAGGTGAAGCAAGCACCAGTAAAAAGACGACATTCCCCGGGATGATGTTTGCCACATCGTGCACACTGAGGGGGACGTGAATCCTGTTGGCTAGAACCCATGTATATCTGTGAACCAGAAGCCCTGGAGCTCTGACCAGCTCCCGAATACCCTGAACGCCCCGGCGATCGGGGACCACTCCGTACTGGCGGAGGTACATAACTAGCCTGCTGCTGAGGCGGTCCGCCTTGAAAGTTACCAAAGGACCGCCGCACGGCCTCTTCTGGCGATCTCGGTCATTCCGTCGATCTCTCCGTGCCTCGCATCCTAGTGCATGAGCTGCGTGCGGGCAATGTCCATGCCCGATCGGGCGGCTACACCAACAAGCCTCGCCAAGTACTCATCCAGCCCGTGACGTGGCGGTGTACTGCCCTCCATATCGGCTACTACGGGGCATACCGAGCTAATGAGTCGAACTCCACATTGTACTCTCTAACCGCCCGCCCGCCCCGCCTCAACGTCAAAAATTGCGGCCCGAGCCTCTCATCCGCGGGCAAGAAATGTGCAAGAAAAGCCCTTGAGAACTCGTCCCATACGGTGGAAGTGCATGCTCTTCCCGACAACTCCCACGAATCAAACTACCAATCGCAGATCACGCGGTGATGCGAACCCAATACCACCGACTCGCCTCGAGACTCGGATCACTCATGATCCGTAGAGTCGGATAAACTCCTGAGGTCGCCTCGCCTCTCGATCCATAGAACATGGCGGGCTACAACTCGTAAAGTCACGTAGCCTCAAACCGCTCGCTCGGGGTGAACTACGGGTGCTCTCGGGCTGGAATCTGCCAGATCCACTTATCTCATATCTCGCCACGACCGCCGCGAATCGCCATCTCCTTGTACTTATCTCATCGGCTCCAGCCGTGGGACCGAGGCTCGTGTATCAGAGTCTCAGCCACCGCTGCGCTCTAAACTCTCTGGTCTTTGGGCGTCGCGAAACCCGCCGGGAAGCACTGTCTCGTGTAATCGACCGGCTCGCGCTCACTCTCAGATTCGCTAAGCTCTCGATCGCCTTGCCCATCCGGGCTCAAGGTTGCCTTACGCGAGGCATAATCGTAAAGGAAAGGAATACGTCGAGGGTCCGATTTATCACACACTCTAAGGCACGATCTCGAATGAGAAGAATGGAAACCAATCCTAAATGTCCTATAGCCTCCGATTATAGATGTGGTGCACAACACACCGATAATCAAGACTTACTAGACACGGCATCAGACACTTTCCGAGGACTAATCGCTCGATACCACTTTGTAATCGCGGCTGCCGCTCGAGGCATTAACCTTCTCAGCGACCCTACAAAGTGTACCGGCTGCTGCGATCCACGAGGCATGCCCAACGCCCTTCTCGGGATGTGCCATACGGAGAGCCACGGTTCGCTCGTTTCGAGTGAGAGGCTCGCCTCTTTATACGCTCACCGGGCGAGGTCGATAACAGTACCAAGTATGTGAAATCAGAAACATCAGAATGAAATCATAATAGTCTATATAAAGCAGGAGACATGTATGATAACCAAACTACAGTTCACAACATAAAAGCAGTCATGTCAAGTCAGGGACTCACGCCCTCAAAGTCATCCCTCATGCCCGTGGAACTCCTTCCTCACTGCCGGCAGTCTAGGTATAAATCATGTGATACGTATAACAGGTCTCGGCCCATCTTATGGACCCAATATAGAAACGTGGAATACATTCCGGATGAACCGTAGTCAAGTGAAATACATTCCGGATGAACCGTAGTCAAGTGAGATACATTCGGATGAGCCAGAATCAAGTGAAATACATTCCCGGATGAACCGGTAATCAAGTGAAATACATTCCCGGATGAACCGGTACTCAAGTGAGATACATTCCCGGATGAATCGGTAATCAAGTGAAATACATTTCCGGATGAACCGGTAGTCGAGTGAACACAGTACTTGCACAACAAGGCTATCACACGTAACATGGTCAAGTTTCATAACAATCAAGCATAAGCAAGTTACACACAACTCAAGGTACTTCCATTTTATGTCAAAGTCCGGGTTTTAACCCTAAAGTACTACATACGTTAAGTCCTTTTAAAAGAGATACATTCCTTTTATAAAAGTCACCCGATACCCGTAGTATAAAACTAGAGTGATTCACATTATTAAGTAAACAGAACACTTTCTTTTTAAACTCAAGTACCAACATTCTTTTCCTAAAGTTCCGGTTTGCCTAATTACAAATGCTCAAGTTTCTCATTTTTAGAAAAGGTTTCGTAGTTCGTAGTTTTAATCCTTTAAAACATAATTCTCCTTTAAACGTTTTGAGAAACATATGTCTTATATGTGAGTAGGTTATTCTTGTTTATAATCAATCTTATTAAGCAGCCATGATCTAGGAAATGTAATATCATTTTGTCTCATCTTAGCTTCTATGCAGATAGAGGTTTCTACTGGTTTTAATACTTCTTTAGTCAATACATTTTCCTGTTATTAACGCCGCGATGGTTTGTCGTCACGCATTCGATTTCAAATCAAGAAACATTCTTAAGCCGTTATACCTAACTTCCCATAAAGCTAGTATAACTCTTAAGCTTTCAAAACCCAAGTAATACTCATTCTTTCAAAACGATTCATAAATCTTTTGAAATACTTCAAGTTCTTTATTAACACATGTCAAGCCGCTTATTATTCAAATCGCTACCTTTTAAAACCACAAAGTATTTGCTTATCCACATAAAGCTATTATAACCGACTTCCCATAAAGCCGTTATAACACTTTATGTTTTAAACCAATCAAATACATTTAGCACATGTACGCTCACCGTACTACATAGTTCACACATATCATGCTAGAAGAGATAGGAAGAGGTTCACATACCTCGCGACGATTATCGACAATAAGCAAAAGCTCCAAGTACTACAACCTTGCTAGCCCTTTCCACTCCTCGAGTAGAATACGCTACTCTTAGTACTTTCACCTATAAAGGCCACAAACGTCTATTTAAATCTTAAACACAAGTTCCCATCTTTCTACGTAAAATTCAAAGACCTCCCCGCAACAAACGTAAATCTCCTCCTCTATCGAGGCCGCTACCAAGCCAACCAGTGGGGTTTTATACGCCTAACCGGCGTACAATTTCTACTACACAATAAGCTACACAAGTCTCTCAGAATACAGTCCCATGTAATTCTGATTCGATTCTTTCTTTAAATTCGGGCTTAAGTCAAAAGACATTGCAAAGATTAAACTTAATTCTATATATAGTATACTTCAACTATATAATACAACAACATGTAATTTCCAATTACAAAAGGGGGACAAGATTATTTACCTCGATAAGCCCAAAATTATCCGAGATAAAAGTCGATCCTGAGCAAGGTTTAGCTCCTACTCCGTGCGCTCCAAACAACCCTTAGAAGTTCTAACCAACTTCTACTTAAATACTTCAACCAACTATGAAGATTTCCTTAGGGTTTTGGTTTGAGACTTAAAGGACAAAAGGTAGTATTTCCTGCTCTACGTATAGAGGTAACTTTGGAATACTACAAGATATGAGGCCAAGGTATTTTGGGCATTATAACAATACTTGGAGAGTATTTCAATACCACAAGGGGGGGGTACCTCACGAAAACACTCCAAGATGGGGGGGGGGGGGGTTCTCGGCCAAAGGGCCTTGACAAGGGAGGGGGAACTCTCGGCCACTAGGCCACTCAAAGGGGGAGGGGGGGAGGCTTAGGACGAGAGCAACAAGAGGAGAGGGGAAGGATTGCAAGACTTAGAACACATTTGGATGATGAAGTCTTCAACAAAGGGAGGGGTATTTATAGGGAAGCCAAGGGCCAACCAATGGACAAGATCAAGCCATGTGCAAGGCAAGTGTAAGGCCTTGATCAAGCCAAGTGCACCCTAACCCCTACTCCACAAAACATGGCACAAAACAATGCACAAAACAAGGCCAAAACAAGGCACAAAACAAGGCACCAATAAGGCACAAAAACGTGAGCCAATCGTCCACCAACTGCTCACCATGCAGGTGACAAGTGTCACCTCCCGTTGGTCCAAAATGTTTCGTCTCTCGGAAAAATCCGCAAAAATAGTAAATGACATAGCCGGAATTTTCCCAACGTAAGCTGTGGAAACGTTTCGTCGAAAAACGACTCAAATCGGCACTTGTGCCCAAAATTCGGTCCTAGCCAATTCTTAAGGCAAAAATTTAATACGTACGCCCTCACGTACATACTCTGGAAATACGGGGTATAACAGGTGGAAGTACTATGCGTGGCGCGATCTACTTGGCTTAAGGAGTAGCCGGCGGTTTGAGGTACTTGGAGCGTTTTGCTATTAGTTGATAATCGTCGCGAGATATGTGAACCTCTTCCTATCTCTTCTAGCATGATATGTGTGTAACTATGTAGTACGATAGACGTACATGTGTTAAATGTATTTGATTGGTCTAAAACATAAAGTGTTATAACGGCTTTATGGGAAGTTGGTTATAACAGCTTTATGTATGTAAGAAAATACTTGTGGTTTTTAAAAGGTAACTGATTTGAACTATAACTGGCTGGTTATGTGATAATAAAGAACTTGAAGTATTTCAAAAGATTTTTGAATCATTTTGAAAGTAGAGTAATACTTGGTTTTTGAAAACTTAAGAGTTATACTAGCTTTATGAGAAGTTAGGTATAACGGCTTAAGAATGTTTTTTACTGAGTTCGGAAATCAGAATGTGTATCGACAAACCACTGCAGCGTTAATAAAAGGAAATGTTTTGACAGATTAAGTATTATTAAAACCAGTAGAAACTTCCATCTGCATAGAAGCTAAGATGAGACAAAATGATATTTCCTAGATCATGGCTGCTGTAATAAGATTGTTATAAACAAGAATATCCTACTCACATATAAGGCTTATGTTTCTCAGATGGTTTAAAAGAGAATTATATTCTTAAATGAATAAGACTATGAACTACGAAACCTTTCTAAAATAAGAAACGTGAACATTTGAAATTAGGCAAACTTGGACGTTTGGAAAATAATGTTGTTACTTGATTTTACAAAGGTAAGTGTTTTGTTTTACTTCAAAAGATAATCACTCTATTGTCATATACTACGGGTATTGTGTGGTTTTTGTGAAAGTAACGTATCTTTTAAAGAGTTAATGTATGAAGTACTTTGGGGATAAAAAAACCCGATCTTGTTAATCATATAGTAGAAAGTACCTTGTGTATATAACTTGATTATGTTGGTTTGTGATTGCCTTGTAATACTCTCTTGTTGATTTGTTAAGTAAACATGCTAGGATGCTACGTGTGATAGTATCTTGTGATGTTAGTGTAAAGGGTTTCCTGATCGCGCTTAAAGTTGTTTGACTCTCACCGTTATGTTGGTATTGTACCACTCACCTTGACTTGTTTCCGAGGTTAAGTCGCCTCCGACGCGGGTAGACTCAGTGATGCAGGACCATGATTCGAGAATACCTCATGCGGGTCCGGGGATCCATGCGGAACTACGGAGTTCCGTGTTAGTTTGCGCCCTTGTGGTCATGCGGTCTTTGTGGCTACGCGGATCGCGAGTCCGGGGCGATGCCGGAGTAGCTACCCTCGATGCGAGGAATACCTCATGCGGGCCTATGAGGTTGGCCTATCGCGAGTCGCGGAGAGTTCGGGGCTAGACGCGCACATCCGAGCATCGCGCGAGTGACCACTTTGATCATGTGTGACGGCCTAGACATATATCATGATACGATTTATGACCACGTTAGTCGTGGGTGTTAGTAGTCGGTTATGCCTTCGCATTTACCTGCATCGCTTTATTAGGACACAGTGGGACCCGTGTTCATGTGTATTTCTTGGTGCTTTTATATCATAAACCGCCGGCAGCGAGAAGGTACTCCACGCATGATTGATGTTATGGGCTTGAGACCCATAGTTATATTTGAGTGATGACTTTGAGGCGTGAGTCCACGACTTGACATACGATCGCTATTTATTGTAAATCGTAGTTTGGTTATCATACATGTCTCTGCTTTATAGACTATTATGATTTCATTTACGTGATTTTCGGCCACATACTTGGTACTGTTATCGACCTCCTTCGGGGTTGCGTTCACGCCGCAGTTGAGGTACACCGGCCGTTGATCCTAGCTCGTGGTCACGTCGGCGTTGGGAAGCTCCGTTTCTCCGAGGCTTATCAGTGGTATAGTCCCCGTCGTAGTAGGTGTTTACATTCGGGGTTTGGCGGGCCCCGCCCCGCCATTGTTGTCGTATCATTCTGAAGTCCGTAGTAATCTTTGTGGGCGAGTTGTAGAAAGGGATGAATCGCTCAAATTGTTATATATTATGAAGGTAACCGTTTTTGGGTTAGCCTGTCTTCTTATTTCACTGTCTTATTGCATTGGTTTCATGTTATTGTTTTATTTTCTGCTGATTACTCTGATGTTGTATCACTAGGGTGCCCGGGGTAAGGCACCAGTCACGGGCCCGGGTTCGGGTCGTGACACAACCTCTCCAATCTGAGCTCTATTATCAGGCTCCCGTAGCTGCCAGAAAGAAAAAAAATAGGTTGTTACCTTATCGGGTTGCATCCGCACACGACCCAGCCAAACACTCAAAGTTTTACCATAATAACCTAACCCTCTAGTCCCTCAGGCCTTAGGAGGGGTTAGAACTGTAGTCGTAGTCAGCTTATCTTCCCATATCTGGAAGCCTGTCTCATACTTCTGAAATATTCGGGGTTATAATCTCAATTATGATTCCTATTTCCATCTCCCTGTTGAAACCAAACTTGGTCACTATACTTAGATTTGACTCCTTTACTTGACTCATGGCTAAGACTTCCTGCCAATCACAATTTAGGGGGAGACTTCCTTGATCTCGTCAAGTAGTAATCCTATTATTTTATTTCAGCTCATAGAGCTTATAGTCAGGTATTCAACCTCAATTCATGGAATTACATATTCTAATGGCTTGCCAAGATTTTATTATCGTTCGAGTGTCTACTCGTCTTACCTTTATATTTCATTTCAAGTTGTCCTGGGGTCCCTTACCTCCCTGTATTTTTCCTACTATCCTTCTCGTCAGTACAAATTTTTTTCCACCTCTCACCGAGGTGTCCTTACTTCCCATCATTAACTAATGGTCTTTACACTAGTCTGGGGTAACCATATCTCGTGCAACTTACATAACCATAGTTGCATTCTCTTTTATCATTCTGGTCATAACCCTTCCTTACGCTCATTATTAGTAACATTTTTCTATCTTGATTCTTGATCATATAGTTTCATTCATGCGTACTACCTGCATTTATATCCTTACGACACTTCTTCAACCATTTCCTAGTGCCGTCCTCAATTACCTCAACACAATACTTTTCTCACGGTTATCTAAAACTGTAACCTATGGCATGACGACACTGAAGACCTTACCAGTCTCATATCCTTCGCCTAACAACACGGGTACACATAACCCCATAGTATGTAAAACTATCCTTTTATGTAGGGGAGAGAGCTTATCTCCCTTCCATAATCTTAATCATCAAGTGCCACCTTATAATCGTATAGATCCCAAATCTACCAACGATGTCTTCTGTTTCCCATAGGCAGTACTCACACTTATCTTATTCCTGCCTCACACCTTTTTCCTGAGACCATTCGGAATGTCGTGGCCTTGACTGCCACACTAAACCAACTCCAAGTACCTCCAAGGGCACTTAACATGAACTTTTCCAATGGTCGTACATTTTCATTTCCATCTCTAAATTCTTCAAATTAAATTATGTCATACATTCTACATCAATTTACCCCAATGAACAAGTCACACAGACTTACCAAAATCAAGTCACATAGACTTTTCAATTAATGATGTCAAAGAAGGAAGGATAATTCACTCGTTACAATCACTTCTATTCCTATACACTCGATAACCGACCTTCCGGGAAACTGGAATCGAACCAATCTCTCTCTATAGTCACCATTGGCATACAAGAAGCCAATGTTTCCATACCCCTAATGACCTCAAAATCTGTCATATCCAGCTCTACCAGGTCTGCTAGGGTCTGACGACTGTGTCATCACCGGGCAATTCTTATATACCTTCCCAACTACCACCCAACCACTCACGGGTGTAGCTACCTTGAAAGGTTCTTATGTATTTAGGCTATATTATTTTACACTTGTTTGCTCTCTTTCTTACTGGTCGTACTCCTTCCGTACTCCCAAACTTATTCTAGCATACTTACATAACCTCAATACTGATTCTGGCCTCCAATCTTTGGTGTTACTAAATCGAACAATATAAGGCCATTTCCGGCTCTCACGACCTGGTTCCGGTGGAACGTGTCGACGAACCCGTAAAATGATTAACTAGACTTGGGTCTTACACCCTCGATACCCTGTCATGTAGCGAAATTACTACCAATAGATCCCAATCCATTTTAGATTATGGTGCGACCCGTAATAGGTTCTCAACCCGACCCACCGTCGTACTTAACTCTTACCATAAGTCTGAAATTAAATCTTATTGCCGAGAGGGCCTTATATACCTAAGGTCTCAGCGATTATAAATATTCTTAGGCTCGCACTTTCCATGCTCCAAGCCTACCTTATCAGTCCCCCCGTAACCGGGTAAAATAACTTTTCATAACCCATAATCGTGTTGTCTTAATCATAACGACCATACTTACTGCATACGGATCTTATCCGTACAATTCTCTTAAGTATACTACGTAACTTAATCTATTAACATAGTCTTCCATTAAATCCCTTAATCGTGACTTCTTATGGGTTCATTACCTTCTCAGACAACTCATCATCTCCTAATTATCTCAGAGTAGCACGTAAAACTTTGATGAGAATTCATTAAGCTGTTCATACCTTCCCGGTATCTGATTAGTCCTTACCAATTCTTGGTAATCTATAATCATTCTAGGCAACATGCGTCTGACCCTCATACCTAACTCCGTATAGTTGTATGTCATTATACCAACTACACAACAATTATTACCAACCTGGATACGCAATCCATATAATCCTTCCTGGGTCACTGTTGCCTTTCGCATAACTGCAATCAACATAACTCGTTAGGGAGAGACGACCCTAACAACACAGCTCTATCGCACAATCTTAGAGTGAGAAGAATGGAAACCAATCCTAAATGTCCTGTAGTCTCCTGGTTATAGATGTGGTGCACAACACATCGATAACCAAGACTCTACTAGACACGGTCTGTAGACACTTTCCGAGGACTAACTGCTCTGATACCACTTTTGTCATGACCCGACCCCGGGCCCGCGACTGGTGCCCTACCTGGGCACCCTTACAGGTATACATCAGAGAATAGTAGAAGAACATACATACATCTCAAAAGAAATAATTAACAGGCTAGCCGATAAGGCCACCTTCCAAAAATATATACGTAACCCAAAAGCAGTTACCTCCTTTTTTTTCTTTACAAAGCGACCCACAAGATATGACTACAGACCTCTAAGAATTTCTGACATAACAACTGTGACGGGACAGGGCCCCGCCATACCCCTGAATGTACATAAATCTACAACCTCAGGGAACTGTACCAAAATGCAAAGCCTCCGAAATAATGGAGCTTTCAACCGGTGAGCAGTGATCCTAAGAATGAGGATCAACAAGCTATGTACCTCAACCTACGACATGAGCGGCCAGAAGGAGGTCGATTGAAATATGTACCAAGTATGTGGCCCGAAAATCGTAATAAAATCATAACAGTCTATATAAAGCTGGAGACATGTATGATAACCAAAATAACAGTACATTGTGCCTTGCCAAAGTGAAAGTAATGAAAGTCAGTTTTACCTTTTAAAGAATATTTCAACACATGAACAATAGTCACACAGGGCTACAGACACAATCCCTCAAATATCATCACATAGTCCAGTAAGGGTCTCAAGCCCACAAATATCAAAACATGCCCGTGGAATCCCTCATCACTGCCGACAGCCATAAGTGTAAAATATAACCATGTGATGCGCCCGTGGCATCCCACCTCACTGTCGGCGTACACATATACAATACATATATATATATCTCACGCGTGGAATCCTCATCACCGCCGGTACCGTAAGTGTAACATATAACCATGTGACGCGCCCGTGACATCCTACCTCACTGTCGGCATATATATATACAATACATATATATATATCTCCTGCCCGTGGAATCCCTCATCACTGCCGACAGTCGTAAGTGTAACATATAACCATGTGACGCGCCCGTGGCATCCTACCTCACTGTCGGCGTACACATATACAATACATATATATATCTCATGCCCGTGGAATCCCTCATCTCGGGTACATGACTTCATGGAGAGCTAATCCATGGGGTAATAATCGTATATAACATGCCCGTGGAATCCTCATCTCGGGTACATGTCTTCATGGGGAGCTAGTCCATGGAGTAATAGTACATAACATGGTCGCATGCCCCGGAATCCCTCATCGTATAAGCATGGCCATGGGGTAATAATCGTATATAACATGCCCGTGGAATCCCTTATCTTGGGTACATGTCTTCATGGGGAGCTAGTCCATGGAGTAATAATCGTATATAACATGGTCGCATGCCCCAGAATCCCTCATTGTATAAGCATGGCCATGGGGTAATAAAATAAATCCGGGAATCTAACCCGCATCCTGGTCGCATGCCTCGGAATCCCACATCGTATAAGCATGTTCAAGGATCAATCACAATGGAAGCATACCCGTGGAAGCCTCCGTCACTGTCGGTACGTCCAAGTTGTTATACCCCATAGTTCCGGAGTATGTATGTGAGGACGTACGTATGAATGTATACGCCCTAATTAGGGTAAGAATGAAAGAATTGTTTTCCGACGGAAATTATTCTGAACCTTGTGAAGGAAATTTTACGTTTTCAATATTTTTATGATTATGGAATTTTTCCGAGAGATAAAATATTTTGGACCAATAGGAGGGCGACATGTGTCACCCCAAGTGGGCAAGACAAGTGGCCAAAAGTCTTGCATGGCATTGCATGGTAGTGGACGATTTTCTTGAGAATTAGTGGGCAAGTCAAATGGTCAAGGTCTTGCATGGCTTTTGTAGGACAAGTGAGGAAAGGAACCTACACAAACAATCTATACCATACACATGTTTCAATCCTAACCCTTGGTTGTACTATATAAACCCCTTTAGTTGATGAAAATCTTCCACACTTAGTATATTTCAAGACTTGAAAACATTTCCCTCTCCCTCCTTCTTATCTTGCTCTCGTCAATTGCCCCCCTCCCCTAACCAAATGTTGTCCAAAAATTCTTAAACTTATAAGTGTCCTTCCTTAATGTGTTAGGAAGATTATTAACCAAGATTTACACAAGATTTCACATCCCTAGCCACAAAAAAAAACCCCTTGGCCGAGAGTGGGCAGATTTTCGGGACTGTTTTGGACAGATTTTTAGTCAAGTTTGGAAGGGAATATCTCCTAGTATATTAGAAGTTTTTGGGTGTTTCAAAAGCCTAAAATGAAGTTCGTCGAGTCTAGTTTCCAACGCAATAAACCACTCGTCGATAGGACACTGGAGTAGAGAGTTATCGACGTTACAAGTTCAGCTGACGAAGCAGTGGCTAAAAATCTGGACAACCACGTTTTTTGGACTATCTTGAGGTAATGAACCTTAACCTCTTTGTGAAGTTGATTATTATGTATATATGGATATTATACATATATTGGAAGTATATTATGGACTATATGATGTAAAGAAAGATTTGGATCTTGTTAAGATGTTAAAAGGAGAATTGGCATATTATCCATTAAAATGGTAAAAATGTATCCATTACTTACTAAGAGGTTAACAACAAAGGAACTATAACTTATAATAAGATTGGAATATAAGTTGAAGGACTAATGAAGTAATTGGATAAGTAAAATTGTAAAAGTTGGCCAAGGACCCCAACTTAAGGACCATATCTACTTTGGACCGTATCTACTTTGGACCGTATCTACTTTGGACTATATTTACTTTGGACCTTCTTTACTTATTGTTATTATGAAGGAGAGATTGTTAATCGCGTTTCATTTAGGCGTGTTATCCCCTTCCGTAGTTATTGTTGTTATGAAGGAGAGATTGTTAATCGCGTTCCGTTTGGGCGTGTTATCCCCTTCTTTAAATTTCGGTATTATTGCACCTTAGTTAGTATGTTAATTACGGTTATCGGGCCTTGGAAAAGGTGGATAATTGAGTAGAAACGGGGGAGGTGCTGCCGAATTTTTCCGTAGGATATGGAACCTTGTTCTTAGAAATATCCTACGAAGAGAACTAGAGGTTAATAGACGTTTCATGGCCATTATAAGTGGTAGTACTACGGGTAGCGTATTCTACTTGAAGGGTGGAAAAGGGCTAGCAAGGTTATAGTACTTTGGAGCGTTTTGCTAACTGTCGATAATCGTCGCGAGGTATGTGAACCTCTTCCTATCTTTTCTAGCATGATATTTGTGAAATATATATAGTACGGTAGACGTACGTGTGTAAAATGAATTTGGTTGATTTAAAACATAAAGTGTTATAATGGCTTTATGGGAAGTTAATTATAACAACTTTATGTAGGTAAAAGAATGGTTTATTGATTTTTAAAAAGATAAGAGACTTGACTTATATTTGACTTGACTTGATATGTGAAGAACTTGAATTGTGTGGAAAGTTGTGGAACCTCATTCGTGAGTAATGAGTACTCGGTTTTGAATAATAATGTTATATTGATTTCGGAAATGAGAATAAGTATCGAACAAACCACTGCAGCGTTAATAAAAGAAAATATATTGACAAATAATTAATATTATTAAAACAAGTAGAAACCTCCATCTGCATAGAAGCTAAGATAAGAAAAAATTGTATTACATTTCCTAGATCACGGTTGCTTTAATAAGATCATTAAAAACAAGTTTGATTTTCTTAAAAATTCCAAAGTAAGGGACTTGATTTATAAAAGAGAGAGACTGGAAAAATGGAAATGTTTTTGTTTAAAAGAGAAGGCATGCTGTTGTCTTAAGTTGGTTTAAAAAGAAGGTATGGAAATTGTTCTGGGTTACTTAAAAAGATAGTTACTCTATTTTGATACTACGGGTATCGTGTGACCTTTTGTGAAAGAAATGGATCTTTTTAAAGAGTTAAAGTATGTAGTACCTTGGGGTTAAAACCCGGACTTGTTGACATGAAATGCAAGTACCTTGTGTGAGTAACTTGCCTATGTTTTGTGATAGCCTTGTAATACTTTCTTGTTGGCTTGATAAAGTGAACATGTTATGATGCTACGTGTGTTAATGTCTTGTGACGTTGTGTAAGGGGGTTTTTCTTGTTGTGCTTATGTTGTTTTACGATAAGCCCGTTGTGCTGGTATTATATCACTTACCCCCCCTGACTTGTTATGATGCCGGGGGTTAAGCTGCCCCCCGATGCGAGGAATACCTCATGCGGGTCCATGGGACCTATGCGGAGCTGCGGGAGTTCCAGGATTGTGGTGCGAGGAATACCTCATGCGGTCTATGTGGCCATGCGGACTGCGGGAGTCCAGGATGATGCCGAAGATTAGCTAGCCTCGATGCGAGGAATACCTCATGCGGGCCTAGGTGGCCTATGCGGACTGCGGGAGTCCAGGATTAGGCTCGCATAATGATACTATGGGCGATTGGCCTTGCTTCGGTCATCAGCGGCCTAGAAAAGACCAGTTACAATATATCTACTTTTGCTCTTATTTATGATGTGGCACTATGTGCGGTTAACTTGGTTGTTTCGTACATATTTGTGAATTGGTTTTAAAATGTTATGGTTATATTTGAGTGATGACTTTGAGGGCGTGAGTCTCTGACTTGACATGACTGCTTACATATTGTATATCGTAAATTGGTTATCATATATGTCTCCTATTTTATATAGACTATTATGATTTCATTTACAGTATTTTCAGTTTCACATACTTGGTACCTGTTGTACTGACCTCCTTCGGGGGGCTGCGTTCATGCCGCAGGTAGAGGTACATCAGTCGTTGATCCTCGCTCGTAGGATCACAATTCAGCGTTTTGGGAAGCTCCGTTTCTCCGGAGGCTTATCTTTTGGTATGATTCCCTGAGATTGTAGGTACTTGTACATTCAGAGGTATGGCGGGGCCCTGTCCCGTCATAGTTGTTATAAAAATTCTTAGAGGTCTGTAGTACTGTTGTGGGCAGGGTTGTAAAGGATGTAACTGTTCAAGTTTTGGTATGTATATACATGCCGAGAGGCGACATTTTCTTGGTTAGACTGTTCTTACTCTTTATTGTTTCATGTCTTTGTGTTTATATTCCGCTGGTTACTCTGATGTATGTCTACTTGGGTGCCTGAGAAAGGCACCAGTCACGGGCCCGGGAACGGGTCGTGACAAAAGTGGTATCAGAGCAGTTAGTCCTCGGAAAGTGTCTACAGACCGTGTCTAGTAGAGTCTTGATTATCGGTGTGTTGTGCACCACATCAATAATCAGGAGGCTCAGGACATTTAGGATTGGTTTCCATTCTTCTCACTCTGATATCGTGCCTAAGAGCTGTGTTATAAGTTGGACCCCTCTGACGTACTTCTTTTTACCAGTTATGCCTCTGCGAAAGGCAACCAGGGCCCAGAAGGGCAAGGCAGCAGAAGGAGCTGCGAGTAGAACACAGAGGAGTACGAGGGCACAGGCCCAACCTTTACCCGAGGTGATACCCCAGACGGCGAGTTCCACGACGTCGCCGGCCCCAGCAGGGATTAGAGCCGCAACAGAGGCTACTGAGGCCACGACACCTGAGCCTTCAGTCCCATGGCCAGGAAAAAAGGATATGGGATACAAGGAGATGGCCCAGTTACTAGCTAGGTTTTTAGCAAACAGAGAGTATAGAGTGCACCGATATATCACGGGTCTAGACGATTATCTAGTAAAGGGGTGTTAGCCAGAGGAGGCCACCCCCACCTCGGTGTGGCCGTTGTGGTAGGTGTCATCGTGGGGAGTGTCGTACTACTTCGACAGCTTGTTATGCTTGCGGCCAGCAGGGCCATTTTGCGAGAAATTGTCCGACCAGAGGTGACGCGGATGTTACGACTCAGCCTTCGGGATCAGCGGCTGGTTCATCGCCTTCTTTTGCTATGCGCCCTGCAGGGAAGGACTATGAATAGAGTGAAGCAGTAGTTACAGGTATATCCTTAACCCTCTAGAGATTTGTATGCGTGATATGGTGATTTTATGTTAAAGTGTTATGTTTGGATAAGCATTGTGTAAAATTGTGATTTAGAGGACATGGTTAGTTGAAAAGGTAGGTTTAGGGGCAGGGAAATTGTGAGCCTTAGAATATTATAACAGTGGAGTCCTTAGATGTGAGGCCGTCTTGAGTAAAAGATTTTACGGTTAGTCTTTGTCGGATTGCATAGTATACGTGGAGTATTTGTGTGATAATTCCATGGGTAGTTTGAGATAGAAGTGGTAGCTTTCATGACGTGAATTAGTAAGATTGTTCCGGATCGGGGAACGAGAGAGTTTGGCGCGATAATGGGTCGGGTTGAGGCGGATTGCGGTCAACCCGCGCCGGAATGAAGTGAGGTAAATTTGAGGTGGTCCCGCTAGGTAATGGGGTCACGAGGGTGCAAGGCCCAAGTTTAGATAACCATTGTACGAGTTCATGGATGCGTTCGACCAGTAGTCGGGCCGATGAGGTCAGCCCATCTTGTCTTTCAGTCAGGATTGTTTACTCGGCGGAGGGTTATGCGAGATGTTATATATCAGGAAGGTTGTAAGGCTGCACGGGGTTCCTACTTTTATTTTATGACGGTGGAGCCAGTTCTGGCTATTTTATTTTTCTGGAGGTTTTACCAGGCGGGGATAGGAACTCAGGTGAGTCTCAGTATTGCATTCACCCTCGTGCCAACGGACAAACAGCACGTTTTATCCAGACATTTGAGGATAGGTTACGGGCCGGTGTTTTGACTTCAGGAGAGCGGTGAGGAATATTTGCCTCGTGTTGAGTGAGTATTATACTAGCTACCATTTCAGTGTTCGGATGGCGCCTTATGAAGCCTTGTATGGGCGGAAGTATAGGTTGCCGGTCGATTAGTTCGATGTTGGCAAGGTGCAGATGGTTGGTCCATACTTGATTCAGCAGAATGAGGATAAGGCGAAGCTTATCCAGAGGAGGTTATTAGCAGCTCAGAGTCAACCGAAGTCTTGCGGATAATCGGCGTCAACACTTGGAGTTCAGTTGGCGGTGGTCTTGAAGGTACCACCCCGGAAGGGTGTGACGAGATTTGGAAAGCAGGGGAAACTTAGCCCGAGGTACTTTGGGCCTTTTCAGATCATTTGTAGAATAGGCCAGGTTGCCTATAAGTTAGCACTGCCGTACGACTTAGGAGGCAGTACGTCCGGTCTTTCATGTTGCTATGATTCGGAAGAGTATCAGAGATTCATCCAGAGTGTTCCCAGTTAATGACAACCAAGTTGAAGATAGTAACCCCGAGATTTTACAAACTGAAGCGATGACAGAAATGTGATACGTATACTAGAAAGAGTTCGAGTATACGAGGAGGGTACGACGAGTAAGAAAAGAGGCGAAGATGTGTTAAGAAGATAGAAATGTTCCTTTTATGAAGTAAAGATGCGAAGGGAGTATCCTTTGGACTATGGGTGGAGCTAATAGTATTGTTATACGCTTTAGAGATGATTCTTCATTGGCTCGGATGTGAGTTTTTGCGCGTACGTTGTATTATGGCCATGAGTGACATAATTGGTTTCGTAAGTATAGTAGGGAAGACTATACCGGCACAGGTATGTTTGGAGACTTGGAAGGAACATTCGGGACGAATGTTTCTAAGGGGGGAAGAATGTTATACCCCGTAGTTCCGGAGTATGTATGTGAGGACGTACGTACGAATGTATACGCCCTAATTAGGGTAAGAATGAAAGAATTGTTTTCCGACGGAAATTATTCCGAACCTTGTGAAGGAAATTTTACGTTTTCAATATTTTTACGATTATGGAATTTTTCCGAGAGATAAAATATTTTGGTCCAATAGGAGGGCGACATGTGTCACCCCAAGTGGGCAAGACAAGTGGCCAAAAGTCTTGCATGGCATTGCATGGTAGTGGACGATTTTCTTGAGAATTAGTGGGCAAGTCAAATGGTCAAGGTCTTGCATGGCTTTTGTAGGACAAGTGTAGAAAGGAACCTACACAAACAATCTATACAATACACATGTTTCAATCCTAACCCTTGGTTGTACTATATAAACCCCTTTAGTTGATGAAAATCTTCCACACTTAGTATATTTCAAGACTTGAAAACATTTCCCTCTCCCTCCTTCTTATCTTGCTCTCGTCAATTTCCCCCCTCCCCTAACAAAATGTTGTCCAAAAATTCTTAAAATTATAAGTGTCCTTCCTTAATGTGTTAGGAAGATTATTAACCAAGAGTTAGACAAGATTTCACACCCCTAGCCACAAAAAAAAACCCCCTTGGCCGAGAGTGGGCAGATTTTCGGGACTGTTTTGGACAGATTTTTAGTCACGTTTGGAAGGGAATATCTCCTAGCATATTAGGAGTTTTTGGGTGTTTCAAAAGCCTAAAATGAATTTCGTCGAGTCTAGTTTCCAACACAACAAACCAATCGTCTATAGGACACTGGAGTAGAGAGTTATCGACGTTACAAGTTCAGCTGACGAAGCAGTGGCTAAAAATCTGGACAGTCACGTTTTTTGGACTATCTTGAGGTAATGAACCTTAACCTCTTTGTGAAGTTGATTATTATGTATATATGGATATTATACATATATTGGAAGTATATTATGGACTATAATATGTAAAGAAAGATTTGGATCTTGTTAAGATGTTAAAAGGAGAATTGGCATATTATCCATTAAAATGGTAAAAATGTATCCATTACTTACTAAGAGGTTAACAACAAAGGAACTATAACTTATAATAAGATTGGAATATAAGTTGAAGGACTAATGAAGTAATTGGATAAGTAAAATTGTAAAAGTTGGCCAAGGACCCCAACTTAAGGACCGTATCTACTTTGGACCGTATCTACTTTGGACTATATTTACTTTGGACCTTCTTTACTTATTGTTATTATGAAGGAGAGATTGTTATCGCGTTCCGTTTGGGCATGTTATCCCCTTCCTTAGTTATTGTTGTTATGAAGGAGAGATTGTTAATCACGTTCCGTTTGGGCGTGTTATCCCCTTCTTTAAATTTCGGTATTATTGCACCTTAGTTAGTATGTTAATTACGGTTATCGGGCCTTGGAAAAGGTGGATAATTGAGTAGAAACGGGGGAGGTGCTGCCGAATTTTTCCGTAGGATATGGAACCTTGTTCTTAGAAATATCCTACGAAGAGAACTAGAGGTTAATAGACGTTTCATGGCCATTATAGGTGGTAGTACTACGGGTCGCGTATTCTACTTGAAGGGTGGAAAAGGGCTAGCAAGGTTATAGTACTTTGGAGCGTTTTGCTAATTGTCGATAATCGTCGCGAGGTATGTGAACCTCTTCCTATCTTTTCTAGCATGATATTTGTGAAATATATATAGTACGGTAGACGTACGTGTGTAAAATGAATTTGGTTTATTTAAAACATAAAGTGTTATAATGGTTTTATGGGAAGTTAATCATAACAACTTTATGTAGGTAAAAGAATGGTTTATTGATTTTTAAAAAGATAAGAGACTTGACTTATATTTGACTTGACTTGATATGTGAAGAACTTGAATTGTGTGGAAAGTTGTGGAACCTCATTCGTGAGTAATGAGTACTCGGTTTTGAATAATAATGTTATATTGATTTCGGAAATGAGAATATGTATCGAACAAACCACTGCAGCGTTAATAAAGGAAAATATATTGACAAATAATTAATATTATTAAAACAAGTAGAAACCTCCATCTGCATAGAAGCTAAGATAAGACAAAATTGTATTACATTTCCTAGATCACGGTTGCTTTAATAAGATCATTAAAAACAAGTTTGATTTTCTTAAAAATTCCAAAGTAAGGGACTTGATTTATAAAAGAGAGAGACTGGAAAAATGGAAATGTTTTTGTTTAAAAGAGAAGGCATGCTGTTGTCTTAAGTTGGTTTAAAAAGAAGGTATGGAAATTGTTCTGGGTTACTTAAAAAGATAGTTACTCTATTTTGATACTACGCGTATCATGTGACCTTTTGTGAAAGAAATAGATCTTTTTAAAGAGTTAAAGTATGTAGTACCTTGGGGTTAAAACCCGGACTTGTTGACATGAAATGTAAGTACCTTGTGTGAGTAACTTGCCTATATTTTGTGATAGCCTTGTAATAATTTCTTGTTGGCTTGATAAAGTGAACATGTTATGATGCTACGTGTGTTAATGTCTTGTGACGTTGTGTAAGGGGTTTTTTCTTGTTGTGCTTATGTTGTTTTACGATAAGCCCGTTGTGCTGGTATTATATCACTTACCCCCCCCCTGACTTGTTATGATGCCGGGGGTTAAGCTGCCCCCCGATGCGAGGAATACCTCATGCGGGTCCACGGGACCTATGCGAGTCGCGGAGTTCCAGGATTGTGGTGCGAGGAATACCTCATGCGGTCTATGTGGCCACGCGGACCGGGAGTCCGGGGCGATGCCGAGGATTAGCTACCCTCGATGCGGGAATACCTCATGCGGCCTAGGTGGCTATGCGCGATCGCGGAGTCCAGGATTAGGCTCGCATAATGATACTATGGCCGATTGGCCTTGCTTCGGTCATTAGCGGCCTAGAAAAGACCAGTTACAATATGTCTACTTTTGCTCTTGTTTATGATGTGGCACTATGTGCGGTTAACTTGGTTGTTTCGTACATATTTGTGAATTGGTTTTAAAATGTTATGGTTATATTTGAGTGATGACTTTGAGGGCGTGAGTCCCTGACTTGACATGACTGCTTACATATTGTATATCGTAAATTGGTTATCATATATGTCTCCTATTTTATATAGACTATTATGATTTCATTTACAGTATTTTCAGTTTCACATACTTGGTACTGCCAGATCGACCTCCTTTGGGGCTGCGTTCATGCCGCAGTAGAGGTACATCGTTGATCCTCGCCGTAGGATCACAGCCAAAGATTTTGGGAAGCTCCGTTTCTCCGGAGGCTTATCTTTTGGTATGATTCCCTGAGATTGTAGGTACTTGTACATTCAGGGGTATGGCGGGGCCCTGTCCCGTCATAGTTGTTATAAAAATTCTTAGAGGTCTGTAGTACTGTTGTGGGCAGGGTTGTAAAGGATGTAACTGTTCAAGTTTTGATATGTATATACATGCCGAGAGGCGACATTTTCTTGGTTAGACTGTTCTTACTCTTTATTGTTTCATGTCTTTGTGTTTATATTCCGCTGGTTACTCTGATGTATGTCTACTTGGGTGCCCGGGAAAGGCACCAGTCACGGGCCCGGGAACGGGTCGTGACACAAGTAAATTCATAACAAGACAGTCGGCCCTCCAACTGAGAGTCACGACATTGTAAACATATAATACTTGCACTCAAGGCTATCACAAGCAAGCATAGGCAAGTTCATAAAATCTTTAGACTTTCATTTTATATACTCAAGGCACTTTTCGTTTCACATAAAAATCCGGGAATTTAACCCAAAGTACTACGTATTTCATTCTTTTCAAAAGCCTCATTTTCATATAAAACCCCAAGATACTAATAACCGTAGTATCAAGTCATATCTAATTTTCAAGACAAGTCACAATAACTTTTAGAAATACATTTATAGGCTTCTAAATCAAGTGACTTATTTCTTTAAAATTTTAAGCAATTGATGCCTTCAAATCAATTTGTCTTTCTTCATTTCAAGTCATTT
The DNA here is from genome assembly GCA_029844215.1 of Przewalskia tangutica. Classification (NCBI taxonomy): domain Eukaryota; kingdom Viridiplantae; phylum Streptophyta; class Magnoliopsida; order Solanales; family Solanaceae; genus Przewalskia; species Przewalskia tangutica. Next base: position 26,656,400 of record CM056728.1, on the reverse strand, counting down.
ATCCTTATTTACATCACTAGAGTAAACCATTCTTTCATCTTTCCATAAAGCTATTATAACCAACTTCCCATAAAGTCGTTATACTAACTTTATGCTTTAGACACTTGCATTTTTTTTTTATAACCAAGAGACTTATACTTTCAAATCAAGTTACATAACTTTCAAAATACTTCAAGTCTCTTAACTTTAGAAATCAAGTTTCTTAACTTAGAATATCAAGTCTCTTTAACTTAGAATTTCAAGTATCTTAACCTTTTAAGAATTCAAGGTTCATGATCTTAAAACTTCATAACGTAAACTCTTTACTATTAAGTAACATATACCTTTACGCGTTGTGAATAGGTTATACTTATTTATAACGATCTTATTAAAGCAGCCACGATCTAGAAAATGTAATGCAATTTTGTCTTATCTTAGTTTCTATGCAGATGGAGAATTCTACTCATTTTTATATAATTGATTATCGATACATTTTCTTTTATTAACGCTGCAATGGCTTGTTCGATACTTATTCTCATTCGTGCAGTAAATTAGCAAAGTCAACTCGACTCCAAATACTTCCTAACGACTCTTACCAACATCCCCCATAAGACTTGGTAAGAACTTAGGATAACTTAGACATAACTTTCACATAGAGTAAATCAACATACATACCTATTAACTTCTAAGAGTAGAAGGAATCATGAAATAACACCACATGTATATTTCATACATAGAATCATGCCAAAAGGAGGAAGAGGTTCACATACCTCGCGACGATTATCGACAAGTAGCAAAGTGCTTCAAAGTACTTCAACCTTGAGCTATTCCATCCTTTAAGTAGAATACGCTACTCGTAGTACTTCAACCTATATTAATCATAACATGTCTATCAACTCCTCACTTTTTAACGTAGAATCATACTAAGTGTAAGGTCTCTTATTCTACGGAAAATCGGGCAGCACTTCCTTTGTTTCTACGTACTTTTCCACCTTTTTCAAGGCCCGAAAATCAATAACCAAACGCCATATTTAAGGCCCAAAAATTCAGCAAATACAAAGGGTATTACACTCCTAATATGACGTGTAAAATTCTGCCCCACAATCAATATAAAACTGTCCAATAATTCCAAGCCCTGTTCGGCTACAATGTCACAACAATTATCAATTTCCTTTCAATTCCTTTTTCAATCCAAGTTGTTATTCCAACATGTTACATACATAATAACAATTACAACAACTGTAAATCCTTTCTTCCTTAACATGCGACGATAGTAACTACCGTCCAAATTGATTACAACATTAATGGCTAACTTGTCCATTTTCGGTTTTTAACATGTCGACATGATCCAAATCTTTTCAAACTTCATTCTATATACCACATGCTCATTTCTTAACTACTATAACATGTAATCTTCAATTACATTAAAAAGATGAAGATTTTACCTCAATAAGCCCTAATAAAGTCCAAACGTAAAAGTCGATCCTTAGCAACTTTTATCTCCTCTTCTTATGTTCCAATCCGCTCCAAGCACTCCTTAGAAGCTCATGAAGAACTACTCTTCAAGTTCCATCTTCAAAGTTGAAGAACACCTTAGGGTTTCGCCTTGCGACTAACGTAAAATCGTTTTTCCGGGATCTTTCTATTGAGATATCCTTACAATACCCCTAGGAACCTTGGGTTAATGTCTTGTGAATTATGATCCAAAATTGCAATTTTTTTTGTGTGGAATAGCCTCAAAGCCGAGAGCACCTAAAGTGTGGTCAAAGTTCCCTCAATTTTTTCTAAGTGTTGAAGACTTGTCTTGCACTAGTGTAGTATATATAAAACAATGGAGGGTCAAGATTATAACGCTTGTGTGGTCTTAGATGAAGAGCTTTAAATATCAAGCTAAGTGGGCTCTTGACTTAGTCAATTATCTCAAGCTCTTAGCTTGCAAGACTTGGTCATCTACACTTTGATCAAATGACCATTTTGCCCTTGGCATAATTCGAACAAGCCTAAGTAGGGGGTGACACGTGTCACCCCCCATTCATCCATAGAATTTCGTAACCCTCGTGGGCCCCACAAAAAGTAAAATTTCTCGTGTGGGCCCCACGTATCCAACTCTGAAAATAAAATTCCATAATTCCGATAAATTCTAAAAGTCTTAAATAACAAATTCGGGAACCCAATTCTCACTAACGAACAATTTTCCTTCCCGAGGTTCGGAAGATTTTTCCTTGGAAAACAATTCTTCCTTTCGTTTAAATTTTTGAGTCTTGTTTCCTTACGTACATTCTTATATACTCATCCTGGAATTACGGGGTGTAACACTCTTCCACCCTAGAATGGGGTGCCCAGGTAGGGCACCAGTCGCGGGTCCGAGGTCGGGTCGTGACAAAAGTGGTATCAGAGCAGTTAATCCTCGGAAAGTGTCTACAGACCGTATCTAGTAGAGTCTTGATTATCGGCGTGTTGTGCACCACACCTATAATCAGGAGGCTGCAGGATATTTAGGATTGGTTTCCATTCTTCTCACTCTGAGATCGTGCCTTAGAGCTGTGTTATAAGTTGGACCCCCTCCGACGTATTCTTTTTACCAGTTATGCCTCTACGCAAGGCAACCAGGGCCCAGAGGGGCAGGGCAGCAGAGGGAGCTGCGAGTAGAACACAGAGGGTTATCAGGGCACAGGCCCAGTCATTACTTGAAGTAGTACTTCATACGGGGAGTTCTGCGACGCCGCCAGCCCCAGCAGAGTTTAGCACAGCGACGACAATTTCTACTGAAGCCATGATATCTGAGCCTCCAGTTCCACGACCAGGAACAGAGGATATGGGTTACAAAGAGATAGCCCAGTTACTAGCTAGAATTGTGGCGAGGCACGAGGACAGACGGGAGTCGGTAGTACCGGTGGCGCACCCCAGAGCCGATAGTTTGAGGCTTCGGGATTTCTTGAGTTGCCATCCACCAGAGTTCTATGGGTCGAGAGCTGAGGATGATCCTCAGGAGTTTATTCGACAGCTACAACGGATGATGGGAGTGATTAAGGCCTCAGAGGCTGAGTCGGTGGTACTGGGTTCGTATCGGCTGCGGGATATTGCAGTCAACTGGTTTGATTCATGGGAACTGTCCCGGGGGAAACATGCGTTTCCAGCTAGTTGGGACGAGTTCTCAGAGGCGTTTCTTAACTACTTCTTGCCTCCACAGATGAGAAGAGCCCGAGTGGATAGTTTTATGATGTTGAGACAGGATGGGCGGACAGTTCGGGAGTACAACATAGAGTTCGACTCATTAGCTCGGTATGCCCCCACTCTAGTGGCAGACATAGAGGATAGAGTGCACCGATATGTCATGGGACTTGATGATTATCTAGCAGAGGGTTGTACAGGAGTAGCTCTTCAGCCGGGCATGGACATTGCCCGCATACAGGCTTATGCACAGGGGACCGATGAACGTAGAGGTCGATGAAATGACCGAGATCAGCAGCAGGCTAGTTATGCGCCTCCGCCAGTACAGAGTGGTCCTCCACAGTCTTCAGGACGTTCGGGATGTTCAGGAGCAGGTCAGGGCTCCAAGGTTTCAGGTTTTTGTGGGAGTAGGAGTGTTAGCCAGATGAGGCCACCCCTACCTCAGTGTGGCCGTTGTGGTAAAATCCATTATGGGGAGTGTCGTGCTAGTTTGGGAGTTTGCTTTACCTGCGCCCAGCAGGGCAGGATTATGATTAGAGCGACAAAGGGAAAGTGAAACAATAGTTACAAGTATACCCTTAACCCTCTAGAGACTAGTATGCGTGATCAGATGATTACATGTTGAGTGCTATGTACGGATAATATTGTGTTAAATTCTGATTTAGAAAACCTGGTTAGTAGAAAAGGTATGTTTGGGGACATGGAAATTGTGAGCCTTAGAATATTGATAACCGTTGAGACCTAAGATGCAAGGCCGTCTTGAGAAGAAGATTTTGCGGGTGATCTTTGTCGGAGTACATAGTATACGTGGGGTATATTTGTGTGATAAGTCCATGAGTGGTGTGAAATGAAAGTGGGTGGTTGAGCTAAGAAGACCACTAGGTTTTCATGACTTGAATAGTGAGAATATTCCGGACCGGGAACAAGAGTTTGGCGCAAAATGTGTTTGGTTGAGGACCAATCGCGGGTCAACCCGCAACCCGGATTGAAGTGGGGTCGGTTTGAGGTGATCCCGCTAGGTGATAGGGTCACGAGGGTGCTAGGCTCAAGTTTAGGTAATCATCGTACGAGTTCGTGGATGCGTTCGACCAGAATCGGATCATGAAGGCCGGGAATGGCCTTAAAGGAGATTGAAGCTAGTAATGACCAAGTTTGGAGGTGGTAACTCCAAAGTGCTGAAAACTGAAGCAATGACGGAAATGTGGTACGTGTACTAGAAAAGGTTCAGGTGTACGAGAAGGGTACGACGAGTAAGAAAAGAAGCGAACATATGTTAAGAGAATGGAAGTGATCATTTTGTGAAGTAAATATGCGAAGGAAGTATCCTTTAGACCATGAGTGGGAGCTAATAGTGTTGTTATACGCTTTAGAGGTGATTCCTCATTGGCTTGGATTTAAGTTTTGCGCGTGTGTTATATTATGGCCATGTGTGGCATAATTGGTTTTGTAAGTATAGTAGTAAAGACTATACCGGCGCATGTATGTTTGGAGACTTAGAAGGAACATTCCGGACGAATGTTTCTAAGGGGGGAAGAATGTTACACCCCGTAGTTCCAGGGTATGTATGTGAAGACGTACGTACGAGAATACGACATTAAGATTGGAAAGGAAGAAAGATTTGATTTTCCGGATTTTGTGAAGGAAAAAGGTTCGTAAATGGGAATTGGATTCCCAGATTTGGTATTTGGACTTCTTGGAATATTAGAGAATTATGGAATTTTATTTCCAGATTTGGTCACGTGGGGCCCACGGGGAAAATTTACGGTTTTGTGGGGCCCACATTATTTTCGAGATTTTGGCTATTATGGATGTTTTCGGAAGATGAAATATTTTGGACGAATAGGAGGGCGACACGTGTCACCCCCTTATGTGGTACATGGCCGAAATTGGTGTGACAAGTGGCCTTGTGGCCGAAATAGTTGGACATGTGGCAAGCCAAGTGTCCCAAGTCTTGTGTTGGACAAGTGGCTTGTGGGACCCACACACACATGTCCCCAATCTAGAACACACACTTTCTTGCATCCTAGCCCTTGATTTCCCTATAAATACCCCCTTGTTTCAAGACTTCTTCATCCACACTTGAATTAATTTCCAAGACTTGAAATACTCTCTCCCCTTTGATAGTGTCTCGGCAATGGCCCTTAGCTTTGACCAAATGTTGTCCAAAAATTCTTAAACTTTTAAGTGTTCTTCCTTAAGGTGTTAGGAAGATTGTGAACCAAGTGTTAGAAAAGATTTCACACCCCTAGCCTATATACACCCTTTGGCCGAAACTTGTAGGTTTGGAACCTAAGGTGTTCTTCACTTTTTGGAGTTGGATCTTGAAGAGAAGTTGGTTAGGAACTTATAAGGGTTGCTTGAAGTGGATTGTAACGTAAGGAATTAGAGCTAAGAATTCCTAAGGATCGACTTTTAATCATTGGAAAATTTTGGGCTTATCGAGGTAATGATCTTTGTCCTTCTATTGTAATTGGAGATTACATCTTGTAGTAGTTTATAATTGAGTATATGATGTATGGAAGGACGATTGAAAAGAAATGGACTGTTTAGTATATTGTGGGGCATAATTTTACACGTCCAGTTAGACGTGTAATCCCCTTTGAGTTGTTGTATTATTGCACCTTAATTGTGGCATGTTGGCTATTGATATCGGACCTTGAAAAAGGTGGAGGTACGTAGTTACAGGGGAAGTGCTGCCCGATTTTCCGTAGAATAAGAGACGCTTTACTTAGAAATATTCTACGAAGAGAACTAGAAGTTGATAAATGTATTGTGGTTGTTATAGGTGGATATTCTACGCGCGGCATACTCGACTTGGCTAGTGGATTTAAGCCGAAGAGGTATGTAATTCTTCCTATTCTCTTGAGCATGATTATTTGTGAAATATATAGTGCGGTAGACGCACGTGTGTTAAAGGAGTTTGATTTCTTTTTGTGTCCTTGACTTGATTCTAAAGTTAAGTGACCTGATATGAAATGTTAAGGACTTGAATTGTGTTAAAAAATTGTGAAACCTCATTCGTGAGTAATGGGTACTTGGTCTTTAAAAGAATAAAGTTATCTTGATTTCAGAAATGAGAATAAGTATCGAACAAGCCATTGCAGCGTTAATAAAAGAAAATGTATCGACAATCAATTAAATTAAAATGAGTAGAATTCTCCATCTGCATAAAAACTAAGATAAGACAAAATTGTATTACATTTTCTAGATCATGACTGCTTTAATAAGATCATTATAAACAAGTATTGATTTCTTGATTTTCCAAAGTAATAAACTTGATTTCTGAAAGAGAAGAGACTTGAGAATTTGAAGTTATGAAGCTTAAACTATTTTTAAAAGTATATCGTTACTTGACGTTAAAAAAGAGAAGTGTTTTTGTTTAAAAGGAAGGCATGGTATTGTCTTGATTTGGTTTTAAAGGAAGGCATGGTTTTGTCTAGGTCTATTTAAAAAGAAGGTATGGGAATTGTTTTGTTTTACTTAAAATGATAGTTACTCTATTTTGATACTATGGGTATTAGTATCGTGTGACTTTTGTGAAAGAAATGGATCTTTTTAAAGAGTTAAAGTACGTAGTACTTTGGGATTAAAACCCAGATTGTTGGCATAAAATGAAAGTACCTTGTGTGAGTAACTTGCCTATGTTTGCTTGTGATATCCTTGTAATGATTTCTGAAGGTGTGGTAAGTTGGTTTGATAAGTAAACATGTTATGATACTACGGGCGTTAGTGTCTTGAGACTTTTTGTGTTAAGGGGGTTTTCTTGTTGTGCTTATGTTGTTTACGATAAGCCGGTTGTGCTTGTATTATATCACATACCCCCCTGACTTGTTATGTTGTTCACATGCCGCGGGTTAGCTACCCCCGATGCGAGGAATACCTCATGCGGGTCCATGTGGCCTATGCGGACTATGGGAGTCCAGGAATCACTCCGGGTGTGTTACGCCGATGCGAGGAATACCTCATGCGGGTCCATGTGGCCTATGCGGATTGCGGGTGTCACGACCCGAACCCGGGCCCGTGACTGGTGCCTTACCCCGGGCACCCTAGTGATACAATATCAGAGAAAATCAGCGGAACATAAAACAAGACATGATAAAATATAAAATGTGAAACGGTTATCAGAGAAAAACTTGCCTTTCGGCATATATAAATCCATTTTAAAACCGAACAGTTACATCCCATTACAACTCTGCCCACAACAGTACTACAGACCTCTAAGAATGATATGACAACAATGGCGGGACAGGGCCCCGCCATACCCCTGAATGTAAAAAAACCTACAACGACAGGGGACTATACCAAGATAAGCCTCCGGAGAAACGGAGCTTCCCAAATGCTGAACTGTGACCCTAAAAGCGAGGATCAACGACTGGCGTACCTTTACCTGCGGCATGAACGCAGCCCAAGGAGGTCGATAACAGTACCAAGTATGTGAAACTGAAAATACTGTAAATGAAATCATAGTAGTCTATATAAAGCAGGAGACATGTATGATAACCAAACTACAGTTCACAATAAAGCAGTCATGTCAAGTCAGGGACTCACGCCCTCAAGTCATTACTCAAGTATAATAATGGGTCTCACGCCCACAACATCAATCATGCCCGTGGAATACCTTCCTCACTGCCGGCAGTCCATGATATAAAAGCATCAAGGAATACACATAAACACCAGGTCCCACCTGTGTCATAATAAAACCGTACGGGGTAAGTACGAAGGCATAGCCGACTACTAAAACCCACAGTACCAACAATGCTATAAAACTGTATCACGAGGTCTTTCTGCATCGCACCACATGATCGGCCGCCACTCGCGCAGATCAATGTGCGCGTTCTATTCTCGAACTTACCGCAGCTCCGCATAGGTCACACACAGACCCGCATGAGGTATTCCTCGAATCATGGTCCCAGACCGCCTGAGGTATACCCCGCATCGGAGGCAGCTTAACCCCCGGTATCCGCCTGGACTCCCGCAGCCCGCATAGTCTCAAAAGACCGCATAGTCCCGTGGACCGCATAGGGCATCCCCCGCATCGGGCTAAACACCCGGAATGATCAATCCTGGAGCATACCGCTGCTCCGCATAGTCTCACAGACCGCATAGGCCGTATAGACCCGCATCAAGGGGGGCAAGCCCTCGGTATAACAGTCAAGGGGGTAGGTGATACAATAACAGTACAACGGACTTACCGGTTAGCAACGTAAGCACAGCAAGAATGACCCCCTTACACAACAATCACAAGATACTAACACACGTAGCATCCTAACATGTTTACTTATCAAATCAACAAGAAAGTATTACAAGGCTATCACAAACCAACAAAATCAAGTTATTCACACAAGGTACTTTATGCTAATAAGTTCGGGTATCTATCCCCAAAGTACTTCATACATTAACTCTTTTAAAAGATTCGTTTCTTTCACAGAAGTCACACAATACCCGTAGTATAAAATAGAGTGACTATCTTTTTAAGTAAACCAAAACACTTCCCTTTGTAAAATCAAGTAACAACATTATTTTCCAAACGCTCAAGTTTGCCTAATTTCAAATGTTCACGTTTCTTATTTTAGAAAGGTTTCAGTTCATAGTCTTATTCATTTAAGAATATAATTCTCTTTTAAACAACTGAGAAACATATGCCTTATATGTGAGTAGGTTATTCTTGTTCATAATCAATCTTATTAGCGATCATGATCTAGGAAATGTAATATCATTTTGTCTCATCTTAGCTTCTATGCAGATGGAGGTTTCTACTGGTTTTAATAATACTTCATTAATCAAAACATTTTCCCTTTATTAACGCTGCAGTGGTTTGTCGATACTCATTCTGATTTCCGAAATCAGTAAAACATTATTCCTTTTAAAAACCAAGTACTCATTACTCACGAATGAGGTTTCACACAAAATTCATATTAATTTAATTAAGTCAAGTCTCTTATCTTTTAAGATCAAGTCTCTTAACTTCTAAAATCAATAAATCATTCATTTTATCTCTCTTAAGCCGTTATACCTAACTTCCCATAAAGCTATTATAACTCTTAAGTTTTTAAAACCACAAAGCATTTTCTTACCTACATAAAGTTGTTATAACCAACTTCCCATAAAGCCGTTATAACACTTTATGTTTTAAACCAATCAAATACATTTAACACATGTACGTCTACCGTACTACATAGTTATTACACATATCATGCTAGAAAAGATAGGAAGAGGTTCACATACCTCGCGACGATTATCGACTAATAGCAAAACGCTCCAAGTACCTCAAACCGTCGGCTACTCCTTAAGCCAAGTAGATCGCGCCACACATAGTACTTCAACCTATAAGGCCACAAGGCGCTTATTAATATCTAGATCTTATCGTAGAACATTCTACAGAAAATTCGGCAGCACCTCCCCCCCCGCAACCGCGTAAATCTCCTCCTCTATCGAGGCCGGCTATCAAGCCAACCAGGGGGGGGTTTATACGTCTAACCGGACGTGTACAATTCTACTTCACAGTAATGCTACACAAGTCTACTGTAATACAGTCCTAGTAATTACAGTTCAGTTCTCTTTCTTTAAGTTCAGGCTTAAGTCAAAAGACATTGCCGAAAAACTACGTTCAGTTCTATTCAATATTCATTCTATATATAGTATACTTCAACTATATATTCTAACAATCATGTAATTTCCAATTACAATAGGGGGACAAGATATTTACCTCGATAAGCCCAAAATTATCCGAGATAAAAGTCTATCCTGAGCAAGGTTTAGCTCCTAGACTGCACGCTCCAACCCGCTCCAAACAACCCTTAGAAGTTCTACGCAACTCCTACTTAATAATTCAACCAACTATGAAGGTTTTCCTTAGGGTTTCGGTTTGAGACAATACAGTAGTATTTCCGGGCTCTACGTATAGAGGTATCTTTGGAATACTATAAGGTATACGGCTAAGGTAATTTGGGTATAGTAACAATACTATGGAGAGTATTTCTACCAAGAGGGGGGGGTATTTATACGAGACAACACCACAAGGAGGGGGGGTGTATACCCCTCGGCCAACCCCACTAGGAGGGGGGGTACTCTCGGCCAAGGGGGGAGGGGTGCTCTCGGCTAAGGCCTCACAAGGGGGAGGACGAGAACACTACTAGAGAGGGGAGGGAATTTCAAGACTTAGGAAAGTTTTGTGGATGAAGAAATGTCTTCAACTAAGGGGGTATTTATAGGTCAAGCCATGGCCAACCAATGGCCAAGATCATGCCAAGTGCAAGGCAAGTGTAGGGTCAAGATTCATCCATGTGTACCTTATCCATCTACCACACAAATATCCTTCCAACTACTTGACAAAAAAGCCAAGGAAAACCGTCCAAGTTCGTCCCACACGCCCACCAATGAGAGGGTGCCAAGTGTCGCCCTCTCGTTGGTCCAAAATGTTTCGTCTCTCGGAAAAATCCGCAAAAATTAAAAATGACATAGCGGTAATTTTTCGTTCGAATGTCTTTTAAAACGTTTCGTCGAAAAACGACTCTAATCGGGTGTTGTGCACAAAATATTTCGGCCAAGCCAACTTTAAAGTTCAAATTTCTCTACGTACGTCCTCACGTACATACTCTGGAAATACGGGGTATAACATTCTCCCCTCCTTAGAAACATTCGTCCCGAATGTTCCTTCTAAGTCTCAAAACAAACGCGCGCCAGTATAGTCTTCACTACTATACTTACGAGAACAAACCTGCCACACCTGGCCACAGAAACACCTCTAACCTCACAAAAGAAATGATCGCATCTATGCTCGCCATACATGCTCGCTTCTTCCCTTACGTGCCGTACCCTTCTCGTACACTCGAACTCTTTCTCATAACTTACCACATTTACATTCTTCGCCAAAACTCGTCACACCCATTCCGGGTTGGTACATTCAATAAGACCCACAGTCACCCTTAACTACAAGCGTTGTCTCAGAATATCCGCACGACTTCGCTGACTCTAAGCCGCCAATAACCTCTTACGGATAAGCTTCACCCTATCCACATCCTGCCAACACGTATGAACCAACTATTCAACCTTGCCAACGCCGAACCAATCGGCCAAGAACTTACACTTTCGCCCTACCAGCGCCAAGGCGATATCCGAACACTGAAATGGTAGCTATAAAACATTTCCCCAACAGGAGACAACAATCCTCACAACTACCCCTGAAATCAAAACACTGGCCCGAGGACGAATACGATACGGAGACTCACCTGAGTTCCTAACCCTGCCTGGTAAAACTTCCAGAAAACGAAAAATAGCTGTAACCTGGGCTCCACTGCCTGACATAAGGTGAAAGCAGGCACCTCGTGCAGCCATACAACCTTCCTGATACGATCATCTCGCATAACCCTCTGCCGAGTAAACGGTCCTGACTGAAAGACACGACGGGCTGACCCCATCGGCCCGACTACTGGTTGAACGCATCCACGAACTCGTACGATGGTTAACTAAACTTGGGCCTAACACCCTTGTGACCCTATCACAAAGCGGGACCACCTCAAACTGACCCCACCATAAAACAGGTCGCGGGTTGACCCGCAATCGGTCCGCAACCCGACCCGCTACGCGCAAAACACTAGCTCCCCGATCCGGAACAATCTCACTAATCACGTTACGAAAACCTAGCGGTCTTCTTAGCTCAACTACCCTCTTTCATTTCACACTACTCAGGGACCTATCACACAAATATATCTCACGTGCACTACGCACTCCGATAAGGATCAAACATAAAAATACATTTTTCTCGAGATGGCCTTGCCTCTAAGGTCTCTACGTATAAAGCTCTAAGGCTTACACTTTTCCTATCCCCCAATCTTATCCTTATTACTAACCATGATTTCTAACCACAATTAACATGCTGCTATCAGAACATAGCACTTATGATATACTCATCTTATCACACATACTGATCTCTAGAGGGTTAAGGATATACCTGTATCTACTGCTTCACTCCCCTTAGTCGTTCTAATCAAATCTACCCCGTAGGGCGCATAGCTAAGGAAGGTGACGAACTGGTCACTGATCATGAAGGCTGAGTCCTCCTACTTGCATCCCTCCTACTAGGACATCCTTACGACACATGGCCCTGACGGCCGTCGGTAAAACAAGTACCAACTAAAAGACGACATTCCCCGGAATGACGCCTGTCACGCTGTGAACCGGAAGCCCTGGAGCTCTGACCAACTCCGGCTTACCCCCAACGTCCTGAACCCTATGGAGGACCATTCTGCACTGGTGGAGGTGCATATCTAATCTGCTGGTGAGGCGATTCGCCTCGAAAGTTACCAAAGGACCTTGGTGTTCTGGCCCTCTTCTGCTGTCCTTGGTTAACCCGTCGATCTCTACGTTTCTTGGCTCACGCGCATAAGCCCGCATACGTGCCATGCTCAAGCCTAATCAAGAATTACTCTTGTACAACCTCTCTTAGATAGTCATCAAGACTCGCGATACATCGGTATACTCTCCGCACCAAATCCATAGCTAGTAATGGTCGCTTCGCAATCTATATTCTCTCCCTGGCCGTGGGCGAAGGTTCAAATGTCATGGCCGCAGTAGGAACTGCTGCCGCTGCGCTAAACTCTGCTGGGGCTGGTGACGTAGCATAACTCCCCGAATGAAGCACCACCCCAGGTGATGATTGGGCCTGTGCCCACGTAGCCCTCTCAGACTTTACTCGCAGCCTCCTCGCCGCCGCCTCCCGGCGGGTTTGCCCTACGCGGAGGCATAACGGTAAGGGAAAGAAATACGTTAGAGGGTCCAACTTACAACACAGCTCTAAGGCACGATCTCAGAGTGAGAAGAATAGAAACCAATCCTAAATATCCTATAGCCTCCTGATTATTGGTGTGGTGCACAACACGCCGATAATCAAGACTCCCATCGATACGGTCTCAGAGACACTTTTCGAGGATTAATCGCTCACGATACCACTTTTGTCACGACCAACCGGGCGTGGATCGTGCCTTACCGGGCACCCTAGTGATACAACATCAGAGAAAATTAGCGGAACATAAAACAAGACATGATAAAATATAAAATGTGAAACGGTTATCAGAGAAAACTTGCCTTTCGGCATATATAAATCCATTTTAAAACCGAACAGTTACATCCCATTACAACTCGCCACAACGGATTACTGCACTCTAAGAATGATATGACAACAATGGCGGGACAGGGCCCCGCCATACCCCTGAATGTAAAAAAACCTACAACGACAGGGGACTATACCAAGATAAGCCTCCGGAGAAACGGCGCTTCCCAAACGCTGAACTGTGACCCTAAAAGCGAGGATCAACGACTGGCGTACCTTTACCTGCGGCATGAACGCAGCCCGGCGAGGTCGATAACAGTACCAAGTATGTGAAATCGAAAATATCAGTAAATGAAATCATAGTAGTCTATATAAAGCAGGAGACATGTATGATAACCAAACTACAGTTCACAATAAAGCAGTCATGTCAAGTCAGGGACTCACGCCCTCAAGTCATTACTCAAGTATAATAATGGGTCTCACGCCCACAACATCAATCATGCCCGTGGAATACCTTCCTCACTGCCGGCAGTCCATGATATAAAAGCATCAAGGAATACACATAAACACCAGGTCCCACCTGTGTCATAATAAAACCGTACGGGGTAAGTACGAAGGCATAGCCGACTACTAAAACCCACAGTACCAACAATGCTATAAAACTGTATCACGAGGTCTTTCTAGACCGCACCACATGATCGAAGCTGGCCACTCGCCCGCAGTATCAATGTGCGCGTCTATTCCTGGAACTTACCGCAGCTCCGCATAGGTCACACACAGACCCGCATGAGGTATTCCTCGAATCATGGTCCCAGACCGCCTGAGGTATACCCCGCATCGGAGGCAGCTTAACCCCCGGTATCCGCCTGGACTCCCGCATAGTCTCAAAGACCGCATAGTCCCGTGGACCGCGTAGGCATCCCGCGTCGGGCTAAACACCGGAATGATCAATCTGAGCATACCGCTGCTCCGCATAGTCTCACAGACCGCATAGGCCGTATAGACCCGCATCAAGGGTGGCAAGCCCTCGGTATAACAGTCAAGGGGGTAGGTGATATAATAATAGTACAACGGACTTACCGGTTAGCAACGTAAGCACAGCAAGAATGACCCCCTTACACAACAATCACAAGATACTAACACACGTAGCATCCTAACATGTTTACTTATAAAATCAACAAGAAAGTATTACAAGGCTATCACAAACCAACAAAATCAAGTTATTCACACAAGGTACTTTATGCTAATAAGTTCGGGTATCTATCCCCAAAGTACTTCATACATTAATTCTTTTAAATGATTCGTTTCTTTCACATAAGTCACACAATACCCGTAGTATAAAATAGAGTGACTATCTTTTTAAGTAAACCAAAACACTTCCCTTTGTAAAATCAAGTAACAACATTATTTTCCAAACGCTCAAGTTTGCCTAATTTCAAATGTTCACGTTTCTTATTTTAGAAAGGTTTCGTAGTTCATAGTCTTATTCATTTAAGAATATAATTCTCTTTTAAACAATCTGAGAAACATATGCCTTATATGTGAGTAGGTTATTCTTGTTCATAATCAATCTTATTAAGCAGCCATGATCTAGGAAATGTAATATCATTTTGTCTCATCTTAGCTTCTATGCAGATGGAGGTTTCTACTGGTTTTAATAATACTTCATTAATCAAAACGTTTCCCTTTATTAACGCTGCAGTGGTTTGTCGATACTCATTCTGATTTCCAAATCAAGAAACATTATTCCTTTTAAAAACCAAGTACTCATTACTCACGAATGAGGTTTCACACAAAATTCATATTAATTTAATTAAGTCAAGTCTCTTATCTTTTAAGATCAAGTCTCTTAACTTCTAAAATTAATAAATCATTCATTTTATCTCTCTTAAGCCGTTATACCTAACTTCCCATAAAGCTATTATAACTCTTAAGTTTTTAAAACCACAAAGCATTTTCTTACCTACATAAAGCTGTTATAACCAACTTCCCATAAAGCCGTTATAACACTTTATGTTTTAAACCAATCAAATACATTTAACACATGTACGTCTACCGTACTACATAGTTATTACACATATCATGCTAGAAAAGATAGGAAGAGGTTCACATACCTCGCGACGATTATCGACTAATAGCAAAACGCTCCAAGTACCTCAAACCGTCGGCTACTCCTTAAGCCAAGTAGATCGCGCCACACATAGTACTTCAACCTATAAGGCCACAAGGCGCTTATTAACATCTAGATCTTATCGTAGAACATTCTACAGAAAATTCGGCAGCACCTCCCCCCCCGCAACCGCGTAAATCTCCTCCTCTATCGAGGCCGGCTATCAAGCCAACCAGGGGGGGGTTTATACGTCTAACCGGACGTGTACAATTCTACTTCACAGTAATGCTACACAAGTCTACTGTAATACAGTCCTATGTAATTACAGTTCAGTTCTCTTTCTTTAAATTCAGGCTTAAGTCAAAAGACATTGCCGAAAAACTACGTTCAGTTCTATTCAATATTCATTCTATATATAGTATACTTCAACTATATATTCTAACAATCATGTAATTTCCAATTACAATAGGGGGACAAGATATTTACCTCGATAAGCCCAAAATTATCCGAGATAAAAGTCGATCCTGAGCAAGGTTTAGCTCCTAGACTGCACGCTCCAACCCGCTCCAAACAACCCTTAGAAATTCTACGCAACTCCTACTTAATACTTCAACCAACTATGAAGGTTTTCCTTAGGGTTTCGGTTTGAGACAATACAGTAGTATTTCCGGGCTCTACGTATAGAGGTATCTTTGGAATACTATAAGGTATACGGCTAAGGTAATTTGGGTATAGTAACAATACTATGGAGAGTATTTCTACCAAGAGGGGGGGTATTTATACGAGACAACACCACAAGGAGGGGGGGTGTATACCCCTCGGCCAACCCCACTAGGAGGGGGGGTACTCTCGGCCAAGGGGGGAGGGGTGCTCTCGGCTAAGGCCTCACAAGGGGGAGGACGAGAACACTACTAGAGAGGGGAGGGAATTTCAAGACTTAGGAAAGTTTTGTGGATGAAGAAATGTCTTCAACTAAGGGGGTATTTATAGGTCAATCCATGGCCAACCAATGGCCAAGATCATGCCAAGTGCAAGGCAAGTGTAGGGTCAAGATTCATCCATGTGTACCTTATCCATCTACCACACAAATATCCTACCAACTACTTGACAAAAAAGCCAAGGAAAACCGTCCAAGTTCGTCCCACACGCCCACCAATGAGAGGGTGCCAAGTGTCGCCCTCTCGTTGGTCCAAAATGTTTCGTCTCTCGGAAAAATCTGCAAAAATTAAAAATGACATAGCCGGAATTTTCCCTTCGCAAGTTGTGTAAAACGTTTCGTCGAAAAACGACTCTAATCGGGTGTTGTGCACAAAATATTTCGGCCAAGCCAACTTTAAAGTTCAAATTTCTCTACGTACGTCCTCACGTACATACTCTGGAAATACGGGGTATAACAGCGGGAGTCCAGGAAACACCGCGGGTTAGCTACCCCCGATGCGAGGAATACCTCATGCGGGTCCACGTGACCTATGCGGACTACGGAAGTCCAGGAGTAGGACTCGCACAATGATACTAAGGGCGAATGGCCCAACTTCGATCATTGGCGGTCTAGAAAGAACCGGTCAGCTTCGTGATACAGTTTTATAGCATTGTTGGTGCGGTTGTTTTTATGGCACAGGTGGGACCTGGTGTTCATATGTACTTTTGGTGTTATTTTATATCATAGACTGCCGACAGTGAGGAAGGAGTTCCACGGGCATGATTGCTATGGAGGGCGTGAGACCCATGGTTATACTTGAATGATGACTTTGAGGGCGTGAGTCCCTGACTTGACATGACTGCTTATATATTGTGTACTATAGTTTGGTTATCATACATGTCTCCTGTTTTGTATAAACTGTCATGATTTCATTACAGTATTTTCAGTTTCACATACTTGGTACCTGTTGTACTGACCTCCTTCGGGGGGCTGCGTTCATGCCGCAGGTAGAGGTACACCGGTTGTTGATCCTCGCTCATAGGATCACGGTTCTGCGTATTGGGAAGCTCCGTTTCTCCGGAGGCTTATCTTTGGTATAGATTCCCTGTCATTGTAAGTACTTGTACATTCAGGGGTATGGCGGGGTCTTGTCCCGTCGTAGTTGTTATAAAAACTCTTAGAGGTGCAGAGTAATCTTGTTGTGAGTTGGGCTTGTAAAGGATAACTGTTCGGGTTTTATATATATGCAAAAAGGTGACCGTTTTGGTTAGCTTGTTTCTTATTTCATATTGTTTCATGTCTATAAGTTTTTATTTCTGCTGATTTTCTCTGATGTTTTATCACTAGGGTGCCCGGGGTAAGGCACCAGTCGCGGGTCCGAGGTCGGGTCGTGACAATATGTACCAAGTATGTGAAACTGAAAGTACTGTAATGAAATCATAATAGTCTAAAAGAGAGCTGGGGACAAGTATGATAAACACATTAACAGTACACTGTGCCTTACTAACAATGAGAGTCAACAAAAATAAACTTTGTCGGTTTTAAAACAGGAAGCTCATGATTAACCTAGGGCCATCCGCCCGTAGTATCATTCTGCAATCCTACTCCTGAGACTATTTCACCCGCATAGGCCGTATGGACCCGCATGAGGTAATTTCCTCGCATAGACTGTATCCGCCCACATAGGTCGTATGGACCCGCATGAGGTAATCTCCTCGCATAGAACTGGTCCGCCCCGCATAGGACTATTTCACCTGCATGAGCCCTACAGAGTCACATGAGGTATTCCTCGTATCATGGGTAGCAAATCCACGGAATATGCAAATGCCACAAACCCGGGGAATGACCTCGTAATGAACAATATATCACTAGCACAACCGACATAACATAAGCACTACCAGCTTATCATACATAACATAAGCACTACCGGCTTATCATACATAACATAAGCACTACCGGCTTATCATGCATAACATAAGCACCACCGGCTTATCATAATTATCATAAGCAAGTTAAGAAATCCACTAACTTCTTATTAGCTTTGATCATATACACTCTCATTTTAGTTTACTTAAGGCACTAACATGTCATTATAAAATCCGGGAATTTAACCCAAAGTACTACGCACTTCTATTCTTTTAAAATGACTCTTTTAATATAAAACTTTCAAGATACTAATAACTGTAGTATCAAGTCATATCTACTTTTCAAAACAAGTCACAATACCTTTTAGAACTACATTTAAAGACTTCTAAATCAAGTGACTTTTTACTTTAAAACTTTTAGCAATTGATGCCTTCAAATCAATTTGTCATTCTTCCTTTCAAGTCATTTTATCTTAATTTACATTGCTAGAGTAAACCATCCTTTTAACTTTCCATAAAGCTATTATAATCAACTTCCCATAAAGCCGTTATACTAACTTTATGCTTTAGACACTTACATTCTTCTTTATAACCAAGAGACTTAAACTTTCCAAAAAAAAACCAAGTATCATATACATTCAACAATACTTCACGTCTCTTATCTTTAGAAACTAAGATATCCTTAATCTTTAAAACAAGTGAGTTAATTCTCTAACTCAACCAACTTGGACATTCTTAAAACAAGTCAAGGATATCAAATGAAACTAGATTCATCAAAATCTCGTACGTCTACCGTACTATATATTTACAACTACTCATGGTCAAGAGATAGAAAAGTTCCACATACCTCTTCGGTTCAATCCACTTGCTAAGTCCAATATGTCGTACGTCGTATGTCAACCTAAAATGACCACAATACGTCTATTAACTTCTAACTTCAAACGTAGAATATCCCAAGTGTAAAGTTACCTAATTCTACGGAAAATTGGACAGCACTTCCTTTATTTCTACATAATTTTCCACCTTTTTCAAGGTCCGAAATCAATAACCAAACGCCACATTTAAGTCTCAACAATTTAGCTAACCAAAGGGGATTACACGCCTTAACAGGACGTGTAAAATTCTGCCCCACAATTTACATAAAATTGTTCATTATTAAATGTCATCCTTGGCTACAATGTACAACCACATACAATCTTTTCCAATTCCTTTTCAATCCATATTGTCGTTCCAACATGTTATATATTCGCAACCAATTTCAACAACTAAAATCTCTTATATAGATAACATGCGACGATTATAGCTATCGACCAATTTGTATTGTACTTTCAATGGATAATAAGCTCATGCTCGGATTTAGGCTCCCAATATTCTATAACACTTATCAATATTCAATGCATAATTCACATGATCAATTATCAACTACTAAAATCACTTCAATAAACCCCACATAAAAGTGAAGACAACGGCCATATAAATCCAACAAACTAGAGGCTCGAGAACTGCCCTTTATACTTTCATTTATGACATGATAACATTCAATTCTTATATCCATTTTACTCATCACAATACCCTTCTCCAATTTCTACAACACATGACATAATTTATTTCAAGAAGGAGAATGAATTTACCTTGGTATTTTGCCCAAGACAGTCCAACAATCTCGCCCACTTTAGCCCTCTTTCCGCAACACTTCTCCTTCCCACTAAAATCACCTCTACGAACCCCCTACAAGCTCGCCAACATATTTACTTCTTGTTGCCTTTCCAAAAATCTCATTTAGGCTTAGGGTTTCATAAACTTTTAGAGAAAGAGAAGGAATATTTCTATGGATGAATTCATGAAAATGACCAAGTCTTGCAAGACTTGGTCATAATATAGCCTATATCTTGTTCTACAAGTTGGGAGGGACACTTGTCGCCCTCCCATAGGTCCTTTACATAAATATCTTCTAATTTTGCCCCATTTCCGCAAAAAATCCCGCCGCGGCCCTGCAGCCGGCGCCGTGGCGCTGCAACTTTAGAAAATTTCAGGGTTTTCGGCGCCATGGCCCTGCAGCCGGCGCCGTGGCGCCTGACCCTCTCTCTTCTGTCAGTTGATCTTGTAACGTCCATAACTTTCTACTCCGATGTCCTATCGACAAGCGATTTGTTGAGTTGGAAACTAGACTCAATGAACTTCATATTAGGCTTTTGAAACACCTAAAAACTACCAATATACTAGGAGATATACTGCTCCAAAGTTTACTGAAAAACTGTCCAAAAAATATTCTTCCAATTTTTTTTTTCTTTGTTCCAAATTCGAATCTTATTTCCTTTCGTACGTTCTCATTTTATCCTCTTGGAATTACGGGGCGTAACAATATACAACCCACAACTGTCTACAAACCTCTATGAGAAGAATAAGAACATATGACGGGACAGGGCTCCGTCGTGCCCCTAAATATATACATAAGTCTAAAAGAGATTTTGTACCAAAACGACAAGCTCTGGATCAAGGAGCTTCCCCAACAGCTGAGTAGGAACCTATACCGGAGGGTCACCAAACTGAATACCTGTACCTGCGGGCATGAACGCAGCCCCCCAGAAAATGGGGGGTCAGTACGAAATAATGTACTGAGTATGTAAAACATAAAAGACTGTAAATGAGATCATAACTGTGCCAAGCCAAAAAATAGAGAGTCAACTGTGTCTATAAAAATGAGAGTCATATCAGAAACTATGAATGCCTACCATAAAGTCATCATGTCCATATACCTGTCTGTAAATCTGTACAACGTGTCTCGGCCCTCTAAGGAGGGACTCGATGGAATCTGTATATATATATATATATATATATATATATATATATGTATAACGTGTCTCGGCCCTGTAATTAGGGACTCGATGAAATCTGTATATATATATATATGTATAACGTGTCTCGGCCCTGTACTGAGGGACTCAATGAAGGTATATATGTATAACATGTCTCGGCCCTGTAATGATGGACTCGATGGAATTATCAATATAACATGTCTCGGCTCTGTAATGAGGGACTCGATGAAATTATCAATATAACATGTCTCGGCCCTGTAATGAGGGACTCGATGGAATAAGAAAATGCATTATCATATCATATATCATTTAAATCATCTTTTAGAAAATCAGGACACTTAGCGTATCACATATCATTTTAAAACATCTGTTGGAAAGTCAAGACACTAACATATCATGAACCATTATTTGATTAAAACTAGCCTTTGAAGGAATCACGTACGTTCACCGTACTTTCATTAGAAACATGTCCAAAGAAAGAAGAAGGATTTTCACAAAATCATGCCAAGGAAATAAAGGATAGTCTCACATACCTTAATGACGAACTAACCAACTCAATAATCTAAATACGCCTTGACTATCACTTCAACCTATAGTAATAGTAACATGTCCATTAACCTTATGATTACTAGCATACATTATAATCGAATGATAACTTGCTTTCTTTTCTATAAAAATTTGGGTAGCACTTCCCCTATTTATATACATGTCCACAATTTACAAACAAAGCCAACAATACCAATAACCAAGCATAATTCCAGGATATAACAAAATCAGTCCATATACTATGTCTATACCATAGTTATGCATTCTTTCTCTTTACATTCAGGTAATACAACAACTACAACAATCAAGGTGATTATTACACCTATCCCTCATGTTAATCCAGCCCTTAATCCATGTTAAAATAGTCCATAAAAACAGTCCACATTCTATTAACAACAAGAGGTATTCCAACTACAATGAGAGTGCAATGTTCAACCTTTTCCAACCTTAATTCCTTTAAGACATATATCCATAATTACAATAATATATATGCATGTTCATAAATAAATTTCCAGCCTTATAATCTTAACAAAACAACCCCTAATACATCACAACAATGTCCAATAATTCCATGCATGTCTCGGCACACCCAACATAATTCCATAACTCATCTCTTAACTCCTTAAAATCCAATTTATATTTCAACACTTCCATATAATCAACTATAACTTTAATTATCAAGATTTCCTTAAACTTTTAACATGCAATTAGTGTCGATAATAACAACAATCATACCCTATGTGTACAAAACAACCCCAAAATCGGTAAAACAACAATTCCAATCGGCTCAACTACACACCAATACAATCACATGCATTTTCTTAACTTCTAAGAGTAGAATAATTTATGGAACAAAATCACAATTATATTTCGTACGTAGAACATTCCAAAGGAAGAATTATTTTGCCTTCACATACCTTAATAATAAAAAGAGAGGAAGGACGTTGCTACTGGATTGTATAACGAGCAACTATGCTGCCGCACCTAATGGAATCATATTGGGTTTTCTAAAAAAAAACAAAAATGTTGGCTGCTATCATTTTTTTTGTCTCCAATTTGATTTGTTCTCCATTTTCAAAAGTTACTGGAATAAATCGATCCACTTATATTCAGCAAGGTTCGCGGATGTGTTCAACCAGAATCAGATCATGAAGGCCGGGAATGGCCTTAAAGGAATGTGAGGCTAGTAAGATGACCAAGGTTGGAGGTAGTAACTCCAAGGTTTTGGAAACTGAGGCAATGACGGAAGTATGGTACGTGTACTAGAAAGAGTTCGGGCATTCGAGAAAGGTATGACGAGTAAGGGAAGAAGCGAACATGTGTTAAGAGAATGAAAGTGATCATTTTTGTGAAGTGAAGGTGCGAAGAAAGTAACCTATAGACCAGGAGTGGGAGTTAATTGTGATGTTACACTGTAGAGGTGAGTTCTCGTTGACTTGGATTTAAGTATTGCGCGTGTGTTATATTATGGCCAGGTGTGGCATAATTGGTTTTGTGAGTATAGTAGTGAAGACTATACCGGCGCATGTATGTTTTGAGACTTAGAAGGAACATTCGGGACGAATGTTTCTAAGGGGGGAAGAATGTTATACCCCGTAGTTCCAGGGTATGTATATGAGGACGTACGTACGAGAATACGACATTAAAATTGGAAAGGAAGAAAGATGTGATTTTTTTCGACGGAAAAGTTTTCGAGCTTCGTGAAGGAAAAAGGTTTATTATTGAGAATTGGATTCTCAACTTTGGTATTTAAGACTTTACGAATTTATAAGAATTATGGAATTTGTTTTTTTACGGATTTGGTCATGTGGGGCCCACCAAAGGAATTTTACATTTTGTGGGGCCCACGAGGGTTGTGGATTTTTATGGACGAATGAGAAGGCGACATGTGGCACCTCCCCCCACATAGCCTTGGAAGAAATTATGCAAGGTTAGGATGGTCATTTGACCATTGTGGATGATAAGTCTTCAAGCTTGAGAATATTGACCAAGTCAACTTGTCCACTTGGCTTTACTTTATTGATCTTCATCCTAGCCACACATATGTTGAGATCTAGACCCTCCATTGTGTTATATATACTACACTAGTGCAAGACTTGCTCTTCAACACTTAGAATTATTTCACACACTTCTTGTTCTTCATTATAGCTCACGAGTTTGAGGGTTTTCCACACAAAAAAATTTGTAGTTTTGATCCATTATTCACAAGACTTAAACCCAAGGTCCCTAAGGGTATTGTAAGGATATCTCAATAGAAAGATTTCGGAAGAGTGGCGTTTTCGTATTAGTCGCAAGGCGGAAACTTAAGGAGTTCTTCAACTTTGAAGTTGGAACTTGAATATGAGTTCTTCATAGGCTTCTAAGGAGTGCTTGGAGCGGATTGGAACATAAGAAAAGGAGCTAAGAATTGCTAAGGAGCGACTTTGAGTCTTGGGAATTTTAAGGGCTTGTAAAGGTATAATTCTTGTCGTTTTAGTAATTAAGATTACTTATTGTTGTAGCTATGGATATTAGCAAGCATTAGGTGTTTATATTATGAAGTTGATAAGTGTTATGGATATTGGAACTCTAATCCGAAAACTAGCATGTTTAGCCCTTAAGATTACAATTCGATTTGAGTATTAATTTAAGTCGTCACATGTTATATAAAGAAGGAATTATAGTTGTTGAAGTTGTTTATGACTATGTAGCATGTTGGAATAACAACTTGTATTGAAAAAGGAATTGAAAGAGAAGTAGTGTTGTTGTAGCCGAGAATTGCATTGTATTGTGGACTAGTTGGTAGTAATTGTGGGGCGGAATTTTACACGTATTGTAGGGCGTGTAATCCCCTTTGTATTTGCTGAATTGTTTGAGCCTTAAATGTGGCGTTTGGTTATTGAATTCGCCCTTGAAAAAGGTGGTAAAGTATGTAGAAACAAAGGACGTGTTGCCCGATTTTCCGTAGAATTTAGTGACCTTGTACTTAGAATATTCTACGTTCGAAGCTAGAGGTTAATAGACGTTTTATGACCATCATAGGTTGAAGTACTACGAGTAGCGTATTCTACTTGAAGGGTGAAAAAGGCTAGCAAGGGTATAGTACTTTGGAGCATTTTGCTAATTGTCGATAATCGTCGCGAGGTATGTGAACCTCTTCCTATCTTTTCTAGCATGATTGTTGTGAACTATGTAGTACGGTAGACGTACGTGTGCTAAACGAATTTTGGTTGGTTTAAAACATAAAGTGTTATAATAGATTTATGGGAAGTTAATTATAACGACTTTATGTAGGTAAAAGAATGGTTTACTGATTTTAAAAGATAAGAGACTTGACTTATATTTGACTTGATATGAAATGTGAAGAACTTTAATTGTGTTAGAAAGTGGTGAAACCTCATTCGTGAGAAATTAGTACTTGATCAAAAAAGAAAAAGGAATAAGTTATATTGATTTCGGAAATGGGAATAACTATCGAACAAGCCATTGCAGCGTTAATAAAGGAAAATGTAATGACAAATAATTATATTAAAACAAGTAGAATCTTCCATCTGCATAGAAGCTAAGATAAGACAAAATTGTATTACATTTTATAGATCATGGCTACTTTAATAAGAATCATTATAAACAAGTATTGTTTTCTTAAATTCCAAAGTAAGGAACTTGATTTCTAAAAGAAAAGAGACTTGAGAATTTGAAGTGTTTTGGTTTAAAAGAAAGGCATGGTTTTGTCTTAAATTGGTTTAAAACATAAAGTGTTATAATAGATTTATGGGAAGTTAGTTATAACAACTTTATGAAAACAAAAGAATGGTTTTATTATTGGATTTAAAATGGTAACTTGACTTTAAAAGGAGAAGTGATTTGGTTTAGAAAGAAGGCATGGTATTGTCTTGATTTGGTTTAAAAAGAAAGTATGGAAATTGTTTTGGTTTACTTAAAAAGATAGTTACTCTATTTTGATACTACGGGTATCGTGTGACCTTTGTAAAAGAAATGGATCTTTTTGAAAGAATTTAAGTACGTAGTACTTTAGGGTTAAAACCCGGATTTGTTGTCATAAAATGAACATCTAAGAGTATGTTGAACTTGCCTATGCTAGTTATGATAGCGTTTGTTGTACAAGTATTGTATTTTTATACCACCGCGTCTCTCGATGGAGGGCCGGCTGACTTGTTGTGAACTTATTTGGACGTACCGGCAGTGACAGAGGATTCCACGGGTATGCTTCCATTGTTGTCACGACCCGAACCCGGGCTCGTGACTGGTGCCTTACCCCGGGCACCCTAGTGATACAACATCAGAGAAAACCAGCGGAAATAAAAACTTAAACATGCAAATTGACATGGATCAAGATGAAAGAAAACAGGCCAACCAAAACGGTTGCCTTTCAACATATATATATATAAACATTTGAATAGCATAATCCTTACAACCCCGCCCGCAATGCGAAGGCTGCACTTCTAAGATTTTTTTCAACAACTATGACGGACAGTGGCCCCGCCATACCCTGAACGTCTGAGAACCTACTGCATCGTGGTAACATACCAAAGATAAGCCTCCAAGGAACGAGCTTCCAATACGCTGAAATGAGATCCTAAACGGGGATCGACAACCGATGTATTTCTACCGGCGCAGATGAACGCAGGCCCAAGGAGGTCGATAACAGTACTAAGTATGTGAAATCAGAAGTACTATAAATGAAATCATAGCGATCTATATAAAGCGGGAGACATGTATGATAACCAAACTACAAGACACAACATATAAACAAATATATCAAGTCGTGACTCACGCTCCAAATCATCACTCGTGCCCGTGGAATTCCTTCCTCACTGCCGGCAGTCTATGATATAACAACACTAAGGAGTACACCTGAACACCAAGTCCTACGTGATGCCAAAGTCATACCACGAGACCTCGTCACTATACTGACTCGCGAAGCTGACACGTGGCAAGTGTAATAACCTATACCCGATCCACCTGCGCCAATGAGGCGACGGGGCAAGTATACAAGCTACGCACCCGATCACAACCGTAAGTCACGATACTTCGCCGCGAAGCTGACACGTGGTAAGTGCAACAACCTGTACCAGATCCACCTGCGCCACGTAGCTGACGGGGGCAAGTAAACAGGCTACGCACCCAATCACAACCGTAAGTCACGATACTTCGCCATAACCAAAAATGGTCACATTTCCACAGAATCCATCAACGGTGTAGACATGCCCATGTACTAATGCTAATGGAAGCATACCCGTGGAATCTCCGTCACACGCAGACGCCCAAGTAAGTTCTCAACAAGTCAACCGCCTCCATCGAGACGCGGTAGAATAGAAACACAATTCTTGCACAACAAAGACTATCTCAATAAGCATAGGCAAGTTACACAACAACAAGCATAGGCAAGTTACACAACAACAAGCATAGGCAAGTTATACATAACTCTAAGTACTTTCCTTTTATGTCAAAGTCCTGTTTTAACTCCTAAAGTACTACGACGTTAAATTCCTTTAAGAGATCCATTCCTTTTATGAAAATCACCCGATACGTAGTATAAAATAGAGTGACTTACATCTTTTAAGCAAACCA
Organism: Przewalskia tangutica; assembly: GCA_029844215.1. Lineage (NCBI taxonomy): Eukaryota > Viridiplantae > Streptophyta > Magnoliopsida > Solanales > Solanaceae > Przewalskia > Przewalskia tangutica. The sequence goes on along the minus strand of CM056728.1, from coordinate 26,629,375 downwards.
AAACAACTTCTCTTTTAAAGTCAAGTTTCCACATTAAAACCAATGATAAAAACCCTTCTTTTGTTTTCATAAAGTCGTTATAACCAACTTCCCATAAAGTCGTTATAACACTTTAAGTTTTAAACCATTTTAAGACAACACAATGCCTTTCTTTTCCTAAAGTTCCAGGTTTGCCTAATTTCAATTACTCAAGTCTCTTTTTAGAAAAGTTTCATAGTTCAATGTCTTAATCTATTTTTAAAACAATTGAGTAACATATTCCATATGAGAGTAGGTTATTCTTGTTCATAAATCTTATTAAGCAGCCATGATCTAGGAAATGTAATATCATTTTGTCTCATCTTAGCTTCTATGCAGATAGAGGTTTCTCTTGGTTTTAATAATACTTCATTATTCAATACATTTTCCTTTATTAACGCCGCAGTTGGTTTGTCGATACACATTCTCGATTTCAAATCAAGAAACATTATTCCTTTTAAAACCACGCACTCATTACTCACGAATGAGGTTTCACACAAAACTCATATTAATTCATTTAAGTTAAGTCTCTTATCTTATAAGGTCAAGTCTCTTAACTTCTAAAATCAAGAAACCATTTTCTTTACCTCTCTTAAGACGTTATACCTAACTCCCATAAAGCTAGTATAACTCTTTTTAAAACCTTTAAAACCAAGTGTTACTCTTCTTTCAAAAATGGTTTCTTAACTCTTGTGACATACTTCAAGTTTCTTATTATTCGGGCTTAAGTCAAAAGACATTGCCGTACAACTACGTTCAATTAGCACACGTACGTCTACCGTACTATATATTATTCAGGCTTAAGTCAAAAGACATTGCCGTACTATATATATCTTCCTTTAAAATATCATGCTCAAGAGTATAGGAAGAATCACATACCTCGCGACGATTATCGACTATAAGCAAAACGCTCCACGGCTATAACCCGGCTAGCCTTGTCCACCTTCTAAGTAGCACATGCTACTTGCAAAACATTCAACCAATAAAGGTTATCAGTCTACTGTAATACAGTCCTATGTAAGTACAGTTTAACTTCTACTTATATTCTTCTGAAATTATTTCAGTTCAATCCTTTTCTGTAATATCCTTCTATTACAGTTCAAATCTCTTCTATGAATCTTATATTCATTTCTATACTACTACAATATGTAATTTCCAATTACAATAGAAGGACAGTAGTATTTACCTCGATGAGCCCAAAAATTATCCAAGTATAATGTCACTCCTGAGCAACGTTAAGCTCCTACTCCGAGTGCTCCAACCCGCTCCAAACAACCCTTAGAAGTTCTACGCAACTTCTACTTAACACTTCAACCGACTATGAAGGTTTTCCTTAGAGTTTTGTTTAGTGGCTAAAGAAAGTATAATAGTATTTTCTGGGCTTTTGTATAAGTGTAACCTTGGGAATACTACAAGGTATTTGGGCCAAGGTATTTAGGCATTATAACAATACTAGGAGAGTATTTCTATACCACAACAAGGGGTATTATACGAAAACAACTAGGCTAGGGGGGGGGGGGAGAGACCCTCTCGGCCAAGCTTCTCAAAAGGGGGGGGGGGGGGGGAAGGCTCTTGGACGAGAGCTCACACAAATAGGTGGGGGGGGAGGATTTAACACTTAGAAAATATTTTGGATGAAGAAGTTCATCAACATAGAGGGGTATTTATAGGTCAAGCAAGGGCCAACCAATGGCCAAGATCCATCCAAGTGTTAGGCAAGTGTAGGGATAGATTTTAACCATGTGTACCTTATCCATCTACCACACAACTTGCACAAAATATCCTACCTACTACAAGCCACCTTGTTCGTCCACTTTGCCGTCCCTTTGCTTCCAATGTGAGGGTGACACATGTCACCCTCCCGTTGGTCCAAAATATTTCGTCTCTCGGAAAAATCCGCAAAAATTATAAATGACATAGCCGGAATTTTCCCTTCGCAAGTTTAGTAAAACGTTTCGTCGAAAAACGACTCTTTTCGGTACTTGTGCACAATTTTCGAACCTAGCCTAACTTTTAAGGCTCAAACTTTCTCGCACGCCCCACGCATACTCCGAAATACGGTATAACATTCTCCTCTCTAGAAACATTCGTCCGAATGTTCCTTCTCAAGACGGATAACGATGAAGATCTTCTAACAAGTTGCCAACGCCACGCCGCCACGAAATAACACACGTTCTCTTCCTTCCTTACTGTGCCGCTTCTCGAACACTTGAACTCTTCTAGTATCGCACCACACTTCAGCCATCGCTTTAGTCCCCAAAACTTTGGAGTCACCACCTCCAAACTTGGTCATCTACAAGCCTCAACCTCCCTTAAGGCCATTCCCGGCCTTCACGATCTGCTTCTGGTCGAACATATCCACGAACTCATACGATGGTCGTCTAAACTTGGGCCTAGCACCCTCGTGACCCTACCACCTGGCGGGACCACCCAGAGCTGACCCCACTGAAGCAGCCGCGGGTTGGCCCTCAACATGGCCCCAACCCGACCCACTTAACGCATCACGCTCTTGTTCCCCGATCCGGAACAATCTTACCTCTACATGTCATGAAAGCTACCACTTCCATTTCACACTACCCAGGGACTTATTACACAATACATTCTAGGCATAAAATGCACTCCGACAAGGATCACTTGCAAAATCTGGTACTCAAGACGGCCTTACATATAAGGTCTCAACTGTAATATTCTAAGGTTCATCATTTTCTCACCCCCAGGCTTACCCTTTTTCACTAACCAGGTTTCTAAATCACATTTTAGCACAAAGCTATCCGACATAACACTAAACACATCATCAATATCAATACATACAAAACTCTAGAGGGTTAAGGATATACCTGAAAATAGGCGTTTAAAAGGACCGCTAAAATCGAACTTCCACCGCGACTCTATCGTGGCCCGCCATGTAAGAACATCCCGCCTAGCTATGGAAGGTGAAGAACCCGCAATCGATCTAGTAGTTCATGCTATCCCACCATGCTACCCGGCCTGGACGCTTCTCGTCAAATGGCCCCGTCGGCCGCAAGTATAGCAATCTCCCAAACCAAGACGACATTCTCTATGGGCTTTACCACAATGGTCACACCGAGATACGGTGGCCTCATCCGCGAGCACTCCTACTCCCGAAAATATGAAACACAGGAGCCCCGACCGCCTCCGAATATCCCGGCGTCCCGGCGTGGAGGACCACTCAGTCTTGGCGAGGTACATAACTAGTTCGCCGAGGCGGTCCGCCTCGAAAGTCACCAAAGGACCTCGCTGCTCGCCTCTTCACGACTGGTCATTCTGCCGATTTATCCGCTCCTCACATCCAAGTGCATACGCCAGACGCGGCGATGTCCATGCCCACCAAGAGCTACACCAACAACTCTCGCTAGGCAATCATCGAGCCTCAGAACATATCGGTGCACCCGATCCTCCATACTAGCTACCAACGCGGACGCGTCTGCCAATGAGTCGAACTCCACATTGTACTCCCGAACCGCACGCCTGCTCGCCGCAACACCAAAAATCTGTCCCGAGCCCTCCTCATCTGTGGAGGCAAGACATGTGCCAGAAAGGCCTCTGAGAACACGTTCCAAACAGCTGGAAGTGCATTCTCTCCCCGGGACAGCTCCCACGAATCAAACGATCATTGCGGTATCACGCGGCCGATGCGAACCTAGGACCACCGACTCGGTCTCCGATGCCTTGATCACTCATGATCCGTCAGAATCGCTTCGGATGAACTCCTGCGGATCATCCTCAGGCCTCGACCCATAAAACTCTGGCGGTTTACAACTCAGAAAATCCCGTAGCCTCGAACTATCTGATCTAGGGTGAACCACTGGTGCTACTGGAACTGCTGCGTCCAGCCTATCCTCAAGTCTGGCCACAACCCTGGCCATTAACTGGGCCCACTCCTTGTAACTCATCTCCTCTCGCCTGCATCGCGGATCGAGGCTCAGTATCGTGGTCTCTACCGCCGCTTCTACTCGCAGCCTCCTCTCGCTTTGCCCTTCTCGCCCGGCCGGTTTTACGCGAGGCATAATCGTAAAAACGGCACGTCGGAGGGTCCAACTTACAATACAGCTCTAAGGCACGATCTCAGAATGAGAAGAATGGAAACCAATCCTAAATGTCCTATAGCCTCCTGATTATAGATGTGGTGCACAACACATCGATAATCAAGACTCTACTAGACACGGTCTGTAGACACTTTCCGAGGACTAACTGCTCTGATACCACTTTTGTCACGACCCGAACCCGGGCCCGTGACTGGTGCCTTACTCCGGGCACCCTAGTGATACAACATCAGAGAAAACCAGCGGAAATAAAAACTTAAACATGCAAATTGACATGGATCAAGATGAAAGAAAACAGGCCAACCAAAACGGTTGCCTTTCAACATATATATATATAAACATTTGAACAGTTACAATCCTTACAACCCTGCCCGCAATAAAGGCTGCACTTAAGATTTTTTTCAACAACTATGACGGGACAGGGCCCCGCCATACCCCTGAACGTACAAGAACCTACAGACTCAGGGTAACATACCAAAGATAAGCCTCCGAAGGAACGGAGCTTCCCAATACGCTGAAATGAGATCCTAAACGCGGGATCGACAGCTGATGTACTTCTACCTGCGGCATGAACGCAGCCCCCCGAAGGAGGTCAGTACAACAGGTACCAAGTATGTGAAACTGTAAAGTACTATAAATGAAATCATAGCAGTCTATATAAAGCAGGAGACATGTATGAACGCAATATGAATGAGAAACAGTTTATCTGAGAAAAGTTGCCTTTCGGCATATATATATAAAATAAAAACTTGAACAATTACATCCCTTTTACAAGCCCTGCCCAAAACAGTACTACAGACCTCTAAGAATGTTATAACAACAATGGCGGGACAGGGCCCCGCCATACCCCTAAATGTAAGTACCTACAACGACAGGGGACTATACCACAGATAAGCCTCCGGAGAAACGGAGCTTCCCAAAACGCTGAACTGTGACCCTATGAGCAAGGATCAACAACTGGTGTACCTCTACCTGCGGCATGAACGCACTTCGAAGGAGGTCGCATAACAGGTACCAAGTATGTGAAACTGAAAATATTGTAAGTGAAATCATAATAGTCTATATAAAACAGAAGACATCTATGATAACCAATTTACGATGCACAATATGTAAGCAGTCATGTCAAGTCAGGGACTCACGCCCTTAAAGTCATTACTCAAATATAACCATGGGTCTCATGCCCACAATATCAATCATGCCCGTGGAATTCCTTCCTCACTGCCGGCAGTCCATGATATAAAAGCACCAAGGAATACACATGAACACCAGGTCCCACCTGTGTCATAATAAAACCGTCACGGGTAAGTGCGAAGGCATAGCCGACTACTAAAACCCACGTACCAACAATGCCATAAAGCGTATCACGAGGTCTTTCTGCATCGCGCCACATGATCGAAGTTTGCCACTCGCCTCGATATCAATGCGCGTCTAATCTCGAGCATACCGCCGCTCGCATAGGCCACACATAGGCCCGCATGAGGTATTCCTCGCGACGGGGTAGCTAGCCCGCGGTATCTCTCCCGACTCGCAGTCCGCATAGTCACATAGACCGCGTAGTCACGCATCGCATAAGGCACTCCTCGCATCGGGATAATACACCCGGAATGATCAATCCTGGAACTCCCGCAGCTCCGCATAGTCACACAGACCGCATAGGCCGTATAGACCCGCATCAAGGGTGGCAAGCCCTCGTTATAACAAGTCAAGGGGGTATGTGATATAATAATAGTACAACGGGCTTAACGTTTAACAATGTAAGCACAACAAGAATAACCCCCTTACACAACATCACAAGATACTAACACACGTAGCATCATAACATGTTTACTTATCAAACCAAAAAGGAAGCATTACAAGGCTATCACAAACCAACATAGTCAAGTTTTTCACTCAAGGTACTTTCTACTTTATGTCAACAAGTTCGGGTTTTTATCCCCAAAGTACTTCATACATTAACTCTTTAAAAACCAAGTACTCATTGCTCACGAATGAGGTTTCACACTTTTTAACAAAATTCATATCAAGTCTCTTATCTTCAAAAGATTCATAGATCATAGTTTTAAACACTTAACAACGTAATCTCCTTTTTAAAACAATTTGAGTAACATATGCCTTATGTGTGAGTAGGTTATTCTTGTTTTTAACAATCTTATTAAAGCAGCCATGATCTAGGAAATGTAATACAATTTTGTCTTATCTTAGCTTCTATGCAGATGGAGGTTTCTACTGGTTTTAATAATACTTAATTAGTCAATACATTTTCCTTTATTAGCGCTGCAGTGGTTTGTTCGATACTTATTCTCATTTCCGAAATCAATACAAGGCTTTCATAAACAATTAAGTAAACCGTTCCTTTTATCTTCCTTAAGTCGTTATACCTAACTTCCCACAAAGCTAGTATAACACTTAAGCTTTTAAAACCAAGTATTACTCTTCTTTCAAAAAGGATTCTTAATTCTTTTGAAATACTTCAAGATTCTTATTATTTAGACTCAAGTCAACTGACATCGAAGTAAAACCACGTTCAGTTAACACACGTACGTCTACCGTACTATATATATTCTTTTAAAATATCATGCTCAAGAGGATAGGAAGAATCACATACCTCGCGACGATTACAGACAATTAGCAAAACGCTCCAAAGTACTGTAATCCTGCTAGCCTTTTCCACCATTCGAGTAGAATACGCTACTCGCAGTACTTCAACCTATAACGGTTATATAAGTCTATCAATGTCTAGACTACTCTGTAGAATATTCTAAGCAGTAGGTTCTTAATTCTACGGAAAATTGGGCAGCACTTCCCTACCCGTCAACTACTCAAGTCTACTGTAATACAGTCCTATGTAATTACAGTTCAATCTTCTTCTTTAATATTCTTCTGATGTGATTTCAATTCAATTCTCTTCTCTTATACCATCCTTCTATATATATTATACTCATTTCTATACTACTACAGTATGTAATTTCCAATTACAATAGAAGGACAAGAGTATTTACCTCGATAAGCCCAAAATTATCCAAGTTTAAATGTCGATTCCTGAGCAAGGTTTAGCTCCTATTCTGCACGCTCCGATAGCTCCAAGAAACCCTTAGAAGTTTCCAAACAACTTCTACTAATACTTCAACCAACTATGAAGATTTTCCTTAGGGTTTCGTTTTGTGACTAAAGGGAATATAGTAGTACTTCCGGGCTCTTAGTATTGAAATAACTTTGGAATACTACAAGGTATTTGGGCCAAGGTATTTTGGAAAAGTAACAATACTTGGAGAATACTTTTCTACCAAGAGGGGGCTTTCTAGAACACTAGGAAGGGGAAGGGGGTGTTTCACGGAACAACTAGGCGGGGAGAGGGCTTGGATGAGAACACTACAAGGGAGAGGGAGTTTTTGAGACTTGGAGAAATGTTTAGTGGATGAAGAAGTCTTGCACAAGAGGGGGGGTATTTATAGAGCCTTCAATGGCCAAGATTAAAACAAATGGAGGGTGGGGATTTGGATCCAAGTGAAGAGTGAGGTCTTCCAACCAAGTGTCCACCACAACCTTGGGACATATGTCCTCCACAACATTGGGACATATGTCCCCCACAACAAAGAGCCATGTGGCCTCCACTAACTCAAAAAAAACGTCCAACCTTACCTACCCCCACTACCCAAAAAATATCTTTGCAAGACTTGACCATTTGACCTTGTCCACTTGGCCACATTTTCGTCCAACCCATGCCAACTAAGGGTGACACATGTCGCCCTCCTATTGGTCCAAAATATTTCGTCTACCGGAAAAATCCGTAATCGGTTAAAATATTAAAAACGTAGAATTTTCCTTCACAAGGTTCGGAATCTTTTCCGTCGAAATTTCACAATTTCATCCTTAACCTAATTAGGGTTTGTACAAATGTACGTACGTCCTCACATACATACTCTGAAAATACGGGGTATAACATTCTCCCCTCGTTAGAAACATTCGTCCCGAATGTTCCTTCTCAAGACCGATAACGATAAAGTTCCTCATAACTTAAACAGTTTTCAAATGCCACACATGGCCACAATACAACACGCGCAAATACTTAAATCCAAGTCCACGAGGAATCACCTCTATCATCACAAAAGCTCCCACCCAAGGTCTAAAAGATACTCCCTTCGCACCTTTACTTCCCTTAAGAAACGATCACTTCTATTCTCTTAACACATGTTCACTTCTTCCCTTACTTGTCGTACCCTCCTCGTACACTCGAACACTTCCTAAATAAACTTACCACCTTCCTGTTCTTGCTTCAGTTTCCAAAATCTTGGGGTTACTATCTCCAACTTGGTCATCATTAACTGGGAACACTCTGGATGGATCTCCGATACTTTTCCGAACATAGCAACATGAAAGACCGGACGTACTGCCTCCTACGTCGGACGCCAATGCTAACTTATAGGCAACCTGGCCTATTTTCCAAATGATCTGAAAACGCTCAAAGTACCTCGGGCTAAGTTTCCCCTGCTTTCCAAATCTCATCACGCCCTTCCGGGGTGGTACCTTCAAGAAAACCCACCATCAACCTGAACTCCAAGTGTCGACGCCGATTATCCGCATGACTTCTGTTGACTCTGAGCTGCCAATAACCTCTCCTGGATAAGCTTCACCCTATCCACATCCTGCTGAAACAAGTATGAACCAACTATCTGAATCTTGCCAACATCAAACCAATCGACCGGCAACCTACACATTCCGCCCATACAAGGCTTCATAAGGTGACATCCGAATACTGAATATGGTAGCTATAATAATACTAACTCAACAAGAGGCACATAATCCTCACTGCACCCTTGAAATCAAAACACCGGCCCGAGGGTGAATGCAATACTGAGACTCACCTGAGTTCTAACCCCGCCTGGTAAAACCTCCAGAAAGAGAAATAGCCGTAAACTGGGCTTCACTGCCCGTCATAAAGTAAAAGTAGGAACCCCGTGCAGTCTTACAACCTTCCTGATATATATAACATCTCGCATAACCCTCTGCCGAGTAAACGGTCCTGACTGAAAGACAAGATGGGCTGACCTTATCGGCCTGACTACTGGTCGAACGTATCCACGAACTCGTACGATGGTTAACTAAACTTGGGCCTAACACCCTCGTGACCCTAACACAAAGCGGGACCACCACAATTTTTCCTTTCTTCAAACCGGGCTGCGGGTTGACCCGCAATCTGGCCTTAACCCGACCCATTTATCGCGCCAAGCTCTTGTTTCCCGATCCGGAACAACCTCACCATCGAGTCACGAAAACCTAGTGGTCTTCTTAGCTCAAATTACCCTCTTTCATTCACACTACTCAGGGACTTATTACACAAACATATCTCACGTATACTATGCACTCCGATAAGGGTCAAACATAAAAATAAATCTTTTACTCAAGATGGCCTCGCCTCTAAGGTCTCCACGTATAAAACTCTAAGGCTCACACTTTCTCTATCCCCAATCTTACCCTTTTAACTAACCATGATTTCTAATCACAATTAACACAATGCTATCTGAACGTAACACTTAAGATATACTCATCTTATCACACATACTAATCTCTAGAGGTTAAGGGTATACATGTATCTACTTCTTCACTCCCCTTTGTCGTTCTAATCGATCCTGCCCCGTTGGGCGCACAGCTAGGGAAGGTGATGTACTAGCCACTGATCCTGAAGGCTGAGTCTCTACATCCGCGCCACCTCTGGTCAGATAATTTCTCGCAAAATGGCCCTGCTGGCCGCAAGCATAACAAGTTGTCGAAGGAGCACGACACTCCCCACAATGACACCTACCACAACGGCCACACCGAGGTGGGGGTGGCCTCCTCTGGCTAACACCCCTTCCTCTCCGAACTACTGAATCCGCAACTGATCTGGTAGGCTGAGTCCTCCTACTTGCATCCCTCCTACTTGAACATTCTCTTGTCACATGGCCCTGAAGGCCGCAGGTAAAACAAGCACCAACAAAAAGACGACATTCCCCGGGATGACGCCTGCCACACTGTGAACACTGAGGAAAATCAATCCGGTGGCCGGAACCTACGCGGTATCTGTGAACGAAGCCACGAGTTCTGACCAACTCCTGCATACCCCGCACGCCCTGAACCCTGTGGAGGACCACTCTGCACTGGCAGAGGTGCGTATCCAGCCGGCCACGAGGCGTTACCGAAAGTTACCAGGACCTCGCCGTCGGCCTCTTCGCTGGTCTTGGTTAACCTGCCGATCCTACGTTTCTCGGCCGCGCATAAGCCCGCACGCAGCCATGCTCATGCTCGATCAAGAGCTACTCTTGCACAACCTCTCTTAGATAATCATCAAGACCCGTGATAAATCGGTACATAATATACTCTGGTTGCTAAATCCTAGATAGTAATGTGGTCGCTCTGCAATACATACCGCTCACATCGTCGTGGAACTGAAGGTCCAGATATCATGGCCGCAGTAGGAACTGATGCCGTTGTACTAACTCTGCTGGGGCTGGCGACGTAGCAGAACTCCCCGAATGAAACACCACCTCAGGTGATGATTGGGCCTGTGCCCTCGTAACCCTCTGCGCTCTACTCGCAGCTCTTTGGCCGCCCCGCCTTCGTCCGGTTGCCTTGGCGGAGGCATAATCGTAAGGGAAAGAATTACGTTAGAGGGGTCCAACTTATAACACAGCTCTAAGGCACGATCTCAGAGTGAGAAGAATGGAAACCAATCCTAAATATCCTATAGCCTCCTGATTATTGGTGTGGTGCACAACACACCGATAATCAAGACTCTACTAGATACGGTTTGTAGACACTTTCCGAGGATTAACTGCTCTGATACCACTTTTGTCACGATCCGAACCCGGGCCCGTGACTGGTGCCTTACCCGGGCACCCAAGTAGACATACATCAGAGTAACCAGCGGAATATAAAACAAGACATGAAGAAATATGAATGAGAAACAGTTTATCTGAGAAAAGTTACCTTTCGGCATATATATATAAAATAAAAACTTGAACAGTTACATCCCTTTTACAAGCTCTGCCCAAAACAATACTACAGACCTCTAAGAATGTTATAACAACAATGGTGGGACAGGGCCCCGCCATACCCCTGAATGTAAGTACCTACAACGACAGGGGACTATACCACAGATAAGCCTCCGGAGAAACGGAGCTTCCCAAAACGCTGAACTGTGACCCTATGAGCGAGGATCAACAATCGGTGTACTCTACCGCGGCATGAACGCAGCCCAAGCGAGGTCGATAACAGTACCAAGTATGTGAAACTGAAAATATTGTAAGTGAAATCATAATAGTCTATATAAAACAGAAGACATCTATGATAACCAATTTACGATGCACAATATGTAAGCAGTCATGTCAAGTCAGGGACTCACGCCCTTAAAGTCATTACTCAAATATAACCATGGGTCTCATGCCCACAATATCAATCATGCCCGTGGAATTCCTTCCTCACTGCCGGCAGTCCATGATATAAAAGCACTAAGGAATACACATGAACACCAGGTCCCACCTGTGTCATAATAAAACCGTGACGGGTAAATAAGGCATAGCCGACTACTAAAACCCACGCACCAACAATGCCATAAAGCGTATCACGAGGTCTTTCTAGACCGCATCACATGATCGAAGTTGGCCACTCGCCTCGATATCAATGTGCGTCTAATCTCGAGCATACCGCTCGCATAAGTTACACATAGGCCCGCATGAGGTATTCCTCGTGACGGGTAGCTAGCCCGCGGTATCTCCTGGACTCCCGCATCCGCATAGTCACATAGACCGCGTAGTCACACGCATCGTATAAGGCACTCCTCGTGACGGATAATACACCCGGAATGATCAATCCTGGAACTCCCGCAGCTCCGCATAGTCACACAGACCGCATAGGCCGTATAGACCCGCATCAAGGGTGGCAAGCCCTCGGTATAACAAGTCAAGGGGGTATGTGATATAATAACAGTACAACGGGCTTAACGTTTAACAACGTAAGCACAACAAGAATAACCCCCTTACACAACATCACAAGATACTAACACACGTAGCATCATAACATGTTTACTTATCAAACCAACAAGGAAGCATTACAAGGCTATCACAAACCAACATAGTCAAGTTATTCACTCAAGGTACTTTCTACTTTATGTCAACAAGTTCGGGTTTTTATCCCCAAAGTACTTCATACATTAACACTTTAAAAACCAAGTACTCATTGCTCACGAATGAGGTTTCACACTTTTTAACAAAATTCATATCAAGTCTCTTATCTTCAAAAGATTCATAGATCATAGTTTTAAACACTTAACAACGTAATCTCCTTTTTAAAACAATTTGAGTAACATATGCCTTATGTGTGAGTAGGTTATTCTTGTTTTTAACAATCTTATTAAAGTAGCCATGATCTAGGAAATGTAATACAATTTTGTCTTATCTTAGCTTCTATGCAGATGGAGGTTTCTACTGGTTTTAATAATACTTAATTAGTCAATACATTTTCCTTTATTAGCGCTATGATGGTTTGTTCGATACTTATTCTCATTTCCGAAATCAATACAAGGCTTTCATAAACAATTAAGTAAACCGTTCCTTTTATCTTCCTTAAGTCGTTATACCTAACTTCCCATAAAGCTAGTATAACACTTAAGCTTTTAAAACCAAGTATTACTCTTCTTTCAAAAAGGATTCTTAATTCTTTTGAAATACTTCAAGATTCTTATTATTTAGACTCAAGTCAAAAGACATCGAAGTAAAACCACGTTCAGTTAACACACGTACGTCTACCGTACTATATATATTCTTTTAAAATATCATGCTCAAGAGGATAGGAAGAATCACATACCTCGCGACGATTACCGACAATTAGCAAAACGCTCCAAAGTACTGTAATCCTGCTAGCCTTTTCCACCCTTCGAGTAGAATACGCTACTCGCAGTACTTCAACCTATAACGGTCATATAAGTCTATCAATGTCTAGACTACTCTGTAGAATATTCTAAGCAGTAGGTTCTTAATTCTACGGAAAATTGGGCAGCACTTCCCTACCCGTCAACTACTCAAGTCTACTGTAATACAGTCCTATGTAATTACAGTTCAATTTTCTTCTTTAATATTCTTCTGATGTGATTTCAATTCAATTCTCTTCTCTTATACCATCCTTCTATATATATTATACTCATTTCTATACTACTACAGTATGTAATTTCCAATTACAATAGAAGGACAAGAGTATTTACCTCGATAAGCCCAAAATTATCCAAGTTTAAATGTCGATTCCTGAGCAAGGTTTAGCTCCTATTCTGCACGCTCCGATAGCTCCAAGAAACCCTTAGAAGTTTCCGAACAACTTCTACTAATACTTCAACCAACTATGAAGATTTTCCTTAGGGTTTTGTTTTGTGACTAAAGGGAATATAGTAGTACTTCCGGGCTCTTAGTATTGAAATAACTTTGGAATACTACAAGGTATTTGGGCCAAGGTATTTTGGAAAAGTAACAATACTTGGAGAATACTTTTCTACCAAGGGGGCTTTTAGAACACTAGGAAGGGGGGGAAGAGGGGTGTTTCGACTGAACAACTAGGCAAGGCGGGGGGAGAGGGCTTGGACGAGAACACTACAAGGGAGAGGGAGTTTTTGAGACTTGGAGAAATGTTTAGTGGATGAAGAAGTCTTGCACAAGAGGGGGGTATTTATAGAGCCTTCAATGGCCAAGATTAAAACAAATGGAGGGTGGGGATTTGGATCCAAGTGAAGAGTGAGGTCTTCCAACCAAGTGACCACCACAACCTTGGGACATATGTCCTCCACAACATTGGGACATATGTCCCCCACAACAAAGAGCCATGTGGCCTCCACTAACTCAAAAGAAAACGTCCAACCTTACCTACCCCCACTACCCAAAAAATATCTTTGCAAGACTTGACCATTTGACCTTGTCCACTTGGACACATTTTCGTCCAACCCATGCCAACTAAGGGTGACACATGTCGCCCTCCTATTGGTCCAAAATATTTCGTCTCCCGGAAAAATCCGTAATCGGTTAAAATATTAAAAACGTAGAATTTTCCTTCACAAGGTTCGGAATCTTTTCCGTCGAAATTTCACAATTTCATCCTTAACCTAATTAGGGTTTGTACAAATGTACGTACGTCCTCACATACATACTCTGGAAATACGGGGTATAACAGGAGGATTCCACGGGTATGCTTCCATTGTGATTGATCTTGGCCATGCTTATACGATGAGGGATGCCGGGGCATGCGACCAGGATGCGGGTTAGATGCCCGGACGTTTTATTGGACGTCTGGCGTGTGGAGGATTCCACGGGTATGCTTCCATTGTGATTGATCTTGGCCATGCTTATACGATGAGGGATGCCGGGGCATGCGGCCAGGATGCGGGTTAGATGCCCGCGCGTTTCATTACTCCATGGCCATGCTTATACGATGAGGGATTCTAGGGCATGCGACCATGTTATATTTTACTCCATGGGATAGCTTCCCGTGAAGACATGTACCCACGATGAGGGATGCCGGGGGCATGTTATATTCTTATTCCATGGCCTAGCTCCCCATGAAGACCTGCACCTACGATGAGGGATGCCGAGGGCACGTTATGGCCATGCTTATACGATGAGGGATTCCGGGGCATGCGGATGCGTTATATATATACATATGTATTGTATATGTGTACGCCGACAGTGAGGTAGGATGCCACTGGCGGGTCACATGGTTATATGTTACACCTACGACTGCCGGCAGTGATGAAGGATTCCACGGGCAGAGGTATATATACATGTATGGTATATGTGTACGCTGACAGTGAGGTAGGATGCCACGGGCGCGTCACATGAGTATGATTTATGTCATAGACTGCCGGCAGTGAGGAAGGAATTCCACGGGCATGAGTGATGACTGTGAGGGCGTGAGTCCCTGACTTGACATGTCTATTTATATATGGTGTACTGTAGTTTGGTTATCATACATGTCTCCTGTTTTATATAGACTATTATGATTTCATTCTGATATTTTCAATTTCACATACTTGGTACTGTTGTCTTGACCTCCTTGAAGTGCGTTCATCCGCAGTAGAGGTACACCAGTTGTTGATCCTCGTTCATAGGATCACAATTCAGTGTTTTGGGAAGCTCCGTTTCTCCGGAGGCTTATCTTGTGGGATGATTCCCTGAGATTGTAGGTACTTGTACATTCAGGGGTATGGCGGGGCCCTGTCCCGTCATAGTTGTTATAAAAACTCTTAGAAGTGCAGTAATCTTGTTGTGGCGGGGTTTTAAAGGATGTAACTGTTCAAATTTTTATATAAAAAAAAAGAGGTGACCGTTTTGGTTAGCCTGTTTTCTTATTTCATTATTTCATATCTTTAAGTTTTTATTTCCGCTGATTTTCTCTGATGTTGTATCGCTAGGGTGCCCGGGGTAAGGCACCAGTCGCGGGCCCGAGGTCGGGTCGTGACAAAAGTGGTATCGAGCGATTAATCCTCGGAAAGTGTCTCGACCGTATCTAGTAGAGTCTTGATTATCGGTGTGTTGTGCACACCTATAATCGTGAGGTCTGAGATATTTAGGATTGGTTTCTATTCTTCTTACTCGAGATCGTGCCTTAGTTGTGTTGTAAGTTGGACTCCTCGACGTATTCTTTTGTACCGCTTATGCCTCGCGCAAGCAGCGAGCCAGAAGGGCAAAGCGGCGGTAGGCTGCGAGTAGAGCACGAGGGTTACGAGCCTGAGCCCGTCTTTACATAAGGTGGTACTTGGATGGGAGTTACGCGATCCGCTAGCCCAGGAGAGTTTAGAAGCGGCGGCGGTAGCTCACGAGACCACGATACCTGAGTCTCCAGTTCCACGACTAGGAGCCGAGAATATGAGTTACAAGGAGATGGCCCAGTTACTATCTAGGCTTGTGGCTAGGAATGAGGACAGACGAGAGTCAAAGGTTCCGGTAGTACTAATGGTTCACCCTAGATCCGATAGTTTGAGACTTCGGGACTTCTTGAGTTGCTGTCCACCAGAGTTCTATGGATCGAGAACTGAGGAAGATCCTCAGGAGTTTATTCGACAGCTGCAGCAGATCATGAAAGTGATCAAGGCCTCAGAGACAGAGTCGGTGGTATTAGGTTCACATCGGCTGCGTGATAGTGCAGTCGACTGGTTTGATTCATGGGAACTGTCCCGGGGGGAGCATGCGCTTCCAGCTGGTTGGGACGAGTTCTCAGAGGCATTTCTTACACACTTCTTGCCCTCGCAGATGAGAAGAACTTGGGCAGATATATTTATGATGTTGAGGCAGAACGGGCGGACGGTTCGGGAATACAGCGTAGAGTTTGACTCGTTGGCTCGGTATCTCCCCGCTTTAGTGGCAGACATGGAGGATAGAGTGCACCGATATGTCACAGGACTTGACGATTATCTAGCAGAGAGTTGTACAGGAGTAGCTCTTCAGCCGGGCATGGATATTTCCCGTATACAGGCTTATGCACGGGGGATTGAGGAACGTAGAGACCGACATAGGGACCAGGATCAGCATAAGAGGGTCAAGACAGCAGGGTACTTTGGTAACTTTCGAGGCAGACAGCCTCAACAGCAGGCTAGGTCAACATTTCAGCCGACACAGAGTGCTCCTTCCCAGTCTTCTAGCAGGAGGTTTGATCGTCGGGGATATTCGGGAGCAGGTCAGGGCTCCAGGGCTGCAGGGTCACAGATGTTTGAGGGTAGTAGCCAGGGGAAGCCACCTTTACCTCGGTGTGGTTGTTGTAATAGATTCCATGTTGGGGAGTGTCGTACTACTTCGACCGCTTGTTATACTTGCGGCCAACAGGGCCATTTGGCGAGATCGTCCGACCAGGTGGCATGGTTGGATAGCATGCACTCACGGGATCGATTCGGGTTCTTCGCCTTCAATAGCTAGGCGGGATGTTCATACACCGTGAGCCACGGCGGTCGCGGTGGGTTCGATTTTAGCTGTCCTTTGAACCGCCTATTTGATTTTCAGGTATATTCTTAACCTTCTAGAGACTAGTATGTATTGATGATATGATGATGTGTTAAGTGTTATGTTCGGATAGCTTTGTGTTAAAATGTGATTTAGAAGCCTGGTTATTGAAAAGGGTAAGTTTGGGGATGAGAAAATTTTGAACCTTAGAATTTATAATAGTTGAGACCTTAGATGTAAGGCCGTCTTGAGTAAAAGATTTTACGGTTAGTCTTTGTCGAAGTACTTGGTATGCGTGAACTGAATTTGTGTGATAATCCCATGGGTAGTTTGAGATAGAAGTGGTAGCTTTCATGACGTGAATTAGTAAGATTGTTCCGGATCGGGGAACGAGAGAGTTTGGCGCGATAATGGGTCGGGTTGAGGCCAGGTCGCGGGTCAACCCGCAGCCCGGAATGAGGTGGGGTCAGTTTGAGGTGGTCCCTCTAGGTGGTAGGGTCACGAAGGTGCTAGGCCCAAGTTTAGATAACCATCGTATGAGTTCACGGATGTGTTCAACCAGAATCGGATCATGAAGGCCGGGAATGGCCTTAAAGGAATGTGAGGCTAGTAAGATGACCAAGGTTGGAGGTAGTAACTCCAAGGTTTTGGAAACTGAAGCAATGACGGAAGTATGGTACGTGTACTAGAAAGAGTTCGGGCGTTCGATAAAGGTACGACGAGTAAGGGAAGAAGCGAACATGTGTTAAGAGAATGGAAGTGATCATTTTTGTGAAGTGAAGGTGCGAAGAAAGTAACCTATAGACCAGGAGTGGGAGTTAATTGTGATGTTACACTGTAGAGGTGAGTTCTCGTTGACTTGGATTTAAGTATTGCGCGTGTGTTATATTATGGCCAGGTGTGGCATAATTGGTTTTGTGAGTATAGTAGTGAAGACTATATCGGCGCATGTATGTTTTGAGACTTAGAAGGAACATTCGGGACGAATGTTTCTAAGGGGGGAAGAATGTTACACCCCGTAGTTCCAGGGTATGTATATGAGGACGTACGTACGAGAATACGATATTAAAATTGGAAAGGAAGAAAGATGTGATTTTTTTCGACGGAAAAGTTTTCGAGCTTCGTGAAGGAAAAAGGTTTATTATTGAGAATTGGATTCTCCACTTTGGTATTTAAGACTTTACGAATTTATAAGAATTATGGAATTTGTTTTTTTACGGATTTGGTCATGTGGGGCCCACCCGAGGAATTTTACATTTTGTGGGGCCCACGAGGGTTGTGGATTTTTATGGACGAATGAGAAGGAGACATGTGGCACCTCCCCCCACATAGCCTTGGACGAAATTATGCAAGGTTAGGATGGTCATTTGACCATTGTGGATGATAAGTCTTCAAGCTTGAGAATATTGACCAAGTCAACTTGTCCACTTGGCTTTACTTTATTGATCTTCATCCTAGCCACACATATGTTGAGATCTTGACCCTCCATTGTGTTATATATACTACACTAGTGCAAGACTTGCTCTTCAACACTTAGAATTATTTCACACACTTCTTGTTCTTCATTATAGCTCACGGGTTTGAGGGTTTTCCACACAAAAAAATTTGTAGTTTTGATCCATTATTCACAAGACTTAAACCCAAGGTCCCTAAGGGTATTGTAAGGATATCTCAATAGAAAGATTTCGGAAGAGTGGCGTTTTCGTATTAGTCGCAAGGCGGAAACTTAAGGAGTTCTTCAACTTTGAAGTTGGAACTTGAAGATGAGTTCTTCATAGGCTTCTAAGGAGCGCTTGGAGCGGATTGGAACATAAGAAAAGGAGCTAAGAATTGCTAAGGAGCGACTTTGAGTCTTGGGAATTTTAAGGGCTTGTAAAGGTATAATTCTTGTCGTTTTAGTAATTAAGATTACTTATTGTTGTAGCTATGGATATTAGCAAGCATTAGGTGTTTATATTATGAAGTTGATAAGTGTTATGGATATTGGAACTCTAATCCGAAAACTAGCATGTTTAGCCCTTAAGATTACAATTCGATTTGAGTATTAATTTAAGTCGTCACATGTTATATAAAGAAGGAATTATAGTTGTTGAAGTTGTTTATGACTATGTAGCATGTTGGAATAACAACTTGTATTGAAAAAGGAATTGAAAGAGAAGTAGTGTTGTTGTAGCCGAGAATTGCATTGTATTGTGGACTAGTTGGTAGTAATTGTGGGGCGGAATTGTACACGTATTGTAGGGCGTGTAATCCCCTTTGTATTTGCTGAATTGTTTGAGCCTTAAATGTGGCGTTTGGTTATTGAATTCGCCCTTGAAAAAGGTGGCAAAGTATGTAGAAACAAAGGAAGTGCTGCCCGATTTTCCGTAGAATTTAGTGACCTTGTACTTAGAATATTCTACGTTCGAAGCTAGAGGTTAATAGACGTTTTATGACCATCATAGGTTGAAGTACTACGAGTAGCGTATTCTACTTGAAGGGTGGAAAAGGCTAGAAAGGGTATAGTACTTTGGAGCATTTTGCTAATTGTCGATAATCGTCGCGAGGTATGTGAACCTCTTCCTATCGTTTCTAGCATGATTGTTGTGAACTATGTAGTACAGTAGACGTACGTGTGCTAAACGAATTTTGGTTGGTTTAAAACATAAAATGTTATAATAGCTTTATGGGAAGTTAATTATAACGACTTTATGTAGGTAAAAGAATGGTTTACTGATTTTAAAAGATAAGAGACTTGACTTATATTTGACTTGATATGAAATGTGAAGAACTTTAATTGTGTTAGAAAGTGGTGAAACCTCATTCGTGAGAAATGAGTACTTGATCAAAAAAGAAAAAGGAATAAGTTATATTGATTTCGGAAATGGGAATAACTATCGAACAAGCCATTGCAGTGTTAATAAAGGAAAATGTAATGACAAATAATTGTATTAAAACAAGTAGAATCTTCCATCTGCATAGAAGCTAAGATAAGACAAAATTGTATTACATTTTATAGATCATGGCTACTTTAATAAGAATCATTATAAACAAGTATTGTTTTCTTAAATTCCAAAGTAAGGAACTTGATTTCTAAAAGAAAAGAGACTTGAGAATTTGAAGTGTTTTGGTGTTATACCCCGTATTTCCAGAGTATGTACGTAAGGGAATACGTACAAAAGTCTAGCCTTAAAGATTAGGCCAAGTTCGAAATTGTGCACAACTCGCTTAAAGAATCGTTTTCCGACGAAACGTTTCCCACGACTTTCGTAGGGAAAATTCCGGCTATGCCATTACTATTTTTTGCGGATTTTTCCGAGAGACGAAACATTTTGGACCAACGGGAGGGCGACACTTGGCACCCTCCCATTGATGGACTTGAATCGTCCATTAGACGAAAATGGAGAGGTTGGGCACGTTTTTTGTGCCTTGCACAAAGTCAAGGAGTTGGTAGGATATTTGTGTTTAGTTAATCCTCACCCTACACTTGCCTTGCACTTGTCTTCATCTTGGCCATTGGTTGGCCAAGGCTTGAGCTATAAATACCCCCCTTTTGATGAAGAATTCTTCATCCACAAAGTTGTCTTCCAAGTCTAAAAATCCTCTCCTCTCCCTTAGCCTTTCGTCCAACACCTCCCCTCGAGGTGAGTTGGCGAGGGCTACCCCCAGCCTAGCCGAAATCTACCCCTCCCTTGGTAGAAAAGTTGTCTTCTAGTATTGTTATAATGCCCAAAATACCTAGCCCAAATCCCTTAGTCCTTTGTAGGAGTTGTAAAGAACTTCTAAGGTTTCTTGGAGCTACCGGAGCGTACAACTTAGGAGCTAAACCTTGCTCAGGAGCGACTTTATCTAGGATACTATTGGGCTTACCGAGGTAACTAATCCTAACCCTCTTTTGAATTAGAGAATACTTACTGTAGTAGTATTAGAATAAGTATTAAATACTTAGAAGAATATCACAGAATAGAATTGAACTGCTACCACGGTAGAAGGGTTTAAAGAAGAATAATCAAAAGCGTACTCACATAGGATTTGTTTTCACGATGAACTTATATAGCTCACCGGGTAGGGAAGTGCTGCCCGACTTTCCGTAGAATTGTGAACCCTCTGTTTAGAATGACCTTCAGAGTAGTCTTTGATAGATGTCTGTGACTATTATAGGCTGACTCTCTGCGCGCGACATATTCAACTTGGCAGGTGGTTTTCGCTGAGAAGGTATGTGATTCTTCCTAAAGCATGATATTTTACAATATATAGTACGGTAGACGTACATATGTTAACTGAATAATAACTACGGCAATGTCTTTGACTTAAGCCTGAATAATACTTATGGCAATGCCTCACGGCTTAAGCCTGAATAATACTTACGGCAATGCCTCACGGCTTAAGCCTGAATAACAAAGAACTGAAAACATTTCAAAAGAATACTGAATCATTTTTAACAGAAGATAAATATTTGGTTTTTAAAACAAAAGCTTAAGAGTTATACTAGCTTTATGGGAAGTTAGGTATAACAACTTAAGAAGATAAAAGGAACTGTTTACTTATTTGTTTATAAAAGCCTTGTATTGATTTACATTAAGTGTAGTAAGATTTGTGTGATAAGTAGACATATTATGATGCTACCTGGGTTAGTGTCTTGAATTGCTGTGTAAAAGGGTCATTCTTGCTGTGCTTACGTTGCTAACCGGTAAGTCCGTTGTACTGTTATTGTATCACCTACCCTCGATTGTTATCTGAGGGTTTGCCCCTCGATGCGGGTCTATACGGCTATGCGGTCTGTGAGACTATGCGGAGCAGCGGTATGCTCGAGGATTGATCATTCGGTGTTTAGCCCGATCGCGGGATTCCTATGCGATCTGCTGAGACTACGCGGTCTTTTGAGGCTATGCGCGTGCGGGAGCCTAGGCGGATCTGGGGTTAGCTGCCCGATGCGAGGATACCTCATGCGGAGTGCAGTGTGACTATGCGGTGCGAAAGTCGAGGACTAGGCACGCAGAATGATACTATGGGCGATTGGCCTTGCCGATCATTCGCGGCCTAGAATAGACTGTTCTGATTTTCCTATTCTTATTGTTGTTTGTGATGTGGCACTATGTGCAATTGAACGATTGTATTTGTGAAAAGGTTTTAAATACTTTGATTTCATTTGATTCTTTATAGTTTCACATACTTGGTACTGTTATCTTGACCTCGCCCGGGGATGCGTTCATGCCGCGGTAAAGGCAAGCAGTGCTAGATCCGCATCCTTAGGATCTTTTGCGTTGGTGTCGGGAGCTCCATCTTCTCCGAGGCTACTTTTGGGTATGATCTCCTGTATTGTAGATAGTTTTATGCGATCGAGGTATGGCGGAACCTGTCCGCCATAGTTGTCTACTTCCTTAAGTGCAGAGTACTATTATGCAGTTGGGATGTAGCGCAAAACTTGATTATTTATATATGCGAAAAGCGACGTTTTCTTACATAAGCCGTGTCTTATTTTATAAGCATTTCTGTCTTGGTTTATATTTCCTGGTTACTCGATGTATGGCTACTTGGGTGCCCGGTAAGCACGATCCGGGCCGGGCGAGTCGTGACAAAAGTGGTATCGAGCGATTAATCCTCGGAAAGTGTCTGCACCGTATCTAGTAGAGTCTTGATTATCGGTGTGTTGTGCACCACCAATAATCGTGAGGCTATAGGATATTTAGGATTGGTTTCCATTCTTCTCATTCGAGATCGTGCTTTAGAGGCTGTTATAGGTTGGACCCTCTAACGTATTCCTTTCTGAAACGATTATGCCTCACGTAAGGCAACCGGGCCCGAGAAGGGCAAGCGGCGGAGGCGCTAGCGAGACACCCAGAGTCACGAGGCTCGAGCCCGGTCTATACGAGGCGGCGAGTTCTATGGCGCCGGCCCCAGCGAGACCACAGTACCACACCTCATCCCGCGGCACAGGCGGAGAGTTAGGAAGTACAAGGAGATGGCCCGACTATTGGCTAAAGTTGTGGCCCGATCGAGGAGAAGGCTGGATCGGCAGTTCAGCTCGGCTCGTCGCGCACCGTAGTACACGAGGCGAGATAGTTTGAGCTCTGAGATTTCTTGAGTTGTAGCCGCTTGAGTTTTCTGGTGGCGGAGGATGATCCGCAGGAGTTCATCCGTCACCGCAGAGATTATGCGGGTGATCGTGGCTTGAAGGCGAGGCTGACATTCGGTTCGCATCATTGCGTGATACCGCAATCGATTGGTTTGATTCATGGGAGCTTTCGGGAGAGCATGCCTCGGCAGTATGGGATGAGTTTTGAGGCTTTTCTCACACACTTCTTGCCTCGCAGATGAGGAGGGCAGTGATAGATTCTTGTTCTTTGAGACAGGAGGGCGCCTGGTGAGAGTACAATGTCGAGTTTGATTCTTTGGCTCGATATGTCCACTGCTTTGTAGCGAGATGGAGGGCAGTGCATTGCTATGTCATTGGGCTAGATGATTACATGGCCGAGTCTTGTGCGGGTGTGTCCCTTCACGAGCATGGACATAACCGTATGCGAGCTCATGCGGCAGGATGTGAGGCGTAGACCGGCGGGTAGAGCGATATCAGCAGCGAAGAAGGCGAGACGGCGGTTCTTTTGGTGGTTCTCGGGGTGGCGGCATCGTGAAGTCGGTGCACCACGGCCGGCGCGAGCGCTCCTACCTCATTTTCAGATGCAGCCCGAGCGGTCGAGGCGATTCGGGGCCCGGGACTTGATTTCGAGTAGCGAGGTGCTAACCGTTAGTCTGCTCGATGTGCCCGTTGTGGCGTATACCATTCGGGCGTACTCGGGAGCTGCTATACTTGTGGCGGCGGTCATTTCGCGAAGTTTGTCCGACCGGAGCGGCGGTAGTAGGGCCCGATCTGCAGTGCATTGCGCTTCTTCATCCCCGACGATTACTCGCCGGAGAAAGGTACTCATGGACCAGCGGGTCGCGGCAGGTCGTGGCGCGGGTCCCGATTCTAGCGGTCCTCGAAACCGCATTTATGCTTTGTCGGTAAGCGAGATCGGAGGCCTCACTGATGTCGCCACGGTACCTTATCGGGCCTGGGTTTGATGTGTATGCTTTGATAGATCCGGTTCTACTCTGTCTATATATCTCCCCTTGTTGCTAGTAGGATAGGGATAGAGCACGAGTCCATAGACCACTTCGAGGTAGCTACGCGATGGGTGATTCGGTGGTAGCTCGGCGGGTATATAGAGCTTGTCCTGTGACCATTTACTGATCGTCGGACCCTGCCGACTTGATAGAGTTGGAGATGATTGACTTCGACGTGATTATGGGGATGGATTGGCTAGCTTCTTACGCCAATGTAGGCAGAGAGAGTAATGCGGTTCAGTTTCTGAGGAGCCGGTTGTTGAGTGGGAGCACGCGGTATCGCCGAGGGTAGGTTTATTTCCTACCTCAAGGCTAGGAAGATGGTGCGAAGAGTATATCTACCATCTCGTTCGGGTGTTTGATCTGAAGGCTGCGGTACCAGATTTTCATCGATTCGAGTCGTGAGTTCCCGGACGTGTTTCGGATGACCTCCGGGTATCCCTCACGAGAGGAGATTGAGTTTTGTATTGACATATTGCGGACACTCGGCCTATTTTCATTCGCCCATCTGAATGGCACTGCCGAGTTGAGAGAGTTGAAGGATCGGCTTGGAGATTTGTTGGAGAAGGGCTTCATCCGGGCCTAGTGTTTCTCCACGGGAGGCGCGTATTGTTCGTGAAGAAGAAGGGCGGGACGCTGCGCATGTGTGTTGATTACGAAGGTGAACAAGGTGACCATTAAGAACGAATACCCCCTTCCCGAGATTGATGATTTGTTCGACCGGTTGCGAGTGCGAGATGTTTCTCCAAGATTGATCTGCGATTGGGCTATCATCAGTGCGAGTCGAGAGAAGGTGGATGTCCCTAGGATCGCATTCGGGACCGATGCGGGCATTATGAGTTGGTCATGTCTTTTGGGTTGACCAATGCTCGTGGTATTCATGGATTTGATGAACCGAGTGTTCAAACCATTTTGGACACGTTTGTGATAGTGTTCATTGATGATATCTTGGTTTATTCTCGCTCGAGCGAGGAGCATGCGGAGCATTTGAAATTTGTCTTGTGATTCTCGAGACCAGTGATTATGCGCCAAGTTTTCCAAATGTGAGTTTTGGTTGACTTGCATGGCGTTTCTTGGGCATATTGCCGGGTGATGGCATTCGAGTGGAATCTGAACAAGATCGAGGCGATCGGGACTTGGCCTGAACCTACTACTCCGAGAGGTTCGCGATTTTACGGGCCTTGCGAGATATTATCGGCGGTTCGTAGAAGTTTGCTTCTATCTACGCACCATTGACTAGGGTGACTCGTAAGCGGCCAAGTTTGATGGGTGATGCTTGTGGCGGGGTTTCGATTCTTTGAAAGAAGGCGACGACCGCCCGTTCTTACTCTTCCGGAGGTCGGATGGTTATGTTGTGTATTGTGATGCGTCAGGCATCGGGTTGGGATGTGTGTTGATGCAGCATGGCAGGGTTATAGCATATGCATCCCGACAGCTGAAGAAACACGAGAGAAACTACCCCACCCATGATTTGGAGTTGGCAGCTGTGATTCACGCTTTGAAGATCTGGAGGCACTATTTGTATGGGGTTCACGTGGATATTTATACAGACCACAAGAGCCTCCAGTATATCTTCAGCGGAGGAGTGAACTTACGAGAGGCGGTGGTTAGAGTTGCTTAAGGATTACGATGTTTATATCCTATACCACCCGGGGAAGGCCAATGTTTTTGCATTTGAACTTATTCGTAGGTAGATGGGGAGCCTATCAGATGTTCAGGGATATAGGAGGGACATGGTTCGTGATTTTCATCGATTAGCGAGCCTTGGTGTCCGTTTGATTGATTACGATAGCGGTGGGGTTAGAGTTCGTGAGGTTGCGAAGTCTTCCATCGTCGAGGAGGTGAAGAGCAACGCGATTCGAGATCGGCTTTGATTCGATATCGTGATATAGCTCTTCGTGAGGCAAGGGTCCTTTTGAGTAGCACCATGGGGTGCTAAGGTTTGAGGCGGTATGTGTTCCAGATGTTTCAGACTTGGCGTGAGTTCTTGGGAAGCACACGTAGCGCGTTACTCTATCCATCGGTCGACCAAGATGTACCACGACGCCAGATCGTGTATTGGTGGGATGGCTTGAAGAGGGCGTTGCGAGTTCGTAGCTCGGTGCGTGTTGTCGTGGTGAAGGTAGAGCACGAGGCCGGTGGTTTGTTCTGACGATTGAGATCCCGACGGAAGTGGGAGGTAATCAACATGGACTTCATCACGGGATTACCTCGCACTCGGAGGAGACATGATTCTATATGGGTTATCGTCGACGGTGTGAAATCAGCCCACTTTCTTCCCGTCGGGACGACTTTTTCGGTGAGGATTATGCGGACTTTACATCAGAGATCGTCGGTCGCATGGAGTCCCTACTTCGATCATATCGAGCGAGAGCCGGTTCTGGCTAACTTACGGAGGTCCTTCGAAGGGTTTAGGGGCGGTGAGCACAATCGCATTTCATCCACGCAGAGCAGACAGCGAGCGCACTATCGGACTCTTGAGGATATCTTTGCGAGCTGTGTTATTGACTTCATGGTAGTTGGGAGGATCATTTGCCTCTAGTTGAGTTCGCATATAATAATAGCTACCACTCCGGTATTCGGATGGCGCCTTATGAGGCCTTGTATGGGAGGAAGTGCAGATCGCCTATAGGTTGGTTCGATGTGGGCGAGAGTGCGGCTAGTGGGACGGTTGATACAAGCGATGGATAAGGTGAAGCTTATCCGAGGCGGCTATTGGACTCGAGTCGATGCAAGTCGTATGCAGATCATCGTCGTCGGCATCTTGAGTTCGAGGTTCATGATTGGGTTTTCCTAAAGTGTCACCCATGAAGGGTGTGATGAGATTCGGGAAGAAGGAAACTCCACTAGGTACATTGGGCGTTTGATTGTCGCAGGTAGGCAAGGTTGCCTCTGAGTTGGATCTGCCGTCGATCGGAGGCGATGCATCGGTGTTTCATGTTTCTATCTTTGAGGAGATGTATCGGGGATCCATCTAGGTACACCGATTGACGATGTCCAGGTGACCGAGGGGTTATCGTATGAGGAGATTCCCATAGCGATAGTCGATCGTCAGGTTAGGCGTCTGCGGACGAAGGACGTGGCTTCCGTCAAAGTCTTGTGGCGGAACGAGCTCAGGGAGGAGATGACGTGGGAAGCCGAGGAGGACATGAGGCAGAAGTATCCTCACCTATTTCCCACACCTCCATGTAATTCACTTTCCTACTTGTAAAATTTTCATTATAATTTATGCGTAAGTGTTGTTCTGTGGCCGTGTGTGGCTTTTGCAACTGTTTAAGTTGATGAATCTTATCGTTAACTGTATTGGGAAGGAACATTGGGACGAATGTTTCTAAGTGAGAGAATGTTATACCCGTATTTCGGAGTATATGCGTGGGAATACGTACAAAAGTCTAGCCTTAAAGATTAGGCCAAGTTCGAAATTGTGCACAACTCGCTTAAAGAATCGTTTCCGAAAGCGTTTCCACGACTTTCGTAGGGAAAATTCGGCTATGCCATTACTATTTTTGCGGATTTTTCCGAGAGGCGAAACATTTTGGACCAACGGGAGGCGACACTTGGCACCCTCCCATTGATGGACTTGAATCGTCCATTGGACGAAAATGGAGAGGTTGGCACGTTTTTGTGCCTTGCACAAAGTCAAGGAGTTGGTAGGATATTTGTGTTTAGTTAATCCTCACCCTTGCCTTGCACTTGTCTTCATCTTGGCCATTGGTTGGCAAGGCTTGAGCTATAAATACCCCCTTTGATGAAGAATTCTTCATCCACAAAGTTGTCTTCCAAGTCTAAAAATCCTCTCCTCTCCAGCCTTTCGTCCAACACCTCCCCTGAGTGAGTTGGCGAGGGCCTACCCCTAGCCTGGCGAAATCTACCCCCTCCTTGGTAGAAAAGTTGTCTTCTAGTATTGTTATAATGCCCAAAATACCTAGCCCAAATCCCTTAGTCCTTTGTAGGAGTTGTAAAGAACTTCTAAGGTTTCTTGGAGCTCTGGGCGCATAACTTAGGAGCTAAACCTTGCTCAGCGCGACTTTATCTAGGATACTATTGGGCTTACCGAGGTAACTAATCCTAACCTCTTTTGAATTAGAGAATACTTCGTAGTAGTATTAGAATAAGTATTAAATACTTAGAAGAATATCACAGAATAGAATTGAACTGCTACCACACGAGAAGGGTTTAAAGAAGAATAATCAAATCGTACTCACATAGGATTGTTTTCACGATGAACTTATATAGCTCACGGGTAGGGAAGTCTGCCCGACTTTCCGTAATTGTGAACCTCTGTTTAGAATGACCTTGAGTAGTCTTTGATAGATGTATGTGACTATTATAGGTGACTCTCTGTGCGACATATTCAACTTGACAGGTGGTTTTCGCTGAGAAGGTATGTGATTCTTCCTAAAGCATGATATTTTACAATATATAGTACGGTAGACGTACATATGTTAACTGAATAATAACTACGGCAATGTCTTTGACTTAAGCCTGAATAATACTTATGGCAATGCCTCACGGCTTAAGCCTGAATAATACTTACGGCAATGCCTCGGCTTAAGCTGAATAACAAAGAATCAAAACATTTCAAAAGAATCTGAATCATTTTTAGAAGATAAATATTTGGTTTTAAAACAAAAGCTTAAGAGTTATACTAGCTTTATGGGAAGTTAGGTATAACAACTTAAGAAGATAAAAGGCTGTTTACTTATTTGTTTATAAAAGCCTTGTATTGATTTCTGTTAAGTGTAGTAAGATTTGTGTGATAAGTAGACATATTATGATGCTACCTGGGTTAGTGTCTTGAAATGCTGTGTAAAGGGGTCATTCTTGCTGTGCTTACGTTGCTAATGGTAAGTCCGTTTGTCGTTATTGTATCACCTACCCACTTGTTATCACCGGGCTTGCCCACTTGATCTTGGTCTATACGGCTATGCGATGCTGTGAGACTATGCGGGCAGCGGTATGCTCGATTGATCATTCGGGTGTTTAGCCTGATGCGGGATTCCTATGCGATGCTGTTGAGACTATCGCGGTCTTTTGAGGCTATGCGCGTGCGGGAGCCTAGGCGGATCCGGGGTTAGCTGCCCGATGCGAGGATACCTCATGCAGTGCAGGTGTGACTATGCGAGTGCGAAGTCGAGACTAGGCACGAGAATGATACTATGGGCGATTGGCCTTGCCCGATCATTCGCGGCCTAGAATAGACTATTCTGATTTTCCTATTCTTGTTGTTGTTTGTGATGTGGCACTATGTGCAATTGAACGGTGTATTTGTGAAAAGGTTTTAAATACTTTGATTTCATTTGATTCTTTATAGTTTCACATACTTGGTACTGTTATCTTGACCTCGGAAGCTGCGTTCATGCCGCGGTAAAAAGCGGCAGTGCTAGATCGCATCCTTAGGATCTTTTGCGTTGGTGTCGTGAGCTCCATCTTCTCCGAGGCTCTACTTTTGGGTATGATCTCCTGTATTGTAGATAGTTTTGTCTGATCGAGGTATGGCGGGGCCTCCGCCATAGTTGTCTACTTCCTTAGAGGTCTGTAGTACTATTGTACAGTTGGGATGTAACTGCAAAACTTGATTATCTATATATGCCGAAAGGCGACGTTTTCTTGCATAAGCTGTGTCTTATTTTATAAACTGTTTCCTGTCTTGGTTTATATTTCCGCTGGTTACTCTGATGTATGGCTACTTGGGTGCCGGTGGCACGATCCACGGGCCGGGCAGGTCGTGACATTTCACGGGCATGAGTGATGACTGTGAGGGCGTGAGTCCCTGACTTGACATGACTGTTTATATATGGTGTCT
The DNA here is from genome assembly GCA_029844215.1 of Przewalskia tangutica. NCBI lineage: Eukaryota > Viridiplantae > Streptophyta > Magnoliopsida > Solanales > Solanaceae > Przewalskia > Przewalskia tangutica. Next base: position 26,599,460 of record CM056728.1, on the reverse strand, counting down.
GTAGTTTGGTTATCATACATGTCTCCTGTTTTATATAGACTGTTATGATTTCATTAAAGTATTTTCAGTTTCACATACTTGGTACTGTTATCGACCTCCTTGAGTGCGTTCATGCCGCAGGTAGAGGTACACCAGTTGTTGATCCTCGCTCATAGGATCACAATTCAGTGTTTTGGGAAGCTCCGTTTCTACGGAGGCTTATCTTGTGGTATGATTCCCTGAGATTGTAGGTACTTGTACATTCAGGGGTATAGCGGGGCCCTGTCCCGTCATAGTTGTTATAAAAACTCTTAGAGGTTTGTAGTACTGTTGTGGGCAGGGTTTGTAAAGGATGTAACTGTTCAAATTTTTATATAAAAAAAAAAGAGGTGACCGTTTTGGTTAGCCTGTTTTCTTATTTCATTATTTCATATCTGTAAGTTTTTATTTCCGCAGATTTTCTCTGATGTTGTATCGCTAGGGTGCCTGGGGTAAGGCACCAGTCGCGGGCCCGAGGTCGGATCGTGACAAAAGTGATATCAAAGCAGTTAATCCTCGGAAAGTGTCTACAGACCGTATCTAGTAGAGTCTTGATTATCGGCGTGTTGTGCACCACACCTATAATCAGGAGGCTGCAGGTTATTTAGGATTGGTTTCTATTCTTCTTACTCTGAGATCGTGCCTTAGAGCTGTGTTGTAAGTTGGACTCCCTCTGACGTATTCTTTTGTACCAGTTATGCCTCGCATGGCAACGAGCCCGAGAAGGCAAAGCGGCGAAGGTAGCTGCGAGTAGAGCACAGAGGGTTACCAGGGCACATGCCCAGTCTTTACATAAGGTGGTACTTCAGATGGGGAGTTCTGCGATCCGCTAGCCCCAGGAGAGTTTAGAGCAGCAGCAGTAGCTACTGAGACCAGGATACCTTAGTCTCCAGTTCCACGACCAGGAGCTGAGGATATGAGTTATAAGGAGATGGCCCAGTTACTAGCTAGGCTTGTGGCTAGGAATGAGGGCGAGCGAGATTGGAGGTTCCGTAATACTAGTGGTTCACCTAGATCCGATAGTTTGAGACTTGGGACTTCTTGAGTTGCGATCCACGAGTTCTATGGATCGAGCGAGGAAGATCCTCGTGAGTTTATTCCACAGTGCAGCGGATCATGAAAGTGATCAAGGCCTCGAGAGGCAGTCGGTGGTATTAGGTTCACATCGGTGCGTGATCTTTGCGATGGTAGTTTGATTCATGGGAGGCGTCCGGGAGCATGCGCTTCCACTGGTTGGGACGAGTTCTCGAGGCATTTCTTAAACACTTGCCCTCGCATGAGGAGAGCTCGCGGATATATTTATGATGTTGAGCGAGCAGGCGAGCGGTTCGGGAATACGGCGTAGAAGTTTGACTCGTTGGCTCGGAATGTCCCCGTTTTAGTGGCAGACATGGAGGATAGAGTGCACCGATATGTCACAGGACTTGACGATTATCTAGCAGAGAGTTGTACAGGAGTAGCTCTTCAGTCGGACATGGATATTGCCCGTATACATGCTTATGCACGGGGGATTGAGGAACGTAGAGAACGACATAGGGACCAGGATCAGCATAAGAGGGCCAAGACAGCAGGGTACTTTGGTAACTTTCGCGACGGCCTCAGCAGGCTAGGTCAACATTTCCGCCGACACAGAGTGCTCCTTCCCAGTCTTCTAGCAGGAGGTTTGATCGCCGGGGATATTCGGGAGTAGGTCAGGGCTCCAGGGTCACAGATGTTTGAGGGTAGTAGTGTTACACCCCGTATTTACAGGACATGTTTTAAGAACGTACGTAAGAACTCACAATTGTTGAGAATTGAGACTTGTAAAAATTTATCGGAATTATGAAATTGTCGGAAAACGTAATATTGTGATGAATGGGAGGGATACACGTGTCACCCCCCCTTATGGTTGCCTTGGACGATTGGGACATGGCCAAAATGGTCATTGACCATAGTCTTAGATGGAAAGTCTTTCAAGTAGTGAGCTTGAGATTTTTGACTAAGTCAAAGGGTCCCCTAGTCTTGATATTTAATAAGACTTCATCCAAACCACCCATTTGTTTACATCTTGACCCTCCATGTCCCTATATAATACTACTAGTAGCAAGACTAATGCCAACACTTAGAAAAAAATTCAAGAAAATTGAAAGAAGAACAAGAGTGCTCTCGGGTTCACTCTTGGAGAAAAAGAATTTTTTTTGTTTCTTGTTCATTAAGCTCCCCACTTTAAACCAAGGTTCATGAGTGTATTGTGAGTGTATCTCAATAGAAAAATCTCGGAAAACGATAGTTTTCGTATTAGTCGCAAGGTGAAAACCTAGTTGCTTTCTAGGTTTTGTTTGGAGATTTGAAGGAAATTAGTTGGTGTTTTTCTAAGGGTCTCAACTAGCGGATTGAAGTGTCTTGAAGAGGCTCTAAGTTGCTAAGGAGCGACTTCGGATTTGGAGTTGGCTTAAGATTCGTTGAGGTATAATCTTGTCTCTTTAAAGTGTTACAAGATTATTTATATTGTTGTTAGCTTTACATGTTTCTAGCATGAAGTATTTGTGTTGAAGTTTATAAGTATTATGGATTGCTTGTAACCTTAAAAATCCGAAATGTAATGTAGCCATGTGAAGTTGGATTACAATTTGGTCGTTTACTAGAATCGCCGCATGTTACTTACTTGAAGATTATAGTAGTATAATCGATTGCGACTTGATATCATGTTATGCTAACAATTTGGATTGAAATGGAAATTGGATAAGAATTGGTATTGTTGTACTCAATATGGCCGAAATTGGACTAGTAGTTGTATTAGTTTGATATCTATTGTGGGGCGGAATTTTACACGTCTAGTAGGCGTGTAATCCCCTATTGTTGATTGCATTGATTGGGCCTTAAATGTGGCGTGTTTGGTTATTGTATTCGGCCTTGGAAAAGGTGGCAAAGTAAGTAGAAACAAAGGAGAGTCTTTGTCCGATTTTCCGTAGAATTTAGAGACTTTACACTTATAATATTCTACGTTTGAAGTAAGACGTTAATAGACGTATTGTGAATATTATTGGTTGACATACTACGGGCGGGACTTTGTACTTGGCAAGTGGTTTGACCCGAAGAGGTATGTAGAACTTTTCCTATCTTTTGAGCATGACTAGTTACACGTATATAGTACGGTAGACGTACAAGATCTTGATATCCATTACTAGTTTTATGAATGGCCAAGTCGGGTGAGTTAGGGGATTAACTCGCTTCTTTGAAAGTATTAAGGATGTCTTAAGTTTTATTAAAGTTAAGGGACTTGAAGAGTTTTAAAGTATGTGATACTTGTTCCGTTTTAAACGTATAAGTCCCTTGGATAGGAAATTGTATTTGGCTAAAGTATAAAGTGAATATAACGACTTTATGGGAAGTTGGTTATATTTTCTTTATGGAAAGATAAATGACTTGATTGTAATGAAAAGGCAATTTGATTTTAAGGCATAAATTGCCTAAGGTTTTATAAGAAAATGAGTCACTTGATTTAGAAACCTAACTTTATTTCTAAAGGTATTGTGACTTGTCTTGAAAAGTAATTTTGACTTGATACTACGGTTAATAGTATCTTGGAAGTTTTATACGAAAGAGAGTCATTTTTAAAATGGTGGAAGTATGTAGTACGTTGGGTTAAATTCCCGGATCTTTATAAAAGACATGTTAGTGCCTTAAGTAAACTAAAATGAGAGTGTATGTGAACAAGAATAATAAGAAGTTAGGGGGATTCTTAACTTGCTTATATATTGTATGATAGCCGGTTTTGTGCTAGTGGTATATTATTCATTACGGGGTCATTCCCCGGGTTTGTGGCATTTGCATATTCCGTGGATTTTCTACCCACGATGCGAGGAATACCTCATGCGAGTCCGCAAGGGCTTATGCGGGTGAAATAGTCCCATGCGGGCGGATACAGCCTATGCGAGGAATACCTCATGCGAGTCCGTAAGGGCTTATGCGGGTGAAATAGTCCCATGCGAGGAATACCTCATGCGGGTCCACGCGACCTATGCAGGTGAAATAGTCCCAGGAGTAGGATTGCTTAATGATACTGCGGGCGGGTGGTCCTGCTTTGATCGTGAGCTTCCTATTTTATATTGTAAGTATACTACTATTTACTCATTGTTAGTAAGGCCTGATTATCTTTGTAATTACATTATTTTCGATTTACATACTTAGTACATATTGTGTCGACCCCTTCCTCGGGGATGCGTTCATCCGCAGTAGGGAGTAGCAGTGGTGGATCCTCATTCTTAGGATCACTTATCGACGTCGAAGCTCCATTTCTCGGAGGCTTGTCTTTTTAGTGCAGATTTTCCACGATGTTGTAGATTTATGTACATTCGGGGTATGGCGAGCCACTGTCCATACTTGTTATTATTCTAAGTGCAGTAGTCACATGTTGTGGTTTGAAATTTGTAAGCCAGTTATCTGATTTTCTTGGATTATGCATATTTTATGGAAGCGGCCTTATCGGCTGCTTTGTGTTATTATTGTCTAAATGTTGTATGTTGTGTATGTTCCATTGCTACTCTCGATGTATACACAGGCAGGGTGCCCGGGTAGGGCACGATCGCCGCGCCCAGGGTGGTCGTGACAAAAGTGGTATCGGGCGATTAGTCCTCGGAAAGTGTCTGAGGCACCGTGTCTAGTAGAGTCTTGATTATCGGTGTGTTGTGCACCACATCTATAATCAGGAGGCTGCAGGACATTTAGGATTGGTTTCCATTCTTCTCTCTCTGAGATCGTGCAGTAGAGTTGTCTTATTAGGTTGAATCCTCTCTGACCTAGTCTTATGAAATAGATATGCCTCCACGGAAGACGACCAGGGGCCAGAAGGGCAAGGCAGCAACGGAGGCGCTGGCGGTACTCGAGAGGTTACGGACTCGAGCACGAACTATGTTTGAGGTAGTAAGCGGGTCGGCGAGTTCAGCCACGCGGCGATATTATAAGGCCGAGGCGGCGGTAGCTCGAAGGTTCGGTACGAGCCTCGATCCCACGGCGAGGCGAGTATAGAACTATGAGGCGAATCCGATTATTGACCGATATAATGCGAGCGGCAAAGCGAAGCGGCGGCTAACCACAAGCGATTTGCGGATCGGGATTTTCAGGTTATCATCCGCGAGTTTTATGGTTTGAGGTGCGAGGAGGATCGCAGGAGTTCATTCGGCGGCTCTACGGACTATGCGAGTTCTTAGAGCTTGAGGCAGTGCATTATTCTAGCCTCTTCCGGTTACGCGATATTGCGTTGAACTGGTTTGAGTCTGAGGCTGTCGAGAGGTGAGGATGCTCTTCCAGCTGTTTGGGAGGAGTTCACAGAGGCCTTCATGGATCACTTTTTGCCTCCTGAGATGAGAGAGCTCGTGTAGATAGATTCTTGACCTTGAGGCAGAATGGGAGGACTATCGGGAGTATAGCACAGGTTTGACTCCTTGGCGAACATCGCACACCATTGTAGGCGACATGGCGGATAGAGTTTATCGTTATGTGATGGGGCTAGACCGTCATATGATTACCGCCGCAGGGTGGCTCTTCACCGGTATGGACATTTCGAGATGCGAGCCTATGCGCGAGGATAGAGGATAGAGAGGAGGACCAGATTGACTCGAGCCCGGCCAAGAGGCGGGCAGCGAGGTCTCGTGGCGATTTCGAGGCGGATAGCCTCGGAACATACTAGTCCACATTCCAGCCCGGCCAGAGTGCTCGTCCACGGTTTTCGCGGGAGGTCTGATCGGCCAGTCATTCGAGGCGGTCGGGCTCGGGACTTGAGGTTTCGGGAGGCGAAGATCGTCTCCGATCGAGACCACCATCTCGGTGTGCTCGACGCGGTAGATCTCACCGAGTGTCGTGTTCTGCAGGAGCTTGTTACTCTTGTGGCGGTGGGCCATTTGAAGAGAGATTGTCGTCGAGAAGCGGCATGGGTGGTATGGTGCGGCCGCAGATCGGTCTTTGGGTCTTCCTCTCCTTCTGTGGTTATGCCCCGGAGGGCAGGGTACTCACGGACCGGCAGGCCGCGGTAGAGGTCGTGGTGTTGGTTCCAGTTCTATCGGTCCCCAGGACCGCATTTATTCATTAACCACCGCCCGAGATCGTGAGGCTTCCACGGCGTCGTCACGGTACATTATTGATTTCATCTTTGTAGCGTTTATGCTTTGATAGATCCAGGTTCTACCTTGTCCTATGTGTCCCCTCTTATTGCGGGTAGAATCGGGATAGCCGGAGTCGATAGAGCCTTTTGAGGTAGCTACGCGATGGTGATTCGGTGTTAATGGCGGGTGTATAGAGGTTGTCCGATATTTATTTACAGTCGTCAGACCCTTGCAGACTTGATAGAGCTGGAGATGACATATTTTGATGTCATTATGGGTATGGACTGGTTGGCTTCTTGTTATGCCAACGTTGGTGTAAGACAGTTGGTTGATTCGATTTCTGGCGAGCGATTATCGAGTGGAAGGGCAACACAGCGTTGCCGAGGGGTAGGTTTATTTCTTACCTCAAGGCTAGGAAGATGGTGCGAAAAGTACATCTACCATCCGGTTGGGTATTTGATACTGGTGAGTGCGATTCTTGATCGGTGCCGATGGTTAGAGAGTTTCGGATGTGTTCCCAGACGATCTTAGGGTATCCTCCCGAGAGGAGATTGAGTTTTGTATTGACACGTTGCGGACACTCGACCTATTTCCATTCCGCCATACGGATGGCTTTCTTTGAGTTGAGGAGTGAAGGACCAGTGAAAGATTTCTTTGGAGAAAGGCTTTATCGAGCCTAGTGTATCTCCCGGGAGCGCCGGTTTTGTTTGTGAAGAAGAAGGATGGGGCCAGCTGCGTATGTGTGTTGATTACAGAGCGGCTTAATAAGGTAACCATCAAGAATAGGTACCCCTCCCGAGATTGATGATTTGTTTGACCGATTGCGAGTGCGAGTGTTTCTCCAAGATAGACTGCGATGCAGTTATCATCAAAGTGCGAGTTCGAGACGAGATATCCGAAGACGGCATTCGTGACCCGGTATGGGCACTATGAGTTGAGGTTATGTCTTCCGGTTTGACCAACGCTCAGGTATTTATGGATTTGATGAATCGGTGTTCAAGCCATTTTTGGATACATTTGTGATAGTATTCATTGATGACATCCTGGTTTATTCGCGACAGAGCGAGGCATGCAGATCACTTGAGGCGGTGCCGAGGGTCCTCGGGCCGCGATTATTCGCCAAGTTCTCCAAGTGTGAGTTTTGGTTGGCCTCGATGGCATTCCTGGGCATATTATTGGGCGATGGTGTTCGGGTGGATCGGCAAGATTGAGGCGATCAAGTCTTGGCGAGACCTACTACTCCGCGAGGTGCACGATTTCTTAGAAATTTGGCGAGTTATTATCGTAGGTTTGTGGAGCGGTTGCCGATTTCATTTGTCGCGACCGAACCGGGCCGTGACTAGTGCCTTACGGGCACCCAGTAGACATACATCGAGTAACCAAGGAATATAAAACAAGACATGAAATAATATGAAGTGAGAGCAGTTTATTCGAGAAAAATTTGCTGTCGGCATATATATAAAAACTTGAACGATTATAACCCTTTTACAAACCACACAACAAAGATTACGCACCTCTAGAATGTTATAACAACAATGGCGGGGACAGGGCCTGCCATACCCACGAATGTAAGTACCTACAACTGAGGGACTATACCAAAGATAAGCCTCCGAGACACGGAGCTTCCCAAAGCTGAATGTGACCACATGGCGAGGATCAACAATCGTGTACCTCTACTGCGGCATGAACGCAGCCCGAAGGAGTCGACAACAGGTACCAAGTATGTGAAACTGAAAATACTGTAAATGAAATCATAATAGTCTATATAAAACAGGAGACATATATGATAACCAATTTACGATACACAATATGTAAGTAGTTATGTCAAGTCAGGGACTCACGCCCTTAAGGTCATCACTCAAATATAACCATGGGTCTCATGCCCACAATATCAATCATGCCCGTGGAATTCCGTCCTCACCGCTGGATCCATGATATAAAAGCACCAAGGAATACACATGAACACCAGGTCCCACCTGTGTCATAATAAAACTGTACGGGGTAAGTACGAAGGCATTGCCGACTACTAAAATCCACAGTACCAACAATGCTATAAAACTGTATCACGAGGTCTTTCTAGACCGCGCCACATGATCAAAGCTGGCCACTCGCCCTCAGTATCAATGTGCGCATCAAATCCTGGAACTCGCGCAGACTCGCGTAGGCCACCTAGGCCGCGTGAGGTATTCCCGCATCGGTAGCTACTCCTCGGCATCGCCCCGACTCGTAGTCCGCGTGGCCACATAGACCGCATGAGGTATTCCCGCACACTAACACCGGAACTCTCGTAGCTCGCATAGGTCCCTGGACCCGCGTAGGCATCCCTCGCATGAGCGACTTAACCCCCGGTATATCATGTCAAGAGGTGAGTGGTACAATACTAATATAACGGCTTATCGTTAAACAACGTAAGCACAATCAAGGGAAACCCCTTTACACAAACATCACAAGACACTAACACACGTAGCATCCTAACATGCTTACTTATCAAACCAACAAGAAAGAATTACAAGGCTATCACAAACCAACATAGTCAAGTTATTCACACAAGGTACTTTCTACTTTATGTCAACAAGTTCGGGTTTTTATCCCCAAAGTATTTCATACATTAACTATTTAAAAACCAAGTACTCATTGCTCACGAATGAGGTTTCACACTTTTTAACAAAATTCATATCAAGTCAATTAAGTCAAGTCTCTTATCTTTTAAGATCAAGTCTCTTAACTTCTAAAATCAATAACCCATTCTTTTCCAAAAGTTCAAGTCTCTTATTTTCAAAAGATTCATAGATCATAGTTTTAAACACTTAACAACGTAATCTCATTTTTAAAACAATTTGAGTAACATATGCCTTATGTGTGAGTAGGTTATTCTTGTTTATAACAATCTTATTAAAGCAGCCATGATCTAGGAAATGTAATACAATTTTGTCTTATCTTAGCTTCTATGCAGTTGGAGGTTTCTACTGGTTTTAATAATACTTAATTAGTCAATACATTTTCCTTTATTAGCGCTGCAGTGGTTTGTTCGATACTTATTCTCATTTCTGAAATCAATATAAGGCTTTCATAAACAATTAAGTAAACCGTTCCTTTTATCTCTCTTAAGTCGTTATACCTAACTTCCCATAAAGCTAGTATAACACTTAAGCTTTTAAAACCAAGTATTACTCTTCTTTCAAAAACGATTCTTAATTCTTTTGAAATACTTCAAGATTCTTATTATTTAAAACTCAAGTCAAAAGACATCGAAGTAAAACCACGTTAAGTCAACACACGTACGTCTACCGTACTATATATATATTCTTTTAAAATATCATGCTTAAGAGGATAGGAAGAATCACATACCTCCTTGGCGAAATCCACCTGCCAAGTCGAATATGTCGCGCGCAGAGTATCAACCTATAATAGTCAAATACGTCTATCAACGTCTAGACTACTCTGTAGAATATTCTAAGCAGAAGGTGCTTATTGCTACGGAAAATCGGGCAGCACTTCCCTACCCGTCAAACTACACAAGTCTACTGTAATACAGTCCTATGTAATTACAGTTCAATTCTCTTCTTTTATACCATCCTTCTATAACTTATACTCATTTATAAACTACTATATGTAATCTCCAATTACAATAGAAGGACAAAGATATTTACCTCGATAAGCCCAAAATTATCCAAGATTAAAGTCGATCCTGAGCAAGGTTTAGCTCCTATTCTGTACGCTCCAATTCGCTCCAAGAAACCCTTAGAAGTTCTATACAACTTCTACTTAATACTTCAACCAACAAAGAAGATTTTCATAGGGTTTCGTTTTGTGACTAAGGGATATAAAGTAGCATTTCCGGGCTTTTTAGTATAGAGGTAACTTTGGAATACTACAAGGTATTTGGGCCAAGGTATTTTGGAATTGTAACAATACTTGGAGAATATTTTTCTACCAAGGGGGAGGGGTGTCTCGGCTAGCACTACTAGGAAGGAGGGGAAAGTGTGTTTGGACGAGAGCTCTACTAAGAGGGGGAAGGATTTTAAGACTTAGAAATTATTTTGTGGATGAAGAAGTCTTCAACTAAGGGGGGGGGGGGGGGGTATTTATAGGGCCTTCAATGGCCAAGATTCAAGCAAGTGTGTGGATGAGATTTGGACAAGTGTTGTGTGGGTCCCACCTTATCTATCTACCCACAAAATATCTAGCAAACATTGACCAAATGTTTTAGGCCTTAAAAATGAAAAAAACGTGCACCCAATCCGTCCACTTTACCGCCCACTTGAGGGCGGCACTTGTCGCCCTCGCGTTGGTCCAAAATATTTCATCTCTCGGAAAAATCTAAAAATAAATAAATTCTTGAAAACGAAAAATTCCTTTACAAGGTTCGAAAAAAATTTCCGTCGGAAAAAGCAATCCTTTTCGCTAGTTGCACAATTTCGTCCCTTTTGCCTAATTAAGGCTTAAACTTTTGTACGTACGTCCTCACATACATACTCTGGAAATACGGGGTATAACATCAGCACCATTGACTAGGCTGACTCGGAGCGACCAAGTTCCGATGGGCGAGAGGCTTGCGAGAGGGTTTCCGATTCTTTGAAGGAAAGGTTGACTACAGCTCCAGTTCTTACTCTTCCTGAGGGGTTAGACGGGTATGTGATCTATTGTGATGCCTCGGGTATCGGGATAGGGTGTGTTTTGATGCTGCACGACAAGGTTATAGCCTATGCTTCCCGGCAGTTACGGAAGCATGAGAGGAATTACCCTACCCACGACTTAGAGTTGGCCGCAGTTATTCATGCCTTGAAGATTTGGAGACATTATTTGTATGGGGTTCATGTGGATATTTATACAGACCACAAGAGCCTCCAAAGATATCTTCGAGCGAGAGTGAACTTGCGGCAGGCGGTGGTTAGAGTTGCGAAAGATTATGATGTTGATATTCTATACCATCCGGGAAGGCCAACGTAGTTCTTGATGCCTTGAGTCGTAGATCGATGGGAGCATGTCGGTACAGCCGCAGACAGACATGGTCCGTCAGATCCACCAAATAGCAAGCCTTGGGGTTCGATTGATCGATACCGACGATAGTGAATGCGGGTTCGTGAGGTTGTCGAGTCTTCCATCGTTGATGAGGTGAAGAAGCGGCAGTTTGAGACCCGATGTTGGTCGGTATCGAGATGCAACTCTTCGGGAGGAGAAGAGTATATTCGAGGTAGCTCGATGAAGTCTTTGAGATTTGAGGGCGGTTGTGTGTTCCCGATGTGTCAGACTTCGTCGGCAGATTCGGGAGGCACACGGTGCTCGTTATTCTATTCATCCGGTCGACCAAGATGTACCATGACCTCGGATGTTTGTATTGGTGGGATGGCACGAAGAGAGGACGTGGCGAGTTTTGTTACCTGATGTCCTAATTGCGGTCAAGGTCGAGCACCGAGGCCCAGTGGATTATTGCGAGCTATTGAGATTCGACTTGGAAGTGGGAGGTGATCAACATGGACTTTGTTACGGGGTTACCTCGTACTCGGGAAATCTGACTCCATTTGGGTTATTGTTGTGGTGTGAAATCAGCCCATTTCCTTCCGATCGGGGCGGCGTTTTGGTGAGACTATGCCGATTATACATCGGAGAGATTGTGAGGTGCGGTGTCGGTGTCGATTATATCTGATAGAGGAGCCCAGTTTACGACTAACTTCTGGAGGTCTTTCGGAAGGATTAGGGACAGTGAGTCTCGACAATATTTCATCCTCGGTGTCGGCGGCGAGCGTACTATCCGCATAACTTGAGGATATGTTGCGAGCCTGCGTGATAGATTTCAGTGGTAGTTGGGAGGATCATTTGCCTCTTGTGGAGTTTGCTTATAACAACAGCTACCATTCCAGTATACAGATGGCGTCATACGAGGCTTTATAAGGGCTGAAATGTAGATCGCCGATTGGTTGGTTCGGCGTGGGCGAGTGCGATTAGTTGGCCCGGACTTGGTTCAGTGGTGTGGATAAGGTGAAGCTTATCCGGGAGAAGGCGTAGCGGCTCGAGTCGGCGAAGTCATATGCGGATAATTGGCGTCGGCATTTGGAGTTTCGTGAGCGATTGGGTCTTCCTGAAGGTGTCACCCATGAAGGGTGTGATGAGATTCGGTAAGAAGGGGAAACTCAGCCCAAGGTACATTGGGCCCTACCAGATCGTCCGTCGAGTAGGCAAGGTTTCCTATGAGTTGGATCTGCCATCAGAGTTAGAGGTGGTACATCCGGTCTTCCACGTTTCTATGTTGCGGAAGTGTATCGGAGATCCAGCGAGAGTTTTCCCTGCTAGTGAGGTCCAGGTGACAGAGGGGTTATCGTATGAGGAGAGTCCCATAGCGATACTCGATCGCCAGGTCAGGCGACTGCGGACCAAGGATGTGGCTTCCGTCAAAGTATTGTGGAGGAATGATAACCGGGAGGAGATGACTTGGGAAGCGGAGGAGGACATGTTGAGGAAGTATCCTCACTTATTCCCTACACCTTCAGGTAATTCTTTTCCCCTACTTGTCAAGTTTTAATTGAAGCATTTGTTTTGTGTAAATGCTATTATGTGGCCATGTGTGGCATTTTTAGTATGTCGGGGTTGTGAAAGGAAACTATGTCGCTAATTATAAGTTTGACTCCGAAAGAACATTCGGGGACGAATGTTTCTAAGGGGGGAAGAATGTTACACCCCGTATTTACAGGACATGTTTTAAGAACGTACGTAAGAACTCATAAGTGTTGAGAATTGAGACTTGTAAAAATTAATCGGAATTATGAAATTGTCGGAAAACGTAATATTGTGACGAATGGGAGGGCGACATGTGTCACCCCCTTATGGTTGCCTTGGACGATTGGGACATGGCCAAAATGGTCATTGACCATAGTCTTAGATGGACAGTCTTGCAAGTAGTGAGCTTGAGATTTTTGACTAAGTCAAAGGGTCCACTAGTCTTGATATTTAATAAGACTTCATCCAAACCACCCATTTGTTTACATCTTGACCCTCCATGTCCCTATATAATACTACTAGTAGCAAGACTAATGCCAACACTTAGAAAAAATTTCAAGAAAATTGAAAGAAGAACAAGAGTGCTCTCGGGTTCACTCTTGGAGAAAAAGAAATTTTTTTGTTTCTTGTTCATTAAGCTCCCCACTTTAAACCAAGGTTCATGAGTGTATTGTGAGTGTATCTCAATAGAAAAATCTCGGAAAACGATAGTTTTCGTATTAGTCGCAAGGTGAAAACCTAGTTGCTTTCTAGGTTTTGTTTGGAGATTTGAAGGAAATTAGTTGGTGTTGTTCTAAGGGTCTCAACTAGCGGATTGAAGTGTCTTGAAGAGGCTCTAAGTTGCTAAGGAGCGACTTCGGATTTGGAGTTGGCTTAAGATTCGTTGAGGTATAATCTTGTCTCTTTAAAGTGTTACAAGATTATTTATATTGTTGTTAGCTTTACATGTTGCTAGCATGAAGTATTTGTGTTGAAGTTTATAAGTATTATGGATTGCTTGTAACCTTAAAAATCCGAAATGTAATGTAGCCATGTGAAGTTGGATTACAATTTGGTCATTTACTAGAATCGCCGCATGTTACTTACTTGAAGATTATAGTAGTATAATCGATTGCGACTTGATATCATGTTATGCTAACAATTTGGATTGAAATAGAAATTGGATAAGAATTGGTATTGTTGTACTCAATATGGCCGAAATTGGACTAGTAGTTGTATTAGTTTGATATCTATTGTGGGGCGAAATTTTACACGTCTAGTAGGCGTGTAATCCCCTATTGTTGATTGCATTGATTGGGCCTTAAATGTGGCGTGTTTGGTTATTGTATTCGGCCTTGAAAAAGGTGGCAAAGTAAGTAGAAACAAAGGAGGTCTTTGTCAGATTTTCCGTAGAATTTAGAGACTTTACACTTATAATATTCTACGTTTGAAGTAAGGCGTTAATAGACGTATTGTGAATATTATAGGTTGACATACTACGGGCGGGACTTTGTACTTGGCAAGTGGTTTGACCCGAAGAGGTATGTAGAACTTTTCCTATCTTTTGAGCATGACTAGTTACACGTATATAGTACGGTAGACGTACAAGATCTTGATATCCTTTACTAGTTTTATGAATGGCCAAGTTGGGTGAGTTAGGGGATTAACTCGCTTCTTTGAAAGTATTAAGGATGTCTTAAGTTTTATTAAAGTTAAGGGACTTGAAGAGTTTTAAAGTATGTGATACTTGTTCCGTTTTAAACGTATAAGTCCCTTGGATAGGAAATTGTATTTGGCTAAAGTATAAAGTGAATATAACGACTTTATGGGAAGTTGGTTATATTTGCTTTATGGAAAGATAAATGACTTGATTGTAATGAAAAGGCAATTTGATTTTAAGGCATAAATTGCCTAAGGTTTTATAAGAAAAGGAGTCACTTGATTTAGAAACCTAACTTTATTTCTAAAGTTATTGTGACTTGTCTTGAAAAGTAATTTTGACTTGATACTACGGTTAATAGTATCTTGGAAGTTTTATACGAAAGAGAGTCATTTTTAAAAGAGTGGAAGTATGTAGTACGTTGGATTAAATTCCCGGATCTTTATAAAAGACATGTTAGTGCCTTAAGTAAACTAAAATGAGAGTGTATGTGAACAAGAATAATAAGAAGTTAGGGGATTCTTAACTTGCTTATATATTGTATGATAGCCGGTTTTGTGCTAGTGGTATATTATTCATTACGGGGTCATTCCCCGGGTTTGTGGCATTTGCATATTCCGTGGATTTGCTACCCACGATGCGAGGAATACCTCATGCGAGTCCGCAAGGGCTTATGCGGGTGAAATAGTCTCATGCGGGCGGATACAGCCTATGCGAGGAATACCTCATGCGAGTCCGTAAGGGCTTATGCGGGTGAAATAGTCCCATGCGAGGAATACCTCATGCGGGTCCACGCGACCTATGCGGGTGAAATAGTCCCAGGAGTAGGATTGCTTAATGATACTGCGGGCGGGTGGTCCTGCTTTGATCGTGAGCTTCCTATTTTATATTGTAAGTATACTACTATTTACTCTCATTGTTAGTAAGGCACGGTGTACTGTAATTTGATTATCATACATGTCTTCAGCTTTGTTTTAAACTGTCACGACCCGAACCCGGGCCCGTGACTGGTGCCTTACCCCGGGCACCCTAGTGATACAACATCAGAGTAATCAGCGGAACATAAAACACCTACATGAAACCAATGAAGTACGAAACAGTAATCTGAGGAAAACTTGCCTTTCGGCATATATATAAATAACAACTCTTACAAATGAACAGTTTAATCCTTTTTACAAACCCTGCCCACAACAGTACTACAGACCTCTACGAATGATATGACAACAACGACGGACGGGGCCGTCATACCCTGAATGTAAGCACCTACAACAACGGGGACTATACCAAGATAAGCCTCGGAGAAGCGGAGTTTTCCCAACGATTTGTGACCCTAAGAGCGAGGATCAACGGCGGTGTACCTTTACTGCGGCATGAACGCGGCCCGAAGAGGTCGATAACAGTGCAAGTATGTGAAACTGAAAATACTGTAAATGAAATCATAGTAGTCTATATAAAGCAGGAGACATGTACGATAACCAAACTACAGTTCACAATAAATAAGCAGTCATGTCAAGTCAGGGACTCACGTCATCAAAGTCATCACAATAGAACCGTACGGGGTAAGTACGAAGGCATAGCCGACTACTAAGACCCACAGTACCAAAAATGTCATAAACTGTATCACGAGGTCTTTCTAGACCGCACCATGTCGGGCGGCCACTCGCCCGCGATATCAATGTCGCGTCTATCCACTGGAACTACCGCGACTCGCGTAGGTCACCCACGCACCGCGTGAGGTATTCCTCGAATAATGGTCCCGCATCGCGAGGTATACCCGCATCGAGCGGCTTAACCCCGGTATCTGCTGGGCTCCGCGGCCGCATAGTCCTCAAAGACCGCATAGTCCCTCAAAGACCGCATAGGGCATCCCCCGCATCAGGCTAAACACCCGGAATGATCAATCCTGGAGCATACCGCTGCTCCGCATAGTCTTAGAGACCGCATAGGCCGTATAGACCCGCATCAAGGGTGGCAAGCCCTCGGTATAATAAGTCAAGGGGGTATGTGATATAATAACGATCTAGGGCTTAACGTTTAACAAAGTAAGCACAACAAGAGTGACCCCCTTACATAACAATCACAAGATACTTACACACGTAGCATCCTAACATGTTTACTTATCAAATCAACAAGAAAGTATTACAAGGCTATCACAAACCAATACAATCAAGTTATTCACACAAGGTACTTTCTACTAACAAGATCGTATCTATCCCAAAGTACTTCATACATTAAATCATTAAAAGATCTGTTTCTTTCACCTAAGTCACACAATACGTAGTATAAAATAGAGGTATCGTCCTTTTAAGTAAACCAAAACACTTACCTTTGTAAAATCAAGTAACAACATTATTTTCCAAACGTTCAAGTTTGCCTAATTTCAAATGTTCACGTTTCTTATTTTAGAAAGGTTCCGTAGTTCATATTATTAACCATATAATAATATAATCCTCTTTTAAAAACAACCTGAGAAACATATGCCTTATATGTGAGTAGGTTATTCTTGTTCATAATCAATCTGATTAAAGCAGCCGTGATCTAGGAAATGTAATATCATTTTGTCTCATCTTAGCTCCTATACAGATGGAGGTTTCTACTGGTTTTAATAATACTTAATTAGTCAAAACATTTCCTTTTATTAACGCTGCGGTGGTTTGTCGATACACATCCTGATTTCCGAAATCAGTAAAACATTAACCCTTTTAAAAACCAAGTACTCATTACTCACGAATGAGGTTTCACACAAAATTCACATAATTCATTTAAGTTAAGTCTCTTATCTTACAAGATCAAGTCTCTTAACTTCTAAAATCATTCGTTTTATCTTTCTTAAGCCGTTATACCTAACTTCCCATAAAGCTAGTATAACTCTTAAGCTTTTAAAACCAAGTATTACTCTTCTTTTAAAAACAGTTCTTAATTCTCTTGAACTACTTCAAGATTATTATTATTCGGGCTTAAGTCAAAAGACATTGCCGTACAACTACGTTCAATTAACACCCGTACGTCTACCGTACTACATAGTTATACACATATCATGCTAGAAGAGATAGAAAGAGGTTCACATACCTCGCGACGATTATCGACTATTAGCAAATCGCTCCATGCTATAACTTGCTGCTTTGGCACTTTTCAAGTAGCACATGCTACTCGCGAACATTCAACCTATACAAAGTTATACAAGTCTATCAAAGTCTAGACTACTCGGTAGAATACATCTAGATACAAGATCCTACGGGAAATTGGGCGGCCTTCCACTGCGTCAAACTACAAGTTTCTTTATGTCTGATCCTACGTAATTCTGATTCGGTTCTCTTCTTTAAATTGGGCTTAAGTCCAAAGACATTGCCACAAAGCTATGTTCAGTTCTATATATAGTATACTTCAACTATATATTCCAATAACATGTAATTTCCAATTACAATAGAGACAAGATAATTACCTCGATAAGCCCATAATTATCAAGTATAGATGTCGATCCCGGGCAACGTTTAGCTCGACTCCGTGCGCTCAACCCGCTCCAAACCACCCAGAAGTTCTAACCAACTTCTACATAACACTCCAACTAACTATGGAGATTTTCCTTAGGGTTTCGGTTTTGTGGTGACGGAAGTATAATAGTATTTGGGGTTTCGTATAGGTATAACCTTAGAATACTACAAGGTATCTGACTAAGGTAATTTGGGCATTATAACAATACTTAGAGAGTACTTCTCAACCAAGGCGGGGGTGTGTTACACGAGAACAACACTCTAAGAGAGGGGGGGGGGGGCTCTCGGCTAAGGCTCACAAAGGGATAGGGTTTCGGCCAAAGGCCTTGACTAGGGAGGGGGGTCTCTTGGATGAGAGTCAACAAGAGGGAGGAGAGGGGTTTTCAAGATTTAGACAAGTGAGGAGTGGATGAAGAAGTCTTCACTTCAAGGGGTATTTATAGGCTAAGCAAAGGCCAACCAATGGCCAAGATCAAGCCATGTGCAAGGCAAGTGTAAGGCCTTGATCAAGCCATGTGCACCCTAACCCTACTCCACAAAACACTCCACAAAACACTCCACAAAACAAGGCACAAAACAAGGCACAAAACAAGGCACAAAACAAGGCCAAAAGATCAAGCCAAAATCGTCCCACTTGGACGCCCAAATCGTCCAAAGCCGCCCCACTTGCTTCCAATGTGAGTCACCCTCCCGTTGGTCCAAAATGTTTCGTCTCTCGGAAAAATCCGCAAAAATTCTAAATGACATAGCCGGAATTTTCCCTACGAAAGCTGTGGAAACGTTTCGTCGAAAAACGACTCTAACCGGGTGTTGTGAACAAAATAATTTTCGGCCAAGCCAACTTTAAACTTCAAATTTTTCTACGTACGTCCTTACGTACATACTCTGGAAATACGGGGTATAACATAAACCTATGATGTAATTACAATATTTTTCCAATTTTACATACTTAGTACATATTGTGTACTGACCCCCTTCCTCGGGGGATGCGTTCATGCCGCAGGTAGGGGTAAGCAGGTGGTGGATCCTTATTCTTAGGATCACTTATCAGACGTCAGAAGCTCCATTTCTCCGGAGGCTTGTCTTTTTGGTATAGTTTTTCCCTGATGTTGTAGATTTATGTACATTCAGGGGTATGGCGGGGCCCTGTCCCGCCATTTGTTATTCTAAGTGCTGTAGTCACATGTTGTGGTTTGGGGCTGTAAGAACTGAGTTGTACAATTTTTCTTGGATTATGCATATTTTATGGAAGGCGGCCTTATCGGCTAGCCTGTGTTATTATTGTCTAAATGTTGTATGTTGTGTATGTTCCGCTGCTATTCTCTGATGTATACCTGAACGGGGTGCCCAGGTAGGGCACCAGTCGCGGCCCCGGGGTCGGGTTGTGACAAGTAGCCAGGGGAAGCCACCTTTACCTCGGTGTGGTCGTTGTAATAGATTCCATGTTGGGGAGTGTCGTACTACTTCGACAGCTTGTTATGCTTGCGGCCAGCAGGGCCATTTGGTGAGAGACTGTCCGACCAGAGGTGGCACTGGTGGGATAGCACAGTCTACTGGATCAGTTGCGGGTTCTTCGCCTTCAATAGCTAGGCAGGATGTTCATGCACCGGCAGGCCACAGCAGGGGTCGCGGTGGGAGTTCCCAGTTTTAGCTGTCCTTTGAACCGTCTATTTGATTTTCAGGTATATCCTTAACCCTCTAGAGACTAGTATGTATTGATGATATGATGATGTGTTAAGTGTTATGTTCGGATAGCTTTGTGTTAAAATGTGATTTAGAAGCCTGGTTAGTGAAAAGGGTAAGTCTGGGGATGAGAAAATTTTGAACCTTAGAATTTATAACAGTTGAGACCTTAGATGTAAGGCCGCCTTGAGTAAAAGATTTTACGGTTAGTCTTTGTCGAAGTACTTGGTATGCGTGAACTGAATTTTTGTGATAATCCCATGGGTAGTTTGAGATAGAAGTGGTAGCTTTCATGACGTGAATTAGTAAGATTGATCCGGATCGTGGAACGAGAGAGTTTGGCGCGATAATGGGTCGGGTTGAGGCCAGGTCGCGGGTCAACCCGCAGCCCGGAATGAGGTGGGGTCAGTTTGAGGTTGTTACACCCCGTAGTTCAAGGACATGTTTAAGAGAATGTATGTAAGGAACACAAGACTTGAAAAGGGTACGAAAGGAAGAATTGTTTTTCCGACGGAAAATCTTCCGAATGTCGGAAAGGAAAAATGTTCGTTGAAGAGAATTGGATTCTCAAAATGCATTAATTGAGGATTATGGAATGTATTATCATTATGGAAATTTATATTTACGGATTTGGTCATGTGGGGCCCACCCGAGGAATTTTATATTTTGTGGGGCCCACGAGGGTTACGGAATTTTATGGACAAATGGGAGGGCGACATTTGGCACCCCTCCCACATGTCTTGGTCGAATTAATGCAAGGTCAAAAGGGTCATTTGACCATTGTAAAGATGAGAAAGTCTAGCTAGGCTTGAGCTTGAGATTGTTGACTAAGTCAAGAGCCACTTGGCTTGATCTCTTTCATCCAAACTTACCATGTGTTGTAATCTAGACCCTCCAATGTGTTATATATCATCCTAAGTAGCAAGACTTAGCTCACAACACTTAGAAAAAATTGAGAGACTTGTGCTAGCCTTAGAGGTGCTCTCGGCTTTGTGAGCTTTCCCACACAAAAAAAAATTCAATTGTTGTCCAATATTCACAAGACTTTAACCCAAGGTCCCTAAGGGTATTGTAAGGATATCTCAATAGAAATATTTCAGAAAAACGGCGTTTTCACGTTAGTCGCAAGGCGAAAACCTAAGGCATTTTCATAGGTTTTGTTTGGAAATGGAAGAGAAGTTGGTTGTGAGCTTCTAAAGGCTTCAAATAGCAGATTGGAGCGTAAAGGAAATGAGCTAAGAATTTCTAAGGAGAGACATTGAATCTTGGAAATTATAAGGGCTTGTAAAGGTAAAATTCTTGTCGTTTTAGTAATTAAGATTACTTATTGTAGTAGCTATGGATATTAGCAAGTATGAGATATATATTATGAAGTTGATAAGTGTTATGGATATTGGAACCCTAATCCAAAAACTAGTATGTTTAGCCTTGAGATTTCAATTCAATTGGATTATTAGTTTAATCGTCACATGTTATATAAAGAAGGAATTATAATTGTTAAGTTGTTTATGACTATATAACATGTTAGGCCTAAGAAGTTGGATTGAAAAAGAATTGGAAAAGGATTTTGTGTTGTTGTATATGTTTAGCCAAGAATGGCTTTAAATATGGAACTAGTTTCGTATTATTTGTGGGGCGGAATTTTACACGTCCTGTTAAGGCGTTTAATCCCCTTTGGTTAGCTGAATTGTTGGGCCTTAAATGTGGCGTTCTTGGTTATTGAATTCGGCCTTGAAAAAGGTGGCAAAGTATGTAGAAACAAAGGAAGTGTTGTCCGATTTTCCGTAGAATTTAGTGACTTTGCACTTAGAATATTCTACGTTCGAAGCTAGAGGTTAATGGACGTATTATGGCCATTTTAGGTTGAAGTACCAAGTATAGTGTATTCTACTTGAAGGATGGAATAGCTATCAAGGTTGAAGTACTTTGGAGCATTTTGCTATTTGTCGATAATCGTCGCGAGGTATGTGAACCTCTTCCTTCTTTTGACATGATTCTATGTATGGAATATACATGTAGTACTATTTCATGATTCCTTCTACTCTTAGAAGTTAAGAGGTATGTATGTTGATTTACTCTACGTAAAGGTTATGTCTAAGTTATCCTAAGTTCTTACCAAGTCTTATGGGGGATGTTGGTAAGAGTCGTTAGGAGGTATTTGGAGCCAAGTTGACCTGGCTAAGTTACGGCACAAATGAGAATAAGAATCGAACAAGCCACTGCATCGTTAATAAAAGAAAATGTAATGACAATCAATTAAGTTAAAATGAGTAGAATTCTCCATCTGCATAGAAGCTAAGATAAGACAAAATTGTATTACATTTTCTAGATCATGGCTACTCGATTAAGATCGTTATAAATAAGTATAATTATTCACAACGCACCAAAGTATATGTTACTTAATTTATAAGAATTTACGTATGAAGTTTTAAGACTATGAACCTCAAAATTTTAAAGGGTTAAGGGACTTTATTTTTCAAGTTATGGGACTTGATTCTTAAAGGAAGAAATGAATTGATTTAAAAGTATAGAATACTTGATTTGGAAAGAATTGATTTCTTGCCATTTTAAAGATAAGAGACTTGATTTCTAAAAGTTAAAGAAGCTTGATTTCAAAAGTTAAGAGACTTGAAGTATTTTGAAAGCTATGTGATTTGATTTGAAAGTATAAGTCTCTTGGTTATAAAAGAAATGAATTTGTCTAAGACATAAAGAGTTATAACGGCTTTATGGAAAGTTGGTTATAACAACTTTATGGAAGATTAAAAGAATGGTTTTCTTCAGTAATGTAAGCAAAGAAATGATTTGAAATAAAGAAGGGCAAATTGTTTTAAAAGGTACCAATTGCTTAAGGTTTTAAAGAAAGAAGTCACTTGATTTAGAAGCCTATAAATGTATTTCTAAAAGGTATTGTGACTTGTCTTGAAAAGTAGATATGACTTGATACTACGGTTATTAGTATCTTGGAAGTTTTATTTGAAAGAGAATCATTTTAAAGGAGTAGAGGCACGTAGTACGTTGGGTTAAATTCTTGGATTTTATAATGACATGTTAGTGGCTTAAGTAAACAAAAATGAGAGTGTATATGAACAAGCTAATAAGAAGTTAGGGGATTTCTTAACTTGCTTATGTAATGTATGATAAGTCGGTGGTGCTTATGTTATGTATAGTAAGCCAGTAGTGCTTATGTTATGTATGATAAGTCGGTAGTGCTTAAGTTATGTATGATAAGTCGGTAGTGCTTATGTTATGTATGATAAGCCGGTAGGGCTTATGTTATGTATGATGGCCGGTTGAGTTAGGGTAAGAGTATAAATGAGGGGTAAACCCCCAAGACGTTATACCACCTGTTTCAGGGTAAGAGTATAAATGAGGGGTAAACCCCCAAGACGTTATACCACCTGTTCCGTGGATTTGCTACCCATGATGCGAGGAATACCTCATGCGAGTCCTTATGGGCATATGCGGGTGAAATAGTCCCATGCGGGCGGGTCTGACCTATCACGAGGAATACCTCATGCGGGTCCACGGGACTATGCGGGTGAACTAGTCCCGGAGTAGGATTGCTTATCGATCTGCGCGAGAGACCTGCTTTGATCATGAGCCTCCTATTTTTATGCGAGATACCTTTATGGGCGGACTTATGTGATTTTATCGCGTCCCAGTTAGGTAGGGCAAAGATACCTTTATGGGCGGACTTATGTGATTTCTATCGCGTCCCAGTTGGTAAAAGGTATAGCGTTCCTCCATAAAGGGACGGATTAGGTTATCAAGAATCGTAAGTAATATGTTTATGAACTTGATGAGTTTTCTTAAGTATATGCGTAGAATTTGACTATACTCTTATGGAAAAATGGGAAAAGATAATAAGGTACGATTAAGTTCACGAGATGGAAATGACACGGTAGGATCTGGTATTTACCCTTTCTTTATACTTGCCCATGTCATTCTTTTGTACAGTTATGATTTGTTACTGTACCTTATTTTCCGTTCCATATTCGTAATTTTTGTTATCGACCCCGCCCTGCATTCATGTCCGCAGGTTTAGGTACACAGTTGTGGATCCGCGAGCTTAGGATCCTGGTTCATCATTTTGAGATGGCTCCAATGTTCCGGAGCTTGTTGTCATGGTTATGTATATTCAGGGGTACGACGGGGCCTTGTCCCGCCATAGTATTTGTTCAAATCTTAGAGTGCAGATGTTAAATCCGTAGGTGGGTGACTAGAGTTGTTTTTACATTGATAAACAGTGTAGACCCTTTCGGGTAATTATTATGATTATGGCAGCCTTATCGGCTTGGCCTTGGTTTTTTAAAAAAAGGGTGTTATTTATCTTCCGCAATTATTATGTTGTATGATTAGAAGGGTGCCCAGGTAGGGCACCAGTCGCGGCCCGGGGTCGGTCGTGACAGAGGTGGTCCCGCTAGGTGGTAGGTTCATGAGGGTGCTAGGCCCAAGTTTAGATAACCATCGTACGAGTTCGCGGATGTGTTCAACCAGAATCGGATCATGAAGGCCGGGAATGACCTTAAAGGAATGTGAGGCTAGTAAGATGACCAAGGTTGGAGGTAGTAACTCGAGGTTTTGAAGCGAAGCAATGACGGAAGTATGGTACGTGTACTAGAAAGAGTTCGGGCGTTCGAGAAAGGTACGACGAGTAAGGGAAGAAGCGAACATGTGTTAAGAGAATGGAAGTGATCATTTTTGTGAAGTGAAGGTGCGAAGAAAGTAACCTATAGACCAGGAGTGGGAGTTAATTGTAATGTTACACTGTAGAGGTGAGTTCTCGTTGACTTGGATTTAAGTATTGCGCGTGTGTTATTGTTATACCCCGTATTTCCAGAGTATGTACGCGGGGACGTACGTAGAAAAGTTTGTGCCTTAAAGTGCTTGGCCGAATTTTATTTGTGCATAACACCCAGTTAGAGTCGTTTTTAGTGAAAGCGTTTTCCACGACTTTCGTAGGGAATTTCCGGCTATGTCATTTCTAATTTTTGCGGATTTTTAGAGGCGAAACATTTTGGACCAGCGAGAGGCGACACTTGTCACCCTCTAGTTGGTGGGAGTGTGATAGCGTGGGGACGATTTGGGTGAGTTTTGTCAAGTAGTAGGTAGGATATTTTGTGTGCAAGTTGGCTATGTACACATGCCCAAATCTTGGCCTTACAACTGTAGCACTTGGCTCAATCTTGGCCATTGGTTGGCCTTCACTTGGCCTATAAATACCCATCCCTTTGAAGACTTATTCATCCATTCCTAAATAATCCTAAGTGTTAAAATCCCTCCTCTCCCCTCTTGTTGACTCTCGTCCAAGAGCCCTCTCTCCCTTTGAAAGGCCCTCGGCGAGAGCCTCTCTCCCCTCCTAGTAGTGTGGCCGTGGGTACCCCACTGCCTAGTTGTTTTCGTATAATACCCACTCTCTTGGTAGAAATACTCTCTAAAGTTTTGTTATTATGCCCAAATTACCTTAGCCGTATACCATGTTGTATTAAAAGGATATACCTATAAGAAAAGCCCATAAATACTATTATACTTCCGTCGATCCACAAACCGAAACCCTAGGGAAATCTCCATAGTCAGTTGGAGTATTGTGTAGAAGTTGGTTAGAACTTCTAAGGGTAGTTTAGAGCGGGTTGGAGCGCTCGGAGTTGGAGCTAAACGATTGCCCAGGATCGACATTAAACTCGGATAATTATGGGCTTATCGAGGTAAATATCTTGTCCCTCTATTGTAATTGGAAATTACATATTGTAGAATATATAGTTGAAGTATACTATATATAGAACTGAACGTAGTTATCGGCAATGTCTTTTGACTTAAGCCTGAATAATACTTACGGCAATGTCTTGCGACTTAAGCCTGAATTTTAAAAGAAGAATACTGAACTGTAATTACATAGGGTTGTATTACAGTAGACTTGTGTAGTAGTACCGTGGAGTAGAATTGTACCCGTTAGGGTTAGATGCATAACCCCCCCTGGTTGGCTTGATAGCCGGCCTCGATAAAGGATGAGATTTCTGACATTGCGGGGAGGTCTTTGCCGAATTTTACGTAGAATGTTCTCTGAAGGGATCTAAATATTAATAAGCGCCTTGTGGCCTTATAGGTTGAAGTACTACGTGTGGCGCGATCTACTTGGCTTAAGGAGTAGTATGAGCGGTTGGAAGTACTTGGGCGTTTTGCTATTAGTCGATACTCGCGAGGTATGTGAACCTCTTCCTATCTCTTCTAGCATGATATGTGTGAACTATGTAGTGCGGTGAGCGTACATGTGTTAAATGTATTTGATTGGTTTAAAACATAAAGTGTTATAACGGCTTTATGGGAAGTCGGTTATAACGACTTTATGTTGGTTAGAAAAATACATGTGGTTTTAAAAGGTAATCGATTTGAACTATAAGCGGCTTGTTATGTGTTAATAAAGAACTTGAAGTATTTCAAAAGATTTTTGAATCATTTTGAAAGAAGAAGTAATATTTGGTTTTGAAAACTTAAGAGTTATACTAGCTTTATGGGAAGTTAGGTATAACGGCTTAGAATGTTTCTTGATTTCGAAATCGAATGTGTATCGACAAACCAACTGCGGCGTTAATAAAAGGAAATGTTTTGAATAATTAAGTATTATTAAAACCGGTAGAAACTTCCATCTGCATAGAAGCTAAGATGAGACAAAATGATATTTCTAGATCATGGTCTTTGTAATAAGATTTATATAAACAAGAATATCCTACTCACATATAAGGCTTATGTTTCTCGGATGGCTTAAAAGAGAATGATATTCTTAAGTGATTAATACTATGAACTACGAAACCCTTTCAAGGAGAAACTTGAACATTGGAAAGAATGTTGCTACTTGATTTTACAAAGAAAAGTAATTGATTTACTTTAAAAGATAATCACTCTATTTTTATATACTACGTATTGTGTGACTTTTGTGAAAGTAACGTATCTTTTAAGAGTTAATGTATGAAGTGCTTTGGGGATAAAAACCCGATCTTGTTAATCATATAGTAGAAAGTACCTTGTGTGAACAACTTGATTGTATTGGTTTGTGATAGCCTTGTAATACTTTCTTGTTGCTTTGATAAGTAAGCGTGTTAGGATGCTACGTGTGTTAGTATCTTGTGATGTTTGTGTAAAGGGTTTCCCTTGATTGTGCTTATTAACTATCGATCGTTATGATAGTATTGTGGCATTCATCTCTTGAGATGATTCCGGGTTAAGCTGCCTCCGTCGCGGGGTAGACTTCGGTGGTCGATGGACTATGATTCGAGAATACCTCATGCAGTCCGGGGCTATGCGAGCTACGAGTTCGAGTTAGTATCGTCCTTTATGGGCATGCGGTCCATGTGGCCATGCGGTGCGAAGTCGGGGCGATGCCGGAGTAGCTACCCTCGATGCGGGAATACCTCATGCGGGCGATGAGATTGGCCTATCGCGGGCTGCGGGGTTCGAGGTTAAGCAGCGTACATTGATCTGCGGGCAAGTGGCGGCTTTGATCATGTGACGGTCTAGACAGATCTTATGATCTGATTCATGACCTTGTTGATGTGGGTTTTTAGTAGTCGGCTATGCCTTCGTACTTACCGTCTGATTTTATTATGACACAGTGGGACACGGTGTTCATGTGTGTTCCTTGGTGTTTTTATATCATAGGCCGTGATGAGGAAGGTATTCCACGGGCATGATTGATGTTGTGGGCACGAGACCCGTTGTTATACTTGAGTGATGACTTGAGGCGTGAGTCACGACTTGACATGATCGCTTTGTTATGGCGTAGTTTGGTTATCATACATGTCTCTGCTTTATATGAGCTATGATTTCATTCTGATAGGTATTTTCAGTTTCACATACTAAATTTTTGTTATGCGACCTCGCCGGGGCTGCGTTCATGCCGCGAGTAAAGGTACACACGATCGTTGATCCTCGCTCTTAGGGTCACGATTCGACTTTTGGGAAGCTCCGTTTCTCCGGAGGCTTATCTTGGTATAGTCCCCTGTTGTTGTAAGTGCTTACATTCAGGGGTATGACGGGGCCCTGTCCCGTCGTTGTTGTCGTATCATTTCTTAGAGGTCTGTAGTACTGTTGTGGGCAGGGTTTGTAAAAAGGATTAAACTGTTCTTTTGTAAAAGTGGTTATTTATATATGCCGAAAGGCAAGTTTTCCTCAGATTTCTGTTTTGTACTTCACTTGTTTCATGTATGTGTTTTATGTTCCGCTGATTACTCTGATGTTGTGTCACTAGGGTGCCCGGGGTAAGGCACCAGTCACGGGCCCGGGTTTGGGTCGTGACAAAAGTGGTATCAGAGCAGTTAATCCTCGGAAAGTGTCTCTGACCGTATCGATGAAGTCTTGATTATCGGTGTGTTGTGCACCACACCAATAATCAGGAGGCTATAGGATATTTAGGATTGGTTTCTATTCTTCTCACTCTGAGATCGTGCCTTAGAGCTGTGTTGTAAGTTGGACCCTCTGACGAAATTCTTTCCCTTATCGTTATGCCTCCGCGTAGGGCAACCGGGCCGGGAGGCAAAGCGGCCGAGGAGGCTGCGAGTAAATCTGAGAGGTTACGTGGGCCTGAGCCCAATCATCACCGAGGTGGTGCTTCATTCGGGAGTTTTGCGGCGTCACTAGCCCCAAGAGTTTAGCAGCGGCGATTCCTCTGCGGCCATGACATTTGAACGCCTTCCACGGCCGGAAAGCAGAGAATTTAGATTGCAAAGGCGACCACATTACTAGCTATAGATTTGGCTACCGAGAGTATACCGATGTCTGCGAGTCTTGAGGACTATCTAAAGAGGTTGTGCAAGAGTAAGTTCTTGATTAGGCTTGAGCATGGCACGTATGCGGGCTTATGCGCGTGGCCAGAAACGTAGAGATCAGCGGGTGAGCGAAGGGCGGCGAGAAGAGGGCGAGTAGCAAGGTCCTTTGGTAACTTTTCGGCGAGTCGCCTCGCCAGTGGTGATATGCACCTCCGCGGTCTGAGTGGTCTTCCACGGATATCGGGATGTTCGAGTATCACGAGTTAGTCGTAACTCAGTCTTGGTTCCGGTGTAATGACGTCATCCCGGGAATGTCGTCTTTTAGTTGGTACTTGTTGTACATGACCGTCGTCAGTGCGATGTCGAAAGAGTGTCCTTGTAGGAGGACTTAGCCTTCAGATCGATGGGTAGTCGTCACCTTCCAGTTATCGCCTACAGGCGGGTTTGATTAGACGACTAAGGAGTGGGCGATAGATATAGATATATCTTTGACCCTCTAGAGATCAGTATGTGTGTTAAGGTGAGTATACCTTAAGTGCTATGTTCTGATAGCGGTGTGTTAGTTGTGTTTAGAAATCATGGTGGGTTAACCGAGTAAGATTTTGGGGGATAGATAAGGTGTGAGCCTTAGAATGTTTTACGTAAAGACCTTAGAGGTGAGGCCATCTCGAGAAAAGGTGTAGTGTTATGTTTGACCACTTATCGGAGTGCATAGTGCACGTGAGTTATGTTGGGATAGGTACCTAGTAGTGTGGAATGAAAGGGGGTAGTTGAGCTAAGAAGTCCGCTAGGTTTTCGAAACGTGTTTAGTGAGATTGTTCCGGATCGGGGAGCTAGTATTGTGCGCGTTGCCGGGTCGGGTTGAGGCCACGTTGCGGGTCAACCCGCGGTAGGTTTGGTGGTGGGGTCAGGTTGTGGTGGTCCCGCCTTGTGTTAGGGTTGTGAGGGTGTTAGGCCCAAGTTTAGTTAACCGGTGTCTGAGTTCGTGGATGCGTTCGACCGATGGTCGGGCGATGGGGCGACCCGTCATGTTCTTGATCGGGCCGTTTACTCGGCTGTGTTGAGTTATCAGAAAGGTTGTAAGGTTGCACGGGGTGCCTACCTTCACCTTATGACAGACAGTGGAGCCCAGGGTAGGGCTGTTGTTGTTTCTGGAAGTTTTGCCAAGCATGTGTTAAGAACTCAGGTGAGTCTCAGAATCGCATTCGCCTCGGGCGATCTTTGGGATTTCGAGGATAGTTGTAGGGATTGTTGTCTCTATGGAGGGAGTGTTTAAGCTACCATTTCAGTGTTCGGATGTTGCCTTTTGAAGCCTTGTAGGGGCGGAGGTGTAAGTTGCCGATCGATTGGTTCGAGATTGGCAGGGTTGAACGATTGGTTGAGCTTGTTCCGGTAATTTGTGGTGAGTAAAGCTTGTCTAGAAGAGGTTACGGCAGCTCAAAGAAATCGTGCGGATAATCGGCGGCGGCTTAGAGTTCGAGTTGACGGTCGGTCTTGAAAGTACCACCCGGTTAGGGTGTGACGAGTTTTGGAAGCGAGAGAAAACTTAGCGAGTTACTTTGGGCCGCGCGAGTTCATGTGAAGAATAGGCGGGTTGCCTATATGTTAGCAATTGCCGTCCGACTTAGGAGGCGATCGTCCGGTCTTCGTATTGATATGATCGGGATAGTATCGGAGATCCATCAAAGTGTTCCCGATTAATGATGACCACGTTAGGGATAGTAACCGAGTTTTGGAAACCGGCCGTGTCAGTGTGGTAAGAGTTCGAGTGTCACGACATCCTCGTGGATTGCATGCGGCCGGTACCATTTGTTAGGTCGTCGGAGCAAGGCTCGCGACAAAGTGACAAAAGTGGTACCATTTGTTGGGTCGCTGAGAAGGTTAATGCCTCGAGCATAGTGACAAAGTGGTATACGACGAGTAAAGTGAGAAGCGAGCATGTATGGCGAGCATAGATGTGATCATTTCTTTTGTAAAGAGAAGGTGCGAAGGAAGTATATTTTAGACCCCGGTGAGAAGTGTGTTGTGATGATGATTAGAGGTGTTTCCTCGTGGACTTTGATGTAAGTATTTACGCAGGTGCTTCTGTGGCCAGCTGTGGCAGGTTTGTTCTCGTAAGTATAGTAGTGAATACTATACTGGCGCGCGTTTGTTTTGAGACTTAGAAGGAACATTCGGGACGAATGTTTCTAAGGAGGGGAGAATGTTATACCCCGTATTTCCGGTATGTGCGCGAGGGCGTGCGTAGAAAAGTTTGTGCCTTAAAGTGCTTGGCGAATTTTATTTGTGCATAACACGGTTAGAGTCGTTTTTAGTGAAAGCGTTTTCCACGACTTTCGTAGGGAATTTCGGCTATGTCATTTCTAATTTTTGCGGATTTTTGAGAGACGAAATATTTTGGACCAACGAGAGGCGACACTTGTCACCCTCAGTTGGTGGGAGTGTGATAAAGCATGGGACGAATTGGGTGAGTTTTGTCAAGTAGTAGGTAGGATATTTTGTGTGCAAGTTGGCTATGTACACATGCCCAAATCTTGGCCTTACACTTGTGTAGCACTTGGCTCAATCTTGGCCATTGGTTGGCCTTCACTTGGCCTATAAATACCCATCCCTTTGAAGACTTATTCATCAATTCCTAAATAATCCTAAGTGTTAAAATCCCTCCCTCTCCCCTCTTGTTGACTCTCGTCCAAGAGCCCCTCTCCCCCTTTGAAAGGCCAGGCGAGAGCCTCTCTCACTCCCAGTAGTGTGGCGTGGGGTACCCCCACTGCTAGTTGTTTTCGTATAATACCACTCTCTTGGTAGAAATACTCTCAAAAGTATTGTTATAATGCCCAATTACCTTAGTAGTATACCTTGTTGTATTCTAAGGATATACTTATCTGAAAAGCCCGAAATACTATTATACTTCCGTCGGTCCACAAAACCGAAACCACAGGAAATCTCCATAGTCAGTTGGAGTATTGTGTAGAAGTTGGTTAGAACTTCTAAGGGTAGTTTAGAGCGGGTTGGAGCGCTCGGAGTTGGAGCTAAACGATTGCCCAGGATCGACATTAAACTCGGATAATTATGGGCTTATCGAGGTAAATATCTTGTCCCTCTATTGTAATTGGAAATTACATATTGTAGAATATATAGTTGAAGTATACTATATATAGAACTGAACGTAGTTATCGGCAATGTCTTTTGACTTAAGCCTGAATAATACTTACGACAATGTCTTTGCGACTTAAGCGAATTTTAAAGAAGAATCTTGAGCGTAATTACATAGGGTTGTATTCTGATGGACTTGTGTAGTAGTACCGTGGAGTAGAATTGTACCCGTTAGGGTTAGATGCATAACCCCCCCCTGGTTGGCTTGATACCCGGCCTCGATAAAGGATGCGATTTACTGTTGTTGCGGGGAGTCTTTGCGAATTTTATGTAGAATTTTCTACGAAGGGATCTAAATTTTAATAAGCGCCTTGTGGCCTTATAGGTTGAAGTACTACGTGTGGCCCGATCAACTTGGCTTAAGGAGTAGCGAAGCGGTTGGAAGTACTTGGAGCGTTTTGCCTATTAGTCGATACTAGTCGCGAGGTATGTGAACATCTTCCTATCTCTTCTAGCATGATATGTGTGAACTATGTAGTACGGTAGACGTACATGTGCTAAATGTATTTGATTGGTTTAAAACATAAAGTGTTATAACGGCTTTATGGGAAGTCGGTTATAACGACTTTATGTTGGTTAGAAAATACATGTGGTTTTAAAAGGTAATCGATTTGAACTATAAGCGGCTTGTTATGTGTTAATAAAGAACTTGAAGTATTTCAAAAGATTTTGAATCATTTTGAAAGAAGAAGTAATATTTGGTTTTGAAAACTTAAGAGTTATACTAGCTTTATGGGAAGTTAGGTATAACGGCTTAAGAATGTTTCTTGATTTGAATCGTAATGTGTATCGACAAACCAACTGCGGCGTTAATAAAAGGAAATGTTTTGAATAATTAAGTATTATTAAAACCGGAGAAACTTCCATCTGCATAGAAGCTAAGATGAGACAAAATGATATTTCCTAGATCATGGTCTTTGTAATAAGATTTATATAAACAAGAATATCCTACTCACATATAAGGCTTATGTTTCTCGGATGGCTTAAAGAGAATGATATTCTTAAGTGATTAATACTATGAACTACGAAACCCTTTCGGCGAGAAACTTGAACATTGGAAAAGAATGTTGCTACTTGATTTTACAAAGAAAAGTAATTGATTTACTTTAAAAAGATAATCACTCTATTTTTATATACTACGGGTATTGTGTGACTTTTGTGAAAGTAACATATCTTTTAAAGAGTTAATGTATGAAGTGCTTTGGGGATAAAAAACCCGATCTTGTTAATCATATAGTAGAAAGTACCTTGTGTGAACAACTTGATTGTATTGGTTTGTGATAGCCTTGTAATACTTTCTTGTTGCTTTGATAAGTAAGCGTGTTAGGATCTTTACGTGTGTGTTATACCCGTATTTCCGAGGTATATGCGTGAGGAATACGTCTGAAGTTTTGGTCTTAAAGTTAGGCCTTGGGCGATTTTTAGGCACAACTCACAATGACGGTTTTCCGACGAAGCGTTTCCACGGCTTTCATAGGATAAATTCGGCTATGTCATTTCTTATTTTGCGGATTTTTCGAGAGGCGTAACACTTTGGACCAATGAGAGGAGACACTTTCCACCTCTCATTGGTGGACTTGTCACGCGGCAATAGGGCGATTGGATGCCAAGCCTTGTCATAAAGTTGGCTAGATATTTTGTGTGCAAGTTGGCCAAGGACACTTGCCTAAATCCTCACCCTACACTTGCCTTGCACTTGGCATAATCTTGGCCATTGGTTGGCCATGTCTTGACCTATAAATACCCCCTTGTTGAAGAGTTATTTCATCCTAAATTGAGCAATCTACCTAAGTCTCAAA
This sequence comes from Przewalskia tangutica, assembly GCA_029844215.1. NCBI lineage: Eukaryota > Viridiplantae > Streptophyta > Magnoliopsida > Solanales > Solanaceae > Przewalskia > Przewalskia tangutica. The sequence goes on along the minus strand of CM056728.1, from coordinate 26,566,340 downwards.
TCCATCCCTCTCACTCTTGTTGTTTCGTCCAAACACACCTCCCACTTGAGAAGCTTGGCGAGGCTACCCCAGCTAACTGGCGAAACCAACCTCCTTGGTAGAAAAGTTGCCTTCTTGTATTGTTATAATGCCCAAAATACCCTAGCCCAAATACCTTAGCACTTAGTAGAAGTTGTGAAGAACTTCTAAGGTTTCCTTAGTGCATACAACTTAGGAGCAAAACCTTGCTCGGTAGCGACTTTTCTAGGATATTATTGGGCTTACGAGGTAACTAATCCTAACCCTCTTTTGAATTAAAGGATACTTCTTGTTGTAGAATAAGAATAGTATCAATACTTAGAAGTATATCACGAATAGAATTGAAGTGTTAATCAGAAGGGTTTAAAGAAGAATAATCAAGCGTACTTACATGGAATTTGTTTTCCACGATGATCTTATATAACTCATGGGTAGGGTTGTGCTGCCGACTTTCCGTAGAATTGAGGACCCTCTGTTTAGAATGACCTCTGAGAATAGTCTAGACCTTGATAGATATCTGTGACTATTATAGGCTGATTCTCTGCGCGACATACTCGACTTGGCGGTGGATTTGCCGAGAAGGTATGTGATTCTTCCTAAAGCATGATATTTTACAATATGTATATAGTGCGGTGAGCGTACATGTGTTAACTGAATAATACTTACGGCAATGCCTCGGCTTAAGCACGAATAATACTTACGGCAATGCCTCACGGCTTAAGCCTAAATAATAAGAAGCGAAAACATTTCAAAGGACTCTTGAACCATTTATTATGAAGAGAACTAATTGGTTTTAAGCGAAGCTTAAGAGTTATACTAGCTTTATGGGAAGTAAGTATAACCACTTAAGATTGATAAAAGAAATAAGTTTGCCTATGTGTTTATAACAGACTTATATTATGAATAAGAAGATGGTTTGATAGGTAGACATGATATGATGCTATGTGTGTTAGTATCTTGTAACGTTGGTATAGGTGAGTATCCTTGTTGTGCTTGTGTTACTTAAAGGTAAGTTGTTATGCTAGTATACTATCACTCACCTCTTGAGATGATCTGGGGTTAAGCGCCCTCCGTCTGGGGTAGACTCGGTGATGCAGGACCGTGATTCGAGAATACCTCATGCGGGTCGGGGGCCTATGCGGAGCTCACGAGTTCGAGTTAGTATGCGGGGTTATACCCATGCGGTCTGTGTGGCCATGCGGACGGCGAGTCGGGGCGATCTTAGGAGTAGCTACCTCGATGCGGGGTTATACCTCATGCGGGCCCATGTGAGTGGCCTATGCGGACTCGGGAGTCGAGTTAGGCTTGCGAGAATGATGATGAGGCGAGTGGCCTGTTTGATCATTCGCGGCCTAGACAAGACTCATTCTGATTACTATTGTTGCTCTTGTTTGTGATGTGGCACTATGTGCGGTTTCATGGTTGTTTCATACATACTTGTAAAGCTGGTTTTAAAAAAATGATATGTTTCATTTAAGTACTTTCTGATTTCGCATACTTAGTACTGTTGTGCGACCTCGCCGGGGCTGCGTTACATGCGCGGTAGAGCGGCAGTGCTAGATCCGCGTCCTTAGGATCTCTACGTTGGTGTCGAGCTCCGTCTCTTAGGAGGCTCTACTTTTGGTATGATCTCCTGTTGTAGTTAGTTTTGTCTGATCGGGGTATGGCGGGCACTGTCCGCCATAGTTATATATTTCCTTAGAAGTGCATAGTCATGTTGTATGCGATTGTCGGATGTAGCTTGCTAAAACATGATTATATATATATCTTAGAAAGGCCACATTTTCTCACAAAATCGTGTCTTGTTTTATAAAGCTTCATGTCTTGCTTTATGTTTCCGCGATTACTCGATGTATGACTACTTGGGTGCCGGTAAGGCACGATCCACGAACCGGAATGGGTCGTGACAAAAGTGGTATCGAGCGATTAATCCTCGGAAAGTGTCTCTGACCGTATCTAGTAGAGTCTTGATTATCGGTGTGTTGTGCACCACACCAATAATCGAGAGGCTATAGGATATTTAGGATTGGTTTCCATTCTTCTCATTACGAGATCGTGCTTTAGAGGCGTGTTATAGGTTGGACCCTCTAACGTATTCCTTTCTATGCTGATTATGCCTCGCGTAAAGCGGCCGGGCGAGAAGAAGCGGCGGAGGCTGCTAGCGAGACACCCGAGTCACGAGGCTCGAGGCCCGATCTATACGAGGCAGCGAGTTCTATGGCGCCGCCCGGCCACAGCAGAACCACAGTACCCACGCCTCGCATCCCGCGGCACAGGCGGAGAGTTAGGGCTCTGAGAGATAGCCCGACTTTTGGCTAAAGTTGTGGCCGTCACGAGAGAAGGCTGGATGCGGCGATTCAGCTCGGCTCGGTCGTGCCGTTGTTCACCCGAGGCGAGTTTGAGGCTACGAGACTTCTTGAGTTGTAGCCGCGGAGTTTTATGGGTCGAGGCGGAGGATGATCGCGAGGAGTTCATCCGTCGGTCGAAGGATTTTGAGAGTGATCGGGCGTCGGAGACCGAGTCCGTGATCTTTGGTTCACATAGGCTGCGTGACACGCGATCGATTGGTTTGATTCATGGGAGTTATCCGGGAGAGCACGCGTCCCCGGTACTTGGGATGAGTTCTCGAGGCTTTCCTCGCTCACTTCTTGCCTCGCGGATGAGGAGGCGCGGGTGATAGATTTTTACTGCGAGGCGAGAGAGGGCCTTGTCGGGAGTACAATGTCGAGTTTGATTCATTGGCTCGATATGTCCCGGCATTGGTAGCGAATATGGAGGATAGGGTGCCGCTATGTCACCGGGCTGAAGCGACTATATGGCGAAGTCATGTGCGGGGTTTCTCTCGGCCGGGTATGGACATTACCGCGTGCGAGCTCACGCCCTTGGATGCGAGGCGCGAAGGTCGGCGAGTGGGCGAGCGGCGAGAAGAAGGCCGGGGCGGGAGGTCTTACGGTGGTTATCGTGGTGGCGGCCTCGGCGGCGATCTGGGTCGCACCCGGCCCGGCCTGAGCACTCTGCGTCCTCGGCCGGCCCACGATTTTGGCGGACCGGGGCCCGGGGCTTGAGCGTCGAGGGTAGCGAAGTGCGGCGCTCGGGACCACCCGGTGTGGCCGTCGGTAGATCCCATTACGGGAAGTGTGGTACTACTTTTGGATCTTATTCTGATTGTAGCGGCGAGTCACTGCGGCTTGTCAGGCCAGGCGGCGTGGTGGAAGAGCTCGGCCGAGTTACATTGCGCTTCATCATCTCCTCTGATTACGCCCGGGGCGGGGTGCTCATGGGTCGGCCAGTCGCGGCGAGTCGTGGCTCGAGTCGATTCTAGCGGTCCTCGAACGCATTTATGCTTTGTCCGGTAAGCGGGATCGGAGGCCTCGCACGATGTAAATCACGGGTACCTTATCGGTTTACGGGTTTGATATTTATGCCTTGATAGATCGGGTTCTACTCTGTCCTATATATCTCCCTTGTTGCTAGTAGGATAGGGATAGGCACGAGTCCATGGGCAGTTCGAGGTAGCTACGCGCGATGGGGATTCGGTGGTAGCTCGGCGGGTATATAGGGCTTGCCTGTGACCATTCTGATCGTCGGACCACTGGCGACTTGATAGAGTTGGAGATGATTGACTTTGGCGTGATTATGGGGATGGATTGGCTAGCCTCTTGCTATGCCAATGTAGGCTGCGAGAGAGAGTAATGCAGTTCCGGTTTCTGAGGCCGGTTGTTGAGTGGGAGAGCACGGTATCGCCGAGGGTAGGTTTATTTCCTACCTCAAGGCTAGGAAGATGGTGCGAAGGGTATATCTACCATCTAGTTCGGGTGTTTGATCGAGGCTGCGGTACCAGATTTTCCGTCGATTCGATGGTCGTGAGTTCCCGGGCGTGTTTCGGATGACCTCGGGTATCCCTCACGAGAGAGATCGAGTTTTGTATTGATGTGTTGCGGATACTCGGCTATTTCCATTCCGCCATACAGAATGGCACCTGCCGAGTTGAGAGAGTTGAAGCATCATCTTAGGGATTTGCTAGAGAAGGGCTTCATTAGGCCTAGTGTTTCTCACTGGGGAGCGCCGGTATTGTTCGTGAAGAAGAAGGGCGGGGCCAGCTGCGCATGTGTGTCGATCTGACGGTGAACAAGAGGACCATTAAAACGAATACCCCTTCCTAGGATTGATGATTTGTTCGACGATTGCGAGTGCGAGATGTTTCTCAGATTGATCTGCGATCGGGCTATCATCAGTGCGAGTCGAGAGAGGTGGATGTCCACAGATTGCATTCGGACGATGCGGGCATTATGAGTTGAGTCATGTCTTTTGGGTTGACGATGCTCGTGGTATTCATGGATTTGATGAGCGAGTGTTCAAACCATTTTGGACACGTTGTGATAGTGTTCATTGATGATATCTTGGTTTATTCTCGCTCGGAAGCGAGGAGCATGCGGGCATTTGAGGCTGTCTTGTGATTCTCGAGACCAGCGATTATGCGCCAAGTTTTCCAAATGTGAGTTTTGGTTGACTTGATGGCGTTTCTTGGGCATATTATGGGTGATGGCATTCGAGTTGATCTGGCGAATCGGCGATCGAGACTTGGCCTGAACTCTACTCAAGCGGAGGTTCGCGATTTTACGGGCCTTGCGAGTATTATCGGCGGTTCGTGGAGAAGTTTGCTTATCTACGCACCATTGACTAGGTGACTCGGAAAGCGGCCAAGTTTGATGGTGATGCTTGTGGCGGGGTTTCGATTCTTTGAAAAGAAGTGGCGGCGCCCGTTCTTACTCTTCGGAGGTCGGATGGTTATGTCGTGTATTGTGATCGTCGGGCATCGGGTTGGGATGTGTGTTGATGCGGCATGGCGAGTTATAGCATATGCATCGGCGGTGAAGAAACACGAGAGGAACTACCCCCCATGATTTGGAGTTGGCGGTGTGATTCACGCTTTGAAGATCTGGAGGCACTATTTGTATGGGGTTCACGTGGATATTTTTCACGGACCACAAGAGCCTCGGTACATCTTCACGGAGGAGGCCGAACTTACGGCGAGGCGGTGGTTAGAGTTGCTTAAGGATTACGATGTGGACATCTGTACCACGGGCAAGGCGATGTTGTGGCGAATGCCCAGTAAATCGTAGGTCGATGGGAGCCTATCGGATGTGCGGCTAGAGAGAAGGGACATGGTTCGTAATTTGCACGATTAGCGAGCCTTGGTGTCCGTTTGATTGATTACGATAGCAATGGGGTTAGAGTTCGTGAGGTTGCCGAGTCTTCCATCGTTGAGGAGGTGAAGAGCAGCGATTCGAGATCGATTTTGATTCGATATCGTGATCTGACTCTTCGTGAGGGCAAGGGTCCTTTTGAGTAGCACTTGATGGGGTGCTAAGATTTGAGGCGAGTTGTGTGTTCGGATGTTTGAGGACTTGGCGAGTTCTTGGGAAGCACACGTGTAGCGTTACTCTATCCGTCGGTCGACCAAGATGTACCACGACCTTAGATCGTGTATTGGTGGGATGGCTTGAAGAGGGCGTTGCGAGTTCGTAGCTCGGTGCGTGTTGTCGGGTGAAGGTAGAGCACGAGACACGGTGGTTTATTCTGACGATAGAGATCGACACGGAAGTGGGAGGTAATCAACATGGACTTCATCACGGGATTACCTCGCACTCGGAGAGACATGATTCTATATGGGTTATCGTCGACGGTGTGAAATCAGCCCACTTTCTTCCGTCGGGGCGACTTTTGGTGAGGATTATGCGGACTTTACATCAGAGATCGTCGGTGCATGGAGTCCCTACCGATCATATCGACAGAGCCGGTTCTGGCGGCAACTTCTGAGGTCCTTCCGAGAGGGTTTAGGGGCGAGTGAGCACAATCGCATTTCATCCACGAGCAGACGGACGGCGAGCGCACTATCGGACTCTTGAGGATATGCTGCGAGCCTGTGTTATTGACTTCAGTGGTAGTTGGGAGGATCATTTGCCTCTGGTTGAGTTCGCGTATAACAATAGCTACCACTCCAGTATTCAGATGGCGCCTTATGAGGCCTTGTATGGGAGGAAGTGCAGATCGCCTATAGGTTGGTTCGAGGTGGGCGAGGTGCAGCTAGTGGGACGATTTTGGTGCGAAGCGATGGATAAGGTGAAGCTTATCAGGCGGCTATTAATGACTCGAGTCGGCCAAGTCGTATCTGAGATCATCGTCGTCGGCATCTTGAGTTCGAGTTCATGATTGGGTTTTCCTAAAGGTGTCACCCGTGAAGGGTGTGATGAGATTCGGGAAGAAGGGAAACTTCGGCCCTAGGTACATTGGGCGTTTGATTGTCGCGAGGTAGGCAAGGTTGCCTATGAGTTGGAACTGCCGTCCGTCTGGAGGCGATACATCCGGTGTTCACGTGTCTATCTTTGAGAGATGTATCGGGGATCCATCTAGGTACCGGTTGGCGATGTCGGTGGCCAGGGTTATCGTATGAGAGATTCCATAGCGATAATCGATCGTCGAGTTAGGCGTCTGCGGACGAAGGGCGTGGCTTCCGTCAAAGTCTTGTGGCGGAGCGAGCTCGGGGAGGAGATGACGTGGGAAGCCGAGGAGGACATGAGGCGAAGTATCCTCACTGTTCCCACCCCTCGGGTAATTCACTTTCCTACTTGTAAATCTTCATTATCGTTTATGCCTAAGTGTTGTTTATGGCGTGTGTGGCTTTTGCAAAGCTTTTAAGTTTTGAAGAACCTTATCGTTATCTGTCTTGGGAAGGAACATTCGGGACGAATGTTTCTAAGGAGGGAGAATGTTATACCCGTATTTCGAGGTATGTGCGTGGGAATACGTCTAAAGTTTTGGTCTTAAAGTTAGGCCTTGGGCGATTTTTAGGCACAACTCACAAAGCGAGCGGTTTTCCGGCGAAGCGTTTCCACGGCTTTCATAGGATAAATTCCGCTATGTCATTTCTTATTTTTGCGGATTTTTAGAGACGTAACACTTTGGACCAATGAGAGGGCGACACTTTCCACCCTCTCATTGGTGGACTTGTCACGGCAATAGGGCCGATTGGATGCCAAGCCTTGTCATAAAGTTGGCTAGATATTTTGTGTGCAAGTTGGCCAAGGACACTTGCCTAAATACTCAACCTACACATGCCTTGCACTTGGCATAATCTTGGCCATTGGTTGGCCATGTCTTGACCTATAAATACCCCCCCTTGTTGAAGAGTTATTTCATCCTAAATTGAGCAATCTACCTAAGTCTCAAATCCATCCCTCTCCCTCTTGTTGTTTCGTCCAAACACACCCCTCCCCTTGAGAAGCTTGGCGAGGCTACCAGCCCTGCCTGGCAGAAACCAACCCCTCCCTTGTTAGAAAAGTTGCCTTCTTGTATTGTTATAATGACCAAAATACCCTAGCCCATATACATTAGCACTTAGTAGAAGTTGTGAAGAACTTCTAAGGTTTCCTTGGTGCATACAACTTAGGAGCAAAACCTTGCTCGGTAGCGACTTTTCTAGGATATTATTGGGCTTAGGGTAACTAATCCTAACCCTCTTTTGTATTAAAGGATACTTACTGTTGTAGAATAAGAATAGTATCAATACTTAGAAGTATATCACAGAATAGAATTGAAGTGTTAATCACTTAGAAGGGTTTAAAAGAAGAATAATCAAAGCGTACTTACATAGGATTTGTTTTCTGATGATCTTATATAACTCATGGGTAGGGTTGTCTGCCCGACTTTCCGTAGAATTGAGGACCCTCTGTTTAGAATGACCTCTGAGAATAGTCTAGACCTTGATAGATATACGTGACTATTATAGCTGATTCTCTGCGCGACATACTCGACTTGGCGGTGGATTTCGTAGGAAGGTATGTGATTCTTCCTAAAGCATGATATTTTACAATATGTATATAGTGCGGTGACGTACATGTGTTAAGCGAATAATACTTACGGCAATGCCTGGCTTAAGCCTTTGAATAATACTTACGGCAATGCCTCACGGCTTAAGCCTAAATAATAAGAAGCGAAAACATTTCAAAGGACTCTTGAACCATTTATTATGAAGAGAACTAATTGGTTTTTAAACAGAAGCTTAAGAGTTATACTAGCTTTATGGGAAGTAAGTATAACCACTTAAGATTGATAAAAGAAATAAGTTTGCCTATGTGTTTATAACAGACTTATATTATGAATAAGAAGATGGTTTGATAGGTAGACATGATATGATGCTATGTGTGTTAGTATCTTGTAACGTTGGTATAGGTGAGTATCCTTGTTGTGCTTGTGTTACTTAAAGGTAAGTTGTTATGCTAGTATACTATCACTCACCTCTTGAGATGATCACGGGGTTAGGCGCCCTCCGTCTGGGGTAGACTCGGTGATGCAGGACCATGATTCGAGAATACCTCATGCGGGTCGGGGGCCTATGCGAGCTACGAGTTCGAGTTAGTATGCGGGGTTATACCCATGCGGTCTGTGTGGCCACGCGGACGGCGAGTCGGGGCGATCTTAGGAGTAGCTACCCTCGATGCGGGGTTATACCATGCGGGCCCGTGAGTGGCCTATGCGGACTCGGAGTCGAGTTAGGCTTGCGAGAATGATGATGGGGCGAGTGGCCTGTTTGATCATTCGCGGCCTAGACAAGACTCATTCTGATTACTATTGTTGCTCTTGTATGTGATGTTGCACTATGTGCGGTTTCCTTGGTTGTATCATACATACTTGTAAAATGGTTTTTTAAAAAAAATGATATTTTTAATTTAAGTACTTTCTGATTTCGCATACTTAGTACTGTTATGCGACCTCCTTGGGGCTGCGTTCATGCGCGGTAGAGGCGGCGAGTGCTAGATCCGCGTCCTTAGGATCTACGTTGGTGTCGGGAGCTCCATCTCTTCCGAGGCTCTACTTTTGGTATGATCTCCCTGTTGTAGTTAGTTTTGTACGATCGAGGTATGGCGGGCCTGTCGCCATAGTTGTATATTTCCTTAAGTGCATGTAGTCATTTATGCGATGTCGGATGTAGCGCTAAAACATGATTATATATATATCTTAGAAAGGCCATTTTCTCACAAAATCGTATGTCTTGTTTTATAAAGCTGCTTCATGTCTTGCTTTATGTTTCAGCGATTACTCGATGTATGACTACTTGGGTGCCCGGTAAGGCACGATCCACGGGCCGGAATGGGTCGTGACGGTGTGTTAGTATCTTGTGATGTTTGTGTAAAGGGTTTCCCTTGATTGTGCTTATTAACTATCGATCGTTATGATAGTATTGTGGCATTCATCTCTTGAGATGATTCCGGGTTAAGCCCTCCGTCGCGGGTAGACTCAGCGGTCTATGGACCTATGATTCGAGAATACCTCATGCAGTCCCGGGCCTATGCGAGCTACGAGTTCGAGTTAGTATCGTCCTTTATGGGCATGCGGTCCGTATGCGGTCGCGGTGCGAAGTCGGGGCGATCTTAGGGAGTAGCTACCCTCGATGCGGGAATACCTCATGCGGGCGATGAGATTGGCCTATGCGGCTGCGGGTTCCAGGTTAGACGCGGCATCGATATCTGCGGGCAAGTGGCGGCTTTGATCATGTGGCGGTCAGACAGATCTTATGATCGATTCACGACCTTGTTGAGTGCGTGGGTTTTTAGTAATCGGCTATGCCTTCGTACTTACCGTCTGATTTTATTATGACACAGTGGGACCCGTGTTCATGTGTGTTCCTTGGTGTTTTTATATCATAAATCGCCAGCGATGAGGAAGGTATTCCACGCATGATTGATGTTGTGGGCACGAGACCCGTTGTTATACTTGAGTGATGACTTGAGGCGTGAGTCCACGACTTGACATATTTGCTTTGTTGTAATCGTAGTTTGGTTATCATACATGTCTCTGCTTTATATGATCGCTATGATTTCATTTCTGATGAGGTATTTTCAGTTTCACATACCTGTTGTACTGACCTCCTTCGGGGGGCTGCGTTCATGCCGCAGGTAAAGGTACACCAGTCGTTGATCCTCGCTCTTAGGGTCACAGTTCAGCTTTTGGGAAGCTCCGTTTCTCCGGAGGCTTATCTTGGTATAGTCCCCTGTTGTTGTAAGTGCTTACATTCAGGGGTATGACGGGGCCCTGTCCCGTCGTTGTTGTCGTATCTTTTCTTAGAAGTGCGTAGTAATCTTGTTGTGGCGGGGTTTGTAAAAAGGATTAAAGCTTCTTTTGTAAAAGTGGTTATTTATATATCTTGAAAAGGCAAGCTTTCCTCAGATTTCTGTTTTGTACTTCACTTGTTTCATGTATGTGTTTTATGTTCCGCTGATTACTCTGATGTTGTGTCACTAGGGTGCCCGGGGTAAGGCACCAGTCACGGGCCCGGGTTTGGGTCGTGACAGTTATATTATGGCCAGGTGTGTCATAATTGGTTTTGTGAGTATAGTAGTGAAGACTATACCGGCGCATGTATGTTTTGAGACTTAGAAGGAACATTCGGGACGAATGTTTCTAAGGGGGGAAGAATGTTACACCCCGTAGTTCCAGGGTATGTATATGAGGACGTACGTACGAGAATACGACATTAAAATTGGAAAGGAAGAAAGATGTGATTTTTTTCGACGGAAAAGTTTTCGAGCTTCGTGAAGGAAAAAGGTTTATTATTGAGAATTGGATTCTCAACATTGGTATTTAAGACTTTACAAATTTATAAGAATTATGGAATTTGTTTTTTTACGGATTTGGTCATGTGGGGCCCACCCGAGGAATTTTACATTTTGTGGGGCCCACGAGGGTTGCAGATTTTTATGGACGAATGAGAAGACGACATGTGGCACCTCCCCCACATAGCCTTGGACGAAATTATGCAAGGTTAGGATGGTCATTTGACCATTGTGGATGATAAGTGTTCAAGCTTGAGAATATTGACCAAGTCAACTTGTCCACTTGGCTTTACTTTATTGATCTTCATCCTAGCCACACATATGTTGAGATCTTGACCCTCAATTATGTTATATATTGTCACGACCCGTTCCGGGGCCCGTGACTGGTGCCTTACCGGGGCACCCAAGTAGTCATACATCAGAGTAATCAGCGGAAACATAAAGCAAGACATGAAACAGTTTATAAAACAAGACACCGATTATGTGAGAAAACATCGCCTTTCGGCATATATATATAATCATGTTTTAGCAGTTACATCCGACACTGTACAACATGACTACAGACCTCTAAGAAAATATACAACTATGGCGGGACAGGGCCCCGCCATACCCTGACTGTACAAAAACTATCTACAACAGGGAGATCATACCAAAAAGTAGAGCCTCCGGAAGAGATGGAGCTCCTGACACCAACGTAGAGATCCTAAGGATGCGGATCTAGCACCTGCTTGCCCTTACCTGCGGCATGAACGCAGCCCGAAGGAGGTCGATACAAGTACTAAGTATGCAGCGTAAAGTACTTAAATGAAAACATATCATTTTTAAAACCAGTTTACAAATATGTGTGAAACAACCAAGGAAACCGCACATAGTGCCACATCACAAACAAGAGCAACAATAGGTAACTGTAATACGTCTTGTCTAGGCTGCGAATGATCGAAACAGGGCCACTCGCCCACATCCTCATTCTGCAAGCCTAATCCTGGACTCCCGGAGTCCGCATAGGCCACTCGCATGGGCCCGCATGAGGTATAACCCCGCATCGAGGGTAGCTACTCCTCGGCATCGTCCTGGACTCGTTGTCCGCATGGCCACATAGACCGCATGAGGCATAGCCCGCATACTAACACGGAACTCTCGTAGCTCGCATAGGCCCCTGGACCCGCGTGAGGTATTCTCGAATCATGGTCCCGCATCGCTGAGTCTACCGCGTCGGAGGCGACAACCTCGGTATCATCTCAAGAGGTGAGTGATAGTACACTAACATAACGACTTATCTTTAAACAACATAAGTACAACAAGGATACTCACTTATACAAACGTTACAAGGTACTAACACACATAGCAACATGTCATGTCTACTTATCAAACCATCTTATTATTCTTTTCACAATTTCATATAAGTGCATTAGAAATACATAGGCAACTTGTTTCTTTTATCAATCTTAAGTGGTTATACTTAGCTTCCCATAAAGCTAGTATAACTCTTAAGCTTCCATTTGAGAAACCAATTAATTCTCTTACGTAAAAAATGGTTGATAGTCCTTTTGAAATGTTTTGATTCTTTATTATTCGGGCTTAAGCGTGAGGCATTGCACGTATTATTCGGGCTTAAGCGTGAGGCATTGCCGTAAGTATTATTCGATTAACACGTATGCGTCACCGTACTATATACATATTGTAAAATATCATGCTTTAGGAAGAATCACATACCTTCTCGTGAAATCCACGCCAAGTCGAGTATGTCGCATGAGAATCGACCTATAGTAGTCACAGATATCTATCAAAGTCTAGACTATTCTGTAGGTCATTCTAAACAGAGGGTCCTCAATTCTACGGAAAGTCGGGCAGCACAACCCTACACGGTGAGCTATATAAGTCTACTGTGAAAACAGTCCTATGTAAGTACAGTTCGTATATTCTTCTTTTATACCCTTCTAAGGTGTTACAGTTCAATTCTATTCCTTAATAACCTTCTAAGTATTTATACTTATTCTTATTCTACAACAGTAAGTATTCTCTAATTCAAAGAGGGTTAGGATTAGTTACCTCGGTAAGCCCAATAATATCCTAGAAAAGTCGCGCTGAGCAATGTTTTGCTCCTAAGTTGTATGCTCCAGAGAAACCTTAGAAGTTCTTCACAACTTCTACTAAGTACTAAGGTATTTGGGCTAGGGTATTTTGGGCATTATAACAATACAAGAAGGCAACTTTTCTACCAAGGGAGGGGGTAGGTTTCGGCCAGGCTAGGGGTGGGGTAGCCTCGGCGAGCTTCTCGAGGGAGGGTGTGTTGGACGAATTGCTTACAAAGGGAGAGGGAAGGATTTTTAGACTTGGAAAGCTTTTGTGGATGAAGAACTTTTCATCTCAAGAGGGTATTTATAGGTCAAGACATGGCCAACCAATGGCCAAGATTTAGCAAGTGCTAGGCAAGTGTAAGGTCAAGATTAGGGCAAGTGTACCTAGCCAACTTGCACACAAAATATCTAACCAACTTTATGACAAGGATGGTCATCCATTCGCCCTATTGCGTGACAAGTCCACCAATGAGAGGGTGGCAAGTGTCGCCTCTCGTTGGTCCAAAGTGTTACGTCTCTCGGAAAAATCCGCAAAAATTAGAAATGACATAGCGAATTTATCCTACGAAAAGTGGAAACGTTTCGTCGGAAAAGCGTTTCGCTTTGTGAGTTGTGCCTAAAAATCGTCAAGGCCTAACTTTAAGACCAAACTTTTTATGCGTATTCCTTTACGTACATACTGCAAATACGAGGTATAACATTCTCCTCCTTAGAAACATTCGTCGAATGTTCCTTCCCAAGACGGATAACGATAAGGTTCTTCAAAACTTAAACGGTTTGCAAAAGCCACACACTGGCCATAAACAACACTTAGGCATAAGCGATAATGAAGATTTACAAGTAGGAAAGTGAATTACGGAGGGTGGGAGCGGTGAGGATACTACGCCTCATGTCCTCCTCGGCTTCCCACGTCATCTCTCCCGAGCTCGTTCCGCCACAAGACTTTGTGAAGCCACGTCCTTCGTCCGCAGACGCCTAACTTTGACGATCGATTATCGCTATGGGAATCTCCTCATCGATAACCCCTCGGTCACTGGACATCGTCAATCGGATGTACCACTAGATGGATCCGATACATCTCCTCGGCGTAGAAACGTGAAACACCGGATGCATCGCCTCGGATCGGACGGCAGATCCAACTCATAAGCAACCTTGCCTACCTGCGGACAATCTGAAGCGGCCCGATGTACCTTGGTGAGTTTCCCTTCTTCCCGAATCTCATCACACCCGCCATGGGTGACACCTTCAGAAAACCCAATCATCATCGCAAACTCGGATGTCGGCGGCGATGATCTGCATCGACTTACATCGACTACGAGTGTCGATAAGCGCTCTCGGATAAGCTTCACCTTATCCACTGCTTTGCACCAAATCTGGTCCCACTAGCCGCACCTCGCCACCTCGAACCAACCTATTGGCGATCGCACTTCCTCCCATACAAGGCCTCATGGCGCCATCCGAATCTTTGGAGTGGTAGCTATTATTATCGCGAACTCAACTAGAGGCAAATGATCCTCCCAACTACCACCGAAGTCAATAACACGGGCTCGCGAGATATCCTCGAGTGCGGATAGTGCGCTCTGCTGTCCGTGCATGCGTGGATGAAATGCGATGCTCGAACTCACTGCGTCCCTAAACCCCTCGGAAGGACCTCAGGAAGTTGGCCGTGGCGGGCTCCTGCATGCGATATGATCGAAGTAGGGACTCCATGCGATCGACGATCTCTCGGATGTAAAGTCGGCATAATCCTCGGTAGAAAAAGTCGTCTGACGGGAAGAAAGTGGGCTGATTTCGTCGACTGTCGGCGATAACCCATATAGAATCATGTCTCTCCGAGTGCGAGGTAATCACGTGATGAAGTCCATGTTGATTACCTCCCACTTCCGTCGGGATCTCTATCGCTGTAACAAACCACGGGTCTCTGGTGCTCTACCTTCACTGCGACAACCACGGGCGAGCTACGAACTGCAACGTCCTCTTCAAGCCATCCCACCAATACACGGATCTAAGGTCGTGGTACATCTTGGTCGACCCGGATGGATAGAAACGCTTGTACGTGTGCTTCCCCAGAACTCTGCGAAGTCACGAAACATCCGGAACACACAACGCCCTCAAACCTTAGCACCCATCGAGTGCTACCTCAAAGACCGCTTGCCCTGCGAAGAGTCATATCGCGATATCGAATCAAAGTGGATCCTCGAGCTGTTGCCTCTTCACCTCTTCAACGATGGAAGACTCGGCAACCTCACGAACTCTAACCCCATTGCTATCGTAATCAATCAAGCGGACACCAAGGCTCGCTAACTTGTGAAAATTACGAACCATTTCCCTTCTCTCTATCTGCACATCTGATAGGCTCCCCAACGACCTACGACTAAGGCATACGCCACAACGTTGGCCTTGCCCGGGTGGTACAGGATGTCCACATCGTAATCCTTAAGCAACTCTAACCACCGTCTCTGTCGTAAGTTCGGCTCCTCCTGCAGGTGAAGATATCTTTGGAGGCTCTTGTGGTGCGTAAAAATACCTACGTGAACCCCATACAAATAGTGCCTCAGATCTTGGCGTGAATCACAGCTGCCAACTCCAAATCATGGGTGGGGTAGTTCCTCTCGTGTTTCTTCAGCTGTCGGGATGCATATGCTATAACTCTGCCATGCTGCATCAACACACATCCCAACCCGATGCCTGACGGATCACAATACGACATAACCATCGGACCTCGGAAGAGTAAGAACGAAGCGGTCGTCGATCTCTCTTTCAAGAATCGAAACCACGCTCCTGACATCGGTCACCTCAAACTTGGCGCCTTACGAGTCGGCCTAGTCAATGGTGCGAGAGATAGAAGCAAACTTCTCCACGAACCGCGATAATATCCTGCAAGGCCCAGAAAACTGCGAACCTCTGTAGGAGTAGTAGGTCTAGGCCAAGTCTGTGCCTCGATCTTGGCGTATCAACTCGAATGCCATCGGCCCACAATATGCCCAAGAAATGCCATCAAGTCAACAAAACTCACATTTGGAAAACTTGGCGTACAAGCTGCTAGTCTGGAGAAGCTGTCGCCACAGTCGCCAAATGCTCGCGTGCTCCTGCTCTGAGCGAGAATAAACCAAGATATCATCAATGAACACTATCACAAACGTGTCCAAAAATGGTTTGAACACTCGGTTCATCAAATCCATGAATACCGCCGGAGCATTGGTCAACCCAAAAGACATGACCCTGAACTCATAATGCGTCTGGGTCGAATGCAGTCCTAGGGACATCCACCTCTCTGACTCGTACCTGATGATAGCCCGATCGCAGATCAATCTTGGAGAAACATCTCGCACCCTGCAGCTGGTCGAACAAATCATCAATCCTGGGAAGGGGGTATCTGTTCTTAATGGTCACCTTGTTCAGCTGCCTGTAATCAACACACATGCGCAGCGTCCCGTCCTTCTTCACGAACAATACTGGCGCTCCCCAGGGAGAAACACTAGGTCTGATGAAGCCCTTCTCCAGCAAATCTCTAAGCTGATCCTTCAACTCTCTCAACTCGGCAGGTGCCATTCTGTATGGCGGAATGGAAATAGGCCGAGTATCCGCAACACATCTATACAAAACTCGATCTCCTCTCGTGAGGATACCGAGGTCATCCGAAACACGGGAACTCGACTCTGGGCGACGGAAAATCTGGTACGCGGCTTGAGATCAAACACCCGAACGAGATGGTAGATGTACCCCTTCTGCACCATCTTCCTAGCCTTGAGGTAGGAAATAAACCTACCACTGGCGATACCCGTGCTCCTCACTCAACAACCGCTCGCCGAGCGGAACCGTACTATTCTCTCTCTGCGGTCTACATTGGCGTGGCGAAGCTAGCCAATCCATCCCATGATCACATCGAAGTCAATCATCTCCAACTCTATCAAGTCGGCGGTCGGCGGCGTAAATGATCACAGACAAGCTCTATATACCCGCCGAGCTACCACCGAATCACCATCGCGTAGCTACCTCGAAAAGGGTCTATGGACTCGTGCTCTATCCCTATCCTACTAGCAACAAGGGAGATATATAGGGCCAGTAGAACCGGATCTATCAAAGCATACACATCAAACCCGGCCCGATAAGGTACTGTGGCGACATCGGTGAGGCCTCACGATCTGTCGGTGGACAAAGCATAAATGCGGTTCGAGGACCGCTAGAATCTGAGACCGAGCCACGGCCTGCTGCGCGACCTGCTGACCTATGAGCACCACGCCTCGGGCGAGTAATCAGTAGGAGATGATGAAGCGGCAGAACACGAAGGTGAGCCCTACCACTACGCCCCGGTCGGACGATCCCTGCAAAGTGACCTGCTGGCCCAATCAGAACAAGCTCCAAAAGTAGTACCACACTTCCGTAATGGGATCTACGCATCGGCCACACTGGGGTGGTCCGTCGGCCGATCTCTGCTACCTCGACGTCCCGAAGCCACAGGGCCTGGTCCGCCCTCGAGCGTGGTTGTCTTGAGGATGGTGCGGAGTGCTCTGTCTTTGGCCGTGGTGCGAATCTAGACGCTACGAGGCCGCCACCACGATAACCACCGTAAGACCCTCCGTCTGGCCTTCCTGCTGTTGTCGTCCACTCGCCGACCTCTGCGCTCGCCGCATCCAGGCGTGAGCTGCATGCGGGTAATGTCCATACCGGACGAGAGAAACCCCGCACATGACTTCGGCCATATAGTCGTCTAGCCGGTGACATAGCGGTGCACCTATCCTCCATATCTGCTACCAATGCCGGGACATATCGAGCCAATGAATCAAACTCGACATTGTACTCGAAGGTCGTCCTCTCGCCTCGATGGTAAAAATCTATCGGCCGTGCCCTCATCCGTGCGAGGCAAGAAGTGAGTGAAAGCCTCGAGAACTCATCCCAGTAGCCGGGACGCGTGCTCTCCCGGGATAACTCATGAATCAAACCAATCGATCGCGGTATCACGCGATTTATGTGAACCAAAGATCACGGACTCGGTCTCGACGCCCGATCACTCTCAAAATCCTCTCTGGCGACGGATGAACTCCTGCGGATCATCCTCCGCCTCGATCCATAAAACTCCGTGAACTCTGGCTCGAAGTCTCGTAGCCTCAAACTCTCGCCTCGGGTGAACAACGGGTGCGGCCGAGCTGGGCTGAACTGGGCTGCCGCATCCAGCCTCTCTCGTGACGGGCCACAACTTTAGCCAAAGTCGGGCCATCTCCTTGTACCCTAACTCCTCCGCCCAACCGGGACGGAGGTGTGGGTCTTGTGGTCTCTTTGGGGCGCGGCGTCATAGAACTCGCCGTCTCGGTATAGATCGGGCACGAGCCCTCGTGACTCTGGGTGTCCTGCTAGCGACTCCTCGGCTGCCTTGCCCATACGGGCGGGTTGCCTACGTGGAGGCATAATCATACGAGGAAAGGAATACGTTAGAGGGTCCAACCTATAACCGGCTCTAAAGCACGATCTCGGAATGAGAAGAACGGAAACCAATCCTAAATATCCTATAGCCTCACGATTATTGGTGTGGTGCACAACACCGATAATCAAGACTCTACTAGATACGGTGCGTAGACACTTTCCGAGGATTAATCGCTCGATACCACTTTTGTCACGACGTTCGGGGCGTGGATGCGTGCACCGGGCACCCAGTAGTCATACATCGTAGTAATCACGGAAACATAAAGCAAGACATGAAACGCTTTATAAAACAAGACACCGATTATGTGAGAAAACATCGCCTTTGGCGTATATATATAATCATGTTTTAGCGATTACATCCGACCTTCGCATAATATGACTACAGACCTCTAAGAAAATATACAACTATGGCGGGGACAGGGCCCGCCATACCTGGATCATACAAAAACTATCTACAAGGAGATCATACCAAAAAGTAGAGCCTCGGAAGAGATGGAGCTCACGACACCAACGTAGAGATCCTAAGGATGCGGATCTAGCACCTGCTTGCCCTTACCTGCGGCATGAACGCAGCCCCCCGAAGGAGGTCAGTACAACAGGTACTAAGTATGCGAAACTGTAAAGTACTTAAATGAAAACATATCATTTTTAAAACTAGTTTACAAATATGTGTGAAACAACCAAGGAAACCGCATAGTGCACATCACAAACAAGAGCAACAATAGGTAATCGTAATACGCCTTGTCTAGGCTGCGAATGATCGAAAGCAGGCCACTCGCCCACATCCTCTTTCTGCAAGCCTAATCCTGGACTCCCGGAGTCCGCATAGGCCACTCGCATGGGCCCGCATGAGGTATAACCCCGCATCGAGGGTAGCTACTCCTCGGCATCGTCCCGACTCATTGTCGCGTGGCCACATAGACCGCATGAGGCATAGCCCGCATACTAACTCGGAACTCGTAGCTCCGCATAGGCCCCCTGGACCCGCATGAGGTATTCTCGAATCATGGTCCCAGACCGCCTGAGTCTACCCCGCATCGGAGGGCAGCTTAACCTCCGGTATCATCTCAAGAGGTGAGTGATAGTACACTAACATAACGACTTATCTTTAAACAACATAAGTACAACAAGGATACTCACTTATACAAACGTTACAAGGTACTAACACACATAGCAACATGTCATGTCTACTTATCAAACCATCTTATTATTCTTTTCACAATTTCATATAAGTCATTAGAAATACATAGGCAACTTGTTTCTTTTATCAATCTTAAGTGGTTATACTTAGCTTCCCATAAAGCTAGTATAACTCTTAAGCTCTTTGAGAAACCAATTAATTCTCTTACGTAAAAAATGGTTGATGTCCTTTGAAATGTTTTGATTCTTTATTATTCAGCTTAAGCGTGAGGCATTGCCGCACGTATTATTCGAGCTTAAGCGTGAGGCATTGCCGTAAGTATTATTCAGTTAACACATATGCGTCTACCGTACTATATACATATTGTAAAATATCATGCTTTAGGAAGAATCACATACCTTCCGTGAAATCCACCGCCAAGTCGAGTATGTCGCCAGAGAATCAGCCTATAATAGTCAGATATCTATCAAAGTCTAGACTATTCAGAGGTCATTCTAAACAGAGGGTCCTCAATTCTACGGAAAGTCGGGCACAACCCTACCCGGTGAGCTATATAAGTCTCATGTGAAAACAGATCTATGTAAAATCTGATTCGTATATTCTTCTTTTATACCCTTCTAAGGTGTTACAGTTCAATTCTATTCCTTAATAACCTTCTAAGTATTTATACTTATTCTTATTCTACAACAGTAAGTATTCTCTAATTCAAAAGAGGGTTAGGATTAGTTACCTCGGTAAGCCAATAATATCCTAGAAAAGTCGCTGAGCAAGGTTTTGCTCCTAAGTTGTATGCTCAGAAACCTTAGAAGTTCTTCACAACTTCTACTAAGTACTAAGGTATTTGGGCTAGGTATTTTGGGCATTATAACAATACAAGAAGGCAACTTTTCTACCAAGGGAGGGTAGGTTTCGGCTAGGCTAGGGGTGGGGTAGCCTCGGCAAGCTTCCGAGGAGGGGTGTGTTGGACGAATTGCTTACAAAGGGAGAGGAAGGATTTTTAGACTTGAAAGCTTTTGTGGATGAAGAACTCTTCATCTCAAGAGGGGTATTTATAGGTCAAGACATGGCCAACCAATGGCCAAGATTTAGCCAAGTGCTAGGCAAGTGTAAGGTCAAGATTAGGGCAAGTGTACCTAGCCAACTTGCACACAAAATATCTAACCAACTTTATGACAAGGATGGTCATCCATTCGGCCCTATTGCCGTGACAAGTCCACCAATGAGAGGGTGGCAAGTGTCGCCCTCTCGTTGGTCCAAAGTGTTACGTCTCTCGGAAAAATCCGCAAAAATTAGAAATGACATAGCCGGAATTTATCCTACGAAAGCTGTGGAAACGTTTCGTCGGAAAACTGTTCGCTTTGTGAGTTGTGCCTAAAAATCGTCCAAGGCCTAACTTTAAGACCAAACTTTTTGTACGTATTCCTTTACGTACATACTCTGGAAATACGGGGTATAACATATATACTACACTAGTGCAAGACTTGCTCTTCAACACTTAGAATTATTTCACACACTTCTTGTTCTTCATTATAGCTCACGGGTTTGAGGGTTTTCCACACAAAAAAATTTGTAGTTTTGATCCATTATTCACAAGACTTAAACCCAAGGTCCCTAAGGGTATTGTAAGGATATCTTAATAGAAAGATTTCGGAAGAGTGGCGTTTTCGTATTAGTCGCAAGGCGGAAACTTAAGGAGTTCTTCAACTTTGAAGTTGGAACTTGAAAATGAGTTCTTCATAGGCTTCTAAGGAGTGCTTGGAGCGGATTGGAACATAAGAAAAGGAGCTAAGAATTGCTAAGGAGCGACTTTGAGTCTTGGGAATTTTAAGGGCTTGTAAAGGTATAATTCTTGTCGTTTTAGTAATTAAGATTACTTATTGTTGTAGCTATGGATATTAGCAATCATGAGGTATTTATATTATGAAGTTGATAAGTGTTATGGATATTGGAACTCTAATCCGAAAACTAGCATGTTTAGCCCTTAAGATTACAATTCGATTTGAGTATTAATTTAAGTCGTCACATGTTATATAAAGAAGGAATTATAGTTGTTGAAGTTGTTTATGACTATGTAGCATGTTGGAATAACAACTTGTATTGAAAAAGGAATTGAAAGAGAAGTAGTGTTGTTGTAGCCGAGAATTGCATTGTATTGTGGACTAGTTGGTAGTAATTGTGGGGCGGAATTTTACACGTATTGTAGGGCGTGTAATCCCCTTTGTATTTGCTGAATTGTTTGAGCCTTAAATGTGGCGTTTGGTTATTGAATTCGACCTTGAAAAAGGTGGCAAAGTATGTAGAAACAAAGGAAGTGCTGCCCGATTTTCCGTAGAATTTAGTGACCTTGTACTTAGAATATTCTACGTTCGAAGCTAGAGGTTAATAGACGTTTTATGACCATCATAGGTTGAAGTACTACGAGTAGCGTATTCTACTTGAAGGGTGGAAAAGGCTAGCAAGGGTATAGTACTTTGGAGCATTTTGCTAATTGTCGATAATCGTCGCGAGGTATGTGAACCTCTTCCTATCTTTTATAGCATGATTGTTGTGAACTATGTAGTACGGTAGACGTACGTGTGCTAAACGAATTTTGGTTGGTTTAAAACATAAAGTGTTATAATAGCTTTATGGGAAGTTAATTATAACGACTTTATGTAGGTAAAAGAATGGTTTACTGATTTTAAAAGATAAGAGACTTGACTTATATTTGACTTGATATGAAATGTGAAGAACTTTAATTGTGTTAGAAAGTGGTGAAACCTCATTCGTGAGAAATGAGTACTTTATCAAAAAAGAAAAAGGAATAAGTTATATTGATTTCGGAAATGGGAATAACTATCGAACAAGCCATTGCAGCGTTAATAAAGGAAAATGTAATGACAAATAATTATATTAAAACAAGTAGAATCTTCCATCTGCATAGAAGCTAAGATAAGACAAAATTGTATTACATTTTATAGATCATGACTAGTTTCATAAGAATCATTATAAACAAGTATTGTTTTCTTAAATTCCAAAGTAAGAAACTTGATTTCTAAAAGAAAAGAGACTTGAGAATTTGAAGTGTTTTGGTTTAAAAGAAAGGCATGGTTTTGTCTTAAATTGGTTTAAAACATAAAGTGTTATAATAGTTTTATGGGAAGTTAGTTATAACAACTTTATGAAAACAAAAGAATGGTTTTATTATTGGATTTAAAATGGTAACTTGACTTTAAAAGGAGAAGTGATTTGGTTTAGAAAGAAGGTGTTACACCCCGTATTTACAGGACATGTTTTAAGAACGTACGTAAGAACTCACAAGTGTTAAGATTTGAGACTTGTAAAAATTTATCGGAATTATGAAATTTTCGGAAAACGTATTGTTGTGACGAATGAGAGGGCGACACGTGTCACCCCCCCCCCCCCCCTTAGTGATGCCTTGGACGAAAATGTCATGGCTAAGATGGTCATTGACCATAGTCTTGTATGACTAAGTCTTGCAAGTAGCAAGCTTGATAATCTTGACTAAGTCAAAGGACCCACAATGTCTTGATATTTAATAAGAGCTTATCCTAGCCACCCAAATGGTTGCATCTTGACCCTCCAAGGTGCTATTTAATACTACTAGTAGCAAGAGTGATCTTAACACTTAGAAAAATTTCTTGAAAATTTGAAGAACTCATAGTGAGCTCTCGGGTTCCATCATTTTGAAAAGGAAAAAAATTTGTTTCTTGTCCATTTAACTCCACACTTTAAACCAAGGTTCTTGAGGGTAGTGTAAGCATATCTCAATAGAAAAATCTTGGAAAAAGATAGATTACGGGTTAGTCGCAAAACGAAAACCTAGTTGTCTTTCTAGGTTTTGTTTGGAGATTTGAAGGATATTTGTTGGTGTTGTTCTAAGGGTCTCAACAAGCAGATTGAAGTGTCTTGGAGAGGCTCTAAACTACTAAGGAGCGACTTCGGATTTGGAGTTGGATTTAGATTCGTTGAGGTATAATCTTGTCTTTTAAAAGTGTTACAAGATTATATATTTATATTGTTGTTGTTAGCTTTACATGTTGCTAGCATGAAGTTGATATGTTGAAGATTATAAGTATTATGGATTGCTTGTAGCTTAAATCCGAAATATTATACGAGCCACTTGAAGATTGGATTACTAATTGGTCGTTTATTAGAAATCGTCGCATGTTACTTACTTGAAGATTATGGTAGTTATAATCAAATGCGACTTGATATCATGTTATGCTACCAATTTGGATTGAAATGGAAATTGGATAAGAATTGGTATTGTTGTATTCATTATGGCCGAAATTGGACTAGTAGGTGTATTAGTTTGTTATCGTTTGTGGGGCGGAATTTTACACGTCTAGTAGGCGTGTAATCCCCTATTGATTAATTGCTTTGATTGTGCCTTAAATGTGGCCTGTTTGGTTATTGTATTCGGCCTTGAAAAAGGTGGCAAAGTTAGTAAAAACAAAGGAGGTCTTTGTCCGATTTTCGGTAGAATTTAGCGACTTGACACTTATAATATTCTACGTTGAAGAAAGGCTTTAATAGACGTATTGTGAATATTATAGGTTGACATACTACGGGCGGGACTTTGTACTTGGCAAGTGGTTTGACCCGAGGTATGTAGAACTTTTCCTATCCTTTGAGCATGACTAGTTGCACGTATATAGTACGGTAGACGTACAAGATTTTGATATCCTTTACTAGTTTTATGAATGGCCAAGTCGGGTGAGTTAAGAGATTAACTCGCTTCTTTGAAAGTATTGAGGATGTCTAATGATTTATTAAAGTTAAGGGACTTGAAGAGTTTTAAAGTATGTGATACTTGTATCGTTTTAAACGTATAAGTCTCTTGGATAGGAAATTGTACTTGACTAAGGTATAAAGTGAATATAACGACTTTATGGGGAGTTGGTTATATTGGCTTTATGGAAAGATAAATGGCTTGATTTAATGGAAGGAAATTCGATTTTAAGGCATCAATTGCCTAAGGTTTTATAAGAAAAGGAGTCACTTGATTTAGAAACCTAACTTTATTTCTAAGGGTATTGTGACTTGCCTTGAAATGTAATTTGGACTTGATACTAGGATTAATAGTATCTTGGAAGTTTTCTACTAAAAAGAGTCATTTGTTTTAAAGAGTAGAAGTACGTAGTACTTTGGGTTAGATTCCCGGATTTTTATAAAAGACATGTTAGTGCCTTAGGTAAACTAAAATGAGAGTGTATATAAACAAGAATAATAAGAAGTTAGGGGATTTCTTAACTTGCTTAAGTGTTGTATGATAAGCCGGTAGTGCTTATGTTATGTGTGATAGCCGGACTTGTGCTAGTGATATATTATTTGTTACGGGGTCATTCCCCGGGTTTGTGGCATTTGCATATTCCGTGGATTTGCTACCCACGATGCGAGAAATACCTCATGCGAGTCCGTAAGGGCTTATGCGGGTGAAATAGTCCCATGCGGGCGGGTCTAGCCTATGCGAGGAATACCTCATACGAGTCCGTAAGGGCTTATGCGGGTGAAATAGTCCCATGCGAGGAATACCTCACGCGGGTCCACGTGACCTATGCGGGTGAAATAGTCCCAGGAGTAGGATTGCTAAATGATACTGCGGGCGGGTGGTCCTGCTTTGATCATGAGCTTCCTATTTTATATTGTAATGATTCTACTATTTACTCTCATTGTTAGTAAGGCACAGTGTACTGTAATTTGATTATCATACATGTCTCCGGCTTTGATTTAGACTTATGATGTAATTACAGTATTTTTCCAGTTTTACATACTTGGTACATATTGTGTACTGACCCCCGTCCTCGGGGGCTGCGTTCATGCCACAGGAAAGGGTAAGCAGGTGGTGGATCGTCATTCTTAGGATCACTTATCAGACGTCAGAAGCTCCATTTATCCGGAGGCTTGTCTCATTTTGGTACAGTCTTTTCCCTGGTGTTGTAGATTTATGTACATTCAGGGGTATGGCGGGCCCCGTCCACGCTTATTATTCCTAGGTCCGTATTCACATTTGTGGTTGAAGTGTAGAACCGATCGTCTGATTGTACTTTTGAGTATGTTTATATTATGGAAGCGGCCTTATCGGCTAGCACGGGATACTATTGTTTACACTGTGTTTATGTTGTGTATGTTCACCGCTATTCTCGATGTATACGAGCAGGTGCCCGTGTAGGGCACGATCGCGACCCGGCCGTGGTCGTGACAAAAGTGGTATCGAGCGCTTAGTCCTCGGAAAGTGTCTCTGAGGCCGTGTCTAGTAGAGTCTTGATTATCGGTGTGTTGTGCACCACATCTATAATCGTGAGGTCAGGACATTTAGGATTGGTTTACATTCTTCTCTCGAGATCGTGCGGTAGAGTGTCTTATTAGGTTGAATCCTCTCGACCTAGTCTTATGAAATGATATGCCTCACGGAGGCGACCGGGGCCCAGAAGGGCAAAGCGGCGGCGAGGCGCTAGCGGTACTCGAGGTTACGGACTCGGCACGTGCAATGCCCGAGGTAGTAAGTGTCGTCGAGTTCAGCCACGCCGGTATTAGAAAGGCAGAGGCGGCGGTAGCTCCAGAGTTTCCTGCGAGCCTCGATTCGCGGCCGGTGCGAGTATAGAGACTACGAGGAGCGATCCGATTATTGACCAAGATATAGTAGTCGGGCGGCGGCAGCGAGCGGCACCCGCTGAGCCGGTTTGCGGATTAGGGATTTTACGGGTTGTCATCCACGAGTTTTATGGTTCGAGGTCCGAGGAGGACCCGCAGGAGTTCATTCGGCGACTCTGACGGACCATGCGAGTTCTTAGGGCTTCAGAGACGAGTGCATTACACTAGCCTCTTACTGGTTCTGCGATATTGCGTTGAACCGGTTTGAGTCGTGGTTGCTTTCGAGGTGATGATGCTCTTCCAACTGTTTGGGAGGAGTTTCTGAGGCCTTCATGGATCACTTTTGCCTCCCGAGATGAGAGAGCGGGTGACAGATTCTTGACCTTGAGGCAAAACGGGAGGACTATCAGGGAGTATAGCTTGGAGTTTGACTCCTTGGCCAGACATGCGCATACTATTGTAGCTGACATGGCGGATAGGGTTCATCATTATGTGATGGGGTTTGACCGTCATATGATTACCGCGATGCAGGTGTAGCTCTTGGCCGGTATGGACATCGCCGGGACGCAGCCTATCTGCGAGGATAGAGGATAGAGAGAGGAGGACCAGATTGACTCGAGCCACCCAGAGGCTAGGACAACAGGTCTCGTGGCGATGGTCGAGGCGGATAACCTCGCAGCAGATCGGGTCCACTTTCCACCAAAGACAGAGTGCTCCGTCCGGTTTTACGGCGGGAGGTCGATCGGCCAGTCATTCGGGAGCGGTCGGGGCTCGGGACTTGGGTTTGAGGAAGCAGAGATCGTCGCCGATCGAGGCCACCCACATCTCGGTGTGCTCGATGCGGTAGATCGCACCCAGGCGAGTATCGTGTTCCTGCAGGAGCTTGTTACTCTTGTGGCCAGCTGCGCCATTTGAAGAGAGATTGTCCGTCGAGAGGCAGTATGGGTGGTACGGTGCAGCCGACAGGATCAGTTGCTGGGTTTTCTTCTCCTTCTGTGGTTATACTCCCCGGAGGGCAGGGTACTCACGGCCCGGCAGGCCGCGGTAGAGGTCGTGGTGGTGGTTCCAGCTCTAGCGGTCCACAGAACCGCATATATTCATTAGCCAGCCGCCAGGATCAGGAGGCTTCCCCTGACGTCGTCACAGGTACATTATTGATTTCATGCTATGACGTTTATGCTTTGATAGATCCAGGTTCTACCTTGTCCTATGTGTCCCCTCTTATTGCGGGTAGAATCGGGATAGAGCCGGAGTTGATAGAGCATTTTGAGGTAGCTACGCCAATGGGAGATTCGGTGTTAGCTGAGCGGGTGTACAGAGGTTGTCCGGTTTATATTTCTGATCGTCCGACCACTTGCAGACTTGATAGAGTGGAGATGTGATTTTGATGTCATTATGGGTATGTCTTGGTTGGCTTCTTGTTATGCCAACGTTGGTAGGGACATGTTGGTTGGTTCGATTTCTGGCGAGCGCTTATCGAGTGGAAGGGCAACACAAAGGCGCCGGGGGTAGGTTTATTTCTTACCTCAAGGCTAGGAAGATGGTGCGAGAAAGTACATCTATCATCCGTTCGGTATTTGATACAGGTGAGGTTCAGCTTCTTGATCGATGCAGTGGTTAGGGAGTTTCCAGATGTGTTCCCAGACGATCTTCCGGGTATCCCTCCTAAGAGGGAGATTGAGTTTTGTATTGACACGTTGCCAGACACTCGACCTATTTCCATTCTGCCATACAGAATGGCACCTGCCGAGTTGAGGGAGCTGAAGGACCAGCTGAAAGATTTCTTTGGAGAAAGGCTTTATCGTGCCTAGTGTATCTCCCGGGAGCACCGATTTTGTTTGTGAAGAAGAAGGACGGGACGCTGCGGATGGGTGTTGATTATAGGCAGCTGAATAAGGTAACCATAAAAAATAGATACCCCTCCCGTGATTGATGATTTGTTTGACCATTCTGCGAGTGCGAGGTGTTTCTCAAGATAGACTGCGGTGCAGTTATCATCGAGTTCGAGTTCGAGAGCGAGATATCCCAAAGCGCATTCAGACCCGGTATGAGCACTATGAGTTCGTGGTTATGTCTTTCGGTTTGACAACGCTCGTGGTATTTATGGATTTGATGAACCGGGTGTTCAAGCCATTTTTGGATACATTTGTGATAGTATTCATTGATGACATCCTGGTTTATTGGCGGACAGAGCAGGAGCATGCAGATCACTTGAGGCGGTGCCAGGGTCCTCGAGCCGGCGATTGTCGCCAAGTTCTCCAAGTGTGAGTTTTGGTTGGCCTCGATGGCATTCTGGGCATATTATTGGGGTGATGGTGTTCGCGTGGATACGACAAAGATTGAGCGATCAAGTCTTGGCGAGACCTACTACTCCGACCGAGTGCGCGATTTCTTAGGGGCTGGTTATTATCGTAGGTTTGTGGAGCGGTTGCTTCAATTTCAGACCGCTGACTAGGGTGACTCGTAAGCGGCCAAGTTCCGATGGACGAGGCTTGCGAGAAGGGTTTCGATTCTTTGAAGGAGAGGTTGACTACACCCGATTCTTACTCTTCCCGAGGGGTTAGGCAGTGCGTGATCTATTGTGATGCCTCGGGTATCGGGCTAGGGTGTTTTTGATGCGGCCGCGGCAAGGTTATAGCCTATGCTTCGGCGATTCTGAAGCATGAGAGGAATTATCCTACCCATGACTTAGAGTTGGCCGCAGTTATACATGCCTTGAAGATTTGGCGACATTAGGTGTATGGGGTTCACGTGGATAATTATACAGACCACAAGAGCCTCCAAAGATATCTTCAGCAGGAGGAGTGAACTTGCGGCGAGGCGGTGGTTAGAGTTCTTTGAAAGATTATGATGTTGATATTCTATACCATCGGGAAAGCCAACGTAGTTCTTGATGCCTTGAGTCGTAGATCGATGGGAGCACAGCCGGTACGGCCAGAGAGGCGAGGACATGGTCCGCCAGATCCACGATTAGCGAGCCTTGGGGTTCGATTGATCGATACCGACGATAGTAAGTGCGTGTTCGTGAGGTTGCGAGTCTTCCATCGTTGATGAGGTGAAGAGGCGATTTGAGGACCCGGTGTTGATGCGGTATCGAGATGCAGCTCTTCGGGAGGAGAAGAGTCTATTCGAGATAGCGCTGATGGGTCTTTGAGATTTGAGTCGGTTGTGTGTTCCCGATGTGTCAGGACTTCGTCAGTAGATTCTGGGGGAGGCACAGAGTGCTCGTTATTCTATTCATCCGGGGTCGACCAAAATGTACCATGACCTCAGATGTTTGTATTGGTGGGATGGCCTGAAGAGGGACGTGGCGAGTTTTGTTGCACAGATGTCCTAATTGCCGGTAGTCAAGGTCGAGGACCAGAGGCCCAATTATTGCGATCTTTTGAGATTCCGACTTGGAAGTGGGAGGTGATCAACATGGACTTTGTTACAGGTTACCTCGCACTCGGAGGAAATGCGACTCAATTTGGGTTATTGTTGATGGTCGAAATCAGCCCATTTCCTTCCATCGGGACAACGTTTTGGTGAGGACTATGCGGTGTATATCGGAGAGATTGTGAGGTGCGGTGTCGGTGTCGATTATTTCCGATAAGGATCCCGATTCTGGCTATCTTACGGAGGTCTTTCGAAGGGTTTAGGGACACAGTGAGTCTCGATCTGACATTTCATCCTCGGTATCGACGGAAGGCGAGCGTACTATCGAACAACGAGGATATCTGCGAGCTGCGTGATTGATTTCGAGGGTATCCAGGAGGATCATTTGCCTCTTGTAGTTTGCTTACAACAACGGCTACCATTCCAATATCTGAGATGGCGCCATACGAGGCTTTATATGGCGGAAATGTAGATCGCCGATTGGTTGGTTCGATATGGGCGAGTACGCTTAGTTGGCGCACTTGGTACAGGTGTGGATAAGGTGAAGCTTATCCAGAGAGATCATAGCGACCTAAGTCGGCGAAGTCTTATCACGAATAATCGGCGTCGGCATTTGGAGTTTGAGTTGACGATTGGGTCTTCTTGAAGGTGTCACCCATGAAGGGTGTGATGAGATTCGGAAAGAAGGAAACTCACCCAGGTACATTGGGCCCTACCGGATCGTCAGTAGAGTGGGCAAGGTTGCCTACGAGTTGGATCTGCCATCGAGTTAGGCGATACATCCGGTCTTCCTTGTTTCTATGTTGCGGAAGTGTATCGGTGATCCAGGCGAGTTTTCCCTACTAGTGAGGTCAGTGTGAGAGGGGTTATCGTATGAGGAGAGTCCCATAGCGATACTCGATCGCCAGGTCAGGCGACTGCAGACCAAGGATGTGGCTTCCGTCAAAGTCTTGTGGAGGAATGATAACCGAGAGGAGATGACTTGGGAATCGGAGGAGGACATGTTGAGGAAGTATCCTCACTTATTTCCTATACCTTCAGGTAATTCATCTTCCCTTACTTGTCGAGTTTTAATTGAAGTATTTTCTTTTACTTAAATGCTATTATGTGGCCATGTGTGGCAGTATTGGTATGTCGGGGTTGTGAAAGGAAACTATGTCGCTAATTATAAGTTTGACTCCGAAAGAACATTCGGGGACGAATGTTTCTAAGGGGGGAAGAATGTTACACCCCGTATTTACAGGACATGTTTTAAGAACGTACGTAAGAACTCACAAGTGTTAAGATTTGAGACTTGTAAAAATTTATCGGAATTATGAAATTTTCGGAAAACGTATTGTTGTGACGAATAGGAGGGCGACACGTGTCACCCCCCTTAGTGATGCCTTGGACGAAAATGTCATGGCTAAGATGGTCATTGACCATAGTCTTGTATGACTAAGTCTTGCAAGTAGCAAGCTTGATAATCTTGACTAAGTCAAAGGACCCACAAGGTCTTGATATTTAATAAGAGCTTATCCTAGCCACCCAAATGGTTGCATCTTGACCCTCCAAGGTTCTATTTAATACTACTAGTAGCAAGAGTGAGCTTAACACTTAGAAAAATTTCTTGAAAATTTGAAGAACTCATAGTGAGCTCTCGGGTTCCATCATTTTGAAAAGGAAAAAAAATTGTTTCTTGTCCATTTAACTCCACACTTTAAACCAAGGTTCTTGAGGGTAGTGTAAGAATATCTCAATAGAAAAATCTTGGAAAAAGATAGATTACGGGTTAGTCGCAAAACGAAAACCTAGTTGTCTTTCTAGGTTTTGTTTGGAGATTTGAATGATATTTGTTGGTGTTGTTCTAAGGGTCTCAACAAGCGGATTGAAGTGTCTTGGAGAGGCTCTAAACTACTAAGGAGCGACTTCGGATTTGGAGTTGGATTTAGATTCGTTGAGGTATAATCTTGTCTTTTAAAAGTGTTACAAGATTATATATTTATATTGTTATTGTTAGCTTTACATGTTGCTAGCATGAAGTTGATATGTTGAAGATTATAAGTATTATGGATTGCTTGTAGCTTAAATCCGAAATATTATACGAGCCACTTGAAGATTGGATTACTAATTGGTCGTTTATTAGAAATCGTCGCATGTTACTTACTTGAAGATTATGGTAGTTATAATCAAATGCGACTTGATATCATGTTATGCTACCAATTTGGATTGAAATGGAAATTGGATAAGAATTGGTATTGTTGTATTCATTATGGCCGAAATTGGACTAGTAGTTGTATTAGTTTGTTATCGTTTGTGGGGCGGAATTTTACACGTCTAGTAGGCGTGTAATCCCCTATTGATTAATTGCTTTGATTGTGCCTTAAATGTGGCGTGTTTGGTTATTGTATTCGGCCTTGAAAAAGGTGGCAAAGTTAGTAAAAACAAAGGAGGTGCCGTCCGATTTTCCGTAGAATTTAGCGACTTGACACTTATAATATTCTACGTTTGAAGTAAGGCTTTAATAGACGTATTGTGAATATTATAGGTTGACATACTACGGGCGGGACTTTGTACTTGGCAAGTGGTTTGACCCGGCGAGGTATGTAGAACTTTTCCTATCCTTTGAGCATGACTAGTTGCACGTATATAGTACGGTAGACGTACAAGATTTTGATATCCTTTACTAGTTTTATGAATGGCCAAGTCGGGTGAGTTAAGAGATTAACTCGCTTCTTTGAAAGTATTGAGGATGTCTAATGATTTATTAAAGTTAAGGGACTTGAAGAGTTTTAAAGTATGTGATACTTGTATCGTTTTAAACGTATAAGTCCCTTGGATAGGAAATTGTACTTGACTAAGGTATAAAGTGAATATAACGACTTTATGGGGAGTTGGTTATATTGGCTTTATGGAAAGATAAATGGCTTGATTTAATGGAAGGCAATTCGATTTTAAGGCATCAATTGGATTACTTTTGGTCACATGGTTATATGTTACACCTACGGCTGCCGGCAGTGATGGAGGATTCCATGGGCAGGAGGTATATATACATGTATGGTATATGTGTACGCCGACAGTGAGGTAGGATGCCACGGGCGCGTCACATGAGTATGATTTATATCATAAACTACCGGCAGTGAGGAAGGAATTCCACGGGCATGAGTGATGACTGTGATGGCGTGAGTCCCTGACTTGACATGTCTATTTATATATGGTGTACTGTAGTTTGGTTATCATACATGTCTCCTATTTTATATAAACTATTATGATTTCATTTACAGTATTTTCAGTTTCACATACTTGGTACCTGTTGTACTGACCACCTTCGGGGGGCTGCGTTCATGCCGCAGGTAGAGGTACACCAGTTGTTGATCCTCGCTCATAGGATCACAGTTCAGTGTTTTGGGAAGCTCCATTTCTCCGGAGGCTTATCTTGTGGTATGATTCCCTGAGATTGTAGGTACTTGTACATTCAGGGGTATGGCGCGGCCCTGTCCCGTCATAGTTGTTATAAAAACTCTTAGAGGTGCAGAATCTTTGTTGTAAGCGTGGTTTGTAAAGGATGTAACTGTTCAAATTTCTATATAAAATAAAAAAGGTGACCGTTTTGGTTAGCCTGTTTTCTTATTTCATTATTTCATATCTGTAAGTTTTTATTTCCGCTGATTTTCTCTGATGTTGTATCGCTAGGGTGCCCGGGGTAAGGCACCAGTCGTGGGCCCGAGGTCGGGTCGTGACAGAGGGAGCCTCTGGAGGTGGTGAAGAGGCAGAACTCGTCGTCGGGGGAACACTCTCAGACGTAGACCGCGTGTGGGACCTGGTAACTCTCTGTACCAGACCAGTATCCCTCACTGTAGATTTGACATTCGGGGCCATTGGCGCCTTCCTCGGAGGCATAGCTGTAAACATTTTAAACTGTCAGAAAAGGATCATCCTATTAACACAACTCTATAGCACAATCTAAGAGATGAAAGAATAGAAACAATCCTAAATGTTCGGCAGCCTCCTGCGTATAAGTATGGTGCACAACATACCCATACACAAGACTCTACTAGACACGGTCTATAGACATTCCGAGGACTAACTGCTCTGATACCACTTCTGTCACGACCCGACCCGACGGGCCGTGACTAAACGTCCTAATTGGACGTCATTACTGACCTGTCACTCTTAATCTATTTAATACCGAGATCTATAGAAATTTCGGCAGCACAACGCTGTTTTTACAACATCTCCCCAAAATGGGCGAGCCGTCAAGGCTGCCTTATATAAGGGTGTACCTGCCTCCTGAGGTGTTACACCCCGGAAATTTCCAGGATAGGTTTATAAGAACGTACGTAAGAACTCAAAAATGTTAAGATTTGAGACGGGTATGAATTTATCGGAATTATGGAATTGTCGGAAAACGAAATATTGCGACGAACGGGAGGGCGACACGTGTCACCCCCCCTTTCTTGGTCTTGGACGAAAATACATGGATAGGATGGTCATTTGACCATAATTTAAATGACCAAGTCTTGCTAAGACAAAGAGCTTGACATTGTTGACTTGTCAAATGGCCACTTGGCTTGATCCTTGTGAAATGCATCCAAGCCACCCATTTGTTTTAATCTTAACCCTTCCTTGTGTTATATAAGCTTACTAGTAGCAAGACAAGGCTTCCATACTTAGAGAAAATTTCAAGAATTGTGTTCTTCACAAAGTGTAGCTCTCGGCTTTAGCTAAGGGTTTGAAGAGAAAATTTTCAATTGTTGTCCAATAATATCCCCACTTTAAACCAAGGTACCTAAGGGTATTGTAAGTGTATCTCAATAGAAAGATCCCGGAAAATTGGTGTTTTCGTATTAGTCGCAAGGCGGAAAGTTAAGGAATTCTTCAACTTTGAAGTTGGAACTTGAAGATAAGTTCTTCATAAGCTTCTAAGGGTTGCTTGGAGTGGATTGGAACGTCGAAAGGAGGAGCTAAAGTTGCTAAGGATCGACTTGTGATCTTGGATCATATTTGGGCTAATTGAGGTATAACCTTCATTTTACTTTTGTAATTGAAGATTTCATGTTATGATAAGTTATAAGTGATCATGTGATATGTGTTATGAAGATTGATAAGTGTTATGGAAGTTTAGAAGCTCAAATCCGAAAATGACATGTTGAGTCATTTGAAATTGAATTACATTTTGGTCGTTAATTAGAATCGTCGCATATTACCTACTTGAAGATTGTAGTAGTTATACTCAATTGTGGCTTGATAACATGTTATACTAAACAACTTGGATTGAATAAGAATTGGAAACGACATTGTATTGTTGTCCCTAATTGCCGAATGGACATTGTATTTTTGGACTAGTTTGATGTCAATTGTGGGGCAGAATTTTACACGTTTTGTAGGTGTGTAATCCCCTATTGTTAACTACTTTGTTGAGCCTTAAATGTGGCGTGTTTGGTTATTGAATTCGGCCTTGAAAAAGGTGGCAAAGTATGTAGAAACAAAGGAAGTGCAGTCCGATTTTCCGTAGAATTTAGTGACTTTGCACTTGGAATATTCTACGTTTGAAGTAAGAAGTTAATAGACGTACTATGGTCATTATAGGTTGACATACTACGTACGACAAATTGGACTTAGCAAGTGGATTAAACCGAAGAGGTATGTGGAACTTTCTTATCTCTTGAGCATGAATAAGTTGTAAATGTATAGTACGGTGAGCGTGAGATTTTGACAATCTAGGTCCATTTGATATCCTTGGCTTATTTTAAGAATGTCCGAGTTGATTGAGTTAGGGAATTAACTCACTTGTTTAAATATTAAGGATATCTTGGTTTTCAAAAGTTAAGAGACTTTAAGTATGTTGAAAGTATTGTTGATACTTGTTTTGTTGGAAAGTTTAAGTCTCTTGGTTATAAAGAGTATGTAAGTTTCTAAAGTATAAAGCTAGTATAACGGCTTTATGGGAAGTTGGTTATAATAGCTTTATGGAAAGTTAAAAAGAGTGGTTTACTCTAAGTAATTTAAGTATGTTAAATGACTTGAAATAACGAAAGGCAAATTGATTTAAAGGCATCAATGGCTTAAGGTTTTAAAAGAAAGAAGTCACTTGATTTAGAAGCCTGAAAATGTATTTTCTAAAAAAGTATTGTGACTTGTCTTAAAATGTAGTTATGACTTGATACTACGGTTATTAGTATCTTGAAAGTTCTATATGAAAAGGAGTCATTTTAAAAGAATAGAAGTACGTAGTTGTCACGACCCGACCCCGGGGCCGCGACTGGTGCCCTATCGGGGCACCCTGTCAGGTACACATCAGAGAATAGCAGCGGAACATACAAACACATAACCTGTATAAAGTAAACATCACTGGCAAGCCGACAAGGCCGCCTTCCATAAAATAAACTTAATCGAAAGTGAAACAGTACAACTTATTCTTACAGCCCAAACCACAAACGTGACTACAGACCTCTAAGAATAACAACTGTGGCGGGACAGGGCCCCGCCATACCCCTGAATGTACAAAAGTCTACAACCTCAGGGAATCGTACCAAAAGTCAAAGCCTCCGGAGAAATGGAGCTTTCCAAGAACTGAACAGTGATCCTAAGAGTGCGGATCAGCAAGCTACGTACCTCTACCTGCGGCATGAACGCATCCCCCCGAAGGAGGTCGATCTGCAATTG
This sequence comes from Przewalskia tangutica, assembly GCA_029844215.1. Lineage (NCBI taxonomy): Eukaryota > Viridiplantae > Streptophyta > Magnoliopsida > Solanales > Solanaceae > Przewalskia > Przewalskia tangutica. The sequence continues at coordinate 26,530,449 of CM056728.1, read as the reverse complement.
CAGTATGTGAAACTAAAAATCGAATGAAATCATAATAGTCTATATAAAGCGGGAGACATGTATGATAGCCAAACTACAAGACACAACATATATGCAAATATGTCAAGTCGTGACTCACGCCTCTAAGTCATCACTCAAATATAACCACGGGTCTGCCCACAATATCAACCATGCGTGGAATTCCTTCCTCATTTGTCGGCTTCTATGATATAACAACACCAAGGAGTACACATGAACACGTGTCCCACTGTGTCATAAGAACCATACGGCAAGTACGGGCCGACTACGGATACCTCTGCGTCGCTCCACGACCGGGGCAAATCTGAACCGGCTACTAGATACCTACCGTACCAACAATCAGATTCGTACCCACGGTGGCCGGCAAGTACGAAAGCCACTACGGATACCACCGTCACTCACGCTGGCCGGCAATCTGGCTAACTACGGATACCTCTGCGTCACAAGACTCGCCATAATGCCGACCGGGCAAGTACGAAAGCCAACTACTGTGTACCGCTGCATCGACCACCAGGCGGTACGAAGCTAACTACTAGATACCACCTGCGTCGCTAGACCACATGGGGGGCTAATCCATGAAATAACACTGTCAATAGGGAAACGAACCCTCATCATGGCTGCATACCCGTGGAATCCTCCATCACTGACGGTACGTCCAAGTAAACTCATAACCTCTTTATACTTTCGTTAACATTCAAAATGGATCTCATTTTCATGACCTTAAGGCACTTTCCTATTTCTTAAACAAATCCGGAGAATTTAGCCCGAAGTACTATGTACTTCTACTCTTTCAAAAGATCCCCCTTTCACATAAACCCACATTTTCCATTCTAAGCAATTGATGCCTTTAAATTAAATTGCCCTTCTTGGTTTCAATTCTTTCATCTATGTTTACCTTATTCAAGAAAAACCAACTCTTTAACCTTCCATAAAGTTATTATAACCAACTCCCCATAAAGCCGTTATACTAACTTTATGTTTTTAGAAATTAAGACATTCTTATCCTTTCATAAGGCCGTTATAACTAACTTCCCATAAAGCCGTTATAACTCCTTATAAACAATTCCGTTCTTTTACTAACCAAGAGACTTATACTTCAAATCAGTTTACACAAACTTCGAAATACTTCAAGTATACCTCAAGATTTACTTTATTTAAAACACGTACGTCTACCGTACTATATAGTATTACTACTCATGCTCAAGAGATAAGAAAGTTTCCACATACCTCTCCGGTTAATCCACTTGCTAAGTCCAATACACCACACGTAGTACGTCAACCTATAATGACCATAATACGTTTATTAACCTCTAGTTACAATGTAGAATACTCCAATTTCAAGGTCACTAAATCCTACGGAAAATTGGGCAGCATTTCCTTTGTTTCTACATACTTTGCCACCTTTTCCAAGGCCGAATTCAACATCCAAACGCCACTTTTAAGTCCCAACAATACAAACATTTCAAAGGGGATTACACACCTAAACTTGGATGTGTAAAATCTGCCCCACAATGTATAACAACTAACTTAACAAGTTTAAGGTAGTATTTAAGCTACAACATGCTTGCATCCTAACCTTATTCAATTCCTTCAAATCCAAATCATATTTCTTACATGCAATTCTTCTAAGAATAATATTTTCAACTACAAGATCTTTCTTCTTCACATGCAACACTAAAAACTAGCTACAAGAAAAGAATTGTTACCTTAGAGCTTTAGCCAAAATTATTCCAACAACTTTGCTAGCCTCCTTTCCAAGAACACCACCACAATAACTTCTACAAGCTAGCCACAAGCTTCCTTCTTGCCACACTTTTTCAGATTTTTCTCAAGCTTGTTTTCTTCTTAATTTCTAGAGAGAAGGGAGAGCTTAATTTTCTAGAGAGAGGGATGAACTTAAAGAATGACCAACTCTTCAAGACTTGGTCAAAAAGTAGTGCATGCAAAAATCAGATGGGGAAGGACACTTGTCACCTACCCATGGCCTCTTTAAAAGAAAATATCAGATTTCCTCAGTTTTTCCGCCAAAAATTCTGCCTCGGCGCCGCGGCGCTGAATCTTCTGTGAACCTTCGGGATTTCCGGCGCCGCGGCGCTGCAACTTCAGCGACCACTCAGAATAACCGGCGCGCGACCTGCATCCGTGGCGGCCTGGCCGAAAACACCTTTTGTCACGACCGAACCGGGCGTGGTCGTGCCTACCCGGCACCTAGTGATACAACATCGAGAAAATCGTGAAATAAAACATAAACATGAAACAAGAGACATGATAAATAAAGCAGGCCAACCAAAATTTGCCTTCTGTATATATATACATAAAAACCCGAACAGTTATCCTTTTTACAAACTCTGCCCACAACAGTACTACAGACCTCTAAGAGTTTCACAACAACTATGACGGGACAGGGCCCCGCCATACCCCTGAATGTACAAGAACTTACAGACTCGGGGATAAATACCCAAAAGATAAGCCTCCGGAGAAACGGAGCTTCCCAATACGTTGAACTGTGGCCCTAAGAGAGAGGGTCCACAACCGATGTACCTCTACCAGCGGCAGCGTGACGCGGCCCGAGAGGTCGATAACAGTACCAAGTATGTGGCGAAAAATCAGTAAATGAAATCATAACAGTCTATATAAAAACAGGAGACATGTATGATAACAAAACTACAGTTCACTACATAAAAGCAGTCAAGTCAGGGACTCACGCCCTCAAAGTCATCACTCAAATATAACCCGGGAATTTAACCCGCACGGCCGCGTGCCGGCAAGATCTCACCTCGGTATAAGCATGGCCCTGGAACCATCCCAATGGAAGCATACCCGTGGGCCACCCATCGTGTCAGTATTTCCAAAGGAAATATCCAGATAACAATCGAAATGGAAGCATACTCGTGGGCCACCCATCGTGTCAGTATGTCCAAAGCGAGTAACAAGATAACAATCAAAATTGAAGCATACTCGTGGGCCACCCATCGTGTCAGTATGTCCAATAATAAATAACAAGATCACACTCTTAATGGAAGCATACCCGTGGGCCACCCATCGTGTCAGTATGTCCAAAAGGATCGATTAGTGGAAGCATACCCGTGGGCCACCCATCGTGTCAGTATGTCTATCAATCAACCAGATAGCCGGCCCTCCAACGAGAGGCGCGGTAACACAGAGATACAACACTTGCACAACAAAGGCTATCACAACAAGCATAGGCAAGTTCAACAAATTCATAGACTTATATTTTATTACAACAAATCCATGTTTTAACCCCAAAGTACTACATACATTAACTCTTTTTAAAGAATCCGTTCCTTTCATAAAAGTCACATAATACCCGTTGTATAAAAATAGAGTGACTATCTTTTTAAGTAAACCAAAACACTTCCCTTTGTAAAATCAAGTAACAACATTATTTTCCAAACGTTCAAGTTTGCCTAATTTCAAATGCTCAAGTTTCTTATTTTAGAAAGGTTTCATAACTCATAGTCTTAATCTCTTTTAAAACAATTGAGTAACATATGCCTTATGTGTGAGCAGTTTATTCTTGTTTATAACAATCTTGTTACAGCAGCCATGATCTAGGAAATGTAATACAATTTGGTCTTATCTTAGCTTCTATGCAGATGGAGGTTTCTACTGGTTTTAACAACAATTAGTTATTTTTCAATACATTTTCCTTTATTAGCGATGCTGTGGTTTGCTCGACACTTATTCTCATTTCCGAAATCAGTAAAACATTATTCTTTTTTTAAAAACAAGTACTCATTACTCGCGAATGAGGTTTCACAACATTTTTAACAAAATGTTATATAACAAATCAATTAAGTTAAGTCTCTTATCTTTCAAGATCAAGTCTCTTAACTTCTACAATCAATAAACCATTCTTTTACCTACATAGAGTCGTTATAACTAACTTCCCATAAAGCTATTATAACACCCTATGTTTTGAACCAACCAAACTCAATTAGCACGTATCGTCACCGTACTACATAGTTTACAAAAACATCATGCTAGAAAGGATAGGAAGAGGTCCACATACCTCGCGATGATTATCGACAAGCAAGCAAAACGTTCCACGGCTATAACTCGGCTAGCCTCGTTCACCTCTTAAGTAGAACACGCTACTCGTAGCACTTCCACATATATAGGCCACAAATGTCTATTAACTTCTAAACACACGGTTCCATATTCTACGTAAAATTCGCAAGATTCCTCCCGCACATCACGTAAATCTCATCCTCTATCGAGGCCGCTACCAAGCCAACGTGGGGTTATACGCCTAACGGACGTATACAATTCTACTTCACAATAATACTACACAAGTCTACAGAATACAAATCCCATGTAATTACAGATTCGATTCTCTCTTTATTATTCAGCTTAAGTCAAAAGACATTGCCGAAAACTATGTTCAGTTCTATATATAGTATACTTCAACTATATATTCCAACAACATGTAATTTCCAATTACAATAAGGGGGACAAGATTATTTACCTCGATAAGCCCAAAATTATCCGAGATAAAAGTCGATTCTGAGCAAGGTTTAGCTCTACTCGTGCGCTCAATCCGCTCCAAACAACCCTTGGAAGTTCTAACCAACTTCTACTTAAATACTTCAACCAACTATGAAGATTTCCTTAGGGTTTCGTTTTTGGACTAAAAGGACATAAGGTAGTATTCTCGGGCTCTACGTATAGAGGTAACTTTGGAATACTACAAGGTATAAGGCTAAGGTATTTGGGCATTACAACAATACTTGGAGAAGTATTTCTCTACCAAAAAGGGGGGGGGGTATTCTCGAGAACAACCCAAGAGTGGGCGGGGTGTGTTCTCGGCTAAGGCTACTCAAAGGGAAGGGTTTCTCGTGAGAGCCTTACAGAGAGGGGGCTAGTGTTTGGGCGAGAGCCACAGAGAGGAGGAGGATTTCAAGACTGAGACAAAGTGAGGAGGGGATGAAGAAGTTCATCACCAAGGGGGGTATTTATAGGAAAACCAAAGGCCATGATCAAGCCAAGTGTGGGGCAAGTGGATGGCGAGATTGGCCAAGTGCACCCTAGCCTACTCCCCAAATCACTCCACAAACATTGACCCATGTTTTAGGGCACAAATCCATGCCAATCGTCCAAGGCCAAACCGCCCCTTTAGGCGTCCACTTGAGGGTGACAAGTGTCACCCTCTCGTTGGACCAAAATGTTTCACCTCTCGGAAAAATCCGCAAAAATTATAAATGACATAGCTGGAATTTTCCCTTCGCAAGTTCTGTAAAACGTTTCGTCGAAAAACGATTCTTTACGGGGGTTGTGCACAAATATCGCCACTTTGCCTACTTAAGGCTCAAACTTTTCTACGTACGCCCACACGTACATACTCTGGAAATACGGGGTATAACATTCTCCCCTCCTTAGAAACATTCGTCCCGAATGTTCCTTCTCACGACAGATAACGATAACGTATCCTCTTAACTTTAACCAAGTTGCCAATGCCACACATGGCCATAAAATAACAAACAAACAAATACTTAGACCCAAGCCAACGAGGAACTACCTCTAACATCACAACAAGCCTCCACCTATGGTTTAAAGAATGCTCCCCTCGCACCTTCACTTCACAAAAGAGATAATCACTTCCGTTCTCATAACACGTTACTTCGCTTTCTTACTCGTCGTACCGCTTCGTGACACTTGAACTCTTTCTAATGCAGTACCATACTCGATCATCGCTTGATTTTCCAAAATTTTGGAGTCACTACCCCAAACTTGGTCATCTCACTAGCAATTTCCTCTAAGGCCATTCGGCCTTCACGATCCGATTCAGTCGAACACATCCACGAACTCTTACGATGGTTACCTAAACCGGGCTCGGCACCCTCGTGACCCTACCACTGGCGGGACCACCTCGAACTGACCCACCCTGACCGGGCTGCGGGTCGACCCGCAAACGGTCCTCAACCCGACCCACAATCGCGCCAAACCCTTGTTCCCCGATCTGGAACAATCTTACTAAATCACGTCATGAAAGCTACCACTTCCATCTCACACTACCTATGGACTTATCACACAAATATACCCTATGCATATAATGCACTCCGACGAGGACCATTTAGCAAAAATCCTTTACTTAAGACGACCTTACATCTAAGGTCTCAACATGAAATATTCTAAGGTTCACACTTCCATGCCCCCATACTTATCCTTCCAACTAACCATGTTTCCTAACTCACAAATAACACAACGCTATCCGTACATAGCACACAATAAGAAGATCATCATAACAAGCATACCAAAACTCAAGAGGGTTAAGGATATACATGTATCTACCGCTTCACTCTAATCATAGGCATGTCCTGCGAGCGTAGCATAATGCGTAAGGTGATGAACCAGCCATAGATCCTGAAGGTCGAGTCTCCACATCCGCGCTACCTCTGGTCGGACAATTTCTCGCAAAATAGCCCTGCTGGCCGCATGTAAAACAAACTCCCAAATTAGCACGACACTCCCCAAAATGGAGCCTACCACAACGGTCACAACGAGGTAGGGGTGGCTTCAGCTGGTTAACACCCCTACTTTCCCGAAAATCTGAACCCTTGGAGCCCTGACCTGCTCCTGAATACTCTGGATGCCCTGAAGACGGTGGAGGACCACTATGTACTGGCGGAGGTACATAACTAGTCTGATGCTGAGGCGGTCCGCCTCGAAAGTCGCCAAAAGACCCTGCTCTCCTGACCTTCTTCTGTTGATCTCGGTCATTCCGTCGACCTCTCCGCTCCTCACATCCAAGTGCATAAGCCTGCATGCGGGCAATGTCCATGCCCGGCTGAAGAGCTACACCTGAACAAGCCTCTGTCAAGTAGTCATCTAGCCCGGTGACGTAGCGGTGTACTCTGTCCTCCATATCAGCTACTCTGGCGGGGCATCACGAGCGATGAGTCGAACTCACATTGTACTCCCGAATATGCGCGGATTCGCCTCAACATCAAAAATCTGTCGGCCCGAGCCCTCCTCATCTGTGGAGGCAAGAAATGTGCAAGAAATGCCCCTGAGTACTCGTCCCAAACGGCTGGGAGTGCATACTCTCCCCGGGACAGCTCCCATGAATCAAACCAGTCGACTGTAGTATCACGCAGCCGATGCGAACCGAAGGTCACTGACTCTGTCTCCGAAGCCTTGATCACTCTCATGATCCGCTGTAACTGTCGGATGAACTCCTGCGGATCATCCTCAGGCCTCGACCCATAAAACTCTGGCGGGCTACAACTAAGAAAGTCCCGTAGCCTCAAACTATCTGCTCGGGGGTGAACTACGGGTGCTATCGAGGCTAGCTGCGTCCGGCTATCCTCGTGTTCGCCACAATCACGGCGATGGCGGGCCATCTCCTTGTACCCCAACTCCTGCGCGGTGTGGGGTGGAGGCTCAGTGCGTGGTCTCAGCAGCCACTGCTGCGACTCTAAACTCTGCTGGGGCTGGCGGCGTCGCAAAACTCGACGTCTGAAGCACTATCTCAGGTAATGTTCGGGCCTGCGCCCTCGTACTCCTCTGTATCCCACTAGCAGCTCCCTCGGCTGCCTTGCCCTTCTGGGCCAGGGTTGCCTTGCGCGGAGGCATAACTGGAAAAACGGAATACGTCAGAGGGGTCCAACTTATAACACAGCTCTAAGGCACGATCTCAGAATGAGAAGAATGGAAACCAATCCTAAATGTCCTGCAGCCTCCTGATTATAGATGTGGTGCACAACACACCGATAATCAAGACTCTACTAGACACGATGCAGTAGACACTTTCCGAGGACTAAGCGCTCGATACCACTTTTGTCACGACCGAACCGGGCGTGGTAGTGCCTACCGGGCACCCTAGTGATACAACATCAGAGAAAATCAGCGGAAATAAAACATAAACATGAAACAAGAGACATGATAAATAAACAGGCCAACCAAAACAGTTGCCTTCTGTATATATATACATAAAAACCCGAACAGTTATCCTTTTTACAAACTCTGCCCACAACAGTACTAAAGACCTCTAAGAGTTTCACAACAACTATGACGGACGGGGCCGCCATACCACAGAATGTCTGAGAACTTACAGACTCGGGGATACATACCCAAAAGATAAGCCTCCGGAGAAACGGAGCTTCCCAATACGCTGAACTGTGGCCCTAAGAGAGAGGGTCCACAACCGATGTACCTCTACCTGCGGCATGAACGCAGCCCCCCGAAGGAGGTCGATCTGGCCAATTACCAAGTATGTGAATCGAAAAATCAGTAAATGAAATCATAACAGTCTATATAAAAACAGGAGACATGTATGATAACAAAACTACAGTTCACTACATAAAAGCAGTCATGTCAAGTCAGGGACTCACGCCCTCAAAGTCATCACTCAAATATAACCCGGGAATTTAACCCGCAAACGACGCATGCCCGGCATCTCACCTCGGTATAAGCATGGCCCTGGAACCATCGCAATGGAAGCATACCCGTGGGCCACCCATCGTGTCAGTATGTCCAAAGGAAATATCCAGCTAACAATCGAAATGGAAGCATACTCGTGGGCCACCCATCGTGTCAGTATGTCCAAAGCGAATAACAAGATAACAATCAAAATGGAAGCATACTCGTGGGCCACCCATCGTGTCAGTATGTCCAAGAACAAATAACAAGATCACACTCCTAATGGAAGCATACGTGGGCCCATCGTGTCGGTATGTCAAAAGGATCGATTAGTGGAAGCATACCCATGGGCCACCCATCGTGTCGATATGTCCATCAATCGGCGGATAGCCGCCTCGGCGAGAGGCGCGGTAACACGTAGATACAACACTTGCACAACAAAGGCTATCCACAAGCATAGGCAAGTTCAATAAATTCATAGACTTATATTTTATTACAACAAATCCAGGTTTTAACCCCAAAGTACTACATACATTAACTCTTTTTAAAGGATCCGTTCCTTTCACAAAAGTCACATAATACCCGTAGTATAAAAATAGAGTGACTATCTTTTTAAGTAAACCAAAACACTTCCCTTTGTAAAATCAAGTAACAACATTATTTTCCAAACGTTCAAGTTTGCCTAATTTCAAATGCTCAAGTTTCTTATTTTAGAAAGGTTTCATAACTCATAGTCTTAATCTCTTTTAAAACAATTGAGTACCATATGACTTATGTGTGCGTTTATTCTTGTTTATAACAATCTTATTACTGACCATGATCTAGGAAATGTAATACAATTTTGTCTTATCTTAGCTTCTATGCAGATGGAGGTTTCTACTGGTTTTAACAACAATTAGTTATTTGTCAATACATTTTCCTTTATTAGTGATGCTGTGGTTTGCTCGACACTTATTCTCATTTCCGAAATCAGTAAAACATTATTCTTTTTTTAAAAACAAGTACTCATTACTCGCGAATGAGGTTTCACAACATTTTTAACAAAATGTTATATAACAAATCAATTAAGTTAAGTCTCTTATCTTTCAAGATCAAGTCTCTTAACTTCTACAATCAATAAACCATTCTTTTACCTACATAGAGTCGTTATAACTAACTTCCCATAAAGCTATTATAACACCTTATGTTTTGAACCAACCAAACTCATTTAGCACATGTACGTCTACCGTACTACATAGTTTACAAAAACATCATGCTAGAAAGGATAGGAAGAGGTCCACATACCTCGCGATGATTATCGACAAGCAAGCAAAACGTTCCACGGCTATAACTCGGCTAGCCTCGTTCACCTTTTAAGTAGAACACGCTACTCGTAGCACTTCCACCTATATAGGCCACAAACGTCTATTAACTTCTAAACACAAGGTTCCATATTCTACAGAAAATTCGGCAGCACCTCCCCCCCCGCAACCGCGTAAATCTCCTCCTCTATCGAGGCAGCCTACCAAGCCAACCAGGGAGGGGGGGTTTATACGTATAACCGGACGTATACAATTCTACTTCACAATAATACTACACAAGTCTACTGTAAATACAGTCCTATGTAATTACAGTTCAGTTCTCCTCTTTATTATTCAGGCTTAAGTCAAAAGACATTGCCGCAAAACTATGTTCAGTTCTATATATAGTATACTTCAACTATATATTCCAACAACATGTAATTTCCAATTACAATAAGGGGGACAAGATTATTTACCTCGATAAGCCCAAAATTATCCGAGATAAAAGTCGATTCTGAGCAAGGTTTAGCTCCTACTCCGTGCGCTCCAATCCGCTCCAAACAACCCTTAGAAGTTCTAACCAACTTCTACTTAAATACTTCAACCAACTATGAAGATTTCCTTAGGGTTTCGTGTTTGGACTAAAAGGACATAAGGTAGTATTCCCGGGCTCTACGTATAGAGGTAACTTTGGAATACTACAAGGTATAAGGCTAAGGTATTTGGGCATTACAACAATACTTGGAGAAGTATTTCTCTACCAAAAAGGGGGGGGGGGTATTCTCACGAGAACAACCCAAGAGAGGGGGGGTGTGTTCTCGGCTAAGGCTACTCAAAGGGGGAAGGGGTTTCTCGGCCGAGAGCCTTACAAGAGAGGGGGGGGCTAGTGTTTGGACGAGAGCCACAAGAGGGAGGGGAGGGATTTCAAGACTTAGACAAAGTGAGGAGTGAATGAAGAAGTTCATCACCAAGGGGGGTATTTATAGGAAAACCAAAGGCCATGATCAAGCCAAGTGTGGGTCAAGTGGATGGCCAAGATTGGCACAAGTGCACCCTAGCCTACTCCCCAAATCACTCCACAAACATTGACCCATGTTTTAGGGCACAAATCCATGCCAATCGTCCAAGGCCAAACCGCCCCTTTAGGCGTCCACTTGAGGGTGACAAGTGTCACCCTCTCGTTGGACCAAAATGTTTCACCTCTCGGAAAAATCCGCAAAAATTATAAATGACATAGCCGGAATTTTCCCTTCGCAAGTTCTGTAAAACGTTTCGTCGAAAAACGATTCTTTACGGGGGTTGTGCACAAATTTCGCCACTTTGCCTACTTAAGGCTCAAACTTTTCTACGTACGCCCATACGTACATACTCTGGAAATACGGGGTATAACACCTTTCTTGCCCGACTGCGCACTAAACTTGCAACTTCCATAACTTTCTACTCCAATGTCTTATCGACGAACGGTTGGTTGCGTTGGAAACTAGACTCAACGAACTACATGCTAGGCTTTTGAAACACCTACAAACTCTCAATATAACTGGACATACACTACCTCAAAGTTGACTAAAACCTGTCCGAACAATCCGCCAACCTATCTTTCGAAAATTTTAAGTCTTAACCCCTTTCGTACGCTCTCATACGTATGGCCAGAACTACGGGGTATAACAGTAGTACTTTGGGTTAAATTCCCGGATTTAAAATGACATGTTAGTGCCTTAAGTAAACTAAAATGAGAGTGTATATGAATAAGACTAATAAGAAGTTAGGGGGATTTCTTAACTTGCTTATTTATTGTATAATAAGCCGGTAGTGCTTATGTTATGTATGATAAGCCGGCAGGGCTTATGTTATGTATGATGGCCGGTTGAGATAGGGTAAGAGTATAAATGAGGGGTAAACCCCCAAGACGTTATACCACCTTCTCCAGGGTAAGAGTATAAATGAGGGGTAAACCCCCAAGACGTTATACCACCTGCTTCGGGGTAAGAGTATAAATGAGGGGTAAACCCCCAAGACGTTATACCACCTGTTTCCGTGGATTTGCTACCCATGATGCGAGGAATACCTCATGCGAGTCCTTATGGGCTTATGCGGGTGAAATATTCCCATGCGGTAGTCTGACTATCACGAGAATACCTCACGCGTCCACACGACCTATGCGGTGAAATAGTCCGAGTAGGATTGCTTAATGATCTTTCGGGCGGGTGGTCTGCTTTGATCGTGAGCTTCCTATTTTTATGTTGTAAGTATACTCTTGATTACTCTCATTGTTAGTAACGCACGATGTCTTTATTAATTGAGTTATCATACACATCTCGCTTTATTATAGACTTATGATTTCATTCTGATGCTGATTTCACATATTTGGTACATGTTGTCGACCTCCTTACAGGCCGCGTTCATGCGCAGTAGAGTATCTGTAGCTGATCCTCACTCTTAGGATCACTGTTGTTTGTTGGGAATCTCCATTACTCCGGAGGCCTATCCCTGGTATGGTTGGTTGTTGTTTATTCAGGGGTATGGCGGGGCCCTGTCCCGTCACAGTTGTTATTCTTAGAGGTCTGTAGTCACATTGTGGATTGGGTTGTAAAGAAAAAAAAGTGTACTGTTTTATTTATATAGTCTACGGAAGGTGGCCTTATCGGCTAGCCTGTTGTATTTTATGTTTAAGCATTTTATCAGTTGTGTATGTTCCGCTGCTATTCTCTGATGTATACCGAAAGGGGTACCCAGGTAGGGCACCAGTCACGGGCCCGGGGTCGGGTCATGACATGAGGAGTCAAAACTAACCAACACAATATAACAGGCTAGCCGACAAGGCTGCCACTAAATAAGGGAACATCCCAATAATAGAAATATAAGAGTACTGCTGAACAAAACATGATTATCATCTTCGCCAACCAGCCCAAGCATATACAACCCACAACTGTCTACAGACCTCTATGAGAAGAATAAGAACATATGATGGGACAGGGCCAGTCGTGCCCCTAAATATATACATAATTCTAAAAGATATTTTGTACCAAAACGACAAGCTCTGGATCAAGGAGCTTCCCCAACAGCTGAGTAGGAACCTAGTGTCACGACCCGACCCCGGGCCGCGACTGGTGCCCCCACCTGGGCACCCCGTTCAGGTATACATCAGAGAATAGCAGCGGAACATACACAACATAAAAACATGTTTAGACAATAAACATCACAGGCTAGCCGATAAGGCCGCCTTCCATAAAATATGCATAATCAAAAGTAAAACTGTACAACTCGGTTCTTACAGCCCAACCACAAATGTGACTACAGACCTCTAGGAATAACAACTGTGGCGGTACAGGGCCCCGCCATACCCCTGAATGTACATAAAATCTACAATATCAGGGAAAAACTGTACCAAAAGACAAGCCTCCGGAGAAAATGGAGCTTCTGACACCTGATCTGTGATCCTAAGAATGAGGATCCACCACCTGCTTACCCCTACCTACGGTATGAACGCAGCCCCCGAGGAAGGGGGTCAGTACACAATATGTACTAAGTATGTAAAACTGGAAAATACTGTAATTACATCATAAGTCTAAAACAAAGCCGGAGACATGTGTGATAATCAAATTACAGTACATTGTGCCTTACTAACAATGAGAGTAAATAAGAGTATACTTACTACATAAAAATAGGAGGCTCTCGATCAAAGCAGGATAGCCCGCCTGCAGTATCATTAAGCAATCCTACTCCTGGGACTATTTCACCCGCAAGGGTCGTGTGGATCCGCATGAGGTATTCCTCGCATAGATTGTATCCGCCCGCATAGGTCGTGTGGACCCGCATGAGGTATTCCTCACATCATGGGTAGCAAATCCATGGAGTGGTATAATGTCTTGGGGGTTTACCCCGCAATCATACTCAGAAGGTGGTATAACGTCTTGGAGGGTTTACCCCTCATTTATACTCTTACCCTGGAGAAGGTGGTATAACGTCTTGGGGGTTTACCCCTCATTTATACTCTTACCCTGGAGAAGGTGGTATAACGTCTTGGGGGTGTACCCCTCATTTATACTCTTACCCTAGCTCAACCGTCCATCATACATAACATAAGCCCTACCGACTTATCATACATAACATAAGCACTACCGGCTTATCATACAATATATAAGCAAGTTAAGAAATCCCCTAACTTCTTATTAGTCTTGTTCATATACACTCTCATTTTAGTTTACTTAAGGCACTAACATGTCTTTATAAAAATCCGGGAATTTAACCCAAAGTACTTGTTATACCCCGTATTTCCAGAGTATGTATGTGAGGACGTACATACATTTGTACAAACCCTAATTAGGTTAAGGATGAAATTGTGAACTTTCGACGGAAAAGATTCCGAACCTTGTGAAGGAAATTCTACGTTTTTAATATTTTAACCGATTACGGATTTTTCCGAGAGATGAAATATTTTGGACCAATAGGAGGGCGACATGTGTCACCCTTAGTTGGCATGGGTTGGACGAAAATGTTGGCCAAGTGGACAAGGTCAAATGGTCAAGTCTTGGAAGATATTTCTTTGGGTGAGTGGGGGTAGGTAGGGAAGGCTTGTGGACGTTTTTCTTGTGCCTAGTGGAAGTCCACATGGCTCTTTGTTGTGGGGGACATATGTCCCAATGTTGTGGTGGACATATGTCCCAAGGTTATGGTGGACACTTGGTTGGAAGACCTCTTACTTCACATGGATCCAAATCTCCACCCTACATTTGCTTGAATCTTGGCCATTGGAGGGCCTATAAATACCCCCCTTAAGTGAAAGACTTCTTCATCCACAAAAACACTTTCCAAGTCTCAAAAACTCCTTCCCCCTCTTCCTTGTGTTCTCGCCGAGACACACCCCCCTCCCCCCTTCCTAGTTGTTTCGTCCAAAAGCCCCCCCCCCTTTGTAGAAAAATATTCTCCAAGTATAGTTACTATTCCAAAATACCTTGTAGTATTCCAAAGTCACCTCTATACTAAAAGCCCGGAAAATACTACTATACTTTCATTAGTCACAAAACGAAACCCTGGGGAAATCTTCATAGTTGGTTGAAGTATTAAGTAGAAGTTGTTTAGAATCTTCTAAGGGTTTCTTGGAGCGGATTGGAGCGTACAGGATAGGAGCTAAACCTTGCTCAGGATCGACATTTAAAACTTGGATAATTTTGGGCTTATCGAGGTAAATATCTTGTCCTTCTATTGTAATTGGAGATTACATACTGTAGTAGTATAGAAATGAGTATAAGACGTATAGAAGGATGGTATAAAAGAAGAGAATTGAATTGTACTTACATAGGACTGTATTTACAGTAGACTTGAGTAGTTGACGGGTAGGGATGTGCTGCAAAATTTTCCGTAGGAATAAGAACCTTCTGCTTAGAATATTCTACAGAGTAGTCTAGACGTTGATAGACGTATATGGCCATTATAGGTTGAAGTTCTGCGAGTAGCGTGTTCTACTTGAATGGTGGACAAGGCTAGCAGGGTTATAGTACGGTGGAGCATTTTGCTAATTGTCGATAATCGTCGCGAGGTATGTGAACCTCTTCCTATCTTTTCTAGCATGATATGTTGTGAACTATGTAGTACGGTAGACGTACATGTGTTAAATGAAGTTGGTTGATTTAAAACATAAAGTGTTATAACGGTTTTATGGGAAGTTGTTATAACAACTTCATGTGGGCAAAGAAATGGTTTGTGGTTTTTAAAAGATAAAAGACTTGATGTGAAGTAATAAGAACCTTGAAGTATTTTGAAAGAATTGTGAATCGTTTTTGAAAGAAGAGTAATACTTAGTTTTAAAAGCTTAAGAGTTATACTAGCTTTATGGGAAGTTAGGTATAACGGCTTAAGAGAGATAAAAGGAACGGTTTACTTAATTGTTATGAAAGCCTTGTATTGATTTCGGAAATGAGAATAAGTATCGAACAAACCACTGCAACGCTAATAAAGGAAAATGTATTGACTAATTAAGTATTATTAAAACCAGTAGAAACCTCCATTTGCATAGAAGCTAAGATAAGACAAAATTGTATTACATTTTTCTAGATCATGGCTGCTTTAATAAGATTGTTATAAACAAGAATGAACTACTCACACATAAGATATATGTTACTCAATTTTGTTAAAAGCAGAAATTATGTTGTTAGGACTATGAACTATGAAATCTTTCGAAAATAAGAGACTTAAGTATTTAAAAATATGCAACTTGAACTTTTGGATAAGAATGTTGTTACTTGACTTTAAAACGGGAAAATGTTGGGTTAAAATGAAGGCATGGTATTGTCTTAATCTATCTTAAAAGAGGGTTTAAATGTTATATATGATTCCTATCGAGTCCCATGAGATGGGCCGAGACATGTATTCCATACGATTCCTATCGAGTCCCATGAGATGGGCCAAGACATGTATTCCAAACGATTCCTATCGATTCCCATGAGATGGGCCGAGACATGTATTCCATACGATTCCTATCGAGTCCCATGAGATGGGCCGAGACATGTATTCCATACGATTTCTATCGAGTCCCATGATATGGGCCGAGACATGTATTCCATACGATTTGTTATACCCCGTATTTCCGGAGTATGTACGTGAGGACGTACGTACAAAAGTTTAGCCTTAAAGTTAGGCCAAGTTCGAAAATTGCACACAACTCGCTAAAAGAATCGTTTTCCGACGAAACGTTTCCACAGCTTTCGTAGGGAAAATTCCGGCTATGCCATTACTAATTTTTGCGGATTTTTCCGAGAGACGAAACATTTTGGACCAACGGGAGGGAGACACTTGGCACCCTCCAATTGGTGGACTTGAATCGTCCATAGGACGAATTGGAGAAGCTTGGCACGTTTTTTGTGCCTTGTGCACAAGTCAAGAAGTTGGTAGGATATTTGTGTGGAGTAAATCTTCACCCTACACTTGCCTTGCACTTGTCTTAATCTTGGCCATTGGTTGGCCACTTCTTGACCTATAAATACCCCCCTTAAGATGAAGAGTTCTTCATCCACAAATCTTTCCAAGTCTTGAAAATCCCTCCTCTCCGGAGCCTTGTTCGTCCAAACACTCCCCTCCCTTGTGAAGTTTGGCGAGGCCTACCCCTAGCCTGCCGAAATCTACCCCCTCCTTGGTAGAAAAGTTGCCTTCTAAGTATTGTTATAATGCCCAAAATACCTAGCCCAAATCCCTTAGTACTTAGTAGAAGTTGTGAAGAACTTCTAAGGTTTCCTTCGAGCTATCTGAGCGTCTAACTTTGGAGCGAAGCCTTGCTCCGGATCGACTTTTATCTAGGATATTATTGGGCTTACCGAGGTAAATAATCCTAACCCTCTTTTGTATTAGAGAATACATACTGTAGAAGTATAAGAATAAGTATTAAATACTTAGAAGGATATTACAGAATAGAATTGAACTGTTATCACGATGAAGGGTTTAAAGAAGAATAATTGAACTGTACTCACATAGGACTTTGTTTCTGATGAACTTATATAGCTCACCGGTAGGGTTGTGATGCCCGACTATCCGTAGAATTGTGAACCCTCTGTTTAGAATGACCTTCAGAGTAGTCTAGACTTTGATAGATGTCTGTGACTATTATAGGCTGATTCTCTACGCGCGACATATTCAACTTGGCAGGAGGTTTTCACCAGAAGGTATGTGATTCTTCCTAAGCGTGATATTTTAACATATATATAGTACGGTGAAGGCGTACATGTGTTAAGCGAATAATAACTACGGCAATGTCGTTTGACTTAAGCTGAATAATAACTACGGCAATGTTTTTGACTTAAGCGAATAATAAGAATCACGATGCATTTCAAAAGAACTATGAATCATTTTTAACAGAAGATAAATATTGGTTTTAAAACAAAAGCTTAAGAGTTATACTAGCTTTATGGGAAGTTAGGTATAACAACTTAAGAAAGATAAAAGGAATTGTTTACTTGTTTGTTTATAAAAGCCTTGTATTGATTTCATTAAGTGTAGTAAGATTTGTTTGATAAGTAGACATATTATGATGCTACCGTGTTAGTGTCTTGAAATCTTTGTGTAAAGTCATTCTTGTTGTGCTTACGTTGCTAACCGGTAAGTCCGTTGTCTTGTTATTGTATCACCTACCCCCATTTGTTATCACAGGGCTTGCCCCTTGATCTTGGTCTATACGGCTATGCGGTCTGTGAGACTATGCGAGCAGCGGTATGCTCGTGATTGATCATTCGGGTGTTTAGCCGATGCGGGGATTCCTATGCGATCTGTTGAGACTATGCGGTCTTTTGAGGCTATGCGGCGGGAGCCTAGGCGGATCTGGGGTTGGCTGCCCCGATCGCGAGAATACCTCATGCGGGTTTGTGTGTGACCTATGCGAGCTGCGGAAGTCGAGACTAGGCACGCAGCGATACTATGGGCGATTGGCCTTGCCCGATCATTCGCGGCCTAGAATAGACACATTCTGATTTTCCTATTCTTGTTGTTGTTTGTGATGTGGCACTATGTGCAATTGAGCGGTGTATTTGTGAAAAGGTTTTAAATACTTTGATTTCATTTAAGTACTTTATAGTTTCACATACTTGGTACTGTTATCTTGACCTCGCCCGGGCTGCGTTCATCCGCAGTAAAGGCAAGCAGTGCTAGATCCGCATCCTTAGGATCTTTTGCGTTGGTGTCGGGAGCTCTATCTTCTAGGAGGCTCTACTTTTGGGTATGATCTCCCGTTGTAGATAGTTTTGTGCGATCGGGGTATGGCGGGGCCTGTCCGCCATAGTTGTATATTTTCCTTAGAGGTGCATAGTCATTTATGCAGTTTGGGATGTAGCTTCTTGAACCATGTTTATTTATATATGCGAAAAGCGGCGTTTTCTCACATAAAGCGTGTCCTATTTTATAAAGCTGTTTCTGTCTTGTTTTACATTCCATTGGTTACTCGATGTATGACTACTTGGGTGCCGGTAAGGCACGATCCACGGGCCGAACGAGTCGTGACAAAAGTGGTATCGAGCGATTAATCCTCGGAAAGTGTCTACAGACCGTATCTAGTAGAGCCTTGATTATCGGTGTGGTGTGCCCCACACCAATAATCAGGAGGGTATTGGATCTTTAGGATTGGTTTCCATTCTTCTCATTACGAGATCGTGCTTTAGAGGCGTGTTATAGGTTGGACCTCTAACGTATTCCTTTCTATGCTGATTATGCCTCGCGTAAGGCAACCGGGCGAGAAGGGCAAGGCGGCGAGGCGCTAGCGAGACACCCAGAGTCACGAGGGCTCGAGCCCGGTCTATACGAGGCGGCGAGTTCTATGACGCCGCCCGGCCCAGCGAGACCACGGTGCCCACCTCGCATCCCACGGCTGGGCGGAGGAGTTAGGGTACAAGGAGATGGCCCGGCTATTGGCTGAGTTGTGGCGAATCGAGGCGGTGAATCTGGCGATTCAGCTCGGCTCGATCGCGCGTGGTACACGAGGCGTATAGTTTGAGGCTACGAGATTTCTTAAGTTGTAGCCCGCCAGATTTTTACGGTCGAGGCCGAGGATGATCGCGAGGAGTTCATCCGTCACCGCAGAGGATCATGCGGGTGATCAAGGCTTGAGGCGAGTGCGTGACATTCGGTTCGCATCGGCTGCGTGATACGCGATCGATTGGTTTGATTCATAGGAGCTTTCGGGAGAGCATGCACCTCCGGTATGGGATGAGTTTTGAGAGGCTTTTCTCACACTTCTTGCCTCCGCGGATGAGAGGCACGAGTGATAGATTCTTGTTCTTTGAGACGGGGAGGGCCGCAGTGAGGAGTACAATGTCGAGTTTGATTCTTTGGCTCGATATGTCCTGCCGTAGCGAGATATGGAGGACCGGGTGCATCGCTATGTCACTGGGCTAGATGATTACATGGCGAGTCTTGTGCGGTGTGTCCCTTGCCGAGCATGGACATAACCCGTATGCGAGCTCATGCACTAGGATGCGAGGCGTAGAGACCGCCGGGTAAGCGATATCAGCGAGAAGAAGGCGAGCGGCGGTTCTTTTGGTGGTTCGGGGTGGCGGCATCGTGAAGTCGGTGCACCACGGCCCGGCGCGAGCGCTCTACCTCATTTCGGTGCAGCGAGCGATCGAAGCGGTCGGGGCCCGGGACTTGATTTCGAGTAGCGAGTGCTAACGTTGAGTCCGCTCGGTGTGCCCGTTGTGGTAGATACCATTACAGGGCGTACTCGGAGCTGCTATACTTGTGGCGGCAGGTCATTTCGCGAGTTTGTCGTGAAGCGCGGCGTAGTAGGGCCCGATCTACGAGTGCATTGCGGCTTCTTCATCCCCGCGATTACTCGCCGGAGCAAGGTACTCATGGACCAGCGGGTCGCGCAGAGGTCGTGGCGCGGTCCCGATTCTAGCGGTCCTCGAACCGCATTTATGCTTTGTCCGGTAAGCGGGATCGGGAGGCCTCGCGATGTCGTCGCGGTACCTCCGGTTTAGGTTTGATGTGTATGCTTTGATAGATCGGGTTCTACTCTGTCCTATATATCTCCCACTTGTTGCTAGTAGGATAGGGATAGAGCACGAGTCCATAGACCGCTTCGAGGTAGCTACGCGATGGGTGATTCGGTGGTAGCTCGGCGGGTATATAGAGCTTGTCTGTGACCATTCTGATCGTCGGACCACTGGCGACTTGATAGAGTTGGAGATGATTGACTTGACGTGATCATGGGGATGGATTGGCTAGCTTGCTACGCCAATGTAGGCTGCAGAGAGAAGTAAATGCGGTTCCAGTTTCTGAGGCCGGTTGTTGAGTAGGAGAGCACGGTATCGCCGAGGGTAGGTTTATTTCCTACCTCAAGGCTAGGAAGATGGTGCGAGAAGGGTATATCTACCATCTCGTTCGGGTGTTTGATCTTGAAGGCTGCGGTACCAGATTTTGGTCGATTCCAGTGGTCGAGAGAATTCCCGGGCGTGTTTCAGACGACCTCGGGTATCCCTCACGAGAGGAGATCGAGTTTTGTATAGATGTGTTGCGGACACTCGGCCTATTTCCATTCCGCCATACGAGAATGGCACTGCCGAGTTGAGAGAGTGAAGGACCAGGTGAGAGATTTCTTTGGAGAAAGGGTTTTATCGGACCTAGTGTTTCTCCACGAAGCGCGGTATTGTTCGTGAAGAAGAAGGGCGGGGCAGCTGCGCGTGTGTGTTGACTACTGAGCGGTGAACAAGGTGACCATTAAACAGATACCCCCTTCCCGGGATTGATGATTTGTTCGACCCGATTCGCGGCGCGAGATGTTTCTCAAGATTGATCTGCGATCGGGCTATCATCGAGTTCGTGTCGAGAGAGGTGGATGTCCCTAGGGTGCATTCGGACGATGCGGGCATTATGAGTTGGTCATGTCTTTTGGGTTGACAATGCTCGCGGTATTCATGGATTTGATGAGCCGAGTGTTCAAACCATTTTTGGACACGTTTGTGATAGTGTTCATTGATGATATCTTGGTTTATTCTCGCTCAGAAGCGAGCATGCGGAGCATTGAGGCTGTCTTGCGATTCTCGGGACCAGCGATTATCGCCAAGTTTTCCAAATGTGAGTTTTGGTTAGCCGGTGGCTTTTCTTGGGCATATTGTCGGGTGATGGCATTCAGTGGATACGGCCAAGATCGAAGCGATCGAGGACTTGGCCTGAACCTACTACTCAAACAGAGGTTCGCGATTTTACGGGCCTTGCGAGTTATTATCGGTTCGTAGAAGTTTGCTTCTATCTGCACCATTGACTAGGGTGACTCGGAAGGCGGCCAAGTTTGATGGTGATGCTTGTGGCGGGGTTTCGATTCTTTGAAAGAGGCGACGACCGCCCCGTTCTTACTCTTCCGGAGGTCGGATGGTTATGTCGTGTATTGTGATCGTCGGGCATCGGGTTGGGATGTGTGTTGATGCGGCATGGCGGGGTTATAGCATATGCATCCCGACGGTGAAGAAACACGAGGAACTACCCCCCATGATTTAGAGTTGGCGGTGTGATTCACGCTTTGAAGATCTGGAGGCACTATTTGTATGGGGTTCACGTGGATATTTATACGCACCACAAGAGCCTCAGGTATATCTTCACGGAGGAGCTGAACTTACGGCGAGGCGGTGGTTAGAGTTGCTTAAGGATTACGATGTTGATATCTGTACCACGGGAAGGCGATGTTGTGGCAAATGCTCTTAGTCGTAGGTCGATGGGGAGCCTATCGGATGTGCGGCTAGAGAGAAGGGACATGGTTCGTGATTTGCACGATTAGCGAGCCTTGGTGTCGTTTGATTGATTTACGATAGCGGTGGGGTTAGAGTTCGTGAGGTTGCGAGTCTTCCATCGTCGAGAGGTGAAGAGCAGCGATTCGAGGATCGGCTTTGATTCGATATCGTGATCTGACTCTTCGTGAGGCGGGTCCTTTTGAGTAGCACGATGGGGTGCTAAGGTTTGAGGCGAGTTGTGTGTCCCGGATGTTTGAGACTTGGCGGAGTTCTTGGAGAAGCACCTGGTAGCGTTACTCTATCCGTCGAGTGCGACCAAGATGTACCCACGACCTTAGATCCGTGTATTGGTGGGATGGCTTGAAGAGGGGCGTTGCGAGTTCGTAGCTCGATTGCGTGTTGTCGGCGGTGAAGGTAGAGCACCGGAGGCACGGTGGTTTATTCTGACGATAGAGATCCGACACGGAAGTGGGAGTTAATCAACATGGACTTCATCACGGGATTACCTCGCACTCGGAGGAGACATGATTCTATATGGGTTATCGTCGGCGGTGTGAAATCAGCCCACTTTCTTCCGTCCGGACGACTTTTGGTGAGGATTATGCGGACTTTACATCAGAGATCGTCGGTGCATGGAGTCCCTATTTCGATCATATCGCATGAGGAGCCCGGTTTCGGCTAACCGGAGGTCCTTCGAGAGGGTTTAGGGGCGCGGTGAGCTGGACAATCGCATTTCATCCACGAGAGACGGACGAGGAGCGCACTATCGGACTCTTGAGGATATCTGCGAGCTGTGTTATTCCGATGGTAGTTGGGAGGATCATTTGCCTCTAGTTGAGTTTGCGTATAATAGCTACCACTCCGGTATTCGGATGGCGCCTTATGAGGCCTTGTATGAGAGGAAGTGCGGTCGCCTATAGGTTGGTTCGATGTGGGCGAGTGCGGCTAGTGGGACGGATTTGGTGCAGCGGCGATGGATAAGGTGAAGCTTATCGAGGCGGCTATTGACTCGAGTCGGCCAATCGTATCACGGATCATCGTCGTCGGCATCTTGAGTTCGAGGTTCATGATTGGGTTTTCCTAAAGGTGTCGCCCATGAAGGGTGTGATGAGATTCGGGAAGAAGGGGAAACTCAGCCCAAGGTACATTGGGCGTTTGATTGTCGCGAGGTAGGCAAGGTTGCCTATGAGTTGAATCTGCCGTCCGATCTGGAGGCGGTGCATCCGGTTTTCACGTATCTATCTTTGAGGAGATGTATCGGGGATCCATCTAGGGTACACCCGATTGACGATGTCCAGGTGACCGAGGGGTTATCGTATGAGGAGATTCCCATAGCGATAGTCGATCGTCAGGTTAGGCGTCTGCGGACCAAGGACGTGGTTTCCGTCAAAGTTCTGTGGCGGAACGAGCTCAGGGAGGAGATGACGTGGGAAGCTGAGGAGGACATGAGGCAGAAGTATCCTCACCTATTCCCCACACCTCCAGGTAATTCACTTTCCTACTTGTAAATTTCCATTACCATCTATGCCTAAGTGTTATTTTGTGGCCATGTGTGGCACTTACAAATTGTTTAAGCTTTATCGATAACTGTCTTGAGAAGGAACATTCGGGACGAATGTTTCTAAGGAGGGGATAATGTTATACCCCGTTTTTCCGGAGTATGAACGTGAGGACGTACGTACAAAAGTTTAGCCTTAAAGTTAGGCCAAGTTCGAAAATTGCACACAACTCGCTAAAAGAATCATTTTCCGACGAAACGTTTCCACAGCTTTCGTAGGGAAAATTCCGGCTATGCCATTACTAATTTTTGCGGATTTTTCCGAGAGACGAAATATTTTGGACCAACGGGAGGGCGACACTTGGCACCCTCCAATTGGTGGACTTGAATCGTCCATAGGACGAATTGGAGAAGCTTGGCACGTTTTTTGTGCCTTGTGCACAAGTCAAGGAGTTGGTAGGATATTTGTGTGGAGTAAATCTTCACCCTACACTTGCACTTGTCTTAATCTTGGCCATTGGTTGGCCACTTCTTGACCTATAAATACCCCCCTTAAGATGAAGAGTTCTTCATCCACAAATCTTTCCAAGTCTTGAAAATCCCCTCCTCTCCCTTGAGCCTTGTTCGTCCAAACACTCCCTCCCATGAAGTTTGGTAGGGCCTACCCCCTAGCCTGGCGAAATCTACCCCTCCCTTGGTAGAAAAGTTGCCTTCTAAGTATTGTTATAATGCCCAAAATACCTAGCCCAAATACCTTAGTACTTAGTAGAAGTTGTGAAGAACTTCTAAGGTTTCCTTGGAGCTATCGGAGCGCATAACTTTGGAGCTAAGCCTTGCTCGGATCGACTTTTATCTAGGATATTATTGGGCTTACGAGGTAAATAATCCTAACCCTCTTTTGTATTAGAGAATACATCTTTGTAGAAGTATAAGAATAAGTATTAAATACTTAGAAGGATATTCTGAATAGAATTGAATTGTTATCACGATAGAAGGGTTTAAAGAAGAATAATTGAAGCTGTACTCACATAGAATTTGTTTTTCTGATGAACTTATATAGCTCAGGGTAGGGTTGTGCTGCCCGACTATCAGTAGAATTATGAACCCTCTGTTTAGAATGACCTTGAGTAGTCTAGACTTTGATAGATGCGTGACTATTATAAATTTGATTCTCTACGCGACATATTGACTTGGCGGGAGGTTTTCGAGAAGGTATGTGATTCTTCCTAAGCATGATATTTTAACATATATATAGTGCGGTAGGCGTACATGTGTTAAGCGAATAATAACTACGGCAATGTCGTTTGACTTAAGCACGAATAATAACTACGGCAATGTCTTTTGACTTAAGCTGAATAATAAGAATCTGATGCATTTCAAAGAACTCTTGAATCATTTTTAACGAAGATAAATATTGGTTTTAAAACAAAAGCTTAAGAGTTATACTAGCTTTATGGGAAGTTAGGTATAACAACTTAAGAAAGATAAAAAGGCTTTACTTGTTTGTTTATA